>JANXHW010000009.1:32583647-33797059 GCA_026170595.1 Plestiodon gilberti rubricaudatus | reverse complement strand
ACTGTCTGCACTGACTGGCAGTGGCTCTCCTTGTTCTCAGACACAGCTCTTTCCCAGCCCTGCTTGGAGAGGCTCGAGGTTGAGCCTAGGGACTCTGCCACCCCTATGAAACTGCGTTCACCTGGCTCAGCATTTGCCTGCACCTTGCTGTTAGCAACTCTCCAGGGTTTCAGTGACTCTTTTCCCCGCTGTGTCTGAATCCTACCACTGAGCCCTTGCAGGTCCCTCCAGGCAAGGGTTTGTCCAAGGCTGGCAAATATTGGCCTGCCCCACAGAAGGGAGCCATGTGTATGGTGCAAGTGCCATAGCTGTACTCCTGGGGTGTCTGCTGCCTTCTGTTGGTGCTTCCCACATCCTACCACTTCTCCTCCTCCTCCTCCTTCCCAGAGCCTACCTGGACTTGGACGTTGCCGTGTCCTCTGAGACTTTCCACAACTATGTGAGCTCCACCATGGTCCACGTCAACCACGCCTTGAAGCTCATCATGCGCCTTTTCCTGGTGGAAGACTTGGTGGATTCCCTGAAGGTCGGTACTGGGGCCAGATTAACCTGTCACGTGAAGCACGCTCCAGAGCAGGGGCACCAGAGAGACAGGCAGGCCCCAGCCTCTGTGGCACCGGGAGCATTGCTGCTCCGAGTGGGGCCTTTGTGGAGAGCAGCAGCCGTTCTCTGGGCATGTGGTGGGGCGCATCGGCCGAGCTCGGGGGGGCGTGGCCGACAGGCTGCCCAGAATGAGACGTCAGGTGCCCACTTGGGGGGGGGGGCCTGCCTTTCTCTTGTTTTGCACCCTGGAAGGCCATGGCGACACACTTTCCCTTAGTTCTGGCGGCCAGGGCCCAGTTCGCCTCCACCCCTGATCTGTCTGGGCAGCCAGGAATGCGGACGTCTCGCGAATGCCTCTCTTTAGCTGTGGCAGGCAGGAAGCTCCCGGGATGTGGCTCTTTGTCACGGGGTCAAACATGCTGTGCCGCTCGTGGCATCTAGCCCTGCCTGCCTTTTCTGTTGCTCTCAAGCCAGGCAGCTTAGGGCGTGGGAGTGATTGATCCGTTGAGCCAAAGCGCCACCTTTCTGGAGGCCCGCAAGACTGGAGACCACTTGCCGTCGAGACTGGCCTGGGTCGCCCTCTCCTGACAGCCCCCCAGCACCATGGCCCTCTGTACACCAGCATGTCTGTCTGCCCCCAATGCAAAAGAGGGGCTTCTCTAGGCGCCACTTCAGGGCCCTTGTGCTAACACGGTGCCCTCCCACGTTTCCTGCAGCTGGCAGTCGTCATGTGGCTGATGACCTACGTTGGCGCCATCTTCAACGGGATCACCCTCCTCATCCTCGGTAAGTCACAGGGGCCGGGCAGGCTGTGACATCAGCAGCCCTGGCTCCACACCAGCCTGCCTGGCCTTTTGACCCGGGGAGTCTAGCACGCAGACAGGGGTCCTGCCAGCTCGTTTCCCCTGGCATCCCGTTCCTCACAGTGGACCTGTTCAGATGGTTTTGGGGAACCTGTAAGCAGAACACAGAGGTGTCCCTGATTGTCTGTCCCACAGGTATTCAGAGGTACACTGCTGCTGAACATGGAGGTTCACTGATCCCATTTATTAGGGCTCCCCTCCCCGCTTCTTGACTGAAAAAGCCCTCCATGTGACTTACAAAGCACAGCTTTGGTCCCTGCTTCTTTCTTTGGCCATCCTGCCCCTCCAGTGGCAGCGGGGCCTTGCCTGTCGGGCCTCTCCCTCGGCTTCAGGCAGGTGGATTGAGTGGCGGGAGTGGGCTCCCGCCTCTCCTCTCCTGCAGACAGGCACTGAGCTACCGAGGCGATGACATGGGTCTGATCTCCCCTGTTTGAAGCCAGTGGCCACCGCCTTTTGGCCTTCCTGCTTTGCAATTGTTCTCGTTGGCCCCATCCAGATTTCTGAGACCTGTCTTGTCTCTTTCAGCGGAGTTGCTGGCGTTCAGTGTCCCGGTCGTTTATGAGAAGTACAAGGTGAGCGATCCTGAGCAGGCTGCTGGGCCTGAGACTTTGAGCAGCTGGCCGGCAGCGAGGGCCTGTGGCTCGGAGCGTGGTGCCCCTGGCACATCCTCCTCCTGAGCCAGGGGAGCCCCTCCCGGAAGGGAGAATGCACTGGACGAAGTGGGGAGCCCCTCCTGGAAGAGCTGCCGTGGCAGGTTGTTGCAGCACACAAGGCTTCTGTGGACTGCAGCCCATGTCCTCGGAGGCACGAGGCAAAACCCACCGTCTGTGGAGGGAGGGGCTGGCTGAGATTGAAGGGAGCAGCCTCGCTGCAGCCTCCCCGTGGCTGGGTTCTGCCTAGCTGCAGCAACCCTTGAGTTAGGAATCCCTCATGCAGGGGACGGTGCAGGTCGCGTGGCAGGTTCCCCAATCGGCCCCATTATCCACGGGGCTGGCCACTGGGGACGGGGACGTGGTGCTGGCATGCCTGGGTTCAGAATATTTGCTGCCGTTTTTCCACCGCAGAGTGGTTTGCCTTGTGAAGGGACTGAGAAGGTGGCTCCTCTTTCCCCAGAGGGGCTCCCAGCTCCAACGGCAAGGCAGGGGAGATGCCAGCACACAGCCGCTGGGAAAGGTGTTCCTCTGGGCTGAATAGGGGCAGTCGCTCAGCCTCCTCTTGATGTCAGAAGTGCCACTTGAGCCGGTGCCTCCTTGTCCGGCCAGCAGGCCTTGGTTGCATGTCGGAAGCTGCCAAATGAGCTGGCACTGGCTGGCAAGCTTTCAAACGGGATTTCCCCAGCCCTGCCTGGAGATGCTGCTGGGGATTGTACCCAGGACCTACTGTGTGCCCAAAAAGGGGGGGTGGCTCTTCCCCAGACTGAGATCCGAAGGATGGGTGGGAGGCAGGTGCGTAGTTGGGCCCATGTCGGAGCCTGCCTGTGTGTGGCATCCCTTCATTAGATTGCACGCCCCGTTGGTGTGTGGTGGTTCGATTCCTCTAACACAGTCGTTCTTGTTCTCCAGACTCAGATCGATCATTATGTCGGGATCGCTCGAGATCAGATCAAGTCAGTTGTTACAAAGTGAGTGTCTTCAGCACTATCTGTCAGCCCTGGTTGTAAAACGGGGGGGGGGGGGGGGCGCTACCTGTGCATTCTCATCAGCCACACATTAGCCTCTTACTGAAGTGTACAAAGAGCAGTGTCTTCCCTGAGCCTGACCTTTGACTACCCTGCAGTTACAACTGCCCACCTTTCGCAGGCAGGCTCTCTGGCATCGTGTTCTCAGGGGATAGGAACATAAGAAGCCGCTGCCTTACTGAGTCAGGCCCTCGGCACATCTATCTCAGTGTTGTCGAGCACTGGCTGGCAGCAACTCTCACGGTTTTAGCCGAGGGTCTTTCCCAACTCTAGCTGGAGATCCTGGGACCTTCTGGATGTGAAGGAGGTAGTCTGCCACTGAGCGACAGCCCTTCTAAGTTTCAGCACGTCTGCTTTGTCACATTCCCTCCTGACACATGTGATCTGTCCTGCATTGGGAGCTGTGATACAGGCCATCTTGGTCAGACGGGCTGCAGGAGGGGCTCCCCAGCCGTTCTTGTTCCTCCACAGCTTAATCCTGTCCTCTCTCCCCTCTGCAGGGTCCAAGCAAAGCTGCCCGGCGTTGTGAAGAAAAAGCCAGAATAACCTTGTGGGGAGCCACGCCCCAGCTGTTAACTAAAATGAAACGAAACAAAAAGTACCCATTGTGTCATAGTTATAACCATTGTTACTTGTACCTATGAAGGAACATGCCAAGTCAGCTTGATGTCCGCATTCCAAGCTTACTGATTTTTTTAAATATATTCCTCCCCCCCTCCACACCCACCCCCCATGCCTCAACACTGGGCTCAGAATGCACTGGACGATACATGAACTGGTGTCAGCGGTTTTAGCGGTGGGGGGTGAAGGGGCCACCCCTCTAGCACTCAGCACAGCTCGGGGTGCCTTGTCTTGGACGGGACGTGCGTACAGTTCAGCCACTGGAAGAGGGGGCTGTGTTTCCGGTGGGGGTGGTGCGCTCTGTTTGCTTGGAGCGCTGGTGGGGGATCCCAGCCAGCCTGGCAGGCTCAAATCCAGTCTCTCTCTTGCCCCCCCTTCTCCCTTGAATTGAAAATGACTGAATTTGCATCCAGTGCACTGTTTGTTGGTTCCACTAAGGCAGAACGAACCAGTGTGCGCCCCTCTCCCCACGCTCACTGGGCTCAACCTGTTTTCTGCGGGTGAATTGATCTGTATTAAGAGGGCAAGGTGAAGGAAACAGTGACATTTGTGTTGTCTTCTTTCTCCTCCCCCCGCCCTGTAATTTACCCTGCTGATGGAAAGGGGGGATTCTCCTCCCCATCTCCCTTCATGACATCAGTTCTGTTCCTTAGCCTCCTTTTCTTCTCGCCCCATTGCATCTTCTCCCCCCCCCCCCCCGGCCTACGAACCAATCCTCTTTTCCAAGATTGATCAGGCTGTATGTCTTTCCTTGCTCTGAAATAAAATGTCTGCAACTGCTGTACTCGCTGACAAATGAAACACTGAAGCCCTCAAGGGGCTCTGCATGCGACTCCTCCATGATCCTGTTCTCTTTGGGGGTGGGGGGAGAGATGCAAAGCCACCCACCGGCCTAACCGTATGGCTTGGCCCCTCCCGGCCACCCCGTGGCTGTTCCCAGTTCCAGGGAGCAGAGTAGAAACCGCCAGTAAGATGGCAGGGGAGCACGGTTGACTCTGGCTGGGGTGCTGGTTCTTGGGCAAGAAGAGAGCAGAGCAAAGGGTGGGTGACCATTCCGCAGACAGGAGCCCCGTCATGCTTAGCCTTGCGGCTCACGCCTTGTCACTTGGTCTCCTGCGGGCCGCTTCTCACGCCCCCACGTCAACGAGCTGGCAAGCAGGCAGGCGTAGCGCACCACGGCAGCCTACGTGGCTGCATGACCACGGGCCTGTCCAGCCCCTCTTTTTAACACCCGTCTCACCAAGCTCGCTTAGCGCCAACGTCCTGTCGGAAATGGCTGGTACCAGCAATTCCGGAGCTGTGTGAGTCGTCTGGGGCAACGAGAGAGGCGCACTCAGTCATTCCAGCGAAAAGCTCGCCTGTGGGCGACTCCAGAGGCGTGCATGTTCCTGAAACTGTACTAGGAATAGCAGATCTCGGCGAGAGGCACATGCGTGTCTGTTGCCCACTTCTGCAGTGACGCCCCCCGCCTGGGGAGGAACCTTGCGCTGTCATGGCCCCGAGTCCCCTTTCTCTCCCCCCTCCCCATTCTCAAGGATCTCTTCTCTGCACTGGAAGCCATCGGCTCAGCTCTTACATCTCTTCTGTTACTGCTGTGTTTAAATACCGTGAACCAACCTCTGTGGGCCGGGCAGGCTTTTGTGTTTTTTAAAAGGAAACGAAAATGTATGTAGATGGAGGAAAAACGACTAACGAGCTCTTGCGTTTGTGTGTTATAGTGTGTGTGTGAAGCTTTTTTTTAAGAGTACAGTAGCGCCAAGGGAACAGAAGAGGCCTGGTTCAGGTTTTACATTACGGAGAAATAAATGAATTGCAATTTGATGTGGTATTATTAATAAAAGAGCACAAAGTACAAATTCCAAAGTGTGTCTTTCTTATTTCCTGAGCTTTTGTTCCTGGAGGAAGAGGGGGATAATACCTGCGGAAGGCGAGCATCTGCAAAGGCTTTGCATTTGTTCAGCCCTTTCAGTGCAGAAATGTTGTCCATACAACGACCCTGTAAGGTGAGCGAGTGGCGTTGTCTTCCCTACTGCAGATGGAGAAGACTGAGGCTGAGAGGGGGCAGCTTTCCTAAGACGTCAGGGCAGAGGTGGGATTCAAACCGCAGAAGTCCCGAGTCGGAGCTCAGCCTCAGCCGCCACGCCAGCTCCCACTGATCCACTCAACTGTTCCTCCATCTGCCTTGCAGTAGTCCGGCTAAGAAGGGCAAGGCGCTAGCATGAAACAGGGAGCGGCCTTCTCCTAGCTCAGTACTGCCAGAAGACACAGACTGGCGGGAGCTCCCTAGGATTTCTGCTTGGTCTTGCCTAGCCTGACCTGGGGGTGGTCCCCCCCACCTCACTTTCCCTCGATGCAGGCCAGATGCCCACCTTGCTGCTGCTGCAGATCTTCCCTGCCAGGCCACGTGCATGCACAGCAGCCAGCGGACAAGGGGGGGGGGTCAGTGCCATTTATATTCCTCCTTTCTCACACCCTGTGACAGCCAGGCAACATGAATTGTTTTTCCCCTCATTTCCTTCCAGGCCGAGCAGCGAGAGGAACTGGCCTGGCCCCAAGCCTGTGCTCAGTTTTCCTAAGGGGGAGGGAGGAAGTGGCGTGGGGTCAAGAGCGGGGGTGGGTGGGACACTGTTGCAGAATGGGGGTGGGGGGCTTGGCCAAAGCAACCCCCTTGCATTGCCAAAGTCTGGTTGACAAGGTGCTGTTAACCAGCCAGGGCTGAGGTTGCATCCTCCTTGTTGAGTCAGGATGCTACTAAAATGCCCTGTTGTTCCAGCCAGATCTCACCTGCCTAGTTATGCTAAGAGGGGACAGCCTCTGCCCCTGTCGGCTGCCCTGACCCTCACAAACTGAAAGAAGTCACTGACATCTGGAAAAAAAAAAAAAAAAAAACAGGATTAAGGGAGGGGAAAGGCTTGAATGTCAGTGCCTGCGTCTTAAAATAGCATCGCTTTAAAGGATTTATTTTGACATACCTGTTTTACAAAACTTAGTGCTTATATATATATATAGAATATATCATAAAAAAATCTCTGATGCAAACCACCTTTTCACAAGAGACACAGACAAGGCTCCAACACAGTCACAAGGTTGCCATGGGATCTTCGCAATAATATACCTCCGAGTTCACTGTTTACAAGAAAAGCTACAAAACAGACCAAGCTACCTATTTGAAAGGATGGGGGGGGGGAGCCAAGGTATGTAAAATGTGACTGCTACTTTGGGGTTGGGGGAAAAGAACCCCTTAAGTGGAAGTATTATCCAGCACACTGATGCTTACTGGAAATTAAGTGCTACTTTCATGTTGTCCTTGTCTGGTGGAGGGCAAGCCTTGCTTCTTAAGCTTGAGCTTTACTTTTTTTTTAAAAAAAATGGCAGGTTTCTAGCCCTCATTGACTTTCCAAGGATTTGTTTTGTCTGTCGGTTCCCAGACACATGGCTTATTTCTGGTAGAAGCTCAGCAGCTTGCAAGCATGCTGTCATGACCCACTCAACTAGAGATGTCAGGCCTAAACCTGGGAGCTGCTGTGTGCAAAAAAGTGCTCCACCCCTGCACCATGGCCTCTCCCCTCGCCGAAGCCGCAGACAGAGGATTTCTGGCATCTTTGCCGTTCCTTTCCACGCTGAGTTTTGCACCTATCCTTTTCTCCAATCCTCCCCAGTTTGGTCCTTGTTTCTTAGAAAGCAACGACTGCCTGGTTTGTGAAAATGCCCTTTCACAATTCCCAGCTTCAAAATATATACCGTATTGTCCCGAGTATAAGACACACCTGATTATAAGACACACCCTTAAAGTTTGGTGCTATTAAAAAAATTTAATTAAATCACTGGCATTAAATTGCAACAGCCTGATTATAAGACGCACCCCAGTTAAAAAACTTAAATTAGGAGAAAAAAGTGAGTCTTATACTCAGACCAATATGGTAATTTGGTGAGTGTGTGTGTCTTTTTTTTTTTCCCAGCTGCACCCTGTTGATTATTTTCAGGTGGGAAGTTGAGGAAAAGAGACCCTCCTGCCCTTTTTAAGTTCCTTTGCAATACCGCACTTCCATCTCTGCTCCTGGGTACCACAGCTGTTCCTTTTCTCGTACCCAAATTTACACAGATGGTCAGGGCAATCAAGTCCTTGCTCTCCCTAACCAAGCCATTTACTCCAAAGTAAGATGCTCAAGTGGCTGGTCTCCACCCTCTAAGAGATTGTAGAAAAACTCAAACTGAGGTCAATACTACCACTTCACATTGATAGGCTCAAGCCTTGCTTGGACTGTACAGCCATCACCGCAAGGTTGTAAGCGCAAGTATTTCTTCCATAGTGCTAGTGGGGTATTCTCCCTGCATGTAGAAAGCTAGCATGCTGACTTTCCCCCCCGACAGGCTGATTTTCTAGATGCATTCATTGACTTTTTTTTTTTTTTTTGCTTTCCGAAAAGTCAGACAAACTGCCAGCTTTCAGCCTGGCCTGGTACAGTTCAACAAAGGCTGAACTACTCTATTTGGCTGGCCCTTCATCTAAGAACAACCACAAGGGAATGTTTAACAAACCCAACACCCATCTAAAACAATTTCACGTAAGAAGGGCTAAGGTGGGATCAGCCTACACATCTATCTCATCCAGAATCGGGACTCCAGGTGTTTTGGTTATTGCATGTTTGGGGAGGGGGGGAAAGCACTATTAAGTCTTGGGATAGGACCCAACTATCATGGGTCAGACATGGGCCAAGCGTGTGGGGGGGGGGGGGGGAGAACAGACCAGAGGCTGCATCAATGGGGGGGGGTCACCTGGGTTTTGTACAATGGTGCCCAGGGAGGGATCTTGCTGCTGCTGCTTCCCCCCCTCCCCATCAACACCCAGTAAGCAGGGATCAAGCGGGAAGCTTAGTGGGAGCCGCAGCCGCAGCCTGTGCTCTCGCCTTCAGAGCCGTTCCTGAGCGGTCGCTTCGCACACCACGAGGCAGGACCCCAAGGGCGGCACTGAGGCACCTGCAGTAGGAGCCCAAATGCCGGAGCGACCAGCCCAGCTTGGGGTCCCCTTCCGTGACCCCGGAACCTGCATGGGAGCTTGGCAAGTAGCAGCAAAGGAAAGGGCTCCTTGTACTGAGTGCCTCCCAGGGCCGGAGAACGGAGGATTTCGGGGCAAGGGGGGCCCTCGGAGCCGTTCACCCCCAATGGACGCCAGCTCGGCCTGCAAGGATTTCCGCACGCTCCAAGCAGTACTGGATTAAGAGCATTAGTCAGTCTGAGAAACCCGCTAGCTAATTCCAGGCAGAAGTCAGTGAGGAGCGGGGGGGGGGGGGGAATACATTTTTTTAAAAAATCATTTTGGAACCCTGCTCTGTTTTGTCACTTACAGTTCCGTTCACTTCAGGACCCGTTTGGAAAGAACGGATTTGGTTCAGAACCTCCATTTTTAGGTTGCTTTAAAAAAAAAAAAGGTTTTTAAAAACATGGGTTTCCACCGCAGCCTGCCTGAGCACTGCACCGGCCTCTCCTGGACGGTGCCACCCTGAATGCCCAGCTTGGCCTCGGAGGCAGCTTTATTCAGCAACAGTGCGGGTAACAAAAAAAAAAAGAGAGGCTGCCCCCAACAAACGCATGCCATGGGGAGAGAATGGCAAAAACCAAAAGGAGAGATTAAAAAAAAAAAAAGACAAAACTAAACATACGAAAACAAACCAGTACCCGTGCCAGTTTGTTTTCAGGTTTGTTACAACAGGTTTGCTGTAAAGACAAAGACCATTTATATCCCTTGGCACAACCACCAAAGAATATAACCCGGCCCATTGCAAAACCAGGTGAGCACTTTGACTTCAAAGCAAAACAAAATCGGGGGGGGGGGGGGGGAGGGTGTTTGACAAACCAGAGGGTGAATGTGCAGCAGCCTGTTCAGAGCCTCCCCTCCAGGCCACCGTGGTACCCTTGACATCGACCCGTTCCGTGGCCCCACGCAAAAACCTCGGGAGCGCAAAATTCCAGATTCATGGCAATGGGAGCAAACACCGGAAAGCTTTTGCAACTAAAACAGAACATGCAAATGAAAAATGGGGACTGGGGGCTGCAAAAATTAGGAAATAAAAAGGTCCTGTCGCCGTCCCCCACCGACGTCGTTTGTTCATGTTCCAGAACGTCCAAAATGGCAAACTGCAAGTCTCCCCCATCCACCATGGGGAGAAAACCAACGCCAAAGCCAGCCCACTCAGGGGTCAATGACGGGGCCGTCCGGATCTGTGGCTACGCTGTACATACAGGCAGATTGTAAGCAAATGCCATTGTCCCTGCTCGAGGGGGGTTCGGCTTGACGTCGCAGGGGGGCTCAGAGCCGAGGCTGGCGGTGGCGGCCTTTGGGGCTGCTGGCCCGGGATTGGCAGCCTGGTCGCTCTCGGCGTAGGCTTCCAGGATGGTCTGTTTCTCCAGCGCTGTGTACTCCAGGGAGAAGCGGTGGACCTGCAGGATGTGCCGCTTGATGGTGCTGACCTTCAGGGTCGCCAGGGTGCCCCCACACACCATGCAGATCAGGCCGTGCCGGCGCTCGTCGTAGTCCATCAGGTACTCCACCCGCCAGCGGGGCTGGTAGTTCCGCCGCTGACCCCGCCGGGAGGGGGTCCCGGCTGGGGGAGACGCAGCCTCCGGGGACTGCTGCAAGGGAGCCAGTCTCGCCATGGCCTCTTCCTCCTCGCCTCCCGCTGCCGTGGCCCCATCCTCGTGGGATTCCTCGGGAGACGAGGGTAGCTTGAGGGCATGCTGTGGTTCTGCTGGGAAGAGAACACGAGAAGGCCATAGGCACGTCTGCAATCCCAGCCCAGCCTTTGTCGCCTCGCTAATTACCCCACTGCCTGCCCGTGCCCAGCCAACCCCAAGGCAGAAAGGATCCGCTGCTTCTACCACCGCCACCCCCCACCAGTGCCTGGGAAGCCAGTGTCCATACCAGGTAACTTAAGCTGAACTGTGCCCCTCCTAGTGAAACACCCAACTGCCTCCAAGGAGGAGGCCAGCAAGGCAGAACCCACCGTCGCCTCCTCCACCAGCTGTGCTTTTAAGCATGAGTTGTGTTTTTAGCCAAATGTGAGCCATTTTGAGGGCCTTTAGGAGGTGGGAAAGCGGCAGACAAATGCGCAGATAAACGCTGTGGGGTGGCAGTGGTGGACAGTCAGGGCAAAGAGGCTGAGTGAGACCCTTGGTCTACATTGGTCAGCATTGTCGAGCACTGGCTCGCAGCAACTCTCCAGGGTATCAGATATGGGTCTTTCCCAGCCATACTAGGGATCTTCTGCATGCAAAGCATCTATGCTACCACTGGCCTAAACCACATCCCTATTTTACAAGCACATCTCTATTTTGATTCGTGAAATATTTAAAGGGTACATCATCTGTGCGGAATGGCGTACGCTGCCATCGCCTCCCTCTGTCTGCCTCATTTGTCAGCAGGGAAATGGTCGTCTCCATAAAACGTTAATGCATCCTTGTCCATTTAGCAGTGGAGGGAAGAGCCTCCGTCTGTGGGTTGCGTCTTAAAATCCATTTGGGGCACTTATTCTGTCTGCCCCAGAACCATCTTGGCCTGACTGTGCTTCCGAGGCCGTGGGTTTTATTCTGAATATAATAAATGAAAGAGCCATCCCATAATAAGACACGTCTCCCCCAACCTTCTGACAGGGAGCATTTCTAAGCCAAGTTAAAACTGGCAGAGGCATGTTTTGCGCACACACCCCATAATACCCCTAAGCCCACCATGCCACAGCCATATTTGGAATACTGTGTCCAGTTCTGGGCACCCCATTTCAAAAAGGATATTGTAGAACTGGAAAAGGAGCAGAAGAGGGCAGCCAAAATTATTAGTGGGCTGGGGTACCTCCCTTAGGAGGAGAGGCGATGGCATCCAGCACTCTTTGGAAAAAAGGCGACTGAGATGGGATTGAGGCTTATAAAATTATGCATGTGTGGAAAGAGAATTGTCCTCATCATAACAGAATCTGGGTCAATTCAAAGGCCCATCTAGTCCAGCTTCCTGTATCTCATAGTGGCCCCACCAGATGCCTCGGGGAGCACACAAGACAACAAGAGACCTGTATCCTGTTGCCACTCCCTTGCACCTGGCATTAAGAGATAGCCTATCATTAAAACCAAGAGGTAGCTTATTGTAACCTGTGATGGACTTTTCCATAAATCTGTCCAATCCCCTTTTAAAGGCATCCAGACCAGGTGCCATCACCCCCTCCTGTAGCAAGGAGTTCCACAGATTAATTATATGCTGGGTAAAAAAATATTTTCTTTTGTCTGTCCTAATTCTCCCTCCACTCAAGTTTAGTGCATGTCCCCTAGTTCTAGTGTTGTGCGAGAGGGAAAATAACTTCTCTCTATCCATTCTCTCCATCCCATGCATAATTTTATATACTTCTCAATCATGTCCCCCCTCAGGTGCCTTTTTTCTAGACTGAAGAGCTCCAAACGCTGTAGCCTTTCCTCGTAAGGGAGATGCCCCAGCCCACTAATCACTTTGGTCTCTCTCTTCTGCACCTTTTCCAGTTCCACTATATCCTTTTTGAGATGGGGCGCCTCCAGATGTGGCCTTACTGGCAGAAGGAAGAAAGGGAAGGGGTTGTGTCAGCAGGTCTTGGAGGGAGGGAGAAGGAGGTTTGCAACCCCCCCTCATTCACCAAGGGGAAAGAAGCCACGTCTCTTGATGGCGATTCCCTCCTCGCCCCTGGAAGATGGCGCTTCCTCCCAGAGTTCCCAGCCTCATCCCGGGGGACTCTGGAGGGAGGTCCCTTTCTAGGAGGCCAGCAGTGCCTTGAGAGGCTTCCAAGGGCGACAACCACCCCGATCAGCTGAGGCCCTCGTCTCCATTCACCTCGTGACGAAGCCGCCTCCGGAAGCAACATCTCATCCAAGCGACCCCGTTTCTCCCCGGCCGGCGGCACCTCCTCCTCCTCCTCCTCACCCTTGTCTGGCTCTGGATCCGTCTCGGGCAAGGAGTCTTCGGCGGCGTCCGCCAGGCGGGACACTTTGCGGTTCCACTCCTGCACAATGAGGGCCTTGATCTGATGGCTCAGCTGCGTGGAATCCGGATGCTTCTGCTGAATGTGCCGCTTGATGGTGCTCATCTTGAGAGTGGCCAGCGCACTGCCGCAGACCATGCACACCAGCCCGTGGCGCAAGCCGTTGTAGTCCATCAGGTACTCCACCCGCCAGTGCTCCTGGAAGTAGCGCCGGTGATCCCTACCGCGGGCCGGAGCAGGCGGGCTACTCCCTTCCGAGTCCCAGGGACCCCCTTCGTCACACCCTTCCTCGCCAGTAGGGTGGTCCAGCGACGGAGACAGGTCCCCTTCCTTCATGCTCAGATCCTGCGGGGTGGGCTCCGATTCGGCTTCTGGGTGCGGACGGGGGAGAGGAAACAAAGGGATGGATTTAATTTCTAGAGATCGCAGATATCTTTGTGGGACAACGAACCAGGAAAGAGCTCTTGGGGTGGTGGTGGGTAGGTCCATGCAATGAAGCACATCAACCCAGTGCGCACCAATGGCGAAGAAGGCCAGGTCCGCACATGGTGAGAGAGTTTTTTCTCCCTCTCTCAAAGGACCAGAACCAGGGGGGGTCATCCAATGAAGTTGACTGGTGGGAGATTCAGGATGAACAAAAGGAGCTAGTCCTTCGCAGAGTGCATACTTAACCTATGGAACTCATTTCCACAAGGTGCAAGGATAGCCACTAGCTTAGACGGCTTAAGGGGGGGGGGATTAGACAAATTCACGGAGGAAAGGTCTAAAGTGCTTTGCACGTATCGTTGTCATGAAATACTGACTCTAAGTCAGTAAGTACTGTACAATTATCCCCATTTTGCAACTGGGGAGGACTGAGGCTGAAGAGGAGGGACTTGCCTGAGGTCACCTATAGTGAGTCCACGGCAGAGACAAGATTCAAACCAGGGATGTCCCGGTTCACAGCTCAGTCTTGAAACCACTACGTCAAATAAATGAAGCGGAAAAGGGGCTGTGGGACAAGGGGCCTAGCCTGTGGTTCCGCCCCTCCCCACCAGTTGTCCCTGCCTCAACCCCCCTCCGCCTCACCCTCTGGCGCCTCCCTGAGGCCACCGCCCTCCGCAGCCAGCACCAAGGAGCGAGCGTTCCAGGCCTCGAGGATGGCGGCCTTCTCAGCGGGGCTGAAGCCGAGCGACCTGGGGTGGGCCTCCATTACGTGCTGCTTGATGTCGTCCAGGTTGAGGCTGGGCAAGGAGGAGCCGCACATCATGCAGAAGAGCCGGTTGCCCTGCGGGTCGTAGTCCATCAGGAACTCCAGCTGGAACCAGCTCTGCAGGGACTCCTTCAGGTACCGCTCCAGGCTCCGGGCCTCCCCGACCGAAGCAGCTTTCAGGCCCAGGCTGGACGACCGACGGCCCCCGCGAGAGGAGAGGGGGCCCAGACCCCGTCGCCTCCTGCGGCCTCCGCTGGGTGGAAATTCTGCAAAAGAAGTGGAAACCGCATGACTTTCCCCCCTCAGCTGGGGCTCTGGGCATGCCGCCGTTCAGCCAATAGGAATTCATGGGACCTGCCCCATAGATGGGGGCTCTAAGGTATGTTTAACCCGCAGGCAGCTCAAGACGCAGCTATTAAAATTCTGCCCCAACCCGACTTCTTTTGGAGGTGCTGCCTGCCCGGGCTTGAACCCGGGCCATCCGCATGCAGAGGAGGGGCTCCACCTCCCAGCAACAGACCGTCCCTGAAGCCCTGACGGCGACCCCCCCCCCCCCAGTTCAAGACCAGTGAAGCAGACCCCCCTACCCTGGCTGGCTGGCTGGCTGTCGGAGGCTTCCGCTGGGTCCCGGGCCCGGTCGGTCTCCGCTTCGAGGCCCAAATGGGCATCCCAGCTGTTCATGATGACCTCCTTCTCGCGGGCACTCCAGGCCAGGGAGTAGGGGTGCTTCTGCCGGATGTGCCTCTTGATTGTGCTCAGCTTGAGAGTGGCCAGCGAGCTCCCGCAGACCATGCAGATCATGCCGTGCCTGGCGGCGTTGAAGTCCATCAGGTATTCGGCCCTCCAGTGCTCGTGGTAGTAGCGCCGGTGGTCCCGCCCAGGGATCCGGCTCTTCCCGGGCCTCGACGCCCGTTCTTCACAGTGGTCGGAGTACTTGCGCCCTCCGGGCAGGAGAACGGACTGGTCCTTCGGGTTTCTGCGCAACAGGCCATTCCCAGCAGGGCGTAAGGGGCGGCCCGGGCTCAGCTCGGTACTGTTCTGAGAATCGGACGCCTCTTCCGGGAACGGAGATTCTCCTGTTGAGACACACTCGGTTTAAGAAAAAATAATAAGACACACAAACACACCTCGGGACAAATGCACGGAGGAGGAGAGGTCTATCGGCTTCAAAAATGGCATAAAAATGGCTTCAAAAGGGCATTAGGCAAAGGAGGAAAGGTCTATCGATAGAGCTTCCCTGTTTAGAGGCAGTCTACCACAATATCAGCTGCTGAGGGGCAAGAGTGTTGCCTTCATGTCTTGCTTGCAGTTGCAGGGTTTCCTGGAAACATCCGGTTGAAAGCTGAGCTAGATCTGATTTCCTCTTTAGATAGCTGAGCGTTTCCACCTCCAATATCTCAGCTCTTTCCACTGCTAACCTTAGTGCAAGAGGACTGACTCCTTTAAGTAACCTGAGCAGAAGATGCAATAGGAGAAGAGACTTTAAAGGAGCCAGGAGGGAGGGGCTCTTAAAGGGGCAGAAATCAAACTGGCAAGAAAACAACTGACTCCATTACCTTCTGAGGGGGGCAGAATAAAAGAGTAAGGAGCAAAAGAAACACAATGGTTAGGATGAGCAGCATTCGTAATAGGAAAGAGGTCCACAAGCCAGGCAGATAGGTCTTGCCCCAAGAAGTCTACAGACTAACTATGTTGACAGCTAGGGAGGGGAGGGGCAGGTAAATGCAAGACCTTCTCCCTGGTCAGTGAAGAAGTTCTACAGCTTTAAGAAACTTGGTGCTGGGGGGTGGGGAGAAGAGAGGGAGGGTGTACTCTTAAAGGAGCTGTCACACAAAATTGGAGGGGTGGCTTCAAAAAGGGCAGGAGAACCTATCAGGGTTCAGACCCACATCTGGCTTGGGGGAGCGATTGTCGCTCACCCCACCTTGCGTCCAGATCTTCAGGGAGGGGGGTGCATCACACACGCTATTCAGGAAGAAACTATATCCTTCCATAGAGAGCCAGTTCTTTGTGGTTTTGATGCCTCTCCAAGAAGTATTTTTGAATGGGGGTGCAATTTACCACGCTGGTATGTACAGAAGGATGGAGGGGGGATCTTAAAGGGACCACGTCCCCACTTTGCTTTTCATCCCCCCTCTCACTCCGCCTCCCCTGCTCTGCAAACTTGAATTTCGCCCCCTCCGTCCGCCCCCCACCTCGGACCTTTGGGGTGCTGCCTCCTGCGTAAAAAGACCAGCAGGTGGCGTGGAGAGGAAGGGGGGGGGCTGATTGCAAGGCCTCTGTCTATTGTCTCACCTGGATCCTGGGGCTCTCTCTTGATGGGGAGGCTGGGGGGCTCCATTCCTGCTGCGCCTCTCTCTAGGCATCCATCCCCCAGATGCACAACTGTCTTCCCGGGGGCGGCTGCTCCTGCAGGCAGCCCCCGCTGGCTAGCTGTGGAGCCTCTGCTCCGTTGCAACATTCAGTTTTAAGAATCAAATAAAAAATACAAAGGAAGAATAATCCATCTTTTGCAAGCGACTTGCAGAAGGGCACCGTTCCTGTAAGCGAAGGAAGCAAGCGGGCTCCGGCTAGCCAGGGTGGGGATGCCGTTCCCCCCGGGGCCCCTGGGGCTCCTTTAAGGGCTCCTGGGTAAATTTAAAGGGACCGTACTCTATTTCTGCAGCAGTGGGGGGGAGAAGGGGAGGCAGAAGAGGGAAAAAGAAGAAGGGGGAGAGAGAAAAAAAGGTGATGTTACACCCCCCCAAAAGGAGCCAGAAGAAGCATCCCATCTCCTTTCATCTGCCTGCTTCCCCCTAAATTGGATATCCGTCTCCAGGGCTCGGTCCCACACAATATCTAGATCCCCCCGCCCGCCCCCTTCTTCCTGGCCCCAGTGGATCGGGGATTCTGCAAAGCAGAGGGGGGGGGAAGATGATGCAAGATGTGCCCCAACCAACCATCTATTTCAACTGTATTTTGGGTGCTGAGGATGCTGAAGAAGAGCAACACATAAAAAGGTCGTTCCTGCCTTTTGCAGTTTGTTTCCTCTTCGGACACCCTCTCTCCAGGGTTTTTGGGCGGGGGTCTTTCTTTGCCCTATATGGAGATGCTGCCAGGGGTTGGCCCTGGAACAATCTGCACACAAAGCAGGGTCTCTACCACACTGACTTATGGCCTGATCCACAAAAGGGGGCTATGCAAAAGGCAGAAATTCAACAGGTGGAGCTTCCCACAGCCTGGAGAACCAGTGGCAGGGGAAAGTTTCCCACACTGAATTTCTGCTTGGCACGCAACTGTCAAAAACGTGAGGTCAGCTACCCTCTTTGGAGACCTCTTTACAGGGTTGCAGGATTAGAGGGCTAAATCACATAATCATACAGGGAACAGGAAACAGGGCGTGGGTGTAAATGGGCAATTTTCACAATGGGGAGAGAGAGGTGAAAAGCGGTGTGCCCCAAGGATCAGTTAAGCTGTGCTTCTCAACTTGTTCATAAATGACCTGGAGTTGGGGATAAGCAGCGAGGTGGCCAAGTTTGTGGATGACACTAACCTTTTCAGGGTGGTGAAGTCCAGAAGGGATTGTGCAGAGCTCCAAAAGGATCTCTCTAAATTGGAGTAATGGGCAGCAAAATGGCAGATGCGCTTCAAGTGTAAAGTAATGCACATTGGGGCAAGAAATCAAACTTGTACATATACACTGATGGGTTCTGAGCCGTCTTCGACAGATCAGGAAAAAGATATTGGGGTGCTGGTGGACAGGTCGATGAAAGTGTCGACCCAGTGTGCGGCGGCTGTGAAGAAGGCCAATTCCATGCTCAGGATCATTAAAAAAGGGATTGAGAATAAAACTGCCAATATTATTATGTCATTGTACATATGATGATAATAAGGCCAAATCTGGAATATTGCGTACAGTTCAGGTCGCCACATCTCAAAAAGGATGTAGCAGAACTGGAAAAGGTGCAGAAGAGAACGACCAAAATGATTAGTGGGCTGAGGCACCTCCTTTATAAGGAAAGGCTACAGCGTTTGGGGCTCTTCAGTCTAGAAAAAAGGCGACTGAGAGGGGGACATGATTGAGATGTATAAAATTATGCATGGGATGGATAGAGGACAGTTCTTTTCCCTCTAGCAAAACACCAGAACCAGGAGTCATCCACTAAAATTGACTTGCGGGAGAGTTACAACAGGCAAAAGGGAATATTTCATTACCCAGCATGTAATTAATCTGTGGAACACCTTGCTACAGGATGTGGTGATGGCACCTTGG
Organism: Plestiodon gilberti rubricaudatus; assembly: GCA_026170595.1. Classification (NCBI taxonomy): domain Eukaryota; kingdom Metazoa; phylum Chordata; class Lepidosauria; order Squamata; family Scincidae; genus Plestiodon; species Plestiodon gilberti. The sequence continues at coordinate 33,778,920 of JANXHW010000009.1, read as the reverse complement.
CCTGGATACCTTTAAAAAGGGATTGGACAGATTTATGGAGGAAAAGTCCATCACGGGTTACAAGCCATGAGGACTCTATGCAGCCTCTGGGTTTTAGAGGTAGCCTATCTCTGAACGCCAGATGCAAGGGAGTGGCAACAGGATATCTTGTTGTTTTGAGTGCACCCAGAGCCATCTGGTAGGCCACTGTGAGATACAGGAAGCTGGACTAGATGAGCCCTTGGCCTGATCCAGCAGGGTTTTTCTGGTGTTCTTATAAACTGAAAACAAGAGAGTGCATTGCAAGGGAGAAAGCAACAAGCCGAGTTCTGTAATAAAAGTAGACCAGATAAGCACAGTGACAGTTCACAGTTGGAACAACCTCCAAGCAACACTGAGTTACCGGTAATCACTTCTATAATTTGAATGTTTTAAAGATGGGGAATGAATGACCAAAGTGCCAGGTGATTGCCTTCTCCTAACCTTATGCATGCAGAAGACCCTCTGCCCCAGGATTAGTCTGAGGTTGATCCGGCATCCAAATTTGTGCCAAATTCCGCCCCCCCCCCCGCATGTGCACACACAAACACACACACGTCCCCCTCCTCGCTGTCTCACTTCCTCCACTGCTTCTGGGAATGATGGGGCAGCCGCCAAGTTGTTGGCAAAATTTGTTATCTCAGAAAGTATGTTAACATGTAGTAGAACCAAAGGGAAAACCACCCAAAAGGCAGAAAAACACATAAGGACCAGAGAGGGAAGACTGGGCCAAGTAGAGGGCCGAGTGCAAACATTTAGAGCCGTGTGCAAAAGAGGCCTATATAAGCAGGAGCTTAACTTACCTTCCATGCCTTGTGACTTACCAGTCTGCTGAAAAGGGGAGTGTTTTTCCTTCCTGTCTATTATTTTTGTTTATAATAAAAGGAATTTCAACTGTTCACTTGGAGTCTGTCTCTTGACAGGGCTTCTCAGGGGGTCTCACACTTGTGGCAACTCGGCCTCTTGCATGGTGGGCTGGGCTGCCCCCACTCTGACCACTAAATCTCCCCAACATATGAAGAAGATACAATTGATCATCATCATTAGCAATAAAATGTCCACTGCACTGCCCATATCACTATCACATAACCCACTATTATGTATTTGACGCTGTTTCTTCCAGCCATGCAATCCTTAACTGCAGGCTGAACCTGGGACTTTCTGCATGCAAATCTGCAGCTCTACCATTGGGCTATATGGGTTTGACATCCTTGAGGCCCCTAGAATCCTTCCTATTCCTTCTCACGGCCCTTTCCCCTATCTGCCCACCAGAGCTTCCTTTTACATGCACCTGAACCTCTGACCTCCAGATGGCGCCAAAGCCTCGCACCCGGCCTTGCTAGGCGCTCTCCTCGATCCCCTCCACGGCTGCGCTGATTGGTCCCTTCTCTGCAAGGGCGGGAGAGGGAAGGCGGGGCTGAAAAGGAGAAGAAAGGTTGGCGCCATAGAGATAAGACAAGACGAGAGTGATCCATCTCGTGGTCTGAAGGGGGAACTTCTAGGTTAGAAAAAATATTTGTTTGCCGGACCTTGCCTGCCACAAGTGTGAGACCCCCAGAGAAGCCCTGCCCCGTCCAAGAGACAGACTCAGAGAGTGAATAGTAAAATAGCTTTATTCCAAACAACAGTAGACAAGATATAAGAGAATGCAGTTGATAAAAGGTAAGTATTTTAGGCAAACACTCCCCAAAAGTAAAAAGCCCCTTTGGCAGACTGGTAAGTCGCAAGGCAGAACGGACCCCTTCAGGGCTCCTGCTTTTATAGGTCTCCACCAAACCTTCCAGAAGGCCTACTGGTGAGAGAGGACCTTTCAACTGGAGTCTTCACTCTTTGGTCCCTGTGTGTTTTCCCACCTTTTAACTCTTTCCTACGGTGGTTACTCCCCTGATTGATTCTTTATTCAAACAGGATATATAAACATATTCTCTGAGGTTAAATATTGTCTGAGGTAAGTTTTCTGAGGTAAAATTTGGTTAACACCTGCTACTTCCAGAGTCTGTTTAGTCTGTTGCAGTGAAAACCACCATCTGCCTCGCAGCAGCTGAAAGAATAACCAATTTATTTCAGCCTACTAAGCCTACTAAGACGCTTACTCCTTGGAAGGAAAGCTATGGCAAATTTAGATAGCATAATAAAAAGCAGAGATATCACCATGCCAACAAAAGTTCGCATAGTCAGGGCGATGGTGTTCCCAGTAGCAATGTATGGTTGCGAGAGTTGGACCATAAGGAAGGCTGAGCGCCGAAGAATAGATGCTTTTGAACTGTGGTGCTGGAGAAGACTCCTGAGAGTCCCTTGGACTGCTAGGAGATCAAATCAGTCAATCCTAAATGAAATCAACCCTGACTGTTCCCTGGAAGGACAGGTACTGAGGCTGAAGCTCAACTATTTTGGCCACCTAATGCGAAGAGAGGACTCTCTGGAGAAGACTCTGATGCTGGGAAAGATTGAAGGCAAAAGGAGAAGGGGAAGGCAAAGGATGAGATGGTTAGACAGCATCACCGATGCAACGAACATGAAAATGAGCGAACTAAGGAAGATGGTGGAGGACAGGAAGGCCTGGAGGGATATGGTTCATGGGATCACGAAGGGTCGGACACGACTTAACGACTGAACAACAACAACAACAACAACTAAGGCTGCTGTCCTGGACTACTATGGCCCCCGCTTCATCAGATGAATGAAGTGAAATCTTCAGGGGGCAGAGTATAGGTGGCACACACTGGGATGGAGAAACAGGAAAAAAGAGCTAAGAAAGGTGGGGTCAGAGGGCTGTGGAAGGGAGGTAAAACCACAATACCCCTTATTGTGTAAAACAGCAGTTCAAGCAACCCCTCGGGCTATGCTGCCTTGATGGGCCCACTGAGGAGGAACAGTGGTTCCCCATTATTAGGAGCATGAAATAGGAGAAATGCAAAGGTCTTATCTGAAGGCGAGATCTACAGTAGTTGAATTCTATAGTGAGACAGGAAAAAGTTATTTATTGTTATTTATTTAAACAACTTATATCCTGCCTGGCCTTTCCCATGCCCAAGCATATGCCGGCCAAGGCGGCTTACAGAAATTCCAGAAGATGAACAGTGGATGAAAAACAATGGGGGGGGGGGGAATGAGCCCAGCAGAGTCAGTTGCAAGCTGATATGCGAAATTAAGATGTGCTCTTGTGGCCAGCCCAAAACTTTACCGGTTAAGCACGGGAACAATGCACAATGGATTATGATGACAACCTTCCAACAATGCTAACACTGTGAGCCTAGGCAGGTTTACTCAGAACGTAAGTCCCACTGTGTTCAATAGAACAATTGCACTGTAAAATTCGCACTGAAATGCGATCAAAAAAGCCTCTCTCTGGATTGAGACCATTGGCGATTGTGTCAAGCTTCACTATAAATTCTAATTCAGCTGATTTTTGAGAATCGCAAATGAACCAAATAAAGAAATATACACGTTTTGTGCACCCAGGAGGAGGAGGTACATAACCATAACAATCTTTGCGCTCCACTGACTTGCATGCAAATGCCTTGTGCCGTCAAATGTTTTTATTATTATTTTTTAGTTGAATCCGTTTTGTATTTTATAATACTGTACAGTATATTATTTATGTTTCTGATGAAGAACTTCCCGGGACGCTGCTGGGCTGAAATATTTCTCCATTGATTTCTATAGGTAGTTCTCACTTCCGCCCTCAGGGGAGCTCCGAAGAGCAAGAACAAAAACGGCTGACACCGGAAGTTCAGGCTGTGTGTCGCTCTAGCCCCTTTTCGACGCTCCATGGTAATAGCCCTGCGCGGGACAATGAAATCGTAGAGTGGGGCGAAGGATAGAACGGCGCAGCTTGTGAGCAGCCGCTCTGGTTTGCTGGGAGCTGGCGGACTCTATGGTGTGCATGTGTGTTTGGGGGGGGGGGAGTTCCAGCAGCAACCGAAGATCCGGGAAGGCCGCGCAGCTGCACGAGCAGGTGGGCGAATGAGGGGGAAGCTGCCGTTCCCCCTCCCCAGCCGCAGTGGGGGGAAGGGGGTGCTGATGCTATTTCCCCTCCCCAGCTGCAGGGGGGAGTGCTGCTGTTCCCCCAACAGCTAGGCTGGGGGTGCAGCTGCTGCTGCTTTCCCCTCCCCAGCTGGGGTGGGGAGAAATCCAGGTGAAGGGAGGAAGGCTGAGCACATGGGTGGGGGCTTCACGTAGGGTTTGAATCCAGGAGGAGAGGAGAGCGGGGACTCGGGGTTGGAGAGAAGAGGGTGAAGACCCAGGTGGGAAGAAGACCCCCCACCCTCAAGGCATCTGGGGGGAAGTGGGGAGAACTTGGTTTTCTTAGGGGGGGGCATTAATTGGATTAGTCTCTGGGAACATGGAAAGCCGAGGGGAGATCCAGAGTGGGGGGTGAGACAAGGAAGCATATGGGGGGGGGTAAAAATGGAAGAGAAACAGTTTGGGGAATGTGGGCCTGTGGCTTTGGGGCATGGAGGGAATGAAAACCTTGAGAATTGATTCTTGTAATTGGGGGAGGGGGTGTCCTGCAATGCATGTAGCTGGATGGGGAGAGGTCAGGCTAGCTTCCTACCCAGCTGAGTTCCAGACGGTAATCAGAATGGCACATGGGGGGGGGGGAGGCAAGTGTGATGTGGGGGAATACAAATGGGGCCCAGAGCGGAGGGAGGGACAGATGTGGGAGATACCTGGGATGAGAGGGAGCATAGTCTGGCTAAGATCTGGTTGAGGTGGGGGAGAGAGGGGTGGCATTGCACACAAGGGCTGGTGTGCTGCTTGGAGATAGGTTGACAGGTGGGTTTCTGAGAATGGTGGAAGAGGAACTTAGTGGGCTGGAAATCCACGGGAAGAAAAGTGAAGATGGGACCCACAAGTGGAAGTGCGGTGGGGGAGGTCTGGGGAAGGTAGGTGAGCTAGCTAAGATCCAGGTAAGAATCTAAATGGCAGGTAGTGAAGGGAGGGAGGAAAGAGGCCAGGAGACTGTGGGCCTCAGGCTTGGGGTGGGGGGTGGGGGGGCTGAGGACATCAGATGAAGATTTAATGAGGGGTGGGAAAGAGGGAGCTGGGGTACCTGGAATTTGGAGAAAAGCCATATTATGTGATTTTGAGACTCTGGGGACACATTGAGTGGGAGTATCTAAGTGATCTGTGGGAGAGGAGGCGATACTGTTGCACTGTTGAGGCTGGAAGGAAGAATTCAGTGGGAGTGTCAGGACTGGAATTTCTTAGCAAAGGGATGTGGTAGACCTTCAGGATTTAAGGAGCTGCACATCCTCGATGGGGTGGGGAAGTTTCAAGACGAAGGGAATACGGAGTCCAACCTTTTTTCTCCCTTGTTTCCAATAGAGTGAGTGATTTCTCTGTCTCCAGCTCCTTTGTTTGGCCAGTGCTGACTGTATTCCTGTACAGAACTGCATCGTCTAGTCCAGAGTGGGGACACACACACACACCCCGGTAACAGGTAAGAAAAATGTAACATTCACATCAAAGGCCAGCTTGATATTTGGTTCCTGTTGCAGTTGATGCAGAGGGATGGATTCCACATTTGTTTGGAAAGGGACTTAAGTTTCTAGCCCTCATGGTGGTTGAAGATAACTGAAAACAGGAGATGAATTTATTTAAAAAGCTCCCTAATGGGAAAAAAAAGAGGGAACTAAACTCAGAGCAGTTATCTTGACTTTTTGAATTCTTGTGCTGAGCAAATACAAAGGGTTGGAGGATCTCGATTGCCTCCCCACCACATGCAGACTCACACTCTCCAGGTGGTTAACAAACCTTGCCCTCTGAATTAATCCAAACCATATTAAAAACATAGAGCAAGCGGGTCAAATGCCCACATTGGGAACCGTACCATGCTGTGGAAAGACATTTCCGGGCTCTCTGCCTGCGTCGTAGTTTCCGTTGCTGGAAGACAAAGGTTTCTTTGTAAGTAGTGATAAGTAAATACCTCCTCTGGGTTGAGACGAGAGAGGGTGAAAATTGTGACAATCTCCAGGTTCCCAAATATCTGATCTTCCATGACTGGCTCAGACATTACATTTCCTTCCTTTTGGGCGGAGGGTAGACTCTCAGAGCACGTTTTGCTCATGTGTAAAGGTCAGAGGTAAGATTTTTGCAGGAAAAATTACGTTCCCATTTTGAAGCAGCAATGCCTGTTGTATGTAGGAGTTGGAGATTCTCTTGCTGCTGGGGGCCAGGATGGGGGGAAGCTAGGAATCCTTTGAGACATTTGGCTGTGTAACGTTTAAATTGGTACGTCAATTAAACTAAAGCTTTCGTTTGCTTAATATGGAGAGCCTGGATTTTTTGAGCAGTGGGCTTGGCAATTAAGCTTAATTCAGGGGTGCAGCCCCCTTCTTTGCATTCAGAAAACCCCAGTTTGCTCTTTGGCAGCCTCTCCAAGCAGGGCTGGGGAAAGTCCCACTGTCTGAGCCTTTGGAGAACTGCTGCCGGTCCGAGCTCAGCATGGTACTTTACAGAGGGTGCAGGTCCCTGCCCCGAGGGGCTTGCAGTCTGGAAAACGGACACAAGTGGGACAACAGGGGAAGGAGAAAAAAATGGAGAGAGGAGCAAAGGATATGCAGTTATTTTAATTGCACATACCTGGGCTTTGTTATAGTACAGGATTAAGGGGGGAGAAGAAGGGTGTCTTGGGAAAGGTGGCTCCTAAGGAGGGCTTCAGGGAAGTCTGAGAGGGGCATCGAGCAGGTGTTCTGAGTGGTAGTTCTGAGCCGAAGGGCAGCAATGTACATTGTCCTGGCACAGCCGAGCTTCTCAAAGCAACCCTCGTTTGAAGATGTACAGTGTCTGATCAACCAGCAATTTGTGAGGGGGTGCAGGATTACAGCGACGCTGGCAAAGAGCCTCTCCAGCTGCGACAGTTTCACCTGCCTCATGGGTCTCCTCTCCGGGAGTTGAGCGCCTTCCCTGGCGCCCGCCCCAATATGTTGTTTCTGGCAGGGAGAAGGGGACTTGGGGAGGGGCCCTCTGATGCTTGCCTTCCTTCCGCAGCCGGGCTTTTGTATGCCCATCTCCTGTTCCACATCACTCATGGCGCTGAAGGCCGAAGTTCCCCTGCTGGACTATCTGAAGGTCTCTCTGAAGTGTAAACGGGAGGAAGAGAAGGAGAAAACAGGCACGGATCCTCTCCCGCCTGTCCGCACCCCGCTCGAGCAGGATGGAGCCCGCGCAGCCCCCGTGGACAGAGGTGGGGGAGTGCATTGCACAGCAAGCACATGTGGGACCCCAGAATTGCGTCAGTGGCTCTTGCAAGGCTAAAACGGGGTAGGGGTGGGGCCTGGGATCGAATCTGGCTGACGTGGGCTTCCAAGCTGATCTTCTGACAGCGTCGTGTCTGTGGCCGGCAATCTAGCTATCAGGTCCGTCTCCCGCGTGCGCACACGTTGGCGCGGGCCCCTTGAATATACCGGCCTCGTGCCCGGACGCCACATTGGCGCACATGCCCGCATGTGAAAGAAGGACCCAGGCACGTGCCTCCTCCTGACCACGCGCACGCATGTGTCTTTTCGGGGAGCAGAGCGGGTTGAAAAGGTCTGGCTGTAAACCAGAGAGAGAGACTGCAACCTCGTTTTCCTCCTCAGAATTCCTCCCATTTGGGGCCTAGAAAGAAAAGCGAGTGGTGGATGTCATGCGTTCCAAAAACAGAATGGACCGTATTATATATACACTGCTCAAAAAAATAAAGGGAACACTGAAACAACACAATGGAAGTCCAAGTCAATCACACTTCTGTGAAATCAAACTGTCCACTTAGGTAGCAACACTGACTGACAATCAATTTCACAAGCTGTTGTGCACATGGAATAGACAACAGGCAGAAAGCATAGGCAGTTAGCAAGACATCCCCAATAAAGGAGTGGATCTGCAGGTGGCGACCACAGACCACTTCTCAGTTCCTATGCTTTCTGGCTGACGGTTTGGTCACTTTTGAATGCTGGCGGTGCTTCCACTCTAGTGGTAGCATGAGACGGAGTCTACAACCCACACAAGTGGCTCAGGTAGTGCAGCTCATCCAGGATGGCACATCAATGCGAGCTGTGGCAAGAATGTTTGCTGTGTCTGTCAGCGTAGTGTCCAGAGCATGGAGGCGCTACCAGGAGACAGGTCAGTACATCAGGAGACGTGGAGGAGGCCGTAGGAGGGCAACAACCCAGCATCAGGACCGCTACCTCCGCCTTTGTGCAAGGAGGGACAGGAGGAGCACTGCCAGAGCCCTGCAAAATGACCTCCAGCGGGCCACAAATGTGCGTGTGTCTGCTCAAACGGTCAGAAACAGACTCCATGAGGGTGGTATGAGGGCCCGACATCCACAGGTGGGGGTTATGCTTACAGCCCAACACCGTGCAGGACGTTTGGCATTTGCCAGAGAACACCAAAATTGGCAACTTCGCCACTGGCGCCCTGTGCTCTTCACAGATGAAAGCAGGTTCACACTGAGCACATGTGACAGACGTGACAGGATCTGGAGACGCCGTGGAGAACGTTCTGCTGCCTGCAACATCCTCCAGCATGACCGGTTTGGCAGTGGGTCAGTAATGGTGTGGGGTGGCATTTTTTGGGGGGGCCGCACAGCCCTCCATGTGCTCGCCAGAGGTAGCCTGACTGCCATTAGGTACCGAGATGAGATCCTCAGACCCCTTATGAGACCATATGCTGCTGCGGTTGGACCTGGGTTCCTCCTAATGCAAGACAATGCTAGACCTCATGTGACTGGAGTGTGTCAGCAGTTCCTGCAAAACGAAGGCATTGATGCTATGGACTGGCCCGCCCGTTCCCCAGACCTGAATCCAATTGAGCACATCTGGGACATCATGTCTCGCTCCATCCACCAACGCCATGTTGCACCACAGACTGTCCAGGAGTTGGGGGATGCTTTAGTCCAGGTGTGGGAGGAGATCCCTCAGGAGACCATCCGCCACCACATCAGGAGCATGCCCAGGCGTTGTAGGGAGGTCATACAGGCACGTGGAGGCCACACACACTACTGAGCCTCATTTTTACTTGTTTTAAGGACATTACATCAACGTTGGATCAACCTGTAATGTTTTTTTCCACTTTAATTTTGAGTGTAACTCCAAATCCAGACCTCCAGGGGTTGCTACATTTGATTTCCATTGCTAATTTTTGTGTGATTTTGTTGTCAGCACATTCAACTATGTAATGAACAAAGTAATTAATACGAATATTGAATTCATTCAGATCTAGGATGTCTTATTTCAGTGTTCCCTTTATTTATTTTTGAGCAGTGTATATTTGCAGAGTAGAAATCAAAGTCTGTGATGGTGATTCTGACAAGAAGTCTGTGTTACGGCTCCCTGTACAACGTCCGTACCCTAAGGTGGTTCTTGGGCTGACAGCTTTGCCCAAATCTGCCTTGGAAACTACCAGTTAGGGAACTGTGCCCAGGCAACCGGACCTGAGATGCCTGTGGGGGCAGCCTTACGAGGAGCGAAGGGCTTTTGACAGGATCCATCTGGGTCCCTGTGCAGGGGTGTGAATGCGAAAAGCGTTAGATGAAAGACGAAAAGCAAGAGAAAAAGAATAAGCTGGCACACACGGCCTCGAGCAGTTAGCCAGTAAAAAAGCAATACAACTCTGGCAATGGCAACTGCCTTCTATTTCAGTCACCATTGCCAGAGCAGTGCTTGGCTGCCTCCCTCCAAGGTCCACCGAGTCAGAACCTTGGTTTGTTTAGCTAAGTGTTGTCAACCCTGACTGGCAGCAGAGCCTCCAGGTTTTTCCCTAGCCTAGAGGTGCTGTCAGCGATTGAACCTGGTACCTTGGGCATGCAAGGCAGGGGCTCTGCCACTGAGCTGCCTCCCTCCAACCTGTGAAGAGGACATGCTTTGCCCAACACCTAAACCAGCGGTGGGGAACCTCAGGCCCCAGGGCCGGATCAGGCCCCCGAGGCCATCCGGTCCGGCCCCCGGAGAGATTGCGGGGAGGCCGCCCAACCGGCCCCTGGAGGCTCCGCCGGGTCCGCGCGTCACCTCCGGAGGCCGGGAGAGGGCCTTTGCATGTCCTCCCCGGCCACCGCCTCGACCCCTTCTCACCAGGCCATTGGCCATTTCGCACATGCGTACCACGCCGATGAGGGCAAGCTCTTGCCCTCATCGGCATGGTACGCCGGAGGTGACGCGCGGACCCGGCGGCGGCGGCGGCGGCGGCGGCTTCGGACGGTGAGCGTGGAGCCTCCGGAGGCCGATGGGGGGGCGGGGGCAAAAATTAAATAAATAAGTAAAAATGGCCCCCGGCCTTGCGGCCGGCCCTCAAGCAAATTTCTAATATTTAAAACGGCCCTCGCCAGGGAAAAGGTTCCCCGCCCCTGACCTAGACGATGACAAAGATGGCTCCGGAGAAGCTTCCGGAAGGTGGGAGAAGTCGAGGGCCAGCGAATCGACCGTGCAGAGTTGTCTCCCGTGTTGGGGCCTGTATCCTAACCCATGCGCATTTTCACCCCGTCAGAGCGGCCGGTTTCCAGCGTGGTGGCCGGAGTCAGCCGCGAAGAGCCGAGCGGCTCCTGGAGGCAGGAGTACCTGATCGCCAAGAGCGCTGGGCAGGGCCGGCCAGTGTGCATGGTGTGTGGCGACGTGCTGAGCGCCTCGGGTCCCGTGGCAGCCCGTGAGCACATCCTGCAGCAGCACTCCCACTCTCTGGACTTCACCCTGGAAGAGAAGCGCAACATCCTGGAGGCCTGGAGCGAAGAGGGCCAGGCGGAGCTGCACCCTTCTCTGGCAGGTAAGCGGGTGCCTTTTCTGGGCCTCCTCGGGGCCGTGCTGGAAAGAGGCCCTTTTTGGAAACGGGTCCCTTTGGAAGGCGTGGGTGCCTGTTGAGTGGGGACCACGTCTCTTGCGGCCGGGAGAATTTCCGCCCGCTCCCCTAGGTGAAGGTTTTGGTTTTTCACTTTAAAACAGCGGCCCTGTTGTTGGGGCAGGCGGCATCTGACCGGGACTGCGGAGGGAGTGCAGCCCTGTGCCGGCAATGTTTGTTCCCATTCTGCTTTCCCTTCCAGCAGACAGTCCTGGCAGGAGCAAGGAACCCGCTGAGATCGAAGTACTCCTTGATACAGAAGAGCAACCGGCTGATCGGAAACGTGGCCACCTGAAAGCACGCTGTGGTGAGTGCTGGGGTTGGGGGTAATGCTCAGCCAGCCCAAGCGCCCCCCCCCCCCGTGCCTCAGACATCGGTCGGGGGCTTCCTTCTCCTCTCACTGTGCAGATTTCCACTGCTAATGTCCCTCAAGGCCCTCGGAATCCCCGCTCCCCTTTTCTCCTGACGGCTGCCACCGTCTTCCTTGGCTCCCTATCTCCCACCCTTTCAAAAGCGAGGAAGTGGGGAGAGGAGTGGAGACTGACTGCCTAGAGTGGCACTTCTCCCCACTTCCTTCCCTCCCTCCCTTCGCTTTCTCCTTGTCCTTTGAAAGAGAAGGCAGGGAGCCGCGGAGGTGGCAGGTGTGGGTCCATAGCGGCCTCTTGTGGGAGCTTATTACAGGGCGGCCCCACTGACGGTGGTCGTCTGGATCAGGCCCTGGGTCCACTTTTCATCCCATGGAGCAGCGTGGCACTACTGACATGGTGGTGGTGGTGGATTAACTTCTGAACAATGTGCGCCTCGTGTGTTCTCAACACTAGTATCAGTCCCTGCAAAACAGAAATGTTGCAAGACTTAATACTGTCACGGAGAGGGGGGTCTTAACCTGGACCTGGGCTTTTTATCATTACAGAGTTAATTAGCTTAGCGTTGCTCATTGTCGGCAGCCGTGAATGGCCACTGTACTTCTTGTACACTTGTCAAGCTCGTTGCAAGATCAGCCTCGTTTCCGGAACGAGGAGATGTTGGATTAGATGAACCGCCTTGGCCTGAATGAGCAGGGCTTGTTTCATTTCTTGTATAAAGGAGCAGACAAATCCGTAGGCTTTCCACAGCCCTTATCGTATCTCTCTTGGTAGATCAGAGTAGAACTGTCATGTTTGGGGGCTGAGTACCTCTGAGTACCACAAACCATGGGAGGGGCTGCTGCCGTCAGACCATGCCAGTGAGCTTCTGGAAAGCGTAATAGGATGCCGGGTGAGACGGGCCTTTGGCGTGATTCAGCGGTCGCTTCCCCCTCACCTGGCCAATCTGCTTGCTCCCCAGGCGTCCTCTGCACACCAGGTTGTAAAAAAATCTAGAGTCATGTTGCACCTTGCACATAGAATTAAAGCAAAGATCTAGAGTCACCAGGCAGCTCAAGATTTTTGGATCGTCAAAGGCTCCCGTAGGCCTGCCCTCTGGTGCCATCACTAGTGAGGCCACTGCCGCAGCCCATCTCAGCTTAGGTTGTGATCCACCCTCCCAGTTGAAGCTCTGTGGCCTCTTCTACGGCCCCCTTTGACCCCATGATCTTTGTTTGGCAGAGCCTGTAAATGTCGAGCCCCGGCTGCGGTCTCAAAATCAGCAGAGACAGCTCAGCTCAGGCAGCTCCAAAGACACAAAGCACAAGCAGGCCAACAAGAGCACAGGTAAGACCGGCATGAGGGTATTTGGGGCTTGGTAAGTCGTCCATCCCGCAGACGAGGGCAGGAGTTACACCGTATAACTTCTTAGCCCTCCCCTTTAGCTATTGGAGGAAGAAAGAATTTTGCAGAAGAGTTGTTGTGGAGCGAGGGCATGCAAATTGGTTGAATCGGCCTCATTTTCTCCCAGCCTCCATTTCCCTCCCCTTATGACCGTTTCTAGATTGTATACCCCTTGGGGCAGGGACCTGTCGTCCTTGTATAGAAATGAGTTACAACAATGATGAATATTTGTAGAATGTTTTCGACAACGGAAAGCTCACTCATGCCATAGTCTACGTAGTACGAGGAATCAGAAGATAGCTCCCCCATTCTAAAGGGGCTCGTAATTTTTTTTTTTAATTTTAAGACACAAAGGAGATGTGGCAAACAGCCACTCAAAAAGACACTATGCCGGGGTGAAGAGGGACAGTGGCACATTAAAAGATGCCTCCCTTCCCATTTAGCAGAAAATAGAATATGCAGCTACTCAATATGCAGCTGCCTCCATTTCCACCCCCTCTTCCTTTGTTGTCCCACTTGTGTGTGTGTGTGTGTGTGTGTGTGTGTGTGTGTGTGTGTGTGTGTGTGTACTGTAAGCCCCTTGGGGCAAGGAAATTAAGGGCATATTCTTCCTCTGTTTACCCCTCCCCTCCCTTGGTTTTATCTAGATTGTAAGCTCCTCAGGGCAGGAACAACCTCTCATGCTCAGCCTAAGGGCCATGTCAGCCACCGAAGGTGCTCTGTACGTAAATATGCTTGCGGATCATACCCTACGTTTTGGGTTTTAGACGATGCAGTCAGTGGAACTAAGCCCTGACCGACTTAGGAGACAAGCCAATGTAGGCCGGCTGCAGGATTTAGCTTTGCTTGAGAAGGGAGGAGGAAGAGAGCCAGGCTGTTGCTCCAGCCTACGTGCTTCATTTCTTTCATCGTAGTTCGGGGGGTCTTCAGGCTGCAGGGCAAAATGGGGGGAGGACTTGGGGGGGGGTTGTGGGGAGAATTACGGATTGCTGGCTCCTATTGCCTCATGTTTTGCTCCTTAGGAAAAGTCTGGCCCTCGGAGGGTGGGGTCCCGGGTTCGGCGCCTGCTGAAATCCGCATCTTCACCGACGGCAGCTTCCCAGCCGGCTTTGCCTTAAAACTGTACTGCCGGACGCAGCCAGGTGGGTTTTGCTTGGGGTGGTCGGGGTGGTGCGAAGGTCTGTTCCCCACTTTGGAGCTGATGTCGCATCGTCTCCGAGTGTGAGCTGCAGATCGGGACCTCCTGGTTGAAGCGTTTCGAGACAAGTGACCGCAACCCTTTCTGTTACAGAGACGTCTCGGGACTCCAGGCCTAAGCCAGATACCAGGAAGGAAAGAGTGGGTAAGGCTTGTCAGTGATTGCCTTCTGTTGGAAAGGGAACAAGTTTCATATATGCTTACAGTGGGGACGGGAGCAGGAAGAAGTGATAGCAGCAAATCTTTGGGTTACGTTCCTAGTCTTCATTGTTTCTGGGAATTGAAATTTGCTTAGTTTAGGCTCTTGCTTTAATAAAAGCAAACCACAGACATGCTCTCTGAGCTTGGAGAAGTTATGTGTGTGTGTGTGTGTGTGTGTTCTTCACTGTTTGGGATGTTTGGCTGTGCGGAAGATCTAAACAAATGTGTGTGAAGCTGCCAAGAGTCCAGACCTTAGTCGTTGTCAAGCACTGACTGGCATCAGTTCTCCAGGGGTTCAAACAGGGCTCTTTCCTAGTCCTACTTGGCGATGCCAAGGCTGTACTGGAGACTACCTGCATGGAAAGCAGATTCTCTTCTGCTGAGCTAAGAAGAATGCTTGTCATTTGTATCACACTTTGTGAGAGGGCAAACCATGTTGCATGAATTATTTTGATGTCCTTACAACAACCCTGTAAGGTAAGTAAGAAGTAGTATGCCCATAGTGCAGATGGGAAAGACTGGGGCCACCGAGTCGGTTCCCAGCAGAAGCTAGATTCGTACTTCGCAGCTCAGTCTTTTGGTCACTACACTACACCAGTTCTTCTTTGGAGAAGCCCACTTACCAGGTATCTCCTAGCCTGATTGAAGCAACCTTGCCCCTCCTACGACAAGCAAGATCCCAAACAGATTTACACACAGTCATTCAGAATACGTTAAAGGGTGAACTATTCAGATTGCAGAATAAAGGCAGGTTGCGGAATTTGGCCTACCTGGGTGCAAACGTTTGTATCCCCCTGGAATTTGTTTCCATTTGCATGGAGGAAATGGATAGCAGGTGTGTGTGTGTGTGTGTGTGTGCGCGTTCATTCGTTCTCCTGCTCCTGTAATACCAGAGCTCGGGGTCGCTTTGATAAACGTGATTGGCAGGAGAGTCTGGACAAACTTGGGAAAGGACTTCTTTGGGCAACAAATAAGTACGACACTTGCCACCACAAAACTTGGTTTTGGTGGTTTGCTTAGATGGCTTTTTAAGGGGGATTAGTCAAAGTCAGGAAGGAGGAGAGGTCACTCAATGCCTGTTAGCCGTGATAACTACACAGAGCCTCCAGGTTCAGAGGCAGTTTATCCCATAATACTAGGTGTCAGTGGTAAGGGCGGGGGGGGGGCTATTTGGCTGCTTGTGGACTTTCCAGAAATATCTAGTTGGCCGCTTGTGACAACGGGAGTCTGGACCAGATATGCTCTTGGTCTTATCCGGCAGAGATGTGCTTCCATGCTCTGGCCTCACACCGTTCCTTCTCCCCCAGATCGCAATTGCTCGGTGTCTCTGCTGCGGCTTCACTCCGCGAACTCTTCTCGTCGCCTCTGCCCCAGCCAATCCGCCACCCCTTGCCCTCTCGGCAACTCTGCTGGCGGTAACATCAAAGACTGCGGGGCTAAAGCAGGCCAGGGGGCGGCTCCGGTGACCAAGAAGGACCCCTCGTTGCTGAGCAAGAACTTCAACCCCAGCTGGCGAGCCCGCTTCCTCATGGACTACGATGCTGCCGCCGGCCGGCTGCTCTGCATGGTCTGCGAGTCCCCGCTCCGGCGCGTCTGCCTGGCCACCGTCAAGCGGCACATCCTCCAGTGCCACGCCGAGACTCTTCACCTGCCCCGTGAGGTCCGCCGTACCATCCGGGAGGTCTGGGAGACCCGGGCCCAGTCCCCTTCTCAAGCAGGGAGGAAGTGAGGGGCTGAGAGAACTCCTTTTCCCCTGAACCCGGTGGGAGGAAGGAAGGAGTCTGCCACCCCATAGGCTGCAGTTTGGGGGCAGGGAGAAGGTTGAGTGATAGGTTGGGAGGGAAGGGTCTCTCCTTACCCAGGATAGCTGTCAGATTGCCTGCTCCCTTGTCTGGATTTTACTGCTAGAAGTGTGAGCCTGGGGCAACCCTGCTCTTCTCCCACCAGAATCCCTTCCCTGCCTTCTCTGCTTACACACCTTTTAAGAGCCCTGCTTGCTACTGCAGGGGAAGAGAAACAGGCCTGAGAAATTGCTGCTGCCTCCTCTTCCGGGGGGGGGGGGGGGCTACGATAATCTGAAGGCCCTGGGGAAATATTGGACTTGTATCGCATCACACACGCATGCACAAACCTCACCCCTAACTTGTGCTCAAGACATTGCTGGAATAAGACTGTCCACTTCATGCTGCATGGTGGAGCTTTCCAGTTTTAGAAAAATCCTCTGACAACCTCCCTGCAGAGAACCCTTGGCTGCAGGGCCGGCCCACCCTTGAGCTTGCCTGGGGTAGTGGGTTGGGGAAAGGAATCCGCCTCCCCTTTCTCGCCCACCTGCTCCCATTGCTGTTGCTCCTCCTGCTCCCTGAGCGTTTAAAAGGAAGAGGAAGCGCAGAGGAGAGGACGCTGTTGCCAGCCACTCTCCTCCACACTTCCTTTTCAGCTTGAGGAAGTGAGAAGAGGGCAGTGGTGGCGACTAGCCCACCGGTAGGTAAGGGGGTGAAGCATTTCATGCGCACCTCAGTTGTTGGGTGGGTCGGACCTACTGTGCAGTCTTTCTGCAGGGAGGGCTTTTGGGGCAATGGGAAGTCTTCAGAAACATGATCTCAGCCCACCTGCGCGTGCACACACACACACACACACACACACACACACACACACACACACACACACACACACACACACACACACACCGCAGTCTGAAATGACCCAGCCCATTCTTCCACCTCCACCTGCCCTCCTAGGTCACGAGGTGGGGAAAAGTGCAGCAACAGACAGCACAACTAGCCTGTCGCGAACGGCCTTTTTTTTTTTTTTTTTAAAGCCTTCCTGGTTTTATCGACCCATTTATCGACCTGGGTAGGATCAACCCATTTTGGACACCAGCAGGAGCACGGGAGCATTGCCCCTCTTCCTTGCAGGAATGAAATCCAGAAAACCTCTTGCAGCGCACCAGGTCACTGCTGGTTCTTCCCAGTCAGTTTTGAGGTTAAAACCACAGGACTGAAATGCCGTCGCTTTTCTTTTTGCTGCAAACTCCTGGGGCAGAATCCACCTTGTGCGCTGCTAGCCGGCTTTGCTCCTGTATCGGTGCCTCCTTTTCGTTCTTCCCCATCCCGCTGACATCAGCAATAATGTGCAGAGAGGCCACCGCCCTCGCACCGATGTCTAAATACCAGGATTTGTGTCCTGCTGCTGGGGTGGATTTGCCCAAGCTTGGGGGCGGGGGACAGGGCGGGGAATCGGTCACCGGGAACAAAAACCCAAATAGGGTTGAGTTACAAACGGACAATAAATTATTTTTATGATATTTTCTGTCGCGTTTCTTCTTGGGGGCAGCGGCGCTCCCTCCATGTTTGGTTAGAATTTTAACCAAATTTGTCAGCTGAAAAAGGCTAGGGCTGGGGGAGCCCCCTTGTTTGAAACGCTGGAGAGCTGCTGCTAGCCAGTGCTTGACAATGCTGAGCTACATAGACCAAAGGTCTGACTCAGTAAGAGGCAGCATCATGTAAGTTGTTCGGGGTGGATAATGCGTATATCTGCCAAGTGGGTTACATAGAGGGGGAGGCAACTACAAAGCCAAGGTAAGGTAGAGGGAAAGCAGAGCCCAAACTGAATGCTGGCAGGAGCACCCAGGAGATAAAGATGCCAGAAGGGCGTGCTTGAATTCCCTTGCTGTACAGACCTCCCCTCTCAGTTCTTGCTGGCTGCCAGCAGGTGGCACCCTTCATGGTTGGAGAATTGCAAGTCTTCCATATGTGCTGTGGTTTGAGCAGGAATTGCAGAAATGTGTTTAACTTGTTTCATTGTATTAATTACGAAACCTTTTTAAACCTCCCCCCCCCATTTGCCTCGATTAACTCCACAACAGGCCTTACCCAAGTTACGAGTACTTAACAAAAAGGGCTGATGGGAAGCAACATCTCTAAGAAGTATCTTCTAAGACTGCATTGGTAGAGGCATTCCCTCCTGTGCATGCGAAGCAATGTGGAAAGCCTCTACCAACACAGAAGAGGGATTCCCCCTTCTGCTTTGCCTGCAGCAGGGAATGCTTCTCCTGTGCCGATGTTAACTGGAAGACGCTATAAGGTAAAGGTGACCCCTGACAATTAAGTCCAGTCGTGTCCGACTCTAGGGTGTGGTGCTCATCCCCATTTCAAAGCCGAAGATCCAGCGTTGTCCGAAGACACCTCCGTGGTCATGTGGCCGGCATGACTCTCCTTGCCGCAGCACGTAGCATGCGGCTGGATCACAGAGCGCTGTTTACCTTCCCGCAAGTGGTACCTATTTATTTACTCACATTAACATGCTTTGGAACTGCTAGGTTGGCAGGAGCTGGCCAAGCAACGAGATCTCACCCCGTTGCGGATTTGAACTGCCGACCTTTCGATTGACAGCTCATGGTTCAGATGCTATACCCAACCTCTAAAAAGCAAAGAGGCTGTGCCCATATGCAAATTTAATAGGTACAGTGATTGTACCATCTAAACCTCATGTGATTAATTTGACATTAGATTTAAGATTGACGGCTCTACTTTCAACATGAAACTAGGAGTTTCAATTTTTGATTGATGTGCGGAGGGATGATATAATCCCATGTAATCGCTGCCAGTTCTGATGCAGGTGTTCCACTCCACAGGTGCAGTTCCTACAGCCTCCCCTGTATGTTTTGGGCAACCCCCCCCCCCCCCAAGTATTCACAGTGTGGGTTTGGAACCAGCTACTCGGCTAGGGCGCGTTAAAATTAATCTGCAGGCGACCACGTAAGGAAGTTTTACGAAACGCCAGGTGATTCTCTTGAGGTAGCAAGTAAGCAACATTGGGGTGGGTGGGTTGGGTGGTAGCCAGGCTCGTGCACCTTGCTGTGGACTAGGAACTTGTAGATTTGTTGGCAGAGCTGCTTCAAGTGGAGAAGCCCCAGCATCTGAGTGGTATATGAAACAGTGGCCAAAATCTTAGCGTCCTTCCCCATCCCTGAGAGAGAGAGAGACTTCTTACAAAAAGAGAAAGATCACGTTTAATAAATTACAGTGGGGGCCTGATCGTTCAGCCCAATAAATAACAAAGACAAGATCCAAGTAGAAATGGCAGGAGGGGAAAGGAAACCCTATAATCTCTGATCACGGAGGCTTCCAGCCCAGTTGTTGGGGGGGGCATTGTTTGAACTACGAAGCACTGGAAAGGAGAGACTAAATGGGAGGACACAGGTGTCATCTGTAGTTTTCGTTGCACACTTAAGACGCCACCACAGATCTGTAGTACAGGCAGTGGGCAGACGCCGGGGGGGGGGGGGAAGCCAGGCAAATTAGGATAAAAGTAGCCCCCTCTCTGAAGATGGCATGGAACAGCTGTAGCACTTCAATCACATTTTATTCTCAGCTGGAAATGTCACTTGGTTCACAATATTTCTGAATGCAGCCATCCTCTTTCAGGTGCTGCTTTTCCAACTCCAAATGTTGGGAGAGAAAAAAATTGGAGGTGGAAGACCAGCATCAAGTGTCGAGGTTAGCTGCAGCGTTCAGAAAAGAGCACAGTGGTACACTATCCCTGGGAGGGATTTTGTGTCGATTTAGGGGAGGGGGAAGCATCTTTGTAATATTTGGGGTGCTCTGATTCTTGTCAGATGTGGCCCCTGATTAAATCAAGGGGCACATCCCGTCACCTGATCGCTGATGCTTTACAGATGTATTTCTCATCCTCATGCTGACTCCAGTGAGGTCGTTCTGCTGGGGCAGGCGGGGGAAGGCAGTGGGGCTTTTGGGAATCAAGGGCTGCCTTACGGAATTGCTTTTCCAGTACAGGGAAATTGGGTTGGCTCAAACAGCAGCGAAGTTGAGTTCCGGGGGGCCCTTAGCAACGGGAGGGATTCCGATTCCTCTATTTGACAAAGCATGCCTACACATATCTATGTGGGACCATGGCCGTGCTCAGCCAATACCACTTTCTATGGGAACACCCCCCACCCCCCCAAATGTGACATCCCAATTTGTGTTAGTTGATTTTTTTGCATTGTCAATGAACTTATTGGGGAAGGAGGGAGTGGGAAGAGTGAAGGGCTGTCCCTCCCTACAACCTGGCCCAATCCCACCCCTAAAGCCCCATATGCCCCTGCCACCAATCCTTGCTGGTGCTGGGTTCGAATCCCTCAAGGAGAAAGGTTGGGAATGGATGGAAGACCATTGCAACGAGGGAAACCCCCCCCCAACATGCAAAATCCCCCACCCCCGCTAGCTCTCCTTTGGGAGACGGGGGCAAGAGAGAGGGACACCTATAAGCCACCAAACACACATAAAATATATACTGTATATACATATTGCATCTCGAGATACTTAATTTTCCAGTGTCTTTGACCCAGGAAATCTGAATTCAACTGCAGAGAAGAGGGGGCCTTTGTTTTCCTTTTTAATGGAGAACTGAGGACGATCGTACCCATCCCTCCCCCCTATTTTAATATTACCTCCAGCACCCCTGCCCCATTGCCTGGAAAAAAGTCAAAATGAAAGATGAGTCCAATTTCATTCTATTACCCTGAGAAGAGGGGCAGGGAAGAAGGGAGGGACTATGCTACATGTGGGGTGGGGGGGCAGAGAAGCTCCGGTCCCACCCACCCCCACTACTGCCCCTCTGAGTTCCCCCAATATTATCGTTTAAGGTCTGTACACACAAGTTGGTGGTTTCGGTAAACTGAGGCTAAGAAGGACAGTCCCCATGAAAAATAGTGGTGAGGGGAGAGCGGGGGGGGCTCCTCCCAAGTAAAAGAGGGGGAGAGGCATTGTAAATTTTCCTCCTTCCCCCCCCTTCTTTCCTTCCTGAAAAGATTCTGTGATCCTGAGTATTTAAAATCTGATAATTGTGGAGGAGAGAGGGAAAGGTGTCTCACCCCCTCTGTGCTCCTTGCAGAACCCCCCCCTCTGTTTTTTACACACACACACACCCCTGGGACCCTGCCCCGCCCCGAGTCCTTTCTCCACAGTGCGGAAAGGCGAGTGAAAGCAGCATCTGGATCCGAAAGGGGGTGGGGTACCCCCAAATCTACACACACGCAAGCACTCCCCACCCCAATAAATTAAACCCAGTAAGATCACGCGCACACCCCACACACAGCCTCCAGCCCACCCGTTCCCCCGCCCCACGCTTGATGCCCACGTAAAAAAGTGTTGAGAAGCCAACGTCCGCGTAGAAACGAGATGCCCCCCCGCCCCAAATTCGAAGGGCAGCAACGCCTCTAAAACCAGGGGCCGCGTTCTTTGGCGGTGGATGCTACGCGAAAAGGCAGCTGCAAATGGTCCAGCGGTGCTTGAGAGGGAGGGTGTCAAATCCCCCCTGTCCCTGTTTGCTGTCTCCGTTGCCTTCAGCAGCCTTGCCACTCATCGAGTCCATCGGTCCCTTATTGCACACCCTCCCTCCCTCTTCCCAGCCCTGAGATCCACAGAGGCGAGCCCCTCTGCACGCCCCCCCCCCGCCCAATCTTGCTCACACTTCCGTCTCCACCCCAGCCAGCTTGGGCGTGAGGATGCGCGGCGTAACCCCGGCGTTGAGGTCTGTCTCGAACTCCAGCAGTTGTCCCATGAAGTTGAGGTTGGGCGAGATGATGGGCCGCCTGCCCTTCACGTATTTGTAGGCGTCGCCCATGGTCATGAGCGTGTGCTTCATCAAGTAGGCGATGACGATGGTGGCCGAGCGCGAGACTCCGGCCTGGCAGTGGATGAGGACCCCTTTACCACTCTGCTGCGCCTCCTCTGGAGTAACGGGAGAGACAAAGCAGCATTAACAGGGGCGAGAACAAAATGAAGTGAACCCCACCCAGACTTGCTTCCATCTTATCAAGGTGGTCTCCTAAGGCGAGCTAAGATCCAGCTGCAGGTGAGCAGCCAGGCAAGCTTGGTGGCTCATCCTTTTGAGCCACAAATGTCTAATTCAAACATTCCATGGCAAGCCTGAACGACTTCATGTCACTTCAGCAATGGGTCCTGCCGGTTATTTTGAACAGCTTGGGGATGGGGGGAGAACAACTTAGTCTGCCTGTCCAGAAAGTGGACACATGACTCTGCCTTATACATCTGTCATCTAGCTCAGTATTGCCTGCACTGAGCCACAGACCATGCTTTCATGTTACATTCTTCAAGGCATGGATACTTTTGCCTTCCCTAAAGGCTCGACCAGCAACCTACAGACGCTCCTAATGAACCTATGTCGCTGCCGAACTGAGTCAGACCCTTGGTCCATGTAGCTTAGTGTTGTCAAGCACTGACCAGCAGCAGCTCACTAGGGCTCCAGGCTCACGGGTCCTGCCTAGCCCTACCTGGAGACACTGCCAGGGCTTGAACCTGGGACCTTCTGCATGCAAAAGCAGGGGATCTACTACTACTAATACTACTACTACTACTACTACTACCGAGCAATGGGCCTTCCTTCTGCGCTAGAATCCGCGAGACGCGGTTCATCTTCCCTAGGGGGCTGACCACCTCTTCCTGACTTGAACCCCTTCAGATCGTACCGATGAACTCAAAGGCCTCCTCGAAGTACTGGCGCAGGTCCTGGCGGTTGTTGTCGGTGGCGGGCAGGCGCTTGTAGCGGAGGCGCCCACTGTCGGCGTGGTAGAGGGGCAGGTGGGTGGTGACGTTCAGGACATGGCCCACATTGAGACTCAGCATCCTCTCCAGGTCCTGCGCGTCTCTTTCGTTTCCCAGGAAGAGGAAGGGCAAAATGGGGCTCAGCTCAGCGTTCTCCAGGTCCGGGGTGAGTGGCGGTCCCAAATCATCCGGGCCATCGCTGACCTCTGGCGCAATCGGGCTGCCTGCAGCCAAAGCACAAAGCATAGGGGGAAGGGTGAGTCCCGAAAGGAGCATGGCCACAGTCGCCTCCTCCGAATACACCCAATTCTGCCTCCATCGTTTCGACAACCCAAAGAGCCGGCATGATAATGTAGTCAGGATAATGTAGTCGTCAGGGTGTCCCAAGCATGTCCTTTTAACCCATGAAATGCTGAAGCACTGCCTATGCGCCATGCGCTGCCGCGGTTCTGGCGCACCCCCAAAGTTCCTCCACTTGGGGTTGGGATTGCTGCTTATCCTCTTGAACCCCGAAGGAAACACACTCAACCCAACGACCGGGAAAACATGCTTGTGCTTTCCGGAGCCGTGCAGGGGGGCTCTTTCTCCCCCACCCTGCAACATCAGCTATGTAAAATGATCCGACCAACCCTCCGTAGCTCTGGTTCCTCAAGTGGGGGGGGGGGGAAGAGGCTTGGGGCGAGGGGGGGCCGCCAGTGTGAAAGAAGGTCAGAGGGATGATGTCATGTTACCAGCTGGACGGAGTTCATTCTGGTTCAAGGGTCCGAGCAGGTGCGAAACAAGGGGAGGGGGGAGCGCGCCTCCCCTTTCTCCCCCCCCCATCTTGCCATCTGGCCCATCCAGCTGGGATGAGGTCACCCAGAAAAAGGGAATGAAATCTTAACCCGAGGCCTCCGACCCTTTTAGAAACATTTGCTGGCAAGTAAGTGTCGCCACATCCACCCGCCACTTTCCACTTGTGCGTCTTGCTGCAGGAATGCATAAACTCTCCCCCCTCCCCCCCCCCACACACAGAGCTGCCTTGCTGGATCCGACAACCCTCCCCCCCCCAAAAAAAAAGTCTACCCATTTCAGCTTTTTGTCTCTGGGATGCCCACAGACCAGGGTACGAAGACAACAGCCCTCCCCAGTTGTTTTCATTCCCCAGCAGCTGGTGTTTAGAGAGAGACTGCTCCTGGTCATGGAAGTTCCACCGCTTCCACTCAGCAGCCAGCAAGGCCTGCTATCCTCGCTCTCAGGAACGTGCCTCGTCCTCCCTCAAAGGCTTCCTGAGTGGGTTAGCCATTGCCGCATCTCGTGCCAGGGAGCTGCAGGTTGTGTCTCGCTTGAGACGCTGCGCTAAGCTAAAGGTCTGGAGCAGTGGCTGCTCCTTCCCAGCCCTACCAACATTACTACCAGCTCCTGGTATTTTGAGGCAGACTGCTCCTCTACATGGAGGTTCTGTTTCTCCACAGGGTCAGTCCTCTCTCCCACGAATGTGCCTCATCCTTGCTCAAAGCCTGAGTGAAACGCCATTGCCACCCCTCTCCTGTTCAGATGGCGTGAGCCCTGGATGTGGAAAGGTTTGCGCCACGGCGGCTGCCCCACCACTGACTCAGCTGGGCCCTTTAGCTCACCTCTCCTGCCTGGCCCCTCTTCTCCATCCTTGTGGAGCAGATCGAGCACCAGGTGGAGATTCTGGGCAGGCTTGCGGGGGCTGGGGGGCTGGGGCTCCACGCCGTTCTGCTCCTTGGACCACAGGCGCTGCAGCGAGGAGTCTCTGCCGTCACCGCCCCCCCGCGAAGAGAGGAAGTCCAGCACGGCCAGCTTGCCCTGCTGCAGCCGCAGCCGCCCGGCCGCGTCGGCCATGCCGAAATGCATGGCCCCCTGCAGCTGGCTCTTGGTGTACTCCATCAGGTTGCGACAGTCCAGGATCAAGGGGGAGGCCTGTTGCTGCTGCTGCTGCTGCTGCTGCTGCTGCTGCTGCTGCTGCTGCTGCTGCTGCACCCGGGACTTGGTCATCTTCTTGGCCAGCTCGTCCGGCCAGATGGTGCGGACGCTGTAGTCATCGTCGTCATCGTCGCCGCCGCCACCGCCGTAGCAGCTGCGGGCCGGGGAGGAACCCGCCCGGGGGTCGTAGGCCACGATGGGGTCGCTGCTGCAGAAGCTGCAGGAGGAGCTGACCGACTTGACCGAGGGGTTGCACGCCAAGCAGGCCAAGGACCGGAGTGCCGCCGCGGCTGGCACACAGGGCAGACAGCCCACCTTCTTGACCGAGGGCGGGCTGCAGCTGGAGCAGCTCAGGGAGCGCAAGCTGGAGCGGCAGGAGAAGCAGCCCAGGGAGCGCAGGCCGGGCTTGGGGGCGGCCTCGTCGCAGCAGCGCACCAGGCGCCAACAGCCCCGGCAGCCGCATTTCAGCGGGTGCATGGCGCTGCTAGGGCTGGAGAGGCAGGAGGAGCTGGCCGAGGTGTCCAGAACCGGCTTGGAGTTCTCCTTGAAAGCCCGCTTCTTGAGCTTGGCCGGCGGTAAGAAGACCTTCAGCTGGGGCCCTCCCAGCCCTTTCTTCTCCCCCTGCTTCAGATCCAGCTGCAGCGAGAGGTTCCTCTCCGGTCCCCGGCCCTGGGAGCCCCCCACTGTCACCTTGATGTCGATGGTGTGGGAGTGGTTGGGCTGGAGGACAGTCTTGCGCGTCTCTTCGCTCGGGGCCGAGGGGGCCTGGCCGGGCGGCTTGCAGGCCGGAGGCGGAGGCAGAGGCGGCTGGTTCTTCTCGCCGCCACCGTTGTTGGCAAAGCTGTGGTTGAGGCGCAAGGCCAAGGTCTTGGGTCGCTGGAGCACGCCGATCCGTTCTTCCAGAGGCGAGGGCGGCATTGGGAACGGTGAGCTGAGGGTCGAGAAAGAGAGAGGTGTCATTTGAAACCGCTGTGCTTTGCAAGAACCTCACCTAGGCCGTTACAACAACATGACGTGTGTCACCATCTAGTATTGCATTTGCCCTCACGGAGCAATAAAGCCATGCCGCTGTTCTGCGCCCATTTTACAGGCCGGCCTACTGAGGCTGAGAGATGGGAACTCCGTGTCAGGCCAAAGGGGAAATGAAGCGTAGTGCTTGGCGAGGCCGCGCCAGCTCTTCTGTGAGCTGCCAAAGAATTTGGCTGCCCTTTGGGCTGAAATCCTGTGCCCACTTACCTGGGAGTAAGTCCCACCGAATTCTACTTCGGAGTAGACACGCCTAGGGCTTCTGCTCTTAGTTTGTATGCATTCACACCTCTTTCCACAGAGGCGATTTGCCTGTTCTTCTTTGCGATAAAGGAGCCGTCCTTTTTATTTGTACAGAAAAACCCAAATCAGTACGCAACAGGGAATGCTTAGCTCAAGTCCTTATTCCCCCCCCCCCTTAAAAAACATTCTGAGTTGAAATTGGGTCACGCCGAGCCCTGCCGCTCTGTGACGGAAGACAAACATGTTCATTTTTTTCTCAGATCTTGACGGCATGTCATGCCGTTGCCTTGCTGGAGGAGGAAGAGAGGGTTCTGGATCGACCTCCTTTTTTCCCCTCCTTGCTCCCCGCCCCCCAGGTCCAGCTTTCTTGATGCGTTTTCTCCGCCCCCTCCCCCTGCTACGAAAGCCAGCCCTGTTATCAAGCCACATGCAGACCTTCTCCCCAGTTTCCCTGCAGGGCTCTGGAAATAAATTCAAAGGCACACACTCCCTACCCAGCTCTGTGCCAAGGAGAGATTAAAAAACACAAACAAATTCTCTTCCCCGTTGGCACCCTGATCCTCCCCAAAGCAGGAGATGTGGTGGGTATTATTGGGGGATCCATGCTGCTCACCGACACTACTCGGGTTTTGCACTGTTGTTGGCGGGTGTGGCGGGAATAGGGTCATAGGTGTGGTGTGCGTAGTCGGCGCATGTTTGTACACCACTGGCAGAGACAGCAACAAAGCCACAGGAGGAGGGGGGGGTGAGGCTATCTGGAAAGAAAGACAAAACCATTTGTCTTTCGGGGAAGGAGAAGGCAGAGCAGTGCTAAATAAATGCATGGCATGCAGGAGGGGGGGGCACTCCAGCCCCATTGTTTCCCTCACTCCTTCCAGGCCTCGAGTCCTCCCCACGGATGTCCGAGGCAGCACGGGAAGGAGGGCAAACGTGCCCCCAAACAGCCTGTGGCCCACGTGGTCCGGATCAGAAAAATAGGACGTGCAATGCAGATTTGCTTCTCTGGAGGAGGATTGGAGACGCCAGAGCCCAGCAGCTCCTCCCCAGCCCCACATCTACCCTGCTGCCTCTTTTATGTCCAGAATCTGCTACAAAGGAGGGCAGAGAAGGGCTGTCGAAACACACGTAGGTCTTTGCCATTCGGAAGGCGCCAATGTGCTCGAATGCCCCTTCTGAGCCATTCAGCCCCCAACAATGCCTCTTTTCTGATCATCACCCAATTCCGTTTTGCCCTGCCTCACTGATGATCTCCCCCCACAACCTCCCTGCCCCACCTCTGCCACCACCACCAGGCCCTTCGCCAGCCTTCCCGGCGGGACACACATATCTTGGGATGCAAGGACCAAGTCTTCGTCCTACAAGCCTCCAATTTGCTGGTGCTGCGCTGGCTGTCCCCACATGCCCCCCTGCCCTGCCCCACATCTCTCCCCCTCTATTGCAATGCCTTGGCTCAGTCTCTATGGCGTGGATCTGAGCGCTTGGCTCTCTGCCTTCCCCCCCCCCCCATTAATCTCCAGCCCTGCTGCCCATACACTCAACCAGTTCCTTCTGCCCAGGGGATCTGGGGAGGAGCCCCTGCATGTGACATTAACATGGGGAGACAGTGCTGTTACTTCCATCAAGAACACACTGCAAACAAGGGGGGGGATTGGGCACGACAGCAACCGCAGTGCTGGGGGGCAGAGCTCCGAGAGCCCCTCCTCAACAGGAAGCATCACTGCAACCACGCCACCTACCCTTCTCCGTGGTCAGCCACACAAGGTGAGGGCCACAGCAGGGCCTGCCCACATCCTGGATTTTACTCTCATGAAGAGCCAGTGCGGCCTAGTGGTTAGTTAGAGCTTGGGACTAGGAGTATGGCCTTGAAGGCCGCTGGGTGAGCTGGTGACACACTCCCAGAGGTCCAGCTCACCCTGCAGGGAGGTTGTGTGAAAATAAAAGAGGGGAGAACCTCACACGTCTGCCCTGAACTCCTTGGAGGAAGGGTGGGGTGGAAATATCAACAATACAGTGTCCCTGACCCTTTAAATTTCATTTAAAAACAAATCCAAGTTTCTAGTCCTTTGACTTTTGGAAATATAAGCAGGCCCTTGCAGGTGGCATTCTAACCAACTGCTCACTAAGGAGCAACACAAGTTTAAAAAACACAAACATATGAGACTGCCTCTATTTCTGTTCAGACTGTTCTGCTCGGAAGCCCACAACCTCCTGGCTACAGGTTCGACCTTCCGTCTTATTCACTACTGTCTCCCTGACCACACCACTGAAGGCAGGTCTCCTCCCGTGTAAGTGTTATATAACAATGACATATAAACACTTGCAAGCATGTACTTGCGTTGTCTTATTGAGGGGGTTGTTTTGTTTTATTTATTTATTATTATTATTAATAATAAGAGTATTTATAAACCGCTTTTCAACAAAAAGTAGTAGCTGTTTACATAGCAAACTAAATCAATAAATAGTTCCGTCCCCCAAAGGCACACAATCTAAAATATCTCTACATAATTATTATTATTATTATGTGATTCTTTTATTATCCCCTATTGAAGATGGGGAAGACTGAGGCTGAGGGGGAGGGGTTCGTCTAAGGTCATCTAATGTGTTCATGATAGAGGGAACTTCCTGATTTGTTGCTCAGCATCTCACAGCACAATCCTATGTGCATATACTCTCAGAAGGAAGTTCCATTTAATTCAAAAGAACTTCCTCCCAGGTAAGTGTGTTTAGAATTGCAGCTGATGCCACTACACAACAGCATCTCTCTCATCCCTAAATATAGAAATGATGGAGGTCTCCCCTTCCAAGTGTCTTCCAAGAGAGATCAAATCAACAACACCTTTCCTTACCCTCTTCCAGCCTGGAACTGTCCAACAGCCGGACTCCAAAATCCCATGAGATCTGAGGGCAGGCAGGCAGGCAGGCAGACCAGAGAGTTTTAAGAATTAGCTCTCCCTTGTCAGCTTCAAAGTAACAAAACTGCATCAGTACATGTACATTCTGCTCCGTCCCCTGCCCAGCAATGTAACCCTCCCTCCGCCAAAAATAAATTGCCGTTTTAATGCTCCAACCTTCCCCCCCCCACTCACAGTGTGTAACTTGTAAGCTCCTGGGGGCAGGGACCTGACTTTCTGCCAGAGAGATTTTGTACAGTGCCCTCTACTTTGCTGAGGTGGCAAAGAACTATCGCCTCCCACGGCACATGAACTTCTTGCACCCCAATGCACGCGTCTACACCACCATGTGCCCTCGTGCAAACTGTGTGCACATTTGCACACTTGCCGCCATGCCTGAAAACATGCGGACAGTAGAGCCAGGGGATGCACGTGCACCCTGTCTCGCTCACTCCCTCACATGTACTCAGATACACACAAACACGTGTGTCCGAACTGGCATGCTGCACACCCTCCAGTCTGGTCCATGCACATCTGTACAAACATGCCCATTCCATCCTCAAAAACACACCAATGGACACCTCTCCCCTCACCCCGCCTCCCCAACTCACTCTGAAGCGCAGTTGACTGACTGCAGGCAAACCGCTATTCCTCAACTGCGCCTACCTCGCAGGACTGTCGCGAATTCAGGCGCAGCAGCCACCGCAGAGCTCGAAGCGACTAAAGTCATCATAACATGCCCCTATGCTCGCCCCCTCTGTGTATCACACAGAAATTCCCCCACACCTGCAGGACGAGATGTCTCTCTGCCCTGTCTTGCACACTGTGTGGGTCTTCTTGTTTGCGCCTCCCCCTCAGGCCCAGATCGACGCACACTCTAAATGCACGCGGGATTTTTCTTTGGGGAAGCATTCGCGCCCCCTGTCCAGCACTCACCCAGACGCACACAACTGCCCGTCGCCACCTCGCTTGCCTGCCTTTGGACTCTCCTTTGGCGGGCGCTTTCCTTCCCCAAGTGCAGTTGTGTGAGGTCTCCAAAAATACCGCCCTGAGCTCATAGCCTGGCAGCAGCAGCACCACCCAAGGAGGGCAATCGGTCTCCTCAGGTTTCACCCCATGAGCTCACCACTTGGACCCAGATGTGCTGTGTTGGTGGTGGTCATGGGCGCGTGGGTGGGGGTGGGGATAGTGAGAGGCCAAAGGGGATTTCCACAGGCCCTGGGCATGATGTGGGCACACCCTCCGGGAGAGTTAGTGACCCCCTTAATTCGCCCCGGTTGTGTGTTCCTGCAAAGAAAGGCCACAACACTGGGGCGGTTTAGTTGAGAACAAAAGCCAGCAAGGGAGGGGGACAAAAGGAGACGTTTAGAAAACAGTGCGTGGTGTGGAAAAAATGGGTAGCGAGGGTTCCACCCCCCCTTGCAATAAAAGAAGTTGGGCCATCCAACAAAACAGGGGTGGCAAGACGATTTGGGACAGGCAAAAGGAGGTGCTTTCTCCGGCCATCGTTAATCTGTGGGACTCATTGCCACAGGGGATTAGACACCTTCCTGGAGGACAAGTCCGTCAATGGCTGCTGCTGGTCATGACAGCCGCCACGCAGAACCTCCAGGGTCAGAGGCAGTCTATATTTGAAAAGCAGTTGCTAAGGAACAAAGGCAAAAGAGGGCTATCACGTTTGGGCTTCCCAGGGGGACCTGTTGGTGGGTTTGGGCCTGATCCAGCAGGGCTCTTCTTGTGTATGAAAGGGTATTTCAGTGGAGGAGAGGGTGGCACTCTCGCCCTTTCCCACATCCCCCAAAGCAGGCTCCTGTCCTGAGTGAAATGCAAATGCACCCACCTTTCTGATAACAGAGCAAATCTATTCACACATCCATTCCGCTGCAGCCAGCTCACCCCCACCCAGTGCAAAACCTCGCGCATGGGATACATTTACGTCTGATAGCATGGCCATTCCGCCTCTGCCGAGGGCTGCGTTCACACATGCACGTGGAACGCTTGATTTCTTGATGATCAGCCATCAAGGGTATTTATATTGTGCTTTCTGAGAGTGCAAACGGCTTCACATGCATTCGGCTTGGGGCTGGCCTCTTACAGCAATGCTGTAAGGTCCCCAAGTATTATTCTCCCCATCTTGCAGATGGGGAAGACTGAGGCCGAGAGGGAGGGGCTTACCTAAGGCCAGCTAGTGCCGGTCATGGCAGAGATAAGACTGAAACCAGGGAAGTTCCCATTTGCAGCTCAGTCTCTTAGCCAGGACACCTCCACCAGCCCTGGAGGGAACCGCCGGCTCTCTTGACAACGGGCGACATTCCAGGCGAGGCGAAGCCAGCATACACCAAGTCAATGCTGCACATTCGCACAAACAAGACACCCTTAGATGCTTAAGCGTGGTGGGCAAAGACGGCCTGGAAAGCTGATTCGCTAGAAGCCCGTGAGGATCTACCCCACGGATGTAATTTCATCTGGGAACAACAAGGAAATGTCTGTAAAGATTTTGCAACCGACGCCTGGGTCCAAACCCACTGAGCTGCCTTGTGCTTGTTTATTATTCCCAAGCACCTCTTTTGTTGACGGCTGTTGCTTGGTCGAACAGTTAAATAAATAGCTAACAGCACAAGCCTAGTCCTGTCTACCCAGAAGTAAGTCCCACTGTGCTCAATGGGGCTTACTTCCAGGAAAGTGCAGGTCGACTTTCAGTGTTGGTAATCTGTTTATATGGCAATAGTTAGGGCGGCGTCATCCGACGACTAGAGTCTTGTTTATTTCCTGCATTCTTGTGTAGATTGCATTTGTCGTTGGCGCATTTGTGTATGTGCTCACAAGGGTTTGCAGTGGCATGTGGCCACTCCAAAGCGCCACACGATCCCTGCTTCCTAAGCTCTGTGTCCCTCGCCTGAGACAATGTTCTGGGCCAGCACTGAAGGATATTGCCTGCTGCTGCTACAGGGACGAGGCTAAGAAGCAGGTGGGCAGGAACGGGTCAGGCCCAATGCCCCAGCATCCTGTTCCCCACAGGGGTCAGCCAGAAGCTACCAGGGAAGCCCATAAGCAGGAGATGAAGAATGCTTCCCCAGTGCCATGGCTCCCCTGCAACTGGTATTCTGAGTGAGACTGCCTCTGTCCATGGAGGCTCTGCATAGCCCTCATGATCAGCAGGCAGCGATAGACTTGTCCTCCTCAAATGTGTCCAATCCCCCTTTAAAGCCACCCAAGCTAGTGGCCAAAGCCACCTCTTCTGGCAAGGAATTCCATTCCAGCCACGTCCATTCTCTCCTCCTCACAGTCTTCACAACAAACCTGCCAGGTAGGCTGGTATTAGCACCCCATATTGCAGGTGTGTGGGGAGGGGAACTGGGGCTAAGAGAGAGGGGGTGCGGGTGATAGGGAAGCTGGGGCTCAGGCGTCTTCCACAGACCTGTGTGGTACAACAGGCTGGCGCCTTGCTGGAGCGTCGTCCTCCAGACCTGGCTCACACAGCCGGCCGGCCGGGGCTCCCCTGTCCTGACGCAAGCCAAAACCACAGCGGAGCCCGACGGTGCCAGCCATCCTGCCTGCCTGCCTGCCTTCTGGGCAGACGCACGTCCGAGCCAGGGAACACGCGTCCAGCCGCCGTGCCTGTTTGCTGCTCCTGTCTCTATATAAAGGCCACCGGCACATCAGCGCCTGAAAATAGCCGCGCATGTCACCCAGCAGTCAGTCAGGAGGCGCCTCACAGGGCACCTGTAAGGGGAGAAGAACTGGCCACCTCCAGTCTCCTCTTCTCACCTCTGGGGTGGGTGGTTGGATGCCTACAAGGAGAGCAGCAGCAGCAGCAGTTCTGGACCCGGCGCTGCCGCCCCCAGCCCCAGAACGCCCCCCCACCCTCTCTGCAGCCTGGCATCGCATCGCCCCCCCGGCCCGCTCGCACCTCCCACGCACCCCAAAAGGATCACTTGGCACAGCAGACAGTGCGGCAGCCACCACAAACACCTCCGGAGGAAGCGAGCGCCTCTTGGGTTGTTATCGTGGACGCCCCCCCCGAACCCCCGTCTTTTGCCCTGCCGCTGCTGCAGCAGCCGCCCTCCAAGCCTGCAGGGAGGGACCCCTCCCCAGGTGCGCCACCCGGCCAGGCGCTGGGGAAGCGCAAAGTCCCCTTGGGGGGTCACCCCGGCACGCAGGCTCCCTCTGCTCCCCCAAACCCCACGCACGGGCAGCCCCCTCCTTTCCTTCCTCGGCCCCCTGCCCCAAATGCACCCATGCCTTTGATGCATGCTGCTGCTCCCGCCCCCGCCGTGCCCCCTCCCCAGTCCCGGTTCCCTCTGGCTGAGCCAAACTCCCCCGAACTGGCCCGTCAGCCCGTAGCGTCCGCTCACCTGCCTTAGACCCTAAGGCTGAAATCCATGAGGCTGGGGGGGGGGGGTGTCTCTCCCGGTGTGGGGCTGGGGGGCGGCTGCAACCCTCACTTCTGGCACCCCCGTGGTGGCATCCCGCCTGCGGGTCCCTGCTCTGCTCCCCACGGATCCCTGTCCCCCTTTGTTGTCCTTCCTCCTTCCTGATGTTGTGGTGCTTTTTGCCCTCCCCCTTCCCGGGCTCCGGTGCGAGAGTCTCTTTTGACGGGAGAAGGGAGAAGCTGGGGGGGGGGGAAGGGTTGTAGGGTGACATCATCGGCAGCCAATAGGAAGCCGGCCCGGCTCTCCTGGAGAATGTGACGCAGGAGAGCAGCACGTGACCCGGGCCAGAGCCTGGTCCATTCATTGTGATACAAGCGGGGCTGGAGAAACCCCCGGGACGGGAGGGGTGGGTGGAGCGCAGCCTGGATGGGGTTGCCACCTCTTTCTCTTGGCTATCCTCCTGCGCCGTTAGACATCCACTGGGCGGCCTGATCCTTTGATGAATGCACTATGAACTGGGTGGGATGAAGTGGAAACCAGTGATTAGAAGGGAAATAAATAAGGATTTATTATGAAGGAACAAAAGAGAGAATGGCAGATATTCCACTATAGATATGTGTATTGCACAATATATAATATTTGCAATATATATTTGCAACACGGGGTGTGTGTGTGTGTGTGTATTTTATATTTTCAATATATACACGCACAGTATATTGCAAATATAAAATATCTGACTAAATATTTCTATGCATATATATTTGTGTATAGTATACTGGCTCCCTGAGTTATGGTAGAAGCAGCAAGCAAAGGTTTTTCCTATCCTGAGACCGCCAGTTGGCAAACAAGTCCCAAAGGCCTGCATGGTCTTCTTAGATATACTGTACGTTCCGGATGAAACTGTAAAACATACACAGAAAAATCAGTGTCTGTAGGTTAATCGCCTTTGTGGTGGTTACACTAATTGTGCCTCATAATAGCCAAAGGGAGACGCGTTCATCTCGGAGGACAGGCCCCACCAATGGTTGTTAACTGCAACATATAAATGGAGCCTCCCTGTCCAGGAACAGTGCACCTCTGAGTACCAGGTGCTGAACCTCCATGTACAGAAGCACTCTACCTCAGAGTTCCATCCGGGGAGGGCTGTTGCCTTCACGCCCTGCCTGTGCACTCCTCCAAAGCATCTGATTGGCCACTGTGGTACAGCAACAGGATGCTGGACCAGATGGGATCTATTAAAGTGTCCTTATGTTTTTCCTTAGATTGGTGCTCCTGAGGGATAATCTACATATGGTCCAAAATGGGAAAGGGGGGGGGGCAATTGCCATGGGCCACACACTTATAGAGTGGTCCCATCTGCAATCCTATAGCACATTCCTGGGAGCAAGCCCCATTGAACACAGTGGGACATACTTCTGAGTAGACATGCATGGGATTGCTGGGTCAGACTCTACCCCCTCCCATTCCTTAAATGCCAGCCTTGTGCGCCTTGTGCGTCTGTATATGCGCATATTGGTGCTCAAGACTGTACATGCAACGAGAGACCTTATTTTGGAGACTCCACTCCTTCCCCACAGCAAACCTCCTGCCTTGTAAAAGAATTGGAGGGATGATTCCCCCCCAAAAAAAAATACTGCTTCACAACCTCCCCCCCCCCCACAGGCAAAAGTGCTGAGCACAATGTGAGTAGCACACAGTGTGAGTGCTGAACAGTTGTCAGAAGGATGTCGATTGCAGGCAGCGGTTCGAAAAGCACAGAATACATTTGTAGGCAAAGTCAGGGTGTGTGTGTGGGGGGGGGTGGTTGGCAGAGAGAAATCCAGGGGGGTTATCCACTTCCCTTTGGCCTGAATGAGGTAGCAACAGACATTGGTTGCAGTGTGACTCACCAGGCAGGCGCCTCCTAAGCTGCCCACAACAACAGGATGAGTGTATATGTGTGCGTGTTGGTCATTGGAATTCTTTGTGTCATCTCAGGTGTGTGTCATGCAGTTGTCACACAGCCCTTCAGCGCGGAAGAATTAACCCTCTCTGCCTTCCTTTCCCAGGTCCGCAAGAAGGGCCCTGCTGGATCCCCCCAAAGCTTCAGTCACACAGTGCAGCCCGAGGCATGTCTACGCAGAAGTAAGTACCTGTGGTTTTACCCTTTTACAGTAGGTTGGTTACATGGCTGTTTTACCCGAAAGACATTCTTTCATAATACATGCTGGCCATGACATTTGGAGCAAACAATTAAAACGTCCCAGTGAGTTTAATAGGGCTTACTTCCAGGTAAGTTGCAGCCCCAGTCCAGCCTCTTGTTTCCAACAACGGCTAATGAGATCCAGGAAGGGCGAAACAGCAACAGTCATCTCTCATCGTGACTGATATTTGCAGTTACACTGCCCCTGCACATGGAGGTTCCAGCTTGATGAGTTTGCCTCATCCCCTTTTCAAGCCATCAAAGCCAACAGCCGCACCTTGTGGCAATGAGTTCCACGAATTAGTTCCACCTGGTGTGACAAAGTCCTTCCTCTCCCTGGTCCTGAATCTCCTTGCCCACCGGTTTCGTTGGGTGCCTCCAAATGTGAGCATTAGTATGCGAGAGGGAGAGAATGGTCTTCAGTGCACTTCTGCTGTGCATACAGTATCTACTCAGAGGTTTAGTGGGACTTACTCCCAGTGGGAGTGTGTATAGGATTGCGGGGTTTTTTAATAAAACGAGAAACAACAACAAAAAAATCTGCTTGTGAAATAACAAGAGATAGGGGGACACGACACCACACATGAGTGGGGCACTGGAAGTGTCCCCTTTACATGCTGATAGGTCAGCCTCTGCTCCTCCCACTCCCTGAACTGAGAAAGGAAGAGGGGGATGGAATGGAAGAGGAAGTGTATAGGAGAGGAGAGTGGTGGGCTAGAGCGGCACTCTCCTGTCCTCCACACTCCCTTTTCCATTCTGTTTTCCTTTCTCAGTTCAGGGAGTGGGAGGAGGTGAGTGGACAGACAGAGCTGGAGGATGTGCTCTGGGAAGAAGCCCCTCCATCAGCCTCACAGAGGGACCGACCGGCCCCCAGTGGTGTAGTCCGTGCACCAGGGCAGAGGAAAATGGCCTTCCTGAAACGTTGGCGAGCTGCTGTGAGTCAATGCTGTCAACACGGAGCTAAATGGATAGTGATCTGATGCAGCGGAAGGCAGCTTCTGATAAAGGAAGCTTCTGTCTTCCGGAGCAACTGCAGAGAAGGCCCCGCTATGTTTGAAAGCCAGACTTGGCATCTACAAAGGCAGCTACCTGCAGCCTCCTTCAGCTCTCAGCAGGGTGGTGGAACTGCAGTAAGCAGGATCCAGCTCTTTTAAGGCCTTGTATAGATGCCCTCTCCCCCCCCCCCCAGCAGAGAACAAGTTCAAAACATGGTTAAGCTCGATTTTAGGTTCGATTTTAGGTAAATGGGAGACATCGATCAGGAGGTACAGGTTAATTAGTTCATCCTTTACACATGAGGCTTTCAAGGGTCCTTTTAAGTGGCACTCAAATCCCGAGCAGGCATCATTCTGCCTCATGCCACTGAGGGGTGAGCTTGAAAAAGACCAGTGGAATCCGATTCGAAACGTTGCTCTTATTTTAAAGTTTTTAATGCTGTTTTTAATGTGTGTGTTTTAACTGTGTTTTTAACTTGCTTTTCACTGCCATGGCTTTTAATCCCGTAAATCTTAAGTGGGGGAGACCACCGGTTATGCATGCAGGGGGTCCCTCCCAGGTGTCTTGTCTGAGATCTGGAAAAACTGCTGCCAGTCAGTGCTTGACAGTATTGAGCTAGCTGGCCTGAGAATCTGACTAAGTCAGAAGCAGCTTCAAGTTTCCAGTGGAAAGTACATCTCAGGAGAGATTCTGTAGCCTGGCACACGCTGCATGGGGAACGCCATCCTCCTGCCCCCACCCCATTAAGGTCGCCAACGCCCCCCAGCCAGCGCTGCTTCTTGTTCCATCCATCCGTTGTCCATTGATGGCGCGGACAATACGTCTCCATCACCACTCACTCCATAGTATCTCCGAAGCCTCGATAGCAGAACACAACACAACACAACACACCTCTTCCCAAGCCACACTCCACTGCGCCTTATTGTGGAAGCTTTGAGCAGGTGTTGGCTTTAATTACACGGTGTGCGGCTGCTTGAATCACCAGGTTAACACCCTTGCGCTCGGTTGAACCGGCTCATCTGGAACTGGGGAACCTCATAGCTGGAAACCAGCCACTCCCAGCTTTTCCTTGTTGAAACTGACAGTATGTGTGTGTGTGTGTGTGTGTGTGTGTGTGTGTGTGTGTGTGAGAGAGAGAGAGAGAGAGAGAGAGAGAGAGAGCTGTACTTCTGCACAGCCCGTGGAAGGCTGACATCTGAGTCCAGCGCATTTCTGATGCGCTCTGACTTGCCACAGTTGGGAATGGATTTCCCCAGCCCACATCCAGGCTGTTCTGTCAGTGCTGCAGCAGGCAGGGGTGGGCGCGTTACCAGGGACAATCCACTGTGAGCTAACAGGGACTTTTTCTCCATAAGATAAGCATCTCTGTGTGTGTGTGTGTGTGTGTGTCTCAGGGTTACACCAGGGCATGGTGGGACTATGTGCAGTGCCAGCAGCACCCTGCAATGCCCCCCCATGTCGCATTGGGTCCCCCCCCCGTGTCCCCTCCAAGCTTAGCTATGGCAGGTGAGGAGCGGCACTGGCAGCAACAGCTCCTTCTCCTCCCCACTAGAGCAATGCTGCATAGGGGCCCTGGGGGCTCCCATTTGAAGAGGGTGAGGGTGCTGCTGAGCCCTGCGGGGGTCATGAGTCTCTTGCCCGTTGGGATGGTTCAGGGATCGATCTGGTCTCTCAGAGCTGGTGTGTGGTGAAGTGGTTAAGACTGAGCGGCAAATCAGGACATGGCTGGTTTGAACCCCATCCCTGCCGTGAATTCTCACTAGATGGCCTTAGGGGGCAAGCCCCTCCTGCTCAGCCTCAGTCTTCCCCATCTGCAATATGGGGACAACAATACTTTTCTTACAGGGTTGTTGGAAAGAAAGTAGCTATAGAATACAACAAAAACAGAACACAAATTATTTATTATTATTATTATTATTATTATTATTATTATTATTATTATTATTATTGTGAACGTGGAGATGTAGCCGGTGCCTAACCTGGAGTCTCCCTGCACTGCCCCAGATTGTGTGTGTGGGAGACAGCTCTCTCTCACACTGAATCAGGGCGGGTGGAACAGAAGGAAATCAGTGTCGGAATGATTGTCAGTCGGTGTCAGACAGACAAAAAGCAACATTTTCCCGTAAAATTCTTGACAAACCAACAGTGTTTGTCATCCTCATTGTTGCACCTGATGAAGCATCCCGTGGTCCCTGAAAGCTTACACTGCACTTGGTCATCTTCCAGGCTCCATAAGAATCCTGGTTGTTTGTAAATTATTTGCATTTTTGGAGGTGCAAAACTCGGTTTCGATCGTAAAGATGGCCCTTGCGTTTTGGAGACGCTTGCCTGCATTTCGGTATCCCCCAAACCCTGAGAACAAACCCTGTTGGGGTTCTGTTCTCGAAGTGTGTGTGAGTGGTGTGTGCGCGAGTACAATTCTCCCTTGAGCGTAACAATTACAGCCCCAGCTGGCCTTTGTGCACACGCACAATCACAAACACCCCCCACCCACTCAGTGCCTCTTGTCCCCCCCCAGGGACTCAAAGAATGATGTCACCACCAGCCAATCGCAACGCCTCACTCTTCTCCCGAGTGGTAAAATGCTGTATTATTTATTGGGGGGGGGAACAGTAAGCTGGGAGGGGGGTGGGGAAGAGAGCTCTCTGGCTGTTTAATCGTTAACCGCAAGAAGGTTTTCCTTTTGGTCAGGGGTGGAAGAATCAGGTTTGGTCATTTCTGGGAAGTTCCATGTGTTGGAGAGGGGAGAGAAAAGGACATCGGCTGGGGCAACACTAGGGTTACACTAGTAAGCGTGCCTGGGGGGGCCCAGTGGGGATTCTTACTGGGCAGCAGTGGGCCACAGCAGATGTGCATGTCAGGCTCCAGGGAGAGCCAGGCCGAACTTCTAAGGGACGGGGGCCCTTGCGCTCCTGTCTGACCTGGCCGGCTCCCGGTGCAGTGCCGTCTCCAGGATCATCCCTGGCCGTGGTTCATGGTCTCTTTTCTTCCCTTGTGTTTCCCAATCATTTTCCTTCCCATCTCACCACTTCCAGTCTCGTTTGCCCAGAGCGGTCGGGAGCTGGGATCGGGCTTGTTTCGGATGGGTGGAGTAACGTTTTGGCGGAACCAGGGCAGCACACCAGCGCAGACGGCTGCTTTCAGTCTCTCTCTCTCTCTCTCTCTCTCCCACCTTCCGACCAAGGTTCCCCACAGCAGACTCAACATACAAGAAGGCTGCTGGCACATGAGCTGTCTCTGTGGGCCAGGGACAGCTCCCATTTTCTGGCCTCTGATTTGGTTTGTCTCCGGGGTAGTGTTGGCTCTTTTTGTGTGCTCTCTCTCTCTCTCTCTCTCTCTCTCTCTCTCTCTCTCTCTCTCTCTCTCTCTCTCTCACACACACACACACACACACACACACACACACACAGAGGCAATGGGCGGGTCAGAGCCCTTCTTCACTGCTGCCACGGTAATTATGGACGGCGGTCTGAAGGAGGATTTGCACCCGATGCTGCCACCTGCTCTCCACTGCTCCTGGGAAGCTTCCCCATGGGACCCTGGACCCATAGCTGGCTTCCACAGTGATGGTGGGGAGAAGCAGCGGCAAGATTTGTAAAATGGCATTTTGGGGAGGGGAGACGCTGCTACTGCTGCTGTTGTTGTTCCAATCCAGTCACCCAATAAGCATCCCCATGGTTGCCAGGCAGTGGTAGGGAGCAGCTGTAGCAGGAGACCCTCAGTACTTCAAGGGTTGGCTGGGCATGACCCCTTGGCACAGGCCCCAGCAGACCGCGCCTATGGAGCCACTCCTGCTTTGCTTTGCAGAATGCCTCATTAATCTCTTGCTCGTGTCAGTTGCTGGCACTGTCTTCCTTCAGGGATGAGCCTCCCTCCCTCCTCAGGCTCCCTAGAAGATAACTCTCAAGTGTGGAGAACAAACACATGTTGGCTCGGATCCCAAAGAACACGGACAGAGTGAAAATAACCACCGGTGCTTGTCTGTAAATATTTGTGTGAGAGTTTTCACGAGAGTTCACACCTTGCAGGAAGAGGCTCAGAGGTGAGCCCCCCCCCCAATCTACTGCCTGAGGCAACCACTTCAGTTGGCCTCATGGGTGGGCCGGCCCTGTGCGCATGTTTCAATTATGAAAAAGACAAAATGTCAAGGGTTAAATGGACCAAATTTTGGCCATGGAGCCAAGAAACCACGCCAGCAATCACGTAAAGTCATATATGATTTTTGGCCTTGTATTGGAGACAGTGTATTTGGGAGTATTATATTATATTATATTATATTATATTATATTATATTATATTATATTATATTATATTATATCATAGTAGGAAATATCCATATTGTATTGGACAGTGTTACAAGTTGTGAAATGAGATGTTACATATGGTTTCTTTGTTTTGCACATGGGTGTGTAAAGTAATTGGAAGTGAGTAATTTTAAAATAAAAAAAAATCTATATTCCTAAAAAAAAAAACTATATTCCTGTGCGCATGGCGCGCGCACACACACACACGCGCGCGCGCGCACACACACACACACACACACACGCACACACACACTCACTCACTCACTCACTATCCGTCTATTTACCTATCTATCTATTTAAGGTTGGTTCTGAGAAAAGATTGGAAGAGAGAAAGATGTGAACTCCTTCCTAAAGCATATCCTGATGCCACCATCAGGATCCGCTTTAGGAAGGAGTTCACGTTAGAGAGTATTTGGATGGGGCAAGAGGGACTCTGATCCGGCTGCTGAAGGGAGAGGGGTGTTTAGTGGTTAGAGCAAAAAAAGAGGCAACCAACATGCAACCGGGGCTACTGAAATTCAGATCTTTGTTTTCCTTCCTAATTTTGGAAGTTTTCACTTTACCACATGAGCCTATGCATGTCTACTCAGAAGTAAGTACGACTGAGTTCAGTGAGACCTACTCCCTGGTATGTGTGTACAGGGTCGCAGCCGTAGGGACTAAGTCCCTTTTGGACTCTGTGGCCTGACTTCTGAGTAGACCTGCATAAAAGGTAAAGGTGACCCCTGACAATTAAGTCCAGTCGTGTCCGACTTTAGGGTGTGGTGCTCATCCCCATTTCAAAGCAGAAGAGCCAGCGTTGTCCGAAGACGCCTCCGTGATCATGTGGCCGGCATGACTCTCCTTGCCGCAGCGCGTAGCATGCAGCTGGAACACGGAGCGCTGTTTACCTTCCCGCAAGCGGAACCTATTTATCTACTCGCATTGACATGCTTTGGAACTGCTAGGTTGGCAGGAGCTGGCCAAGCAACGAGAGCTCACCCCGTCGCGGGAATCGAACTGCCGACCTTTCGATCGACAGCTTATGGTTCAGCGGTTTAACCCACTGCGCCACCCGCTGGCCTCTGCATAGGATCCTCTTGAGAATCTGTCCTGCATCACATATGCACCACTTTCCCCAGTCCTGATAATTCTCACTTTTTCATCCATACTGAAATTTATCTCAACAAAAGCTAGGTGTCTTAGTTAAGTGGCACAGGAGCTCTTGCTTGTCAAGTCACTTGCAGTGTGGCTGAGTCGTTGCAGAACCTTCCCAATCTCTCTCCATTCACTTGCAAAGCTGACAAGCTCTTGCAAGGAGCTGTGGTCTGGTGCAGCCATGAGGACTAGATGCTTGGGGTCTGTCGGTGTAGTGTTGGTTACAGCTGTGGTTAACGCAAGCTACGATTCTTCAGCAAGTCCCCTCTATGCCTGCTGTGCATATCAGGAACCGTAAGTGATGAATCCGCGGCTAGCTCCATTGTCTGCTGACACAGTCGTGCCTTTATTGCAAAGACCGGGGGGAGAGCAGAGGGTTTGCTGCGTCAGGCAAGAGTGCGAAAAGCTCGTTACTGAGCCCGCCACTCAGTCAATGTCTGACGCCACTGATCTCCCTGCAGCTCGGTCAGGCCTAAGAGGACAATCTATACAGTGCCCTGGGTTGTCTGTTCGGCCAACTGGAGCCTGCTGCTTCTGGCTTTGCTGTCCTCTCAGCTCTATGGCTCATTCCCATCAGATGCAGAGAGACCCTCGGAGCCCAGCTTGTTTTTGGAACCCGTCCCAGTTCCTCAAGCACTTTTCAAGAGCCCATTTCCGGGCGAGGCAAGGGAGGGTTGCAGATGATCCCTCTTGTAATCCCTGGTCGTGTCTCCGGGTGGAATGGGGAAAGGACCCCTGCCCAAAACTCTGGGGTAGCGGTTCATCCGGGACCAGGGCATCCCAGCCTTGGGGCTGGTCACTCTCTCGTGGCCTAACCGACCTTACCAGTTTTGCCCTGTGTGTAAAATAGGCACACGGCTGCTTTTTGCACAAAGGTTGCCAACTTTCCAGGAACCACAGCGTCACTCTCCAGCAGACCGCCGAAAGCAATCGCGGGTTTGTTTGTTTTTTAACAGGGCTTGGATGTCAGTCCACCATGACATCATGTCGGGGGGAAGAAAGCGCCAGAAATAGCTGGTCAGGGTTTTATTTATTCTGGGGATTTTTAGCCTGCCTTTCAGCCAAGTCTTTCAACTTGGCAACCCTATCCTTGGAGGTAGAACTGAAACATGGGCGGTGTCTTCAGTGTGCATAGGGTTTCACTTCAATATCTATTTAGTGGGAATCTTTTTATCCCGCTTTTCATAGAATCATGGAGTCAGAAGGGACCTTGGAGGTCATCCAGTCCAACCCCCTGCTCAGTGCAGGCAACTGTTATGTCACCCCTAACAGGTGGCCATGCAGGCTCTGCTTGAAAACCTCCAAGAAGGGGGAGCTGCCCACGACTGCATGAGGCAGACTGTTCCAGTGCTGGACAGCTCTGACCATTAGGAAATTCTTCCTCCTGTCTAGCTTAAATCCCCTTCCCCGTAATTCCAACCCAATGGTTCTAGTCCTGCCCCCTCCTCTCCAGGCAAAACACACCAACCGAGTGCTTTTTCACAGCCCTGTTTCAACTATTGCCACCACCCACTTCGAGAGTCTTGGAGGAGACGCGCACCACCTGTCATGGAAACAGAAGCACTTTCAGAGCAGACGTAAGTGGCAGGATTTCTTCTTTTGGCAGTTGGAACTGCTGTGAAAGACTCAAGGCTACTGGGGTCAAGAACTATGGTGAGTTTTTCAAGTCCGGCAGCTACAGAGTTCCCATTGAACTCACATCGTGGGTCTCCTTGGGTGACTGAAGCTGCCCTGGCAGAACAACCCCCCCCCCCAAACAAATGCAACCCTCCTTGGGACACAAACATATCGGTTTGACTCTGGATCAAACCTAGAAATGAGTTGGCAATCGCTGCTTGCTCCCCTCTCCCCCCCCCCCCATGTTGCTGTAGCCACGACTAGACTCACCATGACCAGCTAAGCAGACTGGTTATGCCAGAGAGAGAGAGAGAGAGAGAGAGCACAGTATCCATGTTCTCGGCACTAATTGCATTGAATTCGCACCCAGCCCTGGAGCATCTCTCCCAAAGTCCTCCACTTGACCTGACAAAATATTATCTTCCTTTCTGGGAAAAGTCATTTTCATACCCACTTTGCCAGCTAGCGGT
Organism: Plestiodon gilberti rubricaudatus; assembly: GCA_026170595.1. Lineage (NCBI taxonomy): Eukaryota > Metazoa > Chordata > Lepidosauria > Squamata > Scincidae > Plestiodon > Plestiodon gilberti. The sequence continues at coordinate 33,735,206 of JANXHW010000009.1, read as the reverse complement.
TGCCCTTTTTTGCGGGGGGGGGGGGGCTGTTATCTCGCCGGATGTGACTTTTGTATTAACCGGCATGCGATAGAGCTGGGCTATCTGTACGCTGCTCAGAGGGGAGGGGACGGAATCATTTTTAGAGCGGAAAAGTTGCCCCGTCTGTAAAACAGGAATGACAGCAGCCTACCTGGCCAGGCGGTCGTTACGAGCAAAACCAATCAAAGTTTGCCCAGAGCTTTTGCAAACAGATTAGAAGCTGCTGTTAGGGCCAGGGCTCCTACAATGTGCCCCCCCCCCCACACACACGTCTCCCTCCCCTGTTGAGACTCTTAGCAGTGCAATCCTATACACGTCTACTCGGAAACACGTCCGACTGTATTCGGTGGGGCCTACTCCCACATAAGCGTGCTCGGATTGCAGCCTGAAGACGTTCACCATTCACTATGCTGTGACGTTTGGCGACTCCTACGCACAGCTTTAGGTGGCTTCACGCTGCAAAGGCTCTTCTCCTGATGGACCAACTCCTGCTCAGTCCTGCCACTCACACTATTCTGCTGGACGGACACACAGACGCAGCAACTGTTGAATAGTCCTTACCTTGCATTCTTGCGCCGGAAGCACATGGGAATTGAAAGAGGGAGCAGCCTCCAGCCGGCCCGCCTGGCGTCTCTTCGGAGGCCGCGAGAACCAGTCCCCCTCCGCTGCCGCCGCCCTTCTTCCACGCAGCCCAGCTTTGCTCCAGGTGGCACTGTGGCCCAGCCAGGAAGAGCTGCGCCACGCTGTCCCCCCCCGCTGCCCCCGTCCTCTAATGCGTATCGACAAGCCAAGGGAGCGGGAGCCAGTGAGCGGCCACCTGACCTTCCCCCGGGGGGCCTTCCAGCCCCGGATCGCCGGCTCAGTCCATTAGCAACCACAGCTGCGAGGTTGAGAGGACACCGGGCAGGAGCGGGACTGGTGCAGGCAAGCAAGCCAGCAGGCAGGCAGGCAGGCAGGCTGGGTTGTCTCATACCTGCTCTTGCTGCTGCCTGCTCAGTCCACCTACCTTTAGAATGGGCCCATTCAACGCTCACACACCCGTTTAGTATGCAGACAGTCCCAGTTCAATCCCAGGCACCTCCAGGAGGGCTGGGAAAGACCGGGGGGGGGGGGGGGGAAACAGTGTTGGCTGGTGTGGAGGCCAGGTTGCTGGGGGCCCTGGGAAAAAGCCCTGCACTAAGGCCCCCAAGTTACTCCCTGCCTGCCCCCCAATGGCAAATGGGTCATTGCCACTGCGAGTGATGCTGGACCTCAGGTTTTCAAGGGTCAGCTCTCCAGCTAGGCTCCAGATCTTGGAAAGGACAGGAAACAGTGGGGCAATTTGCAGCAGTGTAATGAACAAAAGGCCAGCGGGTGGCGCAGTGGGTTAAAACGCTGAACCATGAGCTGTCGATCGAAAGGTCGGCAGTTCAAATCCGCAACGGGGTGAGCTCTCGTTGCTTGGCCAGCTCCTGCCAACTTAGCAGTTCCAAAGCATGTTAATGCGAGTAGATAAATAGGTACCGCTTGCCGGCCACATGACCACAGAGGCGTCTTCGGACAACGCTGGCTCTTCGGCTTTGAAATTGGGATGAGCACCACACCCTAGAGTCGGACATGACTGGACTTAATTGTCAGGGGTCACCTTTACCTTTACCTAATGAACCAAACAGTGTCGATTGACAACATGGCTTTCGAAAGGATTTGACTCCTTTCAGGTGCCTAAAACAGCGGACATTTCCCACAATGCAATAGAAAATAATGCAACTTTTCCATTGGAAAAATTGGGCAAAATTCCATTTAAAAAGTATGTGTTTTCTCCCTGACGCGCGCGCACACACACGCAAACAATTAATTGTTATATTACCGTTAATTAATGACATATTATACACATGCAATTAATTGTATATTACCACTAATTACAGCCACACACAATTAAATGCACATTACAATTAATGAATGACATATACACACACATAATTAAATATATATTACAATTATTTAATTACATATTGCACACACTGTATTAATTGTATATTACAACTAATTAATGACATATCATACACATGCACGCACACACGCTCCCCCCCCATCTCTTTGCTCCAATTCTCCACTCTGGCGGCCCCAGATTTTTAGGGGCTATTCAGTAGTAAAGAACGGTGTGACCTCACCAGGCCCCGGGGGGGGGGGTCTCTGACCTGGCAGAGCTAGCGAACTTGCAACCATCTGCCACAAAGGCCCTGGGCACCATGGAAGCATACATGCGCTCTCCAAAGCAAGGGGAGCATGCCGGGGGGGAGCCCCCCAGGCCCCCCAACAGCCTGCCACTGTTCAGATCAACAGCAATATGACAAGATAATCAATCTGCAAGCTTTTGAGTTTTCCAGAACTCAGGCTGAATGTCATGCAAAATTGGTGGAATCTTGCCAACTATTTTGTGATATTTTAGCTGTCTCTAGCGAAGATACTTTTTTATTGGCCCATCTTGAGGTTTGGCATAAGTTTTTTTTCCACACTGCCACCTAGTGGACAGCACTTTGAATTACAAGTTTATCGGCACTGATTTCTAATTGTTTATGACTGTATATCAGGGTTGCGCGCAGGGGAAGAAATATCTCCTTTTGTCTGTCCTGAATGCCCCACCAATCCGTTTCAATGGATGAGCCCTGGTTCTAATGCTGAGAAGGAGAGAGCAACCTCCCCTCTCCAGTCTCCACCCCATGCATGGGTTTTCCCCAATATTTGACTTAACCAGATCAGGGTGGGCATGTGAATTTGCTGCCCTGTTTGTTGCAAGTAGCTGCTTCGGAGCCAAATAGGCCCTCCAGGGGGGACTGATTTCTGGTAGGAAAAACAATACACGGGGAAAACATTAACCCCACCCCAGCAGCCCCAGTTACATCATCCTGCCCAGGTGCACATTTTCTTACGCCAGAGGAACTTCCAAAACCAGTCTGCTAATGATGCATTTAAAGAAGCATCTCATTTGTGCCTGAGATCCTGGCAATATGATTTCAAGTGATTTCATCTCCTCTTTCCAGTAAGGAGTGACTGACCAGGCAGTGCTCACACCACGTTTAAGCAGGCGAACGTGATATTGTCACGTGTGTGCGTAGGGACTTTAGCTCAGTATCAGAGCCCCTGCTTTGCATGCGGAACATCCTGAAGGAGTGGGGAAACACCCCTAGTCTGAAACCCTGCAGAGCTGCTGCCAGTTAGTGCTTGACAATGCTGAACTATATACAACACCAAGGGTCTGACTCAACAGGAGGCAGCTTTCTATGATTCTAAATAACTGCATTATTGTCCCTGTCTCATCTCTGTTTCCACTTCCTTCCCCTTCCTTGCATTGATTTTAGATTGTGAGCCTTCTTGCTACTTGTCAGGTGACATCATCATCATCATCATAATTAATAAAGATATAATACAGTGTATATTATTGTCATTACAACAAAGAGTTTTTGTGGCTTTGGAGAAATAAGCAAATCTAAACTGATTCATCCATTCAGTGTGGCTGACCCTACTAATGTAACACCTGTCTTGGGAGAGAAAACCCTACTCTTGATTGAGTCCTAAACAAACAGAATCAAACTTGCTGGGCAGAGTCATGTGGCACCTTAAAGAGAGAGAGAGAGAGAGAATCCACTTCTTCTGATGTATGAAGACTTATCCATTGCCACAGATTGGCCTTCATGAATTTCAGGGTCTTTGAGGCCCAAGTTCTTTTCTCTGCACAGCTGTGTGTTGAATAACCTAGTCCTTGGCTAATGCTTCACGTAAGTGATAAAATGCTAAATAAAATGCTAAATAAAACGATCAGAAGCTTCTGCAGCAAGAAATCTGTTTGCCTTTAAGATGCCATCAGATTCTTCCCAGCCACGTTGATTTTGTTCATTCAGAATTAAATCACAATCCGAGTTTTCTTTCCCACTCCGCGCGTTAAATTAACAGGGCCACAGTGCTGGCTGGAGTGATCAGTTCAATGACTCAATTAAGACACTTTCCTGGGAGTAAATACCACTCAACTCAGTGGGGCTTATTTCTGAGTAGAAGTGCATAGGATTACACTGTAAAGATTACACTGTAAAACACTTGCGCATATAATTCTCTCTCTCTCTCTCTCTCTCTGTGTGTGTGTGTGTTTTGCAGCCATAAAAATTGAATATAGTGACTGAAACAAAAATTCTCTCCTTAGTAAAAGAGAATGGGGCATGCCATCCCAACAATGCAAGCATGCCCTTTGCTGCAGAACTATTGCTTTTTTCATATGCTTTATATGCTCAGGTGCAATATGATTAGTTAGGAAAGGCTGAAATCCAGTGCTTGGGACTAGACCACATTAAACGTAATGGCATGTTCTTCTGAGTGAATGTGCTTTTTAGGAAGCTGCCGTACTGAATCAGGCCCTTGGGCCATCTAAGGCAGCACTGTCGGCCCTGACCGGCAGCAGTTCTCCAGGATTTCAGTTGGGAATTTTTCTCTGCTGCACCTGGAGATGCACCCTGGGTGGGACCTTAGTGGCTAAGATGGCTGTGGAGGACAGCTTATTTAATTGAGTGACATCCCTGTTGATAGCAGTAAAGCTGCAACTCTAGGCATGCTTACTTGGGAGTAAGCCCCACCAAATTCATACTTCTTCTGAGACGTGTACTGTACTGTAGGATTGTCCTGTTACTATGGTGCTAGGCCTGGTGCAATGTCTCACGTGTCCACGAGGGGGCAGAGCAGAACTGTGCTTACCCTCTGTTGCCAGGTTCTTCCTCCACAGTCAATTTATGCAAAGACACTGGAAGGAAGGATTCACAAGAGAGCGACAAAAGGGTTCTCCTTTCCTTCCACAGACCCATAGGTGCATGACTTGTGCCCATCACAGCTGACACTCCCCCAACACGAGCTTTTCACTGCATATTTTCCCACCCACCTCGCGATGTGACAGGAAAGGACACTGCAAGGTGTGGAGGGGAGGCGGCGCGTAGCTTCTCCTGGGATTGCAAAATCCCACGTCAGAAGCGCCTTGGAATTCCTCGCACCTTGAACTGTTAAGGAGGGGTGGGGAGGAGGAGTGAAGGAAGAAATGACGATCAAGTCCAAGCCGCTGGGAGGGGCTCCCAGCATGCCTCCCACCCTCGAGATGGGAAAGCTGAAAACACATGTCCATGCTGTGTCCTCCTGAATCATCAATAGCTCAGCGATATTGCCTTGTATGCCGAAAAAACCCCCACGTTGAATTGCTGGCAGCGTCTCTGTTGGAGACACTCTAGCCAACCACCCTCCTCTCCTCCACTCCATTCCCCTCTTCTTTTTTGACACTCTCTAGCCCATCACTCTCCTCTCCTCCACACTTCCTCTTTTGCTCTGTCCCTGCCTCTTCCTTTTCCAATCCAGAGAGCAAGGGAGCAGGACCAGCCCACACAGAAGCACTGCTCAGTTACTTCTTCCAGCAGTCCTTTTGGGGTTGCTTTTCTCACCCCATGCCCCCCTATCAGGGCCACTGGAGCCTCCTCCACCTCCTCCTCGCTTCACCTCACCTCCTCTTATCTTCCACTGTTCCTGTAAAACTGGCTGGCTGGGCAGGATCCGTCCTGGGAGCAGAGCCTCTCCAAGGAGAGTGAGCAAGAAAAGGATGAGGCAACGGCTTGGAGGGGCAGCTGGGCAGACAAGTGGGCTGGGGGGGGATGGTGGGTGGGCATGGGGTGGCCCCCTCACCAGTTCACCACCTTTCCCAACTTGCTGTCAGCAGCTGCACCCTGTCTCGGGGGGGGGGTAGGCCAACCCTGCTGGAGAGGAAGGAGCAATGGGAGTTGGTGGGTGGAGGCGGTTGCCCTCCCACCAATCTGTTGCCTGAAGCAACAGCCTCAGGCGGCCTTATGGAGGGGCCGGCCCCGGACTCTGCATCACTCCAGAAAAGATCAACCTGCCCCCCAGGAGATTTAAAAAAACCCATCTCTTTACAGCTTTGTTCTGGCTTTGTGGTTTGAATGGCTGGCTATGAATGACTCTCTCCTTTGCTTCCTGAGTCAAGGAGCTGCCGACTCATCTTTGTGGATGCTGGTTTTTGGCATTTGCTCTGTTTTAATACGTGCAATTGTGAGGTGTCTTGACTACCTCCAGGCTGGAGACAAAAAGTCTATATAAATATACCGTGTGTATATATATTTAACCTATCAATATACGCAATTTTTGTTGTCTTTGGAGAATATTTTGTATTTGGCCACCTTGCAGAGGGATTTTGAAACTGGAGGAAAATTATCATCAATCCCCCCCCCCCCAAGACAGGTCTTTAATCCTCAGGAGTTAAATACCTTCCAGGTCAGTTGGAGGAGGTGGGTGGGGTGCTAGGCTGGAATCGTTTCCACCAGATTCAGATGCCAAGTGTACTCCTCCAGCGGCGTCACCAGAGGGGAGTGAGGGGGAGCGGGTGCACCCCCTGACAAACAACATCAGTCAGATATTCTACCCATCGTGCATTGCCTTAATCAATCAATTAATTAACTAATTAATTTATTATTTAAATAAACAAATATTTATTATGCATACCGGTAAATAAAACAATAAATAGCGCCATCAACGTGCATGGCGCTCTACATAGCGTGAAAACACAGGTCCAATTGAGGTCCATAGCGTGAAAACACAGGTCCAATCGGGCCCTGCCCCCGATGAGTTTACAATCTCCCTTTTCCATGCATGGCGACGGATGCAGGTGAGGAAAACTCATTCGGTTGTTTCCGTAGACTTCCGAACTGCCCTCTCTTCCTTTTTTTCGCCACAAACTTCCGGATGTTGCCCACTCCCCCGGTGACTTTCTGGACCACGATACAAAATTCTAGCCGCGCCCCCATTTCGTAAGTGGCTCCGCCTTTCCCCATGCCTAACCAATCCGACCTCTGTTGGTCTCTTCGGGTCTTTCCGTGCACCGTGGGAAGTTGGTAGCCTTCGGGTTCGGGTATTTCCGCTGCACCCCGATGACGAGAGGAGGTTTTCGGGTGTTTCCGGAAGCGCAGGCGGAACTTCCCGAAGCCCGGCGGAGGCGGCCATGTTGGGAGCCGCCGCCGCTGTGTGAAGCTGAGGGGCGGCGAGTAGAGTCCGGGCACCGGCGGAGACGGGGAAGCGGCGTCCGAGCCCGAGCTTGGAGGGCGCGGCGGACTTCCACCCGCATCCAGACCTGCCTCGACTATCGGGGTTTCCTCACTTCGGGATATTCGACCTGAGCGGCCTAGTCCCAGTGCCTCATCCCCGGCCTCGCGTGATCCGTCAAGCCGGACACCCCTCACCCAACCCCGGCGGGGAGCCTCCATGTATAGTCGGTGCTGGTGCCTCGCGGCCGCGCATTAAGTCCCCTTTTCCCCATGCTGGTGGCCTGGCCACCCCCCTCGCCGTGAGGAGGAAAAAGAAAAGGAGGAGGAGGAGGAGCCCGACCCCTTCCAGCTGGGTCAGGGACTAGGAGGAAGGGGAAGGAGCCGAGTAGCTGCCCCCCCAGGCCCTGCCCAGGGGAGCCATGTCGAACAGCGGACGGAGCCCCCTGCCCACCGTCAATGAGAGGGACACGGAGCAGGTAAGCGGGTTGCCTGGGACCCACTCTGCGTTTTGGGGGGGGGGTGAGGGCAGCGGGAGTCAACGAAGGCGATTTGGGGAGGGGGCTTCCCCTCATTGCGTGTGCCATGCTTGGGCTCCTGAGAAAGAGAGGTAAGTCTGGGTTGCCACCTTCCCCCCCCCCCCCGCTCTTCTGCTGTTGAAACAGCAAGCGGGCATATGTTCTGGCCAGGGCAAAAGCTATCCCCCCCCCTTGGAATGGTGGTGGGGTGAAGCAATTGTGGGGAGGAACCTACACCCCTGCTCAGTTTTCAGGCTGCTGTTGAAAAGGCAGCTTGAAAGGAGGGGAGCAGCAAAAGAAAAAGGAAGGTGGCAGCTTCGCAGGGGAAGTGGCTCCAAGAAGGTACCTTATTCAAGAGTTGCATGAAAGAGAGAATCCAGCCAAGCTGTGCCTCTTTCTTCTCCCCCCACTTCAATTTTGCATCCCTAGGATTGGAGAAAGCATAGAGTTGCCACCTCTTTTATCTATCTTGTGCCTGTGTCCCTTTAAACAGCAACCTGACATTCACAGATATACAGTGAGGGTAAAGCTTTTTCCTGTTTCTTGGTGCCAGTTCCAGGGGAGAACTTCTCCTTCTTTGCTCTTGTATGTGCTGTCAAATTGCTCCTTAAAAGCCACAGGAGCTGGGAAGTGAGGGCACAAAGGGCAGCCCTATGCTTTTCCCAGCCTAGTGCTGCCATTGCTGAGAGATGGGGGGTGAGGAGTTACATCTGGCTGGAAGCTCCTTTCCATGTGACTCTTGAAGGGACAGGAGCCTCTCTAGACCCTTCTTTCTCATGCAAGGGTGCCACAGTTTTCTTTGACTGGCCCTGCTCTTGTGCTGTTTTTTCCTACACCAGCCTGACAGTGGGGAGAGCTTAACAGGTGTGAAGCTTGTCTTATCTGCTTCATCTCTAGGCCAAGGGAAAGGAAGCTTCCACATGTGTCAGGCTGCTGTTAAAAGGCAAACGGAGCTAGTCTATAATTTGTGAGAAGAACTGGGCTGCAGAGAGGAGGGACTCCTCCTGGCCCATCTCTCCTGATAATGGTAGGGGAATCGTGGGCACAGAAAGGGCCACATGTCTGGGAGAAAGGCAAGGGAAGTGAACCAGAAGGAGCTTCCTTCTGCCTTGCTACCTGTCTGGAACGTGGGATGTGGTAGGTGTTGCTTTGGAGGATGGCTGGAGAAGCAGCCAACCAGGTGCTCCGGTGAAGGAAGGGAAAGGTGTGTTTGAAGCTCATGGCTCATTGGGGGAGGTCCTTCTTGCATCTCTCTCTCATGAACACTTGAAAAGGGAGAGCTACCTTCAGAGAATGGGGCTAGTACTGAGAGGTGGTTATTCCGTGGGAGGGCTTCACCCCCGCCCCGCCCCCAATCTTGTTCTTCTGGACAAATACTTTTGTGAAGTGGGGAGCTGATTTTCCACCTCTATTCCAGCACATGCAATTAAAGGATGGGATAGGAGGAAGAGATTGTATTGTGTGCTGGAACATTTGGGGTTCATGCATCTTAGGGGAAGATTGCATTGTTGAGGCACTTGCTTATTTTACCTTCTTGTTTTGGGAAGTAGTGGAGCCAACCTGTAAAGAATACAGACGCGAGTGAGTGAGTAAATTTTGGAAAAACCCTTTGACTTCTCCCACCCCCGTATGGGATCCCTCTTCCAGCTCCCTTTTTTCTTCAGGTGCATGTCTCGTTTGGGAGGCTCCCTTGTCTTTCTGTGCATCCTTCTGGTTTCATTATTTGCACTGTGCAGGCCAGTTGTCAGTGAAACAGGCACAGGTTAGCGCCTTTTTCTGACATGTCAACAGATGAGCTATATATACCTGGGCTGTGTGATTTCTTCTAACCTAAATTACACCCTGACCATTATCTCATCTCCTTCAGTTGCTGAGATCTGCTCTGAGGGGTGCATGGGAGGTGGTTCTGTGTTGATGACTCAACCCCAGCGAGGGGGTGCTCTTTCGTACGAATGTGGGGCTTTGAACGGACATACACCTGTGTGTGGTTGCTTCCCAGCCTTTAATAGGTAGGCCCTTAAGAGGCATTCAAATGCTGCTGGGAGCACTGCCCAGTATTAACTGGTCCATTCCCCAGGTGATCCTGTCTCAGGGATACCCAAGGCATCATCCTATGTGGCTGACTTCCTGCTTAATCTGTTGATGATAACTTCCATGAAGGGCAGAGGCTTGAGAGAATGGGGATTGGTGTGTTTGAGATGTAATTTGAACCCAGGATTTTGCAGGTCATACACCCTTAAGCCACTATGCTGTGTATGGAGTATGCATAGGAGAGACTTCATTACATTTTTAGCTTGCCTTTCCCTTCCATGGCGGGACTGGCGGTGTTTCATGTGGGGTTGTCTCCCATCCAGGCACTGGCCAGATCCAGACCAGCTTAGCTTCAGCCAGGTGGCTGCATTGTGGGGGTTTAGACCATGCCCTGACACTCTGCGTGATACGCAGTTGCTCACACCTCCACACCCCTTGTGTCCAGGTGCACCCTACTGCCCACTGTGAGTGTGACTGAGGTCTTGGAGAGCTGTAGCCAGTCGGTGTTGATGCTTCTGGGCTAGTTGGACCAGCACCTTGGCTGTGTATATGGCAGTTTCTTACATTGACCCCCCGAAAACTCCTGGACCAATCCTGGATAGCTGTAAAACTGGATGCTGGCAGCCTCTCCAGGTAGGGCTGGGAAAAGACACCTCCCCAGTGTTAACACAATTGTGAGTTGGCGAAGAAAGCCATTCAGCCACTGTGGTTGTCTCCAGCGCAGGCCTCCTTCTCCAGAGAGCAGGAGAGGGAAGATCGGGGCGCTGTGCACTGTGGTCCTTGTAGTGCTTCCCTCTCCCACTCCAGACCAATGACGCACACATATGCGCTCGCGTAGGAGAGGGAAGTGTGAGGCTGTGCTGAGCATAGTTAAAGCTCGCTCGCAACTTGCCGTGCCGAGGGTGGCAACCACAATTGTGGCGCCTGGAAGCAAGTGTCAACCAGTACGGAGCTAGGGAGACCAGTGGTCTGACTAAAAATAAGGTCGTTTCATGCACTCGAGCACTTTGGGTGGCAGTGGTGGAGGCTACAGGCTGCTTCTTCCCAAACTGCCGCTTGCTTTCCCAGCAGCTGCTGTGGTGGATTTTGATCCATGTTTTGTGTGGAATGTTGTGTGCCATGTTGAACACCTTGCTGGGGCCCGAAGGCCAGGAATGCTCTGCTGAGTAGATAATAGACTTGCCCATTGGTCTGGGCAGGAGAGATTTGCCTCCCAACGAAACCCTTTCGCCCTAGTGAACGGTGATGGGTTGAAACAGAGGCCCCTAGATACAAGGGGAAAGCGCTCTCCTTGCCTGTGGCAGCTTTCTGCCTGTGCCGCGCGCGCAAGGAAGGATCATCTGTGCGGTCTTCAGCCTTCCTCCTACTCACGTTGCTTGACTGCCCACGGAACCAGCGCTAGCTCAGCTCCAAGAAGAAAAAACGGCATCCCACCCTTTTTGTCTCATTCATCTCTGCATGCCCCTCTCTTTCTCTTGCCTGCTTCAGCTGCTTCCTGCTCTTGTGGGCTGTTCCTGAGGCTTCCGCAATCCCTTAATTGCGTTGGTGGGGCAATCTTATTCTTCAGCAGGGGGGAGGGGTAGGAATAATGCGTAGAGGGTAAGGTGAGCTGTAGATAGAGGCCGAAAACCCCACAAAGATGGGAGCCTGGTTTGGCGTATCAGATCCCAGAGATCAGGCAGGTTTGGGGTGATCTGACTTGGGAGGGGCTGTAGCTCAGTGGCTGAGGCCTTGCAGAGGGTCCCTGGCTCCTCCAGGTAGGCCTGGGAATGGCAGGTCAGGTTCTCTGGAAAGCCACAGCCAGTCAGTATAGACAGTACTTCGCTGGGAGGCCAGTGGACTGAAGGCTGTTCCATACTACACAAATCCCGGTGCGGAGGCCTCTGCCTCTGCCTCCGTGCGCAGAGCTGGTCGGGAGGAGTGTCTTCCCGCCTGTTGTCCCTCCTGTTGTCCCGCCTTCTTAGAAAGCTCAGCGGTGATTGGTTAAGCACAAATGCAGCCCGATACACGAGAGAAGAGAGGGGCAGGAAGGAGAGAAAACTAACATAACAATTTGTGCCGGGAATAGAATTCATCTTGCTAACTTTTGTGAGAAGGAGAAATGGATCCATGAGAAATCGGAGACTCGAGTGAGTTCCGATTGATTGACAGCCCCTTTCATCCTGCCCTCTCAGCCGATTGGTTGGCTGCAGTAGCCCCACAGTAGCTCCGCGAACCCACCCCTCAAAAGATGGGTTTCCAGCTTTTTGTACGCGCCGGAAATCGGGAGATCGCAGCTGCTCCACTTGCTTCCGCAATGGTGACAGAGAGCTCCGCACATCTCCGTGACGTGCCGGGATTCGTGTAGTGTGGAACGCCCTTGACTCAGATTCTGATGTTTGCAGTCCTCAGGGAAGCAATTTTCTTGTGCAGACCTTGCTGAAAAGAAGGGGAGTTGCACGGTTGTGCCTTCACTTCAGCGATGTGAGTGCAGGAGAAGCGTTCGTTATTGGGGTGTGGGAGTGTTCTGTTTCAGATGCAGGCTCCGGAATTTCTTGGGCCAGCCCTGTTTGGCCCATGCTCAGAGGTTCACAAATTGTCTTCAGGTTTGCTATGGCAGCACTCTCCTTCAGAGGCTCGGTGCTCCCTTGGGCTCTGCTGCCAGGCTGGTAGAAATCTGGAGGCCCTCATCCCACCATGCATCTCACCAGGCTGTTCAGCCTCCCTGGCTCTCCTGCTAGTCTTCATGCTGCTGTTGCTTTGCTTCTCTGTGCTCCCAGTCAGATTTTTGGCCTTGCAACAAGGCTAGGGTAACGCATGCCATCATTGTTTTGCCTCTGGGGTGGCCTTTGCTCTGCCTGACTGGTGGACACTCGACTTTGGAGAACTCCAGTCCGCTCAGACCTTCCCCATCAGCTCTTAAGGGTACAACTTCTGATCTTGCGTTACTGGATTAGTAGTCACGAAGCAACCTTCAGTTGCTCATTCTCCATCACTGTCCCTCTTGCCTGGACCTGCCTCCCTCATAGTTTGTGTGTCATCACTTCAGATCTCTCCTTAGCCTTCTCCACGAAAGCTTTGCTGCAATTCTTTATTCCTCTTCCCCCTACTAAAACCAACCCTAAATTGGTATGACTGTATTTACTCATTTTCACACACCCCCCCCCGTTAAGATGACATCTCATCTCCTCATCCCCGGTGTTGATCTTTTGATTTGTAAGCTTCTTGGGGCAGAGGCTTGAAAGGCTGCCGAACGCTGAATTGATCTCCCTAGCTCGATGTGATTTGCACAGGCTGACAGTGGCCCTCCAGGATTTCAAGCAGGGCCTTCTCTTCCATCTCTCTGGCTTATGATGAGCTGTAAAATGTCATGTCCGTTAGCAAGCCCGCCCTTTAGTTAACGCTTTTTAAAAAGAAAAAGAAAAACACTAGGTTTTTATTAATGAAAGAATTGGCTCCCTCTTGGCCGGCTACGGTTGACATATTCTTATTTTGCTGTTGTGAAACTTTGGTGTTATGTTTGTATTTCCTTTTTGATTGGCACAGTACACTGCCTTGGGGAAACTGTTTGGAAAGGCTGCATATACACAATAAATATTATTAAGGGCAGTGATGCCCAGCGAAGGAAGACAAGGCTGTTTGGGACCTTGCTTGTGAGGAACGGGGCTGGCACCCGAGAGAGAGAGAGAGAGATCTCTTCTCTGCACTGTGCACAGCTTGTCTGTCTCTCTCTCTCTTTTAAGATAAGGGGGGAGGCTGCAAGAAGGTAGTTGAAAGGCGGGGCAGGGTGCAGCTGTTCCGGGGCCGCCAGTACCTTGTGACGTCCTTAGCAGATTACAGGGGAAAGGTGGCAGGAAAGGGCTGTGGTTCCTTGAAAACAGCAGCTGCTGCTGGAGGAGAGCGACCTGGCAGGCCCCGAATTCCATCCCGATGAGCCTCTACCCATTGGCTTTGCTGTCCTCTCCTCTTCCGGTGAGTTGTCTTTACCCCCATGGCCAACTGCCCTGCTTCCTCTCTCTGGCCTGGCCTCCCACAGCTGCCTTACACTTGATTTCCCCCCTTTCCCTCTGCCCCCAGTCAGCCTTGTTGCATTGCAGAGCGGGGAAGCCTCTAACTTCAGAGATTTGGACTCTCCTCTTCCTTCTATGCAAGCACCTACATGTGTCTTAGCAACAAGGCTGGGAAAAGGAAGGCTAGCATGGAAATGAGACAAGTTGGACTAAATATATCTCTAGCATCCCTTACGTTAGGGGCAGCTCAGAGAGGAGAAAAAGCACAGGTTTGGAACTGGGGCCTGGTGCTGGTTTCTTTCAGATCTCTTTTGGCCCTCCTGGCCATTCGTGGTTTTCCGTGTGGTTTTAGAAGGGGTTCCCCCCTCCCTTTGTCCGTAAAGCAACGTTTTATTTGCTGTTCTCAACAGCTTCTTAAAAATGACTGAATTTAGCTGACATTTAATCGTGACTGATATAAAATTGTGTGTGTGTGGGGGTGGGGGGGTGTTCCCCCCGATCTTCCCTCTGCGCTTCAGCTCAAGGTGGAGAAAACTAGTGCTTGAGGTGGCTGCCCCAGATAACCAATCTAGTGCAAATCAGGCACTAGAATTCAGATTTTCTTACTGGTTCCCTGACATATTCGGGAGTCCCACTCCAAACAAGCCTCAACTTAAGGTGTGTTTAGCTGTGCAGGAAATATCCCACCAGGAAATATCCCACCTCTTTATTTGGTTTTTGTGCTTAGAAATATGTTTTTTGTTAAACGTTGTCTGTTGCATGTCAAATGGTAACTGGTTTATTCAAGTATTCAGGTCTTTAAAAGTGAAGGTGGGGGGAGAGAGAGGAAAACAACTTTCTCCTTGTTTTTTCACCTGGATTGAATGTTTGTGTCTGTACAGTTTAAGCCCAGTTGTTATATAATCTAATGATACAAAACTCCCTTTTTATTGGAAACTCTGTTCCCCCCAGGCAGAACTGGTCCAGTCACTCAGTTATCCCCCTGCTTTTGAGGCATCTGAAATGTTTCAGATAAACAGCTCTTTGACTGTGCGCTGCCTTGTTGGGCCAGCACTGCCTCGAGCCTCCCGGCGCTTTCCTTTCAGTCCCTTGCAGTTCCTCCACAGTCCCCCCCCCCCCCGTGCTTTTGGTCTAGTCCTCATCACCACTTCTGTGGGGCAACATCAGTAACGTAGGGGAAGGCCATATGCAAGGGATGCGTGCGCACCCTTTGGAGACAAAAGGAAGAACTTTCCCTTCTGCGTCAGCAACAACTTCCTCCTCCTCGCTTCTCAGGTCCTAGGCAAGCTTTTTTGGCTTGCTTAATATTTTGTGTTGATTGTGCCTGTAGCTCCGTCTGTATATAGGGCATGTTGTCGCAGAGCAATATATGAACCACAAACCCAGGCCCCTTCCCCAAGGAACTTAGACCAGAAATATTGTAGGGGCTAATGGGCAAGGGACTGAATAGTCGAGAGGCTAAAAGGGGGTTGGACAAATGCATGAGGGCTGGCCTCTCGCTAGCCATGTCCCTAGCCGTGGTGGCTCCCTCCCTCCAGGTTCCAGAGCCCTCTGCGTAGCTGTGGCTGGGGAGCAGCAGTGGGAGAGCTCCTTGCCTGCATGCTTCCCCCAGGCACCTGTTTGGCCCCTGTAGGAAGTTGGATGCCAGGCTAGGTGGATCTGCGGTCTGATCCAGCAGGGCCCTCTTTCGGTTTTCCTGCCGTGGTCCCATTACTGACACGACGTGGATGTGGTTGTGTGTGTTGCCTGCCTGGGACAGTCCTGCTCTAAGCTCTCGTGCAAGAAGGTGTCACTTCAAGTATGGTAAGCGCTTGGCAGCTGCTCTACCATTTCCTAACTACAAAACCTTTCCCCATCAGCTCTGCTCCCAACGTTCAGTTGCTCAGCCAGTCCTGACTCAACCCTGTTCCCCAAGGTGGAGGTTGGGGCTCAGAGGTGGGTTTGCAACCCAGCCTCAGGTGGGTGGCAAGCATCGCTGCTGCTGTCACCGGTTTGTTTCCAGGCTCAGGCCTGCAGAATTCGAATAGTAGCCAGGGCAGGTCCTAGGTGAGGTGAATTGCACTGGAGACTTTGGGGAAAAGTCCCCACCCCCCGCCTTCAGGGCCCTCCTGAGTTTCTTACCCACCCGCCTGCTCTCCCCTGCCATGACGCTCCCTCTGCCCTCGGCCTCCTTGTGCTTCCTCCTCCTCTGCCTTTCAGAATTGAGTGGAAGCTGTCTCCCTGCCTATCCTCTCCTTCCAGTTGGCCTGCAAGGAAGGAAGGGGCAGAACGACACAGCAGCAAAGCAGGCTGATTGGCTGCCCCACGTGGGCATAGCGTAGGAACCGTGGCTGCTCATTGGCCCACCCTCTCCCCCAGCGGGCTCTTGAAGGTGGGTCCTTGTGTTGCAGATTGAGGGTAGGTCCCAGCGTTTGACAAGTTGCAGACCACTGCCTGGAGGGGAGGGAAGGAAAGCGAGAGGACTAGCTAGTGTGGATCTATACAGATACACACAGAGCCGTCACCTTGTCTGTCCACAGTCTCGAGCAGACGGATGCTGTGACAGCTGAGCTTTGTCCCGCTCAGCAGCCATGATTCTGAAGCTGTGTGATCTTAAGGACGTGCTGCTCTTGGCAGTCTCTGTTCCATCTCCTGTTGGCAGGCAGAAGCTGACGTTGGCAGTGGTAATACATCTGTCTGGATCCAGGCTGGTTAGAGATTGTAGTGGTAGAGCAGGCCTGGACCAATATGCCAGCCTAGAAACTGAACTCCCAGTGACTGGAAAGGCGAAGGGGGGCCAGTCCACCCTTGGGAGACTAAGCAGGCATTTGCACTGATGGTTTGGGCCGTCAGCCCCATGTGTATATAACAGCACAGGGGATCTTTCTTGATGTGTCTCAGCTTTGCTGGGACCTCTTTTGCAGCCATTTCATTTTTCCGATACTGCTGTTTTCCCGTCTCCTGTCCCCTCCCCTTCTTCCATACGAGACGGCCCTCCTAGAGACGACCCTTGGTCCCTTTGGCTCAGCATTGCCAAGCACTGACCGGCAGCAGGCTCTCCAGGGTTTCAGGGAAAGAGGAGTCTTTCCTAGCCGTTTCTGGAGATGCTGAGCCTGGGAGCTTTTGCAAGCAAGGCAGGGGCTATGCCTGTGAACTGTGGTTCCTTCCCCAATTGCTGTCACTTCATATTAGAAACTGACTTGTGAAATGCTGCTGGCTGTTCCTGTGTGCTCTTCCCCACCCCTTCATTCTTTTGCGAAGATACGACTACAAGTGTGTTGGGTAAGCCGCCGTAGCCGGGTGTCGTGGGCGTCCTGGCCGGGCGGATCTTTTATTCAGTCTGTGTAGGAGGAGGGTTCTCATCCCACCCGTTGCTTTTTGTCAGAAAGGTGGTGGAGCAGGAGGGTCATGTTCCTTCTTTGCCAAACTCCACAAACCAGTTCTGATAATGGGGTGTGCGTGTTCTAGGCCATGTAGAGCTGAAGGAGAGAGATGAAAAAAAACACACACCACATGTCAGTCTTGAAGGCCACACTTGATAGATGGGAAACTTTCTTGGAACAATCGGAGACTGTTGCTCCTTGAACACCTCGTATCCGAGGGACACGGTGCTTCCCGTGTGCCCAGCTGCTGGATTTGCATTCTTAGAGACCCCCCCCCCCCCCCCAGCTGGCCAGGGTGCGTCCTCTTCTGTGCCCACAAACCGGCAGCTGCATTTTCTATCAGGTTTATTCATTCGCAGCTATCAATTCTGCTCAGCCTTGCTCTGTGCAAGAGTCTCTAGGCGTGTGACAGATTTTTTAAGGACAGGGATACAAAACAGGTTTGTTTTTGTCTGTGTTGGTGTTGCATGGTGGCTGAGACCATGAACCAGGAAGTCGAATCAAAATTTAATTAAAGGAACATCTAATTAAATAGGTAATTTCCCCTCAGCCAGAAACTGACTAGATCAGCGGTCTTCCACTTGTCAAGAACAGGGATCCATCTTCAGGGGGCCAGAGGGGAGGGCAAGTGAAAGGACGTCTCTCTTCGTTTTCAGCTAGAGTCTGCCCTTTCTTTCTTTCTTTCTTTCTTTCTTTCTTTCTTTCTTTCTTTCTTTCTTTCTTTCTTTCTTTCTTTCTTTCTTTCTTTCTTTCTTTCTTTCTTCCTTCCTTCCTTCCTTCCTTCCTTCCTTCCTTCCTTCCAGGCCTTCGAGGGAGCCAAGGCCTTGGTCCATCTAGCCCTGTATGAACTCTCCGCAGCTCCCAGGGTTTCAGGAAGGGATCTTTCCCAGCCATGACTGGAGAGGCTGACACCTCCCAGGAGGAATACCTGTTATGGCAAGGGCAGGCCAGTCTGCCCCAGCCATGGACCAGGGAAGGTGCAGCTGCAGGGAGATTGCTCCCCCCCCCCCCGTCAGAAAGGAAGCCTTTGCTCTGTCCCTGCAGCCAGTTGCCCAAGAACTGTTGCTCTAACGGGACACACCCTCGGGCCTCTGCTATCGACAAAAGCGCTCTTGAGTTGTGTATGCGTGGAGAGGGTTGTTTTGAAATTATTGCTTCAGTTGACCACAAGTCACCTTGAGGATCATTGGGCTGGTGAAGCGTTGTGTACACCAAGCTGGTGTAGTGTTGTGGCTAAGGCCGCAGTCTTATACAGCCTTCCCTGGAAGTCAGTCCCACCGAACGTACTGCCGTGTAGACATGCGTAGGATTGTGCTCTGAGAGACTGAGCTGCGAATTGGTATTTCACTGGCTTCAAGCCCCACCATGAGCTCACTTGTTGTGGCCTTTAGGGCAAACCACTCCCTCTCCACCTCAGTCTTCCCCATCTGCAATATGGCATAATAATACAGACTTACCTGGCAGCGGTTGTTGGAAGGATGGCATTGAGATAATTTACGTGAAGCGCTGGGTGCACCCAGCAAGTAAAGTATTATTATTATCATCCTAAATGCTTCAGAAAAATGAAAGACACCTGGGACTTTCTGTGTGCCAGGCATATATTCTCCCAACACTTCATAGGCAACCCTGCGAATGGGACAGTCCAGCATCAAGAAATGTAGACAGGAGAATCCCTCAATAATGGAAGAATCCGTTTGCTACCTGCAGGTGGAGGTATATTTGACGGGTGAACAGCACCCATTCTTGAGCCACTGTGGTATTGGCTTAAAATCAGAAATGCAAAACCCACAGAAAATGCCAAATTGAGCAATCCAGGGCCTGTGTTGGGGGGGCCAAGCACCCTCTGTGTGTAAATCTACTTTTAATTAAAACTGCCGAATGGAATGCCTGAGTGTTCTCTCTGTGCCCTTTTTTCCGATTTTCTAAATCTGCCCCCTACATTATCCATCTTAAGTTCACAATGTTCCGTTACTGTTTCAGTTCGGCAAACCCGTTTTCCTTGGCTGCTGACCTTGTGTTAGCGAGCGAGCTGAGCACGTGTCTGGGCTCACGTGCCTCCAGGTATGATGGATTGCAGCAGGGTCCGTTACTGTCTGGGGCTGAGGCTAGGAAATGGAAGTGCAGCTCCTGCCTTCGCAGAGAAGGAATTAACTCTTGCCTGGGGGCTGCAGCTTCTTCAGCTAGCAGGCCCTGCTTTGCATTGGCTGCCAAACCTGAGGAGCAAGTTGGTGATGGGGCTGGCGCCGTCCTGTTTGTGGTGTAGGCCGAATTGCAGGCCCTTGGTGTCATCTGGCTGGCTGTGCCACGGCGTCATCGCTCCTGTTTCGACTATGCTGATCCTGCACAATGGCCTGCGGGTCAAAAACGGCACCTGGTTGAATTGCGTTTTGGAAGCACCAGTGCCTCCTTCCAGTTATGCAGTCGCCTCCGGTGCTTTTTCAGGGTGGGCAACTTGGGACAGTCACTTCTCAATTGACAATTCTTGTTAAGGCCTCTCTTGGTAGGAGGGAAGGAAAGTAGAGTCCAGGAGATCTGGCATCTCTGCCTGTTTGTAGCGATGATTAATTTAATCCTTTTCATCCTGTGTCTGTGTTGTGTATTGTGTTAAGCCCAGTATTCTGAGGCTGCCACGTGAGCCTCCTTGCTAGTGGCAGAAGATGTTGGTGAAAGCCCCCGGTGTATAGGGGTTCGGTGACGTTTTGGGGAGGCCCAATAATGACTGAGGGTGGTCCCTGGAGCTGCTCAGTTTCTCAGGGTCTCAGTTCATCGTCTCTGTGTAGCTCCTGCAACGGGCTGTTAACAGTGCCCTGGTCCTCTCCTTTTTCTCTGATGAGAAAATATGCCTGGTGTGGACAGAGAGAGAGCAGTCTCTGATTTGGCGAGAGATGTAGGATGGACAAAAGGAGTGCAGACTTAGTCTGGGGTGGGGGGGGGGGGTTAGGTTGGATGACTTTGACTAGGGCTTGGACAGATTCAAGGAGGCAGACGGGTCCCTGAGGCTGGGCTGCTAGTTGTGATGGCTCAGTGCTCCCTCTGGGTTCAGCAGCAGTTTGCCTCTAAACACCAGTTACAGGGGGCAGTGACAGGAGGGGGGGCTTGTCGGAGCGGAGGCGAGTGGTGGGCTACTGTGGGAAACAGGATGCTGAACGATGGGCCTGCTTTGGCCTGACCCAGTGGGGCTTTTCTTACGTTCTGGTGACACATAGCCCCGTTGAGTTGGGTTTGCTGGGTAGGACAAGCAGGGCGTTTGGAGAGGTCTTGACGACTGAACAGCAAGGGCTGGAAAATGCTTTCTGAGCCTTCAGCACTTAGGTCGAAGTCCAGCTCTGTAGGTGTTTTTCCTTTTGAGACCCGTGTGATTCTGTTGCTCCGGCTCCCAGAGGCTCCTCTTGGTGGACAACGTAATCATCCAGTCCTTGTCTCTGCAGGCAACACCAGCAGGACGTCAAGTACTTCCAGTGGCTGCGCCTAATTAATTGGCCTTACCTGTGGTGTTGTGCGTTGTGTTTAAAAGTGGCAAGAATTTTAAGCATCTGAGTGTCGAGCGGCAACTCCTGCTGTTTTCATTCTTTGTGCACTTAACCTCAGCTCGGCATATTGAGGCAGCGATGACTCACTGGCTCCTCTTCATCTTTCCATATATATATATTTTTTTTCTGTTTATATCCCATTCCTCCCTCAGAGGAGCTCAGGTGGCGCTCCCTCCCCTTATCCTCACAGCCACCTTGCAGAGTAGGCTAGGCAGAGAGTGAGTGAGCATGTGTGACTGACCTACTGTGTGTGTGTGTGTGTGTGTGTGTGTGTGTGAAAGGGCAAATGAGGGGTTCAAATCCAGATCCCTCTTCTCCTCATCCAATTCCATAGCTGCTATACTGCACAGACTCTCCAGTCATGTGGCGTTGCAAGAAAGAGGTGCCTCTTGAAAATGCATCATGAGGCCTTCAGTGCTCCAGGGCAGTGGTCTTCAAATTGGCTCTTGACCCACCTCTTGGAAGGTCTGTGCTCTAGGAAGGCCTCCTCAGTGAGCAGAGGGCAGAAAAGGGGGACGCCAGGATCAGCTGGGGCTGGAACTGTGTCTCAAGCAGACCGTCGGAGTGCCATTCTTGTGACGCCACATCCACCCTTTGCGTGCCTATGTCAAAGCCAGTTAAGCACAAGGAGGGGGGCGCATTCACCTGTGCTTTGTGCCTCGTGAGATGTGCCCTTTTGCCATTTATGTCGGCCAGGCTGGGCCGTCTCTGTCCAGGAAAATAAAACTGATACAGATCAGACATAAAAAGGACGGTAGTTGTCAGAAGCCCAGCACAGGAGCTGGACACTCCGCAACATGCTGGAAAGCTGCCATACTCTGGCAAAAGAGGTTTCTGAACAAGACCCCCAGCCCCAATCTGCCGAGTTGGAATTATTATTATTATTATTATTATTAATATACCGCTTTTCAACAAAGTTCACAAAGCGGTTTACAGACAAAATCAAACAATTAAATGGCTCCCTGTCCCAAAAGGGCTCATTGTATGCAGGTTTGACATAGTCAAACTGGGGAGGCTGGGTGTGGATGACTCGCTACAGAAAAGGATTCCGCTTTGGTGGTTTATGTGCATTGTTAATCTTGGCTTACCGATTCATGAGCAGCTGGTGGTGGGTCAGACCCACCTTGATTGGAGCTTTTCCTCCTCGGAATGGGTTTTGTGTGTCTCGGTGCTCTTCGCAGAACACTGCGTTGCAGGGCCTTCCGTTCTCCCAGGTAAAACCCCACCCCAGCCTTTTCTGTCTGTACCTGTGCATGCATGGAGGTGGAGGAAAGCCTGTGCCACTGTCCATTCGTGGAGGCCACCGCCTTTGAGCGCATTTCAACAAAGGGCTTTTTGTTGTTGGAGCAAATACCTACGAGGCCCTGCTGGATCAGGCCAAGGGCCCATGAAGTCCAGCATCCTCTTCCCCACAGTGGCCAGCCGGAGGCATCTCAGAAGCTCGTGAGCAGGACCTGTAGGGCAGTGGCCCTTTTCCACCCTTGCTCCCCTGCAGCTGGTACTCGGAGGCAGGCAGCCTCTGGATCTGGAGTGTAGCCGTCGTGATTAGTATCCATGGATGTGAATTGGGACAGAAGTCCAGTGAGTTTGGGAAACCAAATATAATGAATGAAGACATTGCAGAGCCACAGGGTCTCTGGCACAGTCAGCTCAATAGCAGCCCCTTTGCTTTGTGCGCAGGAGGCCTCGGGTTCAGTCCCCACCAGTGTCTCCAGGTAGGGCTGGAAAAGGTCCCAGTCTGAAGCCCTGGAGAACTGCTGCCAGTCGGTGCTTGACAACGCTGAGCTATGGGACCCCATGTTGGCACAGCAACTTCACATGCTCATGTGGAGCATCCGCAGGTCACTGGTCTAGCAGCAGATTTGCGTGCAGAAAGTCCCAGTTCAGTCACTAGAAGCATCTCCAGGTAGGGCACTGACAGTACGAGATGAGTGAAGAGGTATGACTTGGTAGGCGACAGCTTTGTATGTTTCTACCATACGCAAAGGCAATCCTGTAATTATACATGAAATTTTGATATTTTACTGTGCCGTCTTTGTATTTGCTATGTGATGCATTGATGTCATTTTACTGCACATACTGTACTCCCCATAGGCATGTTATCGAGAACTGTCTTGTTATTTACAACTGTTTTGTTTACATGGATGAACCTCTGTTTGCATATTTCTTCTAGTGGAGTCTAGCCTTCCCTGTTGTGGGCTTGTGTGTCTGTAAACGCTTCCGGATCAGGCTTGGGTGACTCCCTCACCTCCGGCCTTTTGCCTGTCAGAGTGTCTGAAGAGTGTCTCAGTCTGCTTGCTGCCTCCTGCTCCTTCCAGGCAGGTGCTGCCTTTTCAGAGTGATCCTCCCCCCCCCCGCCCCCGGCTATGACCACCTCAGGCCTACTTCTGTATTTGCTCAGTCTGGATCTGTGTCAGCGTCTACGCTGGAAGGCTGAGGAACAGTCCAGCGTTGAATGTATGAAGCTGCATTTTCCTGCGTCGTCATGAGCAGGACTTGTCAACCATTTCTTGGCAGGTTCTGTTCTTGCAAGTACCCCCACTGCCAGAGGAGGTTGCCATGTATAGAAAACTCCCACTTGCCCCAGGCTTGTCCCGACAACAAGGGGGCAGCTTCTTAAGTTGCTGCTCTATCCTGATCTCCCCTTCGTTCTCCAGTTTCCATCTCCAGCAAGCTCACTGCGCAGCTGCAACTAGCCCACTGGCGCCACTGCCACCCCGGCTATCTCCACCTCGGGTTGGGCCTGGCCGTATGGAATAGTGTCACCCAGTCCCTGTGACAGCTGGTCCAAGTACCACCTGCCTTACTGTGAAGAACCAATGCTACTCATTCTGCTGGTGGAAAAGCGTTTGGCCCAGAGCATTGTAGCATCTTTCTTTTGAACCTGGGGATTGCTGCATTCAAACCAGGAAGCAGTGGCCCCGTCCTGTATAAAATTGCCTATATATCAAGTCAGACCCTTGGCTCACTAGCTCAAGATTGCAGCCACTCTCTGCAATTTCAAGTGAGGGTCTTTCCAGCCCGACCTGGAGGTGCTGTTGGGATTTGAACCTGGTACTTCCTGCATGCAGATCCTATGCCCTATCCCTGAGCTACAGTTCCTGTCGGAGGGGATCTGAAGGCCTTTCTCTCACCAAGATGCAAGGCTTTGCTGTGGATCTGAGCATTCAGTGTGGTAGATAGTTTGGTTTCAGCTTACAAGAGTTGGGACAGAAGCTTAATACTCCCCCCCCTTCCCAGTTTTATCTGAGGCAAGTTTTCCCAAGTACCTAGTTGAACTTGAAGGGAAAAATGCTAACCTGATACAGAAGCTCCTCTAATTCGAAGGCACCTCGAGGTGTTGAAGAAATCCAAATATAGCATTGGCACAAGAGCTTAAGTAAAAGTGACGCAACATCCTCCTCGTTCAGCAGGCCGCTTCCTCCTGCTTTTGCTCTGGTGCTCTGAATGTGGGCTCAGAGTGGGGTTTCACTGCTTCCTGAGCAGCTGCCCCACCCACACGAGGCATCCAGGCTCCGAGCTGGGCTTCTGATCCACGCCTGAGGCTCAGAATCTAATTGGATTTATTTAAAACATTTGTATCTCACCACTTCAAGGCAGCTTCCAACAGCAGTCACCGTAGTGCGTAATTATGTAAGTAACGGCAATATCCTAAACTGGGAGTGACTCTTTTTTTATTCATAGAGCACCATAAACCTATATGGTGCTTTTACATAGAGTGAAAAATGGGTTCCTGCACCAAGGGGGGTTGATGCACGGGAGATAGCAGCGGGACGCAGTGGAAGAAAAGTGGGACAATGCGCATGTGCAGTAGGGACTTGCACGGAACTGTGGGATGTGGTCTTCACAGAAAAGATGCATTTTGAAGAAGGGATCTGAAAGAAGGAAGCGAGGAAGTGTATCCCTTAGGTGTTCTGGGGAGCAAGAGAAGAAAAGGCAGCGCTGTCGTTCGCTCGCTTCCCAGACACTGCTTGGCAGTGGCTCTCCAGGGTTTCAGGCAGGAGTTTTCTCTCTGCTCTGCTTGGAGATACCAGGGACTGAACCTGTGACCTTCGGGATGCAAAGCACACACTCCGGGATTGCAGGCCCTCCCTTCAAGGACACAAGACGTTATGGTTACTGTGTCCTATGAGGACGTGAGGGAAGCCCTGTTGCGCCAGACACACGTTCCACCTCTTCCAACGTCAATCAGATGCCTATGGGAAACCCGCCATAGCGCACAGGCACGAAGGCAATAGCGCTCTCCTGCCAGTGTTCAGTGGCACATGCACACACAAGATCCGAGCCCTCTTCACAGCTCCCTGGGTCTTGAGCAGAAATGTGGCTGCAGAATTCCACTCCACGCAGTGCACAAAATAAATACATCGGTATTTAGGCTACCAGGTTATCATGGGAAGCTGAACAGGGTGGGTGCCTCAGAGGACGGGCATCCGCAAACATTCGGAGCCAGGTTTGTGCAAGAAGACGGTCCCTGGTAACTGGCTAAGCCTACCTTACTCGCACTTACTTGAAGATCGCTGGCAAATGTTGAAGGTGGGTGACCAAACCCAGGGCACACCCAAGGGGCGGGGGGGGGGGAAGTGCAGGGCACCTGGAGAGGGCCTGCAGGCCTGGTCATGCCAGCATTTAAGAACACTTCTGCCTACCTCTACCGGCCCGTGGATGGAGGACAAAATTCAGACCAAGCAGAGAGTGATGCACACAGAATACTTGTACATGCTAGAGAAGCATAATTACACGCCTTTGCTCTCGCTAGTGGTACCGCTTGCCGAAAAAGTTGGCCAGCACTGGCTTAGGGATTTAATTTCTTCCTTTTGTAACTCTGTGCTAAATACAGAAGATTCAAATCTCTCTCTCTCTCTCCTACAGGACTACTAAATTAACCAGTCAGTTGGTAGCAGAGATTTGGGTTTTTTGTTTTTATTTTGGACCAGCCAAGTTGCTAAGCCCAAAAATAATTCCTTTGTAAATACCCATTCAACTCACTCTGAACCGATGGCTCTTTGGAGCATCTGCCTCTCCCCCTCGCTTTTCTGTTGTTGCTTAATCAGTTCCACGACAATGTCCCACTGTCCGGCACACAATGGAGTCGGCCCAAGCCGTAGCCAAAGAGCCTGCTGCCCCTGAGTAGACGGGGCTCTGGTTTCCAGCGATTTGCAAAGCTACGTCGGAAAAACACATCCGAGCGCGTGCTGCTGAAAATGATGAAATAGGGGGGAGGCGAGAAACGTAAGAGCATGTAGGGCACCCCCTAAGTTGTTTGAGGATGGGGCCGCTGAAGTTGGAGCACTCAACATGTGGTGTCCGTGTGTGATTTATCCACATTACTTCTCCCCCACTGATCCAGGGTGCTCCAAGGCCTTGAGCAAGAAGGGTCTCTCCCTGATGTCTGGTGGGTCATGGCAGTGCTTGGAGACTCAGGCCTGCACAATACGAACCATAGCTGACGGTCCTAGAGGAAGTCAGTATCCATGGAGACTGGAAGTATCCATGGAAGTCAATATCTACCAGAGACTTTGACTTTGGAGAGGGTGCTTTGGCCAAGCTCTACAACTTCAGTGGGCCCCTTCAGCTTCCCAGGGCGCTCCCTCTGCTCTCTGCCTTGCCTCGCATTCTCTCCCTTCCAAAACATAGGGCACTGTTGCCATGCCATCTTTTTGCCCCTCTTCTCCTTCAGTATCAGCCTGGAAGGAAACGAGGGGCGGGACCACACAGTAGCGGCACAAGCCGATTGGCTGAAGGAGAGGAGGAACCCCAGCTGCTCTCTTGCCCACCAGAGGTGGTGCCACACTGCAGGTTGGGGGTCTGAAGTGGGTCCCAGGTCTTGGTAAGCTGAAACCCACCACAGAGAGCAGCTCCTTGGCTTCCTCCAGTGAAAAAGACTCCCAGGGAGCAGGGCCAGGGGGGTCAGCCGCCTAAGACCTTGGGAGACCCACTGGTGGGCAGAGCAAACATCGCAGACCCTCTTCTGGGTGCCCCCCAACCAGGTTAGGTTAGATGAGGGGCAACCAGTTAAGAGGGCCTTCTCGGGGCACCGATGTTTTCATCATTTTAGAAGACCAGTTAAGACCTTCCTGCTCGTCGAGGCTTTTAGTGGCGTTTTATAGGCTTTTTTTTTTACTGTTGGTGCGGAGTCTTGCTGCTGCTATTTTGATCTCATGTAAGTTTTTAATCGATCTCCTCCGCTTTACATTGAAAAAGATCTTATTTATTGTCTCTGTAGCAATTGTTTTATAGATTGCTGTTTTTATCTCCTGTAAGCCGCTCTGGATACTATTTTCTTTAATAGAAAAGTGGATTAGAAATACCTTAAATAAATACAGTCGTTGCTCTTCTAATGGACCAAAGGCCTGACTCGGCATAAGGCAGCTTATAAGGGCCGTATCTCAGTGGGGCAGCCCCTGTTTTGCACGCAGAAGGTTCCAGGTTCAATCCCTGACAGCATCTCCCGCTAAGGCTGGGAAAGAGTTGAGGTTGAAACCCTGGAGAGCAGCTGCTGCCAGTTGGTGTTTGACAATACTGAGCTAGATGGACCAAGGGGTAGACTCAGCATGGCAGCTTCCTTTGCTTTGGATACAGAAGGTCCCAGGTGAACCCCTTGCAGCATCTTCAGGTAGCAAAGGAGCCATCTTTAAACCCTAACAAATTTATTCCAGCCTGAAGTCTGTGAAAACTGATGTTGGAAATACATTTGTCAGTCTTCAGAAGTGGCTCAAGACGTTTTGCGTGAGCACCTGTAATGAACTTCCCGCTGCCTCCAATGAAGCTGGGTTTGTTTGTTGGTTTGTTTGTTTGTAAGTCCCTCCCACTTGCTGAGTACACACACAGTAGCCAAAAATGCTACTGTGGCAACAAGGCAGAGGTGCTGCTTTTCCGGCGGTTTCAGAGCTACAGAGGAGCCAGCAAGGAGTACAACTGCTTTCTGCGGTTAAGTGTGAAAGAAGAAGAAAAAAAAAGCACAAACCGAAACATATTATTAGGACGCTTGGCCACCGAAATGAGGGATTTTCCCTAGCCTATTTGCTAAAAGAGGACCAGCCCAGCACCTAATCAATTAGCATCCAACTCTCTGCACGGGCATGAGCAGAGTAATTAAAGATCCCCCCCCCCGGGGATTCATGCTGTACTCAGCACTAAGAGTCACTGCCATGTGTTCACAGACTGTATAGCGAAGCAGGTGCATCTGTCCAGGGCATAGGATGCACACCGAGCTGGGCACTGGCCTTTTCCACACCAACGTCAAATGGGCCATCTTTCTTAAAATAGGAGGAACAAGAACACTTTCCAAGCAAACTGGGTTGGAAAAAAAAATCTTCAAGTAGGAGCAAGAGGCGGGGAAAAACCACATTGCTAGCAGCAGGGTAGCACACTCAAAAGGCCTAGCAGTGAGTAGAAAATGCATCCTGCTGTCACTGGAGACGAGCTCAGCGTCTCCTCTGTTTGAGAGCCTGATTCTCCAACGTGAAGAGCACAACCCCTTTGTGACATTTCTGGCAGAAGCAGCACTGGGCGGGAGACAGGTCTGGGTTGCAGGCAGGACTCGGGAGGCCCAAGCCATGCAAGCTGTGCGAGCCGAGATGGCAGGCAAGGGAGAAAGCATTAAGCAGTGGGGAGGCAGGACTGGAGAAAGGAAAAGGGGTATAAAGTAGGCAAGATCCTGGGCTAGGAATGGAGTGGGAGGTGGAAAGGAAGGCAAGGGTGCAGTGGGTGCGGATGAGAGCCAAGCTAGCCTCAGGCAGGTCCCTCCACCGACAGGCCCTTGCTTGGCTCAGAGGGGCTGCGCTGGGGTGGCTAGGGTTGCAAAGGTTTTTCCAAGCAGGGCACAACTCGGATGCAACCCAATAGGTGCCCTGCCTGCCTGCAGAGAGAACCAACTTTAAGGGTACAATCTGGAGGCTTCGACTAGAGCAGAATGCTGGTGCCAACCTCCTATTATGACAGTGGGAAGCAGGAACATCTTCCGCCCCCTCCTCTTTTTTGCCGCAACTGACCTAGTTTCCTGTTAGCTTCTGGGTCCAATTCAAGGTATTGGTTCTCACCTTCAAAGCCCTCCATGGCCTGAAACCCACATATCTCCGAGACGACCTTCCTCCCGACAAGCCCAGCTGCCATCTACAGCCTACACCATACACTAGGGGAGGGGGAAGGGGATAGCTTTCGCCCTCCTTGCTCTGAGGGCAATTACCTGGGTGTCGGAGCCCCACGTTGCATGCAGGAGGAGCCAGGTTCAATCCCCGGCTGCTCCTGGTTTGGAAATCCCTGCCTGGAGCCTTGGAGACCCGCTGTCAGCACGTCAGCATTGACAGCACAAACCCAGATGGACGAATGATCTGCCTCGGGAGAAGGCAGCCTCATGCGACATCTACGAAGGTCGAAGCTGCTCTGTTCTTCTGGCGACTTTTCAGAGACTTTACAAACCTGTGCCTTCCAAAAGACCCACTAGGGGTGATGAGCCCTGTGTTGCCACCGCCAATGAGACTGTCCTTTTAATCATTTGATTTTGTCTGTAAACCGCTTTGTGAACTTTTTGTTGAAAAGTGGTATATAAATACTGTTGTTAATAATAAGAATAATACTGACTGCTTCCTAAAACACGTTTACCTTGACTTTTGGACCAAAGAACAAACGATAACAGCCAAACACAACGGCAGCACAGGAAAACCAACAAAATATACTAAAAACATTACACTGCCACGATAACATGGCAAAGCAAAAACAACAGAGCCCCAAAAGTCATGTTGGCAGCCTCTCTCCAGGGTTTCACTCAAGGAGTCTTCCCCAGCCCTACCTGGAGGTGCTGCCAGGGTCTGAACCCAGGGACTTCTGTTTGCAAAGCAGGGGCTCCTACTGCTATGGGGCCATGGTCCCTCCCCAATTCATTCACTTACCACCACCACCCCGGCCCAAACACTCCTTGAAAACGTGGAGCATTGGACACTCATCAACCAGTCAGAGGCGAGAGCCAGGATGGTGTAGTGGTTTGGGAGTCGGACTTAGACCTGGAAGATCCAGGTTCAAATCCCCGCTCAGCCACGAAGCTTCCTGGGTGACCTTGGGCCAGTCACTATCTCTCAGCCCCACCTACCTCACAGGGTTGTTGTGAGGACAAAAAAGGAGGGGAGGAAATATGTACACCACTCTGAGCTCCTTGGAGGAAGGGCGGTATAAAAATGTGAAAAATAAAAAAGCTAGGCGGACGTCTTTGGGGAGGGCATTCCACAACCTGGGAAGACCCCTCACCGAGCCACATCAATGGTCCAGTCTACCCTAAGCAGCAGCGGCTCTCCCAGCCCTCCTGTGCAAGACTGCCCTGGGAGGGAGATGAGGGAACCCAAACCTTCGTGCTCCTTCAGCCTCCCCTCTGTAGCATGGCTTGAGAAGCAGGGGGTGCGAGAACCCTGAGCTCCTGGTCTGACTCTGGGTCAGGCAGCATTCTGGGCCCCCTGGAAGCACAGCTGCAGGTTCGCAGCCTCTGCTTCCAGAGAACTCCTGCAGGTCAGGCTGGGTCCCTGGGCCAAAGGGGGAGCCGAGTGAGCAGCGACTGGCCTCAGGTCACCCAGTAACCTCCATGGCTCAAGGGGCCTTTGGATCTGGATCTGCCTGCTCTGGCTGCTCTGCAAGATTTGGGCATCACCCTTTTGCCTGGAGGCAGGCAGTCCTTGGAGCTGTCAGCAGAGACTTTCTCTTGCCGGTCGCTCCTTGGCCCCTGCTTAGTTCTGTCCCATGGGTGTGCAGCAGGCGGGAATGTTCTGCCTTGCAGTCGAGTGCTTAGGGTCTCCTCCTGCACCCTCCCCCAGTTACCTTCTGTTCAGAGTAGTGGCTTTTCTGGGTAGCAGCTGTCTAGCTGGGAGCTGAAACTTTCGCTCTAGTTTCCTGGAGGAGGGGCATTAATGGGGAGTGCCTCCCAAACTGTTTGTTTTTCCTCCTTCGGGAGAGCGTCTGTGTTGACAGATAATTGCCGGTGCAGTATGTTTGATCGAAGACCTTTCCTTACTCCCATGGGGGGGGGGGGTTGGCAGAAAGAGAGCAGAAGGGGCGAGAGCCCCCTGCAAGGGTTGTCCTCAGCATGCAAGAGGAAGGCACCAAGCTCAGTCTCGGATTACATGGTACAAGCGTTGAAGCCCAGCGGACAGATCTAAGGCTCCGAGCCCAGCCCTGCTGCCAAAAGGCTGGCTTTGGGGGATCTTCTGTGCAAGCTCTGCATCCAGGTGCTTAAGGGGCCCTGCCTGAAACAGTAGGTAAAAGAGTGGTTCTAGGAGAGCTGCAGCCCCAAGTTGTACTCGGCAGGAGTTTAGACGCACAGTATTGCAGGATAATAGCCAGGGGAGGGGCTGTGTCTCAGTGGTGGGGCACGTGTTGCATGTGGCAAGCTCCCAGGTCCAGTCCCTGGCCCAGAAGCACCAGCAGGGAGGGCGAAGTGTGGAGTTGCTTTTGGGGGGTCGGTTGGGCTGCCTGCCTTGCTCTCCGTCTCTTTTTGTTCTTCTAGCTCTTGGCCCAGGGAACTGAGCTGTTTGAGAATAGCTACCATTGATCCTGGATTTTTGGACCGCCTTTGTGGAAATGCAGCGTTCTGTATAGGCAGCCACCTCCATGGCCTCTGCGGATACAAAGATCTGTTAGCAAACATCCCAAATCTGAGAACAGCTTGTGGAATTAAACAGGAGCCAAACAGCCAGGGTTCCTCTGCCTCTTATTCTTCTCTTCCTCCCCCCCCCGCCAGCTGTTGAAGCTATTGCGTAAATAACGCTCCTTCTACCATTGGAATAATGTGTGTTTAAACCGACTCTCTTCCACCCAGCGAAGGAACCATAGGGTGGAGCTTGAAAGGACCGGAAGGTCATCTGGCCCAATCTCTGTTCCCCTGTGGCGGGATTTCTCCCACCTCTAACTCCGTGTGCATTAGAGAGCTTCGGGAGAAAGGACCATATTATGCCATATTCATCATTCAGTCATGGCCAGGGGAATGTAGAAGCTGCCTTGTACTGAGTCGGGCCCTAGTCCATCTTTCTCCCAGTTCCAACACTGGCTGGCAGCAGCTCTGCACGGTCTTCCCCAGACTTGCTTGGACATTCTGCCGGGGATTGGAACTGGGACCTCTGCGTGCACATTGGGGGGCTCTGCCCCTGAGCTAGTGGAAGTGTATTTTCAGTGTACAAGCAGCGCAGCCTCGCAAACAAATTTGCAGAAGCGTTTGGTGTGCAGCTGTGGAGATATTTTAATAGGCCTGCATGGGTAGGTGGCTGTGTAAGTGAATTGTAAATTGGCAACCTCATCCCTCGCAACATCCCTGTGAAGTAGGCTAGGCTGACAGAGGGTGACTGGCCCCAGATAAATAACCCATTGAGCTCAATGGCTTAGTGGGGACTTGAATCTGGCGCTGCTTCTTTTCATCCGGGTCATTGTGAGAGGTTGTTGTTGTCCTCGTCGCCGTCCCCTGTCCCCCTCCCTAGCCCCTGTTATCGGCTTCCTAAAGAGGGTTGAATTGCAACAGGTGGAGACTGAGTAGGAAATGAGGATTGCACCCTGCATTGGCAGGGGGTTGGACTTGATGATCTTGAAGGTCCCTTCCCGCTCTGTGATTGTCATGTCACTGGTGTGGGGTGCTTGGTTGGCTCCCGCTTTGTGATCAGATTGGGTTATTTGAGGCTGTCCGCACCTGGGTAGGTGATGATGCTTAACCTTTATAAAAAGCTTTCAAAGGCTGACATGTGAAGTGTTTGTATCTTGCTGTCCTTATCGACCTGCCTCACATGGTTGTTGTAACCCCCCCCCCTTTGCAGATGTGGTTTGCTGAGAGAGAGAGTGGCTTGCCACTTTTGAATCAGGGAAACATCCCAATTCGTAGCGCAGTCTAAGCCGCTATGATGCACAAGACGTGATTTGGATATATAGAGGAGGAGGCTGAGCTGGGGCGAAGCACCTTCCAGCTCTGGTAGTCCTACGCAGATTTTAAACCGCTCTCAACAGACCTAGCTCCCCCCTGCCCCCCCCCAAGAGAACTCTGCTCTTGTTTTCACACAATTGTCTTTCTGTTGCATGCTTGGCCCCTGCTAAACTTCTCCCGCATCCTGTCTTGCCACTGTGAGATCGGCTCCCTCTCCTCGATCTTTCCCAGCTGCGGCTGCATCTCACTCAATTATTTGTGACAAGGTATGCTAAGTTTCTGGAAGTGTGCCAGCACCCCCCCCCCCATGTGGTGGGGGTGTGTGCAGAGGGAGAGCACTGTGTTTTTTACAGGTTGCAGTTTTCTTGTATGTGTGTTTCCCAGACTTCTCACGGCACTGCATCAGAGTGGATCAGTGTGCTGCCAAATTATAGCAGGAAGCTCTAAAATGTGAACAAATCTCTTTTCTTCCTCCCCCCCCCAACCCGCCACTCCACCCCACACCTCCCTCTGGCTACTTTGGGAGGGAGGGAGGAAGGGAGGAAGAGGCGGCGCTACTGCCTGTACACAGGGAAGTAACCTTTCAGTTCTTGCAAGGAATAGGACAAACAAGAATTGCGGGGCTGTGCGAGGCAGCAAGCGGCTAGCCCAACTATCGGCTCCCCATGACGGCTGCGATATGGAGGAGAATTAATGGGCTAGTGAGTACTTGCAGGGGGGGCAGAGGAGGGGAAGGGGGCTAGTCCCAAACAACAGACCTATGGCTATGGGTGACTCTCTTTTTTGGGGGGGGGGATGGCATCGCCTCAAACTGCACTTGTCACTCCTGTCTAGCTCTTCCTGGAGATGGAGAAGAAGGCAGCGAGGTGTGACTCCATTCATCTTGGAGCAAGATCAGTTGCAGTGTTTACCCAGGCTGGGGGGGGGGGGGAGGGAGAGAGAGGTTTATGCTGAGAACTAAATCATACGCCCTCTCTTATTGCCATTTTTTTGGGTTCCTGTTCTTTCATTGGATCTTCCTCATCAAAAAGCTAAGATCTGAAGCTTTTACTGGCAAGTCCTGTGAAATCAGGTTTCTTTCCCCCCCCCCCCCCTTTCTCGAGTTTGTAACGAAACACACCAGTAGGCAGGACTGTTTGCGCTCCGAGGTGATAGAAATTCAAATTCTGTACTGGGAAAATTGTGCCTTTTAAAACTGGTCCCTGAGTAGTAGTGAATGTTTTTTTATCTGGCTTTGCTTTGGTCATAAAAATGTGCTCATTTTCAGCATGCTTATTTTCTCAGCCTAATTAATATTTGAGCCTTCGGAGTCTTGGCTAGGGGTAGTGTGACATGGCTGGTGAAGCTGGGTCTGGACGAGGGGTGAGCGCAGTCGGTGGCATACAGGCGTGGGGGATATAACTACACGTCTTACGAGATGGGGCAGGTCGGGACAGACCCAGGAAACCTGCTTCCAAGGGGTTTGGGGGCACATCGCTGCCTGTTTCCAGGTCACAACAACCCTGAGGACTGCAGACATGCTGCTTTTTAAAACAAAAGCGAAAGGATTGAAATTGAGGCTGCAGAACTCAGGAGTGTGATATGTTTGCTAAGTGTCCGTCTTCCAAATGGGATTGTAGAAGACAAACCTGTTAAGGCAGAACTTGAATGGACCCTGGAATCCTGCACACGGGTCTCTAAATCAAGGAACTGGAGCCATGTAATGTGTGCGTCTGGGCAGGCCTGCTATTAATGGTGCTTTTTATACCTCAGCTATTTTTATGGCTGGCATGCGTACTACGGCGCAGCCAGAAAAACAGAGGTGCCTGGGGTTTATTTTGGTGTCATTGAATAATCTACAAACACGTCGTCACCTCTGTCTGTCTTGGTATAGCGGGAAGCCAGAAGGGAGGCAGGAGCACTTGGCTTTAAAGTTTTGAACAATTTCACTTAAAAAGCAGGGTGAGCTGTGCCTGGAGATTCCTGAAGTATAACTTTTTCCATAACTTTTTCCAAGGAGGACTTGTTAGAAGTCATGTGCACCTAGCGTTTCTGCTTGCCTTTTAAACGTGCTCTTCATTGACTCGGGAACACACGGTAATTCGAAGAATGTGGTGTCGAAAATGTGAAAGTGGCACAAATGTGGAGGCCAATGCAAAGAGGTGGCTGCAGGTTCACCAGTAGCGCTTTACATTTGCAGGGTGCTTTGTTCAGCCGGCATCCTTGTTCCTTCAACATCCCTGCAAAGTAGCTCATAGGTTCCATTTTACAGATGGGGGAGCCTTTTACTGAGGCTTTGAGCGCAGCTTCTCCAAAAGCAGAGAGTGCGTATGTGGCAGAGGTGGCATTTGAATCCAGGTCCGTCTGGTGTGCTGCACTGCCTTGCTTTGGGCGCTTGTGATCCGATTCCATGTCAAGGGCCTTTGTTTAAGATCTCAAGCTTGCCTGCGTTCTGGTGTAAATGTTTCAGGAGACCTTCAGAGTTCGAGTGCTTCAACAAGTTGTTTGTTCTTGTCTTAGAGAGCCTGGTTTGAACTCTAAATTCAGATCCCAACCAATATTAGTAGGGTCCCTGTGTGCTTGGAAGGGCTGACTGGCTAGCTGCTTTTTGTCTGTGGCCTTGAAATAGGAAATGAGAATATTACAGAGTGGCTGTCGTTTGCCCATGCTGGCTAGGATAACTACCTTCCTTTCAGTCTGGCTACCTGGCCTTTGCTTTCATTTCAGCATTTGACTTCTGATTCAGGAAATGGTTGTGGCTTCCTGCCTGCAAGGTTTTTGTTTTTATCAAAATTGCACACGAAAGTGTCCTGCTGTCTCAAACTGCATGTACCTGCCCAGGGAGCTTACAGATGATCCTCTGGTCCTAATGTGCATTATTCTGTCGTTCAGAGAGGGACCAACGGATCTCACCCCATTCTGTCTTGTATGTTGGCTTTGATTCTTGGATTTGTAACACCATTCTGTACTTTTGTGCGCCCCTCCCCGCAAAATTGTACATGCCACCCATCGACCGTGGCTGGGAATTGGGATCCACAGCAGGAAGATCAGGAGCGAAGGACAAAGCTTTCCTGAATGGCAGCTGGTCCACCACTGTCGGTTTTCTCCATCAGGGGAGGATCAGTGTGCTCCAGGATGGGGAGCACTCGATGCGCCCTAGAACATGTATATATCCGAAATAGAACATGCTGTGGAATCTTTGACAGTGTGTTTGGGGTTTCCTTGGCAGGTGGGTCAGTTGTCAAGGCAGGAAGTTCGGAGAGCCGCTAGAGTACATTTCTGTGCCCGCCTTCCGCTATGTTGAAGTTTCTCTCTTGCATGCTGTTGTATTTGATCAAGAAGGAAGGAGCCCAACTCTGTGCCCTTGAGGGTGCAGGAATGGGGAAGGGGTGGGTGTGTGCTGCGCGAGTGAAACTTAATCTGGCCCTGTTCATCACCTATAAAAGTTGGTGGGAGCCCCAGGCGTCGATGCTTTTCCGTTCTGGCAGCTGTCCAGAGAGCAGCTTGAAATGGAGTTGAAGAGGAGGACAATCGTTGTTCCGGGTCTGGAGGGAGGTGTGGTGTGGTGTGGATGCTTGGATGGAGAGGACAGGGGATGGGCGGAAACGGTAGCTGTGGGAGAGGAGCAGTGAGCCATGCTGAAGACAGAGACCGGTCTTGGAAGCAGCCCAGGCCCATGGTTGCCTGGGCACCTAGGAAAGAAAAGCGTGACATGGGCACCTAGGAATGTGAAGCATTCACAGAGGACTTGAGAGAGAGGCTTTCAGAGGCTTCAGCAAGCTTGACTTGCGCCCCCCCCCCCCAGGGTTTCTCCCTGGCCATGAGGCTGAAAGCATCCTTTGCAAAAGGAAGTAGAGTTGAGGTCCTGTAGGGCCTCCTGTTAACCGGACCCTAGTAATATGTCTGTTTATGAGGGGGTGGAGTGTGGCTCAGTCGCCAGCGCATTAATTCTGAAGCCTCCCTTACCCCCCCGTCCCTCCCAAGTGAGCATTTTTTAATCCCTGTGCCTCACAAACAAGTTGATCATGCCATGCCTCCTCTCGCTCACGAGTGGCTCTTATCTTGGAGTGGAGTGCTGGTGTCGGGCTTTGAGATACGGCGAATCTATTGGCCGGTTAAAGGTGTCCTGGCGGAAGGACGGAGACGGCCGCTGAAACGTAGCCAAATGGCGCACAGGGGGCGCTTGGGGCTGTGGCTGAGGAACCTTATCTGCTGTGAGGGTATTGAATGTGTGCGTTTTATGAACTCTGTCTAGTACTGTCCATACGTTATCTCACTCACTATTACAGCAGCTCTGCAGTGTAGGCCGTGTTATCTCCAACGTTGCCAAGGCGGAGGTTTGCCCAAAACTCCTGAGTGAATTCCTGGCAGGGGTAGATTTGAACTGGAGACTTCTGGTTCAGCATCTTAGCCACTCCTCCACCCTAGTAACCAGCTGAGCATCCCACAGCATGCTGCTTTCTTTGGCTTGCTTATATGAAGCTTGCTGCCCTGCCTGTGGAGCCCCTTGTTGCTCCCGTTCTGTGCAGCATGCAGCCCCTTGTTGCTCCCGTCTTCTTTCCCAAATACCGTGGGATGTGTGTGCTTCCCAGAAAGCAGATGGGGCGGTTATGGTTCCATGCCTGAGAGTGTTAATGGGAGCTAATGAGGCTGGCTTTTCCTGAGAGCTGTAAACAACTGGAAACCACTGAATCTGTTCCCTGGCTTACCCTGTGTACATGCTCTCTCTCTCTCTCTCTCTCTCTCTCTCTCTCTCTCTCTCTCTCTCTCTCTCTCTCTCTCTGTGTGTGTGTGTGTGTGTGTGTGTGTGTGTGTGTGTGTGTGTGTGTGTGTGTGTGTGTGTGTGGCCTGTTTCCTAGCTGTGCTTGGCTCCAGAGCGAGTCCCTGGAACTGCAGCACAGAACCCATTTGGCTTGACTTCACAGTAAGAGGGTGAGCAGGGATGCTTTCAAAACAGCCCAAGGTGTTTGGTGTCTGCAGTGCACCAAAGATCCTGCTGCCTGCAGGATATGTCTGAGCAAAACTGCAAGGAGGCACAGCTGGGCAGAACAAGGCTGAACGTGCATGCCGAGGCTCGCGCTCCGTTTGTAGTCGAGGGTTATAGATGAACTGTTGAAGCTGTCGGATTTCTGGCGCTGACTGGCCATGGCTTTTCTCGGTCTTGGGCAGAGAGAGGTCTTCCCTAGCCCTGTCTCCTGGGGGTCTTTGAGTGAAGACGCTGGGGATTGAACCTGTGGCCACAGGCATGCGCAGCGCATGTGCTCTACCACTGATTTGTGGCTCTGTGGAACTTTCTAGAACCTCCAGCGAATGGGCATTTAAGTTTCCGTCTTCTGCCCTGGAGCCCAAAACTGCTGCCTGAAACCTAGAATTTTATGAGCGCTTGAGCCGGAGACCCTGATATGTTGCTGTTCTGTTAGCTCCTCCTGGAGAGCTCTAGGATTCCTGTAAAGAAACAAGTTTCTTGTCCTCATAGGTGTAAGAAGATGACGATGGTATCTGATGTAGAGGGTCTGGGCCGGGGAACGCCGGCCTCATTGGCCTTGGGGAGGGAGGGAGGGAGGGGTGTTGCTCTTCAGAGCTTCTCATTGCTCCCCATGAGTCTCGGGCCTGGTGTGCTTGCTGCCTATGCTCTCCTTTGACTCTCGCAATATGGAGCAAGGAGAGGGCCTGGCCTGGGAAGCACAGTCTCACTTAGGCCAAGTCTCTTGATCACATTTTATGTTATTGGGTCAGGTTTGCATAAGGAGTGAATTTTTTTGCTGAATTGCGCTCATTGGTAATTTTGTGGAACGGAGGCATTCGGCTTGTAGAATTTCCATTTTCACCAACAGTGCCTTGGTGTTGATACTCGTCTTATCAGCCTTGCTTTTTGGATGCTGTATGGTGATGCCACTTTTCCACCTTTGTTTACCTGTTAGCCAGAAAGCCCCACCTTGCTATGTTTGAATGGGCAAAGGGCACGTAGAAAGACATTTTCAGTGGGGCACCCCATGGGTGTGGAACTCCCTCTTTGTCCCGGTCCGTCACAACCCTTTCCAGAAGAGCTTTGTGCTATGTGGGCTAGCATGCAACGGCCATGGTTGACTGGATGTGGGTAACTGATGGAGCATGTTGGTGTTATGTGTGCATTGCCCCTCCCTTATTTTTTATTAAAGGTGACAACCCAGCCAAGCCCTTGGGAAAGGGTGGGGTAGAAATTGAATTTCATAGATAAGCATTGTTTGAGTTTGCCTTGTCGCCTGCAGCAAGTGGGAATCATGTCCAGGAGACCAGGCAAAGAAGCTTCACAAAGGGTCATCGTTTGTCACCGCAGAGATGATGTGAACTAACCCTGTGGATTAGCAACTTTCAACTTTTCTAGACTGGTTTGCGAGGCTGGTTAGCCAGAGCAGCTTGCTGGTGACAGCCTGTGAGCAGCGAAGCTGTGTCTAGAGAGAGAACGCGCTCTGGCTGCTGCTCTCCGAGGGAGAACTGCAGAGCTGGCAAGCCGCCGGGTGTGCAGTTTATGTTGTGGTGCATACAAAGTTGTCCATCATTTTTTTCTTCCTCTTCCTCGGCTGGCAGTTTCCACAGTGCTGGCCTCTTGCCAGCTTAATTGCAGAACTGCTTAACCCCAGAGTAACGTGTATGTTGCCATAATTATCATGATTGTTTTAATTTAACTGGTGCCTGGCTGGGTTCATCTCCCCCCCCCCCCTTAATGCATTCAGTGCTTCTAGCCTTGTGTGAAAACATCCAGGCCTCTAGGCCTATTCCCAAACAAAAGGGTGGGCCTTGTGGGCAAACTGCCAGACTGTTGGCAGTGGGTGATGGAGGGGTGGGGAGTAAAGTCACCAGGGCAGCAGGTTTTGGGTCCAAAGGAGGAATG
Source organism: Plestiodon gilberti rubricaudatus (assembly GCA_026170595.1). Classification (NCBI taxonomy): domain Eukaryota; kingdom Metazoa; phylum Chordata; class Lepidosauria; order Squamata; family Scincidae; genus Plestiodon; species Plestiodon gilberti. The sequence goes on along the minus strand of JANXHW010000009.1, from coordinate 33,695,969 downwards.
AGAGAGGTCGGCAGTGTCCCTTAGTTTACAGGGTCTCTGAAATGGCTTCCATAAAATTTCAGTGACCGTTCATAAAACTCTAATAATGCTTTCAGCCTTCATATAGCACATGTCTTTAAAGCACTCCAATATATGAGCTCAGTAATTTTTTTCAACATCCTTTTAAGGTAGGCCAGTATTTCAGATGGGTGGTAGAATGCTAAGGCTGAGAGCACAGCAACTCTGTTCATATGTAACACTAAACCATGATTTCGGCCAGGGCCAGCCCGAGACCTCTTATCGTTGACGCTCTCGCCCGCTCCCTTCTCCTCCTCTACACTTCTTCCTTTTTGAATCCAGAGAGCGGGAGGAGGTTGGTAGGTGCCCTCCATTAATCCTCTGCCTGCAATGACCTGCCTCACTCAGCTTAATTACCACCTTGGAAAAAGTTCCATACAATTTAAGTATAAATCATTAGGTTTCTTCCTGGTTTGTGGCAAACTCTTGTTTGCCATTACCACTGAACTGGGAAACTGTGGTTTGTGCTTGCCCTGGAAGCCAGGGCTTGGTCTTCATTTGCAAGGCATTTTGCAGGTGCTGAGAGAGTGGCAAACAGTGGTTTGCCAGAAGGGAATTAAGCTGAGTACATGAAGGCAGGGAGCAAGCTCACATGCCTGACGGTTCCTCCAGGCTCACAGAATCAAGCGGTAGTTTGTATCTGAACTGAAGCAGTGACTTTGGCCTTCGTCAGGGCCAGCGCATAGTGTCTAATAAGTCCCCTGTTCATAGATCACCTACCTTTGCTGTTTGCAGTGTGGCTTCACGCAAGTCTGTGCCTCTTGACTTCAGTTTTCCCTATCTGCAATATGGACATAATAATACTTTGCAGGGTTGTTGTGAGGATTATAACAAGATAATTACTGTGTAGTGCTTTGAAGACTCGAAAGTGCTATACAGACAGCAAGTCGGTAAGGTATGAATGGGGGTGTGTGTGTATCTTACAGTGCAGCTGCTTTGCTACACCAGCCCTTGTAAACTTTTACAGTATAGGTAGGAAACCTGTGGTGCTTCTTTGTAGTTGAGCTGAGGCCTCCTATTCATCTTCCCGTGTTGCTGTGGGGTGCCAGTGGCTGACAGGTCAAGTCTTCAGTGTTTGGAACTGGGGAGGATCTGCTTGGAGATCATTGAGCACAGAAAGGAGAAAGAGGGCAGAGGGCGTTGCATACATTGGGGCTTTTCACTCTGGTGGGTTGCCTTCCTTGTCCTGTGCTCAGAGGTGCTGATTATGCAGGGTGAGTCAACAGAGTTTCCAGACAGTTGTCTCTGCTTAATCTGCCCTCCTGTGAAGGTAAACTACCATGACAGATTTTCTGTGTCCTGCAGCCAGATTGCAGGGGCGTGATATTCTGTGGAGTCGTTCATTGTCTGCCGTGCTCTCTCGCTCTCTTTCCCCCCCCCTCTTGTGAATTGGCCAGCCTTGCGCTGGAAGCCAACCAACACGTTCAATGCACATCCAAGTGCTCTCTGTGCTCGCCTGTAGGTGCGCTCTCAGTGGCTTTGCTGGGATGCTGATTGCTCCTGAATGATGAGCTCCTCTGTCCTGTGGGCAGTGAGTAGAATTGCAAATGTGGATTATTTCCCCATGGTATTGATGCCCCAATGCCTTGAACTCAGCATACCTATCTCTCTTCCTTCCTCCAAACCCCTCCTCAATGCTACCTTTTCTGCAAAGGCTTTGATTTAACGCTTTCCTCTGTGCCCTGCTATAGAAATTAGGAGCCAGAGCAGAGTTCTGTTGCTGGGTGGGAACCTTTGGAATCCGTTCGCTGGTGGTTGTTCATGTGAACATGCAATTTGGCTTTGGAGGATGGAGCCGTTCGCCCATGGCAAGTCTCAGCCGGGTCCCGCCTCGCCTTTGCCCATCATCTTGTGGAAGCAGTTGGGTCTGTTTTGGAAGGTGCACTCAGGAAGACATTGCCACGTGAATTCCCTGTCAAATATTAACCTGAACCACTTGGGAAAGGCTATAAGAGCAGTTTGGGGTGGGGGAAGGAGTCCTGTCAGCTCTGAGGACAGACAAACCACAAATGAAAATATCCGAGTGGAATTCTTCTTGGAACCGTAAGACCCATATGGAAACCTTTAAACCACTCCATAACTCTGTCTGTTGTGACTCTAAGCCCAAGTTTGTGTGACTGAACGCACATTCTTTCCCTGTTGGTTCTGCCTCTGTCTTCCCGTCCTTGCTTCTCCCTCTGTTGAAATTTAGATTGTAAGCTCCTCCGGGCAGTGGGATCTGAGGCTTTGTTGTTAACACCATAAAGGGCCATGTAAATTGATGGCTGTGTTTGTTTAGAATTCAGGTGAGGTACCAGCACCCTCCATGTCACCTGAAGTTGAAGAAGATGATGGACATATTATTTGTTGGACATATTCTTGTGTCCCAACTTTCCCCTTTCTGTTGGGAAGTGCCCAAGGCAGCTTAAAGTACCGTATTGTCCCGAGTATAAGATGCACCTGATTATAAGATGCACCCTTAAAGTTTGGTGCTATTAAAAAAAATTTAATTAAATCACTGGCATTAAATTGCAACAGCCTGATTATAAGACGCACCCCTAGTTAAAAAACTTAAATTAGGAGAAAAAAGTGAGTCTTATACTCAGACCAATACGGTATTTTCCCCCCTACATATTAGTAGTCCTGTGCCTGAGGGGCTCACAATCCTAAAAGAAAAATAAAATGATTTCTGAGAGGAGGCCAAATAAATAAATAAAAAGACATTAAAAACATAATTATTCCCTTCCTCCTCTTCCTTGCAGGGCAGACACAGCTGTACCCAGAGTGATTTTGCCAATTAGTGGAGATGGTTTGGTGGAACAAGCACAGCTGAAAAGCACCACAGCTGCATTTCTGTGCAGATGTGCGCGCATGCGCATCTCCAAACGGAAACCAAGCAGCTGGTTTGCCTCACTCCAGGGCTTTCCGCGTTCCTCCTTGACATGACATGCGCAGATCTGAAAAACCAGCATTTAGATCGGAGTGACGTTTGACAGGCTTCATAACTGTGCCGTGTCTCTTGCAACACTGAGGACTGGTATGTTATTTCGTGCATTAAGAACATAGACGTGCGCCCCTGCAAAGCTGGTGCTTACATTTCAGAAGCGGTGGGGAGGCCATGAAGCAAAGGGTACCCTAAAAGGTTTGATTCGCAGGCTGGAAAATGCCCAGCCCAGGTAGATTTAATATCTCTTTCAAGGGCGTCCTCGTGGACCAAAGAACCTTTTTTCAAGATGCTTCTCCCGGGAGTATTCTCTCAAGCTTTTAAGTGGATTGCTCATGTAGCTGGAGGAGGTACGGTTATTATTATTATTAATTGACCCTTGAGATTATTATTATTATGTTGTTGTTGTTGTTAAGTCGTGTCTGACCCTTCGTGATCCCATGAACCATATCCTGCCAGGCCTTCCCTCCACTATCTTCCTGAGTTCGCTCATTTTCATCTTCGTTGCATCGGTGATGCTGTCTAACCATCTCATCCTTTGCCTTCCCCTTCTCCTTTTGCCTTCAATCTTTCCCAGCATCAGAGTCTTCTCCAGAGAGTCCTCTCTTCGCATTAGGTGGCCAAAATATTTGAGCTTCGGCCTCAGTACCTGTCCTTCCAGGGAACAGTCAGGGTTGATTTCATTTAGGATTGACTGATTTGATCTCCTAGCAGTCCAAGGGACTCTCAGGAGTCTTCTCCAGCACCACAGTTCGAAAGCATCTATTCTTCGGCACTCAGCCTTCCTTATAGTACAACTCTCGCAACCATACATTGCTACTGGGAACACCATTGCCCTGACCCGATCCTAATAACCTGACCGGGGGGGGGTGTTTCTCAGCTACGCTCCGTTGTCTGATGGGTTCTTGTAATTGGGCAGCTAGATCTGCACTTGCTGGGCTGGGAAGCCTGAGATACGATGAATTGATAAATTGTTTACCTTTATCGGCTTACATGACGATTTCCCTAGCTCGATCAGTTCATTCTTCCTACTCCAAACTGAGTCCTTCTCTGTTGTCATATCAGAACAACCCCTTTGGGCACAGAAGGAGCAGGGCACCTCAAAGAAGAGGTGGAAAACAGATAAGATAATCTGGTCTCTTTGTGTTCTCCATAACCTTGTCCTTTATGCATTTTGGGTGCGTAATCCCAAGGTGTTGTGGTCGCAACTGGGCAGCCTCTTTTTCCACACATTGTTTAGAACAAAACAAAAGCAAAGAGGCGCACACACAACTCTGTCCGTTGACTGGCATCTGTGATGTGATTAAGGACCACTGTTTAATTAGCCAGTTTGCTTGATTAGGGTATTCTTGTGAGCATCAAACTGTGGAGTTCCTCATCCGGAGTCCTTTGAACACAGGGAGCTGCTTCCTGCTGAGTCCGCCCCTTGGTCTGCGTCCATCAGCGTGTTTGAGCACTGAAGTGGGGACCTTGTGCCTGCATTGGAGCTGCCCCATCACTGCGAAGGAGCTGTGGCCTTTTGTTATTTGACGGGAACCGCTTTTGCCAGTCCCACTGCGGACATCTGAGACGACAGCCGTGCTCAGGAGTGGGTGGCTCGCCCCCCAGTTGGGGCTCTGCTCTGCACCCTCTTTCCCCAAACTCTGCCTATTTCAAAGGGCCCCCTGCATCTTGTACACTTCCAGCAGAGTTGGGCCAGGCAGGGCAGCGTCACATGGCCGAGCACAACAGTATTATTACCAGTGGTCGGAAAGCACTGCTGCCTTTTACAGAGTCAGGCTATTGGTGTACCTAGTCCAGTATTGTTGAGCACTGGCTGGCAGCATCTTCCCAGTTGTTTCAGACAAGGGGTCTTTCCCAGCCCTGCCTGGAGATGCTGCCAGGGATTGAACCTGGCACCAGGGGACAGTCGGTCCGCATGTGAAGTGAAACGCTGAGCTTACAGCCTCATCCCCCGAAGGGAGCAGCCGGGTTTCTTTCAACGGTTGTCCCTTAATTGGTAGCCAATTTGGATTTTTTTTTTTAATCAGCCTGTTTTTATTGTCGTTTTGTTGATGCGTGAAGGGTTTTTATTGCAATGCGTGTTCTGTTTTAATGTCCTTGCACAGGCCGCTTGAGCTGTCGGCGTGAACGGCTTGGCAATTTTTAAAGGGGTGAATAGCAAGGTGACGGTCGGGGCCTGTTCTCTGGCCATGTCAGGAGCCCCCCCCCCCCCCCCCCGTGAGCTGGCCTCTGCTTTGTATCTCCCTCCTGAGCTCAAGGACCAAGAGCAGTGAATGTAAAAAGAAGGAAGAAAAGAAACGCAGCAGGGATAAAAGAAACTCTTCAAGGCAGCCTCAGCTGCCAGTGGAGCAGAGTGGGCTGGAATCACTGCCCCTCTCCGAAGCAAGACACGCCTCCCCTTGCTGTCCTTGCTAGTAGGCTAGCTAGGGTGCCACTGTATGCAACATGTCTTGCCACTATCCAGCTGTCTCTTCCTCATCGGGGCTGCATGGCTGCCCCCCTGGGTTCGGCCCTTCGTGCAAGCCACAGACAAAGGGAAACATGCTTTGTGGGCACTGCAGAGAATCGCTGCTTTAATGCAGAGGAAAATCCTGGTGGGGGTGGGAAAGAGCGGAATAGACGGGTGAAGTGGAGCTTTTACCAGAGGAAGCTCGAAACTAACCACAGAAAAGGAGAGGGGAGAAAACCTCAGCCAAGTGGCTAGGATGGATGTTGAGTAAAAAGTTCATATTCTCGGCTCCCTAGTTTTAGAGTGTTTCTCAGAAGCAAACTGTAATACATGGCCAGGAGGGGGGACGACGACCCAAATGAGTGCAGCGCACGCCAAATGCTCGAGCACAGAAAGGACCTCTTATCTGCTGGACTTGGGGGTTTATCTGAACCAGCTGTGTTGCCTAATGGTCATTCCAACAACTCCTGTGTTGAATAGCGATCCAGCCTGCGTTCCGTTTTGTTTGTTTGCCTGCCTTCCCTCCAAGGAGGTCAGAGTTGGTGACCTGTCATTCCCCCCTGCAGCCTTGTGAAGGTAGGTTGAGCTCTCTTGCTCTGCCTTCCCAATATTCTCGTTGGGCTGCTCTGCGGAGAACATGTGTGACTCGCTCTGTCCTCCACCTCACCCAAGAGTCACCGCTTGTTAGGCTTTCTACCTCCTTAAAAGCCTGCAAATGTTATAAACAGCTCATTCGTCCCGGGAAGAGATCGTTGCTAATTTTATTCCTTAATGTCACGTTCAGTTGGGCTGACACAAGTTCGTCTTGAGAATTCCCTCTTCTTCCTTTCAAGGCTTCTTCCTGACTTCACCTCTCCCTGCGATTGAGGTTCCCTGCATTTCCTTCCCGTTTTCCTTTTTGACTCTTAAATCCAGGGGCTAGGGACGAAAGGCAAACCAGCCTATGTACAGCTACGCCGCTTCCCTTTCTGTGGGCAAAGCTCGGCAAAGATGTCTGGAGGCCTTTTTTTCTGCCCTGACAACATCTGGAGCGCGCAAGGCCTTGCAGCTGGCTTTGGGACTAATGCGCGACTCAGGGGCACGTCTCTTGTCTTAATAAATCAGATCTGCTACAACAGACGGCAACAAAGGAATCTTTTCAGTTGAGCGGTATATGAGAGGCTCCCTGGGAATCTCTCTTCGTATTCTGGTAATCTCCAGTGAAGGTGATAAGCAGAAGCCTTGAGGTTCATCTCTCCCGCCCCAAACTCTGTGTGTGAGGCTCTCTGCCTTGAACATCCTATCCGGAAGAACACGTGGTGGTTTTCGGAATTGTGGAGGAAATCTCTGGGGCAGGGCACTGGCGCTTGGATATGGTTTTGAATCCCAGCGCAGTTCCAGGGCTGGGATGTGGGGTGCCAACCTGTGGTGCGACCCCAGGGAGATTTGTGGCCTGCTGTCCCAATGAGGGAGGCCTGTGGCTTAGAGCCAGGCCTACGTTCTAATCTAGCCTGCCTCTCCCTTGCTGCACTCCTGCCTATCTTATTTTAAGGAAGAAGCTGCTCATGTGAACCTGCCACAGACCCGTCTTTGAAGGTTCTGCTTCAGTGTTTCTCCATCACTGCAGTGTTTCTATCTAGTATTTTGTACTGGACTCGTGGTACACTTGCGAGAGGGAGAGGGAGAGAGAGAGAGACTGGCCTCTACTGGCTGTTGACCTTTGTTCCCTACCTGCAAAATGGAAAGGCTCGCCATCTCCCTTGGCATGATTCTTGGAAATAAAGGAGGAAGAAGGAAATGTGTCTTTCCTGTGCTGTCAGTGAAGATTAACTATGGAATCAAAGTTTATTAATCGTGGCTAGTGGTCTCAGATGAGCGTGTCGTCAACGAGAAGAGGGCTCCCGTGGGATCGTTTGGGACAGAGCGAGCTCTGAAGCAGGACGGCACTGGGAACGCTAAGCAGTCAAATTGTCGGTGGTGATTTTGGCTGTGTTCAGATCTTCCAGGCAGGCAAGAAGGCAGTGTGTGAGTGGCAACGTTTCTCTGGTGTATAGGTGCGTGTAAATTGCAGCATCCTAGTGTCAGCAGATAACAAAGGGTCCCTTCAACCCCCCAGCCCCGCACAAATACAACATTTGCCTTTACAAAAATCGCACATCCTCTTCTCCCTCAGTTAAGCCCCACAGCTCAGCATTCCCTCTGCTGGCCGTGTTCTGGAGCTGCATGTACCCCAAGCCAGAGTTCAGGAAGGCAGCTTATAGGATGCATATGCAAAACAGGAGGGCGGGGAGGGGGGTCCGGGGTCTGCAAGGGAGGCGTCCTTAGGCGGCCAGGATTGGAGGATGCCAAGCCAGAGGTTCCAGCAGTTTGTGTAAAAGTCGACCTCGTGCACTGAAGGCACCTTATGTGGCTGCATTTGTAACACAATAGACGTGTGCGCTGTGAAAGTTGTGTTATGATTGCCAGTGCCCCTACACAGTTCTGTTTTTAAAGGTCTGCTCCTGAATGAGACAGAACCATGGAAGTGTCTGCCCCCCCCCCGGGTTCATTTTGAGGGTGTACTTTTATCCAGATGGATGAGGAAACATTCCTGTTGCAGAGGAAAGGCATTCTGCACGTGCTCGAGAGCACTTTTCTCTTACGCTCTCTTGCCCCTTGGGTGGGAAAATGAACTCTGCACATTCCCAGAGGAACTAAGCCCTTGGTGCCAGAATGTTTGCAGGCAGGCAAGAAGTGGCACAGGGACCAAGTGCCCGGGAGGTGGGACCATCACCGAGTCAACTGTGCTTGTCGGGGAGGGGGTGCGGAACGAGGGCCCGATGGTGTTTGGTAGCGATCGTAACAGTGATAATATCCTTTATTATATTCCCCTCCCCTCCCTGATAGGCATGTGGCGTCATGGCTCTCCATGACTCCTCCAAACCCCTCCTCCAAGTTTCCTTTCCCTGTCCAGCTCTGCAAGACACCCGCTGACACAGTATGAATAAATAAATATTGATAAAGGGCCCAGGAAACCTAAGTGCTGTACGACAAGTATGCTGAAAAGAACCTGCTCCTGCCGGCACCTTGACAGTCCAAAAAGCAGATAAGTGGACGGGTCGCCTAAGAGAGAGCGTCTGGGGAAGGCTGGCATCTTCTCAAAGAGTTGGGTCTGCAATTAGCATAATTCTCTCTGTTCTCTTTTGTTGTTCATTGTGGCATTTTTTTTGAAGGCATTAAGTGCTTGGCTGTTATTTGACAAACAGTCAATGACCTTTTTTGGGGGTAGTTTTTTTTTAAACCTGTCAAATGCCAGCACTAATGTAGCTAGGTGGTACTGTATTACTCCACCAGTTGCGCAAACCCAAGAGAAGCTTTACTTGTGTTCCTTGCAGTTGTTGTGGTCCCCCCCCCCAACCCTTTGGATACACGGGCTCAGCTCTCTCAATGGGGTGGCTGACCCCTTGGCACTCCAGGCTGCAGGGAAAGGGGCTCACGTGGCCAAATTCTCCTCATACAAAAAAATTCCCTCCCACATAGAAAGCTAGCAAGCCAGGGGAGGGTGGTTGCAGGGTGGCCCTTTTCTGGCTGTGCGTTCCAGCACTCGAGGTTGGCCCCAGGCCTCCGGCACCTGCCGCTCCTCCTGTAGCCTAGGTTGAAAGACGAGCGTGGTGGGCCAGAGCGTCGGAGGCTCCCTGAGATCTCTGCTCTTCACTCCAGACCAGCGGTGGGGAACCTCCGGCCCCAGGGCCGGAACCGGCCCCCGAGGCCATCCAATCCGCCCCCTGGAGAGATTGCCGGGAGGCCGCCCAACTGGCCCCTGGAGACTCCGCCGGGTCCGCGCATCACCTCCAGAGACCGGGAGAGGGCCTCCGCACGTCCTCCCCGGCCGCCGCCTCGACCCCTTCTCACCAGGCTGTTGGCCATTTCGCACATGCATACCACGCCGATGAGGGCAAGCTCTTGCCCTCATTGGCATGGTACGCATGTGCAAAATGGCCGACGACGGTCTGGTGAGAAGGGGTCGAGGCGGCAGCCGGGGAGGACGTGCGGAGGCCCTCTCTCGGTCTCCGGAGGTGACGTGCGGACCCGGCGGCGGCTTTGGACGGTGAGCGCGGAGCCTCCGGAGGCCGATGGGGGGGGGGCGGGGGCAAAAATTAATTAAATAAATAAAAATGGCCCCCGGCCTTACAGCCAGCCCCCAAGCAAATTTCTAATATTTAAAACGGCCCTCGCCAGGGAAAAGGTTCCCCGCCCCTGCTCTAGACGATGAGTCCCGGACTCCCCTATGACTCAGCCTGACTCTTCGGACGCCGAATGAGGGTGAGGATGATGTCCTTTGCCTATGTTGCTGAAGACTTGGACCCTTGGCAGGGACTTTCCGTGTTCGACAGACAGTGCCAGAGGAAAAAGGGGAAGGAGTTCAGAAGAGCCCTCGGTCAAGCTTTGGCTGAAGGAGGGCAGGCAGGCAGGGCAGGCAGTTCTGTCTCCCTTTGAGCCACGCTTGCCCAACTGATGACAAACATGGGAGGCTCTCTAGGAGCTGCATCTTCTTTACTATTTACCCACTTAACTGCAGTTTCCTCCCACCCAGCAGGAGCTTTGGAGGTAGCGGATTCATGTGGGATATTGCAGATTGTGTCGCCCTCTGGACGGCCCTCCCGTCGTAAGGAGAGTGGCCTTTGGGGAGGATGTACGCTATCGCCCCGCCCATGGCAAGTATGGGTGAGGGTCCTTCTCCGGCAGCTTTGAGACAGTGCAGGAGTGACTACACCACTCTGCAGTTGCATTGGTCTTATACCCCTGAGCTGGCCCGGCTTCTGCCCAGGAGTCTTGCGAACTGTGCTTCAGCTACAGCTGCTGAGGATTCTATTAGAGATCCTTCGCTGCTCCCCCCTTGCAGAACTGCATCTCCCCGAATTCTCTGAGCACAGGGAAAGACCACTGAAGTGTGTGTGTCCCTCATTCCCCACTGCTTTAAAACCCCTCCCAGTACGAAAAGGGGAGAAGTTAAGCAAACGCTTTGCAGAAGTGAAGCAGGTCTGGGCCGTGTCTGGGTGGCGACTAGCTGGGAGCCCCACAGACGCTGCCCCGAGTTTCATGATGGAATAACGACGGGCTAGGAGCGTCACAAGCGAAAACGTGGAGTGCCCCAGATTCGAAGCTGTCGTTGCTGTGAACACATTGCGAGGATTTCCAGAGGTTACTGGTCAGAGGCAGTGACGGAGTCTGAATACCCTTAATGCCCTCCTGTTTGCCACAGTTGCTGGAGTTGAGCACACAGCTGTTCAACTCCTGGCGTTTTGTGCCCCAGCTCAGCTTGTTTCTAGAATTGTAGGGTTAGGAAAGAGCATCAGTCCCCTTTGAGTCACAGTGATGTTGCGAGTTTCGGTCCCCCCGGAAATGAGAGCAAAACAGCTTGTTGCATGTCAGCGTGTCGCTGGAGTGCCTGCAATTCTGTTCACATGAACTTCCGTACCGTAGTCGGGAGGCTCATGAATGAGCTCTCCCTCCTGCTCCCTTGTGTACAGCTTCCCCCTCCATTTTCTATTAGCGCTAACAGTAGTTTGCCATGATTTTGGTATTGCACGATTGCAGCTAGCACTTGCCCTCTGAGCTAGCAGCAGTAATGTGTAGCATTAGTATCGTGCTTTGAAATGCGTGCTTCACATGTGTTACCTTGATGTTGTCCTTGCCACAATTCTGTAAGATGTGAATATTATTCCCATATTGCAGATGGGGCAGACTGAGGCTTGCCTAAGGTAATCTAACAAGAATTCATGGCAGCAGCAAGATTTGAACTGGGGAAGGACTGATTCGCAGTTCAGTCTCTCAACCACTGTGCTGCACAAGCTTCTGGCATACACCTGAAACCATGGTTCTGATTCTGGTTTGGAGGGCAAGCACTGCCTATGGATTGCTGTTCAGACATCGCCTCAATCCATGGTTGGTGCTAAACAGGGAATACAGGGAGGATTCCATGTCCGGAGTGAGAGGTAGAAGCCTGGGAATCAGTGGCTTGATCATGATAGGCTGCTTGGAGGATTACTGAATTGAGCCTCTGTATTTTCTTTACTGGAAGATCTTGGAATTGACATGTTCTCTGAAAACTCAAGCCGTGACGGTAGAGAATGGGGACTCAGGCAGGGGTCAGGCCAGAGACCTCGGGGACAAGGCTGCCTCCGCGAAGTGGTCTGAGAGAAGGAAGCATCAGGCAGGTGACCTGTTCCAGGAGGCAGCGTGTTTCAGTTTCACTGTTGTACTTTGAGCAGCGTGTGTTATGAGACTTTATGATGTGTTATGAGACTTTATTATTGTTTGCTTCAGCCGCCTTGTGCTGCCTTTGTGGGAAAGGGGAGATAGAGATCTGTTAAATAAATAACCCTGTAAGGTTGTTGTTGTTGTTTGCCTGAGCTAGTTCCAGCTGCCTTGTGCCCATCACATTCAATTTCTAGCCGAAACAGACAAGTCCCTTCTTTTCAGCACCGGAAGTGACTTGTTTGAAAAGTCATAGCAAGTCCATAGAGTAGCCATAAGGGAAGGAAGCCTTGGTGTGTGTGTGTGTGCGCGTGCGCGTGCGTGCGTGTGTGTGCGTGTGTGAGAGAGTCACAGTTGGTGTTAAGTTCCATAGTCAATGGCTCTGCGCGCGCACATGTGTGTGTGTGTATGTGTGGACAGTGATTTTTGTGTTGAATGCCTTGCTTTTCACATACAATGTGTTGCGTGTTATACACAAGCCATTTGATTCTTGCAACCTTTTCTTTCCAGTCCTGACGATTGCCAGGAGTTCAAGTACGTTTCTGCAGCTCATGAGGGAAAACGGACTTGCTCAACTGGCAGTCGCTTCTCAGGGCAGAGTGTCATAGCTGCTCTGTGGTACAGCCCCTGCTTTGCATAGAGAAGATCCCCTGGCAGACCTGGGAAAGATGCTTCTCTGGCCAAAACCTGGACCAAAACCCCAAGGTGAGGCCAGTCGGTGCCCGCAGTATGGAGATAGGTGGACCAAGGGTCTGGCTACTAGAAGGCAGCTCAGTGTATTCATATCTAATCAGCCACAACTGAAGCCTGTGGCGCAAGGTTTAGCAATGGCCTCTGCTGGGCTGTAATTGCGCACTCATTTCCTGTGAGCAAAGCAACTTTGGCCAGAATTATAGGTTGGCTGTTGTGTGCCGTGACGAGATCAGACTGTTGCTGGATGCCCCACTGTGCCCCACTTGACCCCAGTTCCTACTTGGTGTCGGAAGCAAACCCCCCCCCCCCCAAAAAAAAACACCTTGCTCCTCCTACAAGCATAAATCTTGCCATGCCAAATGTGTCTTGAATTGCACACGCTTGCTAGGAGTCTTCCCCACTGGTGTTAAAGATTATTGCTTCTCCGGCACAGGAGGCTCTGTTGTCAACAGGCCTGGATGATAAACTGACCCCCTGGGCAACCCCGTGGAATGCATGTTTCTATAGGAAGCCATTTATCATCTCACCGACTTTGGAGCTATCTGATTCTCAAGCCCAGGGTGGTAAAAATGGAGCTGGAAACTAGCCCTGCCCCTCCCTCCCTCTTGTAACCAAGCCTCGCAGCATTTGGCATCCTTTGGGCCAGTCTGCAGCAGCACTATCAGGGGACACTCATGCCGCAGCCTCCTGATTCTGCTCCAGGCTCAAGGGGACAGGCTTCAGTTTCACTTCTGCCCAGCTTCAGTTAAGCATTGATACGGAGCCATAGAGCTGAGCAAAAAAAGGCTAGAGTGGCATGCTGTTCTGACTTCCTCTTCCGATGGGAAAGCTGTCTTTTGGGAAAGACATTTGGGATGTTTTTTCTGCTGTAGCCTGCAGAGAGATGCCGTGGCCCTGTCCCCTGTCTTTGTGATGTGATGCCAGGGTTGTTTTGCCCAGCGTTGGTTGCCCTCCAGCCACCACACTCAGTAGAAAACAGGACGTTTGCATCCAACAACATTGGGATTGGAACGCCTTGTTCAGAGCCGAGCGCAGGACCGTGTCATTCCAGCACAGTGCCAATTGTCCTTGGTGAGCTTTCTCCATGGTGAAGAGAGTGTGCTGCAAATTGAGACCTTCCCAGCTTGAATCTCACCCTTGCCATGAAGTCACAAGGTGGGGCCTTGGGCAAGCCACTCAGCCTCAGTCTTCCCCATCTGTGGTATGGGGTCGGTACTACTTATTATGCTATAGAGATAATATGTGCAATGCTTTTTGCACACTCAAAGGTTATTGGTGCTTTTATTGAAAGAAGGGTAGTGTATCAAGTCTTGGTCTCTTGCCAGATACATAGCACAGACAGGGTCCGTCTCATCTCCTGTCTCGCAGCAACACCCTGTCTAGCCTTCTGTAGGCCAGCCATTATCCTGCCTTGCTTGTGTGAAAGGTGTGTTGGCACAGCTGTTGGCAGTAGAGGGAGCTAGCTTCTAAGCGGCGACAGAGGAGTGTTTTTCCAAGACTCCTGCGCTCCTGGTCTGGATTTGAATCCGTTCCCGTTTCAGACTTGCTGAGCAGCTTTGGTCATGTCAACCTCCCAGCCACGGTTCTTGATCTAGGGGGATTCTGAACTTTAGTGGCTTAGGAAACGTAGGAAGCTTCCTCGTAGAGAATGAACTCAGAGTTGTCTGCCTGCAGAGATCAGCAGCAGCTCTTCAGGGGTTCAGCCCCAGAAATCGGACCTGGCTGGGATCTTCTGCATGCGGCAGGGGTTCTGCCACCAAGGTATAGTCCTTCCCCCCAAACTTACTTAATATGGTGGCTGTGAAGGTGAATGAAATTCTTTCAGCCAGAATTCAGAATACGTTGCTACCTCATACCTACCAGTAGTTAGCCAGTTTCCTGCCGTGGAAACATTCAGAGGCTGGGAGGAGAATCTCTCCTTGCTGATCGGTGTCCTAGCAGTACGTGGGCTACCCGGTTAAGCCACTGGGTAAGTTTATCCTTTTCTTCCTTCGTCTCCTCCTCGCTCCTGCCTCAAGAGGAGAGACTGTTCCATGTGACATTTCAACAGCTTTTGCTTGCAAGAAGCCAGAGCATCTTTCAGGATTTGTATAGTTGAACAAGAAACAAACATCTGGGTTCTTACTGGTGTGGAAGCAGCACATTCAGTCTGCTGGGTCAGATTCTGAATTGCAAGCTCTTTGCGGCCTTTCATAAAGTGCCCTGCACGTTGATATTGTGCTGGGCAGCTAAAATTTAAAGGGCTGTGTTAGTTCTGGAACTGCTTGTGTGTTACAGCAGCTGCCCTCAGACATAAGGTCACAAGAAGCAGCCTTAAGCCTTACTAGTTACTGGGGGTAGGCGATTCGACTCTTGTCGGGCCGCTTCTTCAACGGCTGCACTGGCTGCCAATTCGTTTCCGGGCCCAATTCAAAGTGCTGGTTTTGACCTTTAAAGCCCTATACGGCCTGGGGCCAGGATATCTGAGAGACCGCCTACTTCCATATATTCCGGCTCGTCTCCTTAGGTCATCAGAGAAGGCCCTTTTGCGGGTACCGTCACCCAGGGAGGTGCGAGGGGCGGCCAGAAATAGGGCCTTCTCAGTAGTGGCACCAACCCTATGGAATTCCCTCCCTTTTGACTTACGTACTGCTCCCTCCCTGGAGACCTTCCGGCGAGGCCTGAAAACTTTCTTGTTTAAGGAAAACTTCTGAGTCCTTGCCTTTTTTTAACATCCTGCTGGTACAGGTGGAGTGCTGCTGTTTTTAATGCTCTTGTTTTAATTGTAATTTGATCTGTTTTTATTAATTTTTAGATGATGTTTTTTACTAGTTTTTGTGAATTGTTTTTATTGTTTTAAATGTGATTATTTTTTGTATTGTATTGTATTCCTTTCCCATGTTGTAAGCTGCCTTGGGTCCCTTCGGGGAGAAAGGCGGGGTAAAAATACTGTAAATAAAATAAAATAAATAAATTAAGCCGAGTCAGACCATTGATCCGTCTAGCTCAGTATTGTCTACACTGACTGGCAGTGGCTCTCCAAGGTTTCAGACTGACTGTAGATGTCGGGGCTTGCTCCAGGGGCCTACTGGATGCCAAACACGATGCTCTTCCAGTGGGTTACGGCCCCCTCCCCAAATATACAAGCTGGGGTAGTGTAGCAGGCAAGAGATGGTTCCAGAATAAGGTCAATGTGCACAGTTCAGCATGACAGCTGAACCAGCACCATCGAGCAAACTGTGATTAGGGAGTAGCTACCCAACCAGGCTCCGTAACCATGGATGGAAGCTTATTTTCAGCCCATAGTTTTGGCAAACTGTGGCTTGGTGCTGCATCTGAAGTGCCAAACCATGTTTTGGGACCATCCTTCAAAGGGAGAGCTCCTGGGGATTCTCAGGGAAGGTGTGGAAGAGAAACATGGAAACCATGGTTTACCTGTACTTCTGAAACACTTAACCATGGTTTGGAATATAAACCATGATTATTGCAAACTATCGTTTGGTGTTTGTATCTGAACCAGCATATCCCTAGTTCCAGTCTCATGACAGTTAGGAATTCAGTGGGTGACCAGAGGCAAGTCATTACTCTAATTTCCCACACAGGTTTAAGAAGTCTGGCCTACCAGGATGTTTTGGCTGTAGGGCTGCAATCATGTTGACGAGCAGATGACTCAGTTGAAGTCTTACTATGTTACTATAACAGGAAATGAAAAAGGAAGCATTTAAAGATGGACTAACAAAGAGCGGCCGCTTGTATTCCTTACGAGGAGCAGCTACAACCCTTGAGATTTTTTGGCTTGGATGAAAAAAGGGTGATGAAGTTGGGACATGACTGAGACTTGGTGCCGAGAGAGAGTTTTTCTCCTTCTCTTGCAACACTAGAACTAGTGTCATCCAATGAGACCGAGTGGTGGGAGATTCAGGACAGACAAACAGAAGGCATAATTAATGTATAGAATTCCCTGCCACAAGATGTGGTTGGGCGGCTTTAAAAGCAGATCAGACAGATCCATGGAGGGCCAGTCTAGCAATGGCTGCTAGTCATAATAGCCATGGGGAACCTCCAGGTTCAGGGGCAGTCTACCTCTGAATACCAGTTGCTGGGAAGAGGGCTGTTTGCCTACTTGTCCTGCCTGCGGGCTTCCCAGAGGCAACTGATGGGCGACTGTGGGAAACAGGATGCTAGACTAGGTAGGCCTTGGACCTGATCCAGCAGGGCTGCTCTTATGCAGTAAGGTATTTATATGGAGATTTTGGCCATGTGTGCATATCCTTAAATGTAATTTTGGAGTGATTAATGGATGAAAAATCCTGTCATGCGTTGACAGTCCCACTTGCCTGCCTTTGAAAGTTCAGTTGCTTGGTGGTGGCCGCGGTGTGTGCGCCTAGAACGTTTCCTTGCTTGTAAGGAGCCATTTCAAGTGAAGCGTCAACTCTTCTGTGGTGACCTCCTCCTGCCAGAGGGGCATAACCATATCTTTTTGTTAACTCTTGAGCTGTGTTTATTCAGGACAAACAGACTGCTGGGGAGATGCAAACGTAACTGGAGTTGCTCAGCCGAGAGGAACCAGATGAGCGGGTTCTGGCAGGGGACGGGAAGAGCGAGCCGCCGCACTAAATGGGGGAAGGAGGGAACTTTCTCTAGGGCTGTGGGTGGGGGGGGGTAAGGTGAGGCCAAGCGGAGAGGCCCCACCTGCCCTGGGTGTGTGCTTGCATGCTGATGCCCAGCAGAGCCACCCTGGGAGTCTTGAGTTTCTTTTTTTAACCCATCTGGATTTCCTCACCTTCCAGGGACTTTGGGGAGGCCTGTGAAAGTGGTGTGACATAGCGACTGAGACCCAGCCCCAAATCAGAAGTCCCCGGTTTCAGTCTCGCCTCGCCATGGCCACTTTTCTCCCTGCCCCCTTCCGCCCCAGCCTCAGTTCCCCAACTGCCATATTGATTCTTTTTATGTTTAAAACTTTATCCTTCCTTGTCTCCCCTGCCCTGAGGGCAGCCCGAGGTGGAGTTCAAGGAAGGAAAACATAGTAAACAACCAAATAAGGTGCGCACACACTTCAAATTACATTGACAAAGCCCTGCGCCATAAAATGAACACAAGCGCCTCAATAAGAGAAGAATCAATGAAAGGCCAGCAAGCCAGCAAAAATACTCCCCCCCCCCCCCGAAAATGGAATGGGACAGCTAAGTTGCTACAGTGCGCCAAAAGGGCTACAGATTGGGGGCATTACAGTCCTCTGGTGGGATTGGTGCCTCCTGCACCTAGCGGGTGCCTTGCAGCACCCAGAGCAAGGCCTCAGTGGATGCTCTGAGCATGCGAAGGGGGCTTATCTGGGAGCCCGAAAGGCATTGAGGTTCCACTCGGTGTAGGGAAATATTACGGGGTGAGTCTTAGAACAAGAGACTGCATGCAAAGCACTGTGAATGGTGAAGAAAACCATCCAAATGCCTGAGTGTGTTGAGTGTGACAAACCTGAGGAGACACAGGGGTTCTTCTGAGTGAGCTGGTGCAATGTAGTGCCTAGAATATACTAGGGAGACTTGGGTTCAAATTCTGTTCAGTTATGAAACCTGGGGGGGGGGGGCTTGAGGCAGTCGCCATCTCCCAGCCCTAACCTGCTTGAAAGTACATTGTTGGGATAAAATGGGAAGGTGGGGAGGGGGAGTCACGGTCACTGCCTTGAGGACGGGAGGTACAAGTCAAATCAAGAGGTTGGAAAGTTCTGTAAGAGAGTCTCTCTCTCCCTCTCTCATCAGTAGGAAGAAATAGTCACGGTATGTGGTGGTGGGAGGGGGGGTTGTCTGGATTTGTGTGTTGGCTTCACAAGTGTGTGGAAGGTGTAGAATAATTGATGTTCAACAATGGGTGCCTGGAAAAAGGGAGTAGTAAATTTGAACAGTGTTTTTTCATACTTACGGCAGGGTGGGGGAAAGAACAAAAATTATGGGGGTGTGGGGAGGACCTTAACATGTACCATCAGCACAGAGGCCAAGAGTGATTTAAGAAAATAAATTGGAACCCCCGCGCCACGAAAAGCTGAATTCTGCGGCTATGTGAATGCTAACTAACCCTTGCAAATGAGACGGTGCCTCGTTTCAAACCCAGATTCCCCTTTTGTTCCGGAACAGCATGTTGCTCCTAAAGTCTGGTGTGCGTTCAGTTACAGGCTGCTGTAACATCTGCTTGTTTTCGTGGGTGCTGGTGAGGTGTGTGTGTGTGTGTGTGTGGGGAGAATGTATGTGCGTTCCCTCGATATTCTCTGTACTGGGAGCCGCAGCTTAGCCTTTCGCTACATGACTTGATTGACTTGGAAAAAGAGAGGTGAACACGGATTTTGGTCAACATGGTTCTGATTTTGACATGGAGGCACCATCCATTTTGAAGGTCTTCCTTCCAGGAGTGCATTCTGAAGTCTCCTTCACTGTGCAATTGCTGTCATTCAGAAACACCCCACCATACACACACTCACACCCCTGAACGCCTGCAGGGAGGGTGGAGCGTTTTTAACAACCTGCTCTCTGTCGCCTTCTTTCTCTACAGAGCTGGGAGCGGCATTTGCAGCCCTGTGAAGAAATCCTTCCAGCCAGCCGAACGAGCCCTGGGATCGAAGCAGTCCTTAATGTGACTTTCATTCTTTGCTTGGTGTTGCGTTAATCGGCCCAGTGCCCTGCAAAGGGACCAGAGGCGCTAATCTGGCCTCAATCCAGGCCACTCGGTTGCCTGAGAAGGAAGAGCTTGATCCCAGGCCTGACGGCCGAGTAGCCAACCACATCTACCCTGTTTCTTCAGAGTTGGGTTGCCCAACACTGTGGCACCAACTCAAATTAAGTCACTTTCTTAAAACGTACGCCGTTGTTGTGTGGGCCACGGCGACTGGGTTAAATCTGGTCAAGTGATGCAAGACAGCAGCCATCTTGGGGTGATGTCATCGTAACAATGTCTGCTTCGCGAACCAGCATGCTCTTGCCTCCTCTTCCTCCCCTCCTCGGTCAAGAATGATTTTACACAGGCCGATTCTTAGCACTGTATCACACGCAAACGCAGAGGTGAAACTAGACTGGAGCGGAGGCAAGTAGTTCTGCAAGACTCCGTTACACCGGAGTCAGCGGCCCCTCCCCTTTGCTGTTGGAGCCATTCCGGCAGTGACAGGGGAGTGTCCTGTGTGTTGCCATTGCCGCCAGAATGGCTCCAACAGCAAGGGGGAGGGGCCGTTGACTCCGGTGTAACGGAGTCTTGCAGAACTACTTGCCTCCGCTCCAGTCTAGCTACACCACTGCGCAAACGGGGCCAATGCACGGAGCCAGAATTTATTTTTATGCTTCTTTTAAAACTGAAAAAGAGGGACATGAATAGGGCAAAAGTAAATTAATTAAAAATGAATAAGTGAATGAATAGAAGGCAGGGTCGGTCCATGCAGATAGAAGCAGTCTAGGTTCTCAGTGGCTTGATTTGTTGCAGTCGCTGGGATCACTGTGGGGAGAGTGTGGGTAATGCACACTCTGTGTTGTCGTTGCTCTCCACTGCTCCCTTCCCCCCGTACACCGCTTTCGCTGATGTAAACAAATGATTGCTGTTTTCTCTTTATGGGGAAAAACTTAAGTGTCTCCTGAAGGAGGAGCAAAGCCTGCCCCTCGTTGTCCTGACAGAGGAAGCTGCAGCCTCCTGAGTCAGACCCTTGGTCCATATAGCTCAGTATTGTCAGACACTGGCTAGCAGCATCTCTCCCAGATGGATGAGGGATTTTTCCCCAGGCCTACTTGGAAGTGCTGCCAGGGGTTGAACCCAGGACCTTCTGCATGTCAAGCAGGGGCTCTCCTCCTGAACGGTGATCCCACCCTTGTCCTGGGTGGCCTGGTCCTTGCTTGTAAGGGATGCCCCAGGGAGGGATGACGCATCCTTCATGCCCAGCTCCCGTCTGTGTTGACAGGACAGGCTCTTTGCTGGTTTTGAAGCCGCATTGGCTGTAGAAGGTGGCGGCTGTGCCGTGGTTCCTTCGCAGTGTGGCAGCAAAGATCCATGGACAGCAGAAGTGAACCCGAGAAGAGCCCTCCCGGATCCAGCCAAAGGCCCATCTAGGTCAGCATCTCATTCCCCACGGTGGCCAGCCGGCCAGCTGCCTCTGGGAATCCTCTGTTGCTGGAAAGCACACCCCTCTCCGGCGGCTCCACCCCAGCAACTTGTGTCCAGGGGTATACTGCCTCTGATCTTGGAGGCCTCACACAACTGTCGTAGCCACTGGTTGATCTTTCCTCCTCCTCCTCGAATTTGTCAAGAGTCGTTATTGGGGAAGCTGTAGAATGGGTGTCGTGTGCCCAGATGAAACGCAGCCAAGGGTCATTCCCCTGTGTCGGGCCGCCGGGGCCCTCCGGTTCCTCCTCCTCCAGATGTCTGCTGCAGGCTGTTCTGAGCCTGTCGTTGCCGAACGAAGCGGATGACTCCTGGGAGGTTTTGTTGTGGTGCTTGTGGCAGTGGCTTGTGGCCCCAAGGAGCCGTGGGCCTGAGAGGGCACCAGCCTGCTTGTGTGTCGGGCGCAGCAGTGGAAGAGTGTTGCCTTGGCTCACAGACCTGGGGCTTTTGAAGATCCTCGGATGACCCAGAGGGAGGGGAGGCGATCCTGCCTGGCCCCATCTGCAGCAAAACAAAGTGAGGCTTGTCTGAACCGCAGCCATCTGGTGCAGGGTTTCCAGATCACTGCCAGGCTGCTTATGCTGCGCGGGGGGGGGGGGGGAAGCGACTCATTCCTTGAGAGAGAGCTAGCTTGCTTTTCGAAGCCCAGTCCAGGGGAGGGGGGAAGGAGGTGTTAGAACCATAGTCCTGTGAAGGATCTTGGAAACAGATTAAGTGTTTCAAGCCTATGCACACTGCTACGAAGGTATCATGGGGATTTGAGGCTCTGTGTGGGGGGGGGGCGGCGCTTCCCCACCCAGGAATCTAGAACGTTCACATGGTGGCCAAAGTCTGAAGCAAAGACCGGAGATGTGCGCGTGCCTTGGACACACCAGCCTGCAGCCGTGTGCGCCTTGCTTGCATATGGGAGGCTTTAGTCCCGCGCAGTCTTAGTATTCATTATTACTATTATTAAGAAGAATATTTGTATGCTGCTTTTCAAGCAGAAAAGAGTTTCCAAAGCAGTTTGCAGGGCAAATCAAATCAAGAAATGCTTCCCCGTCTCCAAAGGACTCGCCGTCTGAAAAGATGCAGGGAGCAAAAATACACCATGCCGGGATGAAGAGGGACGGCCGCACTCTCCCTGCGAACGGTAAGAGGAGCAGCACTTTAACAAGTTCCTCTTTTCTCAGTTAGCCAGGACCTTGACCCCCGTTGGGGTCCCTCTCCTCGGGGCAGAGAGAATAAACTGCAGCACACGTGGTTCTGGTTCCGATGCAGGTTAAGGGGGGGGGGGCTGTATATGTCTCCACTTTCCTCGGTGGTCAACTGTTTGCAGTGGCTTTTTATAGTTTTTAAATTCTTCTCCTGGCGTCTCTTCGTTGCGTGGTTGATCCTGCATGTTTTTATTGATCTCCTCCTGTTTTTGAAAGATCTGGATAATTTATTGCTTCTTTAGCTGGCTTTTGTAAAGTGGGGGGGGAGAGGGGGAAGGATTTGACCTTCCGTAAGCAGCTTTTGTACATTTAATCCTAATGGGAAAGGAGGTCTAGACGTGTTTTGGATAAACTCTGGTGTCGTGTCCCCAGGAATGGAACCCCCGTCAGTCTGGGGTGATTCGGAGACACCTGGGCACCTCCACTCTGCCTTGTGCAAGGGGAGCCACAGCCAGACCCCACACCCCCTCCAAGGCCAGAGGGTGATGGGTCTGCCCCTTTCCAAGGACTCCCTGAAGGGCCCCTCTGACCAAGCCACAGCCTTCTGAATGCCATCCAAGCAAATAAGGGCCCTTTGAGGCACCAAACGAAGGCTTCCCCGGGGATGGAGACAGCTGCCCTGATATACCTGCAGCAGGTATCTCAGCCCTGCGAGCCCCAGACGTTTGCTGGAGCAGCACCAGAGCTTGCTGCGAGATCTGTATCCAGCCAGCTCACGTCTCCCCTCAGAGCGCTCTGCGGTGCTGAGCTCGGCTTTGGGCTTGTGCCTGCTCAGACTCCTCCCTCTCCGACAGCTGTCTGAGGTCCAGTTTCCCTGCATGGGCTCTTCCTGCTTTGACTCCTGCTCTGGAACGGGATGCACAGCCGTGGCGCTTGGCAGTGCGCACTTGGGCACTTCTGTTTTGTCTGTGAAGGCCGCAAGAAACCCCACCCCTGTGGATGCGTCCAAGTCAGAGAAAGCTTCACAGGCCAGCCTTGCCCGTATTTCTGAATTCTGGTGAAAGAGAGGATTTGGGGGGACTGGAACCGGAAGGTGTGTGCAGAACGCCGCTCTCTTCCACCCGGGGTTTGCCGGGAGGACTGTGGAAATGAGATTAAAAGGGGGGGGGTTGTTGTTAAACAAAATGACATGCTAGGATTTATAGAGCTAGGAAATCCCTGGTTGCCACCCCAAAAGCTTATGTAGCAACATGTTAATTTTATCAGGCCCATTTGCAAGTCTAATGGGCAAGAGAAGCCACGACCGAGCACATGAATGATAAGAGCATGGCAGCCGCTGTTGTGCCTCTTGGGGACGGCTCTGCGCCGTCGTAGCCAGGAGCGCGTGGCTTCTGCCGAGCGTTTCCCTGAAGAGCTCCTGCTGCGTGTCGCGTGAGGCTGCTGAAGACGGCCTTGTGAGATGGAGCGGAGAGCCTGCAAACCCCACTGTGGGAGAAAGTGCGGCTTTGAACCTGGGGTGCTGCTGCTGCTGCGTTCTGTGCCAGAGCAGAGGACCGCCTTCTCCTGCGTGAGAGGCATCAGTAAGGCTGGCTTCAGAGGTAGCTGAAGTTTGATTGGTGGGTACCAGAGACGGAGCCTTCCCAGTGGCGACACCACAGCTGGGGTCAGAAGGTCGTTTTTCTTCCCAATACTGGAGCCAGTGTCACCCAGTGAACCGATTGGTGGGAGATTTAGGATGGGCTTCTTCCCGCAGCACACCCTTAGTCTGCGAAATTCTCTGCCGCAAGGTGTGGTGGTGGCTGCTTGGTTGGACGACTTTCAAAGGGGATTGGACAGATTCCTGGAGAGCAAAGGCCAGCAGTGGGCACTAGTCACGGCGGCTTATGCTTTGCGGCCGGAGAGCGGTGTGCCTCCCTCTCCTGCGCGTGGGCTTCCCTATGGCAGCTGGTGGCCACTGGGGGAAGACAGGATGCTGGGCTAGAGGGGCCCCGTTTTTGGCCTGATCCAGCTGCCCTGACGTGGAATTTGTTTCCACGGGGAGATTCCCTCCCTTACCACCCTTTTGGATGACAGTCGAGACCTTCTTCTTCCAGAAGACTTTTTATACGGCTGGCATTTGTTCACTTATTCCATTCCTGTTCCTTCTTTCCTATGATGGTACTGAAGGTGGTGTTCACGGAGGTGCTGGGATGATCTCCCACCTGTCGCTGCCCAGACGCAGACCGGGCCTGGCTTCAGCAGGGTGGCTGCAATGAGGCCTCTCAGAGCAGGTCCAGGGACACGTTGTTCTCGGTCTCGAGTGGTTTTGCTTGCTGCTGCTGCTGCTGTTTTTTGTTTCTTATTTTCATGGCTTATTACAAGTGTTTTGTTGTCTGCATTGCTTTGAATCATTGCGTAAGCCGCTGTGTTGCTTATGAACAGAAAGCAAGAAATTAATATATTAAATAAAAATAAAATGACAGAATCTCGGCACGGATCTGTCTCTGGGGCACACTAGTGGCTTATTCAAACGCCATCAGCACGTTTGAATTTCCAGTGTTTCTGGAGCAGAAACGTAGATCCCTGCCCCATAGAGTTTACACTCTGCCGTTTGGCAGTATGGAAAATGGGGATAGAGGGGGGGGCTGCAGCTTGGTGGAAGAGCCCTCGTTTTTCATGCAGGCGGTCCCAGGTTCAACCCTCTGCTTCTCCAGGTTGGGCTTCTCTTGGAAACCCTGGAGACTGACTGCCAGTCAGTGCTGAGCTAGAAGGAAGATCAATTGTCTGGCTCCTGTCACAGGCAGTTCTCTCTGTTTCTGGGAGCGGAAGGAGAGAGCAGCAGCAAGGGCTGGCTGGTGCACAAGCGCCAGGGCATGTGCCCTCAGGGGTCAGTGCTGCCTCGCCCGTTGCTCACGGCAGCAGCCCACATCACTATGTCTGTGACAGATGAAAGCATTGAGATATCTTCTTCCCCTCGGAAGCCTGACTGAAAAGAAGGCCTTGCAGTGGCCCCAATTTGGGGATGGCCCAGGGCTCTCTGCCTGTCGTGCCTGGGGGTGGTTTCCCCTGCAAGCTGCGGTTGCCACATTCCTGGACTTCCCCAGGGGTTGGAACAAAGAGCTCCCTCCACGTGGCCTTAGGGCCTTCTCTGCGAGGAGGCAGCCCTAGGCAGCTGCCAGTGGGCAGCAGCAGCAGCAGCAGCAGCAGCAGGGGAGGGAGGCGGGCGGGCGGAGGGCTTCTCTTCCCGCCTCTGTTTTGCATGCTTAATCCCTGCTCCTTTTTATGGATGCAGCTGACCACATTTCCAGGGGCCCAGGATTCGCATTTCTCCCTGAAACGTGTGAAGAGTTCCAATTCAGGCAGCCTTTTCAAACCCACGTCAGTTCTTGTCAGCTGAAGAAGCATGTTGAGAACTGGGTTGTCTGGCTTGTTGATGTCTTTGACCTCATGTTTCCTTCCTGGGAGTTTACCATCTTTTCTCTCCTGCAACCACGAGGGCTAGAAACTTGAAGCTCTGCTGCCTGAAGGTGGCACAAAAGAGCCCAGGGATGTTCCTCAAGGGCTGTCACTCTGTGGGGTTTTTTTTGGTTGGTTGGGCTGAAGGCTGTAATCAGTGGATTAATCAGTTAAGGCTTTAATTAGTGGGGGGGGGAATTAACACTTTATTTTTCTGCTGCTGTTTTGTTTATGCTGTTGCTATAATGAGGGACAGTACAGAGGATGCAAGGTTGCCTTCCCTTCTAACACTTGGCTGCAGCTTGTAGTTTAAACACCAGTTATCTCGCACCTTTCCTTCGGTGTCCTAAATGAGCAGCTACTCTGAAGTTTTGATAAGCTGCCAAGTGCGACTCATAGCAGGCAGGTAATCCCCTCCTTCACCTTCCTGTTTGCTATCAGGCCGCTCATTTGGAGAGGTCCTTTGTGCTCATGCAAATCTGCAGCAGTCTGATTGAATGTTGGGGAGGGTTTGAGGCTCAGTGGGAGAGCACTCACTGTGCGTCTAGGAGGCTCTGGTTTTAATTCCCAGGTTCCCATCTCCAGCTGACGTGCAGTCTTGGGTTAGCAAGCCCTGAGGACTTGGGGTGCTGCTGCCAGTCCGAGTAGACAAATGCTAGGTGGGCCCAGTGACACGTTCATAGATGTATCATTCAGAATTCCTGTACGAGAGGATAGCCCTACCAGCTTGAATTCTGAACTGTCTGCGAGTAAATTGGGGCAGCTCACAGCTTCAGAGAAACTTGTTGTTGGAAAAAGGCTGTTTGCTTGAAGTAGGAAGCTGATCCAGGGGAAAAAAATACAAGCCGAAAGTCTGGATAGTTCTGCAGAGCCTGGCTCCGCAGTTCCTGCTGCGAGTTGCAAGGTTCCCGTGCGTTAGTGCAGCTGCAGCATCTGTCTGTCGTGTGGAAAAGACTGTGTTGGGAAGCAGCTCTTCGACCGAGGGTCCTCGTGTGTCTGCGTTCGAAAGAGGGCACGTTTCCGGGTTGGGGAACACTGAAGCTCCTCAGGCACCTGCTGTCTGAATGGTCCCTTGTGTATCTTGCTGTCAGGAACTGCTGCTGGGTCATAGTTGGGGAGACATAACTGAGCACTAGGGCTGCACTTGCCCACCTGGAGACACGTTTTCCTCGCCACAGGTGATCAGGCAAATGCAGCTGGATGATATAAACAATGGGACTTTGAAACACTATACATACTTTGCTAAGCTGGTCAGGGTCTGGATGGGAGATCTCCTGGGAATCCTGTGTTACACCTCCTTGAATTCTGTCGCTGACAAAGCATGGGATATAAATGTACTCAATAGGTAACACGACGAAGCTGGGTCTCTTTGGGCTGTTGTCCCCGTTTGAAAATGGTGGCTTAGGAGCAGGTTGGCTTGTGTGACTGTTGCAACTCTGTGAGAGCATAGAAACATGGCAGAGTATGATCCTGTCTACAGGATTCAGCTTTCGAGGGTTGGGGGGGTTGGTGAGCTTTCATTTGAAGTTTCTAGTCCTCAAGGACCTAACCTTTGTGGTTGTTGCAGTATGTTGAGGGGTCAGCCGTATATGTTCCGACTGTCTCCTCAGGACTAGCAGAAATGGAATACATTGTCCAGAATCTGTGTATTCGTGCCAGTTAAAACAAACGGGCGTGATTTACACCCATTGCAGAATCCAGCTTTTCTTGCTTCAGAATTCAGACTCTTTTGGCTCCAGGTTGCCCCGCAGGGCTTTCCCTCCCCTCTGCTCCTTTTCGAATCAGCAGGGTTTCCAGTCTGCCTCCTGGACTTTGCAGGGTCCCTGGGCCTGTCAGAGCCCTCGATCACCTGGTGACCGGTCAAAAAAGTAACGTCATCTTTTTTTCTTTTCAGAGGTGTGTGTCTTCCCCCTCCCTGGCGCTCTCCAAAGCCCTGTCTGCAGTTTGCATGGGTTGGGCAGGCCACTTCCTGTGGGGGAGAAGTGTGACGTTGCTGTAACTCACTCTCCCTCCTTTTCTCTCCTCCCTTCCAGTGAAATGCAGGTTTCTTTCTACCTTGTGCCTGGTTAGGAGGGGCCGTAGAAGCTCAAACGCCCAGAATCTGGATCAGATTCTAAAGCAGCTGACCATCTCTGCTAACTTTATTAAAAACTGGGAGGCAGCCTTCCTTTTAGGGAAGTTCCTTCTTTTCTCTTTGCCGCCCCCCTCCCTTCCTGCTTCCACCCTGCTTGAAAACTGGCTCCCTAGACTCGCCAAACTGCCCGGGTGCTCTCTCTGCCTCAGCGATTGGGGAAATTGCGAAAGGTGTTGCCTCGCTCAGGTATCGGAGGTGGAGACTGAGCACCGGTTGGATGAGGAAGCTCTGCCACTTCCTCAGGGCTGTTGCTGTACTTTGCTCCGTCGCCAGGAAGGTTTCACTTTGGGCCGACAAATGAAGGGGCTCGCTCTGGCCGCTTCCGTCCCTGGAGAGGCTTGATCCCGGGGTCGCATTCCTGCTCGGACTGGTCGGCAGTCGTTCCAGGTTTCGGCACAGCCGTTTCCAGCAGCAAGACCCGCTCTGGCCTCTCTCTCTCTCTTGAAGCAGCAGTGGATCGATGAGGCTCAGGTCACCTCTGGCTGGCAGCAGGCGCTCTGGAGCCGAAGGTACTCTGGCAGGCAGAGGCGCTACCGCGTGGAGTGGCAGAAGAGACGCCATTTAATGAGCGGCAGAAACAGATACATCGTGCCAATGACCATGGGAGTAGTAAGTCTCTCTCTCTCTCTCTCTCTCTCTCTCTCTCTCTCTCTCGTCCTGAAGGGCCGGGTTCCCAAATTGCTGGGGTGAAGATGAGGTGGCGGTGTAAGATGTGACACCTGGGAGGGGAAAGTGGTATGTTGGGGGGGGAAGAGAGAGAGCTGAGTGTAAAGACTGCTGGACACATTCAATGACACTGTACCCTGGGAGGGGTTGGGAGCAGGCCGTCGGGCTTCCCACCTGGAGAGAAGTGAACTCCTTAGGGGAGATCCTCTCTTCAGGATCTTCTTCGCCCCGGAAGAGGTTGATTTTTTTAAAAAGCAAAAACCTCCTGATCTTGAGCAACAGAACCTGCTAGGAAGCAAGTTTTATTTTCCCAGGTTGGTGGTTTTTTTTGATTGAGGCCGTCTCTTCGGTTTGGCTGCTTGCCTCTTCCCATAGCGAGGGGGGGGAGGAGCTCTCAGGCGCATAATTCTCATATTCCCAGCACAGGCTCAAGGGGAAAATAGTGCCTTCTCAGCATGGCCGTGCTTGATCCTGAGGAGCTCATACCCTCTCTCTCTCTCTCTCTCTCTCTCTCTCTCTCTCTCTCTCTCTCTCTCTCTCTCTCTCTCTCTCTCTCTCTCTCTGGCAGTGTTTGGCCCCTCTTGGGGACAAATGATCTGGGGCCGTTATCCTTGCCCCCGTGCGTTGTGAAGAAAGGTCTGTAGTGACATTGTGGAGCCAAAATCGGATCAGCGATCGATACGCCAAAGTCGACCGCCATGGTGAGGGCTTCCTTTGCCCCCACCACGCTACTTGTTCTTTGCCGTGGGCTGGTCTGGATCAAAACGTGGTGATCAAAACCAGTCCAAGCCACCTTTCTTGAGAGTATTTCAGGTGACTCAGCCACGTAACTGCAGACATCTTGTTTTGGTTCCGAAAATGCGAGCTGTCAATTACGTTCATTGATTTAATCTGTCCTTTGGCAGCCTGACTGGCAAAATGGCATGTTACCCACACAGCAGTATTAGTGCCTGGAACCTGACGTGCTAGTTTTCTGTGTGTGGGAAATGTTTCGGTGGGGGAGCTTCCAACCACGTGAGCCTCTGTCTGCACTCTGAAGCGGTGCAGCTCAAGACTTTTCAGTGGGGCCTTGGCCCCACAGGGCCAGCCCGTGACCCTGTGGGGCTTGAGGTGCAGTCAGGCATGCCACTGAACCTCCTCCCCCTTACTAGCTCCTGCCGCCCCTAGCAGGATTAAAAAAGGAAGCAGGGAACCGAGTGAGCACGGAAGTGTGGAGAATGCCGATGCTCTAGCCCACCACTCTCCTCCACCCTTCCTCTTTTGCTCTGTTCTTCTCTCCATTTTTGAATCAAGGGAGTGGGAGGAGTAGGAGAGGCAGACGTGGGCTCCGCCACCCAGGCTACCTCCTCGGTCAACCTCTTGGGTCAGCCGGCTCTGTTGCCCACATCAGTACAGTACCAACTGCGCCCTCTTCTTTCCAGAATTTTTTTCGGCCCGCCGTTGTCCCATGCGGCTCCAAATTACAGGTGTTGTGTTCTCCTAGGTGGGTCTTGCGCAGTTTTGTGGAACGTGGAGCACAGGCGTGTTTGCTCATCAGCTCCAGGGCCGTGGCCTGGAGCCATTGGTGAACCTTTGCAGTGGCATTTATGGTGTGGTTCTGAAACGGCACAGGGGTCGGGGTGGTTCTCTGGTTTCTTGTTGGCAGCTTGCATGCGCACATGTGTGTGTGAGAGAGAACCTTTGGGCCATGTTTCTGGAGTCAGAATCATAGCAAGAGTTCACCTCCTCGCTCTCATGGCTTGACTCGAGCTCACGCCCGGAATAAATGAAATAGGATATTCGTGGGTTTGCACAGATGCATTTCCTGCTGACGAGTTGCCCAGCAGCCCTTGCGTGCGCCGTGTGTGCCTGAGAGACTGACAAACGGCACGGAGAACTGAGCGGAACATTCTTCCGCAGTCCGTTTTGGGGCAGGAGGAGGAAGGCAGCCAGTGAATCCACCAGCCTCCGATTCGGCCTGTCGTCAGATGGCACGCTGTTTGGGAGCTGTTTATTTCCTGCGCAAGGGTGCCCTCGAAGAGCTGCCGTGAATCACCCTGGGAGAAAGCGCAACCCCCTGCAGCGCTCCAGAGTTCTCCGAGGGGAGGCTCCGGTAGTGTTGACAAACGTACCTGTTCAACCACCTCCACCCGACTGAAGCAGGAAGGGAAGGGAAAGCTCCGCAAGGAGAGGCATTGGCTCTCGTTGCAGGTGTCATCCAAGCCACAGGGTTGTCCGTTGATTTTATGAGTGTCTCTGGGGAGGCCGGTGTGGGAGCAGCAGCAGCAGCGGCGTCCCTTGGCTGAAGCATCATTGAGGGATTTAACTTGGCTGTGTGGTGCTGGCCTGCGAGAACTCGGTGGGAGTTGGCTAGGAAAATGCTGAGCTGTCCCTTGATTCCCCCCCCCCAGGTGTCCCAACGCTGTTGTTCCCTCCTGAACTGAACGCTGCATGTTTGTGTTTAAACGTGACCAGCCTGAGGTTCTGCCCTGGCATCGCCAGAGCTCTTCCGCGAGACGAAGGGGTCTTGCTGCCTTCCCAGGTGTCCGGTGCAGAGCTGAAGCACATTTCCATTCCCTGCAGGGCACCCTCTTCCTGGAGCGGAACCTGGGACTCTCGGCTGCCAATGTGGCACTTTCCAAGGCCTGTTGTCCCTTCGGAATTCTGTCCCCAGCCAGTCTCTGCCAGCTGGCTTGGAGTGCATGTATTTAGTGGGGAAACTGGCCCCTCACATTTGCAACCCATTTCGAAGAGTGTAGCTCAGTGTTTTACAGGCCGAGCGAGGTCCCAGATTCAATCTTGGCATCTCCAGGAAGGGCTCCTAAAGACCCCTGTCTGAACTCCGGGCCAGTTGGTGTGGACAGTGCCCATGTTGATGGAGCAAGGACCCGACTCAGCGCAACGGACACTCGCTGTGTATTCTAGACATTCACCTGTTGTTTTGTCTTCTAGTACCAAAGCAATATATCCTATGTTTATATGGGATTAGGGGAGGGATAGAAATGTTCATACATTCTCCCAGTTGAACAAAGCGGAAGTTTTCCTTCTCCAGAATGGCAATGGGCTTTTGCTGCGATAGGTGAATGGAGCCTCCATGGCCAGGGGCACCCATGAATCCCAGATTGGGAGAAGCCTCCAGGAAGACCTTGCTGTTTGTGGGTTTCCCAGGGTCAACCCCAGTTGGAAACAGGGTGCTGGGCTGGATTGGACCCTTAGCCTGCTCTAACATGGCAGCTCTTGCATTCTTAGGGGCAAACGCATCCTGAAAGTGACGGCACCTTCACCTGCCCTTTCTAGCCTCCCGGGATCTCCTTGTGATTCTGCTGGATCTCCCTCTGAGGTGACGGAGTCTGTAGGGACAGGCCGTGTTTGAACACTTATCTCCTACCTGCCACTCTGTCCCCTGCCTAAGGAATACTTACTTGAAACTGCAGTAGGAGAAAGTCATGTGCTGTCTGGCTACCACCACCACCCCCGCCGCCCCCCCGCCCCCGGCACTCTCAAGAGTTCAGATTTGGTTGTTGTTTCGCCTTTTGTCGGCTCTTAGTGTTTCTTCTCCCCCTGCCTGGGCATACATTATAGATGAGCGATGCAGCCTTCAATTGGGCTCCTCCTGGCTACCTTTTGGAACAGGGGCTCAGCTGTTGCAGTGGACCCAGGAGAGCGACAGCCCACGGCGACCTTCAAGAGCAAGCCAAGTGTGGGGCACAGGCCCAGAGCAGAAAGCTCCCCGTTTATCCAGGTCCACCTGCATTCTACACATCTGCAGGCTTCAGAATTTAGTCTGGGGTGCAAAAAGCCTGACACCTTGGGCATCTCAGTGCTGGTTATTTTAATGGGGTGGTGGGGGTGGGAATTAAAAACTTGGCCTGAAGGAGCGTAGCAGATGTGTTCAGCCCTTTAAAACCAGTACAGCCACTGGGGAAAAAATGAGCAAACCAGGAGTGAACATAAGAACATAAGAAGAGCCCCCGCTGGATCAGGCCAAAGGCCTATCTAGTCCAGCTTCCTGTATCACACAGTGGCCCCACCAGATGCCTCAGGGAGCACACAGCCAACAAGACAACCTGTTTCCTGCTGCCACTCCCCTGCACCTGGCACAGAGAAAACCCACTTCTAAAACCAGGAGGTTGCTTATGGCTTGTAACCTGTGATGGTCTTTTCCTCCATGAATCTGTCCAAACCCCTTTTAAAGGCATCTAGGCCAGGTGCCATCACCACATCCTGTGGCAAGGAGTTCCACAGATGAGTGCTGTGGGATCCTGCCCTCAGGCAACTTAGATACTGCTGACTGTGAGTGAATCTGTGTGCTTCCCCCCTCCCCTATTGCACACAATGCTGCCACCTTCAGTCGCATTCAAATCACCACTAGTCAGTGAGGTACAAACAAAGTGCTATCTCCTCCACTTTAAGAGTGCAAACAAATGTTCTGCACCAGTTATCCCCGCCCACACACACTCGGGTCCCATGCGCTGTCCCCATGCTTGCACTTTGTGTGTGTGTGTGTGTGTGTGTGTGTGTGTGTGTGTGTGTGTGTGTGTGTGTGTGTACACAAAGTGCAAGCATGGGGACAGCGCATGGGAACCGAAGGAACAAGCACTTGTGCACAAAGAAAGGGCTGTGTTGTAACTGCAACGGCTGCATAGCCACTTATTTGAACTTGCTGTTTCTGTTGCTGGTGTGTACTTTTTGTTTGGGACCTTGTTTTTTCAACAGACAAACAAACTTCTAGTCCTCATGAGGGAGGTGAAAATAGCCTGGGAACATTTTTGAGGAAGTGTTTAGTGAGAGTTTCTGGGCTGTGACTGGTTTTGGAATTGTGTAGGTATTATGGATAGGGCTTGGAGTTGAGGGTGTGGGAAAAAGGCTATTCCAGGCCTATGGAGCAATCTGGTATGAGAAGAAGGGAATGAAGGTTGTCAAGATTGTAAATTCCTCAGGGCGGAGGCCTTTCTCTCTTGCATCCGTTCCTCTGTAGATCCCTATGGTACGTTGCTGTCACTGTAAATAATGCATAATGGGAACATGGAAGGCCCAGATCTTCCAAACTCCAGCCATGCACTTGGAATTGCCTTGAACAAATTGTGTTTATCAGACCTTTTTCCCCCTCCCATCTGTGAAATGGGTACAATAATGGTAGGGTGTCTGTGATAAACAAGATAAGGCAGGCGGTGGCATTTCCTTAGAGAATGTGGCACCAGGCTACAGCTTCAGATGGGACATCTCTGGACTTTCTGAGCATGTTCCCCTGTAAAGTCTACAAATAAGACTCTGTGACTTCCGAAACGGTCAGTCACACCCCCACCCACCCCCCCGTGAGACCAAGTTGGAAACCAGATTTATTTTTTAACGGAGGCAGCCTTTCTGAGCTGTGAGCCACAGTGGAATCCTGCCTTTGAAGTCGCAAGCAATCGGGGCGTGTGGACAATTGCACTCCCCTTCATTGATCCGATAGCATTCCGAGATCTTGCCTCCACTGGATTTCTTAGGTTGGGGCATTGCCAGTGGCAGCGGCTGCCGGTTATCCCATTAAACATTTTGCGAGCAGCTTTGTCAGCGAGAGAGAGGCTTTGCAGGGTCATGGAAGGCCAGGTGTATTCTGTGGGGGTGGGTGGGTGGGTGGGTGTTAAAACCCCAAATTCTATGCCAACTGCAATCTGATGTGCATCATGTGGATGGGCATGTGGACTAGTAACTTGTGTGGCTTGATTGAGCGGCTGTTGTTTAAGTACTGGCTGCTAGATAATTCTCTACTTACCTTGCTCTATGGGAGCATGGAAGGAAGGCTTGGCCGTTGCCTGGGCTGTCTCAGACTCTCCTGTGACACTTTTCTTTTTTCTTTCCTTTTTTTTAATGTCTCCTCAGCCGGCCTTGGGACATCCGGAGTCCAAACCCAGCGCAAAGTCCAACATGCTGCGAGGCCGCACCCCGGCCACCTCCGCTGACGAGCAGCCGCACATCGGAAACTACCGCTTGCTGAAGACCATCGGCAAGGGCAACTTCGCCAAGGTTAAACTGGCGCGACACGTCCTGACGGGGAAAGAGGTGAGAGAGCCCCAAGAGTGTGCGTGTGCGTGCGCGCGCGCGCGTGTGTGTGGAGCGCTCAACAAGAAAACAAGGCAATCAGTGACACAGATTAATACACTACTAGACGTACTTTCCTTTGCGATCTGACAGTCATGGTTCCCCTAGGGTGTTCTTAGACTCAGTCTAGGTGTAACTGATGGAGGATGAGTGGCTTGGCCAGCAACTGGGGTTGAACAAGTGGGGAGTACAACTGGAGGCCATGAAGGGGTGGCAGGTAGTCGCACAAGGGTACTGAAGGTCTCTAAACAACAAAGCCTCTTTGAGAAGTTGCCCATATGTTTGCCACGTCACCACAACCATGAGGACTAGTAGCTTGGTTTAAAAACCCAAACTCCCACAGATTATTTTTTATCACCAACAAGCCACCCCTCCAACAGAAGAAAGTTGATTTATCATTCTTCATATCCACAAGGGCCTCATCTGGATACATGACCTTGATAAACACAAAAGCTTGGCTCTGAAGAGGCCCTTGCATGAGGACTCCCTTCTGCTCACACACTGGTGTGTGTGGGGGGGTGCACACACGCACCAATTCCTGCTTGCCCCCAGCAAGTCCCCCAACCTGCAGGAGTGGCTTTTGCAGGGGCTTGAAGGGCTGCGGCAAGAGTAGGGGCAATGAAACCCCATTACACGAGCAGTAGTTGTCCTCTACTCCTGGAATCTGAGCAAGAACGTTGCAACATTTTGAAAACTGCTTTCTTTCTTTTTCAGTCGATTAAAAGACAAACAAAAAACCCTGCATTGTATTTTTAAAATATGCTGCTAAATGAAACCTTTTACCTCCAGCCGCTAAATGCATGCCCAAAGAAGTACGCCTTACCTCACCTCCCAAAGACGCACAGAAGCATCTAATGCCTAACCGCACCAAAGCCATTGTGTTGGAGAAGCCTGTATTGATTTTCGACTCGAGACGTCTGTGTGCCGCCGCGGCTGCCGTGTCAAGCTCCCTTCTGTTGCTAAAATGCTTGGAACACATCTTCACACACCCCCGCCCCACTTTCCAGCATTAGTCCTGAGGAGCAAACATGGAGCCTTCAAAAACGCCAACTCTTATATTTGCAAAAACTTCCAAGAGCTCCTTTCTGACTCCCCCCCCCCTTTGTCTCCCTGAGCAGATGGTGGCGCCACCGTCAGGCATCCAGGCTGTGCTGCAGATGCCCCGGGCAATGGAGGTGGGAGAGGAGCTGCAGCCCCCCTCAGGGCTGACTCTATTGCCCCCCGGGGCAGCCAGCATTCTGGGCTTCGGCTCTCCCGCAGCGGTCTGGTTTTCTGTCCCCCCTTTTTCCCATGCTGGAGCTCCTCCGGTTCCAGAGCAGCCTCCAGTCCAGGCAGCGGCCAGAGACCTGGCCCTGCTGAGTGCCAGCCAGGGGGTCGCCTCACATTGGGCCTTCAGACCAAACCTTGGGATGCCAGAAGCCGCTGAGATGTCAAGGCGAAACCACAGCGCTTTTGCACCGGCATTTTTCCATGGGTTTGCAATAAGAATTTTGTCTCTTTGGCATGGAATGTGGGTTTCTGTGGGGCAGGGCTCTGTGCTGCCCCAGCCTGACGCTCGCCAGGGAACCTGGAGTGCCGGTCCGAGGCCTCTGCTCGTTGCAGTCCCTCCCCGCCACTTGACAAGAGATGCAATTACCAGCCGTGTTCCGGTCTGCTGGAGCTGCGGCTGGCCTCCTTCCATCTCTCGTTGGTGGGTTGTTGGCTGTGTTTTGCTTTTCCTTTTTTGCCGTTTTGATTAAAAAAAAGAAGCAGCAGAACTGATGGCAATTAAAGAGGACTGAGGCAGCTTGGCCTGCCTTTTTTGGGGGGGCTGCACTTGGGGTGAGCTCTGCTTTCCTCCCCAGGTTGACTCTCCGATCTCTGCTACCAGGGACAACAACGGATCTGGTTACCCTTACGGGATGGAGAGGGGCTGTTTGTCTTCCTGCCTTCCCATCTCAAAAAAAGGATACCGCAGACCTGGGAAAGGTGCAGAAAAGCAAATGATCAAAGACTTGGAGCGCCTTCTGTACGAGGAAAGGCATAAGCATTTGAGGCGTTAGAGTTTAGGGAAAAGGCAGCTAAGGCCAGGAGGGCATGACTGAAAGCCTTGCAAGAATGGAGAAAACAGCTAGACATATTTTTCTCCTAGAATTAAAATGTGTGTGTGGGGGGGGGGGGAGTATCACCCAGTGAAAGAGGATTGATGGTAGATTCAGGACAGACAAAAGGGAGACCCACTTCATGCAACCGATAGTTAGAACCTTATAGACTTTGCTGCCACCGCATGTGGTAATGGCCACTGGCTTAGATAACGTTAAAAGGGGATTTGACACATTTGTGGAGGGTCTCAGGGGCCTATCAACGCCCTGTTAGCTATGATAGCAAAGTGGAGCCTCCATATTTAGGGGCAGTGTGCCGTTGAAGTCGGTAGCCAGTTGTCTGGAGGACAGTCAATCAGGTTGGGTTGTGAATGTCATGCCTTGCTTGTGAGCGTCTTGGAAAGCTTGGCAGTGGGGCACTGGACTGCTGCTCCTGCCCTGTTGGCTGCCTGGCTGCCTGAGACCAAGGCCCCCCTAGTTCAGAATTTGGTGGCATATCAAGCTGGGGAGATACAGCACTCTGCGCTCCCCCCCCCCATTGCAATAGCGCTGCTGGGCGGTTCTCAAACCCAGCTGTGTTTCTGTGCCTGTGACCACGCCTCTGTGATACTGCAGCCTGATCAGTGGCCTGTGAGTCCTGCTAATTGCCGGCCCCGTGATGGCCTGTCTGGAGAAGCGGCCGCTGTGCAGGCAGCCGTTCAGCAAGTGGCGCAACGGGCAGCATTTGGAGCTTCTGCCTGCTCAGACAGTGCATCTCCCGGAGTGTCTTATTAGCACGGTGTCTGGGGAAGCTCTGCAACTAAACGCTCAGCGAGCCTCAAAACACCCCCCCCCATTTTTTTTTAAATTGGAGGCAGGCATTGAAATGATTTCCCTTTGTAGATGGAAGTGTCTGTGTTAGGGCTGGTGTGCTGGGGGGGGGGGCTGAGAGCCCCTGATTCCAATCTTGCCTAGGGAGGCTGCTCTTCTTCTCTGCAATATGAGGACGGATTATTTGTTCATAGGATTTCTGTCCTGCTTTCCCCCCTGAAATATAGGGCACTCAAGGTGACTTGCAGTAAAAAAAAATAAAAATGATAGAAAATGGGTAACATCAAAAGTGTTATAATGTATACCCAATAAAATAGGTGGAGAAGAAGTCCGCTTTGGTTCTTCCGAGATGGAAACAGGATAGAAATGTTTAAAAGGAAATATTGCTATTGGGCTGAGGTGATAAGAGGTGACGTATTGTGTATTGTTGGGTTTTATCTCCCCTTCCTCCAAGGAACCTGGTGTTGTGAGGGAGGCGAGGCTATGAACTTCACGGACCGATGGGGATTTGAATGCCGCTTTTCCCTGGTTCCATGCTCTCGACTACTGTGCCACGTTGGCTATGAGGGCACTGTGGGTGAAAGGACTTGCAGTAGTCCGGAAAAGAACTTAAAAAGTGCAGAGAGCAACCGTGGTGTTGTGGTTGGAGTGCCAGACTCAGGGCTGGAGTTCGAATCCCTGCTTGCCCGTCACTCCATGGGTGCCCTGGAGCCAGTGGCGTGCCTCCCACCTGATGTACCTCTCCTGGTGCTCATGCCAGAACCAGCAACTCTCCTTTGCTGGCAAGACTGAAAAATAATTGCAAATAAATACTCGCGACTCATTTTACCAGGCCATCTCGCTGACTCTGAATTGGGCGTTCTAGTGCTCTTAGCGTTTGACCCAGAAATGGTATTCTTGAGAGGCTTTGCTTGCTCCTCGGCGTTTTAAAAAGCAAGGGGTGCTTGCACAGGAGCAAGTGTTTGGGTGCTGGGTTACAGCGTAGCCAAGCCGGTGCAGGGGGTGGGGGGAGGCGGGCAGAGGGGCAAGGTTTTTCAATTGCCCAGGTTAGCTTTAGATATCGTTTACTTCTGTTAGCAGGCAAACCTAACGTGGCGTTTCTGTGTCCCCTTCCATTCAGGTGGCTGTGAAAATCATCGACAAGACGCAGCTGAACTCATCCAGCTTACAGAAGGTAAAGGGACGGGCCAGTTGTTTTGACATATGGGTGTCTCAAGGAGCCCCCAAGTATAACTGTGCATAGTGCTCGCGTCTCGTCCCAGGTATTGGAGAGATGTGGCGGCGGCCATGTCGATGGAGCCTTCAGCAGAAAGGTTGCCCTGGTGTCGCAAGGGCAGGGGGCCCTCTGGCTGCCACTGGTTGAGTTGCTTTGGGTTGGAGTGGAGTCCCAAGAGGGCAAGGAGGAGGAAGGAAGGAAGGCTGGGAAAAGGGAAGCCTGTTCCTTCCCCGGCGGAAATGTTCCCGGCTCAGAGCTCTGCGTAGCGGGGAAGCGACCTGTTCCGCCGGAGCTGCTGACCCCCTGAGCGTCAGGTCTCTTGAGCTCGGCTTCCCTGGCTGCCTTGGCCTTTGTCTTTGCCCCTCACTGTGTGCTGCTGCTGCTGCTGCTGCTCATTCTGTCCTTGTCCAGACCGCTCAGCTGCCTTTTTTTTTTTTTTTTGGCAATCTGTGGATTTCTTGAGCTGCAGCTGCCAGTCTTCAGCTCCTGCCAGAATTGCCTTAGATCAGACTGAGCAAGAATGGAGCGCTCCTTCCCTTTTTCTCCCCCCCCCCCCTTTGTCAGGGAAACACTGCACAGCCCGGTGGGAGGGAAGGCCAGAGAGCAGATAGTGGCTGAGAGCTCTCCCTCCCTCCGCCTGCGTCCTCTGTCAGTGCAGAGAAGCATCTTAGCCGCTGCTCCCCTTGCCTGTCCTTTCCAGATAATCCCCCAGCTTTCCAGCGGAGCTGGCCTGTGTCCGGCTGGGGCCTCTGCCAAGACCCGATATCGGCTGCTCCCTCTTTCCCCCGCCCCTCCGCAGGGGCTCCCAACCTGCCAACCCTGTGCCTGTCAGCAGCCGCCAGCTCCTGAAACACGACCGCTGAGCCAGTTGGACTTGGGTCCCGTTTGACTCTGAGCCTGACACGGCCAGCCAGCCCCATGCGGCTCTGCTCGGCAGCAGCTGCTGACGCAGCCTTGTAAACAAAAGCCCGAGAGAGCCAGCTGGGCTTCTCGCTGCTGCTGCCGCAGCTCTCTGGGCCCGAGCAGAAGCGTCCCCTGCTTGCCGCCCTCTCCAGGGCGGATTTCGTGGTTGGCCTGTGCCACATTATCGCCCTGCATGAAAGTGCTGGTCTGGAGTCCTTTGCTTTGGCTCCAGACTCGGCTTCTTGGCTGCAGAAAGGGCTCCCTCGGCTGGGTAAGCAAGGGAAGGTCGTCGGTTCTGGCCACAGCCAATCAGCACCTGCAGTGCTGATGACCCCTGTGCTGGAATTGGAGCCCCCAAGCTTGACGCTGGAAGAACACGCTCTGGAAGCTTTCGTTTTTTGGTGCAGGCCTCTCCTGGCCTCCACGAAGCAGCAACGTTAACACGCCGACCCTAGTGCTTGGAAGGGTAGGGCTGGACTGGGGCTGGGGCGCCGCCGTTTTTATATATTGATTTCGAAGGCTCATGTGCTCAAAGAGGTCTGCATGGCTAAGTGAGCAAAGAAATGGCCCCCTGTCCCCAAAGGGCTCAGGCTCTAAAGAAAAAGAGCCGCTGGAGAAGACGCTGGAACAGGGATGGTTGCCTCCCCCCCCCCCCCCCGCTAAATATAAGAGAACTGCCACTCCGGAAGGCAAAAGGCGTCCACTCAGCCAGGTAGACCTTCTGCCTGCGGAAGGTCGCAGGTTCGATCTCCAGCTAGAAGGATCAGGTAGCGGGTGATGGGAAGGACCCCCTGCCTGGAGACCGCAGAAAATGCTGAGCTCAGGTGGACCAAGGTAGAGGCAGCTTCGTGTGCTGAGGTGGTTGGTTGACATTCCTGCAAGCTGGAACTTGCTGGCACAAAAAGCTCCTGTTCCGGAACCCCCCCCCCCCCCACATACACACACACTTTTCCCCCTGAGAATTGGATAGGGAGGATAGGCCAGGCTGTCTCTGTGCTCAGTGCAGTGATGTGTCCTTTAACCAGCCATGTTTATTGCCTCTCTCCTTTCACCTCTCTGTCCTTGGCCCAGTCCTGGAGCTCAGTGGCAGAGTCCCCTGCTGCCTTGCGTGCAGAACATATCCCTGGCCCCTCCAGGTCGGGCCGGGAAAGAAGTCCTGGGAGGTTATGGCCAGTCAGCTTAAGCAATACTGAGAGGAATGAATGAATGAACTATGTGGGAAGTGTGCATGTTCACATGGAACAAAATATCCCCCTTCCGCCACCAAAGTCGAGTTCTGTGATTTCAAAGGAGAGGCCCATTTGCTATTGATAAACCCGCCTTCCTAGTCATCCATCAGGATCCGCAAGGCGGCCGGTAGATCTGTCCCATTTTTTTGCAAGATTTGGGTTATCAAAACATGGGGTTTCTCTTAAGCAAGCAGTTCTCCCCCCTTGCCTGAGTGCAAGAGGAGGCTATACGCCTGTCCCCAGCTGCAAAACACGTGGCTCCATTGGTAGCCGGCACCACGTTGCTCCCGAAATGTCCCTTTCTGCTGTTCCGCCCCTGGCAGCTGGACCTGCAAGTTCCTGCCATCTCCTTCATCGCGAGAGGCTGGAATATTGCAAGGACGACGAATCCCTTCCCTGTAGTAGTTTTCTCTTCTCTTCTCCGCCCCCCCCCCCCCCGACTTCCACGCTGCCTGGCTTCCTCCTCAGCGGTGATGGATGGAGCTGGCATGCACGGTTGCACTCGCGAGAGGCTCACTGCCCTCAGGGGGAGGCAGTTCCTGCTTGCGCCGGTGCGGACTCGTTTGGAACCGTCCCGAACTCCTGTGGTTAACCTCTTGCTGTTCAGCAGTCCTTGCCGGTGCTTCAGCAGGGCTGCTTTGGTGATGGGGCGGGGGGGGGGATTCTGAAGGGCTCCCTTGAATGGAATGCGGGGTGGGGTGGCGTAAAACTGATATTCTTAACCCTAGGGAATGACAGTGGCGAGGATGATGGAACTTGATTGGGAGGGCCTGAGCCAGAGCGAAGGGGGCTGGTCACACGCCCGTCTGCTCCTTCTTCCCCTGACCTGAGCGAGCTACCGAGAGGCTCTGCAGCTCTCCTGCCTCCCTTGCCCGCCGCAAGGCGCTTCCCTCTGGTTCGAGGGAACCAGCAGGCTGCCCAGCATCCCCACTCAGCCTTCCCTCGTCTTCCACCACGCCTGTCGTGGAGCCGGTTCCGGCCCATGTGGCCTATGGCCAGGCGAGGATGCCCCACAGGTCGCGGATCTTACAATGTGTGCATCGCTCCACTCCCAGGTGGCCGTCTTCCAGGGTTTTAAGCGTTTGCGCGGGAGGCGATAGGCTGTGTTGGACTCCTGCAGCAGCCCAGGGTGATGCCCTTGGAGCTGACGTCCAGCTCTGCGTCCTTTCCTGGCCATGGTCTGACTTGCTCGTGGGTGAGACCTTCAGGCTCGTCTCTGGGCTGTAGCTGAACACAGCTTTTAAGCATACAACGAAGGGGACTGCAGACCGTTGAGAGCTGATTTGGAACTAAATTGGGTAGAGAAGACTCTTAGTGGGGTCTGCTGCAACACAGCTGCTCTCTCCCTGGAAGTTGGTGGCTCGGGCTTCAGCCTTTAACAAATCGATCATTTAAACGTTTAACTCCCTAAAAAGACATCTCTGATTAAAGGGAAATACCGTTTTTTAAAGTTGATTATTTTGAATCCAAGTGCTTAGAAAAACCACAGATGGCAAACCTCATCCTGGAAGAGGTATTCCCCCTGATGCACTCTCTCACAGGAGGGAATACCTCTTCTGTGGTGTCTGTAGCCACCAGAATGGTGTCTGCCGTGCCACAGAGATGCAGCACCTGATAACAAGGAGACGTGTGTTTTTATCCCACCCCCCTCTCCGGAACAGTTGCTTTGGTCCTCTGCAGATTTAACTGTGAGGTCAATTAGTTTGAAGCTTGTTGGATTAATCAGCTAAGGTTTCTTTAACTGAAGCACCACCACCACCACCACCACCACCACCCCCTTGGTGTGTGGCTTATATAACTGATGTTGAATTCAGGTGGGGGTGCAGGAGACTGGCAGATGCTTGCATAGAGTCTGAAAGGCACACAATGCAGCCGCCTCGCCAAAGCCAAGTGCTTGGAAAGGTGGCTATACATGTAATGGATGCGAAGTGCAGCCCTAGAACGAGAGCACTGGGCTCTTGCTGCTTTTCCTGGAAGCTGGCGGCGCAAGATGGTGGGAGGACCTGGAGTCTGTGCCTCTTTGCGTGTCCTGGCTCAGCAGTGCTGTGTAAGTGGGACAGGAGGAGATCGCCCAGGCGGAGTCTGGCAAGTGTGAACCCAGCTCCAAATGCCCGCTGCCTTCCAAGCCCGCCTCTCTGCCTCCACCTCGGTGCCACGGGACTCCAGAGCTGCCAGACGGAACCCATCAAAAGCAGAAGCTCCTCTTTCAAAAGACGCGATGATCCGGAGGAGATGACAAGCCGCCACAGATAAAGCGGCCCAAAGGGGCAATCTGTCAGCCGTGTCGCTGTGGCAGCCCGAAAGCACTTTCCGCTTGCGTCGGCTGGGCAACTGGAGCAGCCAGATCTGCTTGCTGCAACTTCATTATTACAGCCAGACGTGCTGCAAATCGGGACCTTCTACCATCAACTCAGGCGGTGACCTCAGGCAACCCGCTCCCTCTCTCAGCCTCAGTCTTCCCCACCTGCAAAATGGGGATAATGAGACTTGCTCACCTTGCGGTGTTGTAAGGATGACATCAAGGGAATACACTTGAAGCCCTTTGCACACTCAAAAAGCACCGCGTAGCAGCTTATAGTGATTTTAATTGAGCAGCCACTTCAGCAGCCTGAACATCTGGCCGCCTAGTGGGTGCCAGCTTTGCAGCTTCTCCAGATGTCTCTTTGCTGCCACAGTTTTGGAAGTAATTTATAGATCCTCTTCCCAGGAATGGTCTGGGGGGTTGGGGGGGAGTATCCTATTTAGCAGCTTCAAAGCAGAGAAAGAGGGACACAGATGATAACTTTGGAACCTCAGAAGCACCCTGCAGGCTGCTTCTGGCCCTGGGGCCTTGGAGACACCACTTGGGCATACAGCAGGCATGCTTAGCGAGCTCTGTGCAGCTGTGGTGGTGTTTTGAGGTTCTGTCGCCTTGCCCAAACGAACATTCCAACACTCTGGAGTTGTTGGTTAGAGTGACCAGAGTCAGCTCTCATGCCCTGAAGCAGCAGATCTGGGGTGATGCCCTGGGACAAAGGCGAAGGAGGTCATGAAATCGTGGGCCTGGCCAAGAGGAACAGAGGGAAAGGGGACTCGAGAGGGGTGGGATGCTGATGGGGCGACGGAGAAGGGAGAGGCAGCCTGGGAACCACGGGGCAGTTGCGGCCGATGAATGGATCCATTGAAACACACGATTGGGACCCGCCACGTGGAACTGAACGGAATGTAGGGACTGTAGCTGTTCTCTTCTTCTTTAAGGGGGCTCTGAACCCTGATCGTGTGTAACTCTGTAGACCAGGAACACCGGAAAACTGACTTGTCCCAAGTGGGGCGCTTGCTCTGTCTAGCTTAGCATTGTCAAGCTCTGACTGGCAGCAGCTCGCCAGGGTTTCAGGCTCAGGGGTCTTCCCCTGCTTGGAGAGGCTGCTGGGGGTGGAGCCTGGGGCCTTCTGCATGCAAAGCGAGGGCTCCGTCACTGAGCTGCAGCCCCACCCCCACCGGAGGAATGTTCTGAGCGTTTTGTTTGAGTTATTAGCTACGCTAGTATTAAGAATACCTGTTGTACAATAGAGGGATAGAAACATTAATCTGTTGGTTAAGTCTTTAATAGGCTGCTCCATTTAGGTGATCAATCTACAAGCTCAATCTGTTTTAACTTTAAAAAAATTCTGATAAGGTGCACCTGATTAAGAGGCATTCCCTGCTGTATAACATGGAATGCCTCTTCTGAAATGGGGCCAGTCCCCAAACGGGTGCTGCGCAACGGTGCATGCACGTAGCCATCTTAGAAGAGGTGTTTTTTTCTGTGTGAGAGAGACCAGGGAATGCCTCTTCAAAGTTTGTTCAAAGTCATGAACACGCTCAGCATGCATGAATAGAAATAAATGATTCCCGTGGGATTTACTTCTGAGTAAATGTGGTCAGGTCTTCATGGAAAGTGTGCTTCTGTGTTTCTTTCGAAGGTTTCTTTTCATCGTATGCAAATATACACAGTCAAATTACCCTACCCAGACTTCTGGTTTATGCGGAATACTTGCGGCCTGGTTCTGCTGGCCTCTCCTTGCCTCCTTCGAGGCTCAGCCCTTGTGCAGCAGGACACGGCCTTCCTCCCTTCCTGCCTGCTTCAGGGGCTGTGCCGTGACTCAGCCTGTGCCCAGGGCTCGCTGCTGCACAGCTGCTCTTCAGTTTGCCAAGGTTTGGGTGGAACTGCGTAGACGGCACATGGCAACATTTCCAGAAGCCTGAGGTGGGTGGGGGCTGTGGCGCCATGGTAGATCCCCCATATTGCTTTTGGTTTCTCCCTCTTGGAGCAAATCACCCTCTCATCTCCAGGCACCTGCACATGCATCATGCAACATCTCGACACAGGCTAGGAAGGCGGGAGGGGAGCAGTTGGACTAGCCATCTGTCTCTGGCCTCCAGGCCAAGGCAGGATCCGAGCTGCGTTTCCCAGCAGCAGCAGCAGCAGCAGCAGCAGCAGCAGCAGGCTTTGCCTGAACAGCTGCCATCAGGCTCGGGCAGGCGTGGGCTTCTTTCCCTCCGGCGTCGGCCCCAGCATCTGCTGGCTGTGCCCAAGAGGCCGTTTTTGGAGTCTGCTCAGCAGAGGGCCTGATGGGGTCCCCCAGCCAGCCAGCCAGCCAGCTCCTGAGCAAAACTGGATCCCCCAAAGCAAAGGAAATGCTTCAGGGCGGGACTC
This sequence comes from Plestiodon gilberti rubricaudatus, assembly GCA_026170595.1. Classification (NCBI taxonomy): domain Eukaryota; kingdom Metazoa; phylum Chordata; class Lepidosauria; order Squamata; family Scincidae; genus Plestiodon; species Plestiodon gilberti. The sequence goes on along the minus strand of JANXHW010000009.1, from coordinate 33,651,174 downwards.
TCTCTCTCTCTACTTGAAATGTGGGCCTCCTCATTGGTGGGTGCCGTGGTGGTGGTGGTGGTGGGGTGTATTGGGGAGTTCGAAGCTGGCTCTTCCTCCCTCTCTGGGCTCGTGCACAGGCCGGGGAGGGGGAGCAAGTGTGTACACCCCGCTCCAAATAATATCCCTTTGCTCAGTTGTTAGCAGCTTATTATGACCCTGGCTCATGGCAGGCAATCCGATTGCCTTTTTTTAATTAACGGATTGCGGTAATGCATTATCCTTAAAAATGTCTAATCCGGTGAGAACAAGGAGGGGGAGAGAGGCGGCTCTGACCTCGCCTCGGGTGCTGGAGAAGGGATGCTTGGCTGTTCCATTGCAGGGGTGTCCAGCCTGGCTGCTGTGTGCAGAAGGGGCGCCTGGCCCCCTGGCCGCCCCTGCTGCTGAATGGGAGAAGCTTCTCCTCCCCTCTGCGCTTCTCCTTGCCCAAGCTGTGCCTTTTTGTTGTGTGTGTGTGTGTGTGTTTGAAGGGCCACGAAGAGCAATGTCTTGTGGTTCCAGGGACCACCTGTCATGCTGCCAAGGACCCCCCAGTGGTACATGCAGGACTGGTTGAAAGGCCAGCGCTGTTAGCCACAAAGGAGGAGTTGGCCCTCCAAAGGACAGCCTGTCAGCCAGGCTGCGTTCCGCAAACCTGGGTGGTTCATCCCTCCAGCCTCTGCTTGGTAGCCAGTGCCAGGAGCTCTTCAGAAGAGCAGCACCAGGCGGCTTGAAGCCGAGCGACTCAAACCAAGCCAGGCGCTACGCAAAAAGTGTGCCCGTCAGGGTCTGTGTGACGCTGCCCACATTTATCCTACCGTTTCTCCTCTCTCCCCCCAGCTCTTCCGGGAAGTGCGAATAATGAAGGTCTTGAATCATCCCAACGTAGGTGAGACCTTGGCTCTAGTTCTCTTCTCTCCCCCCCCCCCACAGCCCCAAATTTGCTACCGATGCACCATACTTCAGAGCATCTGATGGACTTCCATCCTCCGTGAATTTGGCTTAATCCTTTTTCAAGCTGCTTTCCGCCCCGACAAAGAACTCCTGTCGGGCACTTACGGCCAATTTCTGGATGAGCCACTGAGAGGCCCTGCGGTTTGCCACCAGTCTTTTCGTAAAGCCCACAGGCTAGTGGCCACCGCCACAGCTTTTGTTACTTGTCATGTGAAGGAGGATTTTGCCCCTCATCTGCCCTGAACCTGCGGCCGGTCAGTTTCGTCGCTCGCAGTGACCTTTCCTCACACCTTTCCTGCTATTTATGATCCGTCAGTGCCTCCCCACCCGTCTTCACCTTCTCTCCTCTTGTCTTGCAGTTAAATTATTTGAAGTCATAGAGACAGAGAAGACACTGTACCTCGTCATGGAGTATGCCAGCGGGGGTAAGTGTGTGTGTGTCCGTCCTCAAAACCCCTTCCTTGAAAGACACATTGAGAACAGAATCCTAATCCTGGGAACCGCTGTTCCTTGAGCCACTGCCAGGTCTCCTGCTCTCAACTTCAAGGGCAGAAAAAGGTCGTGCCGAGGGTTGCGTAGCTCCTGGGGCCTGGTTTGGTAGTCCGAGGCCTCTGGTGCCTTCTCTTTCTGCCTTGTTAAATCTTGTTTGGGGGAGAAAAGAGAAGAGAGCATATCCCAGATCGTATCCCAAGGTCAGGCCGTTCTTTAGGACCAATAAAAGTAACAATGTGGAAAGGGAAAAAAGAGCAAGCTTCTGAATTCTTCTGTATTCTTCATCAGGAGGATAGTAAGCAAAAGTACGGGGTGAGGGGTGCATGTTAGATGAACCTGTTGCAGAAACTGCCAACTCTTGGGGTTCTTCCAATGTGCCCCCTCCTTCCCCCCCTTTCCTCCCATCCTTCTGTTTACAGTTTGCCTAGTGAAGAATTCTGTAGCGTTTAGAAGCTCACTATTTTTTTACTTCATGATTTTTGGTTGACCTTAATAAAGCACTGCCTGACCTTGGATTGTGGATTTCTCTTCTAACTGATCAACGTTGCCACCTACAATTTTTAAATCATACTGTTATAAGACGTTAGTTGTATTGAGTCAGGTCAGACGCCCATTGTAACTGCTACTGCTCACCACAACTGGTAGCAGCTCTCCAGGCTGGTTTTCCCATCCCCGGCACTCAGCAAAAATGTACCATGTTAGGTCTGGTTCAGATATAGCTCAAAACCATGGTTAAAATGAAACCCTGGTTCGTTTTCAAACTGGAATTATAACAAACCACAGTTACATGTGCTATATGTAACACAGAACTGTGGTTTGTTCTGCTTTAGTTGAAAGCATCCGCTTTCCCTCCTCCTTTCTGCTTTCGAGAGTGAGTGAGGAGAACATGCAAGCCCACAGTTCGACTTTCCAGCAGCAGCAAATATTGGCAACAATCTTTCCTCCCTGCAGTGGTTTAGTTGGAAGCCCGATGCCAGGAAACAAATTGCTTTCTCTTTCTCTCTCCTTCCAGGCGAGGTATTTGACTACTTAGTAGCCCACGGAAGAATGAAAGAGAAGGAAGCACGGGCAAAATTCCGACAGGTTGGTGCAATTGCTGGAGAGCATGGTGGCTAATAGGCAACTGAGCTGCATATCGGGCTTTCCCTGGTTTGAATCTCGCCTCTGCTATGAACTCACTACGTGGCCTTAGGCAAGCTGTTCCCTCTGGCCTCAGTCTTCCCCATCTGCGTTATGGGGAGAATAATTGCACTCAGCTTTATAAAGTAGTTCTAAAGATTGCAACAAGGTGATGCATGTGAAGCTGTTTGCATGCTCAGAAGTGCCATAAACAGTTGTGGTGGTGTCGCATTCTCGGCCTGTGCTGAGCTGCAGTGTGTAACGGCCCCTTGCCGCCCACAGCTGCCCAACGAATTGGAAAGCAGTGCTTCCTTGGGCAAGGTGCATTTTGGCAAAGTGTGAGCGTAAAATGTCCTGGGGACGGGGGTGCAAATTTGGCATCTTGCTGATCCCATTTGAAATGAAGCTCAAGTTTCTGTCCTTTAGGACTGTGAAGATGAGCTTGTAGGTGCCTGCGCAATGCTTGGCAAACTTTCATAAGCAAGGCAGGGAAGGAAGGCATTTGCTGCAAAGCAGCTAAGAGAGGAAGCCAGCACTGCAGCCAGGCCAGCTTCCTTGGGCGGGAGAGAATTTCAGCAGCTCCACAGAGGATATTCCACTTGTCTTATGCTCAGGGCCTGCCGTTTAATTGTAGAGTGATTGTCGGTTCCCTGTGGAATCAGACCAAGGCCCCTTCTAGCCCACCTGTGCCTGGCAACTGCCAGCCGGAGACCTGAAAGTAGGGCTTCCAAAGCCTTCCCCTGCATTTGGCATGCAGAGGTAGACTTCCTTGGTACGTGGCAGTTCCATTTAGCTGCATCTTGATAGCCACCTGCTCCTCCATGAATGTGTCTGATCGCCTTCTGAAGCCATCTCGGCCACCAGCCATCAGCACGTCTTGTGGCGGCGGATGCATTGGGTGAGGAGACGGCAGTCGTAAGCCCCTCTTTTGAGGCCATGAGGCTTAGTTGCCATTGTGCCTCTCCCACTTGCCCAAGGTGCCTTTCGGATGAAGCCCCCAACTGTATGGGGAGCCCCTTTCCCATAATGCACCATGGTGGGGTGGGGGCTGCGTGGGAATGATGCGGCATGCAAAATACCCTTCTGACACCCACCCCCTCCTCTTGCCTTGCAGATAGTGTCTGCTGTGCAGTACTGTCACCAAAAATTCATTGTACATAGAGACTTGAAGGTGAGTGCAAACGTTCAGAGAACGCGGCTGGGGTGGGTGGGATATCCGCTTCTCCACGCTCACGCTGTGTCAGTATGGAGTTGAGAACTGGAGGCAGGATACGGTTGATGTTTGGGAGAGTACCAAGGAGCTAGTCCTCAGGACTGCTGAGATCAGCTTGAAAACCTGAGGACATCTCAGGAGGTGGGATGCATGGCCTTTGTCCTTCCTGGACAGCAACAAGCGCATTCCTAAAATGCGCGTTTCACGGGGGCCTCTATGAGTACAAAAAAAGGGGGGCAAAAAGAGGGCCCCAGAAGCACTGAAAATATTCAGGTTGGCTATCGTTGAAGCTTTCTGGACGATGGCGCCATTTTTCAGTAGAGTGTATGTATCCCCTTTCCTCTCTGGCTTTTGAGGATCCCTCCCCTCACGTAAGTGTGTTGCCCACCTTCCTTCCTTCCTTTTCCGTGACCCCTTTGGCGCTCTTCTGCACCTTTACCTGGCTGCCACTAAGATCTGTTTATCTCTTGCTTTTATATCCCACCCTTTCTCTAAGGAACTCCGGGTGGTGCGCATTGTGGTCCGTCTCATCACCCCCATTTTTACTTCCTGCCCCAACAATGCTGAAGTACGTGTACAAGCAATAATCACGCATTTGTCCCTCGTTGTCTCTGCCACGAGTTCTCCTGCCCTTCCTCCGTTGTCTCCCTCCTGTCTATTTCTAGATTGTGGGCCTCTTGGGGCAGGGACCTGCTTCTCTTTTCTGTTGTACAATGTCTTGCACTTGACAGTGCTGCCATAATTATTGCTGTTAATGAAGCGTAGCGTGGAATAACGATGTCTCCCCCTCCTCCCCAGGCAGAGAATCTGCTCCTAGACGCCGACATGAACATTAAAATTGCTGACTTTGGCTTCAGCAACGAGTTCACTTTCGGCAACAAGCTTGACACGTTCTGCGGGAGCCCCCCTTACGCGGCGCCTGAGCTGTTCCAGGGCAAGAAGTACGACGGGCCGGAGGTGGATGTCTGGAGCCTGGGAGTGATTCTTTACACACTGGTCAGCGGCTCGCTGCCCTTCGATGGGCAGAACCTCAAGGTAGGCAGGCCAAGGAGGGCGATGGCCCTCTTGAAGGCGGGGAGTTCCTCCTCCTCCTCCTCCGCCTGCCACACCGCTTTTCCAGGATCCGTGCCTGTGAATCCCACCGCGACCGGAGCCAGTGGCTGGCCTCAGCCTCAGGGCTTTGCTCTGCTCCCTCCTTCCCCAAACCGTGCATCTTTTGAAGGGCCAGTCAGCCCCATGGCCACGTCTTGCCCCACTAGTGCCCACCGCCCCAGTCATCTCCGCTTTGCCCACACAATCGAGATTCGGGAGTCGTTACCCAAGGATTGTAACCTTGAGGAAAACAACGTCTACCTTCAATAAGAGGATTGCCAACTATCCTAAGTGTGTGTGTGTGTGTGGGGGGGGGTTATTCCATTGTAGTAGCATACAGTATTGTCACTTACTCTCGCTCCCCCCCCCCCCCGGTAGGAGCTGCGGGAACGGGTCTTGAGGGGGAAGTACCGGATCCCCTTCTACATGTCCACGGACTGCGAGAACCTGCTGAAAAAATTCCTCATTCTCAATCCTAGCAAGAGAGGCACTTTAGAGGTGAGCCGTCAGGGCAGTGGGGTGAGGTGGTGAAGGGGGGGGGAAGTCGGGCATCCACAGGTGGAGACGTGTGCACATCGGAATGCAGAACGCTGGTCTTGCAGTTTCATTTTTCCAAAGCTTTGTAACAATTTGGAGCTCTGGGACAAAAGCCAAAGATCCGTCTGGTCCCTTGAATTCATGCACACTTCATTCCCATGCGTTGATGTCTGCGTGACACTGCTGTCAATGGCAATTGATTACGATTCTATATCGTTTTATTTTATAGAGGTGAACCTTTGAAAAACTGGCATGTTTTTGTCTCTGCCAAGCTTCTGAATAGGCCAGTGCTCATATGTTGGGAGGGGAGGGGGCTTTCCACACTTTAATGGGCAGTGAACCAGCCCCCCCTCCATACTTAACATACACACCAAAAGCTACGGGTGCTTTAACCGTTTTAGAGAGCTGGAGAAGCACGACGACTAGGGCCGCAATCCATATTTCCTCTAAGAGGGCTGCGCGACTGTGCAGCAGCCCGGTGGTGTTTCCGAATGCACGGCAATGACAATCGTACAGACGTCTGGGAATGCCGCGCTGCGCAGAGCTCGGCTTCCCAGGACTTTGAGCCGTGCAGCTTAAAGGGAACCGTGGCTGCAATCCTATTCCCACTTTCCTTAGAGTGAGCCCCATTGAACACAGAGGGACTGACTTCTGAGTAGATATGAATAGATTGTATTGTAAGAGACTGCGCTGCATGTCAAGACTTACCCTCTATCCTGAACTCACTTGGTGGCCTTAAGCAAGCCACTCCCTCTCTTTGCCTCGGTCTTCCCCATCTGCATTATGGGGATAAGAACACTCCCGTTATAGAGCTGTTGTGAGGATTGCACCCAGATAATACACATGAAGTGCTTGACACACTCCCATGTGCTAGAGGCTCATGCTAAGTGTTCTTGGCGTCAGCAGCCCAAGTGTTTTGGGTTTTTTTACCGGTCACACAAATCCATTTGTACCTCTAATGATACTTTCTCTTCTTTTTTCCCTAATTTTTGAGGGTGCATCCAGCGTGCAAAAGCTTTGCAAACGTGAAAGCCACATCATTGCGCGTTGTGTGGATTTTTTCCCTTAAAGAATAAGATAGATTTTTTTTAAAAGACAGGGGGAAAAAAACCTGCTTTATTCTCTGCTGCTAGTGGTAATAGACCACGGTTCATTTCCCAGTTGTTGGCTTGTGCATGTGTCTGACTGGGCTGCAGTGCCCCCTGCCATCCGAAATGGCCTTTTCTGTGTAGGCAGGCAATTAAGCAGGGCCCCTTCAGCCTTCTCTCTCCCGAGTCGGTGAGGGAAGTGCCTTGATGTTTGGCATTCGAGCTCCGCAGTCTCCGCTGTTCCTCTGCCTGCTAGGAATAATTTTAACCATAGGCTGTAAGGCTTTGGGAAGGAGGGTCTCCTTTGATTTGAAAGGAGTGTGGCGTGTGTTTGTATGAGAGAGAGGGGGGGGGGGATAGCTGCTCTGCATTCACACATGGGGAAAGGTGTTCTCCCTTCACTCTGGACAGAGAGTGTGGCTCCTGTGCTGAATTGATGCACACAATGTAAGGAGAGGGATAGTCCATGCTGGCTGTGTGTGTGTGTGGGGGGGGGGGGTTGCACATGCACTGAAATGGGTGTGTGTGTGTAGAGCTCTGCTTCCCCCCCCCCCCCCCTGCTGAGGATGGCCTCCTTTTTCCCTGCCCCAGTGCATCTCATTAGCTGGTAAATGCTCACCCAGACTCTGCCACCACGGGCTTGAAACAGTCTATTTAATCAAGTGGTGTTTGTCAGCACTGGCTGCAAGAGTGTAGGGGAAAAGCTGTGTGTTGTTATCCCCCCCCCCCCCCAGCTCTCTTGCAGGGAAGCGGTCTATAGAAGCATCTCTCTCTCTCTCTGGCCTTGATGAAAAGAGAGGTCAGGCTGGGAGCACCCTCCCTACCCGCCCAGGTCCTGCCCTCGCCTCGCACAGCTTGGTGGTGTTGCCCCTGCTTTGCATGCAGAAGGTCCCAGGTTCCATCCCTGGCACCTCCCCTTAAAATGATCTCCATTCGCTGGGCCTTTGCTGGGACTGAGAGGAGACGGCACGGCCGGGGCCAAGTGGCTCGTGGGGACCTCGCAGAAGCAGTGGTCAGTGGCACAGCCTGTTCTGCTGCCTCATCCCTCTGCCCTGTGTAGACCAGGCGTAAGGAGGAAGAAGTGCCCCTCCCATCGCAGACACAGTCCAGGAAGATCTAGTCACAGATCCTCACTCAGCATTATGAACATAGAAAACGGCTTTCTACCGAGTCCATATAACTCAGCATTGTCAAGCACTGGCTGGCAGCATCTCTCCAGAGTTTGGGGCGAAGGTGTTTCTCGGGTCTACCTGGAGATGTTGCCAGGGATTGAACCTTCTGCATGCAAAGGAAGCTCCCTCCTTCCCTCCCTCTCATGCCTCACAGGGTTGTTCTGAGGATAAAATTGTTGTGGGGGAGGCATGTTGTATGCCACCCTGAGCGTCTTGGAGGAAGGGTGGGACAAAAATATAATGAATAAAGAAATGCAGGCGTTAAAAGGAGGAATAGATGCTCCCTCCCCACACCCCGCCTGTTTGCTCAACTCCTCCCCTTGCCCCCCCCAGCAAATTATGAAAGACCGCTGGATGAATGTGGGGCACGAGGACGATGAACTGAAGCCTTACGTGGAGCCTCTCCCCGACTACAAGGATCCCCGGCGGACAGGTGCGACTCTGGGGCGGAGAGGGCGGGGGGGAGGGGCTTCCCTGCAGCGCAGGTCCTCGGATCTCTGCTCGCCTCCCTCACTGCAGGCCTTTTAGGCTTCATTTCTGTTGTGTGTCCCAGGAAGCTTTGATCTTCTCTCTCTCCCCTGTTCCCGCCGTGCAGACCTCATGATATCCATGGGATATACCCGGGAGGAAATCCAAGACTCGTTAGTCAGCCAGAAGTACAACGAAGTCATGGCTACATATCTGCTGCTAGGATACAAAAATTCAGAGGTGAGTGTGCTGCTGGCCACTAGAGTTCCGGTTGATCGGGAGAGCCGGCTGCAAACTCTGGGGTGGTTTGTATTCCCAAAGGCTGAAGCTGTCGACTGCAGTGCTTTCTCGGTCCTGCGTGGCGCTGCTTCCTTGCTCCTTTGAAGCATCGTAAAGCGAAAGACTGGTGCGAGGGTCCCAGGCACATGCCCTCCAGAGGGGGAGGAGCCTTGGCACAGGGGCCCCTCCCACTGAGGTTTGGAAGCAGGGCGTTAAGCAACTTCCTGTGTCCAGCAGTGAGGGAGAGCCCTGCCCCCAGTTCTCATCCCGCCTAAGGCAGGAGGGCAGGGCTTGGTCTGGTCTTTGCTCCCTCGTGTATGTCTCTCGGGGTTTCCCTGCCTCCCCCACTGGCCCCTGACACGAGACTTGCAGGCTATGCAGCTGTCATCAGCCACCCCATCAGCCAATGGATGCCGTGCCTGTGGCAAACAGGACCACAGCTCAGCATCACCTGTGGCCAGCTCCAGATCGGTGCAGACCAGCCAGTTCATGGGAGCCCCGGCTGTGGAAGTTGCTGGTTCTGCACAGCACAGGATGATTGGTTGCCCCGGCTGAACCAGTGCTGCTGCTGTGCACCTTTTTATGTCCGAACGAGTCAAAAGGCGGCTCTTTCCATCGGGCAGCTGTTACCAGCCGAGCCCAGAGTCCTCCAGCAGCTGTGTTCACAAAAAAGACCACGCAGGAGGACGTTCCATCAGCATGCACAGCTCGTGGTCTTCTGAAGGCATCCGAAGGATTGTTGACTTCTGTGTCCATCACGCGTTTTCTGGCCACTTCCCTTTGGCGGCAAGGATATCTGGCCAAAGCTTCCAAAAAACGTTGTTAGGCCGCCGAACGACTGGGGCGAGGGGTGGGTGGAAACTGCGCCATGGCAAGCCTGCCCTTTTTTTTTTAATGCCCCTTCCCTTCTTTCATTTATTAACTCCCTGCAAGTTAAAAATCTAGTGCACCAGGGAACAGAGTTTTTCTGTGCAGGTTTTCCAAAGAAGCCCGGAGGAGCGTTCGGCAGTGGGATCTTCCCACTGCAGCCTTCCGTGGCACAGCCTGTTCTGCTGCCTCGCTCTCTGCCCTGTGTAGACCAGGCGTAAGGAAGAAGTGCCCCTCCCATCACACACACACACACACACACACACACACACACTCTGTCTTTCTCTTCTGTCATTGACAGCAGCAGTTGGGAACTCGGTATTCAAAGAGACTTTCTTCTTTCTTGAAGCTGTTGTGACAGATGCTCACAGCCTGGCCTGGCCGGTTTGAGAAGATCCTTTCCGACAGGTTCTCCTGGGTTTCTGTTGCTGGTGTTGGTGCACGGTGTGTCAGGGGTCCTCCGTTGTCCTCCCCTGCCACCGCCCCTCACTCCCACTTATGCTCCCTGCTCTCTTCTTTCAGCTTGACAACGATACCATTACCCTGAAGCCACGCCCCCAACCCGAACTCACAAACAGCACCGCCCCCTCCCCGTCGCACAAGGTACAGCGCAGTGTCTCGGCCAACCCCAAGCAGCGCCGTTTCAGTGACCAGGGTGAGTATCACCTCTCTACTCCCCCCAGCAGTCAAGAGGCCATCGCTCAGTAGCAGAGTGTGTGCTTTGCGTTCTAAGGTCCAGAAGCGTTGTGTGTGGGGGGGAACCTTGGTGCCCAGGGCCCCCAGGCGCGGACCGCTGAAGGGGCGGAATCACGGGCTGAGAAGGGCGAAAACATACCTTCCTCGGGCTGCGTTTCTGCCCGCCCTCCCTCCCTTGCCTCCGAGCGCCTCTGAAATGAAGTGAAAACGGCGCGGGGTGTGTGTGTTTGGAGGCGGGGCGTGACGTCACGCGCCCGCATCACGTGGGGGCGGTGTCGCGTCACGTGGGGGTGGTGTCATGTCGGCGCCCCTCCCACGTGGGGCCGGGGCGACACCACTGCTAAGGTCCCAGGTTCAGCATTTCCAGGTAGAGCTGGGAAAGACCCTTGTCTGAAACCCTGCAGAGCAGCTGCCAGCCAGTGCTTGGCAGTGCTGAGCTAGGTGGACCAAGGACCAAACGCGGTAGGAGGCAGCTGCCTCTGTTCTTTCTGTGCTCAGCGCATCATGCTGCTGGAGCATGGGGGGCAGCGGGGGGGGAGAGTAATTTGAGTTGAACAGAGAATGCGAGCGCTCACCAGGCATCACAGAGAATGTGACATGTTAGGGGGAATAATTGTGCCCTTCCGAGTCCAGTAATTTTGCCTGTCTTCCAAGTTGTGTTGGGAGTGCCTGAATGTTCTGCACCGATCAGCGAATGTGTGAATGGAGGAGAGATGCGCAGACCGACCAGGCAGTCTTTGTAACACTTGCTTTTGGCGGCTGGATGTTCCGAATCTTCCCCGCCATGGTTCAGGGACTCTTGACGTTAACCAGGCTTTGAGAACTTTTTGTTGTTGAAAAGCGATATATAAATATCCTTGATGAAAATAATGTGGTAAAAATCCCCCCTCAATGATGTTCATTGTTCAAAACGCTTGGCTTACGGTCAGTTCTTGATGCACCTTCTCCATGCAGCTTGCCTTATAAGTCAATAAATGGAAGGCAAAAGTATCTGTAAATTAAGCATGTAAATAAAACCGTCTCGGGTTCGGAGACTGGATGAAAGCCCGCCAAGCTAACTAGGGCACCTGGAAGAAACGTACTTTTTGTGTGTGGGGGTGTTTTGTTTTGTTCCACCTGCCAAATTGAGGGCAGGTGGAGATCCGAGATTTGCAGGAGTGGCAGAGGACGAGATCGGCAAGACCCTGCCACAAGCCTCGAGTTGGGGCATGCAGGAGAATGAAGGGGAGGCCAAGGGAGTGTGAAGAGGGCTGGGTGTGTGTTCATCACCCTGAGGATTGGAAGCCCCTCTGTCCTCCTTGCTTGGTCTGAAAAAGACCGTTTTCCTCCGTTTGCTTTATGAAAAGCTGCGCGGAGCACGAATACGTTCTGATTTTTTGTTGGTTAAATGGAAGGCCTGTATTTTGCCTCCCGCTCTGGGCAGCGTGAGACGGCCGCTTTTGAACAGGCCTGCTGCTTGTTGACCCCCATTACAGGTCAGGGAAATCCTGGGTACTTCGCCAGCTCCCTCCCTGGACAGCTAAGGGGGGGGGGCTGCTGAGCAGGTGCAAATGGAGCCCCTTCCCAGACTGGGGTCCTGAGCGCCGCCTTGTCCTGTCCTTCCTCCACACAGTACCCACCATCCCGACGTCCACCTCCTACTCCAAGAAAACGCAGGCGGCCAACGCGGAGAACAAGCGGCCCGAAGAGGAGCGGGAGACGGGCAGGAGCGGGGAGCGCAAGGCCAACAGCACCGTCAAAGTGCCCGCCAGCCCGCTGCCTGGCCTCGAGAGGAAGAAGAGCACCCCGACCCCCTCCACAGTCAGTCCCTCCTTGGTGCTTGGGGATCTGCCTGTGTGCTGCGGGAATCGGGGGGGATTGGAGGGGCGCGGCTAGGGCGCCATTCCAGCGGGGTTGGGGAACCGGGAGGGCCCCACCCTGCCTCTCTTCAGAAGCAGCACCCCAGCGCTGCTGCTGTTCTGCAGGATTGGGGCCGGGCGGCCGCAGGGCTCCCACTCACCCAGTGTCTCTGCCCTTCACAGAACAGCGTCCTCTCAACTAGCACGAATCGGAGCCGCAATTCCCCCATGTTGGAGCGCGGCAGCCTGGGACAGAACTCCATCCAGAACGGCAAGGACAGGTGAGGGGCTTTGGGGCTGGGGGGCCTCGGGCATGCAGCTTGCCACCCTCAGAATGAAGCTGCATTTAAAAAAAAAGATGACTCTTCTGCATAGCAAGCAGGTGCTGAGTCTCTCCGGGCCGATGCACAGGCGATGGTCTAGCGCTCTATACATGGGGCTTGTGATTCTTAACGGTGGCTTTTGTAAGAACAAGTCCCCTCCCTCCTCTTGGAACCAGATTCTGAACTCCCGCCCCTTCCCAGGCCCCAGCAAGGCCCACACACTTGCCTCCCTCAGCAGTGCTCAGCTCTGTGGCCTCTTAAGCAGACCTGGGCTCCCCTGGGAGTTGGGCCCTGGGTGAGCAAACAGCTTGTCCTCTGGCTGGCTTCTCCCCGGCATGTACCGCCTGAGGCTGCGCGTTTGAATGCCTCCTTCTCTGGGAGAAGGAAAATGGTCCCTGCGCCGAGAAAAGTAGCATGTTGCAAACACTGCTGGGCCCGAGCCTTTCTTGCCTGCTGAGCAGGTTCCGGGGAGAAGTCGTGGCTGGAGAGTCGCTCTGTTGGGCTGGTGTGTGGCGAGAAGAGGGGAAGGGGCCGGGGGCAGCCTGTGTGTGCCTCCTGTCAGCCAAGATCTGGAGCAGCCCACGTCTGGCTGGAGGCTCTGCCAGGTAGAAGCCAACCGTGCCCTCCTAGGGTGCCACCGTCCATTCCCTGCAGGGCCCTCCTCTTCTCTGCCCCCTCCCCCCCGTATGCTCAAGTGCATCTCAAGGGGGCTCATTGGCCTGATGTCCTGTCGCTCTGTGCATGTCCCCGAGCACAGGATGCTTCCAGGAGAGCTGAAGTTGCCTGAAGCTTCTCCCACTTCAACGGCCACATCGGCTGGCTCCTTGGGGGGCCGCACGGATGCCTGTTCTGTCGTGCCTGTTGCCGGTGTGCCAGCGCGGTGCCTGCTTCCTTGTGTGCACTCCACGGGTTTGTGGAGGAGTGGCTATAGGTGCGGAGCGTGTCCTCCTTAGAAAAGAGGAGCTTGTGCCTGCACTTGAAACCAAGTCAGCTCAGGCTGAATCACCTTTCCTGGCTCTCTTCTCCCCAAGGCAGTCCACGTATGCCTGAGTGAGCTGTACCACCTCAGGCTGCAGCTGGGAATTCATCTGACGGAAGACTTAGTTACCTCCTTTATTTTCAGCCCAACTCCCTGCATATAGAAAATGAGCGTGTCAGGGTTCTAGTCGGGCATTTTCCCTGATGTGTTGGTTTTCTCTGTGTGGAGAAAAAAGTAAGTAATGGAGGAGCACTGAGTCGTGTGAGCCCTCGCCTGCAGCCTGAGGGTCGTTGCACCCTCGGTGTATGTGGCAGGTCCCTTGCAGTCTAGATATTGATGCAAGGGAGACAACAGAGGGGCGGAGGCAGGGCGAAGGGATTGTTTCAGTTACAGTAGTAGGCCCTAGGGACGAAGGCGTGGTGCCAAAGCTTCATGGAAAAGGTGGAGTCCAAGAAGGGAGTTGATGGAAGGGAGGGAGTAAGCATCAAACCAGCTGGAGGCAGTTCCAGGCGAAGAGGAGGCAGAGCGGAGTCTTCGGGGGGGGGGGGGTTGCTGGAAGTGCAAAGGCCACGGAAGGCTTTGAAGGCGCCGGAAGCGCAAAAGCCACGGGCAGAGTGTAGCAGATGCACTGGAAGCAAAGATGGCCGAGGGAGGAGGCCACAGGCAGCTTTGAAGGGGTGGCCCAAGAGCCTCTGCCGGATCTGGGAATGGACAGGAGGCCAGTTGAACGGATTTCAGGAGGCCAAGATGACGAGAGAGGTGAAGGCTTCAGCCTGGCGTCAGACAGCTGGAGGGGGGCCAATGACCCAGCGAAAGCGTGACAGGTGGCATCCAGCCCAGGCCACAGGTCAACCCCCTTGGTGAGACCGAGGCCATGCAGCTGGAGTTGTGCGTGCACACACACACGCTCGGCGCCCCAGGCTCTGCCCAGCCGCCCCTTTCCCTCTGCCTCTCCAGGCACAGCCCTGTGGCCCGTCCATGGACCTGCATCCACTCGCACTTGCATCTGTCCAGTTTTTCTTTTTGCTTGATTCCGTGACTCCCAGAGTCTCGCCAGCCATGCCCTTCCCCTCCATCCACATCCATTCCCCCCTCCCCTTGCATCAAGGTTGTGCCTACTCCATATATACACATATACTGGGTCGTATATTGTATATTTGCTTCCCCCCCCCTTTCTGGGATATCCATGTGCCTACATGCGGCTGTATCCGTGGTGAGGAAGGGTCAGTGGCCGTTTCAGTTCCTCCGTGACCAAAAGGAAAAGCGTTGAGTGTTGTCGGATAAAGACAAATGTGCCTTTCCAAATATTGTGGTTTTTTGATAGCCTGTATAATATCCCAAGCAGAAGGGTGGGGTAGCTGTTGCCTGGTGATGGTTGGTTTTTCCCCATTCAGAGGCACCAGTTTCCCTTCTGGCCTCACCTGCAGCATTATGAAAGGGTTGCTGATCCAAGGAAGCTGGAGAAAAAGGATAGCCTCCCCCCTCCTGAGCTTTGAGAGAAAATGGGATGACTGGCCAATGACCAGAGGAGGAAGAGGGCAATTCCTGTGTCGACCTTCCTGCCACAGAGAACAGGAAGTGTCAGGTGGATTTGTGACGGATGATGAGGTCATGCAGAGCAGTTAGCCTGAGGACTAGCCCCATGGGCAGTTTGAGGCTTTGAGGCCTCTGGAAAAGGGGCCGGGACAAGCCAAACTGCAGGCTGCTCCGTGCGCAGTCTCCGTGCCCGCCGTGTCAATGGGCAGGACAGCTGGGCAGGGGCCAATTGGCTTAGGGGGTTGGGCACTTGAAACTGCTCCCCCCAGAGCCAGGAAGGAAGAGTTACTTTCACAGCGAGAGGCATCAGTCCTGGTGCTCAGGGCTCTGAAGTCGGGCTGAGGGGTCTCTAGACGGGGTGCGTCGAAGGGCCAGGGACGGACGGATACAGCTGCCCATCCTCCTCACCCTTGTTTTCCTTTCCCCTCCCTTTAAACTTGTGCTTCTCCCCGCTTGTGTTTTTTTTTTTCCCACCCCAGCCTAACCACTCCGGGCTCCAGGGCTTCCACTGCTTCAGCTTCCGCCGCCGTGAGCTCCGCGCGCCCGCGCCAGCACCAGAAATCCATGTCCGCCTCGGTGCACCCCTCCAAGCCCGCGCTGCCCCCCTCCGACAATAACTGTGAGGCGCAGCGACCCAGGCAAGTGGGCAGCTGTGTCTCCCCCTCCTCCCGTGCCCCCAGTGCCTTCTGACATGTTTGGTTGCTGGCCTGCCTCACGCTTGGAGGCAGGTCCCTCCCCCAGCGCGCTCGCTCAGGGCCTGGAGGTAAGTGCAGAGGGAATAACCACAGGCGGTGGGGTGGGTGAGGCAGAAACCCTTTTCCAAAGTCTGGGCGCTGGATTAATGCAGAGGGAGAGCCAGCTAGAGCACAGTTTAGGAGGGGGTGTACATTGAAGCAGAGCCCCTGCTCGTCCTTCAGAAGGTCCCCTGTTCAGTTCCTGGCAGCCTCTCCAGGTAGGGCTGGGAAAGACCCCTGGAGAGCTGCTACCAGTCAGTGCTTGATAATGTTGAGCTAGACAGACCAAAGTCGGACTCTGTATGGTAACCACCTGTGTTCCTGGTTGCGTGGTGGCTTCAGGTGATGAGGTATTGACTGGCTTGAAGGGAGCCATAGAATGGGAAGAATCTCACTCCGATCGGAACAGTAGGGGTACACGCTGGGCTTAGGCACGAGCCCGGCCGGATCAGGCCAAAGGCCCATCCAGCCCAGCATCCCATTTCCCAGGGTGGCGTTTCAGGTGCTTCCGTGAGGGCTGCAGCCTGCTCCTGCTCTTGTCACCCAGTAACTGGTGTTCAGGGGTAGACTGCGACTGACCAGAGAGGGGAGAAGCCTGGAATCCTCTTGCAAACGGACTCGTGGCTTCCCTTCACGGGACCCTGCAGATCTTTTTAAATCTTTGCCCAGTCTCGCAGCATGCCCTCGACCCTTCCTCGAACGGTGGTTCCCAGGATCCTCTGAGGCAAGGGTCATGGCGGCTTTAGGAGTTGGCTTGCCCGCGGCGCTTTCCTGTTCCATTGCAGCCTGGGCGGAGGCCGCTTCCCAGACTGGCCCGCTTGCCAGCAAGCGAGCCGGCACTGATGGCTCCTTCTCCCTCTCCCACAGCACTGCCCCTCAGAGGGTCCCTGTCGCCTCCCCCTCAGCCCACAACATCAGCAGCGCCCTCTCGGAGCACACCCACTTCCCGCGGGACGTCTCCAGCCGCAGAACCTTCCATGCCGGGCAGCTGCGGCAGGTCCGGGACCAGCAGAACCTCCCCTACGGCCTCACGCCCGCTTCGCCTTCCGGGAACAGCCAAGGCAGGAGGGGTGCATCGGGAAGCCTCTTCAGCAAGTTCACTTCCAAATTTGTGCGCAGGTGAGGGGGGGGGGAAGTGGGGGAGAGGGGGCACACACACACACACACCCCAGGAGCCTCTTGGCGGGGCACAGGGGGAGATCAGCCCAGCCCCTTTTTGCTGTTCCTGTGGGGATGCAGCTGCAGTTCTTTCCTCCCTGGCATACTGTAAATCCCAGAAAGAGAGAATTATGCGTGACAGATTTGCTGGGGGGGGGGGGGCGGACGGACGACTTGAATCCAGTGCCACCTCCTTCCAGGCAGACATCGCCTGCCTGCACACCGTTGTGTGTGTATCCGTGCATGCGACTGCCCCTTCGGGGTCTTGTGGCTGCCACAGCCCAGTGCCCTCTTCTCCTCCCCAGTTTTGCTGCCCCAGCTGGAGGCAGGAGCATAAGCCCCACTGGTTCCTTTCTTAGAGAGGACTGGCCTTGTACTGTAATCGGCCTGGGGCAGCTCTTTGCTGCAGTAGCCAGTGGGAGGGTGGAACTAGCCACACACACCCCTGATTCCTTGATTCCTGCCTTAATGAGAGGCGTAGTGTCTGGATCAGCTGCAACAGCCTCTTTGGGAAATGTGGTTGCCCAGATGATTCACTGCAGGAAGGGAGACCCTACCTGGGAGTGGAGCTGGGCAGGCAAGAGCAGTGGCCAGCAGAAATGCTCCAAGGCCCCGCAAGGCCACCTCTCCAGAAGCAGCAGCTGCTCTGCCGACATGAGCTAGTCTCCTGGTCACATGTTCTTCCCAGGGAACTGTGGGATTTGTAGTTGGCTGGGCATGCAGGCTGAGAGTGGCTTCTTTGGTCGCTGGTGGCACGCCAGTTCTTTGTGTGCCAGAATGTGGGAGCCTGGCACGGGGGTGCCGGCAGGGCTCGGCGTGGCCTGCCACTGATCTGCTGCTGGGGACTTTGCAGGCCAGGTGACCACTCCCAGCCGCACCTCCCAGGATCCCCTGCCGCTCCCTGGGAGATGTGCACAGAACCCTGTCGAGCAGCCTGCTTGGTCTTTTCTGAGGATCCCCAGGGACAGATGGCGCAGCTGGGGGCTGGGACACCCCTATCCCTCAAGGCAGCTTTCCCACTGTGCATGTGTGTGAAGAACCATCCCATCAGAATGATGCCTCCCTCCCCTCTTTTCCCTGCTGGCCCCCGAGGAGTGGGCTTCTGGCACCCTTTGGTTGAGTCGTGTGAGGAGGAGGGAACCCTTCTCTGCAGCCCAGCACCTCCCCCCCCTTCCTTCCCCTTCTTTCTTTGCTGTGAGCATTTAACCCGCCCTCCCCCCCCCCCGCTTCTGTTCACAGTTTTGTGGGGAGAGTTAGACGGCTGTGGGGCTGGGACCAGTGCCTGGCGCCCTTCCTGACTCCACCAGGGGTCTCTCCCCAGCCTGCTTGTCTGGGCGCCAAAGGGGCAGGAGAGGGCCAAGAGGGAGGCTGGGGGCCCCGGCCTGCTCTCGGGCGGCTGGTGCGCCCCTCACGTGTTCATTTCCATGCTCTCCCGCCCACCCACCACCCACTGGTTTTTTTTCCCCTTTTTTTTTCCTTTTAGAAATCTGTCTTTCAGGTTTGCCAGAAGGTAGGCGTTCATCACTCTGGTTTTGTTCTGTCCTCCTCCTGTGCAGGACTAATCCTCCTCCTCCTCTTCCCTGCCGGCTTCTTCCTCTCCTCCTCCTCCTCCCTCCTGGCTGCTAATGATGTGTCTGTGTGAGCCTGAGGGCACACTTAAAGGGACAGCCGGAGCTGTTGGCGCCCTGCCTGCCTGGGGGGTGGGGGGAGCAGTGGCTGCTGTCTTGGCTTCCTGCAAATTGGCCAGCCTGGGATTTGGGGGTGGGCAGGAGAAGCCTCCAAGCTGGGCTGTGGGGCTGACCCCTGTGCTTGGCCTCCTTGGCTGGAAACTGTCCCTTTAAAGGTGGCCTCCGTCTTCCTTGTTTCCCGGGCTGGGCCTCTGCTGTCTAACCAGGACCCCTCCCCGCTCTGTCTGCCCCCACTTCTCTCTCTCCCTCCAACTAATCCCCTTTCCCCCTGCATGGTGGTGGTCAGGAGATGCTGGGCTGTCCCTGTGCTCTGCTGCTTGGAGCTGCCTTGAGGGTTCCGGGTGGGCGTTGGGGAGGGGGCAGGTCAGGGAAGCTGCATGAATGGCGGAGCGTGGCCGTCTGGAGAATCCCAGCATTTGTTGAGTTGGGGAGGGGGTCTTCATCTTGATTTGTTACGGGCAGATGTTCCTAGTCCTCATGGCTATGGAGACAAACCTGTGCAAAACATGCAGGCAAGTCCTGGCTGGACCGCTTGGTAGAAGGATGGGGAGATGCAACTCCTGCCCAGCTCTCTGGCCGTGAAGGATCTCCAGAATCCGCTCTTCCTGACTCTGTTATTTAAAAACACAAAAACTTGTTCTCGAGGTTTAACAGTTTTCTCTATGACAGGGTTAAGGGAGGAATCTTGCCCTCTCAAGTCTCCAAGTGTGTGTGTGTTGCCCTCATGAGTAGCACATGCTTTGATTCCTTCTGTGGAATAATTTGCTGTGGGCTGGATTCTGTGGGGTGATCGTGGGGGGTGCATCTTTTGGAAGAGAGAAGGGTCATAGTGGCAGAGCACATGTTTTGCATGCAGAAGGCTCCAGGTTCAATTCCCAACCACTCCAGGTAGGACTGGGAAAGACCCTCCTCTGAAACTCTGGGGGATGCTGCCAGCCAGTGCAGGTGTTTGTGAGCTAGACAAACCAAAGATCAGACTCAGTAGACAGCAGCTTCCTATGTTCCCCACTCTGCGATTCTGTGGGTGGTGAACAGTGGTAGCAGGGGGATTTCAGAATGGCCGGTTGTCTCAGCCCTCCTCTGCCTGCCTGCTGATCCTTATGGGGCATGGGGTGGAAAGAGCCCCTGACTTGAGATACAAGCCTGCCACCCTCAGCTGAGCAGCTTTGAGGAGCTCCCAAGGGATGGGCCAGAATGGTTGGAATTTCAAAACCAGCAAGAGCTGTGAGGAGGCCTTTCCTGAGACCCCTCTGCATTCAAACAATAATTTATGCATTCAAAAACAGGTGGAATGTAACCCACGTTCGGTAACACGGCAAGGGTCACTGGCCGGAGCCAAACACTGCCGAAATGTTTGACTTAGTGGGGGGGGGGGGGTAGGCTACAACAAGGGTTTCCCTGGCAGGCGGCCCAAGGGAGCGGCTTCCCAAACCTTGGTCGTGACCTGGGTGGGGTCTGGGACGTCGTCTCCGGTTCTGGGGTGGTGAGGCAGATAGCGGAGCCTCCTTGCAGGTTTGGGGAAAGCAGACCAGAGGTCGAAGCCCTTTCTGAATGGGAGTCATTGAGCGACTCGCACACGTTGTCGTGCTGCTCCCGCATCCTCCCCACAAGGTCGGCTGGGGGTGGTCTCACGGGAGAGCGAAAGGCCGCCTGTGTGGCGCTGAGGCTGAAACGTGACCTTCTTGGCTCCCAGCTCAGCCTCTTTGTCGTGACACTTCCCCTGTCGGGATGTCGCTTCTGCTTGTGGGGGATTGGCCCAGGGCAGCGTCCCGGGATGTCATGGCCCATGCATGCGTCCCAGTGACGCCTTCCCGGCCTGCCAGGGACCTCGCCAGCTCACTGCTGGTCCCTCCATTGCCTGAGCACGTCCCCTTCAGCGTCCAAGCTCAAGACGGGGACGCACACACACACCCCGCCGCCCGTAGGGAGAGAGTGAGGTGTAGCCGCTGCTGACTTGAGGGGGTGCCTGACATGTTGTCTCCCGCTCTGTTTTTTGAGGAACCTGCATGAGCCCGAAAGCAAAGACCGCGTGGAGACGCTCAGGTGAGATGCAGCCAGTGCCTCTGGGGCCGCCGGCTGGGCTCCACTGTTGTCTGTTTCTCCAGCAGGGCCAGGCTGCTCCCTGGCATCTCCTCCTCTCTGTCTCGTCTCTCCTGTCGCTCCCTCTCCGTGGCGCTGCTGATGCCAGGCCAGAGGGGTCTGTCTCCCCTCCCGCCCTCCCTCCCTCACCGTCCCCCTGTTGTTTCCCCAGGCCTCACATGGTGGGCGGCAGCGGGGACAAAGAGCGGGACGAGAACCGGGAGTCCAAGCCGCGCTCCTTGCGCTTCACCTGGAGCATGAAGACAACGAGCTCCATGGAGCCCAACGAGATGATGAAGGAGATCCGGAAAGTGCTGGACGCTAATAACTGCCAGTGCGAGCTGCAGGAGAAGTACATGCTTTTGTGCATGCACGGGGCGCCGGGCCACGAGGCCTTCGTGCAGTGGGAGATGGAGGTCTGCAAACTGCCCCGCCTCTCGCTCAATGGCGTCCGCTTCAAGAGGATATCTGGCACCTCCATGGCCTTCAAGAACATTGCCTCCAAAATCGCCAACGAACTGAAGCTTTAACAGGCCCCCCTGGGGGGGGCCCTGGCCTGCACGCGCATGGGGGGAGGAGTAAAGCTGCAGTGGAACTCGCAAGGGTTTGTTTTTGGATACCCTGGTGCAGGACAGGGGGAGACCAGGGAGGGTGGAAGGGGTGGTGGTGATGGTGTTTGGGGGGCAGTCCCCTTCCCTCTTCTCCCCCGCCCCAGAAGCTGCTGGAGCTCCACGGAGACAAGTGCGTGGGGTAGTGGCTGGCAGCCACCAGGCCGGTCTCCGTGGCAACAGTAGTGGGAGTGTACCAAGGGCTGTTGGTCTCTATAGCGACAGTGTTGGGGGGCATCCCTTTTGGTCTCCGTGGCGACCATGGTACTTTCCTTTTTTGTTGTTGCACATGAGACAGGGTTTAAATTACCAAACTCACACACACCACACGGGCGCATACACACAAAGGGGGGGGGGGAAGTGTTGAGCTCCCTCTGCAAGAGCTCATCCTCCCTCCCTCCCAGCAATGCCTCTTGAACTGCCCTCTCCTTGCTCCTCAGAGTCTGTGTCCCGGTGGCAGTCTGGGGTCCCGGCCTCCCAGTGCTGTGGGGAGGGGGCAGTCTTTCCTTATGGGCATTACTGCAGAGACAGTCCCCCCCCTCTGGATTTTCCTAGTCAGGCCAGTGAAGAAGAGCGGTGGGGTGAGGGGGCTTGAGAGTGGCCCTCCCCGCCCTGTCTTGGCACACTTCCTTTTCCCAGGCTGCTGTGAGCCGTGCCGGGGCTCTCCAAAGCCACGCATGTTGTTGCCTCCCACTTTGGGGGCAGTGTGGCGGGGGGGCGATGTGCCCAACCCACATCCTTGTCCAGCCTGCAGGTTCTCATGCTCCCATGGATGAAAGCAGGCAGCAGGGCTTCTGGGAGCACAGAGCTCGGCCCGGTTTCTGTCAGACTGAGCCTCCTTGCTCACTTGCAGGCCTCCATGATCTGGCCAGGCCCCCGGGATCCAGCACTTCCTGGGTGCTGCGGAATGGGCCAGGCCTTGGCCTTCTGCCCGCTTTCCCCCAAAGCCCCACGTTGGCTCGCTTGCCTCTGTCTTTGGACAATACCCAAGGGTATTGCGGGCACTGCAGAAGAGACTTCTGTGGGGCTTCCCCCCCCCCTCCATTTTCAGTGATCAAAAACTGCATGTGCGCCATGCTGCTGTCTGGGTACAGGAGTGTGGGGGTAGAAATCGGGGATGGGGGGGCTGGTGCAGAGAAGAGCCTGCTGGTTTTCCTCCTTGGCTTGCAGCTTTTTGCCGTGCCTACCAGTGTTCTCTCCATGACAGTGGGGGGAGCCCACATTACCTCCACTCCTGCCCCACAAAAGCAGGGGGGCACAGCTCTCCCTTCCCCCGTTTTCCAAAGCACAAAGAAAAAATTGGGACCCTGGCTGCCATTCCCTCTCCCCCCTTGAGCTGGGTTTCTTCCTTTGTCATATCTGCCACTCAAGAATGTATTTTTCAATCCCTTTTGGGGTGATTGGGCTCCCCCCCCCGGCTGTGTTGAGTTCCCTCTATCCTATCACCATCACTCTCTCACACGCGCACACACAAGAAATCTGGTTTGTATATAACTGTACTGATACCTCGGTTTTGTGAGTGGTTAATTTTTTTTTGTTTAATTCTGATCACAAAAAATGCCTTTTTTAAGAGAAATCATGTCCCTTTTTTTTTTCGTTCGTTTCTCCCCCCCCCCCCCTTCCTAGGGACGCTGCCGTTTGATGTAGTTTTACAGGTTCTAGATTAAAACTTTCCAGAAAGCACCTGCCTGGCATTGGCTTCCTCTAGTTTTGTTTTCTAGCACATCACCTGGCCCCGAGGGACAGCTAAGGAGGGGAGCCAGGGCCAGGGGGCTGGAGGCCTGGCTGGCTGTGTAGGGAGCTTGGGCCCTGGGCTGGCCGGGCCTGGGGCAGCCGTGCCCCTAGAATGGCGCCCAGCAGCAGGCTGGCTTCTCTCCTCCCTTCCGGCCCCGTGGCCCGCCTGCCCCTCCCCTTTCCCCCTCCCGCAAGCCGAGGCCTTGGTCTCCGGAGCGGCGGGAAGGGCCCGTCTTGCTCGGCTCGTCCGCGCGCTTCCGCCACGCTCTGCCCCCTCCCCGTTTGCTCCCAAGCCAGGCGCAGGGTGGGAGAGATCAGCCGCTTGTAACAAAATACCTTTATTGAAAATGCTCCAAGAATAAAAACCAAACCACCCCACCCCACCCTGCCAGATTCCAGGCAACAGGAGAGGAGGGCGGACAGAGGGCTGCCGCAGCCGCTTTCCCTTGGGGGAGCCTGGCTGCTACGCCAAGGCCTCCTGTCCTCGGGGCAAGCAGGCAGCAAGGCTGGCCCTCCCCACGCTGCCTGCCGGGGAGAAAAAAACCATTGCCCTGCGGAGACCACCCAGCCAGCCCCTTGCTGCCTTGTTCTTCGCCCCACCCCCACCCCACCCGTTCCCACCTGTCAGCCTCATGACATAACACCCCCACCCCACCCCATTCACACAGGCACTGCCGCAAAACCGATCCTGCGAAGTGTAAACAATTCATCCCCCCTACGCTACTATTCTACCTCTTCATTTCTCACCTTCCCCCCTCCCCCCACCCAGTGTCGATGGGGACACCTTCCTGGTTGCTACCTGAGCCCCCTCTCGCTCCCCTTCCGTCCCCAGCACAGCAGTCCTGCATCTCTGTGCGGAAGGAGGCGGGCGGGTGGGGGTCGTACCAGTTCCAGCTGCAGCTGGTGTTGAGTGAGGCTCGCAGATTGCTGAGAAGCAGGCAGAAGCCCCTCCTCAGAGGGCGCTGGAGGAGGGCGGAGGTGGCTCCCCTGTCCCGCCAAGGAGCGAGGGGGGATGCTGGCCGCCTCCGCGGGGCGCCTGTCGCGAGGTGGCTGGCCGGATGAGCGGAGGTGGCGGCTGGTTGAGCGAGAGTCTGGGCTGCAGGAAGCGGCCCTGCTGCAGTGGTGGCGGCTGGCGGAGCAACGTGGGGGCCGTGGGGAGCGTGGGCCTCAGCAGAGGGGGGGGCTGGGAGAGGGCAGCCGGTGGGGGCCGGGGTGAAGCTGGGAGTGGAGGCAGAGGGGGCAGCAGTGGCAGCTGCGGGGGTGGCGGCGGTGGTGGCGGCGGCGGCTGCTGCTGCTGCTGCTGCTGCGAGGAACGGGATACGGCCGTGATCTGGACCTGCAGGGACAGGAGAAGTGCCGTGAGTGCCGAGGAGGCCAGGCGCTCTCTTCCCTTCCAAGAGATGCCCCCCCCTCACCTCATCCTCTTCCTCGCTGCTGGCTAGCGAAGCATTGGAGCCCTTGTGGTCCTGGGAGGGGGAGCCGCCCTGTGGGGCTGCCGGCCCCACTCCCTCTTGCTCGGCCTCCCATTCTTGCAGCACCTCCTCCAGGTTGAAGCGGCGCCGGTAGCTGACAAAGAAGGTCTTCACCTGAGCCACCGTCTTGTTGCCGATCACCTCCGCGATTGCCTGGAAGTCCTTGCCGTACTTTCGGATAGCTGAGCAAGGAAAGAGAGGCGCATTTGGCAGGAGACCCCGCGGCTTCTGCCCGACTCATCCCCGGGACAGAGAGCCAGTAGCGGCGCTCACCTGGGGAGCGTATTCTAACCCTTCTCGATGGCTGCCGTGGAGACCCCGGCCCCCAGTGCACAGCAGAACGTGCCGGGGGGGGGCAGTTCCAGCGGCCCCTTCGGCATCATGATAATCTCCACTTGGGCTCTCCATTCCAAATGGGCCATTTCCCCCTCCAATGACGCAGGAGGGAGCAGCCCATTAATCCTCTCCCTGTTAAATTGGCCGCACAACTGTCTCCGGCATGGAGTTCGGTCCTGTGCCGCTAGGCGGAGGAGGAGGCAGCTGCCCGTCTCGCGTCTCCCTCCTTGCCCAGCTGGACCTCACATGCTCACCCTGCACAGCCAGCAGCTGCTCGTCGGTTGTCCAGCGTGAATTGAACTTTATGTTTGTCTGAAAGGGAAAAAGGAGCCCGTCTGAGCCTTGTGTCCTTCCCTCCTGCTTGCATCACCCCCCTTCCCCCCCTCCGGCAATAAAACCCCCTTTTTTAATTCCCTCCTGAGCAGAGGGTGCTCCAGATCCTGCCCCCACATTGCTCACCTCTGGGGGCCGCAGTTTGTCTATTCCTCCCTCCAGTGCCTGCTTCATGCTGCTGTTGATCTGCTTGATGCTCTGCACCTAAAATGAACAAAGGCCATGAAACGGCAGGAGACGGGAGTCGCCACTCGCACCCTGAGCCACTGCAGCAGGGAAGCCGACGTGTATTGGAAGAGGGGAAGGGCATAGGCCTGGTGCCAGAGCCCCCTGCTTTCTAGAGTCGATCCCTGGCATCGTCTTCAGGCAGGCTTGGGAAAGATCTCTTGGAGAGCTGCTGCCGGTCAGTGCTTGATGATGCCGAGCGATAAGGACCGGGTGACTGACTCCCTATGGCAGCTTTCTATGTTCTTGTGAGGAAAGGACAGCATCGAAGAGGGGGGGGGGGTTGTACCTGGCGTTTGAGGGAAACCAGCTGAGAATCCAGGTGGCGGAGCGTCAGGGCAGCCATGTCGGGACTGGCAGACAGTCCAGTGATGTCTTCCTGGCTCAGGTACATGCCCTTGGGAGGGCGTCGGCGGGCGCGCAGTGGGTGGTGCCGATACTGTGACAGCTGCACCTCCTTTTTCACAGGCCCCGGCTTGCTGTTCAGGGGCTTCTGATAACTAGGCTGGGGGGGGGGGGGAACAGAAAGAAGAGGGAACTGAAGCAGGGGGGGCCAGGAGCCCCCTCCCAATAGCTCTCAGGCTCTCTTGCTTCCATGCTGCTTCCCTGGACAGTCCTTTTGGAATAACGGTCTTGCTGGACCGACACTGGGGGTCAGTCTTTCTCCTCTCCACCTTCTCTCAGTGGTTACAAATGCCCTTTGTAAGAGACATCCGGGCTTGGTGTACTCTGAGCTAACCTCCCCCAAGCTCTTTTTTTTTTTTTACACTCAATCTGAAGCAGATTTGCATGTGTCTATTTTTGCATAAATTGTTCTGTCCTCTTAAGGGCTAGAAACTTAAGGTATCTTTAAAATGCAGGTCGAGAACTTTCAGGGCCCTAAAATCTGTGAGGAATACCACACCGGGACAACGTAATCCGTTTCACGCGGATGCCCAGTGCCGTCAAAGAGGTTGGAACCAGACTGGCCTTGGCTAACCTCACCTGTCCTCAGACCGTACCGTAGCCCGTTTCCCCCCCCCCCCCTTACCTCCTTCTTGGGATCCAGGGCATCAAATTCACCCTCGCTGGCCTGCCGCCCTTCTTCCAGTTCATCGTTACTGAAGGGGAAATGCAGTAGTCATTAAAAGCAATTCTGCTCCCTTGAGGGTGCTTGCCCCTCTCACCCCTCTCCCCCCCCCCCCCCCACCGGCCGTCCTGATTTCTCCAACCAGAACCTTTTGGCCTTTCTTGCTCCCAAGCAATGGGAGCAAAATCCTGGAGGCAGGAACAGAATGCCTACACTTCCATGTGGCTTGGAACCAAGCAGGTTTGGAAAATTCCCTGCTTTTTTTGGGGGGGGGGGGAGTGCTTCATTTGTGCTGCTCCATTCATGGGTGGGGGTGGGGGTGTCTCCCACTTAAAAACATTTGGGCTGCTCCGAAGGTCAAGCTAGTATTCCAGAGTAGGCCTAAGGCTGGCGCCAGTCGCAGCAGAACCCAAGGCAAGGGACTCGGAAAGCCCCTGGAAATCAGACTGATCCCACTGCTGCCACCTATGTGTTGGAGCTCTCCAGCGCTCTCCCTCTCGCCCACCTGTCGTCCTTTTCCTTCTTGCTGAGCAGCTTGCGGGCCTGCCGGTCCATCACGCTGGTCCTGCTGCGGGTTTTCTTCCAGGAGTAGTAATACTTGACCAGGCTGGGGATCAGCTTATCGGGGAGCTGAGCGGGAGAAGAGAGCAAAAGGGCACATGACTGCCTGGCACCCAAGGGGGCAGTGCCACTCCCCAGAAACGAGAGGCCTGGCTGTGCTCTTGTCTCCACCTTGCCTGGAGTGGAGAGAAACGGGTGGGGGTCTACGCCACACCCTCCACAGACACACACGCTGGCTAGCTAGCTCCCCACACTGAGGGAGAGGGAATTAAAAAAGGGGGGGGGGTTATTGCAGGATGGATAATAATGGGGCAGGAAGCAGACAACACCCAAGGGGCAAATGTTGAAATCTAGACCGCTAAAATCTGTATCCTGTTTCACGTATCATTGCACAGCTGGGTCAGAGGGTACAGGTGGGCAAGATGCACTCAGGAGGCCCCTTCCCTGACTGGCTTCAGCCCCCCCCCCACCCCCCAGTCCTGTCAGTGCTTCTCATTTCCTCGCCTGAGGAGCAACAACAGAAGATCACCTGCGTGTGAGTGCCTGGAGGCATGTGGCAGGCCGCTGTTGTGTGAAGCAGAGGGTTGGACTAAGCGGCAAGGCTCCTCTTACGTTGGTAGCCAGGATACTTGTGAATGGAGCCTCCATGTGCCAAGGCACTCTACCCCACTAAAGACGAGTTGAGGGCTTTGCTTTGGAGCAGCTGGACCAGGGTGACAAAGGCACCACTGTCATGCATGATGGAAGAGGAAGAGAAGAGTGCTCTTCCGTGCACCCGCACACCTACCCACCCGAGGCACATACCATCTGCTGGATGCGAGCAAAGCTTTTGCCGTGGAAGCTGAAGGCTTGCTCGAAGAGGACTTTGTCTTCCACCGTCCACTCGTCAGGAAAGGGCGTGAAGTTGGCCAGGTCAGCCAAGGATTTCTCCACGTCGTGCTTGTGCCACAGCAGCATCCCCAGAGCCTGCGGGGCAGAGACGCGCGTGACCACGTGGCTTGGCCACAGCAGCAAAGGCGGCGTGGCTCTTGCCAGTCGCCCCTGATGCTTTTCTAGCCGAAGGGAGTTTCCGGCCACAAGGATTGCAGAGAGAAGCTTGACAAGATGGGACGCGGTGACGAGAAAGGACCCCGAGGGCGGTGGGCTTCCGGTGCCTCCCCCGCCCAATTTCTCAACCAACCGCCCAGCCCCTGCTCTGTTGTCTCGTGATTCGTCCCAACTTGGAGCAGAGAACGTCAGTTTCAACAAGCCCTTAGCCAAGGCCAAATTGAATTTGTGTCTCATAAATCAGATTTGGTTAATTGGATCGAATGTCGCCTCGTTGGGCGCATTTGGCCTTGCGCATGCGGAATGTCTCGTGTTAGGATCTCCGCGTGAAGGCACTCCGGGGAGGCCGGGAAACGGAGGCCCCCGGTTTGCTTCTCTTTCTCTACCTGCTCGATGTTGTAGCCGTGCTTCTCCTTGGCCATCGCGATGTATTTATCCACTAGAGGGAGAAAGAGAAGAGCATCAGGTGCCGGGAAGGTTGATGCTGCCGCCTGGGGGGGGGGGGGGAGCTGGCCTGCCTGCCTGGCGTGGGTGGGAGTGAGCCACTCCCCCGTCCAGTACCCACAAGCGCTCCTGGGGCTCCTGGTGGGAGAGCTGCTGCTCTGAAGGAGAGGAGGAGCCCAGGGCTCTGCTGCAGAGCGGGGTTACGCTGCGAGGCCACCGCCTGGAAGCGACAGCAGGGCCCGTATGACTCCATGTTGGGGAAGGCTGTGGCGAGGCAGACTGCCAGGCACCGGACGCCACGACTCTGCGCGGGGACAAAGGCGGCCATGCTCTGCTTTTTGCCTCCCCACAAGGTAGCAGGACTACCTGGGGGAGCCGAACCCCAGCTCTGGGTCTCTCTGCTTCCACGCCGCCAAGGCCACTGTTCCCCCCCTCCGCGCTGCCTGCACCAGCCAGATTAATAACCCAGGAGCCGGAGGCAGCGCAGCAGCCAGGCGGTAATTGCTTCTAGGAGTCCCGGGAGGGGGGAAGGGGGAGCTGTCACTCACAGGCTCTGTTACCAGCTGAAGATGGAATGCGCTTCCCCACCCCGCCCCCACCCCCTCTTGGTTGCTTCTGGAACTGGTCCAGACGCCAGGCCGGGGGCGTGTGGGGCGGGGAGGGGGAAAAGGTTGCTGGAGCAGCCCAAGGGGCAGGAGGGGCCCAGAGGGGCAGCAAACGGATCGTCTCTCCAGGCTTTCCACATTAGAGGGGGTGGGGGTGGGACAACAACTCACGTTTGGCATCGGAAACACAGTGATTTGGAGACCAAACCAGCATCCCTTTCAACTCCTTGTTGCTGTAGCGGGCTGAGCTCTCTGCATGACAAAGAGGCGGCAAAGAAAGGTGATCAGCCTGCAGCCCCAAAGTCGGGGGGGGGGGATGCAGGGGGCTAAAGGAAGTGGGGGCTCCCACCCCTCCCTGCCTGCAGTCCCAGGGCTCTGCTCTGGCTTCAGGCAGCCTCACCTGGCCTCGCTCTTGGCCAGCAGCAGGGGCTGCTTCTCCCACCCTGCTGCCGAGAGAGAGAGAGAGAGAGAGAGAGAGAGAGAGAGAGAGAGAGAGAGCGAGCGCCCAGGCAGGTGCAGCCTCCTCCTCCTCCTCCTCCTCCTCCTCGCAGGCCCAGCAACTGGCAGCTGCGTCTTGCCAGCAGGGTGGGAGCAGGAGGCGCCAAAGCGTCAGTGCTGGAAAGGAGCAGCCGCCTGCCAGGTGCAAGAGGGAGGAGGGTGGCGGGAGGTGCCACCTGGAGGAGAGGAGAGGTGGGGGGCAGGTGGGTCAGGCCGGGGCCCCACTCGAGGCCTGCCCCCAGAAGCTGTCCTCGGCCTGCCCCACTGCCTCTTGCGATCTGCCCTCCTGGGCGTGCCCCCGCCCACCCCTTTACCTGGCTTGCATTCGGGGATCACGGCTTGGTAATCCGCTCCCACCCGGATCATGCTATCTGCAAAGGAACAAGAAAGGCATGCGTGAAGGATGCGCTGCTGGGAGGCTCGAGGGCGGGCCAAGAGTGCGATGCCAAGGCTGCGAGGCGCAAGCCCTTCCCAACGGCGTCCCGTCGGATCACCAGTGCATCTTCTCGCCTGCCTGCCTGGCTGGCCCTGAGCCCTTCCCAGGAGTTCGATGGTCCAGCACAGTCTCGCAGCCAGGGACCCTTCGAGGCGGAAGGGGGAGCGACCGTGTGCCAGGAGCTGGAGGGGGGCTCGGGAGGAGCCCTCTCTCTCTTCCACCAGCCTCCTGCTGGCTCTTGCTCTAGTTCGCCGGCCTGTTGCTGGGTGGCTTCTCGGTGCCTGTCTCTGCTGCCCCCCCACTTTGCCTCCAGGGAGGGGAGGGGTCCTCCAGCAAGCGAGCCCCCGTCTCTGCCCCAGCAGGAGCAGCATTTCCGAACTGGGCAAAGACGCCTTCAAAGGCCTGCGCATCCCACCCAAGGCAGCAGCTGGGGCCACGGCCTCCTTTGCCTCTTCAGCGGGGCCCGCCTGGCCCAGCATCCCCTCCCGCCCCATCATCCTCGGCTCCCATTTCGAAAACAAAACCCAACCTACCAAACAGCTGCTGAGCGGCAGGCGAGATCTGGAAGCATTTAGCCAACGTCGTGCCAAGGAGCTCCCGAGCTTTCGCTTTCTGGCACAAGGGCCAAGAAACACATGCTGGGCTGGGGGCCTCGCCTGAAAGGCCTCCCTGTCTATTCTGGGGTGGACCCAGGCAGGAGCCCTCAGGCCAGGCTCTTGGGGGGGGGGGATTCTCAGAGGGCCAGGGGCTTGGCAGTCTCTAGACCCTGAGCCAGACACAGGGTTCTTGCTGTCTCTAGGGGGCGCCCTCTCCCCCTTCCCCAGGAGGCTAAGTGTCACTGACAGCTCTGGCAGGTACAATCAGGGTGGTGTCAAGGGGGAGGCGGTGTTTGCTGGCAGAATCCTTAAGCAGGTTGGGAGGATGTCACTTGGCAGAGACAGATGGCACCGGCAGCAGCAGAAGGGGCCACGCGCCCCCCCTCCACATCACCCGAGCAGGAGCCTACATTGGCGAGAAGGAGGGAGAATGGGAGAAGTGGGCAAGTCTAGCCGGCGGGTTAGAGGCAAAACTCGGCTTGCTCCCGGGGAGGCCAGCAGCCACAGTGATGCTGCCGGGGTGCTGGCCTTGGAAGCGGGGGACCTACCGAAGGGTGTAAGAAGAGAGAGAGGTCCGACGGGTGTGTGTGTGTGTGTGCACTTGGCGCACCTCTCTGGAGCGGGGGGGGAGTGGGCACCAAGGAGGCACAGCTGCAGAGCTGAAAGAGTCCAGGGGGGCGTCCTCCTCCCCTCCATCACCCCATCTCCTTGTATGTCTGAAGGGAGCCAGAAGGGAAACCTAACAAAGCCAGAGGGGGGCAGGAGACCAGGCCAGAGTTCAGAGGGGAAAAGCCGGCAGGCAAACCAAAACACACTTCCTGTGCCCAGCCCTGAGTGAGCTTCTTTGTCACCCTGGCCAGCGGGGCGGGAGTGGGGGAAAGGGGGCCATCACAGGGGAGGCCCCCCTTCCTCCCCGCCCTGGGTCTCTGACCACACAGGCAGAAGAGGGCAAACATGGGCTGCAAGATGGGAGGTTGAAGGGGCTGTGCAGGTGAGCCCCCCCCCCAGCCACGCTGCCCTGGCCCCATCCCAGTCTCCTTCCGCGACCCCAGGCAGCACTGGGCAGCAGCTCGGCTTGACCCACTCTGGGAGGCCCAAAGAGTGCAGCGCCTCTGTCCACGTCCCACCTCAGGGTGGTCCCTGGCACATCCCTGCCCAGGCCTACACCTGCTCCCCTCTCGTGCCTGGCCACCACACGGCATCGCCCCAGGGCATCGCCCCAGGGGCCACACAACCCACTCTCCTCCCCCCCCCCCCGGCTTCCCAAAGCAGGCTCCTTGCTCAAGTTCTGTGCGATGAGTTGCGCCACCCTTGGGAGAGGGCTCTTCCTGGGGGCCCTCCCCATGTGCTGTGTGCCTCTCTCCATTCAGGCCAGCCCCTTGGAAGGACCCAGCTCTCCCTCTGCCCACCACCACCACCACCCTGGGGGCACGTGTCTGGGCGGCTCTCACTGGGTGGCCAGCAGAGGGCAAGCTGGCCCCAAGGAGCCTGGGAGAGGCGAGCCGGGGCCAGGGGTGTCACGAGCCCAGGGGCTCCTCTCCGAAGTGCCCAACTCTTTGTTCCCGGGGGCTCCAGCCCTGGAGGGAGGACAGTGAGGTGGCCAGAAGCAACCCCTGGCGTGCGCCGCCCGGCTGGACTTACCGTGGGAGTGCTCCTCCTCGCTGCTGTCATCCTCCGAGTTCTGGTGGTTGCCGTTGGTGGCCGACTTGGAGCGGCTCCTGGACAGGATCCCCGATTTCTCCATGACGGAAGCAGGCATCTTTCTGGTTCCGCCAGCCCACCGCCGGGCCAGAAGCAGGGGGACGGACGGGGTGCTCTCGGCCAGAGCTGGGGGGGGGGTGCCTGCTGGGGCTCCCGAGTTGCAGCCGCACCAGCCACCGCCTGCCCCCTGTCCAACTTGAGGAGAGTCAGCCGAGGAAACACGCGCCCCTTGGAGCATCCATGGGCGGGAGGGAGCCCCGCAAGTTGAAAGGTGGGCTTGAAAGGTCCGTGCCGCCGCCGCGCAAAGGGGCAGCAAACGAGTTCAGGGCTTCCTTGCCCGCTTGGAAATGTTGTCTCCCGTCCCAAAGTTGGAGGAAACTCTGTTGCAACCGGCTGGAAGGGGAGGAAAAGGGAAACTCACGGCCGGAGGTGTGTGCCCGAGGGCAGGGGGGAGCGCTGCACCTGGCAGGGGGATCGGGGGCACCCAGAGAGAACTTCTGCGAGGCGCCACGTCTCCAGGCAGGACCCCAAGTTGCCTCTTCTCCGGGAAGAGAAAGGGGGCAGGGAGGAGGGTCCCACCTCCGAAATCCCACGGAGACCCACACAGGAGAAGTCCTTGCTCCCCCCAGGTCTGCCCCCAGTCCCAAGCAAGAGGGCAGCAGCCCTCCTCGGCTCTGGCTCTTCAACTTGTGCCCAAGGAGGGGTCCACTCCAGGAGTGCCCCCCCTTCCCTGCGTGAGGCACTCGCTGGAAAAGTTGCACGAGGAGGATTATTCGCAGGAGCCGCCGTCCCCTCCTCCTCCTCCTCCTGCCACCATCGCTTTTTCCCTCCCTCTCACACAATGAGTCTGTGGCTGCTTTTCGCTCTTGCTCCTGCTGCTGCTGCTGCTGTGAGAAAGTAGTTCCAGTTCCCTGCCTCAGCACCTCCCCTCAGACCCTTCCGCCTGCTTGCACATCTGGCCAGAGGAGGCACGCAGGGGCAAGAGGCACGAGGCACGCAGGGGCAAGAGGCACGGCGGGAAGGGGGGTGCAGGCCAGATGTGCTGGGTGGGGAGGAAAAGGTCAGGAGAAGGGAGGGGGCACAGGCATCCTTCTCCGAAAGCAAGTACTGCTCTTGCTTCAAAAAAAAAAAAAAGACTCAGAATAAGAAATCCCAGTTCTTCCAAAAAGAGAGGGGGGGGGATGGAGGACGGCTGTTCCCCTTGCAGCAAATGAGGAGAAGGTGCCCAGGGATGCTGAGACAGGAGACACGTGGGTAGTGTGTGTGTGTGTCCCCCCCCCCCTTCTGCTCTCCTCTTCCTTCTCTCACTTGCTCCTCATCCAGGAGGGAGACCGGGAGACCCGGCTGGGAGCACAGGGGGTTCTCAGCCGCTTCTTGCGACTTTGCGCACGGGCAAAACCAGCTCTCCTTCCCTGGATGCCTGCCTGCTGCTGCTGCTGCTGCTGCCCCTGGCGTGTTTGCGGCAGGAGGCTTCCTTTGTTGATGGGGAAGCCAAGGCACCTCCCCCCCGCCCCCTGTGGGATTGACCTGCCCCCCCTTCGTGCTGCCCTGAGGCGAGGTGCAGGCACCCCCAGGGCTGGGCCGGCTCTGTCTGAAGTGCTGTCCGGTGGCCGCACAAAGAAAGGGCCGTCTGTAGGGGCAGGAGGAGAAAAGGGTGAGAAGGAAAGAAAAACACACAACACCGCTTCCTGCGGAAAAAAACCCCCAAACCATTTTCTCCCACCCCTAGCCGTATGGCACAAGCGTCATTCGCCTTCGCGCCCAATACAGAACGGGTGGAGCTGGTCAAACGGCGCCGCTCGGGGAAACACTCCTTGGGTACAAGCGAAGAAGATTAATCTGAGAATATGCTCAAGCGGCTAATCTTCTGTTTTGTCGGATAAGTCACATTAAATGGATTTACAGGGAAAGTGCAATAGATCAGGTAGCCCCTTGGATTCCGATCAATCTTTCCTAAGGGATGCCTTGCTTGCAGCAGGGGTGATATTACAGATCTCAGCAGCGTGTGTGAGCGGGCTGGGTGGGTGGGGGGAGGTTGAGCGAGGCCCACGGCCTCTTCCTGGATACCTTCACCGTTACATGGAAAAGGGAGCTGTGTATTTTGAAACATTTCGTTCTCCATGTCTCTAATTCCGTATCGACCTAAATCAAGGGTTCTCAACCTGGGGGTCCACGGATCCCTAGGGCTGGGGGTCAATGGATGGGCTCCCATGAACCGGGTGCAAAAGAAAAAAAAAGGGTGTGTGTTTATGTGCATTTTTCTGGGGAGGAGATCCACAGCCTTCAACCGCTTCTCCCTAAGCTGATTTTTCCCATTGCGGCCATTTCCGGATCCAAATGATTATTTTGTTTTCCACCCAGGGCAATCCCCCTTTTCTGTTTCCCTTGAAACAAAGGGATCCATCTTCTTCTAGGGCTTTGGCAGGTCCACCGCATTGTTCCAGCCATAGTTGCTCAGTGTGTGGAGATCTGGGGAGTTGGCCAGAGAGAGAGGGCAGCTCCCGAGGAATGAGCGCATGTGGTCTGAAATGGGGGGGGCCGCTCCCTTCTGGGGCCCCTGCTCAGCTCCCACTGGCTCGCTTGCAAGACCAGCTTGCTTTCTGTAACTCGGCTCTCCTCCCTGACCCCCACGTGGCGCCTCCTGCGTGCTCCGCTTGGTCCACCTAGTTGCCAGCACCTGCCAACCCCGCCACCATGTCCTCGGCTTCCCACTCCTGTCAAATCCTGTCCCCTTCCTTCATCAAACAGGGCGCCTCTGGCCGATTTTGCTAGCGGCAACCCACACTTTGTGGTGTTGTTCCCCCTTCCACTTCGGCCCGCCTTCCCTTTGGGTTGCGCTGAGCGTTCCCTTATTCTATTTCATAAATATCAGCCTCTCTGTTTCCTGTCATTTTCCTTGCAATAGGATGCACCGCGGGAATAGACGACCAGCCTCCTAGGCAGCCAGACGGATGATTCAGGAGGGTTAAAAAAAAAAAAAGAGAGAGAGAGAGAAATCTGGTGGAGATTTCAAACCGCATGGCTCTAGCGGAGGATGGATTTGAAGCAGGGTCATAAAACAATGGCTGGGTGAGGAAGGCTGTGGCAAAGAGGCGCAAGGTAACCGAAGTGAATGCCCGGTGCAAATGCTCAGTGCTCTCAGCAGAGCAGCTCCCTGCTGGAGGGAGAGAGCGAGAGGAGGAACAATAGCTCAACCCCCCCCCCCCCAGCCCCATGGCTTGGCAGGGGAAGGAAGCAGAGGGGCGAATTTTTGCAAGGAATTCTGTTTGTTCCCAGACTCTTTGTAGAGGCCCTTTGATGTCAAAGGAGCGGAGGTCCTCGGCGGCTTTCCAGCAGTGTACAGTGGAGGTGGTGTGCAGGGAAGAGGTGGCGCTGGGGGGGGGGGAGAGAAGTTGAGCTGGCAGGAAGGGAGGCCTCTGG
Organism: Plestiodon gilberti rubricaudatus; assembly: GCA_026170595.1. NCBI lineage: Eukaryota > Metazoa > Chordata > Lepidosauria > Squamata > Scincidae > Plestiodon > Plestiodon gilberti. The sequence goes on along the minus strand of JANXHW010000009.1, from coordinate 33,615,759 downwards.
GAGCTGCTGCGGAGGCCATCCACCCTGTCTCGCTCCAGAGTCTTGTTTGTTTCCTGGTCAATTAGCTGGAATGGAATGCAGGGGTCAGGGTGGCGATCTCGGGCCCTTCTGCCAACCAGGGCAGGAGCCTGGGTCCCTGCTCCGGGTCGGCTCTTGACTTGCTGGTCTCCCCAGAGCCCCGGGGAGGGCTGGAGCAGGGGGCACAGCCGGGCGCTGGGGGAAACAGGGGGCAGAGCCTGCCTGATTGATCATCTTGTGTGGAGCTGCAGAGCATCAGCCTGCAGCCTGCCTTGCCAGCTCCTCTCTTCCCAGCACAAAGGAAGGGGGGGGCGGGGGCAGAGACGGTTGGGGAAGCTGCTTGCTGGGGTGGAGAGAAGCAGGGAGCGCGCCGCTGGGCCCTTCCAAGGGATGCAGTCTCAAGACTGTTGTCGCAACAACCGGCGCAGCGGGTCCACGGCCCGTTGGACGTGCGCAGAGCTTGTCTTGCATCTCTTCATCACTGCCAAGTGGAAGGACCGAGGGAGAGGATGGCTGTATATATTATCCTAACGTGGGTGGGCTGGACTTTGCACCCAAGTGGCTGAAAAGTGTGGCATGCATGCTGCCACGTATGGCGCTGGAAAGGACGGGTTTGCAAGCACGCCTTTGTGCGTGTGTGTGTCCCCCCCCCCCCAACACCACAGCAGGCCTGGTGGCCCAGGGCGCAGCAAACCCAACACCGCCAGCCTTCCATGGCTGTGGGGATCTGCGGAGCAGAGGGAAAGACATTCGACAGAGGCCTGGATGGGGCTGGGAGGACGCATTTTCTAAGCTAGGTGAAGACACAGCAAGAGGCGAAGCTCGCTGCCTTTGGAGAGGACCAGCCCAGCGGGGTCCGCTCTCGGCACTGACAGAGCAGCAGGTCTGGGCGAGGCCAGCTGGAAGCCAGACAGGAGATTCCCGGTGGCCACGAACCAAGCCGTCCCCCGACACACAGAGAGATGCCGAACAAACAGAGGGGTCTCTTCTGCGCTCAGTGCCTTGGCGCCGAGACGCTCAGAGCTGCCCGCTGCTCCCCGTGCTGCACGGCAGAGAACAAAGAAGCCTGGGATCTCTGACACCGACCCCTCCATTCACTCCAGGCGCAGTATTTGCGCCTGAACCGCATCCTCCCTCCGTTGTTCATTACTTGATAGCAGCTGCGATCCTGGACACGCTTTGCTGGGAGGAGTGAGCCCCGCTGAACACAAGGGGACCTGCTTCTGAGTAGACATGCGCTGAGCCACGGGGCCCATGCAAGAGCCCCCGTCACCATCTGTGCACAGACCAGCCGAGCACCGCCCAGCCGACAAGTTCACAGCAGAAAGTCCCTTCCTAGCCTTCCTTTCCCCCCCTTCCCACCCCCTCCTGCCCTCCTACTGAGCATAACAAAGCAACTGCATTGTCTAAACAGACACCTGCTTGCCTGCCTCTTTCCCTCTGCACATGTATGTGCTCAAACTCACCCCCCCCCATAGCAACAGGCCCACAAAAATGGCTGCGAGAGGGAGGCGGGGGGGGGGAAGAGATGAAACAATAGGATCATCGAGGGGACCGTTCTCTTCCCCCTGCGCCCATTGATCCTATGCCCTCTGCAGAGATCGGGAAGCCCCGGCTCTGCTTGGGATGCCGGGCCGGGTGGCGATGCTGGAGGCCGAGGAGCGGCAGCTGCTGCTGCTGCGAGCCCAGAAGCGAAGGCCAGGCGCCGGCTTCCCACACACCACAAAGCTGCTGACTCCCTGCTGGACTCTGCCTCTCCCCCCCCCCCCGCTTGCGCTGAGCGGCAGGCCGGGGGTGGGGCTGGAAGCCGGAGCCCAGGCTGCTGCTGTCCCAGCAAAGAGCCCTGGGCCAAGCTGTGCAGAGGACCAGCCAAGAAAGACCAGGGCCTCCTCCGCCTCTCGCTTGGTCCCTCTCAGGCGGGCGGAGGGGGTCAGGAGGTCAGGGCCCCAGCGTGGCAGACCGCCTGGCGCAGACAGGGCGATCGGCCAGCCTGAGGAAGGGTCCCTCCCTGGGACGCGGTGGCTGCCTGCAAATCCAACTCCAGCCCCTGCACATCCGAGGCCCTGGAGAGGCAGCGGCAGCTCCCTCTTCCTGCCGCCACCGTTTGCAGTGGGGACAGGCCAGGAGAGTTGGCGGCCCAGGCAGGCCAAGGCTGCGCTGAGAGGAGCGGCGAGATGCCTCGCCTCCCTCGGCAGCCACACGGCCCTGCTGGCGCAGAGCCCTGCCTGCAGTTCAGCTTCCATGTTGGCTCGGATGTGAGAGACGCCACCTCCTCGCTCAGGGCAGCACTCTTGGGAGGGCGGGCTCGCCAGGAGACGGGAGTTTGCCACTGCAATCTGGCCACACTCTCCTTGCCGCTCACCTCCCAAGCGCATCAAGCAGGTCCTGGACTGCCCTGCCTAGGCAACAGCCTGCCTCGCTCTGGGAGACACATGGCACAGCTGAGCTGGGGGGGGAGCAAGCCCTTGATTTGACGTGGGATAAATGATCGCACAACCAACGGCAGCTCACTCCAGTGGCACCATATGGTTCTGTTCCAACCATTACTCCAGGGTGGCTGCCTTGGGAGATTGAGGCCAGGGGCCGCAAGCGAGAGGTGCTCCGTGCACGGGTGGGCACAGGCACAATCTGGGACAACCACGGCACCCGGGGGTGCAAGTTTGTGCACTCACTCTGCCTGCTCAAGAGCTCTGTGCAGCTCCGAAGCTTGCCTCCTCCTGCCCAACAGCAAGAGACGTTGCTCTGTTCCGACCGGACTGCCTTGTCTGCTTTCTAGTCCTGCCCTGGGGATCGACACCAAGGGAGCAGCTGCCTAAACTGAACTACTGTGTGCGTGCAGAAGGCAAAGATGTTGAGGATATATGTTTAGCAGGGAGACGGCGATAAGGAGCACGGGGGGGGGGTGAGTCAGAGCGACTGTGACAGCGATAAATGATTCTGTGCGAAAGCGAGAGGGTGTGCAGGTGCATCTCACACACCATGTGTGTATTCCCTGGGCCTCTCATGATATGCATCCACGGAAGCATGCGCGGCGCGCTCACTCGCTTGTCCCCGCTCTCCCTCCCTCCCTCCCTCCAACGCTCTTCTTTTCTCTTTGATGGGAATTTTCCTCTGTTCTTTCCAAGCCCTAAACTATAATCAGGCTCCTAAATTTAGAAGATACGAAACGAGTGGCCTGCCTGGTCCCTTCACCACATAGGAGGCCATTCAGGCCCACTGCTGTCAGCAACGAGCTCTGGGTTCATGCGCCTGCCTCTCCTCTCTTCCTCCTCTCAACCCGCCCTCCCTCCCTCCTCCCTCTGCTGGAGCTGTGGGATGAGGCGCCCACAGGCAGGCGAGGGAGCCTGGCGGAGATGCTGACGAGTGCTGCAAACTCTCCAGCCTTGCCCCTGTGGCATTTGCAAAGAGGAGAGAGAGAGAGTACATGTCTGCGCTGTGCTCCCGGGCGCACATGTATGCACGCGAGAGGATGTGCATGGATCATGTGAGCGTGTGGTGGTGCTGTACATGTATGCTCTGAATCCCCAAGTCTGTCTGCTTCGCCAGGGAGAAGCTGAACATCAAAGCCAAAGGACAAGGGTGGGGGGGGGAGCTGATGTGCGGGAGAGGGAGAGCTCTGAGCAGACCAGCCGCTTTCCATCCTGCGGAAGATGAAAGGCTCTGATTGCCCTCCAGGGAGCAGGCCTGGCCTGCAGCTCTGCCCAGAGCAGAGGGGAGAGGAAGGGCCCGACTGGGGTCATCGGCACACGGCCCCCTCCACCCAGAAGCACAGAACGCTCCTTGGAGTCCTGCATTCGGTCCTCTGTGCGCACAAAGAGCGGCTCTCCCCGCTGCCTGTCGCTGCCATGTTGCCTGCGTACACAGCACGACTTCACACCCTCCCGCCCGCCCTCCTTCCTCTGCTCTCCCCCTGCAAAGCGGCCTTCTCTCCCACAGAGGGAACAGACTCCCACCCTCTCTGGAAGGATGGCCTCCTAACCTGCCATACTGAGGCGGCAGCAGCAGCAGCAGCAGCCCTCCTGTTCCCCAGGTCGGATGGTCCCTCTCTCCAAGGCGTCTAGGGGCCTGCTGCCGTTCTCGCAAGCATCCCACAGCCTTGACCAAAATCGAGCAAATGTGGACCCACCGACGTTGTGGGTCTTGCCCACGCCTCCTCGGGTCTCAAAACTTTGCGTTCTGCCCAACTCGCCGTCCCCAAAACTGAGACACCCCTTCTTCTTCCTTCCCCATCTGGCTAGGATTGCCACTCCAGCAGCAGCCCCTCCCTCCCAGGCTGTGCAGACACCTCCGTCCTTCCCCACTGCCCTGTCCTACCCTTGCTACTTCGGGCAGCTTGATTCAGCATCCTGCTTTGGGCCGCCCTCCGAATGGTTCCCCCCCCCCCTCGCCTGCCTTTTTCACAGCAGCAGCAAACCTGCCCACCTCCTTCCTTGGGAAAAGGGAAGGCAGAGGTGAGGCTGCAGCTGTGCAGTGGGGCTGCCTTAACAAGCCAAGAGCCCTCCATTCTCCAGTCCACGAAGGCCTGGCAAGCCCAAGTTTACTTTTGCAATCAATCGACTCCGTTTCCCCCCTCCCCAATATGGTTCCTTCCCTTCTTCTTCCTCAGCTTCAGACCTCCCCCAGCTGCATTCTCCCTGCACCCAGCTCCACCCCAACACAAAGAGAGGGGGGGGTAAATTCAGGAGAGACAGGCTCCTTCTTTTGTGCAGCCACACAAAGAACAAGGACTGGAAGCAGATGCCATCTGCTCCCTGCAACCTGACAGTCTTAAAGAGACAGACACTTTTCCCCTTCCCCTCCCCCTGCCCTGTTGCCAGAAAAAAAAAGAGGGAAAGCCAGAACAAGGGATAAGGCTGCTAATGGTGAGGTGGCGAGGGGGGGGGGGAGAAGAGCAAGCGTCGTCCCCATTCACCCTGACTCCTAAACCCGTTGGAGGAAAGGAGTTTTCTGCTCCTGCCACGGTGGAGAAGCAGCAGCTACCTGGGTCTCCAGCCGGTACAAGCGCTTCTGGCCCCGGCCTGAGTGACTGGCCTGCTACGTGTGAGACTGCGCTGTCGCAATGGCAGCCAGCGCTGTGGAGACAGTGGGCGCCACAGGTTCGGGATGCCAGCGACGGTCGGGTGGACGCTCCTCGTGGCTGTGGGGCCACACCGCTGGCTGCCTTTGCCCCCCCCCCCAGGGCGGGGAGGAAGCCGAAGCCCGATGCCCCGGTGCTGGTGCTTGAGGGGTTAAGCTTTCCGCAGTGGCAGCTGCGCCTTCAGTCAAGCTGTGCCAAGCCATCCTCCTGCCGCTCTCGACTCCTCATGGGGAGGAGGGGGGGGGGCAGCAGGGAAGAGAAGAGATGATCCAGGCTGCCTGTCCCTTTGGCCAGGTCCATTCAGGCTGGCCAGCGGAGGAGGATGCAGGATTTGCCTGGCACAGACCCCAAAGCTGGAGAGCAGGAGGCTGCCATGGAGAACGCTGCTGCTGGGCCCGGGAGGCAGATGGGGAACCCCGAGAGCTGGGGCAGGGGCAGCACAGAGCGATGGGAGGCAGCATTCAGGGGTCTTGGCTGGGAGATGCACCCCCAGCCCCTCTTCCCTCAGGCAGCTTGGGTTCAATCACTAGCAGAGGGGGGTGGCTCCCCCCCGGAAGAAGGACACAGGAGCTTGTCTCTAGTCGCCTGGGAAGGGAGCCAAGGTGGTGAAATGCAGCCTCCCCGCCTCCTGGCGTCACCTTGGCCTTTCCCCTGGAGACTGGATACATGAGCTGGGCGCGAGGAGGAGGAGGAGGAGGAGGAGGAGGAACCTCGCTGGCCCGCTGCTGCTGCTGCTGCTGCTGCCACCAACAGTCAGGGACGGACTACCTGCCTTTCCTGAGCTGCTTTGTCATTCACAAAGCCAGAGCCGCAGATCTGTAGGTTGCCAGCGGAAATAGGACCCGCGCGCGCACACACACACACACACACACACACACACACACACACACGATGCACACACACACAGACCCTTGCAGCTGTCGGAAGCTGGGGATGCTGCTACCCCAAGGAGGGAGGGAGGGAGGGAGGGAACGCTGGGGGCTGAAGGCTCCGCCAGGCCAGATGCCTCCTGAACCCAGGCCAACAGGGCTCCTGTGTTTGCAAACACGGGAGGAGGCGAGAAGGAGCCTGTGGTTCACGCCACCCACTGCTCCTCTGCCCAGATATGGCCGTTTGCAAGGAGGGCCGCAACTGGCCCGGCGGGAAGAGTGTGAGCAGATCTCACAGAGACACGCTATGGAGATGTGTGGGCCCGGAAGTGGGGTCAGTTCTTGGGAAAAGGGAGGCAGAGCCGTAGCCGGGGGGGGGGGGCTTGTCGGTCAAAGGCAGGGTCAGGCAGGCTGGAGAGCTGTTGAGCATGACTGGCGGGAGACACGATCCTGACGGTTGAGACCCCAGAGCTGAAGGGAAAGAGCTTCCGTGGGTGAAGCAAGACCAGGAATGAGAGTTAGCGCGGAAGAGGAGGGGGGAGCCTGGGAGAATCAGAAACCTGCCGTTCTGGGCGAGGCTGGTGATCGAGATGATGGGCTTGTGCGCCATCTGCAAACGACAACAAGACGGCCGGGGAGGAGAGCAAGACGGCAGGCCTCAGGGGCGGGAACAGGAGCAGAGCTGCTGCTGTGCTGACAGAGCTCTGCCCTGGGCGGTCTTCTGCAACCCACGGAAACAAAGGGCTTCGTCGCGTTCACGCGGGAGGCCACTGGAACTGCTGGCCTTGCCGCCAGGCAGCCCACTAGAATGCTGGGGGCCAAATGAACCCGTTTGGGGCGGAGTCCCAGAAAGGGGGGCTCCGGACCAAACGGGTTCATTTGGCCCCCAGCATTCTAGTGGGCTGCCTGGCGGCAAGGACATTCAGAAGAAAGGAGGGTCCAAGGAGGAAGGCTGGCCGCCAAAGAACAGGACCGGGAGGTCTGCCCTAGGCCAGGGCGCCGGATTCCACTGGAATCTGTGTGGAGCGAACGGGTGAAGAGATGGGGCCAAGGGCAGAACTGGGGCAGAGGAAGGGATCTTTTGGCCCATGATCTCACTCGCCTCTGTGGAAATGCCTCCTTGCAGCCTTAGGGCCATTTTCTCCAAAGGTGACACCGGGTCTGTGGCGCACAACCTGAGCCCAGGATCATATGACCCAGAGCAAGCAGCCTTTCCCAGGATGCAACAGGAGGTCAGCCACAATTCTGACCCCCGAGGCGGGCGCGCCTGTCTCACCTCCTCGCCATTTGCATTCTCATTCACAGCTCCTGCCACCCCATCCCACCCCCTCCTCCTAGCAGGGAGGGTGGGGGGGCCTCAACCTCTCCCTGCTCTTTCTTCGGGATGCACAAACCTGTAGCACAGGCGCCCTCTGGCGTCCGGCTGAGGTTTGCAGGCCCAAAATCCAAAGCAAAACAAAAAGACTTGACCGCCAATTCAGAGGTTTTCCTGCACATGTGTCCCGGAGCCAGAGGGGCACCAACATGTATGACTTGAGTTTTTTGCCTGCAGGAGGGTTGAGCCTCTAACCCTCTCAAGGTAGGAGATCAGCTAGGGTCAGAACCTTTGCAGTGGGAGTTCCTTCCACACTGAGGGCACGAACCTGCTTTCCCCCAGTTTGATTTCCAGTTCAAATCAGCTGGAAGTGGAATTTGAACACTCATTCCACGTGGCACTTAATAACATAGCCCTAAATGGATGGTGTAGTGGTTTGGGAGTCGGACTTAGACCTGGAAGATCCAGGTTCAAATCCCCGCTCAGCCACGAAGCTTCCTGGGTGACCTTGGGCCAGTCACTATCTCTCAGCCCCACCTACCTCACAGGGTTGTTGTGAGGACAAAAAAAAGGAGGGGAGGAAATATGTACACCAATCTGAGCTCCTTGGAGGAAGGGCGGTATAAAAATGTGAAAAATAAAAAAATAAATAAATAATCCAGCAATGCCCACCCCCATGGGCAAGATTCACTAGATATTTACCCAGAAGTAAATCTTGTTGAGCAAAGGTCACACTCCCCCCCAACTGTTCCCTTAAATCAGGAGCTTCCTTCTTGGCCCTTGCTTTTAAAGCTGCTCATTAGATGCTTCCTGTTCGCTCCTGTGGCATTCCTGACTTGGGCCTTCATTAGTCAGTTCCTGTTCCCCGTGGGGCTTTCATTACTGGCTTCCTCTTGGCAAACCAGAACAATCACACATTAATCTCATTTTCCCCTCCATTTTTTATTGTCGCAAGAGCAACACTGAACAGGAGTGAACGGCGAAAATGGAAAGTGAACCGTGAGTGACGAGGAAGCAACTAATTAGCACCAGAGCTGGGAGGTGGCTGCTGAAGGAGGAGTTATTTTGCTTGGAGCCTGCCAGCGGGACCCTCCTCTTTTAGCCTCGTAACACAACCCTGCGAGGTAGGCGAAGGGAAGGGCTGGTGACTGGCCCAAGGCTACCCTGTCAACTTCGTAGAGCCCAGGCTTCCCTGATATTAATATATACTGTAAGCTGCCTTGATTTCCCTCCAAGGGAGAATTTTTTTAAAGCATATTGATTGGAAATCTTTGTAGTCCACCTTTCTTCCCCTCTTGCAAGAGAGGGACTTGGTACTACTTCAGTAGTAGCGAAACAGTGTGAAGAGAGGCTGTCGATTCCAGGCCAAGTGACCGGTGGAAAGCATTGCTTGGTGAGTGTAACTTGTGCAAGTGTCGCTTATGAGCTGTGAGCCAGGATGTCTTTGGCTAGAAACCTCACCTGGGGCAGGTAGTAACTTACTAAGTGGGGGCTTAGGCAGGCTGCAAAGCCCATCGTCAGTCCCACCTCCCCGCTTCCAGGCCTGGTGTAAGGTGGTGTCCTGAGACAAGGCATGTGAAATGCCTTGAAGAGCAGTGAGGAGAGGGGAGCTGCTTTTCGGCGGCAGCCCACATAGGAACCGCGCTGCTGCACGCTCAGCCCCACTTCCTGCAAAAAGGCTGCATCAGCTGAAGTGTGGTGTGTGCACACCGCGCCTCCGGCAATGAAGCCATGCCCTCCAGCTACAGGAACAGGGATGTGCATCTGCAGGGACGATGTGGGGAGGGGGCTGGATGAAGATCCAAAGCCCTTCTGTCCTTGTGTTTCAAAGGAACGGCTTCTCAGCACCGGCGAGGCTCTCAAGAATCAATTTGTCGTTTGATGATGAAAGAGCAAAACGGCTTAAGGCGCACCCCCGCGTGCCCCCCTCCCCACTGCCCCTCCTCCTGTCACGTCCTCTCTTCCTGCTCCCCCCCCCCCCGTCCACCTAGGATGCATTCAACTCACATCCGCAGAAAACGTTGTACAGCTGCAAAGCTGGGAGGCTGGAGGTCAAAAGCAGGCTGACAGGAGCCTTCCTCCTGGGACGTGGCTAAGTTCGGACTGCCTCGGGATGGTTTGCGGAGAGCAAACGTCCGCGCCTGCCCGTCGGAGGCCTGACCTCCGATGGGTCCCTGCAAGAAAGGGGTCGCTCTGCTTGTCAAGTTAAAACGTTTCAACGCCTAGGGTGAAAGTGATGTCTCCTTCCACGGGGATGGGATGCTCTGGCTTTTGAAGGGACGGATGTTGGCTTCAAATCAGGGAGAAACAGGAGCCTTACCTTTCCCCAGGAGGACCCAATGTGCCATGTTGGAGCTGCAAAAAGGACTTGAGGCGGGTTGACGTCTAAGCCTTCAATGTTATGACGGAAGGCGCTGGGGAAGTTGCGCTTTCGCCCTCGGATCCCCGTATCTGCAATTTCAGGCGGATTCAGTCTGGTTGGGATTAGTCAGCCGAGGACAGAGCATTCTGCACATGCTCAAAGGCCCTCACCTATTCCAGAGTTTCAGCTCCCACTTGAAAAGACCCCTTGTCAGCCCTGCCACTTGCGATAAACAGCTTCCTTGCACAGTTGCCTGTCTCCGGATACCATTTGCAAGGCCAAGCAGTGAGCGCCCACAGGGCTAGATTGGACCTTCCTTTCACGGACCCAGCTGCAATGGCAAGGAGCACACTGCACACGCACAGAGGCAGCCATGCTCAGAAGCCACCCTGTCTGAGCATGGCATGATTATTAATTAGAACGAGGGGACAGGTCTCTGCCCCGAAGGGCTCACACTTGACATACTGCCACAGCACAGGTTCTGGGAGACCGAATTAATGGATGCCTGCAGTTTGAATATTGCCACGGCCTTTGGCTCACCAGGTGACCTCGAGCAACCCACTTCCTCCCAACCTCAGCTTCCCATCTGCAACATGGAGCTAATAGCACGCGCTCCCCTGGTGAGGTTGGAAGGACCACAGCGACCGAGCAGGCGAGAATGTTGCCAGCACTCAAAAGTGCCGCACAATGATTAGCACAGTAAGTGATTTCTTATTAACAGCGCAATCCGACACTTGTCTACTCAGAAATAAATCCCATTGGGGTCAATTGGCCTTACTCCCAGGAAAGTGCATACAGGATTGCAGCCTAAGTGATTAAGTCATCACACAAAAACATTGTGTGGGTGTGTGTGGAAAAAACACACCACAACTTTAAACAACTTCCTTTAGTGTGTTTTCTTCTCCTGCCACTAATTCCGATTTTCAAACTTATGATACCTCATTTAAAGACGGTTATTATGCATGTACAAACATTGCATTATGGATGTGCATGAAAATGGAATTAAATGCAAATATTTAATTATATAAATGAATATATACAGCACATCAATATAAAAGATGCATGAGGCGGCTAGCCTCTGCATGCTTCCTCAGAAGTAAGCCCCACTGTGTTCAATAGGACTTGTTCCCAAGATAATGTGCACTATTAGATCAGGGGTTCCCAACCTGTGGTACTAGTACCACCAGTGACACTTCGGCCGACTGCCGGTGGTACTCGGACTGCTGGAACACTGGAACCCCACTCTGCTTTTGGTGGTGCATTTTTGCTCCCAAGAAGCTCCTGCCTTTGGCCAAGCCTCTTAGGAACGCTGAGAAGGGCTCTCTCACCTGCCCAGAGTCTCCTCCCTCCATTTTCTGGCCTCTGAAAACCTGAAAGTAACTGGTGATGATGTCATCGCCAATCACTTTCAGTGGTACTCAGGAGAGTGGAGCCGGAGATGGTACTCGGCCAGGAAGGGGTTGGGAACCCCTGCATTAGTATTATAGCTTTACAGCACAATCTTATGCCTGTCTACTCAGAAGTAAGCCCCACTGAGTTCAATGGGACTTGCTCCCAGGTAAGTGAGCATAGGATTGCAGCCTTAATGTAACATGAGCTACATTCTGCCTCTTAGGCAGTCCTTGGGAAAGATGATGGCCTAGAACAGGGGTTCTCAACCTTTGGAGGCCCGGGTACCCCCTATCACGGTCCAATTTTCTGAAGTACCCCTTGCTAATTAACTGCTAATTAATTGGATCAATCAATTAATTAATTAGGTAATTAATAATTAAATAAAAAGTACTAAAACAATTTTAAATGTGAAAAAATATCTTATTTAACAGTGATTGTGAGTGAGAGAGAGAGAGAGATGCAAGGATCTCTTTTTTCTCCAAGTCACACTTCCCAAAATCAGCTCCTCCCTCCCCCACCCCACCAAAGTACATTTTCCAAAGTACAAAAATAAGCCCAAAACCAAAAATCAGAGACAAAATTTTAAATAATTAAAATTTAAAATCCATGTTAATTAACACTTAATTAGCTGCTGATAGGGCAGATAAGGGGCAGGCCTTGGCGTACCCCCCAGCAAGAGGTCCGCGTACCCCTAGGGGTACCCGTACCACAGGTTGAGAACCTCTGGCCTAGAAGTTAACAAATGCCCTTAGGCAAATGTCTCAGTTTGCTTCCTGCTGAGCCAGATGTGTCTGTGGTCGCACCTGAGCACTCCTGATGATATCACCACTCCTGTTGCAGGAGAAATGCCAGTGTTCCACACCCTCTGGACTACACCCTTGTCTGTCACCTTTGAGCTATCTGATTTTGCTGGGCTCTCTTTGAGTAACAGATTGGGATGAGGCAGAAAACACGTTAGGAGTGACAAAGCATGGAGCAGAAAGAAAGTGATGAGGAAACACAAAGCAGAGGAGATGAAATCAGGAACTGACTAACTGCTCCCAGAAAACTAACAATAGCAGCCTATGTTTGCTCCAGGGCTGCAATGAGATGGCCTTCCTTTCCCCGTCCACTGGATCTTTCCCAGTCCTCCAGTGCGACTGCGCAGCAGTGCAAATCTTATGGCTTCCACACAAAGGCCAATAACACTTGCCATTTAGATACCAAGAGCTTTGAAAGCGCCTCATGTACGTGGCCGTGTGGTAACTCTTACAACGGTCCTGGAAGGTGGGCCAGTGTGTTCATGGTAGAGGTGAGATCTGAATGTGGGATTTCCTTCTCTTAGCATATGCACCAGTGTCACACACTCCTGGCAGTAGCTGGCATGGGCATGGAGGCTCCGGGTACAATTGGGTCAAGAAAAGGAGCATGGAGCAGCAAAGGAAGTATGGAGGAGAGGAGAGTGGCTGGCTAGAGTGTTTCCCATAAAAAGGAAGTTGGAGACACTCTAGCCCACTCGACTCTTCTCTACGGTTCCTCTTCTGCTCCATTTCGTCCTGTTCAAATCCGGGGAGTAGGAGCAAAGATGGTAGCTGGCTGGTAAGGGTGAGCAGCATTTAGCATGGCATAGCTGCCATGCGAAGCAGAGGCTGTGGCTGCTGCCTCAATTGCCGGGAGGTCTTTCTTGGACCAGCTCTGCTGGCAAGAAGGAACAGAGAGGCTATGTGAAGGGAAATGGAGGAAGAATGTTCTGACTGTAAGAAGAGCTGTCCGGCACTAGAGCAGTCTGCTTCATGTGGCGGTGGGCTCTCCCACTCAAGCAGAGGCTGGGCGGCCACCTGCGGTCTGCACTGAGCAGGGGGTTGGACTAGAGATGACCTTCCAACTCTATGATTCTATGTGAAAAAGACTGATGGCGTGGTCATGCCTTTTATATGCTGTTCTCAAGTCTGACAAGAGATGCAATACTCTGACAAGAGATGCAAGTAAGACAAGAGATGCAATACTCAAGTCTGATCAATGCCTCTTAAGTCAGGACAGCTGACTGAATTTCTGCCTCTGTCAAAACAAAAAATGGCAGCGCTACCAGACAAAACCATATCTAAATGTGTGTCTGCATGAAATGGAATTGGAAAAAAAACCCAGTGCAGAGTATCTGCAGCGGTCCCAAATGGGAGCGGAAACCATTTTGAAATGGGACTTTAAATGTGAACATGAAAAATGTCCAAAGAAAACCCTGTTTCCAAAACTTCAAAATTTGAGTGTCAAATGGCAAGCTTGTTTCCTGCCAGAGAAACCGCAGACACAGATTTGATCCTGATACAAAACACAGGCTGCAATCCAGACACGCTTACCTGGAAGTAAGTTCCACTGAACCAGACATAACCAGTGTGAGTTGGATTGCTGGACTTGCTTCTGAGTAGACATGCGTAGGATTGTGCTGTAAGCCACTTGGAACACATAGGGGAGCAGCCGGGTAGAAATCTCTCCTATAAAGAAAGATTTGAGTGCTTACTTTTTAATTCCATGTCCTTTGTATCAATATACAAATATGATCCAACAGAGGATAAAGCGTTAAAAAAAATTGCTTAGCCTTTTACGAGGTTTGCTCATTCTAACACCCGACATGATTGTCTAAATTAAAGACGGCTTCAGATACGGTCTACTGCTGTTTAAATATTGATGCTATGTTATTTTTATAGGACACTGTCGTTGTATTATTGTTCCGTTTTAAATATTTGCTGGTGTGGCCCCTGCGGGCTGCGTGCCTGTGGGAGGGATTGGATTTTTAAAAAATGAATATCAATAGGGCGGTCAAGATAAAGGAATACATGTGGATAAATAGGCTTACAGAGATCTCCAACCTGGACAGAGTGCTAGACCTTTAAGAGAAGGAATGTGGGCAGGTGTAGCTTGTTAAGTTCTAGAGCACAATCCTAGGCATGTCTACTCAGAAGCAAGCCGCATTGTGTTCAGTGGGGCTTGCTTCTGAGTAGACATGCCTAGGATTGTGCTCTAGAACTTAACAAGCTACACCTGCCCACATTCCTTCTCCTAAAGGTCTAGCACTCTCTCCCGGTTGGAGATCTGGTAAGCCTATGTATAAAGAGATAGATATGCATAGATTTCTACCCCTATTTACATGTATCCATTTGTTTATTTCTATCCCTGCTGTCCATAAGATTACCGAAAGTGGCTTTTAGATATAAAAGCAGGACATCTGGCTCAGTCTCTTAAATGGCTGAAGATCTGAAGGACAGCAGTTCAAGACGGCCGGAAGTGTCTGTTGGAGAGCTGCCGGCACGCCGAGCTGAGAAGTTGCAGAGCCTCTCTGGGGGAGTGGAGCTGCAGCTGCAGCACTTGAGTGAGAGTCAAGGTTGCCCTGTCAGCTGAGGCGTGGTGAGGCGAACGCCAGAGAGAGAGAGAGAGAGAGAGAGCTGGACTGTGAAAGCAACATCTCGAATGAAGGGTTCTACAAAAGATTAGAACATTGTTGTATTGTAAAAACCCCTTGGGGTTTGGAAAGCCTGCCCATGTACACCACCTTGAATTAAAGTCAGAGGAGAAATCCAATGACCAAGAAAGGCGGTATATGAAAGCCGTTTCAGACCGCTTGCGGAGGCGAACAAAGACGAGCGAGCGCGAGAGGCTGGCCACCGACCTGCCTGTCTGTCTGTAGGAGTGTCTCCCTGCAAATAGTCCCTCCTTTTGTCCCGCCTTCTGAAGAAAGCGCAGCTGTGATTTGCTGATTGGTGGCTCCAGTAGCGCAACTGTGCGCCCCCCTGAAAACATGGCCCAGGAGGATGTTCGAGCGTGCCGGCAATCAGGAGACCGCTCGCTTCCGCTGTGGTAACCAGACACCCCAGCACGCCTCGGCTAAGCTCCGGGACGAGCCGAGATTCGTGCGGTCTGAAGCGGCCTTGAGCCCTTTCGGGACAGGGAGCCATTTAATCATTTGATTTTGTCTGTGAACCGCTTTGTGAACTTTTTGTTGAAAAGCGGTATATAAATACTGTTGTTAATAATAATAATAATAAATACTGTATATTATTATATTATATTATATAAAGAAGAAAAATATAAATAGAGGTCTAAATAAATATCTACATCATCTACATTTATTTATTTACAAGATTTCTATCCCACTTTTCATGAGATTCCCAAAAGCAGTTTGGTAATCTCACGAAATGCAGGGAATGAATGAAATAGAGGTAGGAATACATTTACCGGTGTTTATACAAACATAGGTATTTCTACTCCTATTGATATTTAGCTATACATTTATAAAATATTTGTATTTTAATATATCTATATTATATTTATTTTCAGAGGCTGTCCTTTGGGGACAGAGAACCATTCATTTTACCACACAAACTGTTCTGTGTGAACTATTTGTTGTTGTTGAAAAAGATCTATAAATATTATTAAATACTTTATTTTAACTCATTATACATTATAGGATAATTATAATAATGCATTCATAAATAAAATAGGTACAGTAAATATATACATTTTTGTATATGTATTTTTATACACAATATACATTATATCATATAATTGTTATTTATGATATATTTTTATAATGTATACATGATATGAACGATCTGCATACTTTATCCTTAGGTCTATGAACCGCTTTTGGGCGATCGCGCGGACCCTGCAATGACTGAGTAAAGGCAGACATCGCTCCTTCACCGTTTGCTCCTCTTTATTTTCAATACTGAAACTGCATTGAAGACTCGGGGCGCCTTTGTTTGGACCGCGCTGGCCAATCAGCACCAAGGCTAACGGCGTGAGACCTGCGACTGTTAAGGGGCGCGGGTAGCTTTGGTTTATATACATTTGGCGGAGGGACTCTTTAAAAACTTCAGAGCGCACGCGCGCCGCTCTCCTCGCTTCCCCCTCCCCTTCGCTTTCGCGCCCTTTTCCCCCCTCCCCTCTCTTCTTAGCTCCCCCTCTTC
The DNA here is from genome assembly GCA_026170595.1 of Plestiodon gilberti rubricaudatus. Classification (NCBI taxonomy): domain Eukaryota; kingdom Metazoa; phylum Chordata; class Lepidosauria; order Squamata; family Scincidae; genus Plestiodon; species Plestiodon gilberti. The sequence goes on along the minus strand of JANXHW010000009.1, from coordinate 33,599,786 downwards.
TCCGTCTGTTCCTCCCCGCCCCAAAAAGCCTCAGCGGCCGCCTACCTTCCCTCTCCTGCGCACGCGCTTCAGGAACCGGGTTCCCTTTACCTTCCGCCCTCTTCCTTGCCCACATGCTGAGGCACGCATGCGCATGCACCTCTCCTCCCCTCCGAGATATTTCCCACCTCCACGCTGTGCGTCAGGTGCTGCTCGGTTATCCCTGCCTCCCGCGTCGCTTTGGCTCTTGCGCAGGCGCAGTAGCGGCATACCGCCCCCTCCCCCTTTCTCTGTGCCCCCCCCATTACGGATTTCTGAGGAGACTTGGGGGGGTCGTCGTCACCATGGGGGTGAGTCAGGCCTAGACTTCGCATAGAGGGAACGGGGGTGTTCTGGGAAATGGGGCGGGGGGCTGGTTTGGGGAGGGGGTTGGGGTAGGAAGGAAGGAGGGGGCATATTTGTGTGAGAGAAAAGTTTGGTGCTGGGGGGTCAGCATGCATGGGGGCTTGTGGAGTTAGAATATGTGGGGGAGCTTTGACTTAATATGGGGGTGGGGAATTCGTGGTTGGAGAGAAATAAGTGGGGGAAATGGAGGGAGCAAATTTGGGGTATTGATGTAATTATGTGTGGGGAGACTTAGGGCTGATATGACCCCAGAACCTGGTGGGGGGTGGTATCATGTGGAGAGAGGGAGACATGTGAAGAAGGACTAATAGTGGGGGGATGGAAAGTTTACGTTGAAGGAGGAAGATGAGTAGGACTCAGAGATTAATGGGTGGAAGGATTAATATTGGGGGTTATATTAAAGTGAATTGTGGTGGCAATGGGGACTTGGAATAGGAGGAGGGAGCTAGAATTTAATGTGGGGCTGGTAGGACGTTTGGGTGCTGGAGGGAGAAGAATAAGTAGGGGTCAATGTTGGGGAGCTATTATGGTAATTTTGAGGTGAGGGAAGTGTAAATTAGGGGGAAATTGGGGTAAATATTGAGGCTCCTATCAGGCGAGGGGAAGAGTTGAGGTGGTGAAAATGTGGGGGGTGGAAGGAGGTAATTTGGGTGAAACTCAGGTGGAGGGGTTGATATTGGTAGGTTGTAACATGATCACCGAGTGTGATGGATGGGTTGGGGTCATGGAAAACGGGCATGTGGGGTTCATATGCAGGAGGGATGACAAGCTTTAAGGGAAGGAAGTTGTGGGAAACCTGGGTGGAGGGATCCATATTGGTGGGTTATTATAAAGCGACTGTGTGGGAAGGGGAAGACTTTGGGCCAGGGAAGGGGAAGATATGTTTGTTTTTTTTATTTAAAGAATTTATACCCTGCCTTTTTCCCGACAGGGCAACCAAGGCGGCTTACAGAATTAAAACATGTTCAAATAAGACAAAATACAATAAAAATAATAAAAAACAAAGCAATTAAAACAAACACCAATGAGTCACCTTAAGATTAGGTAAAGGTGACCCCTGACAATTAAGTCCAGTCGTGTCCAACTCTAGGGTGTGGTGCTCATCCCCATTTCAAAGCCGAAGAGCCAGCGTTGTCCGAAGACGCCTCCGTGGTCATGTGGCCGGCATGACTCTCCTTGCCGCAGCGCGTAGCATGCGGCTGGAACACGGAGCGCTGTTTACCTTCCCGCAAGCGGTACCTATTTATCTACTCCCATTAACATGCGTTGGAACTGCTAGGTTGCTTAAGATTACATTTGATTAAAAAATCCAGCCCACCATGTCGGCAATCGAATGCCAACCTAAATAAAAACATCTTAAGGCCCTGCCGGAAGGTCTCCAAAGAGGGAGCCATTCTTAATTCCAGGAGGAGGGAATTCCATAATTGGGGTGCCACCACCAAGAAGGTCCTATTTCTCGCCGCCATCCCCCTCACCTCTGTCAATGGAGACACTGTTAGCAGGGCCCCTCCTGATGACCTCAGAGGATGGATTGGGTTATAAAGAAGGAGGAGGTTCCTCAAATACCCTGGTCCAGAGCCATAAAGGGCTTTTAAAAGTCAAACTAGCACCTTGAATTGTGCCCAGAAATGAACCGGCAGCCTTTGAAAACTGTCTGACTGGTTGGCCCGACTGAGTCAAACTGACGAGCCCTGGGACAGTCGCATTCTGCACTAGTTGCAGTTTCCGGACAGTCTTCAAAGGCAGCCCCACGTAGAGCGCATTGCAGTAATCTAGTCTAGATGTCACTAGGGCATGGGTCACTGTGACCAGGTCTGCACAATCCAAGTACGGTCGCAGCTGGTGCACCAGCTGAAGCTGGGCAAAGGCCCCCCTGGCCACAGCCACCACCTGGGATTCCAGGAGCAGCTGTGCATCCAGGAGAACCCCCAAGCTGCGTACCTGCTCCTTCAGAGGGAGTACAACCCCATTCAGAGCAGGGTGATGGGGTGGAAAGGTTGGTATTGGAAGAAAGGAGGGAAATGTGGGGGGCAATATGGAGGGATTGATGTAGGGAGGAGGAGATTTGGGGTCTCACGGGGGATTGTGTGGGCGGGTTTGAGGTTAGTTTGGAGGGTGGAAAGTTTAGTGTTGGTTGGAAGGTGTGTTGCAGTTCTGCCTTGGGGAAAAGGAATAGACTTTGTCGTTATTCAGCAGGGAGTTTCAGGAGGTTGAGCTTGCAGTGTCAAGCGTCTGCATCTTAAAAATATGTATGCATTTTCAGACTCATGGTACTTTAGCACGCAGCTCTCCTGTAACAAATTTAAATACGATGGTTTCCTTGATGCAGAGAGCACCTCCTACCCATGAAACTAAAACGCTCTACCCCAACTAAACTAAACCCCAAAAGTTGCAAGCTTGGGCTGTTTGTGCACCCTTGTGCGCATGCAAGGTGCACCGTTTGTCCACTTGGATGAAATTACTCCATTCTATAAATCATATGGTTGTCTTGCACATTTAATACCATTTATTAATTGTTTGACTTTATACTCCACCTAATTTGGAGGACCCTGGGTGGGTAGCAGTCATTTATCACATGCTCTACCACACTTTTACAAATACAAGTTTTCCATATCCATGTGTGTGTGAAATATATATATACAATAAAAATGGGCCTATCTTTTTTTAATGCAATATTTGTGTGCTTACCTGGAAGCAAGTCCCACTGATTTCAATGCACTAATTAGTGTGCATAGGATTGTAGCCAAAAGTCACACTTACCTGGAAGTAAGTCCTTATTGAACTTGACAGGGCTTCCTTCCGAGCAGACATGCATAGGCTAGTGTTGCTGTTCTTCCGTACTTTTCTGACCACTGTAGCCCCTTCCTTTTTATGTCTTGCTGCCCAGCACCCAGCAAATAGTTTATTTTGCATCGTTTCTTAGTCATTTGTTTGCTGCTGACATCGCTTCCTCCGAGGAGCTCGTTGTGGTGTATGTAAGTCTCCATATTTAACCTCACAACTGCCCTGTGAGGTAGGTTATGCCCAGGGTCTCTTTGTATTTTGTAGTTCTGCTCTGATGGGTTTTTTTTTTGGGGGGGGGGTGTTCTTTTCCGCCTTCTAATTTTTATATAAAAACATTAAATTGGATCACCGGAAAGTAATTGGGAGAAGATTGGTGGAGATAAGGAGGATGTGATAGAGGAAGTGAGACTGGATACGGGCCGCTGTGAGATACAGGAAGCTGGACTAGATGGACCTTTGGCCTGAGCCAGCAGGGCTTTTCTTATGTTCTTATGATGGGCGCCACCCACAGGTGACAACCCTAATTTCAGTCTCATTTGATGGTGGGGCCTCTGGCCCACTGGGAAACCTTGCTCTGGTTTTCATGACAGCGTCCCTCCCTTTGCTCGCACGCTTTCAGGAGAAAGCCTGAAAGCTGGCACCTTGGAGATGCCTGAAACTGGCACTGATTATGCTCCTGATTTATACAAGAGTTGGATGTTTCTACCTTGTGGATGGAAATTATTTTCCTTTGTTTTCAGTAGCTGGACGGCATTAGGGGTCTGGAACCCAGAATCAAGGTTGTGGGGCGGTGGATGGCCTTTAAATTTCAAAGCATCAATATGAATCTTCTTTTAGGAGACTTGAGTCAATTTTTTGAGATGCCACGTTTTGGCAGGTGTGGCTAGTTAAGCCAAGATGAGAATATTTCCTTCTGGGGCAGACTCCTGAAAGGAGGGGTGGGGGAAGCCCTGTCTTCTTTTGCAGCTGGTCACCCTAGCTTGGAACATGCCGTACATCCAGTTTGTCAGTCGCCACTTGCCTCTTGGTCACAGGGCTGTTGTGAGGTCTGAGGGTGCAGCCTTGCCCTGGTTTTGCCTTGCTGCAACTTGGCAGATCTGGGTACTGGTCAGTGCCTGGATGGGAGACCGCCTGAGAGCCCCACATCATCCCCTGTTGTGAGTTCTGTGTTGGGATAGAATGCAGTACCCTAAACTACATCGTCTCAGTAGTCTGTTGCCAGGTGGTGCAGTCAGATTAGGAGCAGGGAGACCTGTGATCTATTTCCCATTCATCCATGAAGCTCATTGAGTTATTTTGGGCCAGGCGCACATGCGTGAACTTCTCCTCTCTTCTCCTATCCTACTTCAAAGAGTTGTTGTGAAAATAACAGAAGGGGGGGGCGGGAGAGAGAGAGAGAGAGAGAGAGAGAGAGAGAGAGAGAGAGAGAGAGAGAGAGAGAGAGAGAGACCCTTATAATCTGCCCTGAGCAATTTGGAGGAAGGGCAAATAAAAATTGCCTTTCACTATGATGCACAAGGGTTGCCTTCAGATAGCCGGACAGTTCCTGTAAACCGGAAGAGATTTGGTTCCGGTTTCTCCCCTCCCTGGTGGATGATGTGCCAACAAGGACTGGTGCAGTCTGAGTAGGTGAGCTGATTTGAAGCTTGCCAGAGGCGAAGAAGAGTTGCAGCGATCAAAAGCTTTTCCAAGCAAGCTGAAGACCTCCGTCTTCCTGCACCTGCAAGGAATCTGCTATACTTTGTTTGTGGGTGGTGGTTTTTGTTCTTTATTTGTAATTCTTTATGTGCTTCTCGCCCCCCCCCCCCTTTTTGGAAAGCGACTTTAGGCCCTTAATGTGCCAGGCTGACGCAGGCAACAGCATTGCTTGCTGCCTGGCAGTCTTCCTGTCCCAATTTTCCCTTGCTCTGCTTGGCCTCTGAACTTCCCAGCCAACCATGCATTGGGGAAAAAAAAATGGTGTCCTTGATTGAACTTTAGTGGGGGTGGAAGGGTTGTGTAGAGGTTAAGCATGTCCTTTTGGCTCTCAACCACTGTGACTCACTGACTCACCAGCCTGGCAGAACTTTACAGCTCTTCAGAAATAAGTCTCTCTTTTTTTTTTAAAAACAGCAATATTTCCAAGTCAGATTTTTCTTGCCTCGCAATGCTGCAGGTGGGGGGACGGGACGGGGACCTGGTGCAATGTGGAAAAGTTGCTCCTCTAAGTGGGAGCCTGGATTCTGTTCCATGAAGATTTGGTTCTCTGTTGCTCTCGGAGGGCCATGTTGTGCTTTTCTTTTTTTTTCTTTTTCTTCCACTCGACAGAAGCCGTCTCCACGTAGAGGAAGCGTAACCGCCAAAGGAGCCCTTACTCATCATGCCTGAACTGGGGCTTCTTGGCATGGCCTCCTGTTTCTTAAGGTCACTTGCAAGGATGGTGGTTGAGCGACCACATTCGGAAGCTCACCAGTTGCACCGTTTTTTCTTTTGAGGATGCAAAGCTGAATAGTGAATCAAAGCTTGAGTCGATGGAGCAGTGTGGGCCAGCATCAGTCAGAGGGGCTGTGAGCTAAAGGCATCCTTGCCTGTCCTGCTGTGGTGCTCTAACAGGGGACAGCTATTCCCTATTCGAGCAACACCCCCCTTTTTGTCTCCCCGCCCCCATGTAGGCATAATCCATGGGTAGAGCATAATCCATGGGTGTGTGTTTTGTTGAATACGAGAGGATTTCAGCCCAAGTCTTACTGAGCACAATGGGCTTTCTTCTGAGTAAAATAAATAACACCATTGTAGCATGGATATTTTCATGATCAGACATATCGTAAAACTCTAGGGACTTTTATGGGTTAAAAGATCATGTAAATTTTTTTTATAATATCAAACAAGTAAGAGGAATTCCAGTTTAAAATATATAAAAACACAAAGAATCCACATACATTGTCAATATCAGTCCCAACGTTTCATCCACTCTCTGGACATTCTCAAGGGAAACACAGGTATGTTGTGCAGAATGAAATTGGCTGCTGGAGCAAAGGCACAAGTTTAAAAAGGAATAGGCTTGAAAAAACGCGGGAAACTGTAATTGTCAATTGGCAACGGAGCTAACCTCCCACCTCTAGCACGTCATTTTCAAACATCTCTATCCATGGGTTGATTGAAGGCACCTCCTGCTGTGGAGAGGCTAGCGTGGTGTAGTGGTTAGAGCAGTGTGTTTCCAACCAGGGTCCCATGTGTGTTCCCAAGGGGACCTGCGAAATGTTGCAACCTCCCACCTCTAGCACGTCACTTTCCCTCCCCCTTGCACCAGCCAGTTGCTCCAACTCCAAAATTGGGAGTGTCCATGAGTAACTCGCGGCCTGGCTTTGCTGCGCAATACATCTTGTGGCCATCCATGCTGAATATTTAAAAAACCTGACTTTATTTGTGTGTGGTGTATGCTGTGTGTTGCATTTTATTTTTGATTGTATAGCAGAGAGAGGGAATGAGGGTGTTCCCTCAACCCAAAAGGGACTGAAAAGCACTGTGTTAGAATCTTGTCTTTAAACCAGGAAGATCTGGGGTCAACTCTCCATTTACTGGGTGACCTTGGGGCAGTCACTGCCTCAGCCCAGTCAATCACACGCAGGTGTTGCGACTGTGAGGATAAAATGGCAGTAAGGAGGCGGAAAAAACACCGCGTGTGCTACCAGGAACTCCTTGGATGAAGGATCAGGAGAAAGGTGTCCTCTGTACAGGCTGTTTCCCGTTGCGTGTGCCTTCTGTTCGGCTCCTAGCGTTGCTTGGGGCATCCAGGTGACACCGTGTGCTGCGCCGTAAAGCATGTGGTCCCTGCACGGGGGACGATGTGTTCGTGCTGCAGTCCTGAGTGCCGTTCACCTTGTGCGCTGGACAGGATAAATAAGGAGTCTTGCGCTAACCTCCCACCCCTTCTCCTTCCAGAGGAAGTCGAGCAAAGGCAAAGAGAAGAAGCAGAAGCGGCTGGAGGAGCGCGCGGCCATGGATGCCGTCTGTGCCAAGGTGGAGGCCGCTAATAAAGTGAGCTGCATTTCTCTTCCCTTGCCCCCCCCCCCCTTCTCATGGAGTCAGTGCTGTGTAGGTAGTTGGAGCAGGGCGGCCCATATCAGAATCTCTGCTCAGCCGCAGAGCTCATGGGGTGACCTTGATCCCATTCCTCTCCCCTTCATCTACCTCACCGGGATGCTGTGAGGGTTAAAACGGAGGGCCGAGGAGACCCTTATATTTTTTGTCCTGTTCAGAGCAGCGTAAATGAACTAAATTGTCCTTTGCCTCAACAATGAAAAGCCAAGAAACGGAAGGGGGGGCACAGATGCTCTACAGCTGAGAAAACCATAATGAATAACAGGGGAAAACCTTCATACCCAAGTTAATTTTTGTTACAGCTTCTTCTTTTCTTCAGAGTGTGGTATGGTGGTTGCTGGAAAGCGGTATATGACTATTTTTTAAAATAAAAATAAGAAGAACTCGGAAGAAAAGGGGAACTGTCATGAGCAGCCTTCTCACGTGCGAGGCTGTGATCCTGTGTAGTCGTTGGCCTGTGAGTCAGCCCGGTGGAACGCAGTGGGACTTGCTTCTGAGTAAATATGCGTAGGATTGTGCTGTTAGATAAGGCAGTCGACCTGCTTGGAGTGACTTTAGAAGCGGTAGCTGACCGCAAGAGGCTGCCAGCGTTCTCTTTTTAAATGGTTTGTTTAAATTTAAAAGGATATTTTGTAGCTGCTGTTTCATTCGTAAAGCTCCAAGTAGGTTATGCGCTATTTGAAAAGATCGTCAAAGCCATGTGCGGCACGTGACCAGGGAAGCTCTGGCTATGCCTGTCAGTACGTCGCACTTTCTGTGGCTCCTGAGGGTTAGGGTTAGACCAGAACCAACGGGTTGAATCTCCAGGGAAGGAGATTGAGGTGAGACGTGAGGAAGGATTTCCTAACGAAGCACTGCCAGGCACTGGAGCAGTCTGCCTCCTGCAGTAGCAGCAGACTCTCCCTTTGCCAGCAGAGACTGGATCCAGACCTGTCAGGGATACGTACGCCCACAGAGCGTGCTTCTCCATGACTTGGCACCCGCTGCCCATAGAGCATGGGTCTACCATTGTACCTCCGAAGATGATGCCAGTTGGCTCCCTGGCTGGTCTTTCTTGTAGCTTCTCGGGTAGGTCCAGGGAGGTTCCCCCCCCCCCCCAACGCTTTCTCTAGTAGTCAAGTTCCCACAACCCTTGCGCCCTGCTGGAGTTTGGGGGATGCATACCTTTTGAATGAAAAGGCCCTAATTTGATTTGATAATGCTGGGTGAAGCCCTTCTTACATTACTGTGGCACGTCCAGTCTTTGAACTTCGGAAGGGTTAGGGAGATCAGTGCTTGCCATTCTCCCTGGTGGCTACATGCTTTTCTCTTTAGCCCTTATTCTCTCGCCCGCCATCTGCTCCACACATGCATCAGAGCTAAAAGCTTCCTCTTCCTCCTTGGGATTTCAATGGGTCTAAAAAAGAGATTCCCCCCCCCCTTCAAAACAGCCAAGGAAGCAAAATGAAGCGGTAAAGCTCCTGAAGGGGTCTCTTTGCCCAGCTGCTTTGTAGACACCAAGCCCTCTCTGCAGAGAGCTTGGGGTTGCATGGTTCAGATCTTACCTCTTCTGTGAACTCAATGGCGGCCTTTAGGCAACCCTCTCCCTGGCCTTGGTCTTGCCCATCTACAAAATGGACACAAGAAGACGTGTCTTAAGGCTGAACTACACGACAGGCAGAGGCTCCGCCGTTGCCTCTGCCTGGCGCCTCCGCGCTGGAAGCGGGGGAGTGTCTTCAAGCCTGTTGCCCCTCATGTTGTCCCGCCTTCCTAAGTTGCTGTGTTTGCTGTGTGGATGTAACCTCCAAGGTGATTGGTTGTCGTTCACATTGGCATTCAGCCACCCTCCCCCCCCTCTCCTGTGATTGGTAGGCTGCAGCAGCTCCGCAAGCCACCTCCAAGCTCTGCCGTCACGCCCCCTAAAAAATAGAACACTCGACTTGGAGTACGCGGCAGTGGGGCGGAGGTTCGGCGGCTCTGCCGGATTAAAAAACGCTCCGCGACGCTGTCATGTAGATCAGCCTTTACAGGGCAGTACCTCACAATAATGCACGTGAAGTGCTTTGAGTGCTTGAAAGTGCTACTCAAAAGCTAATTGCTACTATTATTTATGTCTCTGACTTTCTGTGGGTTTTTTTTTTCCTCATAGCTGGGGGACCCTTTAGAAGCCTTCCCAGTGTTCAAGAAATACGACAGAAATGGGTGAGTAAAAATTAGGCTCTTTTGTTGGGTCAGAGTTACTTGAATCCTGGTCCCAGTCCCAACATATTGGAGCCATTACCCTCTGTGTCACAGTTCATACCCGCAGCTGGTTGCAATCTGTATATGCTCTCTCTTCTCCCTCCTTCCTCCCCCCACCCACTCACAGACTGTACCTGATGCCTTGCAAGCGACTGATTTTAGCAACACACTCGCACCCCACCCCGGCTCTAATTGCATCTCTTTTCTGTCCTCGTTGCAGGTTAAACATCTCCATTGAGTGTAAACGAGTATCCAGCTTGGACGCGGCCACACTTGACTGGGCTTTTGAGCTAACCAAAGTGAACATGCAGACCTTGTAAGGCTGGTGGGATGCTCAGGCTGGAGGGAGGCAGTGGGCAGCCGTGGGCGGAAGGGAACGGTGGTGGGTCTGTGTCTCTAGTGGCGGGGCCGTAGCTCAGCGTAGAATACTTGCTTTGCACGCAAGAGGCTCCAGTTTGAATCCTGGTAGGGAAATCTCTGGGAAAGACCCCCCTGAAATCTGGGGGGGGGGGCTGCCACCTGTCACTATGGACAGGGCTGACCTGCACCAAGGGTCTGACTCCATGTTAGGCAGCCTCACCAGCAGCATCCACAGCTCAGTGGTATGTCATGTGCTTTGCATATGGAAGACCCCAAACAGCACCTCCAGTTTAAAGGATCAAGACCCTGGAGAGAGCCTCTGGTGGTCGGAGTAGACAGGACACAGCTAGAGAGACAAATGGTCCAACTTGACTTCATATGATGATTATTACTGCCACAAATATTTATATACCACTTTCCCCCCTCCCCCCAAAAGAAGTTCACCAAGCAGTTTCCATAGCAATGAACAAATGGTCCCCTGTCCTGAAAAGGCTCACAATCTAAAAAGAAGCAGAAGACACACCAGTGAAGAGGAACAGCTGCTCGTCCCCTGCGAAATGTATTGTATTTGAGATCCCCACTTGAAAAAGGTGCCTCTTTGCCCAGTTAGCTGGGCAATATGTCTTCTGTTTGGAGTTCTCCTCCCACTAGTGAGGTGGAAGACTCCTTCCTGACTGTTTGGAAGGGGTGCAGGTGTGAGGGACAGAACGCAGAGTATGGCAGGGGATCTCCTACCCTTCGGGGCCTAGGTGAAAGAGTGGAAGAGCCCCAGTTGTGGCCCGGTCGGCATAGGTTCAGTTCGGATACACCAGCAAAAATGGACGTGAAGGAGAGGAGATTAGTGGCTTCCCTTTCTTGTTTGCTGTTGCGCTCTCCAAGGCTCAAACCCTAATCGGATTAGCAGACATTTCTCGCCTCTCTCCTGGTGTGCTGGGGAAAGGTGAGGAAGGGAGCGCCTGAGACTCGCAGGTGGTCACCCTCCTAATGAATGAGAGAGTGTGATTGGTCATATAATCTCAATTCAAGCCTCCATCATAGATGACAGTACAGACCATGGATTATAGCCAGTACTGTCCCCAAGGAAAGAGGGAGCTGCCAAGTGACTGCCTTTTTTTTTTCTTGTGCTTTCTTTCTACCACCTCAAAAGATACGAGCAGAGCGAGTGGGGCTGGAAAGACCGGGAGAAACGGGACGAGATGACCGACGATCGCGCTTGGTACCTAATTGCTCTGGAAGACGGCTCTGTCCCCGTGGCGTTCTCACACTTCCGCTTTGATGTGGAATGCGGGGATGAGGTCCTCTATTGGTATGTATTCTGCCTGGCATGTCTTTTCTCTTGCCAGCCTGGGGAGGGGCCTTGGGCTGCCCTGTCCCTCTGCTGCTGCAGTAGTCAAGGGAGCCTCGTTTTATGAACGAGCCCAATGATGGGAGCTTTGTTGATTTGCACAAACCACTGTATTTTTTTCCCCAGGTACACAAAACAGACCTTGTGTGTGTGTGTGTGTGTGTGTGTGTGTGTGTGTGTGTGTGTGTGTTTATGCGTGCTTGCAGCAGCAGCTGGGGTGATGATAGCGAAGGTATGAATGAGCGCTCAATCAGTGTGTGCTTCTGATACTAATACAGGGGTTTCTGAACGTTCTCTCAGCAGCTCTTGCAGTGGTCCTGTGAGGGATGTCAGCATTATCCTCACTTCCAGTATTTATGTCCTGTTTTTCAGTAACAAAACAGCACCAAAACAGAACAAAATCAGACCATCATAAAATATGTTTAAAACACAACAAACGCTTAAGAACAAAAGCAATATACAATAGCACAATTACCTTGTGGTTTTTAAAAGCCCTCTGTTAAAAACAGTTTTCGACTTTTGCTTGGCGGGAGCTGGCCTTATCTCCCTACAGAGGCCGTTCCGAGGTTGCTCCTGGTGGCCAACCTCCACATCCAACAGTGATGGACCAGAGATCGGGGCCTCTGTGGCTCATCTCTGGAGAGCCCAAGAGGTTCATACGGGAGCAGGCAGCTCTTATGGTAACCCATATTGCAAAAGAGGGGGAAGTGATGAGAAATAGTGACTGGTCTGAGGTCATCTGGTGAGTGCATGGCAAGATTTGGACCTTGGGATGTCCTGATTCACAGCTCAGGGTGCTTTGTCTCTAAGGTAACGTAGTTCTTCAAAAACTTAGAGGGACCTGGGCGTTGGTTGTCTCCTCTTTTCGTACACTGCACCATCAGGACACAAGGCAGTGTACAGAGTTTCATAGGTCACCGCTCCCAAGGAGCTTACAATCTAAAGCGGATAACTTCCAGGGCCGGCTGAGCTTTTCCTCCTATGACCAGTGCAGGTGCGACAAAGCAACAAGAGGGCTGGCAAGATGACATTGCTGTTCTTCTCTCCCCAAGCCCAACGGCCCCTTCCATTGGGAGCCAGGAGCTATTTCCTGCTGAGTCAGACCTTTGGTCCACCTAGCTCAGCATTGTTGAGCACTGACTGGCAGCGGCTTCTTTGGGGTTTCAGACAGGGCTCTTTCTCAGCCCTCCCTGAAGAAGCTGCCAGGGATGCCAGACCCTCGTATCTTTTGCACACAAAGCAGGTGCTCTGCCACTGAGCCACAAGTACCATCCTCTCAGTGAGCCCCACAGGAATGGTGGAAGGGTGCACATAAAACGGGTGCAAGCTTGAGAAACAGGCTGCTTTAACTGTTGCCTTCTTGTGCTGTGCAAAAAAACTGTGAGAATTCTTTGTTGGCAAAATGGCATGTAAATATTTGAAACCCTTAAAAGGCTGTTGCATATACTTGGCTGCAGTTGGGACTGAGGGGGGATAAGCCAAAGACCATGTAACAAATGTGGGTTTTGAGGAGGAACCTCAAAGAAGGGAGGGAAGCGGTACCTTGTGCATGTATATACTGTATATATATATACACACCCACCCCGCTCCTTCTGGGCTCTCCAGCTCATTCTTCTCTGTTCAGAAGCATTTTCTTCTCCATCTTGAGAACTAGAATCTTTAATCCTAATGTTGAAATGATTCTCCAGACTGGTTGACCCAGCAAGGAAGGCCTGAATGGGAGAACGTTCCAGTGTTGTCGTGCTTAACTTTGAATTGCAAAATGTCAAACGTCTGCAGGCAGGTTTAAAGCCTTGGGCCAGCTTGCACAGTTCCTTAGTGTTCGCCCTTCCCCTCCCTCTCTTTCCAGCTATGAAGTGCAGCTGGAAAGCAAAGTGAGAAGGAAAGGACTGGGCAAATTCCTCATACAGATTCTGCAGCTGGTGGCAAATAGGTAAGTTTGGCACTCTCTGGCCTGCAACTCCCTCTTGGCCTGTCCGCTTCGGAGTGGCCGCGTTTCACGCTTGCAGTGTACGTGCAAAGGGAATACATCTGTACGTTGCTGTTCTGAGTGTTTAGCTTTGACCTATAAGAGGCTTGGACCAAGTGATGTCGGGCCATTGCTATTTCTGAGTATGCAAAACACTTCACTTCTATTATCTTGATGAATTCCTTGCAACCTAAGAGAAGTGAGAGGTGTTATGCCCATATTGCAGATTGGCAAGACTGAAGCTGAGAAGTAGCATCAAACCTAAGTTACCTTGTCTGCTTGTGGGCAGAGGCGAGATGTCAACCAGGGAGAAGCCCTGGTTTGCTGCTCTTAACCACTATGCTATGCCTGAAAGCAGAGGCCTTATAAGCTTCCTTCCTTTTTTTTTTTTTTTTTTTTGCATAGAATTAGGAATTTGTTTAGATGGGGTTTTTTTTTCTGGTGAAGCGCAAGAAGCTTTGCCAACGTCTGCCTCTCCTTTGTATTTATTTAAAACATTTGTACCCTGCTCTTCAGCCGACAAGACTCCCCAGAGTAGCTAGCAGAAAAGCAGCCAACAGGAAAATATTCAGAATGGAAAAGTGAATGTGTTGGAGGTTTGTTTTTTTCTTTCTTTCTTTTCCGTAGCACACAGATGAAGAAAGTCATGTTAACAGTATTTAAACACAATCACGGAGCATACCAGTTCTTCAGAGAAGGCTTACAGTAAGGAATTGGCAAAATAATTTTCCTCTTCTGAATGTGGGAACCCTGGCGGGGTGGGACAGGCATTCCCTTCCCATAGGTCTCGGCTAATTGTCGGGCTAGGGTGGGTCGCAGCACAGCTCGGTTCCAATGTAACGGGAACCCATCGTTTCCAGCTAGGAGGACAAACTAAGAGGCCTGTGAGCTTGTCTCCCCCTTCCTCTTCATATGCAAGAGGGGAGTGAAGACCAAGGGAACTGTGATTTGGTGGTGGTGGTGGTAATAATAAGTAATGTTTGTAGCGCTTTCCGAGCGTGCTTCACATGTAATGATGGAATCCTTTGCAGCAGTAAGAATTTGTTGTTATCCCCATACTGCAGATAGGGAAGACTGAGGCTAAGAGGGAGTGGCTTGCTTCAGGTCATCTGGTTGGCTCATGGCAGAGAAGAGATTTGAGCTGAGGAAGTTGTAATTTGCAGCTCCATCTCAACCACGTGTGCAAACAGACCATTCATGTGAGCAGTCGCATGTGGGGCTTGGCCAGCTCCAATAAGGGCCAACTCTCAAAGTGGCTTTAAAAAAAACCATTTTAAAAACAAATTTTAACAATAAAAGACAGGGATTAGGATTCCAGTATAGAACAGTTTTAAATTGCCTGGGCAAATAGAAACATCTTCAACTGGGCATCCAAAAGACTATAAGGATGGTGCTAGGCAGACTTCCTTGGGGAGAGAGTTTCATGGAGAGGGTGCCACAGCCAAGAAGGCCCTGTTCCTAGTCGCCACCTACCTTGCCCGAAATGGGGGGGGGGGGAACGGGACTTGGCCTCCAGCGGTGACCAAGGTCTGGGTGGGCCATGCAGGACATGTTCCAGATGGTTGGTCCACCTTCCTCCCTCCTTTTCTCACCTTGCAGGTTTGAAATTGATGATACCTCGCCCAGCATGTCCGGCTGCTGCGGGGACGACTGCTCCTACGAAATCCTCAGCCGAAGAACAAAGTTTGGCGAGAGTCAGCACGCCCACCCCGGCGGCCACTGCGGAGGCTGCTGCCACTGAGGCTGCCTCCCAAAGAACCCGGTTCTTCACATCAGCCTGCCTTTCTCTTTGGTTTTCTCTGCCTGCTCCTGCCCCCTCCTCCTCCCCTGCCCCACTTCTTGCTCCCTGCCCCAAGACGGGACACTGAACTCTGCTGTCGCATCCTGAGTCCCAGGGTGAAAGACCTGCCTCCGTACAGGAGGTTCCGGAATCAATCCGAAGTCACGGAGACTAACCCTCCTGCCTGGCGCTGGGTCCTGCTTCCCTTGCCCTTGAACTGCAGGCGGCAGGTTTCTTGTGTTCACCTTTCTGCAGTCAGGAAATGGCGATGGCCTCGAGTGAGCGGTAGGGATAATTCGCTTTCCAAGCTTAGGGGTGGAGGAAGAGTGGGCTTTTTTCACGGGATTCCGTAGAACCATGAGTGGACTGAGAGAGCTGGGCACCGTGACTTCCCTTCACCTGCATTGAACTGGGCCTCTGCTCCTCCCCCCCCCCTCCTGTCTTGACTGTGGTAAAGATTGGGACTGCTGTTTTGCTGCAGAACGATAGCCTGTGGCAAGTTGAACGTGGCCTCCCCACCCCCCATGGTGTTAGCTGGGATACCCTGGTCCCCTCCCATCCTGTTGTGTTTTGAGACCAGCTCTTGCAGAAAAGGGACGCGGTGCAGCCCTCGGTCGCACGTAACTCTCCGTGTCATGCGTTGGCTCCCGAAGCCGGTTCTCCTCCTTGTGTGCAAATGGGCTGGGGGGGGGGGGGATTGGCCCGAACAAATTGCCTGTTCAGCTTGCTCTCAGTGAGTCCCTGAGGCCAGATCCTTGCCTTGTTGAGAAGTGCGTTTTTTTTTAAAAAAAGAAAAAGTTGCATTCAAACATTCCTGTTTTTGTTGACTGAAAGATCCAGGTGAAGGTGGTGGTGCAAGAGTGTTTCGCATTCATGTTAGCGCCCCCCCCCCTTGACACGGCATTTATAAGTCTTAATGTTGTCGGTCAAGAGGGTTGCTTTAAGACGCTCCCCAGTGTCTTTGCTTCGCGCCAATCACAGCTTTGTTGGCGGAGATGAGGCAGTTACTCCCTTAAGCTGCCGTCCTTCACTGCCGTCCCCATGCCAGAGAAGCTCCATTTGGGGTCCAGCCCCACCAGGCTTGGGAATAAGTCCACGTGGGGGCACGTTCTTCCCCTCCGATTGACGTGCACACGACTGCCCCTTGCTTGAACGTCCCTGGTGGAGTGTGCTTATTGAGTGGCTTTCCTAGCAAGCCTTCATTCCCGGCTCTGTCGTGGGAGCACCTTAGTTGCCTGGCAACCACCAATTGCTTTCTTCTTTCATTGGCTTGTTGGGGGGGGGTTGATTTGTCTCCGGTCCCCTACCGCCAGGTCTCGTCATAGCTACTGGTGTCGCCCCTGCTGGTGGCTAAAATGATGGTCTTCCATGACTCCTTTCTGCAAAAAAATAAAATTAAAAAAAATGCATATTCCAGCAGCCGCAACCTCAGGGCCTCGCTTCTGTCTCGGGGCGCGTCTCATCACCTTTGCCCTCCACCAGCAGGAATGGCCCAAATGGGTGCTCCCAGTCACCGCTTTGCCTCGAGTCTTCGCTGTGTTTGGGGCTGTGGCCCTTGTGCTTTGAATGTCACCTTGGCAAACAGTCCCCTGTCCTGTGGGGACTGGAGCGTCACCGTTTCAGGCGGGGGTTTATTGGGCATGCACATCTAAGGCGGAGCTTGCCAGGCTTGGGCAGGGTGGGGGAAGCTGCAGGTATGGCCAGCTTCTTGAGCCTGGGGGCCACAGTCTCCCCAGCCATCATGACATCACAGCCCCGTTTTTCCCCATCTTTTGCCCTGGAAGTGTGACAGGAAGAAGGAGCCTTGCAAGACGAGAAAAGGGGCCAGGAGAGAGCGGGGCCGCTCCAGCCTTGCCTGACTCCCTTCCCTAAGCAACGGGATTGCTCTCTGCTTTCAGCAAATGCTCCGCAACCGACCGGGTCTGGCTTGGCTCCAAGTGGTACAGAAGAGGGTCGCACGCTGCTCTCCGTTGGGCAGGCGCCCCTCAGGACGTGAAAGCCGCCTGGGAGACCTCCACCTTGTCCCAGAGGCCCCCGGGGCAACCTGTCACTTCTCAAGGGGAGGGGAAGCTGCAGGGTCAGCAGTGTCGCTGGCTGGAAAGGAGGACCACCTGGCCAGGTATGAACTGGGGCCAGAAAGGTGGGGGCAGAGGCAGCAGTGAATGCTGGGTCTGAGTCTGGGTCCTCTGCGGAGCTGCAACGAATGTGGTGTGAGCAGCACCCAGTCGCGCTGCAGGGATCCTGCTCACCTGGGGCCGTCTCCCAAGCATCTTCCTAGCCTCGTTGCTCTTCCTCTCGGGAGCAGAGGACCAGATATCGTCCCCACCTGGCTGAGATTCAACTGTCACACGCAAGTTCATTTCTCTATCTCCCTCCCCTGAACCTCTTTTTGGCTACAAATCGTCTTCTGTTTCTGGTTTTTACTGCCATCCCTAATTATGGGCATCTGGTTTGCTTAAAAGAAAGGTGTGGATTATAATCTGTTTTCCCAGGTCACTATTCCCCCTTCCCCCCCCCCCCAATGTATTATTGAACTTTTTAAGAGTTTCTAAAGTAAACCCGTTTTTGTTGTGTGTTTTGTTGGTTTGTTTTACAAAGGAATTACCATGCTTTGATTTTTTTATGGCGGGGACCGTCGTCAAAGCTTCAACGTTGCCTTTTTTAAATTTTTAACCATGGATAAACTCTCCTGCCAGATCTTTGCATTTCCCCATAATGAATACAGGATTCATTTGATTTAACTTGCTATATGAACGTTTCGGGTCTCTTCTTGGTTTCCTGGATCCCCTCCAATAAACATCAAGGAAAAGTTAATGAACGTGGTTCGTTCACTCGTGCGTGTGTGTTTTGGGTTTTTGTTTTTAACTTCTTCCGATCTGGCATGCTTAGTACTTTTTAAAAAAAAATTATATATTTTTAAAATTGTAATAATTCTGCATTGTACCCTCCCCCCCCCCGCACGTCGTCTCTTCATTTCTTCGCCCTCTTGTGTGTTTCAGTTTTTCAAAGAAGACTTTTAAGGTAATTGCATTTCTTAGCAAATATTTTCATTGGAATCTAAGGGAACAATCTGACTTTCTTTTGGGGTGTTATGTTTTATTTGTATGTTTAACAAAATAAACATTTTTGTTCAATCTCCAAAGGGGTGCTGTGTGTGTGCGTGCCGTGTGCGTGAATGAGTGGCTTGTGGCTTTTCACCCGTCTTTGAGGATACCGGTGGCAGTCTGGCCTCTGTTTTTGCGTTATAACTTTCACGGACTGTAGCGTCCTCACAGAAAAGAATTGCGTATAATCCAGTCTTGTTAGTGTTTTAACAAAGGGTGTGAATTCACGTATACCCCATTTGTGAATTATCGAGGCATAAGAAGCTTTCGAACTGTGGTGCTGGAGAAGACTCCTGAGAGTCCCTTGGACTGCTAGGAGATCAAATCAGTCAATCCTAAATGAAATCAACCCTGACTGTTCCCTGGAAGGACAGGTACTGAGGCTGAAACTCAAATATTTTGGCCACCTAATGCGAAGAGAGGACTCATTGGAAAAGACTCCGATGCTGGGAAAGATTGAAGGCAGAAGGAGAAGGGGAAGGCAAAGGATGAGATGGTTAGACAGCAAGCATCACCGATGCAACGAACATGAAAATGAGCGAACTCAGGAAGATAGCGGAGAGGACAGGAAGGTCTGGCGGGATATGGTCCATGGGATCACGAAGGGTCGGACACGACTTAACGACTGAACAACAACAACAACAATGATGAATGGTTTTGTTTGATGGATCTTTGAATAATTCTTTAAGCAGCTTCCAGCCTCTCATCGTGAGAGCGAAGTAGAATGCATCCTGTCCTTCAAAACACACTTTGAAGTTCCATAAATAGAGCTGCCCCAGTGCCCACCTCCCCAGGGCTGGCCTAGGCAACACGCAGGCAGGGGGCACCGGCACCCACCTCTGCCTGCTCACTGCTGCTGCTGCTCCCACTCCCTGGATTGGAAAAGGACGAGGGGAGGAGAGGGGTGGGCGGGCGGGCGAGAGCACTTTATCCTCCACACTTCCTCTTCCACTGTTTCTCCCTTTTTCCAAACGAGGGAGTGGATGGAAACGGAGGCTGGCGCGTCGCCAGGGAAGGCTGGGGGAGCATTTGGCAATGGCGTGCCGCCGCCTCCAATGACAGGAGGTCTTGGGCCAGCAGCCCAACCCGTTGTCTCCAAGTTCCTAAACTGTCAGTGGCTCGCGGAAGCCCAATTCCCTCTCCTCTTCCTCACCCTGCCTCCCCTACCTTTGTTCTTTTTCCTCTCCTACCAACGCCGTCAGTATCTGGTGGCACACTCGGTCTCGGGGCTGTGCTGTGATAGTTCTTCCCTTTACATTCTTAACCTCGTGTACCTCTGCACACCTAGGGAGTCTTCCTGCTGACGTAGAGAGACCACGACCTGGCTTACGGGTGGCCCCGTCTTTCCTTTCAATCTGAGAGCGAGCTTGGGTGGCGGAGTTTGCCACGTAGTGGATCGAGGTTGATGCCAAGATCGGCTGCTGTGCTGCCTACGTGCAAGTTTGCCCGCTTCGTGTGTCATTTTTGAGTCGTCTTTTCCTGCCACTTTTCTCCCGTGCTGTGTAATTCTTGTTGTGGGAAGAGGCAAAGAGCTTTGCAGGCCACAGCAGCCCCGCCCTCTGGCAGTCGGCCTTTGCAGTTTCTCTGCCCAAGTGCTCTGAAACGTATTTTTAAAAGGAAGATTTATGCTTTTGATCAAGCCATCTTCCAGGTGCTTTTCGACCAATTGAAACAATGTGTGGTATGCAGCTGTCTGTATTGGGTACTAAGGGAGGTGGTGGCCAGGGAGACAGCGTTGTTAAAGCCTCTTCCTGTATTACTGCCGCTGCTATCTTTACAGGCCTTGACATCTTGGCAGCCATGAGGGCTAGGCGCTTGATTTACCCCCACCCCCCCCAAACAACATTAAAATGAAGATTTCCAGGAAGCCAGCAACACTGTCTCTCTCTCTCTCTGTGGCCCCTGGAAGTTCTACCATTTCCCCCCCTCCCCCGTTTCTGGGACTTCAGCAGGCGTTTCTCACATGCTATTAAGAGAGCCTAGCTTTGCCACCATAACAAGGACTAGAAACTTGTGTTCTTTCTTTAAAAATAACAACTGAAAGTGAAGGGTCTCTGGATATTGATGGTGACTTTTCCATGATAATACAGAATTGTCTAGGACGGTGCACTCGTGGCCCTGTTTTTTATTTTACTATTAACCACCCTGAGACGTTTAGTAAAAGGTAGGACAAAAAAGGGTCAATCTTCCACCATCACGGTTCCACCGTAAAAAGTTTTTATTTAAGGCTTAAGGGAGGTTGGGAGAACTTGGTGTTTTGGTTTTTAATGAATAAAAAACTGTTTCTAAAGATGAAAAAGCGAGGGACTCTCTGAGGCTTGAGCTCACGGACACAGCTGCCTGGCTGCAGAGAACGCACATGCGGTGAGAACGAGAGCCCGAGGAGCCCAAGGTCTTCTGCAACTTTTTCTCCGTTTTATACTTCTGGCGGTGGGCGTCTGTCTGGGGGCAGAGGCGGAGCAAGTGCCCGTGAGCGAATGGCATAAGTGGCGCACTTTGGGCTGGGGTGAGGGGATGGTAGCTGGAGCATGAAATGAGAAGGGGGGTGAAGAGGTTTTCAGAAGCACTTCCTGTGGACAATGGAAGGGCCTGCTTCGTCGTACTCCTGCTTGCTGATCCACATTTGCTGGAAGGTGGAGAGCGAAGCCAGGATGGACCCGCCGATCCACACAGAATATTTGCGCTCAGGGGGAGCAATGATCTAGAGCAGAAGACAAATTGCATCAGGTTGGTTATACTCTCGCCTAGAGGGGGGAAGGGCTCCTTTTTTGCCCCATGCCATCCACTAGGAAGGTTGTCTTTAAAATAATATCCCACCCTTTCAGGACAGCCAACCCTGACTGAAGCTGTTCCTGGAGATGGTTTTTCCATCCTTCTTTTGTGCTTTATGTTGGAAATTCATGCCCTGCCTTGAGTGTTGTGCACCCCTCCCCAGTACAAGCCTTGGGCCGCGTCGTTCTTGGTTCAGACTAGGCTTTCCAACACGCAGCAGTAATAGTTGCAGAACTAAACTGCATCTGGATGATGGGGGACTGGAGCTACGGCTGGATTTTCATTGTCACTCTTCGACCCGCTGCAGTTCTGTTCCTTCCAGCAAATGTGGGCTGTTTACATTTGTGATCTGCTGCCCCACTCCTGACTCCAAAGCAGCATTCTTCTCGCTGAAGCCAGAAGTGCCCTCGGGGGCCCATGCGCTCTGTGCTAAATCAAAACTGACTTGACTTCTTTTTTGCACGAGAGGGGCAAGGCAAGGAGCTATACAGGAAACTCAAACCCAGCCTCTGACCACTGGGTATCTTATTCCACCCCCTTCCTGGCTTCTGCGGCTTCAACAGGCATTGCCTGCCAGCTTCCAAGTAACCTCACAACCACAAGGACTAGAAACCTGCTCATTGACCAAGTTCTTCAGCCAGTATCATGTTCTGCAGCCTTCCTGTGCTTCTGCAGAATCGCTGCATGAATTGCCAGCCTTGTACTGGGGTAGGGCTGTAGCTAGAGCTACAATCCTATGCACGCTTTCCTGGGAGTAGGCCATATTGATCACAATAGGACTTCTGAGTAAACTTGCATAGGATTGGGCTATAAGTGGTATAGCCTTGCTTTGCATGCAGAAGGTCCCACGTAAAATCCCTGGCAACATCTTCATGTTTTGGCTGGGAAATATGCCTTGTCTGAAACCCTGGAGAGCTGCTGCCAGTCAGTGCTTGACACTGCTGACGGGACTAAGGGTCTGACTCAGTATGGCAGCATCCTATCTACTTAACTTTATGTTGAGGCATTGGTTTCCCTAGAAAGATAAATGCAGATTAGCAGGGCTGGTATCTTCCCCACTCCAAAACAGAACAGAGGGAATGGAGGGTTTGCTGGATTATAAGCGCTTCCGCCTTGCTGAGGGAGTTCAAAGTGCCCTGGAGAGAGGAAGCAGCTAGCAAAAAGCTGCCTTTGCAGAGCAGCCAGCTTCTGCTCCTTCCTGTACCGTGTTTGGGTCTCTCTGGGAACGATGGGATTTACGGCCACCCCCGTGCCGCTCTCACCTTGATCTTCATGGTGCTGGGGGCCAAGGCGGTAATCTCCTTCTGCATTCGGTCAGCGATGCCAGGGTACATGGTGGTGCCGCCGGAGAGGACGTTGTTGGCGTACAGGTCCTTGCGGATGTCGATGTCGCATTTCATGATGGAGTTGTAGGTGGTCTCGTGGATGCCTGCAGATTCCATGCCTGGGCAGAAGGTAAGATGGTGACATTGCGCCATGTCTCTCTCGGCGTGCTAAGTGACCGTATTTGACATGCAACCATTTCTCCTGCTGCGCATGGTGGCGCAATTGTTTCTGTTTTCCAGGGCGAGCCCTCGTGACGTCTGCCACTCTCCCCGGCTGGTGGGGAACAGGATGCCGGATCAGGCGTTTGGCGGCTCTTATGATGCCATGGGTCCTTGGCAGCACATGGAGAGGGCAGTCTGGCTGCCGTTATCTGGTGGCGATTAAGGAACCCGTTGGCACTCTCCTCCAAGCTCCCTGCCACTTGAAGGAGGGAGGAAGCTGCGGGGGAAAGACCTGACTTTCCGCTATTTCTTGCCTATGTAACAGGAGACAGCACTTCTCTCAAATAGGAGGGAGGTTCTCTCCTGGAATTTCTGGCCTATTTTGGGTGGAAAAAGAGCAACCAGGAGCCTTGCCCTGGAGAGGCCAGCTGTCCTCTCCACCCACTGTCAAAGCCCTGGAGCCCTTTCAGAAGTGGAATGTCTACTCGATACCCTCCAGGGCTCGGTCACTCATCAAGCCGCCCCTTCGCTGCTTGGTTCCCCCACAATTCCTGATGCGTGTCCGGTAAGGTTTAGCATTCACTGCAGCCTGTGACATTTTTCCCAGTCTTGAAGGAACAGATTGACCTTTCGACCACTGAAATATCTCCCTCCCTGGTACATCTTTTAATTGCCTCCCCGACTGGCAATCCTCCATGCGTTGACGGTTCCGTAAGTGACAGCTTCCCGTTCTAAATAAACTGATCGGGGCGATCGTCTTTCATACCAGTCATGATTGCAAGGTGGGGGTGGAGAAGGGAGAGGGTTTTCACACATCATGAGTGGCATGGGAAAGAGCGAGTGGGAGGTATCGACAAATGTTCCCTTCCCAGGTACGGAAACCTGGGGCAACGATAGGCTAAGTGTGGTTTCACGTGAGATCTGGGGTTTGTGTCTGTGTGATACGTTTGTCATTATAGCTGGTACTTGGCGCTCTGTATTTTGAGCTCCGGAACTTCAAAATGTACCACTACGCCCAGGGCTGGCCCCCCGGGTGTCTGAAGGGACATGCCAGTTGCTGTCCTCCTTATCTGAGGATAAGCCAGCCGGCGCCGCCTCCCACTCCCTGGATTGGAGCAAAAAGAGGGGGATGGAGACTGGACTCTGTAGTCCCCCAGCCACTGTCCCCTTTCCGCTCCAGGGAGTGGGGAAGGGAAGGAGGCGGAGCAGCGGGAGCCAAGTGGACAGGAGGAGGGGGATGTCCTTGCCTCCTCCTGTTTCCTGAGGCAGCAGCCTCAGCCAGCCTCCTAGGCAGAACATCACCTGTCATCATGCTGCCAAGAAGTAGAAACATCTGCAGGAAATTCGAGCGGTAGTGGCAAGAAGCCAGTTACAGCAGATACACAAAGCGAGTCTTGCAGGCCGCTTCCTTGCAGTGCACGCTCTTGTGGAGCAGAGCCCACTTTGTGATTGGGTGCCCCACACTTGTCCCTGCAGCAAGGAGGAGGCCTCTCCAGTTGCGACTGCCTCCTGCGCACAGCCACACCTTGCCCTTTCTGCACTGCTGCCCTGGTGATCTCTCTCTCCAGTGCAGTTGGGCCAGATAGAGCAAGGGTCCTGCACTCCCTGCGGGCGGCAGTGGGACCAAGTGTCCCCTCCTAGACTGTGAAATACCACCGGTCGGAAAGCCCTGCTCTAAATCGCCTCGCCCTACCTGTACTGTACAGGACCTTCTGCTGCCTTACCGATAAAAGAGGGTTGGAAAAGTGTCTCTGGGCAGCGGAAACGCTCGTTGCCAATGGTGATGACCTGCCCGTCGGGCAGCTCGTAGCTTTTTTCCAGGGAAGAGGAGGACGCTGCCGTGGCCATCTCGTTTTCGAAGTCCAGAGCCACGTAGCCCAGCTTCTCCTTGATGTCGCGCACAATCTCCCGCTCGGCTGTGGGAAGAGGGAAGGGGGTCAGCCAGCCAGCCAGTCTGAGTACGGCCGGCTTCGTGGAAGAAGGGACCTCCTCCTTCCGGGACAGCAGCTAAACCCGTCTGAGTGGAGGCATTTCCAAGTGGCATCCATTAGCTGTGCTTCTCTTGGAATGAAGGGGAGGGTTGGAACCAGAGGAGATGTGGCCCCAGGGTGTGATCGAGCCTTGTTGTCGCTCTTTGCTGGGTGGGGTGGGGGCTCTCATTCAATACTCTAACCGTTGGGACCATTGCTGGGGGAAAGCCCTGCGCTGAGGTCCCCTGTTGCTGCCCTGCCTGCCCTCGGGTGACACAATGGGTGCTGCCAGCTGTGAGGGGTCAGCCCAGCTGGGTGGGCCCTCCGATGGACAGAGCCACTCGGCCAGTCCCCCACCTGCCTGACTCCAACTACGCGTGGAAGGTGGTTCTGATCTCTCCTTTTGAAAAGACGGAATCGAGGTTGAACTGGATGCGACTCTGATTGCACCAGTGGCCCCTGCCGTTCAGGTTCGGGGATAGGGGGTCCCAGCCAGGACCCTGTTCCCTGCTGCAGTCCCAATTCAGGTCCTTGATGTCTCTTCTGTTGTTCTAGCAGGAGCACCTGTTTTTTCCAGGGCAAATTGCTTGCCTGTGGGCAATCCTGATTGGGACTACGGGCCTTTCCACATCTTTCCAATCCAGATTAGGGGAACACCCACCCACCCTTTTTTCAGGGGGGAAAAAGCAAGCAGGCCAATTATGTGGTTAAGTGTTTTCTAATGTGCTGGGTGGCACCGGCGCATGCCCTCCTCCGCCCCGTGAGGCTTCCTCTCCTTTCTATCCCGGTCTTCTGGCGCCTTCCCTGGCAGGCCAGCCCCACGTGGTTGCCCTTACTTACCTGTAGTGACGAAGGAATAGCCACGCTCAGTGAGGATCTTCATCAAGTAGTCGGTGAGGTCGCGGCCGGCCAGGTCCAAGCGCTGGATGGCATGAGGCAAGGCGTAGCCCTCGTAAATGGGGACGTTATGGGTGACACCATCCCCTGAGTCCAGCACAATTCCTGTGGAAGAGGCCCCCTTGGTCAGTAGAGAGCTGGGGCAGGAAAGAGGGTTGGAGCACCATGACCATTTTAGATGCAGGGGAAAGACTAGGGGGTCCACCGCTGCCTGCCTGTCTATGGTTCCCCCTTTCACTTCCCCTGTCTTTTCCAGGACAGACTGACGGGAAAGAATATGGTGCTTCTCAACTATTTCAACCACTTCAACTAAGTGAAACGGTTGTGTTGGATGGCAAGCAGTCCTCCTGAATACTTCTCCTGCTGGGGGTGTGTGTGTGTGGGGGGGGTATGCACTGAATGTGCTGGGGGGGGAGCATGTGCACATGTGCAAAGTCTCTTGACTTTCTATAACCTGCAGAAACATTAGGCAACATAAGCCTATTTTGTACAAATTACGTTTGCACAAACAAACCTGCTACAGAATTTTGCACTCAATGGAACTTGTAACCTAGGAGTCTGCCTCCTGCTGAGTTCAGACCTTGGTCTGTCTAGTTCAGTATTGCTAAGCACTGACTGGCAGACGTTCTCCAGGGTTTTGTGCACAGGGTCTTTCCCAGCCCTACTTGGCAGGGATTGAACTTGGCACTTTCTGCGTGCAAAGCAGCTGCTGAACCAGAAAGCTCTCGGGGTCAAGGTTAACCTGCTGCAGGCCGTCCCAGGTTCAACCTCTGGCAGCACCTCCAGCTAGGACAGAGAGAGATTCCTGCCTGGAGAGCTGCTGCCGGCCAGAGTCAGCACCTGAACCAGATGGAGCAATGGTCTGACTCGGTTCCCGTCTTACCGGTGGTTCGGCCAGAGGCGTAGAGGGACAGCACAGCCTGGATGGCGACGTACATGGCGGGCACGTTGAAGGTCTCAAACATGATCTGGGTCATCTTTTCCCGGTTGGCTTTGGGGTTGAGGGGGGCCTCGGTTAGCAGGGTGGGGTGCTCCTCAGGGGCCACCCGCAGCTCGTTGTAGAAGGTGTGGTGCCAGATTTTCTCCATGTCATCCCAGTTGGTGATGATGCCATGCTCGATCGGGTATTTCAGGGTCAGGATGCCTCGCTTGCTCTGGGCCTCGTCTCCCACGTAGGAGTCTTTCTGCCCCATGCCCACCATGACGCCCTAGGGAGAAGCGGGGAGAGGGCCTGAGCAAAGTGGCGGAGTGGCCTCCTCTGCGTGCAGGTTCAGTCCCTGCAGCATCTCTAGGTCGGGCTGGGAGAGGACCTTTTCTGAAACCCTGGAAAGATGCTGTAAGAAAGCAGCTTCATGGGTTAATTGGGGGGGGGGAGAGAAGAGAGGGCAGGTCTCAGCTCTGTTTGGAGTCGACACACTGCCCTTCCAGTCTGGGAGCTCTTCTCTCTAATGCCAGAACACTAGTCTCTCGCTTCTCCAGCAGCAGTGAGGGAAATGCCCTTTGCACTGCTCAGGGGCCCTTTCCAGTGCTGGGGCCTGGCATTGCAAATAGGGCTGCACCTTGCATGGACAGATTGATGGTCTTGAAAAATGCTTTTTTTTTGGTCAGAAAAATGCTTTTGGGGGCGTGCCAAGCGTTTCACAAAGCTGTAAGATGTTGTCTAGGTAAGAAGAGGAAGTGTGGAGGAAGAGAGTGGTGGGCTCTAGAGTGTCTCTGATTCTCCAGCGGATTACTCCCCTCCATGCTTCCTGTTCTGCTCTGTTCCTCTTTCTTTTTGAGGCCAGGAAGAGGGGGAATGGCAGGGGAGGGGGCTGGCACAGCATCCGGTCAAGGGGGGGGTAGCATTTGGCGCAGTGCCTTGAGTGCTGTGAAGTCTTGGGCCATCCTTAGTGGTGGTGGTTTTCTGGGTTTAATTTGTGGCATTTGGCGGTGGATGGAGTAAGCCGCTCTGGAACCCTTTGAGCCTTAAAAATCTCTTCAAATGCATGATTGGCTGGAGCAAAAATTCAAATCTGCAACAGCTCGTGTCTTTTGAGAGCGAGGGGGGGTGGGGGCAGGTGATGGTTATCTCAAGTCGAACAGTGGGAGTCCAGTTGCTTTTTGAAAGAGAAACGTATGGGGGCAAAATATCCCAGCAGGAGGGCTTGGTTGGGGGGGGGGAGTCACAAGAGCAGCGGGCAGAGCTGCCTGCTGATGTCAATGTCCTTGCCCCCTTGCAGACCACTCTTCCTGTGTCCGGATTTCTCATCTGCTGCTCCGAACGCACTTGCTCAAGATGCCCTGGCTGGCTCTCAAGTGGCTGCTGCCTCCAACACCACAGCCGAGGGTGTAACTTCACCCAGGGGAAACCTGATCCCCTTGGAATGCAAGGAAGCAAATTATCTCTCAATTATCTCTTAATAATTCCTGGCTGGAATTTGTCAGGGCCTTCTCCCCCCCCCCTCCCCCATGGGAGTGATCTTTGGTGGCTTCACCAGCCCTTCGAAGTCAGACTTTTTTGGCTGGGGAAAGGGCAGGCAATCTGCACCCACCCTTCTCCCTACCTTGGGCTGAGTTGGAGAGGGGCTCCGTCGCTTTTGGAAGCAAGGGAAGGCAAACCACAGCCAGCACTGCACCTGAAGTCAGGCCCATTGTCGCCATGTGGCAGCACATAGCATGTGTGGGATGGGCGCACTAAAGGTTCCAGGCCATGGCACCACTAAGGAAAGCCCTCCCACAACCTTGGGGAGGACCACTTGAGCCAAGGGCTGGTTCCAAAGATAGGTTCTCAAACACAGGACTGCTTGGTCCCATTTATGGATGGTTCCTAAAGACCACTGCGTAAGCAGCTGATCGCCCTCCCTTTAATGCGTTTACGGTGGCCATCTTGATAATTCAGTTCAGAAGAAACCAGTTTCTTTGAACGGTCATAGGTTGTCTCTGGGTTGGGTGCAGAGGTGCTTTCCGCACGGGGACGGTGTCTTCCGCTCACGGATGGCGTCGGCTGATATGGAGCGGGGGCCCCCAGGGCGTAGGGCGCTGAGGCTCTGGGGGGGCGTGGGCCTCCTTAATTTTCGGGGGTTTTTTTGCATTTTTTGACGTTTTTTTAATGTTTTCAGGTGGTTTTAAGTGTTAAAACGGCATGTGAAAGTGTATGTGTGCTTTCCTGGCACTTATCTTGAATATGGGGCGTTCCAGGACGTTCCAGCGACGATCTTCTTCCTGCGCCCGGGCACAGCTTCTCCCTGCGCCCGGGCGCGGACTCCGTAACGCCCCCAGCAGCGCTTTCCGGAGTTTGCGCAGGCGCAGAACGTCCCTGGAAACTCCGTGGTTCTGCGCATGCGCAAACTCCGGAAACCGCTGCTGGGGGCGTTACGGAGTCCGCACCCGGGCGCAGGGAGAAGCTGTGCCTGGGCGCAGGAAGAGGATTGTCGCTTGAACGTCCTGGAACGCCCCATATTCAAGATAAGTGCCGGGAAAGCACACATACACTTTCACATGCCGTTTTAACACTTAAAACCACCCGAAAACATTAACCCCCCAAAAAAACCCTGTCAAAAATAGGTTTCGAAACCGAAACCTAAAATTTGACAGTTTTATTGGGGGGGCGTTGGGGGGGCAGCCCCAACCACGGGAGGGTTGGGTTGGGCTTCCGTGACGGAAGGGCTGCAATAGAGGTGGGTACAACATTTTGGCCTTCGGGTCCCATTGGAGAATGGACACGGTCTGGAGGGGCCGTATAGAGCATCTGTATCATTATAATGATGACCATCTTCACTTTGATTCCAGTTCTGAGAGAGAGACTGTTGGCCAGAGCCATGAAGCAGTCAGTCAGAGCCATAGATTGACTGCTCTGGCGGGCTGAGTCTTTGCCTGGCTGTACGGCAAGAAAAGTGAAACGCCATCCAAACGTGTTCTCTTCCGTGTGCCTTTTTTTTTCCACAAGCAGAAAAAACGTGGTTGTTGTCCCAATGAAGCCCTTACCTGGTGTCTCGGTCGCCCAACGATGGAGGGGAAGACGGCACGCGGGGCGTCGTCCCCAGCAAATCCCGCCTTCACCAAGCCAGAGCCGTTGTCGCACACCAAGGCGGTGGTCTCCTCGTCGTCACACATGGTGTTGGCTCACTGGGGAAGAGATGGGTGGTTAGAGTGACTGTCTAGATTAGAAGCAACCTGAGCTGACTTTGTTTTCTCCCTGATAAAGCTCTCTTGTCGACCGCATCTCCTCCTGCGTCAATTCAGGAGACGCAGAGAAGGAAGTGGAGGATGTAATCTGGTTTCTCTTCTCAGGACAGGTGATTCAATCCGGATTTGAGTAGATCAGACAGTTGCAGTACATTGGTAGCTGCTTTCTATAGAGTCAGGCCCTTGATCCATCTAGCGCAGTCTTGTTGAGCACTGACTGGCAGCAGCTCTCCAGGGTTTCAGACAAGGGTCTTTCCCAGCCCTACAGATACCCGGGACCTTCTGCATGCACCTTCTGCATCAACCACTGAGCTGCCTTGCAGCCGAACAGCTCTTGTAGGCTTCATCAAATGCAATCCAAGAAGTTTGGAGACAGTTACAGTGACATAATAGTGTTAGGGTTATTTTTTTAATGCCACTTAGTGTTATTTTAATCCACAAAAACTTATGCTACAGTCAATGTTTTAGCCGTCAAGAGTCACAAGACCTGGTTTGTTTGTTTTTCTAGTCCATGACAGAAATTCAGACTTTGTTTCCTCATGAAAACCATTCACAGCTTTTCTACGCTGCCAGAATGAATGTATTAAGGCTGCAATGCTGTGCCTGCCTTGTTTCCCCCCTCCCCCCCAGGGCTAAAAGACAGCCAGCACGGGGACTTGACCTCACCACTGTCCATTTTGCCCCTCACTCGTTTTTTATCACCACACTACGCTGGCCAATCTGTTCTCTCACCATCCCCTTCTAAGTTGATGCGCAGAGGTGAAATCGGATCTGTTAATAAAGGAGTGAAGACCCCCACCCACCCCACCCCCAGTGTGGCAGTTATTCTGAATTAAGTAAATACTGACTGCAAAAGAGGGGTTGGGTTTTATGCATGTCATTTCTCTTTTGCTCCCCCATGTGCAGGGCTCTGCCCCAAAGAGCTTACAATCAAAAGCTGGCTCCCAAGAGTACTCACCCACTCCTGCAGCAGCCAGAGAGAGAGAGAGAGAGAGAGAGAGAGAGAGAGAGAGAGAGGTAAGAAAAGGTAGCTGTGCTTGGGCTTGTTTCCAGTGATTTATAGCCCTCCCCTCCCACCAGCCCTACTCTTTGCCCCTCCCCAGCGCACCGCAGCCTCTCCTACATCCTGCCTGCCCCTGCAGGGGTTGGAGACACTTTCGCACATTCCATATTTGGGCAAGTTCCAGGCCACCTGTCGCTTGGACCTTTCATGGACATTCATGGCTTGAGTTGCTGCTGGAGGAGGCAGGAGGACTCCCCCCCCCATTCCCCAGCACTGTTGCTTCTCTTCCCCCCTTCCTATTCTGCAGGCCTTGAAAGGCCAAAGGGGGGGGGGGACCCTCTGCTAGAAGTAACCATGGCAAATGCCATTCCTCAGCCATATACAGCAGTGACACCCATACCCGGGAATTCTTTTGCATCCAGACAAGCCATAAGGATCACTGCTCCTGATAGGAGGCGATGGAAGGAGGGAGCTGAGCTCAGGGTTCTTCAAGAGGACAACTGAGAGATGTGGAGGACGAGAGCTGGAGCCTGGGCTCAACGGCTGTGTCCCCCACTGAAAGGGTCTCCCTAATGAATCGCCATAGTACTAATGCAGTACATACGCGAGGCATGTGATGAGTGGTAGAGCTCCTTGCTTCCTATGCAGAAGGGTCCCGCCTTGAATCCCTGGCAGCGTCTCCTGGACAAAGATAAAAAGACAAAATTCTCAGGATGTGGCCCTTGCTTTGCTTCCGGAAGAAGGCAGTAACACGCATGCATTCTTTTGTATTTTAAACAATAAAGGATTGTTCATATGCTTTTAAGATCATGGGAATGAACAGGGCCTTTATGCAGTAAGAACAGAGTTTTATGTGTAAACTGAATGGAAATTAGGAAGCTTTCTGCTGAGTCAGGCCCTTGGTTTGCCTATGTTAGGATTATCAAGCACTGGCTGGCAGCATCTCTCCAAAGTTTGAGACAAGGGTCTTTCCCAGGCCTACCTGGATATGCTGCCAGCAACTACAGCCTCTTCTTCCCTGTATGTTGTGATGATTGCTTGCAGTGTCATCTAGGACAGGTATGGGCAGACCTTAGGGTTCCAGGAGCTCCTTGTTGCCCGAGCCTGTGCAAAATACTGGCTGGGGAGAGGCAAATAGTGTCGCAAGATGACGGCTTGGAGAGGTGGAGCCAGTTCGTAATGGTTTGAACTGAGCTTTGGAGTCACCTTTTGATCTTGTTTGTGGCAGTAGGTGGCTGCTGCCAGGAGCCCTCACCCCCCTCTTTCTTCTCCAATCCAAAGAGGAAGGCCCATGGAGGCAAGTGAGTGGATGGAGGTGGGTTGCTCTCTCCCAGTCTTGCGCCTGAGGCGGCTCTCCCAGTTGGCCTCATGAACGGGCCGGCCCTGGGTTGAAAACTGTGCAGTAACATCTCTGCTCCACCTGTCTACCCACTATTAATTACACCAACTGCAGAGGTGGATCAGGGAGAAAGTTAGCTGGCCCCTCCTCTGGGGGCTCGCCGAGGTCGCTTGAGTGCTGTTAATCCCACTTTCACGGGGGGGGGGCTTGTGTGTCAGCTGGCCTGGGCTTCTGCTGCCCCAGCATTTTTAAAAGAGCAGGGGATACAGAAAACAGCGGGGATGCCACAGATCGTCAGCCGGTCCAGCAGTGTGCGATGTGCGAGCAGTGTTTAGGTGGGCCAGAGTGCCAACGTCACGTCCGAACACACGTGCTCTGCTGGCTGCAGGATCTCCGAGTGGAAGTCTGTCTAACGGGGGTGAAGCGAATCGGTTTCCTTCCCCAACTCCTGGAGTATGTGGGGGAGGGAGATGGACAGAGAGCAAATGGCCCAGGATGACTGAGGAGTGAGAGGTGTCAGGATCATCCCCAATGACACCGATGGTGGCAGATGAGCCAGGAATAGCTGGAGGGCCCTGGTGAGTCGAGCCATGTGGGAAAGAAAGGAGGTTATTATGGGGTGCAGCACCTGGTGTACCCTCGAAGGCTGGTTGAGTCGGTACGGAGTAGCAGGGGAAGACAAAGGAGGGACCTCCATCCTCGCGTGTGGTGTGGAAGCGGCGCTAAAAGGCCCTCGTGTGGGAGCCGCCCCCTGGCTCGGCTGGCCCACGCAGTCTGTCTGAGAGGCCCCTGAACTCAGTCAAAATGTGCAGCCCAGCCTGGCCCAAGACCTGGTGCCTGAGGCGGCAGACAGAGCGCTCCGTGCTGCCCTGCCTGGCTGGTCCAAATGTCTGTCCTCTCGGCTCCCTTATGTGCACACAGACCTGCAGCCTGAACAGTGAGCCCCGTTTTGCTCCGTGCAAAATGTCTCTCTGCAGCTGTAAGCGCCCCGAGGAGTGCAGCTTTTTTCACCACCTAAAAGCTGGGCACTCACTGGGATGAACAGAAGTGCCTCCGTCCTGGCTTGTTTAAAATCCCACCACTAGTGATTTTTCTGCTGTAAACCGGTATTAAAAAATGGTATAGCGAGAACACACTTTCCAACCCCACTACAAACTAGTATTTGACTGAGATAGCTGCCTTATACCTTGGAAGCACAGCTGGCCTGTGTAGCTGTGGAATATCCTATTGTGAGTGCTGAGCAATGTCATCTTGTGCATGTTAGTGTGCATAGAATTGCAACAATGTAGCTATTGCTGATGATCTAAAATGTCTGAAATAAAATTGTGTGTTGGTCATTGGGTGGCTAGAGCGACCCCACAGAATTGTGGGATGGAGAGAAGGCACCTTGGACGGAGCCCTTTGCAGCCATGCCCTTTCTTCTCTTTCCCGGCAGGGGGCGTCATCCCAGGGCGTTTTTCCGATGTAGACTGGTCACTGGAACGACTTTCCCAGCCTTCTTTGCTCCGTGTACAGTTCCTAAGCATGTTCAAACGACAGAGATTATTTTTTTTAAGATAGGAAAGGCGAGCTAGTGGGGAGGGGGGATGTAGCGAAAGAGCCCAGACTTTCACCACAAGCATGCTACTTGCTACAGCCTAGAGCGTCCATAGAGATCAAAACGTCTAGAGTCACGCGCCATTGCCAACTTTAGGGACCTTCTCCCAAGTTGAGCGGGGTGTTGTGTTGCTGCCTTTCAGGGCAGCGTCTAGGGCGTCATTCTCCGTAGAGGTGCCAAAGATCTGGGTGCGGATCTACGTGCAGCACAAAGTCTTTCCTCTCCGCCAATGGTAGCCCCGCGCACCCTCCCTTGATAGCGGGAGCCGCGACTGCCGCCTGGCTCTAGCCTTTTCGTGCTCTGCAGTGTTCTCTGTGCCTTGCGTGGTTTCCGCTCCGCAGTTGCCATCTTGTTCCTGCTCTCTGCTAGACGCCCGGGGAAGGTGACACTGTACTCTTCGGTTTCAGCATGTCCTTGCAATTGCTAAGGAGGGGGCTGAGGCTACCCAGCGTGCTCGCCCGCCCTGCCAGAGGCATCACTTCCAAGCCCCCCCGGGATCCTATAGGACCCATGGTAAGAAAGGAAAAGGCCCAGGAGGACGAGCAATGGGGAGGGGGGCCGTGGTGGTGGCAAGAGCCTGGGAGGTGGTGCTGGTGGAGAGCCTCCCTTGGAGAGGAGGAGGAGGAGGAGGAGGAGGGCGGCGGGCTGCATCGAAGCATACAGTATGTTGTAGACAGGATATATGGTACGAGGGTGGCAGGCAGGCAGGCAGGCTGGGGCTTCTTGTCTTGTGGATGTGTTGGATACAGAAGTTCGGGACTGGGAATGATGTGGGACTGGGATAGGGTGCCCTAGTGGTTTCAGGAAACGGGGTTGTGGACTGGGTAGGAGAGGATCCTGGTGGTGACCGACTAGCTCAGGTCTGTGCAGGGGGTGAAAAGCATTGTAAATCTGGGCTCACATGCATTTCTAGAGCTAGATACACTTTCAGAGCTAGCATAGTAGATACATTTGATACAAAGTATCAATGTTTCCCTGCAGTTTTAACACCATGAAATGAATACAATGGAAACTATTTAACTTGACAGGAGAAAAAAATTTTTTTTTCCCATCTCAGCTGTTTGTTTCTGAATTTATGAAAGCTGTTTACAGACAAAACACATACAAGAAGATAAAAACAAGAGAATAAACTCCAGGTTGTACAGCTTGGAAGCTGAGTGCCTGATTCTTCAACCACCTCTTCTGTGTTGAGCGGTCTGATTCAGAGGGAATTCTACTAGCCCCACAGTGTTATTTTAAAAGGTGGGCCCAGAGTACACAGCTATTGTTTTGGGGTCTCGGTATTTAACCTTTCATTTGTGTTAGGTGAAAAGAGAGGTTTAGGAATCGCTGCTGCCTGCTGAGTCAGATTCTTGGTCCACCTAGCTCAGTACTGTCAACATAGGCTGGCAGTGGCTCTTCAGACTTTCAGTCAGGATTTTCTTTCTTTCTGCCCTACCTGCCAGCGATTGAACCTGGGACCATCTCTGCATACTCAACCACTGCTCTACTTCTGAGTCACAGCCTATTTTTTTTTAGCATCTATTCTGTGGCCTATGCGCATGTAAGTCCATAGGGACTTCCTTCTGGTGCTGGAACGCCACACTGGTTGTGTTCTTGTTCCGGCTCCAGGCAACCGAGAGACTTGGTATGTCTTGGTTCACCAAAGAAAAAGACCTCTCTGAACCAGGTTTGTGGTCTGGGTGCGAGTTCTGTTGGACTTCTTGTGCCTGAATGCTCTAGCTTTGTCCTCTCTTGTACAGGAGAGCTTAATTGCCTTCTCAACCTTCTTCATTGCCTTCATGGTGCCATCTGGTTGGATCCTGGCAAACATGGAGTCCTACAAGAGTCGAGGCTGAGAAGAGAAGCAGCCCAAATCCTGGTCCTGGAGACACGGAAAGAACCTCTCGTATGCGCGATTTCCTCCATCCCAGGGACAGCTACCAACCAACCACCTCTGCCCTCGCTCCCTGAGCACCGGCGTCCTGAAATATATTCTGTGCTGCGGCTTCCTGGACCACAGAGGATATGGATCAAGACACCTGTCTCGTACTGCTAAACTCTGTCTAAAATAAAATCATGCTCTATTAAATAAACCATATTACAGACCTACTCTTCCGTGGCTGCTCTCCTCTTTCGTCAGTTTACCTGTTGGCAAGACGCACGGGATTTGTTTCGAAAATTCCGCAATCCTGCAAACAAGAACGTGCCGTTATATTTTCACATTTCTATCTTGCCCTTCCTCCCAGATGCTCAGGGCAGAGTACATGGCTCTTGCCCCTCATTTTATCATCACAACAGCCTTGCAAGGTGGGTGCAAGGGTCGCCCAGTAAGCTTTCCAATCCAACACTGTAATCGCTACACACTAAGAACATGAGAGCAGCCTTTCTGGGTCAGGCCAAAGGCCCATCTAGCCCAGTATCTTGTTTCCCAGCATGACCCATTAGCTGTCTCTGGGAAACCCACATGCAGGAGATAATGGCATGCTTCTCTCCTGCCGGTGCTCCCCTGCAGCTGGTGGTTGGAGGCATGCATGCTCCTGGAGAAGCCAGAGGTAGCACATAAGCATCATGATGACTAGTAGTCCTTGATAGAACTATTCTCCATGAATGTGTCCAATTCCCTTTTTCAAGCCATCCCCAGATCCTGTGGCAGGGAGTTTCACAGACTAATGATGTGCTGTGTGAGGCTGTCCATCCTATATCTCCTTCTAGTCAGTTTCTCCTAGTCAGTGACTCCTAGTTTTAGTAATGTGCAAGAGGGACAGCAACCTCTTGTGCTCTCCACCGCATGCATCATGTCATGAGCCTTGATCACGTTTCCTCTTTGTCGCCTTTTTCCCCCCATCAAAAAGATCCAAACCTTGTTGTTGTTTTTTCCTTGTATGGAAGGTGCTCCAGCCCTCTGTTCATCCTGGTTGCCCTCTTTTGTGCTTTTTCTAGCTCTATGGTATTGAGTTGTGGCAACCAGAACTGTACACAGTATTCCAACGTGGCTGCACCATAATTATGATGAGCAATATAATAAGTCTTAGTCTCAATCCCTTTCCTAAGGGCTCCAGCACTAGCTTTCGAGTTAATTGTAATAATCTCTGTTCTTTTCCTGTATACTCCATATAGGCAAGGCAAGTACTTCAGGAAATGGCTGTTTAAATGACATCTCAGTAATTGACATGGCAGCCCTAGAAGCCTATAGTGCGTTCTGCTTGAGCAAAGTGCTTTCTATGTATTATGTATATGGCCTTTTGACAACTCTGCATGGTAAGTAGTATTATGCCCATATTGCAGATGATGGGGAAGGCTGAGGCTGAGATGGAGTGGCTTGTCCTAGTGCGTTTGTGGCAGAGGCGAGATTGGAAGGCCATAGTCCTGATTCTCACCTTGGGCGCTGCCACTACATGGCACCAGAAATGCCAGATCATCAGAAGGACGGATTGGACGGCTGAGAGGATTGCGGCTTCCACCAAAGGCTGCCGAGTGAGTCCATGGCAAGGTGAGTTTTGAACAAGGGGCTTCTCCCAGCTTTTAATGTACCAGCTTCCTGTCATTCTTCAGTCTGTCCAAGGTTAGGTGCACCCTTTGCTGAAAGGCATCGGGAACAGAGGATAAGAAATAACCACAAGCAGTGTTGACCCATTGTAGCAGCTATTGGGGGAGGCTTGGGTTTGAATCCTGCTCATTGGGTGACCCCGAGCCAGAGCACAATCATATCCATGTCTACTCTGAAGTAAGCCCCACTCCCAGGATTGCAGCCCCAGTCACTCTTAACCTCCCTTCTGGGGCTGTTATAACCTCTGTAGGTTCCTCCTGGAGGTTCTTTGAGGAGCAGAATACAGATCCATGATTACATTAACTTTGTTCAGGGCAAAGTCTGGTGACAACCATCTCGTTTCCAGCTTTCTAGGCTGTAGGTTGGCCTAGAAATGCATGCTACCGAATTCAAGACCACAGGCCTTTAAAAAACATAACAGTTTATTTCCTGCCTTTTTTTTCCTGGAGATTTGAGGCACCTAACAATGTGGATTAAAAATAGAATGGCAAAAAGGGGCAGCAGAATACTGTACACAATGCAGAAACACCCAGCCTTCAACAAGAAGAGAGGGATGCAAAGAAAATGCAATCATCAAGAGTAGTAGAGGAATGCCTGCCGGGGCAAATGTCCTTTTTTTAACCTTCTCTGAAAGCATACGAGGGAGAGAGCATCGCGAACCTCCTGTGGGAAAGAATTTTGCGAAGCTGCTTTTTACTGAGTCAGACCCTTTGTTCATATCATTCAGTGTTGACAAGCACTGACTGGCAGCGTCTCTCCAGCATTTCAGGCTCAGGGATCTTTCTCAGGCCTTACCTGGGACCTTGTAAGCCCGAAGACCGGTGAACTTGATAAGTTCGAGACACACCGCCGACAAAAAGCTGTGAAAGCCTCCAGGAGGGGAGGGATAAGAGCTCCCAGCTGCGTCGGTCGAGTGCGGGAGGTGCCAGCCAGCAGAACTGTCAGACTGTAAAAAGGATACCACCTGGAAAGTAGCCGTTCATGAAAGATTGGACATTTATATATTGTAAAAAAAAAAACCAAGGGGGTTAGGATAGCCTGCCCTTGGATTAAAGTCAGAGGAGAAATCCAATGACCAAGAAAGGCGGTATATACCAGTACAGTAAATACTGTATTTATTTATTTATACATACATACATACATACATACATACATACAGTGTCTTATGGCTTATGCTGTACCATTGAGCTACAGCCCCTTCCCAAACAGGATAGCTAGCTACCAGACTCTGTCTGTGGGGAAGGGAGTCATCTCACAAGCCAATTGAAAGTCAGGCCAGGTGAGTGGACTGATATCCTCTTCAGCCCAATTGGATGAACAGACACAGGATTTGATTGGATGGCTAGTTATTTAAAAAAAAAAACAGCAAGGGATTTCTCCTAAGTGTTGTTTGAACAAGGTTGTGCACTGGTGTCATCTTGCAGCCTTAAAACTGTTTTCATTACAGCAGTATTGTTTCGAAGGTAGTTTTCTGTAAGTGGTTTATGGTTAATAGGCATTTAATTTCTGCTCAGGTGTTGAGATGATGGCGAGCTAATCGGCAGTGATATAACTCTGGGACAGGGGAGCTGTGCCTCTCTCTTCCCGTTTTGAAATAGGTGAGTGGATGTTTTCAAAGATAGGGTGGGCTTTGCAGCATGGCCTGTTTACTCAGAAGTAAGCCCCATCGGAGTTCACTCGCTGGCAGGTGTGGATAGGATTGTAGCCTAAATGCTGTTGCTTTGTGCTCTGCTAAATCTTTCTCTGCCTATTTGCAATCTGCCCCCCTCCAGTTGAAATCCTTGCTTGAAACTGGACTCTTTTGCCCTCCCAATTCCTGTACACAGTGATGCCTCTGAAGGAATCCTGCCTCTATTGTTTTAACCCTTCAACTGCCAGGAAGCAGAGTGTGTTGGGGCTCCCCCCTCTTTTGTTTTTGTTTCTGTGGAAGGTTTCAGGTCTCTGGAGTTCAAGCTTCTGTCTTCTTACTGGATGGGCCCCATTTTGGCTACAATTCTATCTACAGTTGGGTAGGAACTCTGGGCATAGTGGTGATGGTAGCTGCCAGAAAGTCGCACAGCTGCTTCATCTAGCTCAGTATTGTTCATGTTGACAATCAGGGGGCTGTCCAGGGTTCTAGACGGGGGGGGGGCTCCTTCCCACTCCTGCCTGGGATGGTACCTCTGACCTTTTGCATAGGCTCTACTACCACCGACCTATGGCCACACCGCACATTTTTGAATTATCTTAAATGAAAGGAGTAGGGAAGCGGAGACTGTGTACTTCTTGCTCAAAAGTGACTATGTAAAAAGTGACTTCTTGCTCAAAAGTTTGTCTGAGTGGATTGAATATGGGGGGGGGCAAGATAGGTCTCCTATCAAAAGTTATAGGTCAGGATGTCCACATGGAACCTCCATTTGTAGGGGCAGTCTACTTCGAACTCCCAGGTGCTGGAGAACAGCAGCAGCAGGAGGGGCCATTGCTTTTCATGGTTTTTGTGGGCTCCCCAGAAGTGGCTGGTTGGCCACAGTGGAAAGGGAATGCTGTAGTAGCCACTCTATTGATCTTGGCCAATATATAGGGCCTCTATGACTCTGCCTCTACTCTTGCTGTGCATTGAACAGACAGCAGGTGGTGCTGTTGCCTCGCTTTGCGGCTTGCTCTGGTTAAAAGGAGCCTGGACTGTTGCTTGTTGGGGAGCAGTAGGTTAATGTGGGTAAGGCTGCAATCCTGTACACACCTTCCTGGAAGTAAGCGCCTTTGAATAGCATGAAACTTACAACTGAGTAGATATGCCTAGGATTGAGTTGTTGGTCTTTCTCTGCCCAGTGGCAGCCCTTGCCTGGATTGGGACCATAACATGGGGGGAAAGGAGGGGCTTTAAATCTTCGCCCTTGCTCCAGTCCCAATCTGGATCAAGGCCCCTCATGGTGGTTGGTTGCCCTGGGAGGAATGCTTCCATTGAAGAGCTTTCTTTCTGTAAGAGAGAGCTCTGCTTCCCCCTCCCCACAGTCCAGACTGGGGCTTGTGTGGGTGGCACAGGCTTAAAGCTCCCCCCCCCACAAGCCTGGAAGTGGATTGGGGCCCCACAGAGCTGCTACTGATTGCAGAGCAATTGGTAGTAACCGTAACAACAATTAACATTTGTTTAGTGCTTTCTGGGTGTGGCAAATGCTTTGCAGGTCTCATTCTTGAAGTTGTCCTTGTACGGCAAGTAACAGCACAATCCTAGGTGTGGCTACTCAAAAGTAAGTCCCACTGAGTTCAGTAAGACATACTCCCAGGTAAGTGTGTACCAGATTGCAACCTAAGTTGCAACCAGGTAAGTGTGTGTATCGGATTGCTAACCATAATGCAGATGGGGAAGACTGAGGCTAAGAGGGTGTCGCTTACCCTAAGGCCACGGGTGAGTTCATGGTAAAGGTGAGACGTGGTTTCGAACCCAGAGCAGTCCTGAATTTGCAGTGGACTCCCTTAACCACAGCACCACACCGGCTCTCGCATCAAAGTCAGTCAAGGCATGTTGTTGACAGTGCATGCCGTTTGTCTCTTAATGGAGGAAGGTGTGCCAGGTGGGGTGGGATTTGCACCTGGTTGTAGGCACCTTAGTGCCGTGTGCTCCAACAACGGGTGAGTCAACCGAAGGTGGGTCATGGCGGTGCTGTGGCCATCTTGTTTTGAGGCTCCTCCTACCCGTCTGCCCCTCTTCTCTTTCCAGTTGGCCTGAGGGAAAAGGAGGGTAGAACCACACAGTCGGAGCAGGGTGGGAAGGTTACGGGCACCATGGCTGCTCCGTCCCTCGCCCACCCTCTTGCCCGCTGGGCTTGTGAAGGGTTGAAAGATCCTTGGAGGGTTTCCAGGAGAGGCAAACAGCTCTCCCTAGAAAGGTTAGCTATACTGTATACCTGTTGCTCTCCCTTCTTTCCAGTTTAGTGCAATCTCTTTGGGGAAGCGTCCTCCTCTTTTTATAAAGCTGAAGCTCTCTCCTTCTCACCTCTTTCCCAGACACAGCAGATTCATCCCATGGAAAGACCCAAGGTGGTAAGTTGCTCTAACAAACGCCCCTCTCGCTTTTCACGAAACCCCGCACGACTTAAATTGAGCCCAGAAACATTGCGATAAAATGTGGATTAAAAGTCTAGAGTACAGAACTTGCAGCATAATAATAGTTGACATAGGGCCATCAACAGAAACGGCGGTTTACAAATAACGAGAAGGCCTATGCGAGCCTGTTGGAGCAGGGACCTACAAAAGGGAGACAACAGCGGAAGGGGAGGGATGTGGAAGAGAGGAAAAATTGGGGAAGAATATCAAAGAATATATCATGTATGTCTAACATACATGTACATGATGTATTGTTAGACATACCGGTACATGAACATTTGTATTGTACATATTGAACACGTATTGAACATGTATTTCATGTTCATGTATGTCTAACAATATGATGTGCGGACTTTCTGGATAGTTGCTCCTCGGAGGAGGGGGCTAGCCAGATGGAGTTGGGGCTGATTGAAGACCTCCTGGGCATGCCAAATGCTGCCCCCCCTTACCTGGCGATGTGCCAGCCTTTGCGCCTCTTCCTCTTCCTCCTGCTCCCTGGATTGGAAAAGGATAAGGGTGGACAGAGCAGAGGAGGAGGTGTGGAGGAGAAGATGACAGTTCTGGGCTAGAAGTAGAAACAGTGGTTCTCAAACTTTTTGGCATCGGGACCCACTTTTTAAAATGACTATCGGGACCTACCTACTTTATGAGACTTTAAAAAAAAAGGTGATCTAGAAAGAAATAATTTTTTTATTTACAAGCACTGTAATATTTTTATTTATTTGCAAAAAAATCAATCCATTTTTTGTAATGAGCCCCAATGCTTGATGGGCTTAGTTATTTGAACCAGCCTTCACCTGCCCCCCACTACCGGACATTGATGGACTTCGGGGGGGGGGGAGAAGCACCAGAAAAAAGGCGGACTAGGGAGCAAGGCCTTGGTGGTAGGTCTCTGCAGCCAAGCTGGCTGATTATGGTCAGGCTGACCATTACAAACAAGGTGTAAGGCACAAACTCCTATTTCTAGTTAGTCGCCAACATCATGGGTCGGTGAGTTCCCCTGATAGCACCGATAGCCTCCATTGGAGAAAAGAATCGATGCTCACTTCTGTCTTTCTCTCTTTTTCTTTCTACTGTGTTTCCTCCTTTTGAAGGATGAGATTTTAGGAGCCAGCTCCACACAAGATGGTGATGTTGCTTTGTCGTGTGATGTCCCGGAGGCTTCTAGAAAGCTTCGGACGCCTCTGAAGAGCCAGCGACAAAAGGGGACCATCCAAGACAGGCTGGGACTCTACTGGCCGTTGCCCAAGAGGCGGGAACCTATTGGGTCCTATCTGGGTCGCGCTGTCCCTTGCAAGGTAGACTGCTTCCAAAAGAGGATGCCTGCCGAGGTGGACCAGGGCAGTGCCCTCCCATCTCCCAGTCCTTCGACATGACCTGGACTGTCACAGGTATTGATGACAACGCATGTTTCGGGAGATGGTTCTAGGAACTGACAGGGGAGGGGGAGGAGATGGGGTGATGTGGCAGGCGGATCATTCCAGCGGTGTAATTTATTTTTTTATTTATTTTTTCACATTTTTATACCACCCTTCCTCCAAGGAGCTCAGAGTGGTGTACATATTTCCTCCCCTCCTTTTTGTCCTCACAACAACCCTGTGAGGTAGGTGGGGCTGAGAGATAGTGACTGGCCCAAGGTCACTCAGGAAGCTTCGTGGCTGAGCGGGGATTTGAACCTCTTGGTTTTTCTTTTCTTTCCCTTTCCATTCCTTTGCTACAGGGCTCTACCCTGGCACCAATTTTTTTTTGGGGGGGGCAAGGGTGTCATTCGCCAGTAACATCACCAGGCTTCACCTTCCAAAGCTCAGGTTTGGGGGCGCCTCCAACCTGACCCCCCTAGTTGGTGTCCTGCCAGGGGCTCACGAACGCCTTGTGGTTTTCCTACTAATTTGTGGTAATCCCTGCCGATCTTAACCTTTCTCCTTTCTGATTTTCCACCCAGCTCCTCCAGACGAGCCCTTGAGTTTTTCGCCTTAAATCGCTTGATTCCTATGGCGTAATTGCTATATTGATTTTTTTGTCAAATGTCAGCGTCTCTAACTGCCCTTCTACAAGAACTCTTTTCTCTCTCCCCCCCCCCCCACTCCTTGATTATGATGTTTGGTTATAGTTTTTCTGCAGAACTAAAGTGGCATGCTCCGTTTTCAAAACTTATTTCAGCACAATCTAGACTAAGGATTTGCCCTCAACCGTCGTCCTTAAATATTTTGTTCGCATGTTTTGAATCTTATTCCATTTCCTTCCAAGTGTTTGGCTTGAAACAGTCCATAAACAACTAATTTAGACACAACATGAAAATTATGCTCTTTTTGAAAAGGGGGGGGGGGGAGAACAGGTAGAATCTTGACAATCTGAATAAATGTTTACTAATTACAGATAACTCTACATTAGTCTCACCTGACCTCCCGGTTAATATGGAAAAAACATTTTGTGGGGCTTTGAGTGAGCTGTGAATAAGCAAATTAATGAGCGCTAATGATGGCGGCAATCTGTTGCGAAACCAATTAACGCCGATCAGAAGGTTGTTAAAATGAGATTTCAAAACGAAGCTCCCATACCTGTTTTGCAGAGAAAAATGGCAGTTGCAAAAAAAAAAAAAAAAAGCATTGAGCTGGCTTGTCTTTTTTTTTTTGCGTGTCAGGTTATGGAAAGGGGTGAGCAGTTGTGATAAATTGTAATTGACTTGGTCGTTTTTTATGAAGTAACAGCGGGAAAACAAAAGGCCAGGCCACAAATGGCAAAGGCGGAAATAAGCCACGGATTTTGCAGGAGTCTGTGGCAGAAATGACCTGTACACAACAGACCAGATATTAATTTCTGCACCTTGGGTGCACATAATTAACCATTTATTGTAGGCAGGTGAGGTAGTGGTACTCGGAGGTACGGCTGCA
The DNA here is from genome assembly GCA_026170595.1 of Plestiodon gilberti rubricaudatus. Taxonomy (NCBI): domain Eukaryota; kingdom Metazoa; phylum Chordata; class Lepidosauria; order Squamata; family Scincidae; genus Plestiodon; species Plestiodon gilberti. The sequence continues at coordinate 33,556,028 of JANXHW010000009.1, read as the reverse complement.
GCCTTCTCCTGCACTCAGAGGAAGTGTGGTATAGTGGTTAGTGTCTTTAGCTCCGTGGTACAGCCCCGCTTTGCATGAAGTCCACAGTTCAGTCTTTGGCCACATCTCCAGGTAGGTCTAGGAATGACCACTGAGCCTGAAACCCTGAAGAGATGCTGCTGGCCAGTGCTTGACAGTGCTGAGCTACATAGACCAAGGGGCTGACTCGGGAGGCAGCTTCGTATGTTTGTTCATACTTTGAGTAGGGCAGTCTAGGGTCACATCCCCATGAAGCTCAGTGACTGAACTCAGGCCAGGCCTTGCTGCTCAGCCTAGCCTCCCTTGGAGTTAGGGCAGAAGAAAAATGTAGAAGCAATATTTATTTAGGTTTGTACTATTTAGTTTGTATTACCATTTACGGAGGAAGCTATGCATGCTGTCCTTCTCCTCTAAAGAGCTGCCTCCATAGCTCTGCTCCATTCTCCTCCGACACTAGCCCATCGCTCTTCTCTCCTGCACTCCCCTCTTCTGTGCCGCCCCCCCTCTTCCTTTTCCAGTCTAGCGGGTGGGAGGAGCAGAGGTGCCCCTGCCAATCTGCTGCCTGAGGCGACAGTTTCAGTTGGCCCTGTGGATGAGCCGGCCCTGGTGGTGTGGATGTTCACCTGTATAGTAGTGGCAGTGAAGGAGGGGCCGGCAGATTTATAGAACTGTCTTTGCAGGAAGTTAAAGAGCACAACAGAATCTCAGCTTTCCTCCTGCCTAAGGCAAGGAAACCTTTCCTAATGGATATTGTGTTAACCTCTTCCAAAGCCAGCATTTTTTGGGGGGGGGAAGCCGACGTCCTGTCTTTGTGCAGGATCTTGCTGAGCTGTGGTCATCTTTCTCTTCCCTGTAGGGCAGCGAGGAGGAGATACGTGTTGAGGGAAGCCATCTGTTCACAAAGAGGACACTTCCGGTTTGTGGCAGTGAATGTTGTCTTTATCCAAAGGTTACTGATGGAAGTTGCATGCAGTTCAATGCCTGCTGCATTTTGGGAAGATCTCGTGCAATGCAACAATGATTATTCTAGTGGGCTGCTGTCATGTCCTCGTGTCCATCCCCCCCACGTACCCATTCTGTGTGTGTGTGTGTGTCCCTTTTTGAAAAGGAAGTTTAGAGACTCCCAAATGTCGACCACGAAGTAACATTTGTTTGTAAGACACAGATTAGAGAGAGGTTCAGTTGGAGAGCAAGGGACAGATGTGACTTTTGATGTTTGTATCACATACACCCCCCAAAAAAGTATTCACTTGTAACACTTTTTGTAATAAATAAAACTGAACTGAAGAGACTTCCTGTCCTTTTACATCTTTTTGCTGTGATGAAAGGTCTACCACAGCCTTCATCTTGAATGAGTTGCGTAGCAGGGGCTTGACTAGACTCCCACCAAGCGGGGGGAGGGGGAGATCTATGCGGGGACCAATTTGTTTGTCAATAAGGGTATAAAACAACTTGCAGCTTACAATAGTTCCAGAATCTTTGGGCTGTGCTGGTTGTCGGCTCCTTTGCTTTGCTTCCATTTCAGCTTCGGAGTCAAATCAACACAAGTCTCTCTCTGCCTCTCCCCCCCCCCGCTCCAACCCCCCCCCCCCGCTACTACGCTGCCATTGTTTGTTCACTGGCCACTGAAACAGGGATGGGGAAATTGGATCGCCAGACACTCGCACCTCAGCCCCTTCCCTCAGATCTGCTGCAACTTGGCCAGTCTGGCAAGGAAAAACAGAGAGGCATCCATGCGCTTCCTGGAAAATCAGCCTGTGATCTGTTTAGCAAAAGGCTGTGTTGCTGGTACCCATTTTAAGGAGAGTTGACAACCGTTTGCCATCCTGGATTCTTAGCTTAACACCAAGAGCTGCCACAGATCTGGCCAGCTAGCATCCCCAGCTGCTGAGCTGTGTTAGGGACGATGGTATTATCGTATGTGGCACTTTGCAAGCCATCTTCTTGATCAACAGCTGGCTTTAGAAGGACCACCAGGAGGACTGGCCCTTGAGGTGGTGCAGGGCGGCACCCTTGCCACCTCTGCTTCTCCTCTTCCTGCTCCCTAGATTTGGAAAAGAAGGGGGGGGGGATGCAGTGAAAGAAGAGCGTGGTGCGCTAGAGTGGCTCCTCCACACTTCCTCTTCTATTCCATTCCCCCCCCCCCTTTCCAAATCCTGGGAGAAGGAGAGTGCCTGCTGCCCATTTGAGTTTCAGTTGGTTTCATGGGTGGGTACAACCCTGAGGGTCACATTGAGGAGAGATGTGGGGAGGATATGCCAACAACAGTCGTCCTGCTGCACCCTCAAACAACCCCCACTATTTAGCATTGGAAAACACATAAAGGTAAGGAGGCTACAGTAAGCTGTGAAAGGCTTTGGGTGTGATGATAGTGATTGGAGTAAGGCTCTTCCCCCCCCCCCCCCATTGTTCTTCACTTAGGCTGCAGTCCTATATGCAATTTCCTGGGAGTAAGCCCCACCAGTGAACTTAATGGGATTTGCTTCTATGTAGACATGAGTATGATTGTGCTGAAAGAATACCTTCATACGCACACGCGCACCCACCCACCATAGCATCGTCCCCTGTGGCTGTAATGACTGGTGTCATCCTTGTGCCTTTTTTTGAGATTGTGGTGCCTTTGGGTCAGAGAATGTATGTAAACCAACCAATTAAACCTATTAATAGTGAATAATAATTGTTCCTTAGGCTGGATCTAAAGCAAAAATGCTACCAGCAGGAGGGTTCTGTTGTACCCAAATGCTTGCATGCTTTCTTGTGTTTTAATTGTTTTCTATTTAGGAATTGTGTAGGACTGTGTGCTTGGTCCTAATAAAAGCATCTTTTTTTAATACTGCAGTTTTTTCCCCAATGAGACCATGCTGTTCTGTTCTGTCTCTCTTGGCCATGACACCACAGTGGGCGTGGTTATGCTGGTGACGTCATGGCAACAACACGTGGAGTGGTGATGACGTCCCAGGCGGTGTATGACGCCATAGGGCAGTGTTTTTGAGGGGGAAGTGGGCGGGGGGACATTCAGCCCCCTTTCCCTCCTATGATGTGAAGGGGAGGGGGGAGGGGCGTAGTTACTAAGGGTCCAGTTGCTAGGGAGGCGTGCGGGAAAGGAGCACTTCCGGTGCGCTAGCGACGCGACCTGGAAGCGCTTCCTGACGAGGGGGTTGCAGCGCGAAGATGGCGGCGGAGGAGCCTCAGCAGCAGCCGGAGCCCCTCGGTGGGGACACGGATGGTAACGGCGCCGCAGGGAAAGGGGAGCCGGGGCGCGTCTCAGCCTTGTGGCAGGGGGGTGCGCGAGTGCGGGCGGACCTTCCGTCCCCTGGCAACGCCCTCTTCCGGTCCCCAGGCCGTTAGTCTCCATGGGAACGGGCCCCCATCCCATCCACCTGTGCCGAAAGGCGCCTTCCAGGCCTCGCCATCCCCGCCCCGTTTAGCAGGCCTCGTGGTCACTGTGGTAACGCCGGCGCGCGCCTCAGAACGGAGCGAGTGAACCCCCTGTCCTCGGTCCCTGTGGAAGCCCCTCTGCCGGGGGGGGGATAAGACCCACCCCAGTCCCCTCGGAGACGTCCCCTCGCCCCCCCCCAACAAGGCCACCTCCTCGCTTCTCTCTCTCCCTAATGGGGAAGGGGTCACCATCCATGATGGGTTATCCATAAGAACAGTAGTCAGTAATATCTCCTCCGCCCTCAAACGGGCACAGTTTCCGTGGGCAGAATGTGTGTGCCCTCCACCCTCTCTCCTCAGCCATTGAATGTGCACGCTTGGCTTCCAGAGAGCAAATATTCCCTCAAATATTGTTCACATCTATGCATTATTATTATTATTATTATTATTATTATTTATTTCTCAGTCCTCACAGTTTCCACAAGTGCATCTTCAAAACTGTATCACACCTATTTAGTATTAGTATTATTTGTTCCCCAGCTGCCAGACACAGTTTCCATGGAGAGAACATTCCCTCAAATCTCTCGCTCATCGGTTAATTAATTATTACTATTAGTTCTTTAGCTCACAGTTGGACACAGTTTCCATGGTGAGAGCCTTCCCTCAAATCTTGCTCTCAATAATAATAATAAATAACAACAACAACTTAATTGATAATAATTAGTTTCTCAGCCCTCAAATGGACTCAGTTTCCACAGAGCACATGTTCCCTCAAGACTTTCTTGCAGTGATTTACCGGTATTTAGTATTGGCGTTAATATTAGTTTGCTGTTTAAGGTGGCACAGACTCTTACCAGCAAGTTTGATTCTGTTAGCTTAGGACATTCAAGGCTAATATATTTATGGGGGTAAGAGCTGTTGTAGGCTCGAACCCCTCCTGCTCATCCATGGAATTTCTCATCCATGGAATTTTAAGCCACAATAACAGCGCAATACTAACCAACTTTCCAGTGCTGGTGCAGCCGCAATGCAGCCCCAAGGTAAGGGAACAAATGTTGCCTCATCTTGAAGAGGCCTCCATGACGGCCTCTGCACTGCAAAATGCAATGTGTGCCCTGTTGGCATGGCTACACCGGCGCTGGAAAGTTAGTTAGGATTGCGCTGCAAGTCTGTTAGTCTTCAGTAAGTTCGTGCCTCTCTTTTGCAGTTCCGTGCTAGGATCTATGAAGAGAATCAGATTTTCTCGCTCCGTACTTTGTAGGTAACTGTGTGCTTCATCAGATGCTGGTGGAAATATAGCAGCCCTACTCTAGCGTTTTATGAAACGTAATCGTGTACAAACTCTGTCTGTTCTTGCAGTGAAATTGTGTGTAAGTTTGTCTTGAAAACTTAGTAAAAGAGTCTGGTTCAAACTTTAAGTATAATGAATCAAGACTAGCACTGATACCCTTGTGCAGTGATTGGTATGCCTGGCGCTTGACAGGTTTTTTTATAATCAAACGTCGGGTCCCTGCCCCAAGGAGCTTCCAATCTATATTTTGACAGCAGAGGAAGAGACGAGGAATATTGCAAGGAGTAAAATAATGGTTACAGGCTCCCAAACTTGCTCAAAGTGGGGGTGAGGATTAAGAGGCTAACTTAAAGACTTCACAGGAAAGGTGAGTTTTGAGGGGAGAGAGGAGGGTGCCCTGTATATGTTCAAGGGAGGGAGTTCCAGGCATAAGGAGCAGTATGGAAAAAGTTGACAGTTGACAGTTTAGCAAGAGACTTAGAGTATGGTAGGGTTCGCTTCCCACTGAGTTCTTCCTAGGCAGTCTTGTTTTTGTGACCTGCCTCCTGTGCCATTGACAACAGCCTATTGTCAGCATAAATGTCGGAGGCGAAGCTTTTCTGCATGGAAAAGCTTCACTTCCTTAACTTCCGGAGCTCCAGCACAATACAGTTGGTAACCTTATCTGGAGAGCAAACCTCACTAGGGGGTTGTACCTAGGAGTGTGTTGAACAGAATGGGACTTACTTCCTAGTAAACATGTATATGATTGTGCTATAAGAATTGTTTCTTCCCCCCCCCCCACCTTTCTCTCCTGAATTATGCCAGCTCTGACTTTCTTTCTCCATGGAAAAGACTCCAAACTCTCTTATCTCCACCTCCCACTCCACTATAGGAATTGTGCACCCCAAGCTCCAGAATTTAACCCCACGCCAGCCCCTTTCTTTAGGCATCCTCTGTCCCACCTCAGTTCTTAAGAGAATACCTCTGAATTTTTTTCCAGCCTTCCCCAGCAAGATTTTGAAGAAAGCCACACTTAACAATCAACCCCCCCCCCAAAAAAAACAGGACTGCTTTGTCTGTAAGCATACTTTGCACTCCCCCATAAGGAAAGCGGTCTCCCTTGAGACTAGGCCAGGAACATCCCTTCCCAAGGAGGGCCTGGTGCTTTTGGGGTTCTGTATACTGCTCCTTCTGACCTTTTTTTGGGGGGGGGTGTTTCATCCTCCAACTGCTTGTACAGTTTCTGCTTGATGCTCCTCTTTTGCCGGTCTTCCCTTTCTCTACACCCCTTTAAAAAACTGCTTTGGAAAAGACAATTTTGGTCTGCTTGTGTCATGTTCAATTTAATGTAAAGCCCCTTTGGTGGCGGTTGATGTTGGGGCCAGGTTGCCAACTTCTTAGTGGCTCTGCTCCCATGCTTTTAAGATGCTCAAAGCGCAAAACTCCCCCCCCCCCCCGCTTTATCTCCATGCCAGGAAAAGCTTCACTGGCTACATTTCTGCATGCCGTGAAAGGCAAAGCTTGCAAGCTTTAAAGAGGTGCCGGAAATTCTCTAGGCAGAGATCTCTACAGAGATTCCGACTGGCGTAATTGTCTTTCCCTCTCCCCAGTTCTGGGAGGGAGAAGCGAAGGGTTTCAGAATCTTTGCCAGCACTTCAGTTTTCCGGGTGCTGTTGGGGGAGCCCTGAATCCAACTGGGACATGTTTGCTTCGTAGATCTGCCCCTGGAGTGGGCTGCTTTGTTCCATTATCCTGCCTGCCTTGATTGTCACTTGGAGTTGGAATGTTGCTTACTGTATTCGGGGTGGGGGGTGGGAGTAACCCATGATCCCCCAAGTCGTCTTGCTAGGGTTTAAAAACTCGGCTGGCCTGTAAGCTCTTTTTTCTGGCCCTAGAAATACTTCTTGTTCCTCCTTCCCGCTAGGAGTTGCGATGTCAACTGCCTGACTCGTTTCTGCGGTGCAATACGTTCCCTCTGCTTTCTGAAAGGGTTTGTGCCTGTCGTTCTTGTCCTTTGAGGGCTTTTCAGTGCCTCTTTGGCCAAGGACCTGGGCCGTGCGTGGGCTGGTTCGCTTTGGAAGGGAAGTCCCAATGGCCTGTGTCCAGTTGCCCGCAAGGGGTGAGTGAGGACAGCCTGCAGTCCAGCTGCAAGAGACAGAGCCCCAGTGGTCTGCTTCTGCCTCTGCCTCGCTGAAGTCGCATCCCGGCAGGCTGGGAGTGGAGCACCTCTCTGCAGATGATGTACGAGATAGGTCAGGTTCTTTGTTTTCTGCAGTGTTGGCAGCAGCTGCAAGCAGAGGACAGTGGGGGAAGCTCACGCGAGCTTGGTGGCTGGCAGCCTGGCAGAGCAGAAAACCTCCATGCAGGCTGTCTTGCCAGGGCACTTGGTCTTTCTAACACAGCTGAGAGCCAATGAAGATTTGGGGCCGCTGGCCCCCCCCCCAGCCTGGCCATGAAAACAGAGCAAGCTGCCCCATTGTTGCAGGAACTCTGTAGTGTTGTGGGCCCATAGTAGCTCTCCGACGGGACCTGCTAGGCAGGGCTGGGCCTCTTCTTGGACCCTTGTCGGAAAGCATTTGTGAGCAGCCAAGATGTGTGCCGTTGGACGTAACTGGCTGGGAATTTTCGCGAGGCTTTGATCGGGCTTCAGAGTTGGTGGTTGAGCGATCGTCCCGCTGTTCTGCAATTGCAGTCCACCAGGGTTCAAAAAACCGGGAACAGGGTGGGTGTGACGCTGGCGATCGGAACAGGCTTTGTGTTACAAAGGACAAGCCGCCTAAATAATGAAACCCAAGTCGGAACTTGGGGAAGTTTTGCCCTCTAGGCTTTGACAGTGATAGAGCTGGAAATGGTCTTGGGGTTGGGTGCCTTCTGCAACGTGTTGTCTTGTTTCCAGTCTTTCAGCTTTGTTGCCAGTATATTTTCAGACCTTTTCCCAGATTCTTGTGGGCTAGAAACCATGGTCTCATTTTGTTTTTTGTGGTATTCCAGAGCTGCCTGTTTACCTTTTGATTTTAATGCTTGGGAGATCATTGTAACTCGGCCCAAAGCATTCTGGTCTTGCTGGGACCTTGTCTCACCGGGATTCTTCTTTTTTCAGGAGTGAACTGCTTGGCCTACGATGAAGCCATAATGGCCCAGCAGGATCGCATCCAGCAGGAGGTGAGTGCTCCGGAGCAGCCTCATTCTTGGTCTGGGTGCAGCTTACTGAGAAGGAGCCGTGAACCTAGCGCAGTGTTAGGGGTCAGGGTATCGTGAAGCTTGCTGAGTGTCTGTTGTTCTGAGGATAAAATGGAGGGGGGGGGAGGAGAACCGTGTACACCAACCTGAGTGTCTTGGAGGAAGGGTGGGACTAAAATGGTAACGGAATTTAATTCTGCATTGAGTCGATGCTCTTTAGAACATCCTAGATTGATTGGTCCTGAACAGTGACCACTCTCCACAAAAATGGTACCTATAATTGATTTAAATAGAATGCATGCAGCCGCTTTCTGCCGAGTCAGACCCTTGGTCTATATCGCTCAGTGTTGTCTAGCACTGACTGGCAGCATCTCTCTAGGATCTGAGACCAGGGGTCTTTCCCAGGCTTACCTGCAGATGCTGCCTTCTGCGTGCAAAGGAGGGGCCCTTCCCTCTGCCTGCCCAGCATCAAGTTTCCAAACCGCTTGTGCAGATGTCCCAGTCAACGACACCCCCATCTTTGTATCACTTCAGGTTGACCCATAACTTCACTTTCCATGTTGGGACTAGGCATGATGCCTGGGCTATCAAAAACCTATTGACTAATTATGTTTATATCCTGCTGTTTAGCCTGGAGAAGTCCCCAAAGTGGCTTAAGATTTAAACAAGAAGAAAAGGGCAGAGTGTTTAGGTAGAGGTCTTTATGGGGGGCTCACTGCTGATGGATGTGGAGGCCAGTCCATGGAAGTACCCCTCCCCCTTGCTCTGTGGAGTCTTCCGTTTCTGGCGGTCTGTGATGTAGGCTGTTCTGCCGGGACAAATTGAAATTTGTTAGCAGAGTAGTAATCGGGTTCACTGATTCAGTGGCTTGCCGAAGCGCTTGATGAAGGGTTCACACATGTCTGGGCATTGCTTGGTTTCTGGGCACTTGAGGACGGGCATCTGCCTTGCATGTGTGGAGATGAGGAAGGTTCTATTTGCAGCACACATCTAGGAAGCTGCCGTATGGAGTCTGGCCCTGGGTCCGGCTAGATGAGTCTGGTTGACCCTGTCTGGCAGTGGCTCTGCAGGGCTTCAGATAGGTCTTTCCCAGCCCTACAAGGGATTGAACCTGGGGCCTTCCACATGCAAGGCAGGTACTCGGTCGCTGAGCTACGTGCCGCCTCTCCCCCCCCCCCCATGATAGTCCCTTTTCAAGCAGGGTAGATTGATTGACTTAAATCACCAAAGAAGACCAGCTTGATACCATTGACTTCCTGATCCATTTATTTTCCAAACAAGCATGCGTACTGATCAGCTGCAATAACAGTGCGCAGCTAAAATGCCTTGGTGGTCACACAACCCCCTGTTCCTTTTGCCTGGCAGAATTTACGTCTACTGTGGGGAACTGTTGAATTAAGGATTCACGTTGCCCAGATGCCAGGCAAGCCTACTTGCTTGGATGACTTAAGCGCGGGAAGCTTTCTAGAAGCAAGGCCGTATCGTTATCGGATGGAGCAGTGTTTTGCCCTGTGTTGGCGCTGCTTGGTGGACAGAGTCCGTGCATTTGCAGTTTACGCAGACAACTCTGTCGTGCCTTTGTTATAATGCGTGACCTCCAAAGCCGTATGTTTGTCCTTCTTCATTTGTATGGAAGAGCAGATTTTAAGCTTTTCTACGTCTGAACCCAGGACGAAAATATGTGACTTCTGAGGCCTGGCGCCACAAGCCACGTATTTGATCGAAAGGGTCTTAAGGAATTTGAGTGTAGACATCAGTATTGCAGTCCAAAATAATTTGAAACCAGGTTGTGAGCTAATGTGTGTTTGAGACAAGCGAAGTGTGTCACTTTCAAGGCCAAATCCCATGGTTTGTATCTGCTGTGCCTTCCAGCCACCACTTGAGGGTGCAGTTCTATATTGGTGCTCTGTTTGTTTTTATCTGGTGTTACAAATGTGGTCAGAGCAATATACAAAATGAAAATGGAAGAATGGGCAGTATCCCAGGGATGGACTTCCACAACGGCAATATTGCCACCAGAAAAGCCCAGTTCCGGGTCCTGTCAGTCAGACCCTCTGAAGCCAGCCCAGGGCTTGTGTAAGTTCCCATGGGCAAAACTGGTGTGTGAGATGACCCAGTGACACGCATGCAGGTATCAACTAGCCCTAAGGTCTTGGAATTCCTAGTTTTATAACAGGACAGCAACAGCTTTGTTTCTGCATAAAAGGGACAGCTGTGTGTGACTAGCTCCCAAGTCAGGAGTCAGCCTGTCAGAAAGGGGAGACACAGCGAAAGGCCAGGAGCTGAACTTGCATGTGAAGCTGCCATACCGAGTCAAGCCTTTGGTCTGTCTAGCTCAGTCTTTTCCTGCACTGACTGGCAGCAGCAGTTCTGCAGTGTCTCAAACAGCTATCTTTCCCAGTCCCGCCTGGAGATGCTGCTAGGGTTGGACCTGGGATTTCCAGTCTATAAAAGCTGCACTTGGGAAGCAGTGAGGGGCTCTTGCCACAGCAAGTTCAGGGCCGCCTCCGAGTTGGACAGCAACGTAGGCTCTCCGGCCCGTTCTCTGCACCTCACACCCCGCCCACCCTTCTTTGCAGATTGCTGTTCAGAACCCCTTAGTCTCCGAGAGGATGGAATTGACCGTGCTGTACAAGGAGTATGCGGATGACGACCACGTCTATCAGCAGAAGATCAAGGTAAGCCTGGCGGTGGGCTGACTGCCCCCAGCTGCGTGTCCTGCGAATAGGTCCTCGGGCGGAGCCCCTTCCCTACGAGGAGAGGCAAAAGCCCTCGGGGCACTTCCTGCCTTTCTCATCCTTCTCAAATAGTCAGGAGGAGCAAGTCAGGCAGAATTTATCCTCGGGGTTCATAATGAGCGCATGGGATTCACTGCCCCAGCGTGCCGTGGTAGCCATTGACTGAGATGGTTTTAAAAGGGGGCGAGGCACCTTCAGGAAGGACAGGTCAGTCCATGGCTTTTAGTCGTAAAGGCTGTATAGAGCCTTCATGTTCAGGGGCACTCTACCTCTGAACATCAGGGGCCTTCAGCTCTGCTTCTGGTGGGCCACCGTGTGAAGTAGGCTGCTGGACCAGACGGATCCAACAGGGCTAACAGGCCAGTGCTACCTCACTCTTCCCCTCCCCCCGCCAGTGGAGCGCCTGCTGTGCCCTAGGGTCTGGGGCAGTTGCAGAGCTCTCTTCGCAGTCAGGACCGTTTGTTCCCTTGCCCTTGGGAAAGCCCCTGCTTTCCCTGTGGGTCTCCCTGGTCCTGTGCCAGCTATTTTGCGGACACAGAACCGAGGAGCGCAATGGTGGCAGAAAGGGGCAGGGAAAGGATCCAGCCGCACAGGAATGCCACCGATCCTGCCCCGTTCCCTCCCACCTCCGTTCCTCCCACTGCCTGCCCCCTCCGCCCCCCCCAGTGCTGGTGGCCCCGCTGCGCTTAGTGGCAGAAGTGGCATTCTGCCGGTGGGGGGGGGGGATAGGGAAAAGCAGTGCAGGGCTAACTGGAGAATGCTCCTCATAGCTGCTACTCCAGCCCCCTTCCACTGTTTGTTGCCCTCCTGATGTGGTTGGCGTGGAGAGCAGCGGGGCAGAGGAGAGCTCTGCTTTCGATATGAGTTGAGGATGGGCAGAGCCTCGCCTGGGGAGTGCAAGAGGAATTGTCCCCTTATGCCACATATTGGTGAAGGATCTGGGGTTGTGGGAAGCTCAGATCAGGCTGGAGTCGCGACGGGAGAGCAGGCTGGTGGGGGCTTTCCGTCCCAAAGAGAACACATAGGGATGGTGTTTCTGAATGCAACCAGGCCGGTCTTCGCGTGCAGGCCGAAGAAAGCATGTTTTGCATTGCCAGTTTGAGGCTGCTAAGCCTGCCAGATGCGAACCCATCTTCCCCCCACCCCACCCCCGCAGGATCTGCTGAAGAAATATTCGTACATCCGGAAGACGAGGCCAGATGGCAACTGTTTCTATCGGGCGTTTGGCTTCTCTCACCTCGAGGCTCTGTTGGAGGACGGCAAGGAGCTGAAGCGGTAGGCTGGGGCGTTGGGGGGGGTGCTTGGCTCCAGTTGCTGAGGACGGGGTGTGTGTGTGTGTGTGTGGTGCTAAACTGGGGGTTCGGGCAGTTTTCAGCCCAGCCCTGAGCTTTGGGCCCTGGATGTTTGCAAGGGAATGATTCTGGGATGTTTGTTTTTCCCCATTCCCCTCTTTGCCCACAGCTTCAAAGAGGTGGCGGCCAAAAGCAAGGACGTGTTGGTGTCACAGGGTTTCACGGAATTCACCATAGAGGACTTCCACAACACGGTAAGGGCCTCGCTGGCGGGGCGGAGGGACAGCCACCTTCGAAGAGACGAGACGTCTGGGGAGAGGTTCTCACTTAGTCTGCTGCTCTTTAGGGAAAACTTTGAAAATGGCCAGCTGGTCCCCTGGGAAAGTGAATGAAAATCTCCAAGTCGGGTACCGACCCGTGTTGGTTTTGCAAAGCAGACTTGTATCGAGTCCCGTTCCAGGTTTTGGGCTAAGATCCAGTCAGTGGACAGGGGGCTGGAAACAGGTCTGTGTGTTGTGTTTAGGTGCTCCTTGTTTTTTACACAAGGGCTTTACCAGGGGAGGAGACCAATGCAGACAAGAGGAGAGGTTTGTGGCTGCTGCCGAGCAGCGATCTGTGCCTGCCAGTGGGCGGGGGCAATCCCGCCGGGGCGCAGCTGTGGTCTTCTAGCCCTCCTTGTCGCTGTGGTTGGAAAGGGGCTAGACTAGGCCAGAGGTTCTAAGTCCTGCCGCTCCAGTTTTGGGGCACAGTGTGAACGGTAGCTAGAGCTCGGGGGCCGAAATGAGGTCAGTGCTGCCAGAGACTTGGGCTTTGAAGGAGTTGCTTTGACCCAGCCTCCCAAGCCTCGGTGGTCCCTGCCAGCCTCCCCCCCCCCCCCGGCTTTGCTTCTGCTTTCTCTCCCTCCACCACCCTTCAAAGCTGAGCACACGCTGGTGCCACACTCTGCCCCCTTCCAGTTGGCCTGCTGGGAAAGCAGAGGCAGAGCCGCCCCATCGAGGGGACAGGAAGACAGCTGCTCCTCACTGGCCTCTGGAACATGCATCCCATCTTGCAAGTTGGGTGTCCCGAATCCTCTTATACACCTGTGGGGTGTGTGTGTGTGTGTGTGTGTGTGTGTGTGTGTGTGTGTGTGTGTGTGTGTGTGTGTGTGTGTGTGTGTGTGTGTGTGTGTGTGTGTGTGTGTGTGTGTGTGTGTGTGTGTGTGTGTGTGTGTGTGTGTGTGTGTGTGTGTGTCCCGCCTTAGCCATCTTATTTTCTAAATGGAAGAGCTCCAAATGTTGTAGTTATTGCACAGAAGGTGCTCCACACCCCTGCACATTTTGGTTGCCCCTTGTTTACGCCAGGACTGAAACGGGGGGTGGTTCTCTCTCTCCCCGAGAGATGCGCTCGAGTCTGCCTAAAAAGGTGGCTGCGTTTGGGGTTTGGCTGAGCTCGGCGTTCCCCGTTGACAGTTCATGGACCTGATAGAACAAGTGGAGAAGCAGACCACGCTCTCAGAGCTGCTGGCCTCTTTCAACGACCAGAGCACCTCGGATTACCTGGTGGTGTACCTGCGACTGCTCACCTCCGGCTACCTGCAACGGGAGAACAAGTTTTTCGAGCACTTCATCGAGGGCGGGCGCAGCATAAAGGAGTTCTGCCAGCAGGTGAGGACCGTTGCGGCATCGGGGGGCGGGGGGGCGGGACGTGTAGGGAAAGAGGTGCCTTGGGCCTTTCCTTGCCCCACTTTGGACACACTCTGCTCCGTAAGCCCCGCTAACAGACAGAGCCATGGTTTCCACATGACAGCCTTGTTCCATTTCAGCAGCTTGGCCCCAAGTTGCTAGTTCTGGTGGTGTAGAGGGGAGTAGGAGATCGCGTGAGCAGTCTGTGCTGAAGGGAAGCAAGGGGCTTAGAGCTGACCAGGGCTGCTGTGGGGGCAGCAGAGTGACGTGGGGGCAAGAGTTGGGGCCTCGGAGGGGAGGGCTAGATTAGAGGGGCGGCTGCTCTGCCTGCCTGGGTCTCCCCTGGTGAGCGCTGCCTGTGCTTCCCTGGTCTCTTCCAGGAGGTGGAGCCCATGTGCAAGGAAAGCGACCACATCCACATCATCGCGCTGGCCCAGGCCCTCAACGTCTCCATCCTGGTGGAGTACATGGACCGGGGCGAGGGCGGCACCACCAACCCCCACGTCTTCCCCGAGGGCTCGGAGCCCAAAGTGTATCTACTGTACAGACCGGGACACTACGATATCCTGTATAAATAGGCGGGGCGGGCAGCGGCCTGGCCGGCGAGCCAAGCCCCCCTCCCCATCGTCTCTCTTGCCCACCTGCCGGGCAGCGTCGTCTGTGGTTGTCAATGGTGATCGCTCGTGCTGCTGCTGCCGCCGCCGCCATCTCGCTCACTTGGTTGGTTTGGTATTATATTTTTTTTCTCCTTGCGTTGTTACACTCACACTCTTCTGTGTTTTATTAAAGGGGATGCCGGTGAAATGGTCTTAAGCGTGTGTTTGGGGCTGGCGGGGGCAGAGCCGTCCTCCCCCCCCCCACCCCTGGGAAGTGGAGCATGTGATGGTTATTTTTGCCCAGTAGCGAGGGGGGCAAGGTGGGGGTTAGCGAGGCTGCACGCTGTGGGCTCCGCAATCTGTTCCTACCGTCACATCTTGTAGCTCAGGACTGAGGTTGCGTTTTGCAACCTGTGGCTTCGGGAAGCCTGGGTCGGCTCTCAGGAAAAGCTCCTCTCTCTCTCTCTCTGCTCCCCGCAGTCCTTGCCTGTGTGTGGTTTCCTTGGTCGCAGAACGGACAGGTGTCTGTGCAGAGGGGCCCCAGGTCCTGGCAGGAGCAGCAGTGCCAGCCAAGCCAGCCTCAGCAGCTGACTCAGGGCTGCCTTCAGCACTTCTCGCCCTGCAGGAAGCAGCAGGTGGGGCCTGCTCTCGCCTGCCTGCCTCCCAGGCTGCAGGGGCCAGGCCAGAGCAGAGACTTCGCCTTGGGAAGCAGACCGGGCTTCCAGGCAGGTCTCTCGGAGCTTCCAGCCTACCCCTCTTCTCGGTCCAGAGGATATGAGCGTAACTGGTGTTGCTCCACTCCCTGTGGCCTGTACCACTTCGGGAGGGGGGGGAGGAGAGGAGCCGCACCAGTTCCCAAGGAAAGGAGTGTATCGGGAAGAGGGGGAGGCTGGAACCGGTTCCCTGCTCCCCTGGAGCATTGCATTTGGGCCCAGCTTCCACCTTTCAGTCCCGCCCTGGGAATCCCCTCTGCCTTTGCTGCTCCATCTTCTGTCTCTGTGGAGCCGCAAGAGACCAGGCCTCGCAGCTCGTCCCTCCCTCCATTAAGGCTGCCCAGCTTGGGGGGGGGGGGGCTGCACAGCTCCTGTTCCCAGCACACATCCAGGGCGACGCTTGCATCATTCCCCTGGTGCCCTCGTCTGGCTGGGAGCCGGCAGGGACTGGACCAGGGCCCTAGAAAGAAAGCGATCCCTTCGCTCTTGCAGAGCCCCCCGCGCCACTGGGCAGGGCTTCAGGTGTCCGTGTTCTGCTTCACGAGAGGGTCTGTGGAGCACAAGGGCCCAGGCCTAGCGTGACTGTCGGCTCCTGGCTACTCGCGGTTGAGAGTCCCAGCCCATCGGGCGGGCGGGGGGCCAGTGCCAACTCCTCCTCCTAGGCAAGGACGTTTCCAGCCTCCCTCAAACTGCCTTGTGTCACAGGCGTTTGGGGGCGGGACAGACACCTTCCTCAGTCCTCCCCCCCCCCCAAATTTTATAAGGCAGGCAGCTGCACTGGCTTTGCATTGGTTTATTCTGGGTGTTTTGGGGTCCGGTATCTCCTCCTCCTCCCAGTGGTGTTCTTGAAGATGTCGTCTTGCGCAGGTGGGATGGTCGGGGCAACAAATGCTTAGAGGCGTGAGCGCAGGCCCTCGCAGGCGTCTGGTGGAAAGAAAGAGGCCAGGTCAGGTCTGTCGAGTTGGGGGACAGACTGCTCGCCCTTCCCACGTATTTCAGCAGCGTGACCCACACTGCCCCAAATAGGTCCCCCCCCCATGTCTGAATTTAAGAATTGCACCTTTCGGAGCCGAGAAGCAATTCTGTTCCTTCATGACAAGAGGGAGCCTAGTGGGTGCCGTTGGAGAAGCCTGCCCCTCAAGCCGTTGTCCTCCCCATGCATCTCCTGGACCCCCAGCTACCGCTCTTCCCCCTTCCGCCGCCTCCTTTTCCATGCCAGGTGTTTCAGGCCCCGCCTCTCTCCTTGCCCCTTTGCACCTGCCGTGGCCTTTGCCAGTCCTGCGCCACCCTAGAGAGCTGCTCAAGCGTCCCTGTGGCTTGGGTCAAAGCCGCCCCTGTCTTGCTGCGACTTCCCTTCTGGGAGCCCAAGGTTGCCCCCCCCCGGTCTTCCAGGGCTCCCCAAAGTATCCCTTGGGCCTTCTCCGAGGCAGAAACAGAAGCTGACCCTTCTGGCTGACGGCTCCCCTTCCCTCCTTGAACCCCCCTAAACCTTCTAAAGCTTCCGGGGGGGGGGGGGGCTGCTCTCTGCTGGCTGCACAGGGCTGTGAAAAAGACCAGCAGTCTCACTTCCACGACGATCATGCCGAGACAGAGCAGATCTGCCTTCAAGTGAGGAGGGGACACCTGCAGCACCAGGGCTCTCCAGGGCTTGTGGACACTGCTGCGTTTATGCCCCAGGGTCGCTTGGAGCATTGCCCCACTTCTGGGTAAGAACAGCACTATGGGGCGATCCAGCTTTGCGAGTCCAAGGGGATTCAGGGGTTAGTAAGTGCCCCCGCATCACTCATTTTGCACTCCACACCATGCTAGAAGCTCTTACCCCTCCGGAGCTCCAGAAGAGCCGTCAAGCTGGAAACAGAGGAGGGGGAAGAGGTGACTCCTGGAAGAGACTCCCCCCCCCTGCCCCCCGGAAAAGGAATCTGAACTCTGGGCAGCACGTCCCCCGGGTGCCTTGCTGGGCCAGTGACTCACCGATGGGGAAGAAGTGGGGCAGCTTCTCCTTGTAGATCTCGTCGTCCTTCTCCAGGAAGACGCAGAGGATCAGTCGGTCGACCTGCCAGAGGGAAAGAGGGAGCTACAAATAGGAGGGATGTGGGCAGGGGGGAGGCTTGCTTACGGCCAGTGGGGCCCATGCCCAACGCTGTATCCTGGCCTGACCGACGTTCGCCTGTCTCGGCGCTCTTAAGCCAAGGGGAGCGAAGGGGCAAACAGCAACAAAACACTTAGAACGTCCTGCTGGTTCTGCAGGCACGCATCCCTGTTCTCTCTTTCTCTCTCTCTCTCTTTTTGGGTGGTGGTGGTGTGTTTTGGGGTTAACGCTGCACATCCCTGCCAGGTTTTTCTCTTTGCTGCCCTTCAGTGGCGCTGCAAACTCTAAAGCCCGAGATGGGCTCTGCCCTCGCCCTGCCCAAGGGTGGTGGTGGATTCCGTTCCACATCCCAGTTCCATAGAGAGATGGTTTCTTCCCCCCCCCCCATGGTGTCTCATTCCTCCCCACCCACTCTGTATTCCCCAGCAAGGAGTACAGGTTTCTGGGGGGCGGGGAATCGGGGCTATTTCCGCTTTCAGTCCCTGTGCCTGGCTGCCCAGCATGCAAGGATATGGGCCATAAAGACGGGACTCTTAGAGTTGCACAGTCTGCTGGTTGCCCATCTCCAGGGGGCTGTCGAGCAACCCCCCCCCTCACCTTCTCTTTGTTCTCCTCCAGCCACTTGCGCAGTGTGTGGAGCACAATCTCGGCAGCGGCCTCGTTGGGGTAGCCTGCGGAAGAGTGGTGGGACATTGCAGAACAGACTCCATCCTGGCCCTCCCTGTGGTGTGGGATTGAGCCCCACCTCTGATTGGATACTCACCAAATACGCCTGTCGAGATGCAAGGGAAGACCTGGGGGGGGGGGAGAGAGAGACAGAAGGGGGAGCAGGATTAGCTAGAACTTTGCCTGTCAGTGCTTACTCTCTCAGGTAAGAGGTGTGGCAGATGAAGCGTGCCTAGAAACCTTCCCACTCAGAAGTCTTGATCCAGCCTGGGTGTGGGGCAGAAGAACTGGCTGGGGCAGGTACCTCTGTGCATGCTCAAGAGTCCAGCTGGGTTGGGTGAGCACAGGGAAGGGCTGATGCTGGCCTTTGAAACTGACTCGGAGGCTCAAAGCCTAGTAGGAGCCAAGCGCCGGCCTTTTGTGTCTGCTTTCACTCTGGAGTTGGAGGGAGGGGCCTTCTCCCTAAGCTCCAGAACCTGCCTTTTGCTGCCTCGCTCTGTGTGACCAGAGCAAGGATTGTGTGCCTGGAAAAGCTGGGCAGGACAGAATTCTTGCTGGCTGCAGCTAGAGGGGGGAAAAGAGCCATCAACACTGGTCAACGTTTTGTCTTAGAGTTTGTATAAGGTACAAAGCAGTCCATTGTCTGCCCCCTTTCCTCTTTCTCTCTCTACCCCTCTTAAACCAGATGGCTGCTTTTTCTACTCCAGGGAGATGCTGCCCCGGATTCAAAGCAAGGGGCCCTGCCAGTCAGCCACAGCCCCTCCCTTCTTGCTTGTCCACCCCACCCGGGTGTGGAGGTGGCACTCTTAGCTATCATGGCTCAATAATGTGGCTAGTTAGTTTAAATTGCTTTAGCCACAGGGTGTAGCAGTGTAACAGCAGATTTAAGTTTGGATTACAACAGTGATTAAATTGTAATCCAAGCTTAAAACAAGAGGGGTTTGTAAGATTTTTCAGACTTGTAAACAACGGCTATTTCTAAAACACAATGAAGTGGAGGGCAGGGTATTTTTGTCCCCAGTAGGTGGTGCTGTGCCAATGGGAGCATCCTTCCAATCACAGGGCAAATAGCCCCAAGGGAGCTGGTGCTGCTGCTGTTTCCTGGGCTGCGGCGCGGACAGGAGGCTGAGGAGAGACGGAGCCGTAACTGAGCTGCTGGTAACGACCAACCTGCCGCGTACCACTGGTCACTCAAAGTACCACCAGTGGTACGCGTACCACAGGTTGGGAACCTCTGTACTAGAATACAATCTGGTATATAAGAATATAACAGAATATACTAGAATAGAATATACTAGAATAGAATATAAAGGTAAAGGTGACCCCTGACAATTAAGTCCAGTCGTGTCCGACTCTAGGGTGTGGTGCTCATCCCCATTTCAAAGCCAAAGAGCCAGCGTTGTCCGAAGACGCCTCCGTGGTCATGTGGCCGGCATGACTCTCCTTGCCGCAGTGCATAGCATGCGGCTGGAACACGGAGCGCTGTTTACCTTCCCGCAAGCGGTACCTATTTATCTACTCACATTAACATGCTTTGGAACTGCTAGGTTGGCAGGAGCTGGCCAAGCAACGAGAGCTCACCCCATTGCGGATTCGAACTGCCGACATTTCAATCAACAGCTCATGGTTCAGCGGTTTAACCCACTGCGCCACCCGCTGAATATACCAGAATATAATATATTAGAATATACTTGAATCTATTAGAATATACCAGAATATAGTAGAATATACTGTACCATAATATAATCTGGTATATTCTAATACATTATATTATATTATATATCTAATACATTATATTGATTCGTGGGCTGGAGCATGATTCGTGGGCTGGAGCACCTCCCTTATGAGGAAAGGCTACAGCGTCTGGGGCTTTTCAGCCTAGAAAAAAGGCGCCTGAGGGGGGACATGATTGAGACTTATAAAATTATGCATGGGATGGAGAGAGTGGATAGAGGGAAATTCTTCTCCCTCTCGCACAACACCAGAACCAGGGGACATGCACTAAAATTGAGTGGAGGGAGAGTTAGAACAGACAAAAGAAAATATTTCTTTACCCAGCGTGTAATTCATCTGTGGAACTCCTTGCCACAGGATGTGGTGATGGCATCTGGCCTAGATGCCTTTAAAAGGGGTTTGGACAGATTCATGGAGGAAAAGACCATCACAGGTTACAAGCCATAAGCAACCTCCTGGTTTTAGAAGTGGGTTTTCTCTGTGCCAGGTGCAAGGGAGTGGCGACTGGACACAGGTATCTTGTTGTCTTGTGTGCTCCCTGAGGCATCTGGTGGGGCCACTGTGTGACACAGGAAGCTGGACTAGATGGGCTTTTGGCCTGATCCAGCAGGGCTCTTCTTATGTTCTTATGTTCTTATTCTGGAATATTCTAGTATATTCTGGTATATTCTAATATATTCTACTGTATTCTGGTATATTCTATTGTATTCTGGCATATTCTCGTATATTATATTCTGGATATACCAGAATATAATAGAATATGTCAGAATATAATATACCAGAATATATTATAATTTAATAGCATATTCTAGAATATATTAGAATACAGTATATTAGAATATACCAGAATATATTCTAGTATATTCTAATATAATTTGGTAGAATACAATAGAATAATGGAATATTTTACAGAATTTTACAGAATCTGTAGGATTTTTACAGAATCTTAGAGAATCCTACAAATATTCTATTGTATTATGTTCTGGATATGCCAGAATATATTATATTATACCAGGATATGCCAGAATGAAGTAGAATATACCAGAATATATCTAGCATAATATACTAGAGTGTAACGATGGAATCTAATAGAATATACTGGATTCTACTCACCACCGTGCGCAGCTTGTTCTCTACGGCGAGTTTCAGGCTGTTCTTGTAACAGTTGCTGAGCTCGGCCTCTTGCGTCGCGCTGGGCTCCCCCTGGGCGATGGGTCCCACTGTGTGAATGACATCTGAAAGGGGAAGCAGGGCAAGAGGAGGGCTAGTGGCTGGAACCAAAACACAGCAGAGCAAAGCGAAGGATGCCGGCGAGTACAGAGTCGTTGGAGCAAACTAAAGAGTCTGGCAGTTGCGCTTCTGCTGATTCTCGACATTATAGGAACTTGGTGAACCTGAATCTTACCTTGAAGTCTGTGGGCTGGTCTGCGGGCCAGGCTGGGTGATAGTGGGGGCAGCATCCAGTATACTACTGTTGCTCTTTGTTATGGAACAATTCCTAACTCTAGCAAATAAATTATTATTCTTTCCTAACAGCATTATGGAAAAATAAAACTCCAGAAGAGAGAGAGAGAGAGAGAGATTACCTTTTACAGTAAATGCAGCAAGACAGGGAAATTTGCTCCCAGAGCAACGTGGAGCCCTGTGAAAAAAGCTAAGTACCCACTCGGAGGAGATTGAAGATAGCAAGAACAGACGAAGACATAGGTGGCAATTCTGCCCCTCGCAGAGGAGCGAATTTGCCTATAAAGAGAATTGACTGCAAGTGGACTCTCAAACTGCATCACAATCAGATGCTCCCTGAGACATCTGGTGGGGCCATGGTGTGATACAGGAAGCTGGATTAGATGGGCCTTTGGCCTGATCCAGCAGGGCTCTTCTTACGTTCATACAATCCAGAGGATTGCTTCAAGGAAAAGGGGTTGGAGGATAGAGCATTCATACCAAGGGTTTCCCTTTCTCTTTCAGATATCTGAGGTGGGGGGAGGTAGCCTTACTGAGATGGCCTGAAGTCATAGCAGATTCAAAAGTGGTGGCAGCAGAAGATCTCTTACCCTCTGACAGTTGGATCCAAGGCGGGTTCAATGTGCCTGCTGGCTGGCATCCCACCCCCTGCTCCCCCCCTGGGGGAAGGCGGCCTCCACCTGCAGCTGGAGGCAATCTGGAGTCGCTGCCCTGACTGAGGCCCTGCCAAGATGTCCGCCCTGGAGGCAGTCAGAGGTGGCCTTGGAGGGGCGCCTGCATCTCCAAGCCTCTCCCTCCACAGGCACTGATGCCAGCACCAGAGGGGCCCGAACTGGGCGGTGGGAGCTCGTGCCTTGCAGCCCCAACTCTCCAGTCCCCATTTCCGGGTACGTGTCCCTGACTCATCTCACGTCTCCCTACACAACACGAGGTCTGGGCGGTGCTGTGGATCCCCCCCCCCCGCTGGATCAGATCCAAGGACCCGCCTAGGGCCATGGTAGCCAAGGGGATGCCTTCCTTCTGGGGCTTCCTCCAGCAACTGATATTCAAAGGTAGACTGCCTCTGAACTGGAAGGTTCTACTTCGATAGCAAGCAGTATCTTGGGCATGGGGGGGGGGCTACGCCCTCTATGGGCTAGATTTTAGAACTGGGAAATGGGGCCCACCGCAGTAGAGACAGGAATGAGGCAGCTGTTGAAGGAAACAAATAGAAAAGCGGCTGCGATCGCCACCAGTCTTGGCCTCCATGGTTGCCGGGTGTCGCTACGGCAACTCCTAGCCAGGCCTCCACATTCCCTGACTGCGCTGGGCGGCTTCAACTCCAGGATCCTTTGTCAGACATATCACAATTTCAACCCAGTCCCTGAATCAAGATTATGCCGCCACTGCCTGTGCCTTCCCCCTTCTGAGAGCTGCAGTTTTTATTTATTTTATCTAAATACATATAGCGAGAGACCCCAATTAAAAAATCTGTCTCGTCGATCTGCCATTTGTGCGCGCATCGATTTAATCATGCAGATTGCCCTCGCCGCTGCAGCGCTGGCTTCCAGAGAGCCAGGAAGATGGAAGGCAGAACGAAAACAGAGAAGAAAATTCCCCCATCGCTGCTTCGCCGAGAAAGAGAGAAAAGGAATTATCAGTCACAATGCAAGTCAGAGGCGGCACCCAGCCTGGCATGAAATTCAATTACAAGGCAGGTAGGTGGAAACGCAGAAGCCTCCAGGAAGGCAGGAACCGGAGCTACGCAAGGAGTTAAGACATTAACCCTCTGTTGGAGAGGATCGAAAGAGACAAACTACCTATCGAATAGGAGACGGGGGTGGTGGTGGTTGCGGCACAGGAGAGAAATCGATGCTTCATTTGTGTCGAGGCTCAGCCTCCGTGTTTGTTCTCAGTGCCTGGAGGTTTAGCCACACAAAACATGACCAGATGGAAATACCCCTGAGCAGGTGCAGAGCGCATTTCCCAGGCTGCAGAGTAAGCACAGAGAGAAGAGAGAGAGAGAGAGTGTGTCCTCGCACACCAGGAGTCAGCGAGAAACATATTTCATATTCCCTACTTCCCCAAGCAATGGGAAGTTCCAAAAGAGGCACTTGGTGGATGAAAAAGGCAGAGATGCTGCAGCCGGGCGTCTTTCGCTTACACGGAGGACATCAGGGGAGGGAGGCAAACAGGAGGGACTCCTACAAAGCAGCTGGTCTGCAACCCAAACAGGTTCACCTTCCCCAAACCCAATTCCATTCCAAGGCAGAGAGATTCCCACCAAATGGGCCCTGACCATTAGCTTCCATTGAGGAAAACAGCAAGACTATTTCCGAGCTATTAAGCAGCTATCTGCCTAACAAAAGGCAGGCCAGCCAGAAGCTATTACAATATGAAAACCGGCATGTGCCCCTGCACAGGTGCAGAGTGCATGTCCCTCAAAATAGAGGGGGGGGGGGAAATAAGCATAAGTCAAGAAGGTTCACCACCACAACGAATAACCATAAACAGTATGGACTTCTTGGAAGTGGTCTCATTTAGAGCTAATGTGGCCACCAGCAAATCTGGTGGCAGTCAGTTCCAGACATTCAAAAAGCACCAAGTTACAATGTGCAAGGAAAAGTGCTCCCTCTCCCCCCGCCCCGGCCAGGATTTGCTGACACAACAGACCTGGAACCCTACCCAAAAGCCATCAGCCACATTTTCAAGGCCGGGCCCTTGGCCAGAGCTCTAATGTCCACTTCCCAGCACACTCCGCTTTCTCTAGCTGTGGCCCACCTCCGATTCTCCACAGGCAAAAAGGTTGACCCCCGAGTGAGAGTACAAAAAGGACATCGTGACAAGCCCGCCCTGCGTTCCTGCAATGCAATGCACACATCTGGCAAGATTAGGGGGGTGGGTGAGGAAATGCGCTCAGGAGGGCAGGCAGCCCCAGAGATCGATGGGGCAGTTTGGGGCAGGAAAGAAAGTTCATTATATCGGTGCAGCTCCGAGGAGAAGCCAAGCCCCGGGCTGGGTGATTTATGGCTGCTGGGCCGGCCGTTATCACTGCTCCGTGTCTGATTCCTCGCAGGCTGTCGATAGCAGATGCGCCTCCATCTCTGCCCTCTGCGAGATGATTTAGAGAGCTCTGGCTGGCACTTGCTGTTACAGAGGTGGCTTCTCTATGGGGGGGGGGATTGACTCCTGAGGATGCAATTTACAGGGGATCGGGGTCTGGACATCCTCCAGCTCTTATTGACGTCTGCCCCGTGCCGTCCGTCTCCCATGACAGCCCAATCAATACTGCTTTGCATTCACCATCCGAGCCTATAATATCGGCATGATAAATGGCAGGCTTTCGATAGCCAGGATGGCGCCCTTCCCGGGGCAGGCCTCACCAGGACCAGCCTGGGAAACAGCCCTGTGGTCCGTCTGCAGAGGCCTGGATGCGATCCGGCCTCAGGCGAGCCATGGAGCTCCACCTTTGGAGGCTCAGGCCTGCGCAGGGCGAACAGTAGCCAGGGCCAGCACGGTTACGACAACACCACAAAATGAATAAGAGGAAACATTTACAGTAAAATGACTTCTCTCATTTCCTCTGGGACCTTTCCCGAAACTCACCTTTTCTGTGAAGCCCACAGCTTTGTCCTCATTTCCTTTCATAAGCCAAGTGCATGTAACAAACATTTGCACTCGCTTCCCTGTTTTCCCCCTGCCTCCGCCCCTCTTCCCCTCTCTCAGTTGTCTCCATATCTCAATTGCAACCCCCTTGGGGCAGAGACCTATTCTCTCCCCCTTTGCAAAAGTGCCCTGAGATGGCACTTATATCAACAGCAGCTACGGCATGATCCGCAAATGCACAGCATTAGAGAAACGTTACGGAGTAAAATTATACTCGCTGGTTCCACAAGGACATGTGGCGATCGCTGCTCCTTGCAAAGGAGAGTTACTCTCTGTTGTATTGTCTTTTATAATGGGAGCCTTTCTGTGACTGTGCTGTACAGTGAAGGCCAGGGTTGGAAGTTTTTAATTCAAGTTTTCAGCCACAGTTTAAAATTAAAACCAAAGCCAAGGTGAGACCTGCTGTAAAATTTCCAGCCAAGCAGGTTCCCTTCCTTGGGCTGCCCCCCTAAGCTTTTAAGAGCTGCTTGAGTTCTGCAGGCGACACTTTTAACAGCCTCACAGCCTGCCAAGGTCTCCAGATCAAGCTGTGGTTAAAGGCACAGGAGCAGAGGCCAATTTAAAAGTTGGCAATGCGACAGACAAGTCCGTTTCCCTGCCCTCTGACTTCACCCATCTGATGACTGACAGCCCGATCCTACACGGGCCACCAGCTGGGACGCAAGTCCCGCAGAGTTCAATGGGACTTCTTCTCGGTAAATACGCCCAGAGCTGCGTCTTGACATCTCAGCACGAAGCCATTTAGCTCCAGGAAAGGCAGGCTTTAAGCGGATGGAAAAAGCTACCCTGCCTCGGTGAAATACAATTCAGCCTAATCCATTCTCTGCGATGCAACAAGTAATATATAAACAAACAATTCAATTCTAGTAGGAGCCTGACCAGCGAGTCGAAAAAGGCCGAGCGAAACCAGTCTTTACGAGAACAGCCTCCAAGTGAGTCTATTCATCTTAAAACTTCAGCTCTGTCCCGTCAAAACCGCGCAAAAGTGTTTCGACTCCTGTCTTCATCAGTGGCAGTTATGGAATATTCAAAATTCAGAGAGTGTTTTTTTTAAACTAAGGTCTTAAGGGAGCTGGTGTAGCGTTGGAGACCGTTGCAAATCGGGACTTGCCTGGCTCAAATCGCACTTCTCGCCACAAACTCACACAGTGGCAAGATATGCAGGCCCTCTCAGCCTCAGTCTTCCCCATCTGCAATATGGTGTTAAGAATATTCACATATCTTGCAGAGTTGTAATGATTACATCAAGGTGGTACATATACATATGAAGCATTTTGCATACTCAGAAGACATCATATAAAAGTAGCATTATTGTTCAACACATATTTACGCAGGGGTCAGCTGTATCTTCTTGGCCCACAGAAGATATCGTGCCAAGTGATCCGTTCATTGATTGATGCATTTATTTAAAAGACTCCTGTGCCCGCTTCTTGCCAAAGGGCATTCATGTTGGCTCCCTAGCATTCCAGGAAAGCATCAACCATCATTTAAAGACAACCCCAAAGAAGAGTGAAAGAATGAATGTAAACAAGGTATTGCACGCAAAGCAAAGCAAACATCTGCTAACCCAGCCACCTGTAAAACCACCGACAGAGCAGGCCAGGCACAGCCAGCCAAGTGCGGCAAACCGAAACAAGAGCAAGCAATTAAAATTAGTCCACCAGGACTAACTGCCAAAGAAACACCGGAGAGGCTTTTTGGCCTGGCACCTGAAGGGGCAGCAGCCAACATTCGGGCACACCTGGGACATCACAACCGCCTGTGAAACTCTGGTGCTTGTCAGAACGTGTGAAAGGTTCGGAGTTGGGGGCAGTGGCCATTTCTCAGCCTAACCTACCTCACCGGGTTGCTGTGAGGCAGGGGGAGAAACGGAGACCCTGAAGGAGGGCTGGAGAGACAACACACTTCGTGATGAATCAGGGCAGCAGCAGTGGCCGCACTTGGCGCCAAGGAAACGCTTTGGTCAGCTCTCCGCCCTGCGTCGGATTTGGGTCGACTCCCTGGCTTTTCTGTGCGGACACACGACACGGGGCCTGGGCTTCCAAGCGAGAGGCATCCTCTGGGGCTCCCCCAGACTCTTCCCCCCCCCCCGTCGCCATTCCCCTTGCCCGCAAGGCAGCAGCGGTTACTTCTTGAAGCGGCGGTTAGAGGAAACGGCGGCTGCCTGTGCTGAATGCCAAGTGCCCTCTCAGGATGTGACTGGAATGCTTGTAGCATGCCAGGGAGGGAGGGAGGGAGGCCAGGGGACGTGTGCCAGGCACGCTCGCCCAGAAATCAGCACTCCTGGCACGGCACCCACGGGCCAGTTGCCGGAGCTGCTTTACAGGGCCCCACAGCAAGTTACATGGCCCTACAGCGCTTTACAGAGCCTTATAGCTAGTCACGCTGCCCTATAGCAAGTTATGCAGCCTTGCAGCGCTTTTCAGAGCCCTACAGCAATTTACACAACCCTAGATCGCTTTAAAGGCCAGCGGGTGGCGCAGCGGGTTAAACCGCTGAACCATGAGCTGTCGATCGAAAGGTCGGCAGTTCAAATCCGCGATGGGGTGAGCTCTCGTTGCTTGGCCAGCTCCTGCCAACCTAGCAGTTCCAAAGCATGTCAATGCGAGTAGATAAATAGGTACCGCTTGCGGGAAGGTAAACAGCGCTCTGTGTTCCAGCCGCATGCTACGCGCTGCGGCAAGGAGAGTCATGCCGGCCACATGACCACGGAGGCGTCTTTGGAGAACGCTGGCTCTTTGGCTTTGAAATGGGGATGAGCACCACACCCTAGAGTCGGACACGACTGGACTTAATTGTCAGGGGTCACCTTTACCTTTAGATCGCTTTACAGAGCCTTATAGCAAGTTACGCTGCCCTACTGCAATTTACGCTGCCCTATACGTTGAGCTTTACACAGTTCTACAGCAATTCACACTTCAGAACTGAAAGTTAAGTTACGGTGGTACCCATTGATAAAAAAAAAGGTGACCATCTAAAACCATCAAATTATAGGCCAATTAGCTTTTTGTCTATAGTGGGCAAATTATATGCCTGACATCTCTTAGGTAAACTTTCCACTTGGATGACCCAGAATCCATAAAATTCTGGGGCCGGAGCAAGTAGGGTTTCGGTTGGGTTCAACGACCACGGATTGATATGGTCACAAGATATGGTCTTATCTCACCTGGTTTGGAAGTATGTAGAGAAACACAAATCTAAGATCTATGTGGCCTTTTTAGACCTGAAGGGTGCATTCGACTCTGTAGACAGAGAATTACTTTGGCAAAAGTTGAGCAAATGGAAGATTGACCCTCGATTGCTATTTTTAATGAAGACATTCTATTCGGAGACGGTATGCCCGGTCGGCTGTTCTCCATCGGGAATGTTAACATCTTACATTTGGGTCCAGAAGGGAGTAAAACAAACAGGGCTGCATTTTGGCTCCTTCCCTGGTCGCTCTTTTCCTATTTGTCTCCGCCGGTGGGTGGGCACTGTCCTCCTCTAGGATCTCTGCATATTGCCTTGTTGCTCAGTCTATGCGGATGATGCGGTCTTGATCTCCCATACTAGGACTGGCTTAAAAGATTGCTTAATAGATGTAGCCATTATCTTGCTCTAAACAGGCTAGAGGCTACTTGTGAGTAAGATGCCAGGGCAGAGGCACTTGGGAAAAACCAAAACGGAGGACGATAAAAGAAGGGGGGAAGGTAATTTTAGAGTTTAAATTCTACCTTACTTACAGCACAATCCGACTTAACATTTGTGCCGGTGTAACCAGCGGCGCAGCGAGAACGGGAGGCCCCAGAACGGAAAAGGGATTCAAATCCCCTCCAAAAGAGGAATTCAAAGGGGATTTGAATCCCTTTTCCATTCTGGGGCCTCCCGTTCTCGCTGCGCTGCTGGTTACACCGGCACAAAAGTTAAGTTGGATTGCGCTGTTATAAGCTTAACCTTTAAAACCTACCTCCGTTTAAACTTAAAGTAAAATCAAGTGCAGTGCAGTTTGTAAGTAAGAGGGCAAGTATCAAGAGGACAGGTCAATTCCTAGCCAGCTAACGGAGAGCTGCCGCCTTGCAGTTCCTGGGGCGATGATGAGAGCCATGTCTTATCCATCAGGAGGAGGAGGCGCTAGAGCAGAGTGTCCGACAAGGGCCTGCTTGCCAGGGAGCACTTTCCGCAAGTGGGCCTTCAGGGACACCCCAGGGCCACACTGGGACAACCAGGAAAGGAAAGAACAGCCACGCAAGGCAAGGGAGTGGCCACAGGGCACAGGGACCTTGTGTGCCCCAGAGGCATCTGGAGGGCCACTGTGAGACCTGCCGATGTCCACGGCAGAACAGGATGGAATCAATTTAGAAACTGGGCAAACGCGGCAAGATGCAGCCCGTCGCTTCTGCCTGTCGTCCGTCCATCTGCACCCTCACGCCGGAATCCGCCGCTCCTCCACCAGGCTCTCTGCTGGCTCACTTAGCGATTGATGAGCGAAGAGCTGTATTTATGGGCCTTTGATTCTTTGATTAATACGCCACTGCCTCGTTCACTTGAGTTTTTAATTAAGAAGGGCTGATTTGGAGCACAGGCAAGGAAGCCACCTGCGCAGCTCCAAGAGGAGAATGCGAGAGGGCTGGAGCTGGGGTGGCGGCAAGGGGGGGGCCAGCCATTTTTGGCTTCTTTTGTCTACACAGCCTTTCAGAGGCGGGTTCAAGCCTGCCAGAAAACCTCTGCAACTCCACCTTGGCACCACTGCAGGCTGTTGGAGAACCTACAACCTGTCCCTTCAATTTCCCCTCCCACTGCCTTTTGGGCTCGTCATCTAGCCTGATGAGGAATCCTATTGGATTCGAAAGCTTGCTGTGTTGATACTTTGCTAATATCAAGTCAGTCCTAATACAGGGATTGTAGATTTTCCTTACAATGGACCAAGGGGGCCATGTACGATTTTGACTTGTGTTGCTCTGCATTCCCCCGCCCCAGCGTTTACGGTAACTGGAAGGAGGATGGCTGCTTGTGGTGTGTATGTAGATTCATCCCACTTTTTGCTTCTGACTGATTAGAGAAAGAGGAAAACAAACACCCTCCCAAATACGTTTGCTCAGAGAGGGCGATGGATGGAACAAAACACACCTCCTGTTCGCTGCAGGAAGCATCGCCTCTTTCTCGCGCTGCTTTGACATTTGCTGGGCTGCCTTGTTAGAACTTTGCATTCTAACTCACCTCCTGGGGCTGTTAGGCCAGAACACTGCTCAGAAGTCCTCGGAAGAGCAGCAGCAGCAGCAGCAGCAGCAGCAGCCGTGCCCAGGTAAACAAACGGACAGAAAAGAAGCAGGGTGGGAACGCCTTCTCCAGCTCCTGGGGGGGGGGGGCAGGGCTGCATTCGCCAATGGATGGAAGAGGCAAGATTGCTGCATTTGGCCCCCCTAATCAAACCGTGTGTTTTGAAGCACGCTAATTATCACTTGGAAACCTTCTCCTGCTTCAGTTAATGAGCATTAGCACCGTTTGCAAGCTGAACGTGTCATGGCTCCCTCCACCCTCCAGCACGCCCCTCTCTTCCTGCATCTAGATGCCGTCCATCTTCTAGCACATCCCACTGCCATTGCTTTCACTGGCAACTGAGTGCCGGAGGGGGTCTCAAACTGGGTATCCCTGAAGCCTGTCTCCGGCGCCCAACCTCCTGGGCCACCCATGTCAGGAGGGCAATGGGGGGGGGGAGGGCACTCCTGGGCTGGAGGCAGCCAGCTGACCCCAGCCTTCACCTTTGCCTCCAAGCTAGCCCTGACGGACGATGGCTTGTCCTGGCCCCTGGCACAGATGCGACCCTGTACCCCACTCTTCTCCCCAGTGGCGCTGACAAGGATGGGCTGGGGGGAGGAAGGAGAGAGAGGGGACGTAAAGGGAAGGAAGTCAGTATGGTGGGACTGACAAGCTTGTCCCAACCCGAGAGGAAGCAAACAAAAAAGAGCCTTCCCAACCATGTCAAAAAGAATAGTGAGTGGAAGCATGTAACCTTGGAATGAATCCGCTTACAAGTTTCCCTCTCTCCTTGGAAACATGATTGTAATCAGCCGTCTTGCACAGCCGTCGACTGATTTACAAAACCTGACACAAGCGCCTGCAAACCTGTGTTTCTGTCTTGGGCACCGAGACACAGAGAGGCTGACAAGTTCTCCAAGAGGCAGGTGTAGGAAATTGGTCTGGGTTTAAAAACACCCCCCCCCTTCTGCTTTCCACACCACTTTAGAAAGGGCATGGCCCATACACTTCCACGTCTTACCTTTGTGGCCATAAGGTCTAGAAACTTGGGGTTTTTTTAAATGAAAGTCAGGGATCTCAAGTTGATAAATTCTTTGCCCGATAACAAAAAAATTCCTCTTAGTGCTTCTGTAGAACGCACACAGCTCTCAATGTAGAGAGGTGAACCATTAAAAATGTGGATTCCGGCAGTCCCAGTTTATGTTCAGTGGGTGTTTAAAAAAAACACTCTCTGGTTTGGTTCTGGTTGAGACATTAGCTTTAATAAGTGGTTGGATAACCAGTTCTGTCACTTAGATCTAGTTAGGTCCATTTCAGGCAGATCATCATAGGACTTCTATAAAATGCTCTATAAAAACGCATATTTAATTTGACTAGGATTAGAATAAATAAATACTTTTGAATTTGTTCAAAGGTTAACAAAGAAAATGTGAACCACACCCAGGGAAATGAAAACAGGAACAGTACTGCTGCAAGCCAAGTGTCAATTTAACAAACCATTTGTTTTGAACCAGGTTAGCACATCTCCTGTTTAGGGGCTCGGTTCTGCCACGAGGTTCCCAAAACCCAAGACATTTTAGGTTTGGATTCCAGTCTGGTTTATTGCTGGGGGGGGGGGGGAGCCCTCTCTGAACTGGTGTTGGATTTGGAAAGTGTGATGGTGCTACAACTCCTGTGTTTTCTCAGCCAGGGTGATGGGGAGTGAAGCGCCCCCCCCCCTACTCCAGCCCCCCTTTTTTCTCTCCTCCTCCTCCTCCTCCTCCTAAGTGTCACATTTGCAATGCTACTGTTCCCGCTGCATCCTCCACGGCTGAATCATCAGATGGAAAGTGCAAGAGCCACGATTGTGTCTTTTGTGGCAGGGCTCATTAACACACACCACTTAGAAAGACAAGCGTAGGGTTTGGGAGGGGGGGAGAAGAGGCTTATGGGAGGGAAAGTAAAAAGCAGGTGTGGGGAGATGGGACATTCTGCTATGGAGAATAAGCCAGGCAGTCCACAACTGGTGCCCTCTCTCAGGTTTGGGGGTGGAGAGGATCCTCACAGGCCCCTCACAAGACCCTCTCTCTCACGGCTCCCCCGCTCAGGCTGGCAGCAGCTCTCCACGGTCTTGGGCAGCAGCGGAAAGGTTTTACCTGGCGATGCTGGGGGCTGAACCCAGAGTTTCCTGCAGGTATAGCAGGTGCCCTACAACTGTGCCACACACACACACACAGGTTACTCACACTTGGCTGGGAGACGGTACCCGCAGCTGATTTTGGCTTTGCCTGTCTCGCATCCGTTCAGGGTCCGGCACTCTTCCTTCAGCAAAGGCCCCGCGGCCCGGTGGATGCAGCCGTCCACTGCAAGAGGAATGGAAAGTGGCCTTGTCAACGGGACTGCCAGGTTGGGGGCTGAAAAGCAGGCGTGTCGCTGGAGGAGCAACAACAAAACGCAGCTGGGAAGTTCCCAGTTCCTTTTTCTTGCGTCTTTCGCCAAGGAGTACTTGGTGGCATACAAGCTCCTCCCCTCCTGTTTTAGCCTCACAACCACCACCCTGTGGTGTAGGTCAGGCTGAGAGACAGGTACAGGGTCCCCCAGGGAGTTTCACAGGCCAATGGGGATTCTGACCTGGGCATCCCCACTCCTAGTCCAACAACAGCTAGAAAGCTGGTGCGGTGTAGTGGCCAAGAGAATCAAGATTTCCCCCGGTTCTTATCTCGCCTCTGCCATGAACTCAGTCAGGGGGCTTGAAGGCAAGCCGCAGCCCCCCGCCTCAGTCTTCCCCATCTGCAATATGGGGATAATACTATTTACTGAGCTATGAATCAGGGTTTCTTCCAACTGCCCTGAACTCACTAGGTGACCTTAAGCAAGCCACTCTCTTTCAGCCTCAGTTTTCCCCATCTGCTGTATGGGGAGAACAGCTGCTTCGTGTTACCGGGTCATTGCAAGGTTCCATGCAAGATGCTCTGCACTCCCAGAATGCTTGGATCCGAAGAGGTGCTGGGGCACGCTCAGTGGCATCTTGGACAACTTCCTTTTGAGCAAAAGACTCTCTAGGCTGCATCACAAACTCCTTTTCAAGCTTCCCTCGACATCCAAGGAGTGGTTTGGGATATAGCTGGGGCATTTGCTGCTCCAAAGGAAGAAGTTCAGGATCCCACTGGGCTGCCCCAGCACACCAAGGTCTGGATCCCACCCCAAGCAAAGCATGACCACATCACACTGGCTGCCTCATGTTCTGGAGTCTGAGACAGATGCGGTAACATCTAAGTGACAGAGTCCCGGATTGAACCTTGCTGGCAGCTGAATAAATGAGAGAGAGATTTCAAGGTTTTTTTTTAGTAAGTGTACACCCCTCCTTTAATCAAAACTGATGTTTGAGGCAGTGCATGAAAGTTCAACACATGTCAGACGTAAATACAAAAGTTAGATACAAATCCACACAAAGCTAAAGAGTCCACACAATTGAACCCGGCTGAAGGTTTAGCTGAATAGAAGCATTTTCACTGGGTGCCTGTGTCAGACAGCAGAGGTGGCATCAAGCAGGTATGGCTGGGTAGAGCATGTCACAGCTGGGGTGCCACAGCAGAGAAGGCCCTGAATGTCCTGCAAGGACCCAGGAGGTGAGCTTCAGGACCCTGAATCAGGTTAGCACAGAGTCCAGATGCAACTAGCCCTTTTCTGTCTGCTCCAACTTAACTATCCCTCTCAAGCTCCGCTCCACTGCTGCCAAGTGAAAGTCTTTCAAGGGGGACCACAGGCCCCTGGCCCGGGAGCCAACCACTGCGCCTCTCAGCAACCTGTTGCCTGACCCGTTGGCTCAGAGGCGACCATCGCTAGGGGTCTGAGTTCAGGTTCTCCGGGCTCCTTGTTGTTGCACAATCTATCCTTGTTGTCAGGCTGTGGGGTTTGGAACCTCAGCAAGAGGTACTGCTGTCAGAGAATCTGGGGGCTTGGCTGGGGGCCGGGATACTGAACCTCCCAAGGTGGGGTTGGCAAGAGAAGGGCGTCTGCTGGCAATCTTGACCAACCAAAGGGCAGCTTTGCATAGGAGGGGGTGCTCCGTTGAACAACGGGGTCCAGAGCTGGCTTTTGGATGGGTCCCCATGGACTCTTTGGCTCTGCATTAGGAGACAAACTGGAAGCCGGAAGGGGAGATGTGACAGAGCCGGTTTAATAACCGGGGCTGCCCTAGTCGGAAGCAGGAGCGAGGCTCCCTAATCCCTTTTATTGGCAGCCCCACAGAGGCGTCCTTTTTCAATCACTCCTTCCCTGTGCTGCTTCCTCCAGACTTAGGCTGAAATCCTAGGCACACTTAATAGAGAGCAAGTCTGCCTGAATGCAGCAGGGCTTCATTCTGATCAAACATGCAGAGGATTGAGCTACATGTCCAGGAGAGAATAAAAAACAATATTAAAAGAAAAAAAGACGAGCAAGGAGAGTCACACTAGAGATTGAGAACGTGGAGAGATTTAAAACGTCGTCTCGGAACACGAGTGCGTGCTCAGAGTCACCCCACAAAAAGGGATTCGGACAAGCAAAGCAAAAGGAAGTGCTTCTCACAGTTTGCATACGGTACTCTCTGTCACAAGATGATGCACTGCTGGTCACTAGCTAAATTGGACGTTTTTAAAAAAGGGTTACATAGTTTCAGGGAAGATGGGCCCAATGGAGTCTAAGGCAGGAAAGGGGGCTGCACATTGGTGGTGTTTGGTAAAGCCCCTTTTGCAAGTAGGACGTCCCAGATTCAGTCCCTCCAGGGAGAGCTAGAAAAACCACCACCACCACCAGTAGCCCCTGCCAGCCAGCAGAGCTAGTGCTGAGCTAGGTGGACCACAGGCCTGGTTCAGTGTAAGACAGCTTCCTATCAACTGCAGCTCAATGAAGCCTCCATGTAAAAAGGCAGTCAACCTCAGAGTGACGCAAACAGCAAGAGAAGGACATCAGTTCTACGCCCTATTTGGAAGCTGTCCCAGAAAATCCCTTGTATGGTCCCCTTAAGAGGCCTAGGCCCGCTTTAGGCCGATTAGTTCCCCTTAACCAAGTCAGAGTCCGTAAGTCAGTCAGCAAAGCAGGGTTCGAGTAAGTCCACAAGCCAGTCCAGAGGTCAGTCAGTCAGCACAGCCAAGCCAGTCCCCTCTGTCCGCTCCTCCTCTCCAACTTGCTCCTCCCTCCCTCCCTCCAGGTGCTGCTTCTATACTTGAGGACCAGTTGCAGCTTCTAGTAGCCTGCCTACTTCTGGAGCCTGGGTTTTAACCCCTTCTCCCCTAGGCCTGTCAAGGTGAAGAACCACTGCTGGCACCATATCCTACACACAGTATCTCCTCACGGGAAGTCTTCTTCCACATGTTCCAATACAAAAGCTTCTCAGGGAAACCCCCCTGGCTGCTGGTGGAGGCGACAGACACACCGGATGCTCGGTCTGAACCAGCAGTTTTAAGTCCGTATGTGGACTTGGCGGGAGGGAGGGCCTGAAGGGGACAGGCGATTTGCTGTCCGTTCTCAAGTCCATTACAGAGAGGCATTGATCAGGAGGGTCCATTATTAGCTCATTCTCAGTCCATCTCCTAATCCATAAAACAATATTTTATCAGCTCTACTCAGAGGGGAG
Source organism: Plestiodon gilberti rubricaudatus (assembly GCA_026170595.1). Taxonomy (NCBI): domain Eukaryota; kingdom Metazoa; phylum Chordata; class Lepidosauria; order Squamata; family Scincidae; genus Plestiodon; species Plestiodon gilberti. Next base: position 33,520,747 of record JANXHW010000009.1, on the reverse strand, counting down.
TCGATAAAAACCACAGAGGCAGTGAGGAATGTTTCTCGGACCATACAGTCAGGCCTGTTAATCTGGTTTTCTGGGGTGGGTGTGTTCTTGCGACAATGAGAGAAAGAGACAAAAATATGCATATTGACTAAACATATCGTGTAGGCACCAGGGGCTTCCTACAAAACACGAGCATAAGAACATAAGAAAAGCCCTGCTGGATCCAAAGGCCCATCTAGTCCAGCTTCCTGTTTCACACAGTGACCGCACCAGATGCCTCGGGGAGCACACAGCCAACAAGGTAACCTGTTTCCTGCTGCCACTTCCCTGCACCTGGCACAGAGAAAATGGATGCCTCCTGCTGGGTCAGGTCTTTGGTCCATCTGCCTCGGCATTGACAAGCACTGGCTGGCAGCATCTTGCCAGAGTTTCAGACAGAGAAGCCTTTCCCAGCCCTGGCTGGGGATGTAGAGGATCTAACCTGGCACCTTCTGCATGCAGAGCGGAACAGAACAGAACAACGGCCCCCATACAAAAACAAAAACAGAAAACAAGACCAAGCTTGCTTTGACATCTCCCTCTTCTGACAAGCAGCCAGGAGGATGAAATTCTGGCGGAGCCAGTCAAATCGATAACCCTGTCCCGGAGTTGTGTTGATGCTGGAAACAAGTCCAGCCGCCAGCGAATGGAGGTGGGCCTCCCTCCGAGCCAGGGCTGGCAAGAGGGAAAGGGGCCACGGTGCGCGGAGGAGGGCTGGCAGCAAACTGCAAGGAATTGCAGCGTTGGCTGCACCCCGGACCCCCTCCTGCCGAGGGGGCCTCAGGCTGCCGGCCTGTCAAACCCAGTGCCGAAATCAGCCTGGAAGGAGAGGAGTCAGCAGGGGAAGAGAAGCGGCTAACCTTGGACTCAGGCTTCTTCGTGGTGAACGGAGCCGACAGGCGCCTCCCCGGAGGCTCCCGGCTTCGTACACGACCAGAAATAGCCCAGGCGGCCTCCCTCCCTCCTTGCTGGGAACATTGGGACGGTTTGCCGTGAAAGCTTCTCGTCTCCTCTCACCCCGCTGGTCTCTGAGTTCCACGGGTGCCTCGTGGCAGGGAGATTGAGGCCCACTGGTCACAGTTCTCCCTCTAGGTGTCCCTCAGGTGTCACTTCAGCTTCCCTCACTGTACAAAAAAGCATTTATCAAGCTGACATCCGCTCCACTTTGGCCAGAGAACGACTTAGAGAGCTGGTGTAACGGAGCGGCTGAAAGACGGAGGCGTGAATTAAGCACTGGCTGGCAGCATCTCCCCAGGGCTTCAGGTGGTATTTATTTCGCTCAGCCCTACCTGGAGATTCTGCCAGTGGTTGGATCCAGATCCTTCTGCATGCAAAGCAGAAGCTCTACCACCGTGTAGCAGCCCCTCAGCATAAGCCGACATATATCCTGAGTCAGACCTTTGGTCCATTTAGCTCAGCATCGTCAAGCACTGGTTGGCAGCAGCTCTCCAGGGTTTCAGACAAGGGGCCTTTCCCAGCCATACCTGCAGATGCTGCCAGGGGTTTAATCTGGGACCATCTGCAGGCAAGGCAAGGGCTCTCAGCCTCTGAGCTACAACCAGCCTGACCTCATTCTGTTTTCCAGGGACACGCCTCGTTTTTCCGTCTTGCTTGGGCAGCGCCAGACATGCCACTCTCGAAAGCGACCCTCCGCCTCTCCCCCCCTGCACCGCCTGCACAGCCGCCTCAGCAGTTTTCCGCCCTGACACCCAACTCGTTAATGCAAATGACTTTTGCCACCGCGCACGGTTCCCCATCCTTTCCGTGATGCCCATGCAGAGACGCAATGAGATGGAGACAGAAAGTGACATATTCCAAGGAGACTATGAAAGGGCAGAGGATGGCGGAGTAGCGGGGCGGGGAGAGGGGGAGAGTAAAACAAAATCTGTCCAAGAGTTAGCAGCAGCACAACAGGGTTACTCAGGAGGCCGCCAGTTATCAACATCCCAGTCTTTTTCGTTAAATGGTGTGGATTTTAGCTGATGGATTAATTGATCCATTCAAACAGCACACATTTGCATTCCCATCTGCACTATATTTAGTGTTTGCATCTACAGCAGCGCCATCTCAGAAGAGGCATTCCCATCCAGATTGGGAATGCCTCTTCTGTCCTGGCTGCCGATGGATTTTCTACAAAATATATCACACACACACACACACACACGCACACGCACACGCACACGCACACGCACACGCACACGCACACGCACACACGCACACACACACACACACACACACACACCATTTTAATTGGTCAAATTTGCCAAGCGGGAAAAGGGAGTTGAGTCGCCCGTTAAGCAGGCTTGTCCGGGCAGGCCTGGACACGGAACATGCTATTATTGATCTTTCAGAAATCTAAGCTGCGGGGCAAAGCATGCACGCACGCACACGAAATACATGTTGCCTCTTCTAGTGCCTGGGGCAAGGGGTGCAGAAACAGAGCTCTCCCAACTTGGTTAACTTGATAGAGGCAGCCCACCCGAGACCACCTTTAGAATTGTGCAAAGCCAGCCCCCTCCACTAGGACCAGCCTTCCCACCCCCCACCCCTGCCTCTGCTGCCTGTCCTCTCCAAGGATCAGCCTCATTTATACCAATGCCACCATCTCACGCTGCAGGCAGAAAGCAGCTGTAGCCCAGCTCTTTGCTGAACAAACCGCGCTGCCAGATGCCTCCAGTAAGAGGGCCAGACTCCATCACACGCAGGAATGCAAGAGGGCTGGCTGCATTGTGTCATTCCCCCCTCCCCTTCCAATCCCTGGTGCTTATTTGTTTTTATCTCACTTTTTCAATGATGTCCATTAAGAAGCCGACAAGGATAAACAGTACCTTCATCTGTGATATTTGCAAAAGCGAAAATAATGTCTGAGGGCTGGATGGCGTCCAGAAACTTATCATTCTCCGTTAACGAGCTACAACTGAGCATTCAACAGGTGATGCGGCAATGATGGTGACATACGAGCATCACCTGTTGAGTTTCTGGCAGTCGCACGGCTCAGGGACGTTCCAAATGGGAACATAGAATCAGAGAGTTGGAGGAGGCCTTCAAGGCCATCTAGTCCAGCCCTCTGCTTGAAGGGGAAGGCATCCCTGCCACCAATAGGAGATGGATTCCTTCTCAGCCCATAATATGACAACCACATCCCAAGCTCCTACACAACCCATTCATGAATCCCCCAGCGGGATATTTTACAGGTTGGGAGCACATGAGAGCACATTCCACATGCTCTCTTAAACGACACATCCCAGGCGTGCAGCCCACAATCTCACACAAACCCAGAGAAACTTCATTGAGCTGGGGGGAAAAAACAGGTTCCCAGATCACTCCCCCCTCCACAACCCACAACAAATCTCATTCTGCCCCACCAACTAGGACCTTGCCCCTGACCTCCCGACCTGGTCACAGAACCCAGGATACTGTCTCCCAGATTTCTGCTCTTCCAACTCCTTGACCTCTTTCCTTTCTCATTGGCCGCTGCCAGCCAGTGCTTGACAATGCTGAACCAGAGTGACCGAGGTCTGACTCAGCAAAGGCAGCTTCCTGTGTTCTCAGCAGCAACTTCCCAGCAGGATTCCTCCCTCCATGATCCTTACCTCTTTTCCTCATCTTTGCTCTCCCCACCTCACCCCACTCCGCAGCATCCTCTACAGACACCATAAACCAGCCTGATAAAAGCAAGCAGCTCTCTGCCTGCCCCCTCCCCGGCCCCTTGTCTGTGTGCGGGCCTCTAATCCCCTCTCAAGGGCAACGCAATGGGATAGCTCTGTAATCCACTTTCACCGAGATCTCCTTACATAAAGGGGGGCACCCCCAGGCCCATCTGTCGAGGCCAGAGCATTATCCCCTCCAATCTCATCAGGGGCATTTGCTTCCCTCTTCGTCTTCCCGCCGCTGTCACAGTGGCGAGCAGCTGTGAGCAGCAGCGCTCTCAACCCCAACAAGCCCCCCCCAACACCTTTGCTCAGCGCTCAAGGACCACTCCTGACATTTCCAACCGGAGGACCCCAAGCAAAGCCCTGCACAAGGAGGCTGGAGACAGAAGCTCCCTTTTCCTCCTCCCCAAGTATTGACAGCAGCTCAACGGAGCCATGGCCACCCCGCTGCTACTATCTCTGGTCCAACAGGTTCGCCAGGTTTTTGCAGAGCTTCCCTGAATCTGACGAACCCCTTTGCTCAGCAATGACAGCGGGACAACAAAGGTGCCCACGTACACCAAAGAGCAAGCCTCTCTCACGCCTTGACAACTGTTCTCTGACTCCAGACACAGGAACGTAGTTTTCCAGTGAAATCATGTACTGTACAGAACTCTCCACTCTCAGCAGCACAAGGTTGCAGTTTGCAGGGGGGAGAGGCCCCTCAACACGCAGCATCTTCAGACAGCTTCCACAGCCCCTACAGGGCCCAGCGCATTGATCTCTGCACTTGGGCTCTGATGGCTGCCACATGGGCATCATTCTCCCCCCCCCCCACAATGCCCAGATGTAGCAGTGTAGGGGGAAAATGGCAGCTGCCACTGGGGGTCACCATGTCCCCCCCACAATGCTCCAGACTGATGTAATGTCAGGAATTGTGGAAAGAAAGAAGACCCCCCCCCCCAGTCTAATACAAATGACCAGATTGGCGACCTCCAAGCACGCAACTTGTTCCAACAAGGGCCATAGGAAGAATGAGATCAATACCTCAGAGGGCCCAAACTGCCCCTCCAGGCTGTGCCTGCAGAGCGGAGAGACCTTTTTTAATCAGATGTAATCTTAAGGTGACCCACTGGCGTTTGTTTGTTTTAATTACACTTTGTTTTTAATTACCGGTATTTTTATTGTACTTGTATTATTTTAACATGTTTCAATTCTGTAAGCCGGCTTGGTTGCCCTGTCAGGAGAAAGGTGGGATATAAATTCGCCAAACAAACAAATAAAGGAGCAGCGTCCCGGCCTGCAACACAGCGGGACTCTCAGGCTATCGCACCAGGCCCTGGCATCAGGAGCACAGAGTCTTCTGTGAGTTTTTCCATCCTTGACGCCCAAAATTAGCACAGCAGTTTCTCTTTGTTTTGCCCCCTTTCCCCTTCCCAGATCTCTAATTAAGGATCAAAGCCTGTGTGTTAAGTGCGAGCATTCCCTGGTGACGCTCACAAGTTTGTATCTCCTAATAGCCACACTCGAGCTGCAGGCAAAACCAGTTAGTAGCAGAGTCTCTAGGCAAGGGTGGGGGTGGGGGGGCAAGGACAGTTGCAGTTAATGGCTGGGTCCCATCTGTGGCAAAGGGAGCCGCTAATCAGCCTGCCAACCCGGCACCCTCTCCTTTCCCAATGCGTTAATTAAGTCTCGGAGGCGGCATCATCCACCACCCGCCTTGGCAAAGATCTGGAGCATAATAGGGGACTTTCAGCGGCAGCGAGCAAGGGCGGAGGCTGCAAGGGAGCTGGAAGCGCTCGCAGCTCGCTGCTCCATGCTAAGCCCCTTCCAGTTTTGCACCCCTCCCTCCGCCACTGGAAACCGTCTTCCTCCGGCCTTTGAGAGGTCCCCAGGTATTGCCTGCAGTCTCCGGCTGACCTCTGCTTTTTTTGTTTTGTTTTAGCAAGCAAGAAAACTGGGATTCTGCGGTTTCATGAAATCGCAGCTCTTTGTGGACATTACGCTGGCGGAAAAGATGAAACATTCAGCCTTCGCGTTGAGGCAGCCCTGGTTACAGGCCCTCTGGTGGGCCCGCTCCTTCACGAATGCCTGGGTCCCTCCCAGATTTGGGGGAAGGCAGCAGTGAGCTTGTCATACCTCCCCCTCTCCTTTCCCCCCTCTTAGCACTGAGTGGCTTCTGTCATGGATGGTAGCAGACAACAGTGGATGGTGGCTGCCATCTTGGTTCCCCCACAATTCCCCTGATGCAGCCACAGTCCAGGGCATTGTGGGAAAGTCAAGATGGCCATCAGCACACTCCTGGAGAGCTCTGCTGCCACTGCCGTCACAGTAACAGAAAAAGGAAAACAAAAAGGGGGCGGGGAGAGCTGTGCCTTGCTTTTTCTGAAGGGGGGGCAGCAGCAGGCCCCACTGGGACGCTTAGCATCTGTCTGAGGGTGCTGCCGGCTGACACTGGGCCTGATTCTGCACCCATGACATTTTGGGGGAACACGCTTCAGATGTGTATTTTTTAAAAAAGTGTACAGTGGAGTCTTATGCCTGCTTGCTCAGAAGTAAGTTCCAGAGGGGCTCGCGCCCCAGAAAATCGTGTATTGGATCGCAGCTTAAATTCACAAACCCCCTTCATCCAGAGAGGTTGCTGTGCTTGTCCGTTGCAGCAAAACCAACAAAAATCTTGTAGCCCCGTAAAGACTAACTGGGTTATTTCAGCACCAGCTTTCGGGTACCCCAAGTCCAGCTCCCCTGCAGAGGAGGTTAGGTGGAGACCCGGGGTGGTGGTGGTTACAGGTCTGTGGGCTCCCTCACCTCCAGATGCAAGATTCGCATTTGCTGCTACAGCCCCACAGCGGTTGCGACAACGTCTGCCCACCCTCCTCACGAGAAAATAAATGGGCTAACTGTGCACTCCGGCACAGGAGAAGTAAGACACGCACACAGGCTCCAAACAATTACTTAAGACGAAGGGGAGAGAAAAATGAAACAGAAATGGAATGAAAGCTTTACCGGTTGGCAAAGGGGCAAGAAGCTGTGTCACCACTCATTAGCTCCTTCGCAAGAGCAATAAACACCCAGCTTTCAAAAAACACCAAATAATGGTGAATCGCCGCTTGGCCCGTGACCCCAATTCCAAAACGGAAAGCTCGAAACCGAGGTGCTTTTTGCTTCGGAGCGCTCCCATTTTCTACGCAGTAAAGGCATGCAACTCTATGGTGCTTCTGGAAGTGTTTGGGCTTTGGCTTGGATGGCTCCCCCTGCTGGAGGAGGGCTTGAGGGGCAACCGGGGTCTGTGAGGTGAGCACAGCCCAGAGCTACAGGGCAGGGTTATGAATTATACACACCCCGCAGGTTTCGTAAGAGAGCTGAATAATAGATAATAAATAATCGTTAATAAATCATGGAAGGCTTACATAATAGCTGAGCACTGCAGAAGAGGGTGGGGAAGGGGAGCACAAGGCAGGACGTGAGCTGAGAAGATGGAATGAGGACTAGGGGATGTCAGGAGAATGGGGACCCTGAGTGCGCAGTGGTGCATGAAGCAGGAGTGTGCTAGGCAGGGCTGGCCTCAGCGGCTGGGCACTGGTCGAGCAGCCAGGCCTCTCAGAGAGCCCACCTGGCCAGGCCAACCCCGGGTCACGACCCCAGGACTAGAAATGAGGAGATCGCTTGAAGAAGGGGGATTCCTGAGGAGCAGGTCCTGGGCAGCCTCAGGAGTGGCCTCCACCTCCTCTGGCCTGCGGACGTTGCTGCGCCACCATCACCAAACCCCGAGGACGACCTTGAGGGTCCCTGCGTGAGGAGGACCAACACCCTCCCTGGCTGCTCTCTGAGCCAGCACGGACCAAATCAGGTGCAGGTCTTTAAGGGAAGAGGAAGGGCTGGAGCCTACGCCGCCAATGAGCCACACCCCACAACACTCTCCAGGGATCGGCAGACCCTTGCTGGAGCACCGTCTGAGGCAGGCTGCCCTTTGGATGAAGAAGCCAGCCTGCAGGCCGGCTTTCCCCTGGGAGCTGTCCGAGGTCCTGACTGGCAACCAGGGCTGGCTTGCCAGCTGGGCCTCTGCCTTGGAGCACCAGCCTAGCCTGCCACCATGTCTGGAACAGACCCTCGTTGCATTGGGTGGGTGGGTGGGTGGTGGTCTGCCCAAGACTTTGCCAGCAACCAGGGAAACCAGCAACCTGGCACCCGTGCTATGCTCAGGATGGTGAGCGAGAGGAGCACGTTTGCAATGCAGTGGGAGAGGGAGAGGCTCCCCTCTTTAGAATTTTCTGATGCCTTAAGCGCAGTGCTTCCGAGCACGTACAGAGCGTCTTTTGTCCCCTGAACAGAACAAAGGTCTTTTAATTTAAAAAGTCCAAAGTGCCTCTGAGCCTATTTAGAGTGCAGCTACCTTTTGATCAGAAGCAGCTTTAAAAAATCAACATTTGAGACGTTGAGCATGGACTTAGGGCTGTTTTTATCCCAACTGGCTTTTGGCGGGGAGGGAGAGAGGGGGCAAAGTAGGGTTTGTCAATGCAACCAGGGGCTTTTGTAGTAACAGACATTCCTGTTTATCACAGGATTTCTAGTTTGCCTTTCAAGTTAAAGCACTTCAAAGGCCTGATGAAACAAAAACGTCTTCAATCGGAGGTGGAAGACTACCAAAGAGAGGGACTCGATGGATCTCTCCAAGGGTGGGGAGTTCCACGTGCCCTTTCACGCATTCCCACCAACAGTGTCCTCAGATGGTGGTGGGGGACACAGAGGGGCTGCTTATCACAACAAACGGGAGGAGATGGTACTTGATGTTGTAGAAGCTTCAACAAAACTGGCACTTTCCGTTTTATTGAATATATTCATATGTGAGCCCCCTGGGGACTTTTTACTCCATGTAAAGCACCAGGGAGCCTGGCGCTGACAGATAGAAACAATAAAATCCCGCCTTTGAGTACAAACTCACAAGGCAGCTTACAAGAGAGTAAAAACTATCAGATAGTTATACGGTTGGTTAAGCAGTAGCAATTGAAACTCGGTTCCTATGGTGGTGTAAAAAAAAATTAAGAAAGGAAAGAAAAAGGCCTTCAGTCATCATCTGAAAAAGGAGCAGAGCAGGGTGCCACCACGGAAAAGGCCCCATCCCAGGTACCTGCCAGTCACAAGTCTGCCAGAAAGCAAGGTCTTGTGCAGGAACTGCACCCTGGTGATGGAGCAGAAACCCGGCAGACATGTGCACTATGGAAACCGCTCTGATCAACAGCTTTGCTGCTGCATTTTGGACCAGGTGTAGTGGTTAGAGCATTGAATGTGAACCAGGAAGACCCGAGTTCAAAACTCCCCATTCGGCTAAGGTCACTGGGCAACCTTGGGCCATAGACTCTCGCGGTCTAACCTACTTCGCAAGGCTCTTCTGAGGATCAAAGGAAGCAAGGAGGAGCCACGTATGCTACCTTGAGCTCCTCAGAGGAAAGGCGGCGTGTAAAGCTGAAAAAGCAAGCAGCAAATGTTGCTGCTTCTGCTCCATCGCCAGCCGAGTAAACCAGCTAGGGACCCGGGGTCAAATGGGGAGGCTTGCCCAGATATGATGGGGGCAGGCGGCGTGGTTGGCACGTGCACTTGCTTCCCAAGGCATGGGGGAAGCGCACCCCAAGGCTGTAACCCCAGGGGCCCCCCAACGGCTGGAGCCGGCACTGCCAGAGAGCTGCCCTCTCAAAATCCTCAAAAGTTCAGGCCTTCAACATTCACTGCACGCCACCGACGAGGCAACAGACGCCAGGAGAACATGTTGTTCAGGCTAAGCTGGAAGGGTTTGGCTCTTGGAAAAGTGCCGGTATTGGGCACATTAATGCAAGATACATGAGCGGGCAAGAAAAACACATGCAGTACCTATTAAACAGGCTGGCTCAGAGGGTCTGCCAGCAGAAACGTGGGGAAGGGTGGGGTGCAATGCGAGTAGCAGGACAGCCACTGCTGATTTGGGGGTGGGGTGGGGGCCTGCGAGCTGAAGCAGTGGCTTCTCTGTGCCTCCTACACACTGTGGAAAGCAGCCCCCATGTCCCTTTCCACAGCTGATCCCCTGCTTGCTTGCGCCGGCTTTACATTCACACTTCAACAGGGGCCTCTGCAGAATCAATTTCAAAGTGCAAATAGGTTCCATATGACAGCTCAGAACTTTTGCAGGGTACGGCGGGAAGGGCATGTGGAGTTATGTGGGTAAGGCGGCCGCAGAACTGGAAGATATCATCACACATGGGAAGCTGCTGCCTACTGAGTCTGCCCTTGGTTAGTCTAGCTCAGCACTGCAGGCACTGACTGGCAAGGGCTCTTTAGGATTTTGAACAAGCCGTCTTTCCCAGCCAGGAGGGGGCTCTACCACTCACCCGCAGCCCCTACCCAAGAGCAGCTTTGGCCATATTGGGTTAGTATGTCAATGACACCTGTTTGACATTGAAAGTTTGACGTTTAATTCTCCTGTGTGGAACCCGTATCTAAACTGCTTCCAAGTCTCTGAACTGGTTACAAGCCCCTTGTTAAAGATAGTGTCTCAACCAGAGTTTAGCTGGAGAATTAACAAAACACAAAAGAAAACACCGAACTCGCATATTTTAATGGGTCCGAAGCACTTAATCAGAAATAAACAAAATAAGATTTTTTCCTGAGCTGAAGTCAAGGAGGCTTCTGTGGGCCACGCACAGAAATGCAATTTAAGAGTCGGCAGCCAACCTTTGAAAATTAAGCAAACCTCCAAACGTGTCGCTCCGGCTTGAATGTATTCCACGGCGTTCTCTCTCTCAGCCTCTCCCTTGCTATTGTGATATATTTATATAGATATGGATTTTCCGATTCCAATTATTGTCACTCAGACTCCTCACCTCGGCACCTCACCCTTCCAGCCCTGCGCCCTTTCTGCATCGCATTACTCTCTGCCTGCCCCCACCAACCCCACCACGGTGCCCGCTGGTCCAGAGCTACTTAAACCCAGCCTAGTTAGGGGCTTGTTATCTCAGCCACCGTTTAATTAAAGCTTGTTTATCCACAACCTCTGATCAGCCCCTTGGGAGACGGGGAGGCAAAGCTGAGAAGCCTCAGGGAACAAGAGGACCTACAAAAACAAGTGACTGTGTCCTACCTGCTCCCAAGAAATGCTTTCTTTCTTTTTCTCTCTCTGCCCATCCCTCCCTCCCTCCCTCCCTCCCTCCTATCTATCTATCTATCTATCTATCTATCTATCTATCTATCTATCTATCTATCTATCTATCTATCTATCTATCTATCTATCTATCTATCCCTTCTCCATATCCATCCATCCATCCATCTGGGTATCAGCTATTCACTCACATTGCATTGAACATGTCACTGGCTTAACTTTTTTTTTTTTTTACTAAATAGCAGCCCCCAATCTGGATAGGGACCTCAACACTGGGGTGGGTGGAGGGGGGGAAGGAGCTTAAACCCTTTCCCCCACTGTGGTCCCGATCTAGATCAAGGGGTTCTGCACTGATGTCTGCCCCAGGAGTGAAGCCAGCACAGCTACAACAGGGGTTTCCCTCCTGGAGCAAACAGTGGTTGCAAGTGGCGGAGGGGGGGGGGGAAGGCAATCCAGATTTGAATAGCAAGGAGGGGCAAGGGGTTAAAGCTCCCCCCCCCACCCGCCATGCCATAGCTCCAGTTTGGATCCCTCTCCCACATCTGCTCTGCCTTCCAGCGTTCTGACTAAGGACTGCAGAGACACTGGAATGACTGACACGTTCATGAACATACAAAGCCGCCTTAGATGGATCCAACTCCTGGACTTGTCTAGCACAAACAGAGCCCTGCTGCTGGGTCAGACCAAATGGCTCATTTAGTCCCGCCTCCTGTTGTTTGTCCTTCATGGCTGGAACTCTGAGGTAGACTGCCTATGTGCATGGAAGCTCCATTCCTATCTAGCAGGGCTAACAGAAACACAAGACTCTCACTACATCAGACCACAGTTTCTGACAGTGATCCATTGGGTGCCTCTGGGAGGCCCTCAAACCGATAGCAGATCTCCCACTGTTTTCCCAAACCGGGACCTTGGAGTTGGAGATTCCAAGTGTTGAACGGGGTGGTGGTGGTTCTGAATGCAAGGCGCATGCCTTATCCCTGAGCTATGGGTCCCTCCCCACTGCTAATAGAGTCACACACACACACACACACACACACACACACACACACACACACACACACACACACACACACACACACACACTCCCCCCCTGCCCTGTCAGTTTCTCCATTGTAAAAGAATTTTAAAATGCCCTCGTATTCCAGAAGTCTCCGGCGGGAGCGATTTTAATAAAAACCGCTTTAGCAATCTGTTCCGGAGATATTTAGGGTCCTTGTAATATTCATGAAGGGGAGATTAAATATTGAAATTTATGCCGATAATAAAGAAAAAAAATTAAACAAATGAAGGAGGGGGGCCAGGCCGGGTGTGAAGACGCCACACGTCAGTTGTGCTAAACAAGTGCGCCAGCATGCTCGGTGGTAAATAATTTACGGGAGCAAAAAAAAAAAAAGGACAGGAAAGGAAACGGCTTTAAAAAATCCTTAATAGCTAGAAAGACAGGCTGATTTGGCGTGAAAGGGAAAACAAAAGAACGAGCAACTCGCGGAGAAACCCATTTGATGGTGCCGCCCTCCAGCTATAGGGGATCAGCGTCATCCCCTATGCAGGAGGCCGACGGAGCTGGTCGTTTCGGGCAGCAAACTGGCACGGGGTGGGTGGCCATCGCGGTTCACCTGCTCATCTCCACTGCTCCTCTTCCCGCTTCCTGGATCGGAAAAGGAAGAGGGGGTGGAACAGGAGAGGAAGTGAGGAGGAGAGCGTGTCTCCTGTGCTCGAGTCCACCACCCTCCTTCGCACTTCCTCTTCTGCTTCGCCTCCCTCTTGCTTTGCCGATCCAAGGAGCTGGAGGGGCAGAAGCTGGCACATCCCCAGGGAAGGGGCAGCATTTGGCCTGCTGTCTCAGGCGGCGGGAGGTCTTGGGCCAGCTCTGCCCCATGGCTTACAGCAGTGGTTCCCAAACTGGGAGGCGTGGCTCCCAGGGAGCCGCAGAAACCAGCCAGGGGAGCCGCAGAGTGCCACAGAATCTACTCGGAAAACAGTACAATGCCAATTGGCAGGCATCAACATAATGTAATGGGGAGCCATGGTCAATGGTCACCAATGGTCAAGGGAGCTGCAGGTCGAAAATGTTTGGGAAACACTGCCCTAAACCATTATGTGGGGGAGCATTTTCTGGCCTGATGGATGCCCAGCAAAAAGCACACGTGCAATGGGCCACGTGGCAAATGCCGTGGGCATGGCTACTTGCTTGGGGACCAGAATCATTTGGGGAGGGGGTGACGGGGATGCAAGCCTCTCTTGCGCCTGTTAATCAATTCCCCATTAGAAGCTGGCATTTTATATGGGTTAGTTGGCTCCGATTAGGGACCCATGGGACTTTGCTCTTGTGGATTAAATGGATTTCTCCCTCCCCAATTAAGATTAACCCGGTTTGCAAAGGGATTAAGTTTAACTCAGAAAAGGGATTTCATGTGTATTAAGAGCGCCTGAGGCCTGTGGGGGGGGGGAGAGACAGGAGAGAGGAGAGTTAATCAGTACAGCCTTGGTCCTATTAAACTCACCCTCCCCGTTATAATAGATTAAGGTGCTGACCTGAAATGCACTTACAAGTGAGTAAATCCCATGGATTTTCAATCAGATTTACTCATCAATAAGTGCACTTAGACCTGGGGCGGGACCACATTTCCGCTCCGTCTGATGTGAATCGGAGTTTAACCTATTGGGCCTGATGGCAGGAAGACCTCCCCCCCCCCCCATGAATGCACAGGCATTTGTTACATACACTCCCAACGGTTCGTGGAAGAAAACAGGGACACACTAGTCCTGACTGACACACACACACACACACGCACGCACGCACGCACGCACGCTACACAGGCCCGGGGTTCTGTTGCACCTGCAGTATTCATGGACTCTGCAACCCTTTGCTGATTGGAAAGCCAAACGGATACCTGATCTTTCTGCTGAAAGACAGTCCTGCACAGACAAAAATGTGCCCAGAAGATGCTTCTACGGCAGCACCTGAGCGCTCCGGCGGTGCCACTGCTCCTGCTGCCATAGGAGATGTTCTGGAGCTCGGCTCCTCCTTGACGGCACCCCTGGTCGTTGTATCTATGACGGGTTCAGAGCTGTCAGCTTTGATGACTCGTTCCATGCAACTGTGGTTAGGATCTCACTTTTTCAAAACAAAATATTGGAAACACAAATTTGTTTCTGAGAGCATAGGCGAACAGATTGCACTAGTTAGAGTGGATCTGAGTCCTGCCTCTGCCCTAAACTCACTAGGTGGCCTTAGGCAAGCCATTCTCCTATGAGTCTCGGTCTTCCCCATCTGCAATATGGGCATAACAATCCTTACAGGTAAGTCACTGGAAGGACAGCATCAAGGTAATCCTTGTGAAACGCTTTCCATAATACAAATGTGAACGATTTTCATTTTTTACCTACACATTCAAGAGGAGCCAAAGGGTAAAGCCATGTTGTCCGAAACATCAGCAAATGCCTGCTGGATCAGAGCGGAAGGGGCATGTGGAACACTCAGGACTCTTTTCCCCACAGTGGCCACTCAGATGCCTCTAGCAGCCCCCAAGCTGGAGACAGAAGCAAACAGCCTTCTAGGTGCCTCTCAAGGCTCCCCTGCAACTGATATTCAGAGGCACACAGCTTCTGAACCTGGAGGACAGCAACAAGGCCAGAAAAAATCAGTAGGTGCTTTCTGAAATTCTTTCAGTAAGAGGGACTAAGTCCAGACGCATTCTGAGCTAGTGAGTTCTTCCCGGGGATTTAGAGCAAATCTAAATGCTGGGCTGTATAGGAGGAACACATGAAACTGCCACACTGAGTCCAGCCCATGGTATTCCATCGCGCAATATTGTCAGGCACTGACTGGCAGCAGATCTCCAGGGTTTTGGAGAAGGGTCTTCCCCATCCTACCTGAAGATGTTGCTGAGAATCAAACCTTGGACCTGCTGCATGCCATGCACATAGCTTTCCCGCTGAGCTACGTGTCGTTCCTTGGATGGGAATGATTTATGATAAAGTGATGTCACTTCCTCTCTCCAAAACTCAGGCTCCCTATGCCAGATTAGCCAGCCTGTATCAGGCATTAAAGCTGAGCTCATGAGAATAATTTCTACGGTAGAGGGATGAGCGACAGTTACCCTCCCTCGTGCCACTGCCAACTCCCCTCCCTGTAAGGGGAAGCCCATGTAGAAGCCATTTTGCCAAGTGGTGTCCTCACACCTGCCTTGTGGATACTGCACAGCTGCCTTGCTAATGAGCAGTCTGCCCCTCTCACGTCCCACTCAGGCTCCTCCCACAATCTGCCAGGCTCCTCCTGCAATCCGCCAGGTCCTGTCCTTGCCTCCCTGCAGGGGCTGTCACTATTTCTGAAACTAAAAGTTTGTGAACTCAAATGTGCTCTGTCAATCCACTTGCTCCTCCCGCAATCCGCCAGGCTCCAATTGCTCCTCCCGCAATCCGCCAGGCTCCACTCAGGCTCCTCCCCCAATCCGCCAGGCTCCAATTGCTCCTCCCGCAATCCGCCAGGCTCCACTCAGGCTCCTCCCCCAATCCGCCAGGCTCCAATTGCTCCTCCTGCAATCCGCCAGGCTCCAATTGCTCCTCCTGCAATCCGCCAGGCTCCAATTGCTCCTCCCACAATCCGCCAGGCTCCACTCTGGCTCCTCCCACAATTTGCCAGGTTCTGTCTTAGCCTCACCACAGGAAATGTCATTACAGTATTTCTGAAAGCAAGAGTTTGTGACCACTAATACGCCCTCCCCTCCCCATCTCCCTGCGTTCCATAAAATGAAAGCCCCCAGGGCAGGGGGAGAGAAAATCGGAATCTGCCACGTTCAGTGAAAAAGACTCCATTTAATAACTCCTACCGCACGCATTTATTCATCACTCCAGCTCGGAGTGTTATTGAAAACACACTTTAATAGCAGGAGCTGCGGCGGCGGCCAGCCCTCGACATCTCCCCCCTCCATTTGGCAACTCGCGCTGCCACCCGCCAGCCTCCCAGCCCTCCGCTCGCCGCCTCCCCTCCCCTCCTCTCTGGCCCGGCTCCCCAACTGCTGTTTGTTTTGCTCAAGGAAATGTGTTCTAAATGCCAGGCTCGGCAGTTTGGAGTCCATGAATCACTACCACATGTCAGGCCTCGGAGCGGCTCTATATCAGCGGCACTGAAAAAAAAGGCAGAACAGGAAAAGAGAGCCAGTCTGATGGAAATTAACGGGCTCCGTATTGATCGCGATGGCGTGCTGCACGCGGAGGAGGCCCTCCCTCCCTGCACCCGTGCAAAGCGAGCTGGGACTGCCAAGTGTCAGCCCCTGACAATTCCCGCCTAGAGCGAAAGAGGCGAGAAACAACCCGCACCCTTCACAAAATACCGTAAACCTCAAAGATTTCGGAGCACGACCTCACAGAAATAGCCAGGGCTGAGATGAGATGTCGGGAAATGCCCACCTCTGTCCGTCCAGCTGCCAGCTGCCCCTCTTTTCACCCTGCACCCTGGATAGGACAAGGAAGAGGGGAAGAGGAAGTGTGGAGGAGGGGAGAGAGGTGGGCTAAGGTGTAGGTGTTGGAGACCACCAAGTTAGTTAGTTAGTTAGTTATTGAATTTATATCCCACCTTTCCCAAGCCAAAGCAAATGCCCAAGGCAACTTACAAAGTTCCATAACAAAATGTACTGTACAATGTATATTACAAACAATGAGTAAAATCATTAATAAAAAACAATAAAACCACCGGGGGGGGGGAGCTATTTGGTCCAGAAAGAGGCAGCGGAACGAAAACACTATTACAGAGACACAGAGGGCAGACATCAGCCCGTCACCCAGACACCAGGCAAACAGAAAACGTTTGAGCCCTCGCCGAAAAGCCATGAGCAAGGAGGTAGTTCTTACCTAATTCCCCCAGCATGGAATCCCATAATTGTGGCGGTGCTACAGAGAAGGCTCACCCTCGTGCCACCATCCCTCTGGGTAGGACCACGAAGGAATGAGCTGCTGCCAGTCAGGGTCGACAAGGTAGACCTTGATAGACCGAAGGTCTGACTCAGCAGGCAGCATCGTCCTCCGCTAATCCTAATAGAGTCGTCCTTTCGTTAGCCTTGTGAATGTGTTGGAAATGGACCGACACGGCAATGTGGGTTTCATGCAAAATGGACTGAGTTTCTCAGGGTTTGAACGAGGGTCAAAGGGGCACGTCCTGGCCACGAAGCTGAACTGAGCCCACCCCCACCCCCAAGATCAAAAGCGGAAGAGGGATAAACGCTGCCGTTCATCGAGATGCAATTCCAGGCCCATTATTAAGAGTGATCAACTTCCTCAATTGATATTTGAAAACATTAAGCTTCATAATGGAGGCACAAGCGACAGCTCCGTATCCATCATCACATATAATAATTTCCTTTATTAACCCCTCCTTCCCGTCGCAAATCCTGCACAATTGCCACCAATCGGGTGTCCCTCCCATTCCCAAGCACAGAAAGACTGTCCTGTTCATTCACAGACAAGAGAACTTGGAGGGAGGGGCACGAAGGGAGAGAGGTCGGGCCTGTTTAGGGTCAGGGAGGCAGAGCAGCCACAGGGAGGGAGGGTCTTCCTGGAATCCGGGGGCATTCACAGGCGAGGTCTTGCAATCGGCTCCCCTAACAAGAAGGGAACCTTTCAGAGGGGGAAAACAAGGACTTCCAGAGGGCAGAGACCTCTGCTGCAAGACACTGTGGAGCCTGAGGCAGAAAATCTGCAGGGGTGGCATCAGAAAAAAATAAGGGGAGGGGGCACCAAGAGGGCAAACTGCATTTCAAGGGAGGGCAAGCTCTGTCCTCCATGCTAGATTTCCGGAAGAGAAACACTTCCTCGCCTGTTCAACGCCTTGCGTAGGAAGCTGCCTTCTGAGTCAGACCCTTGGTCCAACCAGGTCAGCGTTGTCAAGCATGGGCTGGCAGCAGCTTTCTAGGATTTTGGAGAGGGGTCTTTCCCAGCCCTACTTGGAGATGCCACTAGGAATTGAAATTGGGGTCTTCTGCATGCAAAGTCAGGGTTCAACAACTGCCCCCCCTTAAAGGAGCTGTGTGCTTTGATTGCTGCTGGAGACAGAGGAAACTGATAATTTTAATTTTGCTAAAAATGAGGGTACTGCATTTAGTATTTAGAGACTTGCCACTGCAGAATATGGGAGTTCTATTCTGTTATCATGGCTGAGAGCCATCAATAGAAACTGTCAGTGACACGTGGGAAGCCGCAAACTGCCCTCCCGTTTCTCAAGCCAGGACTCCAGCCTGGCAGGCAGAAATTCAACAAGGGAAGCTGGAGACATTTCCAGGGAGGGAAAGTGTGACTTGCTGAATTCCTGCAGGAGCATGGCCAGTTAGAAGCAACAAGAAGGAACCCCTGCCGAAGGTAGGATCGATCCAGGCCCCCTGGGCCCACCCCACTCATATGCAGCCGACAGGCTCCCCTCACAAGAGGGAAGTGAAAGTCCAGGCTCCAAAGCCGCTCCCTCCAATCCATCGCTTTCCCCTCAAACCCAGAGAGAGAGGAACCCAAACAGGCCAGACCCCCGACCCCATAACCCATCCCAAAAATTCCCATGCCACCGAGAACTTCGGCACAATCTCCTTTGTTTTTCAGGGGTGCCCACAGAAAGAGAGCGTCGCTCTCCAAGAGCCTTGGGAAAAACGCAAGCAGCCCAGCCATGAATGCCCCCCATTCATGCCTCCGAGGCGCCGCTCCCCGAGTGCACGGGAGGTTATTGCTGAAAGACCAAGGGACCCTTGTCCCTGGCCAGGGCGCTGCTCGAGGCAGCTGCACTGCATGGCTCTCAGCGGGGACAGACGGGGTCTGTTCCTTGGCCACGGCCCTGGCGAGGACAGTCGGGGACAGAGGCAGGACCAGCCCTGGCTTGCTGGGGGCGCCGCCGCCGCCACCGCCGAAATGTCACAGGTCAGGGCTCTGCAAAAGTCAGAAAGGCTGCCATGTGCTGCATTGTGGGCACCCTGAAGGATGCCAGCAAAGTGCGCTCAAGTGAAAGGAGAACGGCTGCCCCTCCACGCCATTCACATGTTGAGCAAACCTCTCCGCCACAGCTCCTTGGCCCTCTTTTAGTCCAGGCTGTAACGGGGCTGGACTGCCACCGTCATGCTTTTTGTGGATGACCTGTGGTGGTCATAAGACCACAAGGAACCTTCTTCATGGCCCACGTAAGAATTTATCACCTTTTCGCCCAAGATCCAGTAATAAATCTCATCATGGTAGGCCACAGTTATAAAGCAGATCACGCACAGAGAGAGAGAGAGAGAGAGAGAGAGAGAGAGAGAGAGAGAGAGAGAATAGAAAAAAATATCTTTCAAAGGAAGACCCAACAGAAGGACTGGCAAATCTTGTACCTTCCCCCGTTGGGTTGCACGGCAAATGTAGAACAAAGGAACAGGCTTCAGGTAAAGGGGGAGATTACGTTCAGTGTTTGGGGGGCACGACCCTAATGCGAGGAGGGGATTAGCCCCCTCCCCGTGGGCTCATGGGGTCCCTTTATTAGTCCATTATCTAACCTCCCCCATGCCCTCCGAGATAATTGTCTTCCCTTTGCTGCCTCCGCCATGGTTCCCCCACCCCACCCCCACCATGCTAATCTTACGCTGAATAGCTTCTAAATCCCTTGAAAAACCCACAGGGTCTTAGGCGGGTTAATGCTGATTGAGAGAGGGGACCTCTGCAATCGTGGGCCTGTCAGAGGGGGGCGGGGAGAGAAGAGAAAATGAAAGGGGGAAAAGCCAGCCCCGAGACAGAAGCCTTCCGCTGCCATAGGCACTCGCAAACCCTCCCTGCCAGGTCTACCTCCTGCTCCTTTTCTCACGGTGCCCGGCTAGGCTCGCCAGCTCTGGCTGAAGCTATTCCTGCAGCTTGTATTTTCCCAACCTGACACATCATGTTGGAAATTCCTGGAGCCCCCAGGAGAATCTCTGGACACTGGCTCCTGCTGGAGATTCCAGGCCAGTCCTGGAGGGCTGAGAACCCTTGGCCAGGTGCTTAGCTGGCACGAGGGGAAGCTCTTGCCGTTCGGAAATCCTTCCCCATGTCCCGCCTCAATCAATTTCTCTGTAGTTTCAACTCATTGGTTCTACTCCTGCCCTTCGGAGCCCCAGAGAGCCAGCCCCCCTTTCTTCTGCACAATGACCCTGCAAACACTTGCAGACGGCTCACCTATCTCCCCCAGTGGTTCCCAAACTGGGAGATGCGGCTCCAAGGGGAGCCGTGGAAACCAGCCAGGGGAGCCGTGGAGTGCCACGGAATCATCTCAGAATACAGTGCAATGCCAACTGGCAGGCATCAACATAATGTAATGGGGAACCGTGGCCAATGGTTGCCAATGGTCAAGGGAGCCACAGGTTGAAAATGTTTGGGAAACACTGCCTTAGTTTCCTCTTCTCCAGGCGAAACACACCAGCCTCCTTTAACTGTTCCTCCCAGGCTTCCAGACTCCTCGCCATCCTTGCTGGCCTCCTCCGAACCCGCTCCAGCTTATCAAACAGGGTGCCCCAAACTAGACGCAGGATTCCAAGCCTCAGGCAACAGATTGGCAAGAGTGCCTGCCTGCCTCCATTGCTCCTTCTCCTGCTCCTTGGCTGCAAGAGGGAAGAGGGGAACCGAGTGGATAGGAAGTGTGGAGGAAAGAAGAGCGCTGGGCTAGAGCGTCTCTGCCTCAGGTCGTGGGCCAGCCCTTCCTGAAGGGAAGAAAAAGACAGGAAGGGAAGAAAACTCAAGAAAAAAAGAGAGTCTTGAATTAAATTGTCAATAGTCTGCTGTGGCAACGGCAGCGGCCATGCCGTGGCCATGATTTAGATGAATAATTGAAACGCTCCGATACATTTATTATCCCTTTAGTGCAAAAGTGGCAGAGAAAGACGAGTGGTAATTGAAAAATAGAACACAAATCTCCCGGTGAAAGCGCCGTTTCTTATCGCAGAGTAAACATGTCAGGCCTAATAAACAAGAGGGGGACGCAAGCGCGGGGCTCGCGTCTTGATTCGGCCGCTGATTTAAGGCCCCTGCCCCCAGTTTCTTCGCCTTTGATGAGAAAAAATGGGCCGGTGTCATTTTTATCGGTTTGGGGTGTGGGGCTTATAATCATAATATTGCCAGTGAAAACAGAAGGCTCAATGCTTCCGCTTTTATCGACCCAGTAAAAAGCCTTTTACAGGTCAGCCTGGAAGAATTTTCTGTGCGCAGCTCTTGGCAATGCCCGCCGTAAGGGCCCTATTCAACCCTGGCACTGCTGTGCTCTCCTGGCGCCAGCCATGTGTGCCGTGGAGCGTACGCTAAGCAGTGTCGCGGCTGCCTGTGGAAAGGGTGGGGGGCTGGCAGAGGTGAGCCACGCAGGCAGTTGTCGGGAAGGGGATCGGCAGGGCTGGTGGGTTTGGGGGGCAGGGAGGAGCCGTTCAGGGGTACGACGAGGGCCTGGGCAAGAGATGTGCTTTGGCTTCACAGTGCAAATGGAGCCAGGATCCTCGGGGAGGACTGATGGGGAGGTGGGGAATGCTGTGCCACTGAAACAGTACTGGCAGTGGTGGCAGACAGGCTATTGGCGCACCCGCCACGTGTGGTGGATTCAGTGAGATCAACAGTGGTGTATATAAGACAAAACATTAGACCAGCTGCTAGGAAAGGGATAGAGAAGAATGTAAAAAAGAGATGCAGGGACATAACCGAGTTCAGATGTATTTGAGGACACCGGTGAACACAGCTTAAGGCGAGAAGATCGGGTGCAGGGCTCCGTCAGCTTGAGGATCTCCAGTTTTTCCAATCCTCCCACCAAATAACAAGCTGCCAGTCCTCAAGACTGCAGAAGAGAGTTTGGAAACCGTGGTGGACATGGGAAGTGGGGTGGTAGGAGGGAGCAATGACTGCGGCTTCCGGGCAGCACCTCTCACTCCACAGTTTCGTGAAAGCTACACCTGCTGATTGCACCCAAGATCTGGGCCACGCACTTGCCTGCACCCCGAGAAAAGGGAGAAGTGGGGATTCAGGGTCCCAGGGGGGGATGCAGCCCCCAAACCTGGAATTGCAGAGGTGGTGGTAGTCGTGGGGAGCTGGTGATGTCACAAGACTACCGACGCTTGAAAAATTGTGGAAATATGATACTGGGAGGCAGGGGGAGCCAGGGGCGGAACCCAGCAGGCCCAAGTTAACCTTTGTCACCTGTCTGCCTGCGGAAAAAAAACAACTTTGGAGGTTTGGCAAACTGGCAACCCTGGTAGTAGGGGGTAGACATTGGGCTCTTCAACAGCTTTTGGTCCTGAAAAATATCGCCTGCCCACAGTGAATCTTGCCTCTGCTGTGAATTCTCACTCAACGACTTTAGGCAATTCATGCCCTCTCAGCCTCAGTCTTCCCCAGCTACAATATGGGCACAACACCACAAATGACCCTGCCGAGTGTGGAAGTAAGAACAAACGTCGAGATCCTACTTGAGACACACTTTGCCTGCTCAGGGAGCGCAATAAACATGCAAAGGATTTTTTTTCATTGCTATTTATTACGACAAGGCAGTTCTTCTAGGACTCTGCCGAAAAGGCTGGAGAGATGACACCACAGGAAAACTGATTTGCCTCCCAGCCTCAATCGCCACAGTGTTTGTTCTTAACCAGTTAAGCACCAGGCATGGACAGCGAGATCTTCCAGTGCCCGGCATGCTAAGGCACCCGTCAGCACCGGTCCTCAAATGCCTCTTCCCGAATCCGCCCCACAATTGAAGGACTTCACCCCATCGGAAACAGATGGGGGGGGGGAAACAGACAAGCAACCCCCCAGTGAGTCATTACCCTGCTGCTATTCCTGATTGCCTGTGTGTTTGTGTGGATGAACGTCCCAGGCGTTTGCAGAAGGATCTCGGAGCAGATGCTGAGCTTTGCTCGGCTTTGGAACGACGCTCACCCTTCTCGGCGCATCTTGGGAGGGAAGCAATTCCTGCTTCAGAAAAAATTGTCTCTCTTCTAGCCGCTGTAACCCCCCCGCCCCCCACCCCATACCTCAAACCCAAGGGAAGGCACTGGAGCAGAAATTCTTAAAGAAACTGATTATTCCCCCCTGGGGGAAAGTGGCAATGCAGGAAAGGCTTAAGAAGCTGGCTCTTTCTGAAGTGGTAGCAAAAAAAAAAAAAAAAAGAGGGCCCAAAAAAAAAGGATGATTCCTTTCTAGCTTCTGAGACGCCAAGTCCCTCCGGGGAGCTCAAGGCCTGGGCTGCGCATAGGCGGGCTTGTTTATGCCTCGCTCCGGCTGCCAGGACAGAGAAAACAAACAGTAAATAGAAAATGCAAAATGAACACAGCCCGTCCCCCCGCAATGCACGCAGTTCCTCCCGTTCCTTCACTGGCATTTAAAATGGGAGCTGGAGGGGGGTGGAATTAACTTGGCAGAGCACACACACAAACACGGGCTCCCCAGTAGACACATGAGCACTGGCAGTGCACATACGCACACACACACACTTCGGCGGATAAACACTGGCGAGGACAGAGAGCGAGAGAGACAAGGAGCCAGGCTGGGCTCGAGGCCTTGCCTTTCTGGGGGGGGAGGGGGGCTCCACGGGCCTAGCCTAAGTTTGGCGAACATAGCTAGTGCAGAAGGCCCTGGAGGAAGGCTGAAGGGCATCCCTCTGCCTTTGAAGAATGCCTGGGGAGGGTATGCACAGGGACACATTGCACATGCAAGCATGCCGCAAGATATTCCCCATTAGAGGGGTGGGCCCATGGCACCAGACCCTCCTGTGTGACTCCGATTATCTGGACACATTTCATTCCAGTGTCAGTCCTGGTTTGTGCACAGAAAAAGCCTTGGGTGCCATGATGGATTGATTACCTTTGCGGCTGGCAGAGGGATGGAGGAGCGTAAGCCTCTTGGTCCTCCTGGACCGATCGGTGGTCTTTGATCCTTTGGGACAGGAGGCAGGGCGGTTTCCTTGGAGGGCCAGCTCCAGAAGGTGCTGCTGGGGGACTATTGCCCCATGAAACAAGCTTCGGGGGCCCTCAAGGTCTCAGCACCTAGATGAAGCTGCAAGGAGAGGCCACCTGGGGATTTGGTCTGTGATGATGATAGCTGTGTGCTGACGATACCCAGCACCTCTCTCTCTCTCTCTCTCTCTCTCTCTCTCTCTCTCTCTCTCTCACACACACACACACACACACACACACACACACACACACACACACACACACACCTGAGTCAGGTGAGGCAGCAAAGCGCTGAATCAGTGTCTGGAACTGGCAATGGGCTGGATGGGAGCCAATACACTGAAGCTCCGTTCTGTGGCGAGGCGATTCACCTTTTCAGGTCTGGGCCTGTTCTGGCCGAGCTGGCATAGGGAACCTTCTGCCGGCTGCTCCTGATGCGCCAACTGAAGCCTCTCCTGAACAGAGGTCACCCACCCACAATAATCCATGCTCTGCTAACATCCAGAATTGACTACTGTAGTGTGCTGTATGTGGGGCTGCCTTTGAAGACTGTTTGGAAGTGGCAAAATGCCGCGGCTAGGATGCTAACCACGACCAGGCGCCAGCATTGCTCCTACTCTGCTCCTGAGCACAATTCCAGGCGCCAGCGTTGACCTTGGAAGCGGCACACGGCTTAGGGGCACATCACTTCCTGCCACATCCACATGCCCTTCTGCAGAGGTCATCTTCAGAGGCTCTATTCCAGGTGCACCGTCAAGGCTGTAGACGCAAGGGGGCCTGTGGGGCCAGGTCCCTTCGGGGATATTTACGGGCCCCTCCCTGAATTTCCCGCTCTAGTTGTAGAGTGGAACTTCAGAAGAAAGGCTGTGCAGGCAGGAATCCACCCAATTGGCCCATCAGAAGAAAACGTGCTATCACCTGTCAGCATCCTGGCCAATGAGTGCAAAGGCATGGGGATAACTGACAGGCACGGCTGGACCCTTGTTCGCAAATGTGAGAAAGTTTCGAATTTTATCTTATCGACATCTAACACAATTCTATAACTTTAAGGTACATTTCTGGTATTTGTCTTCTGGCTCTTATGCACTGGTTCCCCACCATCCTAGACACACACACACCCCACGAAATTCCTGGCTGTGACCTCTAACACCGTGGACTGAGCCTGCAGTGGGAAGATTTGGGCAGCTGATGCTCAGCGGCCCACCCCCACTTCCCTGTGTCCTTCTGTCCACTGGCGTCACTAGGACGTGTGTCACCCCAAGGCGGGGGCGCGCGTGTCACCCTAGTGATGCTCTTTTGGGGGGCACCCAGCTGCACCCTGTCCCGGGTGCCCCCCGCCCCTTCGCGTCGCCCTCCGGACGCTCCGAGGTTGGCCCGGGAGCCGGCCTCGGAGCGTCCGGCCCGGCCGGCGCGTCAATACGCAACCTTTTTCAGTTTTCGCGCATGCGCAGAGACCATTTTGAGGGCAAGGGCCGGCCTCGGAGCGCAAGGAGGGCGACGCACATCACGGAGGTGACGCGCGGGGGTGCGCGCGTCACCCCTGTGCGCGCGTCACCCCGTGGTGACCCGCTCCCGTCGCTTCACGGGAGCAACGCCACTGCTTCCGCCTCTGCAGAACTGGAGTGTGGGGCACGGGAGGGGTAGAAGAGAAGGACCGAAACCCCCTTCTGCGTCCTGGCAGCACACACCGCGTTGGAGATCCGGCTCCTTGGCCCCCAGATGCTTCTGCCATAATGGAAAGGACAGGGGGGAGGGGGAGGGGGGAGCAATTTGGCCCTGTGCCTTTCATCAAACTGCACTCCTTTGACGTCCGGTGTGAGCTGATATGGGGGGGACAGCTGGGGGGGGTCTGGAAGCTTCTCCTATTGACAGTTTGTTGTTCTGTTCATTAGCCCGACTTGACAGAGATTTATAGGGGATTTTTGTGAAAGAGCCGAGTTCCGAGGTCCAGCTTTTTAACGCCACGGTGAGATTTATGGCACTTAGCAGTGCGAGAGTGCATTAGCGGAGAAGGGCACTGTTCTTCCCCTCCGCCCCTGGCTTTCTTCCTCTCTTCTTAATTTGATAGCAAAACAACTTTTAAAGGCAGGAAAATAAAATCTAAGGTAATGGGCTTAATTGTGCTTCTGAACAAGGACATCTGGGGAGTGACACTGGAGTGCTGTGGACGCCGGGAAGGGGGGGGAGGAGCAGGCTCGCCGAGGATCTGCGTGTCATGAACGCGTGCGCGGCTTCAAGCTATATTCCAAGACAGCGCTGGGTTGAGGAACATAAGGAGGCGACAGAAGGACTGCAGTTTCCCCGTCCTGGAAGTGGCAAATTCCAGAGGGAGGCCCACGTTAGTCCGTTATAATAAACACTCCCCCCCCAGCCTTGTTCAGGTGCCGAATGCTGGTTCTCTGAATACTGACCTCAGAAAAGGAGCACACAGTGGCAGCAAAATATGTGTGTGTGTGTGGGGGGGGGGGGTGATGTAAGCGCCCTCTCTTTAGGGAGTCAGGAAGGGGGTTGCTCAAGGGGAGATCGCTGTCAGGGGAGCCTCCTAGGGTTGTCAGGGACTCCAGCCCGTCCGGTTCGGCAAAGGGGGAGTGGCACGACCCGGGAGTCCGGACCAGCCAGTGAGGGGCCTCAGGTTTGCCGGAGGGTGGGGGTTGAGGCCACCTCGCAAGCCACCTCTCTCGGCAGGTCGGCTGGTCTTAGGCAGGAGGAGAGACACGGCTGCTCCTTTGCCTCACGGCCAACTGCCTCATCACCAGCCCTTCTCCTCTTTATATACAGTACTCCCACCATATTCGCTGGGGATATGTTCCAGGCCCCTCCGTGGATACTTGAAACCGTGGATAGGAGGAGCGAAACCCCCTCCATGGTTTCCTGAGGGCCCCCCGCCCTGCCTCCCCTGTGGGCAGGCGAGCGCACACCCCCAGCTCTTATTTTTCTTTCAGCAAGCTTTGTTTCTTCCTTAAAACAAACAGAGAAGCAGCCTCCATTGCAGGCAAGCAGAATGAGACTAAGTCCTAGAGAGGCTCTGCAAGGTTTCTGTTAACCTTGCAGAGCCTCTCTAAAGGCTGATCTACACAACAGCGTCGCGGCTCCGCCGTCGCCTCTGCCTGGCGCCTCCGCGCTGGAAGCGGGGGGAGTGTCTTCAAGCCTGTTACCCCTCATGTTGTCCCGCCTTCCTAAGAAAGCGCAGTTGTGATTGGTTAAACTCTTCCCCCCCCCCCTCTGTGATTGGTAGGCTGCAGCAGCTCCGCGAGCCACCTCCAAGCTCTGCCGTACGCCCCCTAAAAAATAGAGCACTCGACTTGGAGTACGCGGCAGTGGGGCGGAGGTCCGGTGGCTCCGCCGGATTACAAAAACGCTCCGCGACGCTGTCATGTAGATCAGCCTTAAGACTTAGTCTTATTCTACTTGCCTGCAATAAGCAGCCAGAGGCTGCTTCTCCTGTTTGTTTAAGGAAGGAATGAAGCTTACTGGGGAAAAAAGTAAAAGCCTGGGGGGGGGGGTTTCCCCTCAATCCATGGATAACTGAAACCGTGGATAGCAAATCCGTGAATATGGGGGCCCACCTGTACTTCCTCCCCAGGAAGTCCCGCCTCCCGCGTTGATTGGCAGGCAATCGGGCCTATCCGCCCGTCGCCTAAGGAAACCCGGGGCCGGGACCAGACAGCTTCTGGCTGGGCCCTTCCTGTCTGCGTTATTTCCCTAGCGGCGGGCCCTCCAGCCGCAAGCGCGGTCGGGAGGCTCGTTGCCTGGTGCTGTGGCTGGCTGTCAGCAGCTTCAGGGGAGCAGGGCTGCGCCATGGAGCCAAGGTAGTGGCTGCCGTTGGACCACCCAGCACCCCTTGGGACGCCGGCTGGTGCTTGGGGTTCGGCGAGGGCCCGCTCCGGCCGGAGTCTTTCTCTTCCTCTTCTCCGGATGGCCCAGGGAGCGCAAGTACGGGCGGCCCAAGTAAGTCCGCCCAGACAGACAACAAACAAGGAAGGGCAACGTGCATTTCAGGGGACGGGCTGCACTTTGTCCCACATGTCAGACCTCTGAGAAAGAAATGAGAGTATATTTCATATCAGTGCTCCTGTCCTCAACAGATTGTCTCTGAATTAAGTCTTATTGATTTGGATGGCATTAACTTTTAGGTAAGCCTGTTCCGGCTCACAGGATTGTTTATCTTAATTCCTGGTTTATGATCCAGGTTTATGATCCTTAGCACTCTTAGAGGGCTTTCTGAGCATAGCAAAGCAAGATATGTGTATTATCTTGACCTTAAAACAACTACCCTAGCCTATATGATAAGTATTATCCCCATTTTGCAGATGAGGAAGACTGAGGCTGAGAGGGAGGGGCTTGCCCAGCCCATCTGGTGGCAGAGATGAGATTCCAACAGGGGACATCCTCGTTTACAGCTCAGTCTCTTAGCTTCTATGGTATACCAGCAACAGGCAGGGGACGTTACTTGTCAGGGGGGGGGGGTCACACACACTCTGGTATCACCTATGGAGGGTTCATTTTTATGGGGCCACCACAAATGCAATGAACTGCAATGAAAGCAACTTTTCTGCTTTGAGAAACTGGTGGGCGTTGTAATGGCAGACACTTCCAACACGGTTGATGGGGAGGGGGGGAGAAATACTCTCAAATAACTTATAATAGTATTCAACATTGATCAGAGCTTTCAAGCCACCACGTTACCCAAAACTGTTATGGGGGTCAGCCATATCTAGTAGCCACCAGCTCTCCGAAACCATCCACTCATTTGAGTCAACGTCTTCTAGCACCCAAATGCCCATCTTTTTGCTATGGCTGCACCACAGAATGAGGGAAAGAAAGGTCACCTCCTCTTGCTGCACAGACATAACAAAGCTATGTTATATGGGGGTTGGACTAGATGACCTCCAAGGTCCCTTCCAACTCCAGTATTCTGTTGTTGTTGTTGTTCAGTCGTTAAGTCTTGTCCGACCCTTTGTGATCCCATGAACCATATCCCGCCAGGCCTTCCTGTCCTCCACTATCTTCCTGAGTTCGCTCATTTTCATGTTCGTTGCATTGGTGATGCTGTCTAACCATCTCATCCTTGGCCTTCCCCTTCTCCTTTTGCCTTCAATCTTTCCCAGCATCAGAGTCTTCTCCAGAGAGTCCTCTCTTCGCATTAGGTGGCCAAAATATTTGAGTTTCAGCCTTAGTACCTGTCCTTCCAGGGAACAGTCAGGCTTGATTTCATTTAGAATTGACTGATTTGATCTCCTAGCAGTCCAAGGGACTCTCAGGAGTCTTCTCCAGCACCACAGTTCAAAAGCATCTATTCTTCGGCGCTCAGCCTTCTTTATGGTCCAACTCTCGCAACCATACATTGCTACTGGGAACACCATCGCCCTGACTATACGAACTTTTGTTGGCATGGTGATATCTCTGCTTTTTATTATGCTGTCTAAGTTTGCCATAGCTTTCCTTCCAAGGAGTAAGCGTCTTTTAATTTCATGGCTGCTGTCTCCGTCTTCAGTGATCTTGGAACCCAAAAAAAGTAAAATCTGTTACTGCTTCCATTTCTGCCCCTTCTATTTCCCAGGAATTGATGGGACCAGATGCCATGATCTTAGTTTTATTAATGTTGAGTTTCAAGCCAACTTTTGCACTCTCCTCTTTCACTCTCATCAAGAGGCTCTTTAGTTCTTCTTCACTTTCTGCCATTAGGGTGGTATCGTCTGCATATCTGAGGTTGTTGATATTTCTCCCGGCAATCTTGATTCCGGCTTGTGATTCATTTAGCCCTGCATTTCTCATAATGTACTCTGCATATAAGTTAAATAAGCAGGGTGACAATATACAGCCTTGTCGTACTCCCTTCCCAATTTTGAACCAATCAGTTGTTCCATGGCCGGTTCGAACTGTTGCTTCTTGACCCGCATACAGGTTTCTCAGGAGACAGGTAAGGTGGTCTGGTACCCCCATCTCTTTAAGAATTTGCCACAGTTTGTTGTGATCCACACAATCAAAGGCTTTTGCGTAGTCAATGAAGCAGAAGTAGGTGTTTTTTTGGAACTCTCGTGCTTTCTCCATGATCCACCGCATGTTGGCAATTTGATCTCTAGTTCCTCTGCCTCTTCGAAACCCAGCTTGTACTTCCGGTAGTTCTCGGTCCACGTACTGCTGAAGCCTAGCTTGTAGGATTTTGAGCATAACCTTGCTAGCATGTGAAATGAGTGCAATTGTACGGTAGTTTGAACACTCTTTGGCACTGCCCTTCTTTGGAACTGGAACGTAAACTGACCTTTTCCAATCCTTTGGCCACTGCTGAGTTTTCCAAATTTGTTGGCATATTGAGTGCAGCACTTTCACAGCATCATCATTTAGGATTTTAAGTAGCTCAGCTGGGATATCATCATCTCCACTAGCTTTGTTGTTAGTAATGCTACCTAAGGCCCACTTGACTTCACTCTCTAGGATGTCCGGCTCTGGGTCAGTGACCACACCAGCGTGGTCATCAGGAACATTAAGATCTTTCTTGTATAGTTCTTCTGTGTATTCTTGCCATCTCTTCTTAATCTCTTCTGCTTCTGTTAGGTCTCTGCCTTTTTTGTCCTTTATCATGCCCATCTTTGCACAAAACGTTCCCTTGATATCTCCAATTTTCTTGAAGAGATCTCTAGTCCTCCCCATTCTGTTGTTTTCCTCGATTTCCTTGCATTGTTCATTTAAGAAGGCCTTCTTATCTCTCCTTGCTATTCTCTGGAACTCTGCATTCAGTTGTTTATATCTTTCCCTTTCACCCTTGCTTTTTGCATTCCTTCTTTCCATAGCTATTTGTAAAGCCTCATCTGACAGCCACTTTGCTTTCTTGCATTTCTTTTTCTTTGGGATGGTTTTCGTTGCTGCCTCCTGTACAATGTTACGAACTTCCGTCCATAGTTCTTCAGGCACTCTGTCTACCAGGTCTAATGCCCGAAATCTATTCTTCACCTCCACTGTATACTCATAAGGGATATGGTTTAGGTCATATCTGACTGGTCTAGTGGTGTTTCCTACATTCTTCAGTTTAAGTCTGAATTTTGCAATAAGAAGCTCATGATCTGAGCCACAGTCAGCTCCAGGTCTTGTTTTTACTGATTGTATAGAGCTTCTCCATCTTTGGCTGCAAAGCACATAATCTATCTGGTTTCGGTATTGACCATCTGGTGATGTCCATGTGTAGAGTCGCCTCTTGTGTTGTTGGAAAAGAGTGTTTGCTATGACCAGCGTGTTCTCTTGACAGAACTCCGTTAGCCTTTGCCCTGCTTCATTTTGCGCTCCAAGGCCAAACTTGCCTGTTATTCCGTTTATTTCTTGATTTCCTACTTTAGCATTCCAGTCTCCTATGATGTAAAGGACATCTTTTTTGGGTGCTAGTTCTAGAAGGTGTTGTAGGTCTTCATAGAACCGGTCAACTTCATCTTCTTCGGCATCAGTGGTTGGGGCATACACTTGGATTACTGTAATGTTGAATGGTTTGCCTTGGATTCGAACTGAAATCATTCTGTCGTTTTTGAGGTTGCACCCCAGTACTGCCTTTCCCACTCTTTTATTGACTATGAGGGCTACTCCATTTCTTCTAAGGGATTCATGCCCACAGTAGTAGATATGATGGTCACCTGACTTAAATTCGCCCATGCCCGTCCATTTTAGTTCGCTGATTCCCAAGATGTCAATGTTCAATCTTATCATCTCATTTTTGACCACATCCAGCTTGCCTTGATTCATAGACCTCACATTCCATGTTCCTAAGCAGTATTGCTCCTTGCAGCATTGGATTTTCCTTTCAACCTCAGACACATCCACAGCTGGACGTCCTATTGGCTTTGGCCCAGCCGCTTCACTCTTTCTGGGTCTACTTGGAATAGTCCTCCGCTCTTCAGTATTCTCCAGTATTCTAGGATTCTATTATTTGCTCCTGGAACAAGTAGCTTTGGTGGTACTTTGCAGCATAGCTGCACCTACCACAAGGGACCACGCGGTACTGCCCTGCCCATCCTACACTCACTGGAAGTGAAGGTGCCTGGGGAGGCAATGGTATGCCCCCCTCCCCTGCAGGCACCCAGCATGGCAGCCCAGACCTCACCCTTCAAAAGAAGTGCAGGCTGGTGAAGGAGGATGCTGGGTTGAGGGGAGACCAGGAGGCACCAGGAACGGGAGAAATCTCTCCCTAACCACAGGAATGTCTGCACAGGGAGCGGCCAGCCCTGGTGCAGCAGTCCTTGCACATAAGCATCTGTGCAAAAGGGAAAAAAAAGGTGGAGGAGTCCTGATGATAGTGACATTAATGTACACAGTGCTTCACACGGAATGAAAGGACCCGTTTCTGCCCCAAAGTGCTTACAATCGAGACGCGGACAAACTATGTTTTTCTGTCCCCCTGTTTATATAATCTTTTGCTCAGATTTGGTGGGGGTGGTAGTGGTGAATTTTACGTTTCAGTGAGTATATCTGGCTGCCTTTGAAAACACACACACACACACACACACACACACACACACACACACACACACACACACACACACACACACACACACACACACACACACACACACACACACACACACACACACACATCCTTGGAGCTTTCCTCACCTCTTCTTCAAATCCTGCCAGCTTTTCCACGGGGAAAACAAAACAAAAGCACACAGACATTTGGGGCCCAGTCTGTTTCCAGGTGTGAGGCAAACATCTGGCTGCACACTCACCCGCGCAGATGTGCCCCAACATCAGCCCAACGCAAGAGCTATTTTTAGCCCCCTCCGGTAGCAGCGAAAATGTGTCCCTCGGTTGTCAGGAGTATTGCTCTCTACGGCATCAATCTTTACCGTGGCTTTAAGTGAGTGCTGTCACTTCCCATTTAGGGGGAGATATACACATATCCTCCTGGAGATGTAGAAATTGATTTTGTTCCTTCCTTCTTCTTCGTCTTTTTTTTTTTTTTTTTTAGTGCTGAGCTATTTTGCTGATTAGGAATTAATTTCTTTTTCCTCCTCCCCTCTGGTGGGCTGAATATCTTGGGCTATTCAAGGAACGAGCTGACAAAGGTTTTGCCAAAGACTGCGGGAACGATGAGCTCTCGGCCTCATTTCTCCCCCAACGTGGGACGGGCCAGTGCATCGCGAGAGCCCCACAGCTCAGTGGGAGGGTGGCAGGTCCTTTGCAGGCAAGCTGCGCCCGTTTCAGTGGGGCCGATGCACTGCCCAGGGCCCCCGCGATGAATTACACAGAACCATCCGTGAAGATGGTGCTCTGCGGTCGAATCCAGATCTCCGCCGCCTTGGATCCCTTCGGGGAGATAGGCGGGATAGAAATATTGTAAATAAATAAATCTCCGGCATAACCCAGACACGGAGGATGGGCCAGCTGGGCGAGAGACTGGGGCCAGCAACCGAGGGCCCCCTGAGCCAGAGACTGCCAATGCCCCCCCCCCCATCCTCAGGCCCAGGGTGTACAGTATATGTCCACCAGCCTTTCTGGGCCCTGTCCAGAGTTCTGAAGAGCTCACATCTGACCTCCCTTCATTCCTGCTCTGCCCAGAATCTTGCTGTGGATTCCACGGTCCAAGCCTGTTGCTCCCTGTTGCCTGATTTGTGCCCCGTGACTTCCCCCATGGACAATGACACAGGATGAGAGGCCAGCTCCCTGCCCCAAGGAGTTTCCAATCAAGATACTGATGGAAGGCAGACTGTGCAGGGAAGGAGATACCAACTGATTTTATTCATTTATTATACTTACATCCTTGCCTTTCTCTCATCATGGAACTCAGGGGGGGCTTACCTAGGGCTGGAAAGTGAGCTCTCATCCAAGCTCTGACCAGACTTAGGGTTAGATTTAACAAGGTGGCTGCACTGGGAAAGTGAGGGACTGTACCTCTGTGATAGACCTCTGCGTGCAGAAGAGGGCCTAGGTTTAATCTCTGGCATCTCCAGGTAAGGCTGAAAGGGACCCTTGCCTGAAACCCAGGAGAGCTACTGCCAGCCAGTGCTTGACAATGCCCAGCTGAATGGACCAAGGATCTGACTCAGTAGGCAGCTTCTCCTATCCCCCCAAGATTTCACGGAGGCAGGGAATTTGCTCCAGTCAATCCACTCTGTGGTATTTCCACTCTAAAAACAGTGTCCTCAGGTGGTTGAGATGAGTATTGCTCTCTGTGGTACTGATAAATTAAAAGCACAATAAAACAACAACACATTAAAACATCACATCAAAATACCGCATACAGTTGCACAAATAATAATCTGAACCAAAAAGAGAAGGGGGAGGAAAGCAAGGAGGCTAAGATTAATGCTTACTGGTACGAAAAAGACTTCCTAAATGCCAGTGGAGTACTACACAAGAGGGGTAGTTGTTCCCAGCTCATGTGGCAAGGAGTTCCACAAGGTGGTTGCCAGTATAGAAAAGTCATCAATCAAAAGTGAGAAAATGGTGACATGCATAAGGGGTCCTCCGATGAGGGTCTCAGGGGATGGGCAGAGGTCTGGTCATTGGCCCGAAGCCATGTAGGGCTTTAAAGGATTGTTGCTATCTGTATCTCCCAAGCCCTAGCCACTGTGGGAGGAAGAAGAGAAAAATGGCTTTTGGGTTGTCATCTTTAATTGTGTGCAAACAGTGTTGAGAGACTTCAGGCTGAAAGGCGGTATACAAATAGATCGAATAAATGGTAATTATGTCCAGTATTTACAAAGAACAGGAATTTACCTGGAAAAAAACTGTTGCAATACTGCCGGGGGTGTGTGCTTTGCAATGTTTAAGGAGCTTTTATTTTAAGGTTTTGCTGCCACCCCTTCTCCCGTCTGTCTGGAGGTTAAATCGCTGATGGGCAGAGGACGCTTATCCAGCTAAAAGAATCGCAGCTGACTGCGTCTCGAGCTGTAGCCATTCCATGATAACTAAACAGATGCACGATGAGATAGGCGCAATGGTTCGTTTTCTAGCAAGCATTTCACTGGGAAGAGAACGCCGGGGTCTCAGATCTGAAGCTGGCCTGACTGCTTTAGTAATGAACTAGACTTTAGGTTTAGCAGCGCCAGAAGACGGAGAAATCTGGGGTCGGGAGGAAGCACCCCTCCTTCCCTCTGCCCCCGCGTACTGTGGACGCCTGTGGCGGTGCCACCTGGAGAGCAAAGACAAGGGAAACAAAATACTGGACTACATGGACCCCAATTGCCCTGATCCAGAAGGGCTGCTCTTATGTTCTTAATTTTAAAACAAACAACCCCACAACGTACAAACTAAAAACAGACCAGCTACCACAGCAAGGCTAAACATAAAATTACAGGGGAAATAAAAACCCTAGCATGATTATTAACATAAGGCCAAATGCAACACCATGAGGACTAGAGCCTTACCATCTGCATGACGACTCGGTTCTTAGCAAACTCAGATTCCAAGAAAAACCGTAGCCCGATTTCTGATTGCTGGTCTCCCAATAGAGAACGGGGTATTCCTTTCTCCGGACCACAGCGCCTCCCTCCTGTTTCACCCCCACTTGGCTGCAGAACTGGGAAGCTGGGGAAGGGGTTGGGTGGGGGGTCGCCATTAGAGAGCCTGCAGCTTCAGCTATATTTGTGAGCCGCGAGATCACAGGTTAATGGACGGGAGGATAAATCCCAGTGGATTCTTGTTTATCAACGTACAAACACCGGTGACAAGTCCAGGGCTTTAAAGCAGTGGAAGTAAAATGGGATCACTTTGGGTCAGGCATAAATAAGGGAGCCATTAACGCTGGCACTGATGCCTCTGGGATAGGGTGGCCTGTCAGGGAGGGGCTTGTT
The DNA here is from genome assembly GCA_026170595.1 of Plestiodon gilberti rubricaudatus. Classification (NCBI taxonomy): domain Eukaryota; kingdom Metazoa; phylum Chordata; class Lepidosauria; order Squamata; family Scincidae; genus Plestiodon; species Plestiodon gilberti. The sequence continues at coordinate 33,485,295 of JANXHW010000009.1, read as the reverse complement.
TGTTTGCCTGACTCCTCCGTTCCCTCTCAATCTGTCCTCCTTGGGCTGGCTCAGCTTCGCCGCCGCTCCCGCCACCTTGGGCTTTGACTTTGCAAACTCTTTGCAGAGCGAGGCCTGTGCTCGCAGGCTGAGGAGGACGGCACCTGCGGCCCTGTCTAGTGGAGCCCCCGGGGCCAATCCCTGCACTGGGGCCCCCGGCGCCCCTGATGGTGCATTAGGGGCTACAGAGCCACCAGTATTCAGGGTGCAGTTCTGGTGGGCCCCTCCGATGGACTTGGCGGAATCTGACGACCGGGACTACGGTCCCAAAATAATGCTGAAATGAACACGGCTGCCTCCCGCATTGGTAGGCTAGGTAGGCTAGCACTGAGAAGGTGTGGCTGGCCCAAGGTCACCCGTCAGCTGCAGGGCTGATGGGGGATTTGCTCCCATCTCTCCTTGGTGGTCCCAGCACAACAGTCCAACCATCACAGCACACTGCCTGCCAGAGGAGGCTGCATTTTTCTGCCCAGGGAAAGGACCCAGAGCCACGCCGACTCCTTCAAACAGCCAAGAGGTGCCATGCTCAGATGTGGCAGCAGACAAGGCGTGTAACTGTCATCGTCCTCTGCGTGCGCACGTGTGCGCAGACACAACCTGCGGCAAGGAGCGAGAGCTGTGAGCGTGACCCCTTCCAGCTGGGTCCCGGGAGTCGCCTGCTCTCCCCAGCGCCGTGTCAAAAGCCGAGCACAACCTGCTGCCTGCGCAGACAACAGGGGTCCTGGAAGAGGATCCACGCAGGGTCCCCGGGGCCAAGCGCAGCTTCCGACTTCTCACATACTGCAATGGTGCCCTCCATTTTGGAGCAGGGTAAAAACAGCAGCAGCAGCAGCAGCAATGGGTGAGCAAACTGGCACAATTTTCTTTAAAGAGACTTTTAAGACTCAGAGCTGGTTCCGGTAGCCCAACAAAGCCACACAAAAAAACTACTGTAGTCACAGTTTTCTCTCCTTCCCTGTCCCTGTTTAAATGCTACTGTTAATTTGGCTCTCTCTTGTAACGTGATGAACACATGAAGCTGCCACACTGAGTCAGACCCTTGTTCTATTTCCATATTGTCCAACACTGACTAGCAGCAGCTCCCCAAGGTTTCAGACCAGGGGTGTTTCCCAGCCCTATCGAGAGATGCTGTTAGGGACTGAAGCTGGAGCCCTCTGCATGCAAAGCAGGGGCTCTGTCACTGAGCTGTAGCCCCTCTCCAAGCAACATGATTTTGTAATAACCTGAAGGATTTCTGCTTTCAGATACCAGGCATTACTGAGGTTCGGAAGCAAGCACTCAGTTATTACTAGTTTCATAACCATGTCTGTCCTCCCCCTTATCACCAAATCCAAATTCCCAACCTTAGAAAACTGCCTCCTGCTGAGCCTGGCCATTGGTCTAAATGTCCTCAGCGTCGTCAAGCACTGACTGGCAGCAGCACGCCAGGGTTTCAGAAAAAGGGTCTTTCCCAGCCCTACCTGGAGATGCTGCCGGGACTCAACCTGGGACTTCTGCATGCAGATCCTGAGCTACACCCCTCCTCAGCACTGTCGCTGTCCACTCCTCGGATATATTTTGTGTCCAAACGTGGCCGGGCAAGCTGCTTTCGGTCCCCTGCCACCCTCCCCAGGGTTGCATGTGCAACTCTCAATCTGTTCCAGGTGTCTGACTGTCTAAGCAGGCAGAGATTATCTCTGCTGTGGCATTAATTGCTCGTTAATGAGGGTCCCTCGCTCATCCGTGGTCCTGTCTCTACCTTGCCTAACAGAGCAGGTCAGGACAACGTGGTGACAGGGACAGGCGGTGTGAGGAGGAAAGACGCAGGAGCAAACCCAGCCCACAGCCCTTCCTGCTTTACGGTAACGTCTCATGGTTCACCAGGAGCAAAACACCGTCCTGCCTTTTAAAAGGGGGCCGGAAGCATTCATGGAAGGTTTGATAGATCAGTTGGCTATTGCTTTGGTTATCCTTTTTTTTTTTTAAATGTCCACCTGCCTTTTGTTGCCCCAGGGGGAAGCCCCGGGTAGCAAACCACAGTATCAAACAACACTATTTTTAGAATTGCAATTTCAAAGCAACCAACAGGCAAATCCACCGGCAATGCAGCAACCCATCTAGAGAGATCATTCGTGACCCCTCTCAAAAGCTGTGCCACTGTGGCAGCAGAAATGGAGCCTCTGTGTACAGTGGCAGCTTATCTGGGGCTCCAGACAGTGAGGAGGAAATTCTGGTTGACCACAGTTGGGAACAGGATGCTAGGCTAGAGGTGTCTTTGGTCTGAATTAGAAGGCTGGTTCTTATGTCCTTAGCAGCTGTAGGGCAAACTGCAAACCAGCCCGCCCCTTTCCTCCATCCTGTCTTTCCTCCATCCTGTGTTTCCCCCTCCCCTTCCTCGCTGGCTGAGATTTTAATTTTAAAGCAGTGAAGAAAAAAGGTATCAATTAGGAGACTTACCACCGCCTCCTCCCAGCAGGGAACTGTTAGCTACAAAGAAAACAGAGAGAAAGATGAGGTGATTAAATTGCTGCTGGATTGAGAGCCATTTCAGTTCATTCACAAAATCCTCACTGCGACACAACTTGCAATCCCAATGTGGGTAATGTCTCAGAGAGACGCTGTGGGGGCTTCTCCCCACCCCCACCCCCCGGCGTCTCCCATCCTTGCTTTGAGGATTCAGGCTCCTCTGCTTACTGTGAACGTATACATCTGTAATACTGAGTCAGACCGCTGGTCCATCTAGTTCAGCATCATCGAGCACTGACTGGCAGCATCTCCCCAGGATTTCAAACAAAGGATTGGTTTGTTTGGAGATGCTGCCAGGGACGGAACCCGGGACGTTCTGCATGTAAAACAAGCTCTCTGCTGCTGAGCTACAGCCCCATCCCCCAAAGGTAGACTGGCATTGGAGGTTCCATTAACTTCTAGCCATCTTGAGCAGTGTATACAGAAAGGAGGAATATATATTTCTCATAATACATTTTTTTAAATGGTGACTTATTGATAGACTTTTTCTCTGCAACTGTGCCTTTGTGAAGTTCACATGTCGTCATTAATGCACACGGATAAGTCCCTGCCCCAAGCAGTTCACAATCCATATATAAGGGAGACAACAAAGGGGGAAGAAGGGAACAGTGGTGCACTCCATTTTTAAACCACCCAAGCTCGCTGCCACATCTCGTGGCAGCTTAATTTGAACTCTGAACCTGATTTCCCTGCACAAAAGCGAGGACATGAGTAGCCCTTCACAGTAGGGCAGGTAGGACTTCGCCCCACTGCCATGGTGACCACATGGCGCTGCGCCGCCTAGATCGAGCCTGCTGGGAGCGGAGATGGCTGGGGTGGGGCACACCAGTGGCAGCTGCCTGTCTGGCCTTCCCAAAGAGGCAGGTTTGGGGGAAGAGAGGGCAGAGTGAAGCCCCAACTGTGTGGCAAGCAAGCCACCTGCTCCTGGGCACAGCTGCCGTCTCTGGTGGCAGAAGTGGGATTCGCAAATGTGATCCCTGTAAACGGCGGAAAAAGAAGAGCCGGAAAAGCCTGATCTATTTCGCCCTGGGGCTGGAAGGGATGCCTTCATCATAAAGCTGGCTGGAGAGCACATTTTCTCTCTTCTTGGGCTGAGGCCGGGAAAGCCTCCAGGATAATAACCAGGCTTAAGCTTCAAAGCGGTTTGCAGACAGGACTCCCTTGGCCTGTCCTCCCCCCCCCTTCTTTTCCCAGTTACAGCTGGAAATAAATGCAGTTCCAGACTTAATTCATGCCTGAGCAGTTGCTGAAGGTTTAGCACCTGTTACTGAGAAGTTACCTTGGCAACGGGTGCAGCACGCACAAATGCTGTCACCTCGGGAACACCCACTACCGAATCAGTCCCATATGCCCGGGAACCTGGCCAGGAGCTCCACAGTGCTGTGGAGCTGGGAGAACCCGGGCCTACTGATAGGGGAGCATGCACATGCGCATGTGTGCGCGCGATTGCCTGTGTGCGAACAGACAGCAGGCAGCATCTGATGTGGGGACAAAAAGGTCTGGAGACAACACACCACACTGCTTCAAACGGAACGATCTAGCGCGGGTCCAGCTAGCAGAGCCACAGCAGCTGCCCAGGCGTTCAGATTTCAGCCCTGCTGGGAACCATCAAAGATGGAACTTCCAACATGCAAAGCACTGCTCTATGAATGCTGCTGCCTGCTGAGTCAAGACTGTCATCCAGCTAAGCCAGTACTATCTGCACTGGCTGGCAGTGTCTCTCCAGGGCTTCAAGGGCAGGGTCTTGCTACCCCTAGCGACACTGCCAGGGATTCAACCTGGGACCATCGGACTGCACCCACTGAGCCAGAGCCCCTCCCTGGTCCCCTATGAGATAGACGAGGCCAAACATTTTTAAGCTGCATTCCAAGTTATCCTACAGTTCCTTGGGTGCTTAAGTGGGAAGATCAGTGATGCTGGACAGGCTTCCCTGAAAAGAGAGCTTACACAAGACTGAGTTGTTCTGGAAGCGATCAGAAGGGTTGGCTCCACCTTGCCTCGAGCCCACAAGCACATAAATGCATGAGCACAAACATTACGACGCCAAGCGGTGCCCGGCTCACCATTCCGCAAGCCCTGCGGATGTCAAGCTGCTCTTCCACCTGTCGATAATGTAGGACGTATAATCAAAACACACAAGAACTGTACAGCACTTTCGGTTTTCCAGATGAGCCATAATGCTGCCTCCATGCAGTCCTGGCAAGAGTTGTGTAAGGGAAATGTGATTATCCCCATATTGCAGGAGGGGAAGACTGAGGCCGAGAGGAAGCGGCTTGCCGAAGGGCATCTAGTGAGCATGGGCAGAGGCCAAATTTCAAACGAGAGAAGTCCAGATGGACAGCTCAGTCTCTCAGCCACCAGACCACAGCAGCCCTGTGTGCCAGACAGAGACTTCCCCCATTTTCTGCTGCCTGTCTCTGGAGGGTCACCTGTTCATGCCTGTTGGGAATGCCTGGTCGAAAAGTGACATTCGCCTGAATTGCAAGCACTGGCGTTTCCTTCAGGGTTCAGTTCCCTCCTCCACAAGTTAAATCCTGGTGTGCTCAGAGGGAGAGGGACATGTCTCCAGCACATAAGCACTAAGGCTTAAGGTAATGCATGCATGCATTTACACACACACACACACACACACACACACACACACAGCAGCTGCCGTGATCTATTTTGAACTGCTGATTAAAATATTGTAGGTCAATTATGTTTTGCAAATATACCTCCAAGCGAAAAAGCCTTCCGGCTTTTAGAAGCCAGGCTGCTGCAGAGTAAACCTAACACAGCAGGCAGAGCAGGGAGTCTCCTTCAGCAACGTGGAATAATTTTGGACCGTGGGGCCACTGCTGGGCAGTGATCCGTCGTCTGAGAATCAGGGCATTTCAGGGCATGTCCCTATCTGTGGTCATCTAGTCCAGCCCCCTGCCTGTAGCAGGAAACCCTCCTAGAGCATCTCCAGCAGGTGAGGAATGAGAGGAGTTCTGGGGAAGAAAACAGGATGCTCTCTCTCTCCCCCATGGCCAGTTCTGTTAGATATGTGCCAGACAGGACACACATTGGCTCATGCTCAATCCTGACATGGCCCCACAGATGCTGCATCTGGGAGTGAGGTTACTAATTTGGGGCAAGCAGCACCAGCCTGCGTGTAGACAGGAGGAAGGCCTGAGGGTTGGGTTGTTACCTGCAGGTGGGGAACCCCTGGAGGTTCTCAGGGGCTGGATCTGGCACCCGGGACGCCCGTCACCCACCTCTGCCATAGAACGCACCCAAGAATCTTCCACATACAGACACAGAAAAGGACAGCTGAAGTGGTTGTGGGCTGAGGTTTCCCTACGTGATTGTGTGAACTGGCCTTTGAGTCAAGGTAGGCAGCAGGGCCTGGTCTGGGGAAGCAGGGAGCCCTGTTACAAGACTTCTCCTTCTAACACTATGTTGGCACAAAATCCCAGTTCCTGCCCCCCCCCCCCATTTGCAGCTCACGTTTAGAAAGGGTTCAGAAGAAAGGGAGCAAGAAGCGTTCCAAGGGATGGAGGCAAGCAAACCAGTCAAACGTGTTTACCCTTGGTTTAATTGCCTGCATGGTGGGGCCGACGGATTGCATATCTACATGCAGGGAAAATACACAGGAGTTGCCCCGTGGGAGCAGGCTGGCACCTCCCTGCTTTGGCCTTGCAAAATGGACTTGTCGGACTCCAAGCACGAGCTGTCAGCACGCCGCAAGCGGCTTCGACGGCCATCTTGCGTCTTCCTCTCGCCTCCCGGTGCGCACACCGGCCCACCCGCGCTGCCTCTTCCCGGGTCAGCATCTGACCCCTCCGTCAGACATGCAGACAGCCCGTCTCTCCATGGACGCCGAAGCTTCCACCCGGTCCTGTCAATCAGCCCGGCAAACGCTTAATCCTCCGGCCCCCTGAGCGGGCCCGGATCGAGTGGCGAAGCTAATTGAGGTTGTCAGTCTCTCCCCAGCTCGACGGCGTCCAGGTGAATGGCAGCCTGGAGAACGTGGCCGCCTGACGAGGAGCTGCAGCTCGTCTTCCAAGAGGCGCTGGGATCCCCTTGGCATGTTCGGCTGAGAAGAGGACCACGTGGAAACTAACAAGACTTCTGCTCCAATGGCCAGCTTTTCCTGACGGAGCACAAGATACAGATTTGTGGCCTGGGTGGCTTGTAGGGGCGTGTGAGCCGCCTGCTACTGGTCCATCCAGCCTGGTCTCATCTGGGTCGGTTGGCAGCAGCTCCCCAGGGCTTGGGCAGGGCTGTTCCGTGGCTCAAGCACATTGCTTCTTCCTTCCTAACTGTCCATTCAGACATGCAGGACGTCTCAGGTTCAATCCCTGGCAGCTTCTCCAGGCAGGCCTGGGAAAAACACCTTCTCTGACATTTTAGAGAGATGCTGCCAGCCAGTGCTTCACAATACAGGTTTACATAGATCAATTACCTGACTCAGCAGAAGGCAGTAGGCAGATAGATCTCATGGAGATGAGCCATAAAGCAGCGGCAGAGTGCCTGCTTTGCAAACAGAAAGTCTCAGAGTCAGTCCCTGATGGAGGAAAGACCTTCTGCCTGTAAATCTGCAGAGATGCTGCCAGTCAGTGTTCAGAATACTAAACTAGGTGGACCGAGGGTCAGACTCAGTCGGAAGCAGCTTCCTATAGCCCAGAATGGAATGGTAAAAAGAACATTTAAACACAAGTAGGCTGATGATTTTGTTTTTACTTAATTTATGAAATGACGTTACTAAACTCCACTGCTGGGCGCTCCAGTGCTTGTTAAACATCCCAGGGTTCTGCACTCGTGGGCCAGAATGCCGGAAGACAGAAACAGCCTGGTCTCATCTGAGCAACTGCAGAGCATATTGTTTGAGAGCAAACGGCATGTTTTTCCTTATCACTCTATAAATACACGGGCTACAGACTCTCTCTCTCTCTCTGTATGTGTGCTTTTAAGAATGCTGCAAAATATCAGAGGAGCCTAAAATATTCCTGTGGATAGTACAAGCATTGACTCTCTACATCAAACCAAGCAATCTCTTCCCGTATCCCGTCCCTAGCAGCAGCTGGCCTGACGCCGATCAGCAGCACGCAAGGAGGTCGTGATGACGGCTGTGACATTCGATGGCTTCCAGTGGGAGTAGACAGAACCATGGAGGGAGAGATGCCTGGCAGCAGCAATTAACCCTAACTGTGAAATGAATCCTCCATGTGCAGGTGCAGTAGTGCTGGTGGACGAACAACAGGGCAGAGCTTCATGTCTGGTTTACGTACTTCCGGTCTGTGGTCTTTAAGTTCTTATACAAGGGCAAAGATTATGCCTATTCCCTGTTGCTTGCCTCCAACATCAAATATTGAGATAAACTGCCCCTAGATATGGAGGTTCAGCTTCACTGTCAGAACAAATAGCCTTCACTAGACCCATCCTCCCCATGAATCCCCCCACTTTTTTAAAAGTTATCTGAACTAGTAGACAGGCACCTCTTGTGGCAGTGAGTTCCATACGTTACTTGTGCATTCTTCTAACTCTAGTTATTTTTGATCCGATAACTCTGGCCTTGATTGAGGCTTTCGACACAAGGCATCATTCATCTATGGAATTCACGACCACAAGATGTGGGCTGATGACCAGTAGGGCAGATGGCTAACAGCGCAATCTTACGCATGTCTACTCGGAAGTTATGTCCATTGCGTTCAATGGGGCTTACTCCCCCAGGGAAGTGTGTACAGGATTGTCGCCTAAGGGGATTAGGCAAATTCATGGCAGGCGAGTCTATTAAGTTGCTAGTCAAGATGGCTGTGTGGAAACTCAGGGATTGGAGACATCAGGCCTCTGGAAACCAGTTGCCTGGGGGGGGGGGAATGGTGGGAGAGGGGGATGCCTTCGCCTCCTGTTTGTGGGTCACCCAGCACCATCCCAGGGGGGGCCACTGTGGGAAACAGAATGCTGGACTAGAGGGCCCCCTCTTGGGCCCAATCCAGCAGGGCTCTTTTTGTGTTCTGAAGCAACCCAAGTTCTACAGAAATTGCCCAGGTGTACGGAGAAGAGGCTGTGCATAAAGGGCCATGCGCTTAGGTGTATAATTATAAGTGGGACGTGTGTAGGTGGACAGATAGTCAGATGTTTTGTTTTGGTGTGCGTGCGTGTGTGTGGGGGGGGGGGAGTGCCTGTGGGTCGTCTGCACAGAGATAAAGCAGCCATGTGCAAGCCGGCCTGCTCAGTGTCTGTGCGGATCAGGGAAGCCACCTGGGACAACCTGAAAGGAGCTGTGCAGAAATATGGGGAGAGTAAATGGGATTGGACAGGCAGAATGGCAGCCGGCCCTCGAGTGAGACTCTGGGGAAGGAAGGCTACACAGATAGTGAGACAGATTAAACAGATAGGAAGAGATAGGGCTGACGGTGCGCAGAGGAAGGGAGACGGACGCAAGAGGGAGGGAGAGGCTGGCTCGCTGAGGAGAGCCGGTGTAGCACAGCATTTAGGAAGAAAAGTGGGGTGCAAATCAGAATTTCCCTGCTGCTCCAACTTCACCTCTGCCACATACTCAGTGGCTGTAGGGCAAGCCCCTCCCTCTCAGTCTTCCCCATCTGCAATATGAGCATAATACATCTTGCCTACCCTACAAAGTTATTGTAGAGGATTATGTCACAATTGTGCATGAAAAGTCATCTGTACCCTCAGAGAAAGCTATATCAATATTGAGGAGGAGCTTTGAATGGTATCGAAGTTTTACTGCTAGCTGGTGAAAGACTCTGCCCTTGTGATCTATCATTTTTATTTGTTTTAAATTTGTAGGTGGATGTGGTATTATGGCATTGCATAGATATGAAGGGGACACGAAAAGTGAAAAATGGCCTGTAGTCGCTGCTCCCTGCCCTTGGGGTGTCATCTTAGTTTTCCTATGCAAGCTGGAGGTTGGAAACCTCACTAATGGATTCCCGTTCTGGGGGGGGGGGGCTGGGAATCCTACCGGCTGGATTTAGGACAGTGGCTAAGAGCCTGAGCTGTCAACCAGGACATCTCTGCTTCGAATCTCACCTCTGACACACACTCACCAAGCCACGACAAGCCACTCTTTCCTGGCCTCAGTCCTCCCCCTCTGCAAAACGGGGATGATATTACTGATGCACAGGGTTGTTTAAAGACTGCATCAAGATAACATCTGCATACTCAGACAGTGCTACAGAAATGTTAAGTATTACCCCCTCCATGTTGCTCTGGGTAGCATGGATACTTCCCCCATCCCCCGTTTTATTCCCCAGTCCTGGTCCAACACACAGACTTTCAATTGCATGCTGCAGTCCCAGGAAGCACAAAATTAGCCCTGCAATCAGCTCCCTGGGAATCTGTTCATTTTTTAAGCAAAAACCTGCAGCTCGCATTTTTGTGCGTTTTAAATTTTTGCTTGGGAAGCTCCCGAAAGACATTACATTGTTCCTCGGCTTCACACAGTGGCCACAAACTGCTGACCACTGAGGAACACCGCCTCTTTTGGCCCCCCTAAAAGATAACCAAAATCACACACACACACACACACACACACACACACACACACACACACACACACACACACACACACACACCATTGTGACACTTGGAAATGGAGAGGTGAAACGAGGGGAAGGAATCTAGCCTGCCCTTAGGCAAAAACAGGCAATATATGGCTAGGACCACGGACAGCTCCCTGCAAAGCTGGATTCATGGAAATCCCAACTCACTGACCAGCCCCAGGGCTAGCCTGGGGGCAACTGAGGGTTCAAAGTCATCTTGGGGGCAGGAGGGGTCTGTGAAGCTCTGCCTCCCTGGGGCAGAGGCTGCTCAAGTGTCCGAGGGGCTGCACCTTCTTGCACAGGCGTCCATGGAGCCAAGCTGCCTTCCCTTGGTCCATGGAGCACAGTCATTCCCAGAGAGGATTGCGAGAGTTTCAGGTAGGGGCCTTTTCCCAGCCCTGCATAGTGACAGCAGGATTTGAAACGGAGACCTTCTGCATGCAAAGCCGCAGATCTACCGCTCAGCCCCGCCCGCTCAAGAACACGTTCCTCTCTGTTCTCTGAGTCTTCAGGTCCTCTCTGTGGGCAGCCACCCATCCATGTATCCCTCCCTCCCTTCTTATCCATCCATCCCTGGCCGGGACCATAACAGACTGCCTAGTTGCTGACCCCATTGTGTCTGGAAGATGCAATATCACCCCAAGCCTGGGAACCCCAGGTTCTCAGATACCCGAGGCAGGGCTTTCTCGGTGGTGGCATGATGTCTGTGGAACTCCTTCCCTGGAGAGGTATGACACTCACCCTGCTTTGATCAATTCTAAGGAAGCTTTAAAGATGTTTTGATTGGCTATTCATTGCCAGGTGGTTTCTGCTGGCTTTCATCGGGGGCCCTGTGCTTTAAAGCCTGACTTGTTGGGGAGCGAGTGTAAATTCTCAGTTTATTTTCATTATTGCACCCTGCCTTCTGGGCTTGGCGTTTAAAAGGCGCCACGGATGGAAGTCCATGAAATAATAAACAATCCCAAAGAAACAAAACCGGATACACACACACCCCAACCGTCTCAAGAAAGACAGTACAGAACGTGCTTCGTCGGCTCCGATTTGTTTCCTGTTGCCCAAATCCAACCTCGCGCCCCCCCCACCTCTTTTTCTCCCCCTCCACCCCACTCCAAACAGTCCTACACTAGGGGAATAATTAATTCAGCTGCCTGAAAGCTCGGGGACGGCTTTATTTGCCAGATTCATATGAGGAGCTAATTAAGACGGAACAGACCACTCCTAACCTGCTAAGAGGGAAGGCGTAGGGGGAGCGAGCGTGGGGTGCTGAACCGGCCACCTCTAGCAAAAGACAGCACACAAACAGGCAGGGTTACATCCCCTCTCTCTGCAGCAGCTCTGGGGCAGGTCCCCCGTCCCCAGCGCTCCTGTTGACCGGCACTTCTACCGCCGATTCTCTTGCTGTTAATTAAAGCTGTGGCTAATGAGTTGGCAACGGGTGGGAAAGGGATCTGTGCCAACCCTATTCTGGCATGGAGGAGAGGCTGGGAAGATGCCACAATGACCCATGACTGCCCGGGCATCAGGTCCCTTTTGAAACAGATCACTTAAGGGTGCCCCCCTCCACTCAGCGAGGGGGGCCCTTCGTTTGGTTCTGGGGTGCCAGAGGCTGCCACAGCAGCTAAAAAGCAGGCTAAAAGCACAGTGGGCTCACACAGATAGCTGCAGGGCATGAAACTGTACATCAGGACGGGTCGGCTGCCAGAGCCTGTCGCGTAGGATCCTGTCGAAGAGCACCGAGCTAAGCCGCTGGCTGACTTGGCAGTGCCTCCACCAACTGGTGGCAGCTGCCCTGGGTTTGAGACGGAGGTCTTTCCCTGAGGTCCCTTGCGATGCTGCGGAGGACGCTGACCCGTGACTCTCACACAGCACTGCGGCTCCTCCCATAACCAGGCACTCACTGCTTTCACCAGTACCCACAAAGCCATCTCCGCCCCAAGCGACTGTTTAAGTTGTGGGTGCCAACGGGCCGGGCCGACCTCTACTCTCCAGTCGCCAAAGGGCCAGCCCAGGGCTCTCAGCGCCAGGGGCAGTGTGCAAATTTTGCTCTCCCTTACCCATCACCACCACTTCTCCTCCTACTATTCCTTGGACGGAAGAGGAGCGGAAGGGGAAGTGTGGAGGAGAGGAGAGTGAGTGCTTGAGTGCTGGAAGAGGAAATATGGAGAAGACACTGTAGCCCACCACTCTCCTCTCCTCTCTGCTTCCTCTTCCACTCCATTCCCTTCCTTTCCGAGGTGGTGGAGGCAGGCACCTCTCGTGAATCCACTACCTGAGGTGACTGCCTCAGTCTGCCTCATAAACGAGCCAGCTCTGCAGGACATTTTGGGGCACCCAGGGCAACAAACCCCTTCCCCTCACAAAAGCCAGTTAAAAAAAACTTTCCTATAAAATTAAGAAAAACACTGACATTTTGCTGGCATTCACGAGATCCCTGAAATCCACTGCCCGAGGCACAGCTGCCTCCGGCCGATCAGAAGACAGGGCCGGCCCCAGGGATGGTGCTGCTGTTATTTATGTATACACAACCCACAATTAATGATGGTATGCAAACGGAATGTCGTCAGAACCGAGCACCCAGGGAGTGCTCCTGGCACCCGGATTGCCCGAGGCTGGGGGGTCAACCAGCTGCGAAAAGCCACCGCTCTCTGCCTTGCCAGCTCTGCCACTCCTCTTGCGATTGGTATGTACACCAGAGTCTCCTCTCGCTCTCCCCAAACCGCACAGTTTATGCTCCAGCAGTTGTATGAGAAACATCCATCCATCTCCACAGCGCCCCCTCCCTCTCCCACTTTCTCGTCTTCCTTGGCGTCAGGCGTTTCCGTTGCCAGGCAACCACCGCACAAGGCTTTCCCTGTCACCGCTCTGTTGTGCCCGATCAATTTCAGCAGACACTTGCTCAAACGGCAGCTCACCTGCTCCCCGCCACCTCTGCTCCGCCCTGTCTGGGACACGCACGGAGGATGCGTCTTGCGTAAAGGCCTCCCGCCCCACACGTGTACGACTAGGAAACGCGGGTCTGGGCGTGTGCGCTCCTCAACAGCCAGCTACAGGGACTGATGCAGCGTAGCTGCACTGCCTCATCACAGTGAGATGCGCAAGACTAAACGGCAGGCTCTCGGCTAAGCAGAGGGCCGCAAACTGGCAGTTTGAAACGAGAAGGTGCAATAAAAAGAAGCGCTGAAGCCCAGCAAAAAAGCGATACTTTCAGAGTTTCCTGAGCAAAGAATCCTTCACCATATGCATTTGTTTTATCATATTCATAGCATTCATTGCTTTTCATATTTTTCATTTCATATTCATTATTTTTCATATTTCAACTGTGGCCTTCCTACAAAGAATCCACAACAGCCCTGTGAGTAGCTGAGAGAGAGAGAGAGAGAGAGAGAGAGAGAGAGAGAGAGAGAGAGAGAGAGAGAGAGAGAGAGCATGCGCAACTGACTAACCACGGCACTACCCTGTCTACACCAATCTTCTGAACATCCAAGAGGATACCGAGGGTCAAATATTTGCAATGTTAGTCAAATCACAAGCAACAGCACATATGCTTTTTACCATTTATTCAGTTGTGGAACACATTCATTCATTCATTCATTCAACTTTTACCCTGCCTTTCTCCCCACAATGGAGCACCCATGTTGCAAGCATGGGGGTCTCAAGAGCCCTGGGACCCCCGGGGTAGGTCCGTGACCTGGGTCCATAGGCAGCCAAAATCAGAGACCAAGTCCAAAATAGTTTAAATACAAAGAATTTATTGGTTACTATTCGCATGGAGTGCACATAGGGCCCAAGCTCATCAGGAGCAGGGACGAGCTAGTGCAGAAAATCAGCAACAGTTATAGGTTTTATAGATATCGCCCCTTCCCATATTTTCCCCACTTCAGCTGACCGCAATTTGCATCAGAGGCTAATTTCAACCATCTCCCACTCCCCTGTTTTTCACGGGTGTAGCTAGATGTTTTTCACTTCAAGTTCCCCTTTTTCTATGCTTTAATATGGTTATTACAAATTTTACTCTGGCCTCCCCCTCCTCCCTCCTTTTCCTGTTTTCCTGGGTGGCCGTTGTTCTTGTGGTTTCTGCTCAAGCTCAGGATATTTATAATGTGGATGCTGTCACCACACCCATATCATCCCAATCAGGGGGGGGGGCTGATTGGGATGGGGGTCCAAAGTGAGTCTATCTGTGAGGCTGACTGAGGCAGTCTAGCCACTACCCCTGCACTAGCTTCCGATGCACAATTTAAATGGAGACGGTCTAGCCCACAATTCTCCTCTCCCCCACACTTTCTCTTTTGCTCTGCTCCCCTCTTTGTTTTCAAATCCAGCAAGCGAACCATGGAGGCAGGTGGGCGCCGGGCACCCCACAGCAATCCACTGCCTGAGGCAAGCGCCTCAGTCGGCCTCATGGTGGAGCCGGCCCTGTGAAGCTGACAGCACAAGCAGTAAGGTTTAGAAACATTTTCTTCTCTTTTCTGGTTTAAGGGGGAGAGGGGGAAGCACACAGGAAACGCTGAAACGATCAGAATGCTAATACAGCCCTCTAGATATCCTTGTATCTCTCTGTAAAATAGGAATTGCCGTATCTGGGGAAAGAGCTTGGAAAGGTTGACAGGTTGTCCCCCTTCAGCAAAAGATACTGATGCAAACAAACGAATCCCCTGCTTTGCATAATCCACTCGCATCCCAGGCTCAGCATCCTCATCTGGCCGCTGCTTGGCACTCTAGACTGAGGTGCTGCAACACGCAACTGGGTGCCTGGACCCAAGACCAGCAGAGGGCAGCAGCGCCCAGGGTCAGGGCATGTGGGTATGCAATGGCAGGCTGGGGGGGGGGGCTGCAAACTGGCCTCGGCCACTGCCACTTAAAACGTCCAGCTTCGCTTGCAACCACAAAAGGGCAGGTGTTATGAAGCCTGTGGCGAGGAGCAACATGGCGCAATGAGCACCTTGAAGGATGCCTTTCCGGCCACGTGCGACTTTAATTTAAACTGTTTTATGCGACTGTTATTGGCAGTGCTGAAATAAACACTCTGTCCCTGCCTTGTTTTGGGCGGGGAGTTGAACCAAACCCAAACACCAATGCAGAGAGGTTTTTTTTCAGTGAATCAGAATCCAAATCCAACCCCTTGGATGCTTTGAATAAATCAGAGGCACTCTAGCCTGCCACTCTCCTCTCCTCCACACTACTGTTCCGTTCCCCTCTTCCTTTTTGACAATCTAGCTCACCACCTCTCCTCTCCTCCACGCTTCCTCTTCTGCCCCATTCCATTCCCCTCTTCTGTTTCAAACTCAGGGAGCAGGAAAGAGAGGAGGAGCAGTGGAGACCGGCAGCTGGATGAAGGGGAACACTCCCCAGCCAATCTGCTGCCTTAGGCAACAGCTTCAGTTGGCCTCATGGATGGGCTGGCCCTATGAGCTCCTAACACAAAACGATAACCAGCTCAATCATCAACAATCAGGCCCTCAGTAACCCACCGCTTCTTCCCATTTGCCCCCAACCAGGCAGGTTTAAACACTCAGCATCTCTCTCATGTTGGGAATTAAGCTGTGCCAGGCGAGAGGAAGGGGGAGCGGGGGGGGGGAGAGCACAATTGAATGGATTTTGCAGACAAATAGAGCAGTTGGGCAAAATGCAAAATTTGGCAGGGATTATCAAAGACTAATAAGGATGCTTCATTAGTGCCGCGGAGCAGAGCAACAACGAGGGATGGATAAATATTTATAACGTTTGCCATCGGTCCTCCTGGATTCATTAGGCAAGGCGTAAGCTGAAGGAGAAGGAGTTCCTCTCTTCCGCACGAGCACAAAGCGTTGGAGGCTGGGCCCGGAGACGGGAGCGAATGCTGGTTATTTCTTTAAAATATTTATATGCTGCCTTGCCACCCATTCGGCTCCCCTGAGACGGCTGAGGAACACGACAGAGCAATTGAATTAAAAGAGCAGTGTCATTAAAAAATAAAATTAAACAGCAGCAGCAGTTCATTTTCAAAAGCTGCAAAGCCAGACTGGGCATATGTGGATTTTTCACATTTGTGCACCACCCCTCCTCTGAGGAGGCTCAGCGTGCAGATGTATTTATTTTGTCATTTCTATCCTACCTTTCATTCCAATTGGTCCCAGGGAGCCATGGGTCCTCTTTTTTTCTCCCAGCAACCCTGGGAGGTAGGCTAGGTGAGGAGAAAGACTGGCCCAAGGGTTACCCCAGGGAGCTTCACAGCTGAGCAGGAATTGGAACCTGAGCCTTCTTGACCCAAGGCCAACCACTACACTACCCTGTACCTGCACCTGACTCTCACCACTACAAACCACACTGTCTACTATTGTCTCCTGCCATTGTCCCCTAAATGCCTTCTGAAGTTGCACGGACTGAACCTGCTCTCTGAAACCCATTCACATGGGAGACCAAGGGAAGGAGTTTCAAAGTCAAGGTGCCTCCACTGAAAAGGCCCCGTCTTGTTGAGAGACAGCAAGGGGACAGAAGATGACCAGTAGGCCAAATTAGGCACCATGTTAGTCATATTATTAGCAACAGTGTATGTACAGTATTTGCCTCTTGCGATTTATTCAGTCTTCGAGGCAATAGATGCCCGGGGGTGGGTGATTGGGACCATGCTGTAAGTCCAGCCCATACATGTGGCTGACTGAGGCAATCGCCTCAGGCAGAAGATTGGCAGGGGACGACACTTCTGTCGGCTCCCCTGCCTGTATCAATCTTTTGGCCATGAGCGTTTCTTGTGCATCGTGCATTTCCAACCGTTAGACCACTTGCCCTTCTTCTGTTAACTCTGGTTTCAGTGCCGCAGCCAAGGCAGGAGCATGAGCTCTTAGCCTCAGTTCTTCCACCTGTAAAATGGGTGTAACCGCAAATCTACCTCGAGGAGCAATTGCAAGGATAAATAAGATACGGATAAATAAGGGCTATGAGCTAACAAATGTACAACAGGGAACTTAATCCCAGAGACTCCATCCATTTTCTATATTCTCCTGGCCAAACTAATCCAAAGATTTGCTCCCATCGGCATCGCACAATATGGCACCGGGACATTTACATCCGACGAAGGCCTGCTGCAATCTGTTTAATAGCATGAGACTTAAACGTCACCATCTGACTGATTTATTCCAAAATGCTTTACACCATCTGGGAACTGACCTCAACTTCTGAATGGAATCAGGGAGCCCCCATTTGTGTTTGTATTTTGACACCAGCAACGGACCCCCTGTACATCCAAGCTGGCGCAAGTCCCTTTTGTAGAAGGGACTCTTTCGGCCTTTTCTTCCAAACCTGGCCTCACCACTCAAACCTGCTTGACACGTTCGGGGCTGCTGCAGACGTAGCCTGACATTTCAACCACGCTCTTGTCATTTCAGCTGCGTGCATGTCAGGCGTGCGCAGCAGCCGGGCGGGAGGATGCACATCAAAGCCAACTTGCAAGGAGGCTGAAGGCAAAGCGGCTCCTTTCCCTCAACCTGGACCACATTACCAGCAGCAGCGGTTAGCACAAACCAACAGCGCTCTCCATCTCCTCTGGCGTGTGTATGTCACAGCATCCTCCCTTTCCGGAGTGTGGCACACACACACTCTCTCTCACACACACACACACACAGATCTCGACATCTCACTGCCTTCTGCTCCTTACAGGAACAATACCTCGGCCTAATCTCTCTCTCTCTCTCTCTCTCTCTCTCTCGCACACATCCCCCCTCCCCACACAGCGAGCCGTGCCCTGCTCCCCTTTTCCACACCCCCACCATGTCATCTCCAATTCCGTTCTCCATCGGTTATTTTCCTCCTGCCACTGGAATAAGCGGCTGGCTGGTGCGATAAACTTTGCAAAGGGGCGAGGGCTTCGCTGCCCCCCCACTGCACAGCACAACCCTCCTCTTCCGACCAGGTAAGACACTGTCCATTTATCTTTTTTACAAATGTGGCTTCTTCCCTCCCTGTGACTTGAGGGTGCCTGGATACCAAGGAGGCAGTGATTTGGCTTGCAGAACTGGTCAGCCCAGAGAGGGGCTGGCTGAAAAACGGAGGGTCACTGTGCTTTGTGGAGATTGCTAAACAAAACCGACAACCACCCACCCACCCTCCTCGGTTTTTCAAAACAGGGGAGAGGTGACCATTCCCAGGAATATCTGTCCCCAGCCTTGGATCAAACTCTCTTTTCTTTCCAACTGGCGCCGGTTACTCCCCCCCCCCCCCAGATCGTTGACTGGTTTGGCAAAGATGCAAGGAACTCATAACACTGGCTACCAAGGCTTGCCGGCGAGAAGGAAAGGATAACCTTCCTTCTTTTTGCCTTTTATTAGTTTTAGGTGTGTGTTTTTTTAAATCAAGGGAGCCAAATGATGCCCGGCCACACTTCTGTGTCTGCTTCTGTTTGCAAATGTTTGTGATTTTGGCTTTTCACCCAGATCGCCGTGTCCCCTGCAAGCGTGAAATTCTGATGATTTTCAATACTTATGTTCCTGCCTGCATGGAAGCCGGGAACAGTGTGGCTGATTAGTCCAGAGGGAGAGAAAAATTTGCTCTCTCTTTTTTCCGCCTTTCACATGCATGTTCTGGGTCGTGTTTTCGTGTCCTGCTCCACTCAGGCATAGCCGATCCCCCAGTATACAAACAGAGACATTCAAAATGCACTTTTTTTGCACACAAGATGCCGGAGGAATGCTCCCCACACTTCTCCACCCTGTCCAAGGGATGCAAAATATTCAATTTCTCGCCAGGAGTTGGCAAAAGACAGGCTGGCTGGGCAGCTCTGGAGAGTGTCGCAGGGGATCCGATGGGCAAAATTCAAGCTGACATTTTTTTTAAAGAGGCATGTTTCACGTCTCTTACACCACCACCACCAACACCAACACCCCAAAATTAATTTGACCACTGAAGAAACCAAGTTGCCTTTGCAAGGTGGCCGATGCTAAGGTGCAATGCAATGCAAAATAAAAAAATGGTCCAATGGTCATTTTCAAAACATTGCACTGAAATCCAAAACGCATCGCTGTAAATGGAAATGACATTTCGGGGAGGAAGGGTTTGAGCACCCGGCTGTCGACAGCAGAGTACCCTGGCATTCCGAGACTAAACAAACCTTTGGCGAGAATTTTTGGCGCTTGTCAAATATCGCCAACACTTGCAGTCCTGAGCGGCAGTGCAAAAAGGAAGGCTGGAATTTGAAGGGAAACTGACATTTTCCCAGGCCAAATTGACATAATATGATCCACTTTTACGTTTAGGGGTAGATCTATTTCTGAATTCTATTAGGAGAAGGGGAAAAAACAGCCAGCTACCTAATGCTCCCCCCTCCCCCCATCTGCAACTTCCCCAGGGTTTTGAGATTTATTTTTTTAAATGGCAACACAGCAAATATGAAAGTTGGACAGCTTTAATTCACAGATATTTGCAAAGAGCTTAGATAGCAGGTGATGGAGAAGGGCAAAGCCAGGGTTATAATATCAGTAAAGCTTTTAATCTGACATGATCAACCTTCAAGGCATTCCACCTTTTATTCTCCTCCTTCCTTTTCTATGAGGGCACGGCATTGATTTTAAGTAAATAAATCGTAATATCTAGCAAAACAGGGAATATTAGCTGCTGTGGTGGACCAAGGTAGAGTGGCTGGAAAAACCTGTGTCTACTTTGCAACCAAACCCAAATCCATCGTCAGTTAAAATGTATTCAGTGCTCTTCATCTATAGATTCCGTAAAGCCAATTTGCTGAAGGATAGGATTTCAAAGTTCCGGGCGTCGGGCTATAGGGGATGAAATTTCTCAAAATATTCTGCATGAAGCTTTCCGCAGACTTCCTCCCCTGACTGGGGCGTTTTGGTGCTCGACTGTGGCAAAAAAGGCAACGGATAGTTGCAATGCCCATCAATGTGCTTGCATGCGTTGTGTGTCTGCGCGTCGGTCTGATGTTGCACAATGCGTTGTGTGTGTGTGTGTGTGTGTGTGTGTGTGTGTGTGTGTGTGTGTGTTTTCCAATCAAAGAGGCCTGTCGTATGCAGAAGTTGTGACTTTGGTTTGTGGCTTTCCATTTCCCCCCTCATTTTGTTCTTTTTTGTTTCTTTTTTTTCTTTCCTACCTGGGTTTTGTTTTCTAAGTATTTTCTGGAATGAATTTTTTTTAAATTCATACAGTGCGCAAGTCAAATCGGGTGCATACAGGAGGGAGAGGGGGAAATGGTGATTGCGGAGGGGATATCCAAGGGTGGGTGGGTGGGCGTGACGCTGGAATTAACTCTGCTATCTTACTGAGTTGCAATAGGAGCCGGTGGAGCACAGGAAGGCCTGTGATATTGTGCAGGGGTTTGAACAGAAGGAAATGGGCACACATTTGCTGGGAAGTTCAAGCCCTTCGAAATTACAGATGGGTGCTAGGGCTCTGGAACAGGGGTTGTGCGCCAAAGTTTGCAAAACTGGGTTTCAGAGATACTAATCTACTGTGACAATATATCCATTTCCCTCTTGTTTAAGAGTGATTCCAAACAACGGACCTGGATGAAAGCATTTTTCTTTCCTAACCATGGGACACATTCTGCTCAAGAGGCAGAATGTCCCTGGGAAGAAGCACGGCCGTTTTAGATATGGAAAGAGGTGTCTTCTTTAGACTTTGAGCTGAAGCAAGAGCAGCAGGCCCACATCGCAGTGGGCTGCTTTGTGTTCAGATTCCTCCCAGATTTGGCATGCGCCTGGCTATGGGACAGAACATGTACAATGTGGTGTGGTGGTTGGACTGGAGTGGTGGAAAACATTGTGTGCGTGTGTGTGTGTTCTGTTTAGACATTTAACAAAGGGTAGGTGTCAGTCTCTCTCTCCACTTTTCTCAACAGTTAGGCTGCGGGTCGTTCCCCACCCAGCCCTGGCTGCGCACGCACAGACACAAATATTGCCAGCAAGTAAATTAGCTTCTGTGCTTCCAAGCGAGCTTGTAACTACTCAGGACGGAGTAAACACAGCAACCGAGGAGTAAAACAGAAGGGCGGGAACCACCTCGAGGATGGGGTGGAGGGTGCTGTCTTCAGCTCTGGGGTATTTCATCATCTGTCATCATCAAAAAGCACACCTCCGGGGAACTTTCAGGAGACGCAGAAGCGCAATCTGAAAGTAAGTTGCATGAGCTGGGGAAGGCGATAGGTCTACGCTCAAAGCCCACAAATCCCCAGAACCTGCAAGGCCCAGTTCAGAAGGACAGGCTGGCAACCTGTGTTACCTTTGATCAACCGAAGAAAGTGACTTTTAGTTGATTAATCATTTCCCTATCAGCCGAGTAAGCGATTAAGCAACTGGACTGGACCTCTAAACAAAGGTATTTTGAGATATTTAACAATTAAACACACAAAAGCAGCCACTCATGTCTGGAAGTTACTCGCAGCCTCACCACATAAAACTATCCTCTCCCCACTGATTAATCTATGAAAGCGAGTCTAGTTAGACTGATTTCCTGATTAAAGCTTGTCATTAGTCTCTAAGCACGTGCAGAGTGGTTTTGCCACACCCACTCTGTAACTGCTGTATGACCCATGCACATCCAGAAGGTTCTTAGGTCAAAGCTGTTTACCAAACAGTCTCTAATAAGCATATGAAGCTGCCTCCTGCTGAGTCAGGACCTCGGTCCATCTAGCTCAGCATTGTCAGGCACAAACTGGCAGTGGCTCTTCAGAATTTCAGGCAGGAATTTTTCCCAGCTCTACCTGGAGATGCTGCCAAGAATCAGTCCAAATCAGTTTGATGCAGGGGGCTGGGGGAATGAAGCCATATTGTTCAGATCCCCCTCCATACCCATCTTGATACATTTCGATCCTCTGGTCAGTTCTGGGTTGCTGGGGGCTCTAGGGCAATGCGATGTTGGTGCAATGCACCCTACCCCGCCACCTGTACTGAGAGAGTTTAGGGCCTGCCTCAGCCACTTTCCAGACTGGCTGGCCCTCGACGAAACCCTGGCTCTACACTGGTCGAGGTGGATGGGTGGATATCAATTAGGAGTGCAGTGGTAGCCAGAAAAGTAACCATGTTGGTGCTACAGAGAGACAGGCAGAGCTGAAAGAGACCCAACGGTGCCTTTCCTCAGATTTGCCGCATTGGTAGGGTTAAAGTAGCAAGCTTCCAGGCTGCACAGGTCGCTTATTTCTCATTCCCCAGCCATAGCTGGAAAACGGGGATAGAGCCACCATCCCCTTCCCTGGCAGCGTTGTTCTAGATTGGACACTCGGTTGTTTTGCCTTTTTAATGCGACAGAGACATGGGAGGGGAGCGAAAAACCCCACCCTCTTCTTCCCACTGCAGTCTGCAAACTGCTAGGAACGGCAGTGACGGCGCGGCGGGTAGGGGCTGGCGAAGGGCGTCTCCCTAGAACTCAACTGGAAAATATCTTGGTTGCTCTTTTTCACCGGGAAAATGCGGGCAAGAGATGAGGGAGGGGGTTTGGAAAGTCTGACGGGGGTGTTGGACGTTTGTGGGAGGGGCACGTATCTGTGTGTCAATCATGAATATCAGGAGGAGGATGTTGGGGGAGGGAAAGAAGTGGGGTCCTGGAGTCACAGGCAGCTGTGACCAAGCCTCGCACGATGGCCTACAGAAGGCGATCTCCGGCAAAGCAAGCCTGGCGCCACTGGAGGAAGCCCCCAAAGCTGGGGCTGAGTGAGGATCCGCAGTTGTTTGGGGTCGGGGGAATAGCACAGAGCAAGACAGGTGGGGCTGCTGGGTCCTGAGTCCAGACCATCAGCTGTTGGTTGGCTGGCCAGAAGGGACTTGGCGGTCGCAGCCCAAGGAGCTGCATTCAGGGTGGGAGGGAGCCAGGAGAAGCAGCACAGTTGGATCGCTCCTCATTCAACGCGGCCCGCAAGGCAGCCAAGGCGTGGAGCCAAGAAACACTGGCCTGATGCAGCCCTCCCTCCACTGCCTGGCAGGCGGCATGGAATCTTGGAGACCATGATGTTTCTAGTCCTCATGACAGTGGAAGTCATAGCCCCACAGGGGTCAGGTGTGCATCTGGCCCTGGGAATAAGTGACAAACACCCCCCAATAACACACATACTGTCTTGGTCCGAGCATTAAGGGTGATTACTCTGTATTAGTACTGACCCCTGACCCATGGCCAATTAATGACCTGCCTGGCAACCAACTCATGGACTAAATTTAAATCCGTTTGCATATCATCAAACCCTCAGTCCAGGTGCTTTTTCCCAAGTTATTCCAGAAACCACATTTAGTATACGAAAGCCGCCGGGCACCGTGACTGAAAGAAAGGCAGTTTTTCAAAGAAGAATTTTTCTCTCTCACACACGTACAATATCAAGATTTAAGGGTTACCCAGTGGAACTGATGGACTGTAATTTCAGGGCAAGAGAAAAGAACATGCTGCGTAGGGTAAATTTGAGGCCAAAGGATGTGGTGGCTTCAAATGCTAATTAGATAAATCCTTGGAGGAGGATGTCAGTCGGTCGCTGTCAGCCATAATGGTTAAATAGAACCTCCAGGACCTTGGGCAGTATACCACCAAATACCAATTGGGGAAGGGATGTTATATTTCTTCCCTGTTTGCGGCCTCTGGTGGCCACCCTCGAAAGACAGGAGTTTGGCTAGAAAGGCCTTCAGGTCCATCCAAAGAGCTCTTCTTATGTTTAACGTTTTTGCTTCCATTCTGGAACACAACATCCTTGCCATGCGGGCCTTTAACTTGCAAACACCACTCTGCCACTGCTAATTAAACCAACTCCCGCTTGTGCTGATGAATCCACCAGAGGGGGCGATGTAATCCCTTACTCCTTTGGCTGGTCGTGCACTAACCCCTCCCAGGTTTCTCACATCTGCACACGCATGGCCCTGACCCTGCAGAGATTTCGCTCCTCGCTATGCCTGACAAAGGCGCGCCGGGCAAATGGCTCAGGAAAGGGGCTAGCATAATTTTGCTTGAGAGTCCT
The DNA here is from genome assembly GCA_026170595.1 of Plestiodon gilberti rubricaudatus. NCBI lineage: Eukaryota > Metazoa > Chordata > Lepidosauria > Squamata > Scincidae > Plestiodon > Plestiodon gilberti. The sequence continues at coordinate 33,461,307 of JANXHW010000009.1, read as the reverse complement.
TTGCAGGGTGCTTTTGTAAGCTTGGGGTTCCACGCAAAAGCCCACTCCCCCCCCATAGCCTCTCTCCCCAGTTCTTGCTTTGCTCCGAGCACTGGAGGCAGTCAGGAGCAGCATGAGAGAAGCCCCTGTGGGCGCACGCCCTGCTCCGTTCACATTCATGCGGGTGCCTCGCCAAACCGCCCCTCCCCAATCTGTGTGTTTTCCTGGGCAGCTGAACGACAAGGCCAAAGAACGCTTCGGTACATGCAAAGGGCGAATGTCCGCCGCCCCAAAGAGCCTCTCTCCCCCCTGGCTGCCGGCAGAGCGTGATGCTCCCGACATTGTCATCTCTAATCACCTTCCTGACCTCTGGGAGACGGGCCTGGCTCCCTCTGCCACCCGAGAGTGAAGGGGCCCGGCGAGCTGTCACGCCAGTACCAGCCGGGTCCTTGCCTCATCTGACAGGAAGGCGGCACAAGCGGCTCGGAAAGGGCAGGGGAGGCTTTCTACATTGGCTTGCAGAGTTATCCATCTTGGCATGCTTGTTTTTTTCTTTACAAATACATTATTGAGGGTTCTTGGTGGGGTTTCGGGACCCACTTGGCTGCTTTAACCCTGAACGATATTTTATGTTTCATTTTATATTGTATATATTTGAATTAATGTTTGCACTTTGGACATAAAAAGAGCCATTGCTTGCTCAGATCAAGGGGCTGATCCAGCCCAACCTCCTGCTTCCAACCAGATTTTATTTACTCGTCTGCACGTTTGTGGCCTGCCTTTCTAGCCGCCTCTCCCTGAAGAGGCCCTTGAGGCTGCGAACGTCATTTACACCTACCACAACAACATTATCCTAGCCCCCCACGGAGGCATGACAGCAACAGCCCTTCCCCGCCACTGTTTTCCCCGGAGCCACCAGAACTCTGAGGTAGACTGCCACTGTGCATGGAAGTTCTGTTTCTAACTACCTTGGCTAATCAGGACACAAGAAGAGCTCTGTTGGATCAGGCCCAAGGCCCGTCTAGTCCAGCATCCCGTTTTCCACAGTGGCCTCTGGGAAGCCCACAAGCAGGAGGTGGAGGCGACCCTCCTCTCCCGCTGTTACTCCCCTGCAACTGGTATTCAGAGGCAGACTGCCCCTGAATCTGGAGGTTCTGTGGAACTTCTTGTCATAGGATGCTGTGGTGGCGCCTTTGAAAGGGGACCGGACAGATAGATAGAGGAAAAGTCCAGCGCAGTTTACAAGCCATGATGGCTGTATGCAAACCCCAGGGATTAGAGGTAGCCTATCTCTAAATGCCAGGTGCAAGGGAGTGGCAGCAGGATACAGGTATCTTGTTGTCTTGAGTGCTCCCTGAGGCATCTGGTGGGGCCACTGTGAGATACAGGAAGCTGGACTAGAGGGGCCTTTGGCCTGATCCAGCAGGGCTCTTCTGAAGGTTCTTACGAGTGCCCCTCCTTCCGCCACCCATCCTTACGGGTTCCCTTCTGCTTGCAGCATTTGCGACTGCTTTCAAAAGCAAGGGGCGGTAACTGATCGGGGTGCTGGTTTCAGAATCCTAATCCAATGCATGTTCTGCTCAGGAGTAAGCATCTGCAGGATCCCAGTGCTAAGGCAGGACGGGTCTCTTTCGGCTGAAGACGGGTGACCCTGACTGCTCTCTCTTGCATGCTGACTGCACATAAGTTCTGCTGGACTCAGTGGGGTTGCGTCCCCCCAAGGACATCTTCGAGAGGAAGCTGCCCACTGACACAGTCCAGGAACTAGCAGTGCCACTTCATTTTGCTGCATGTACAAACTGGGTCCAAGATGGGAAAGGTCGTAGCTTAGCGGTAGGCCCCACGCAGGAGGCCCCGGATTCAATCCCTGGCAGCATCACCAGGTGAGGCACCCTTCAGAGATGCTGCCAATCAGTGCTTGACAAGTACTGAATTAGGTCAGACTCAGTAAGCAGCTTGCTATGTTTCCGTTTTGTTTTTTTTAAGCAAGCTGGTAGCCGTGTGTGCCTACAGGTGACGGCGTCAGCATGTTTACTTCTCCTTTCCACCCGGGCTGGTGCCGCTAGGGAGTTGGCGGCTGATGTAAGAGCGGAGTGGGGTGGCGCCAGCGCCTCTGTGCGGCTGGCGTCCCACCTCTGTTGCGGTGTGACAGTGGCCTAATAAGCAGGTGGGGAGTTTGATTTCCCCAACCCCGAGCCAAGTCCCGGCTGCCACCAGCCACCGAGGATGTTCGGCTTGTGGCGACAGCAAAAAATGGAATCTTGCAAGCTTGCTTGCTTGTTTTTTGCCTTTACACACCTGGCGAGAAAATGCACATGGCCAACGGATTCGCCTGCGTTTGTCGGCGCTGCAACAATGCCGTTTTGCGTTCATGCCTCCCACTTTCAGGGTGACGGTTAGGTTACGGCACATGTTTTGAACGCATCAGAATGCTAGCAGTGTAGGGAGTGCAGGTCTGGGGCCCGTGAGAGAGAGAGAGAGAGAGAGAGAGAGAGAGAGAGAGGGAGAGAGATGATGCAAAGTTCTCTCCTCCTCTCGTAAGGCAACAGAGTTGGTTTGCGCCTGGAATCAGGGGGAAAGAAAGCAAAACGCCTTAACGGCAGTGCATCGTTAACTTATGGAACCCACTGCCACTGTAGTGGGAGAGGGGTTCAATCTTTTGCCTGGCCACAAGCCCATTCTGGATCACTATGCCTGCCCCGTAGCTGCAGTTTGGCCCAGGGAAACAGGACGCAAAACTTGATGGGCCTGGGACCTGATTCAGTAACGGGGTTCTAACATTCCAGGCTGCCTGGAGAGACCGTGCAGAGCCAGTGTGTAGAGTGTTGTGTGTGGGTGACTCCAGGTTCAAATCCCAGGGTCACAGGGTTGTTGTGAGAGTAAGAGGAGAAGACGGACCCATGGACACTGGCCCCTGAGCTCCTAAGGATCCCACACCTGTGAGGGCTAATTCTGCCAGTGGCAGAGGAAGGGCACTCTGTACATGCTCAGAGAGCCCGCACATTTCCACAGCCAAAGCTTGTGATGCACAAAGACAGCAGCGAAGGCACTGGATATACAGACACTCACACAAATACAGGCACGAGTGGCTTGCAGGGCAAGGGGGGGGGAGAGCTCTTTTCCAAGGCAGGGGGATGAAAATACCAGAAACCCACTCCCAAAATTCAGAGCCCCTCAACCCCTCTGCTGCTACCCTGCCTGCAGCCCAGACCGAGCTCCCTCCCACCCTGGCGCAGAAGGAGCTGCCACGGATACACCGCGGCACGCCTGCTGACACCGAGCACAATTTGTGTCTAATAAATCAGACGATAAGATTTGCGAGATCAAATAATCCTAATATAATTTGCATAATGCGTACACTTTACATAAATTGTGGCAAGGAGGAAACGTGCCGAGTCTGGGCTCTGGGTTTTTTTCCCCTTCCTCCTCCTCTCCGTCTCTGATTGGCAAGACATTAAGATCCCCTGCCCTGCGCGTGGTCAAGGATCATGGCCCACAGAGAGGGGCCTGTGACCCTTTAGAGCACTGAGATAAGCATTGCAGCAGCAGAGATTGGTGGTGAATCAGCTGCGCTGATCTCTCTTGGCCGGTGACAGTGCACTGTAACCAGGGGGTGCGTGCACACATTAAAGCCTCACTGGAACATGGCCTGGCTGTCACACGAAATTGCTGCCTGCTGGGTTGGACCGTTGGCTCACCTGGTTTAATGCTTGGGTCAACTGGCAGCGTCTCCCCAGGGTTTCATAAAGGGGGTCTTTCCCGGGCCTACATAAAGATGCTGCCAGGGACTGAACATGCCAAAGAGCAGCCAAGGTGTTTCACGCACATTCTCTTGCAATCTTTACAACCCCCCTCTACAGCAGGCAAGTTTGATCATTCTCATGTTGCAAATGGGAGGACTGAGGCTAAGAGGGGGGGGGGGCTTGCAGCACAGGCAAGCTTCAAACCAGGGAGCTTCTGTCATTCCCAATTCACTGGGCAATTCATTGCTCAGACAGCAAACCGACGCACCCTTCCCGAAGAGGAAGCTGCTCTAAATGCTGCGGGACGTCCTTCTGAGCCAGCCTGCATAGGACAGCTGACAGCCTCCACCAGCACTAGCACAACATTTCATCATCATTACATCCTGGTGGCAGGGGGGAAGCTTTTCCTTGGAGGGTGAGGCGCGCCTGCAACAGCCAGGCTGTTATGCACAAGCCTGGTAGTTTTGACTTGCACGGTTTGTTTGTCTGGAGGAGCATCCTGGAGGTGTCAGCTTTGCGGGGGGGGGGGGGGGATACAGCAAGGAGGCGTGCCTCAGTTTGAAGGCTTTGGGCACAATCACAAACTGGCCCCTCCCATGTTGGGAGTGGGGCGGGGGGGGGGGAGAGCTGTTGCGTTCACAACCTGGCCAGAGGTCTCTACTTGAGGTAGGAAGCAGGAGGCTGGAGGCTGGATTAGTGGGATTCAGGTTCCCAGACCTTAAGGCAGCTCTTTTCCATTCACAAGGAGAATTTGACAAAGTACAGAGGGTAGTTCTCTCAGTGGTGATTTAGACCGGATAGCAAAACAGAACCTCCATGTACTTTTTAATACCACCTGCTAGGGAGGGAAGCAACAGGAGGACAATATTGCCTTTATTTCTTCTTTGTGGGCTTCCCACAATCATCTGGTCAGCCACTGTGAAAAACAGGACATACGTTTGGACAGATCCTCAGTTGGGTGGACAGAGGTGGCGATGCCCCCCTGTCCTACCTATCCGCTACCTGAAGCACTTGCCTCAGTTGGCCTCATGAATGGGCCGGCCCTGAGGTTACTGGGTCTCCATCTGCCCCAGTTTGAGACCCAGACGTTTTTGTCACTCCTGCGGTTCCCCCAGGATCTCCTCCCCCCTCAACCCACATGCACAACCAGCCCCCCATTTGCGGCCGCATGGCCCACTCCGCCTTCTGACGTTACCGCCAAAGCGGCCTCCTCTATCCACCCCATAAATCTTAAGGGCTTCCGCTCCCGGATCCGACCCAACGACTCATTCCTAATGGCTATCGCCAGCTCGCGCATCTGCTGCTGTGTTAACAGGGCCATTAAATATGATCAGCTCGTCATTCTCCCCCGCCATCCCCTCTCCTCCCCAGTTCCCTTCATCATCACGATCCGGAGAAGTGGATTTTTCATGCTTTAGAGCCGTAAAAAGGAATCGCTGACGCTGGGCTCAGACTCAGAATAATGGAACATATGCTGCCCAAGGTTCTCCTCTCGATTCCAATCTGCCCTCCCCAGCCTCTCTCAGCCCTCCCTGGCCCGGCTTGCACCTTCTCTAGCAAAAGAGGCCCGGGGACAAAAACACAAATTCTCCATCTGCCACAGTTCTTAGCTAGGACTGTAGGACCCTCGGTCCCGATTAAGAACCCAGCTCTGCCCAGAGGGGGAGCCATCTTACAGCCTACTCAGAAGCAAGCAGGGGCTGCTGTTGCACGCTCCTACCCCCCTGCAGGCATCTGCCCTGAGAGGCTTACAATCTAGGTAGTGATGCAAGAGCAATAAGAGAGGGGAAGGGAAGGGTGATGAAGGCAGGGTAAGTAGAGCACATATGACATGAGTACATAAGAACATGAACCAGGCCAAGGGCCCTTCTAAGTCCAGCCTCCTGGAGCTCCCAGTGGCCCACCAGATGCCTCTCAGGACACAGACACAACAAGACACCTCACCTGTATCTTGTCGCCACTCCCTTGCCTCTGGCATTCAGAGAGAGGTGACCTCTAAAACCCAGAGGTTGCATACAGTCATCACGGCTTGTAACCCGTGATGGACTTTTCCTCCATCAGTCTGTCCAATCCCCTTTTAAAGGCATCTAGGCCATGCGCCATCACAACGTCCTGTGGCAAGCAGTTCCACAGATTGATTACACGCTGGGTAAAGAAATATTCATTCCTCATTTCAGCACAAGAGGATAATGTTCCTGCCCCGAGGGGCTTAAAGTCCAGATATGGACACAAACAGAGGAAAGGGAGATGGAGGCGGGAGAGACAGGAGAAGCATACCTAATTTTTTACTTGTAGAAGGTGCTTAGGCTTGGTCAAGGTAGGAAATGGGGACCCAGACTTCACAGAAAAGGTGGGTTTGAAGAAAGGATTTGAAAGAAGGAAGGGAAGTTTTCCAGGAGGCTGTTCCAGGCCTACAAGGAAGAAAAGAGTTCTCTAGCTCAATCCCTAGCTAGCCACAGGCCATGGGCTCCTGATTCGAGCTCTGGTGTTCCTGACAGGAGCGCAATCTGTCTGTGAGTGATAGAATTCTTTCCAGGCTAATCCTTTTGCGTAGCGCAGTCCTGAAATATGGCAGAGCCGTGACCTCTCCTACAGATGGGGTGGCATTGCAGGGAGGCGGAGCCGGAGAGCCTTCTCAGGTGCCCTGGCTGTGTGTGCAGGTGGCACGATAAGAAAGACTTTTTTGGCCTGCACAGAATCCAGCAGGTGTCCTCCCTCCTGTGGCAAGGAATTCGCATTCAGCCGGTGCTCAAAAAGCAGGATTTTGTTTGCTGGGTAAATGGAATTTCTCAGGAACAGAACACAAGGAGGAAAACTAGACACACAGAGACAATGGCTTAAAAATCATAGAAGTCAATAACATTGGGGAGCGTCTTACTTGCTTACTTAGCTTTTCAATTGCAGCAGCTGTCTCTATTTTCAAACCAACCTCTGCAACAATGAGAGCTAGAAACTTAATTTTAGGTTTTAAACACAAGTATATTCAGGAATTACCGAGAACGACTCACAAACTTCATTTGTAAAGCTGAGGTTTGACGCTAGCCTGGAAGTCTGACCTGAGGATGTAGGAAACAGCAACACAATTGATCAAGGGGTTGGGGCATCTTTCCTATGAGGAAAGGCTGAAGCGTTTGGGGGGTTTAGCACAGAAAAGGGGATGACTAAAGGGGGGGGGGAATGACACAATGACGACGAGATAATTTTCTGAAGTGATGTGTGGTATAGAGATAGTGGAAAGAGTAAGGTTTTTCTCCCTCTCTCACAACACTCAAACCTGGGGTCATCACAGAATATTAGAGTTGGAAGGGTCCTTATTCCAGCCCTGACCTAAATTTAGCCTGGGTACTGCATGCACAATGATCACAAAGCTTCCACCACCCAACAGGCCCCAGCGCCAGTCCTGCATGTCTGCAGCAACTTAAGCCATTTCAACTATGGACACCGATTGCCAAATCTGGGTTTTTTTAAGCACCGTCGGCAGATCTCCTGTGATTTTCACAGCCTCCTTCCAACAAAGGCCCAGGAAGGAAAAACGTGGCCAGGAGACTGAGACCTCGACTGCCTTGCCGATGTGCAGCACGGCTTGCCTGTCTTGTTAGCGGAGGCTCACACCCGCCGCTAGCCCACTTGGGCGGGCACAAGGGATGATGCTTCACCATGAGGCTTGCGCACCCCCTCCCAGTAGTTGACGGCAGCCAGGAAACCGGGAGATGACAGCATTCGCGGACAGACTGCTAGAATCTCTCCCAGACAGGGCTTTGCGACCCAGACAGGATTTGTGGTCTTTTTCTAGAGGGCACAGAGCTTTGAGGGCATGGCGGCGGTGGGGGGAGGCAGAGGATTTTGCTCTTTGCTGAAGCGGCAAAGGGCCTCGTGACAAGGATGTGGCAATAGCGACTCCTGCCTCCTCTGCGTCCCAGTGCTACTCCGATGAACTGGAGTGGGAAGAGGCAGGGCTGTACGTTCAGGCTGTGGCGCCATTTTGCCTCCCTGTCTGCTTGGACAGTAGCTCAAACAAACACACAAGCCAACGGCAAGGAGGCAAACGAAGCCGGCATGTATAGGAGCAGTCTATCACATACTGCTGGGGACACACACAAGGGGAAGGACCTCACCATCGTCTCCAGCCTTGGACACTTTCCCAAAGCATCTCTAGATGGAATCTGAATGTGGAAGGAGGGGGAACTTTGATTCTGATCTGGTCTGTGTTCAAATGATGACAGAAGGGGATAAACGAGGCCCTGGTCCCTGCAGCTTTTGTGATGGCCCCCTTAGCTACTGTTTTGAGAACACTACTGGGAGGGGGGCAACATTTGGTTAAAACTGGGAGGAGTCAGAGTTCTGTGGATTTTACTAAAAGCCCCACTACCTTCATGCTTCCCCAATTGAAGCATCAGGTCCAGTAAGGAGAGACCATGTTCTCATGGCCAGCTCAAGACCTCCCCAGTGCTTGAGGAGGGGCACAAAATGCCCCTCCCCAGCAGTGCACCAGCCACCATGGGTTCTTCTCCAGCTCTCTGGATTCAGGAAAGAAAAGGAGAACAGAGCAGAAGAGGAAGCGTGGAGGAAAGGAGAGCGGGACACTCTAGCCCACCGCTCTCCTCTCCTTGCCTCCACACTTCCTCCTTCACTCTGTTCCCCTCTTCCTTTTCCAGGAAGCAAGACTGGGAGAGGCACATGAGAGTTTAAAAAAAATGAAAATGTTTGCATTCTAAACAGTAACACTCATTGCTAAATGAAAGAATTGGAAATTTAAAAGCCTGGGGTTTTTTGGGGGGGATCTTAAGGGGGGGCAAATCAGTGCTTCCTTTAGGGCAGTATATATCAGTAAAGAGGCTCCCTCTTTAGAGACCTTTTGGCGGGGCCTTAAGACATTTTTATTTAGACTAGCATTCGATGTCTGACATAGTGGGCTGACTTTTAACTTTTTAACAAATGGCTTTTAACAAATGTAAATATAGGTGACCCACTGGGTTTTAATTGTTTTAATTATTTGTTAATTATTTTAATGTATATGTTATTTTAATGTTGTAAGCCGCCTTGAGTGCCCTTGCCGGGATAAAGGCGGGATACAAATTCTTTAAATAAATAAATAAGTAAATATATAGACCCCCCCACCCTGGCTAGGGTCCCATCCCTGAGCCCCCTTCCCAGCAGGGCCACTCCTTCTACCTTCTGGGCGCCAGGGCCCAGCACATGGTTCCTTGAAAGCAGACCATGTTGTCCCCCCTCCCTGTCGGTTGCCAGTTCTTGTGACAACATCACACTTTGCTGTATCTCCTCGTTCTTGCCAGTGTGTGTGTGTATATGTGTGTGGGTGGGTGTGGGTGTCTCTGCCTGTGTGTTGGCAGGAAATGGGGAGGGCAGGGGAGAAGAAGGGGCTGCTAAAAGGCTCACTTATGCTTTGTTTGTTTGCTTTCCATTAGCTGCTTTAGGTGCCCTCCTGTAGGACAGGCAAAAGTGGAGTAGAACTATTTTAAACACACACATACACAAAATTAGAGACCCATTTGGAGTGGTTGGAGTTTCTGGGAAACAGCCATAGGGGAGAGGTCAACGGCAGGCCCCGGGGTAGGGGAAGACTGAACAGCTGCCAGCTCATGGTTGGGGATGGGAATGGGGGCTTGAGAGGGGAACCTGGGGCTTTGTACTGCCGGCCCTGCAGCTGGGCACCGAGGGCCTCAGGAAGCAGCTCTTCTGGGAGGAAGACCAGCTTGGCTCATTAATGGAAGCTTTTTCCCCCTGCCTCAAAGCCTCCATTGTGGTCAGGAACGCAAGGCCCACCCACTTAGGACGGGGGTGCAGGGTGGGGGGAGACTGCAGGGAGGGGAGGCAGGGCGAGGAGACGGATTTAAAGCCAGAGGTATGACAAACACTCTCACTGGCGGTGTCCGTCCTCGTCAGCACCTCACGCTTTGAGATGGGGTGTCCTTGGCGATGACGAGAGCGCGCAAGGTTTTTTGCACGTAGCGTCCCTGGCACCTGCAGTTAAACAAGGCGCTTCAGGCCAAACTCTGTGACTGTGTATCTGTATCTCCTATGACTGCGATGGACTGGAGTTCTGTCCCACCTCAAAGGCCCGAATAACATGCAACACACACAGCAACAACAAGATTAAAATCAGCAATTCAATATGGCTCCAGATTGGATGGGGGTGTTTCAACCTTGCCCCATGCTGTTTGTTTCCATGGGGCTATATCGTACCCCACTCCCCAAACCTGCTGATACTTCTCAGCACACACACACTCACAGTGTGCGCATGTGAAGTGGAAATACATGTATGCTAGACAACTGGATTGGGAAAATATGGGGGTGGGGAGAGAGAGACTTGATGCCTCCTTCCCCTAATGCCACTGCCCTGATCAAGTTCAGAGTCCTCCACACAAAAAGAAGCAAAACACACCTGCTAATCTCATCACATAGGCCAGCGGGTGGCGCAGTGGGTTAAACCGCTGAACCATGAGCTGTCGATCAAAAGGTCGGCAGTTTGAATCCGCGACGGGGTGAGCTCTCGTTGCTTGGCCAGCTCCTGCCAACATAGCAGTTCCAAAGCATGTTAATGCGAGTAGATAAATAGGTACCGCTTGCAGGAAGGTAAACAGCGCTCCGTGATCCAGCCGCATGCTATGCGCTGCGGCAAGGAGAGTCATGCCGGCCACATGACCACGGAGGCGTCTTTGGACAACGCTGGCTCTCTTCGGCTTTGAAATGGGGATGAGCACCACACCCTAGAGTCGGACACGACTGGACTTAATTGTCAGGGGTCACCTTTACCTTTACCTTAATCTCATCACATCCTCCCAACTCAAGGGCAATTTGGCACTGGGCCGCTAAGACAGAGGTGTGCAGCCAGGGCCCTTCTCCTTCAGCCACACACATTTCGTAAAAACAGGCCCCTCCTGCCAAGAAACAGATATGAACAAAAGAACCCCTGGGCGCGTCCAGAGTGTTGCTCCTTCGTCAGTGAATGACAGCAGCCTTTCCCCACATACGTTGCATAGAAGGGCGGCTTCCTTCCGAGACGGGACCCCCATGCAGGGCCAAGCCCCTCCGGTGCCTCGTCTTTAAACAAGTTGGCACCTGTTCTCCACAATCCGTAAGAGTGTTCTAAGAGTATGTTCCCCCCATCCCAACATTTGGAGCTGGCAACTCATGGGTGTGCTCCCGTACCACTCCGAGTTGGACTGTACCTGCCTACTTTTGCCACAGGCTGGGAAATCTTGGAGACACCCCGATAGATAGCAAGAGTGGACAGTGTTTGGCAAGATGGATCTGGGTTTGAGAAGGTCCCTGGCAAGATGCCATCTGCCAGGCTTCCTCCTCTGTGCCACTCGGTGGCCCTGGCATCACCTTTCCCGAGCAGGTGGTAGCAGAAGCCGCTTAGCAGAGACCCTGATCCCGGGGTCCTGGCTCCAGGCCTCCCCCTCCTCCGTGCGCCGCTGGCACACACACACAGGCCTTCTTTTCGAGCCCAGGAGTACTGGCCGCCTGCCTGCCCGGCCCAAATCAATACAGGGAAAGGAGGCGGGTGGCGTTTTGCTGGAGGGACTGAAAACTACAATCGCAAACGCTGACCTTGCTCCGCGACAGACGCCTTAGTGGCGAGAACCTCTGGAGTGTGTTTTTGGCTGCCTTGCTGGGAAGGAGCCCTGCGCACCCACGCACGCCATCGGGGGCTTGTCGCCCCACCGCTGACTTGCCGGGCTGGGTGCCAGCACACAAACAATGTCGGCTGGTGGCGTCTCCAGCCAGCAGGGAGGCTTGTGCTTCCTCCTCCGCCCCCCACCTGCTGTCTCAGAGCAGGCTTTGCCGACACAGGACAGGGCTCACACACCTGTGGCCCACCATACACGGCGGTGTGACGGGTCTACAGTGCCACCTTCTGGACAGGGCAAGGCAGTGTCACCCCCAATCATTCATCATCACTGGAGAGGGAAAACATCACCATCTGAATGCTCGGTACAAAGAACGGCACTTAGTAGTTAAGTACTGCTTTCTCCTAGTTGAATATAGGAAGCTGCCAACCTGAGTCAGACACTTGTCTAGATATCTCACACTGACTGGCAGCATCTCTCCAGCGTATCAAACAGCATTCTTTCCCAGCCCTACCTAAAGATGCTCCCAGGGATTGAATGCAGGGCCTTATGCGTGTAAAAGAGGTGCTCTACTACTGAACTACAATCCTCCTTGAGCTTCACAAACATAACCTCGTTCAAATCCTTACAGCAACACTGTAAGGCCTTATAAAGGGATATTGTAGTTTAGCTGAAGACCATAGCCTTGCATGCTGATGGAACCGAGTTCAGTCCCAGGCAGCATCTCCAGGTAGGGCTGGGATTGTGGGAAAGACCCTTGTCTCAAACCCTGGACGGACGCTGCCAGTCAGCGCTTCACAATGCTGAGGGAGATGGACCGAGGTTCTGACTCAGTAGGTGGCAGTTTCCTACAATAGGCTTTAGCCACTGCTTGGAGACTGAATACTGATCTCTTCCCCATCCCTTCAGTTGTTCTTGTATTGTCTGAGACCGTGAAGAAAATATATGGAAATGACTGTTCTGAAAAACAATACCCTATACTGTACATTAAAAAGAGCTGCCTGCTGTGACACAGGTGTGTGTCTTCAGGAAACAAAGTATGCTATCTGCTTCAGAACTATTCTTTTTGCATAATTTTATTTTTAAGAACATTTCCACCACCACCCAGCTTTTGGAGCAGCCCCCCGCCCACCCAGGCAGTTAACAACAACAACAAAAACATCTGAAGTTGCTTCCTCCTGAGTCAGTCCATTCGCTGGTCTATCTCTAGCTCACCGCTGCACACACTGACTGGCAGGGGCTCTTACGGGTTCAGACAGAGAGGGTATCTTTCCTAGCCCTACCAGGAGATTCTGCTGAGGATTGAACCTGGATGGAAAACGCCCAGGCTCTGCCACTGAGTTATGGATGCTCCTGGTGGGCATATGAAGCTGCTGCATGCTGAGTCAGACCTTGCTCCATCAAGCTCAGCATTGTCAAGCACTGACTGGCAGCAGCTTTCCAGGATTTCAGGGAGGGGTCCTTCCCAGCACTAGCTGCAGATGCTGCCAGGGTTCGAAGCTGGCACCTTCTGAATGCTAAGCAGGGATTCTGAATCTCTGAATGCCAGGTGCAAGGGAGCGGCAACAGGATGCAGCAGGTATCTTGTTGTCTTGTGTGCTTCCTGAGGCATCTGGTGGAGCCACTGTGAGATACAGGAAGCTGACTACCATAGATGGGCCCTTGGTCTGATCCAGCTGGGCTCTCCTGATGTTCTTATGACTTTTCCAGCTGAGCTGCAGCTGAGGTCCTCAAACAGAAATTATAATCCTCTCTCTCTCTCTCTCTCTCTCTCTCTCTCTCTCTCTCTCACTCACACACACACACACACACACACACACACACACACACACACGTAGTACACAAAACTAGATACAGCCACTGTGCAAAAATAAGGAACAGAACCTTCAGTTCAGAGCCCGGTGGCAACAAGGCTGGGTGTGTCTCTCTTGGGAGGGCATTGTGCAGGATTGGACCTGCAGCCATGGAAGTCCAGCCTTGTGGAAATGAGGCAGGCACATGGCACAATCCAAGGAACTTTACTCAGAAGTAAGTCCCATCGAGTCTGATGGGGCCACCTCCAACATAAAGGTCAAATCACAGACAAGGTTGATAGGGTCGTTCATCCTGAGGCAGGATCCATTTTTCTTTTTTAGGCAATTCAGTTGGATCGGGGGAGGGGGCGCAGATGAAGGGTAGCAACAGGGTGCTTCAACCCACCCTTGGTGCCAAACCAATCGCAGCTGACTCAAGAAAAACTTGAAGGCCCACCAAGTCCTACAGGGCTGATTCCCAGGTTGCTAAATACAGTATACAGCTGCAGCATTAGTTGACTACATTAACCAATCAATTAACTGACCAATCAATCAATGAAAACTAACTATTAGTCAACTTGAATTTCCTTAATTGGCTGACAGGGCTAGTAGACTGATAGGATTTCTTAAAATTGTACTACAAAACAACAACAACTCTATTATTATTGATAATAATAAAGAAGCAGGGCTAGGCCATCTGATAGCCTGACAGGCAGTTGTCTCAGGAAGCAGACTGGCAAGGGATCCCCCTTTCACTGCTCCTCTTCCCATTCCCTGGGTTCAAAAAGGAAGAGCAAGTATGCCGGAGAGGAGAGTGGTGGCGAGAGCATCTCTGACACTCTAGCCCACCACTCTCCTCTCCTCCAGACTTTCTCTTCGGCTCCATTCCCCTCTTTCTTTTTAGCACTCTAGCCCGCCACTCTCCTCTTCCTCATATTGCTTTTTTGTTCCATTCCCCTTTTCTTTCTCGAATCCATGGAGTGGGGGACGTACGTCAGTAGCTGGCGAACTGGCGGGTCAGGGGGGGCAGCATTTGGTACGCCACCTCAGACGCTGGAAAGTCTTGGGCCAGCCATGTCATGGAGCGCAGAACACTGTATGTGGTGTGCACTGCACGCTTCAGATGCACCGCAGATATGCTCCGCAGCACTTAGCGTTGCATGCCTGACAGAATTCGAACACAATCCTGCACTGCTCCAGGTAACCGCCGGCACCGGAGCCCCGCAGGGAGCAAGGCCAATACACAGGTTTAAAAATAAAGAGCACTTGGAAATCGATAGGAGGAGTTATTGCTACTGGATTGCCGACGTCGCTGTTGATCGGGTGTGCTGGAAGATAAGCGCGTGCAAGATATGCTGATCTCGTGGGGAATTTAATAAACTGCTAAAATATGTATAGCAAAAGAGGGTGGGTGGAGGGGGTCAGGCTGCAAATGGACCTCTAGCAAGGGAACGGCTGCTCTTTTGGGGGGCAGCTGGATTGTCTTATGAATAATGCTGGCTGTTTGGTTCTAATTTGCGCCCTTGTTTATGGCGTTGAGGGCTTTTTCCCAGCGCTGTCTTTTTAATTTTGTGCTTTGAGAATGCTGATGGAGAAGCGGGTCACAGATTGTCTCAAGAACGCATACATAAATGCCTGCATAGATGTCGGGAAGTGACATTTAGGAATGACAGAGGTAGCCACTGCGTACTTCATAAATAAGACCGTTGGCCCAACTTGGTCGGTATTGTTTGCACTGACTGGCCGGGGTGGTGCTCCAGGGTTCAAGAGGGGCATATTTCTCTGCCTTACCCTGGTATGTGCCTGGGACCTTCTGCATGAAAAGAAGGTGTGCAACCACTGAGCTATAGATGTGGCTAAGCTACATATGAAGTTGCCCGCTGAGTCAAACCCTTGGTCCATTTCACTCAGCGTTGTCAAGCACTGACAGGCAGCAGCTCTCCACGATTTCAAACAGCCCTACCTGATTGAACCTGTAAACCTTGGCATGCAAAAGAGGAGCTCTACATCTGAGCGATGACCCCTTCCCCAATGCAACAGACCCACAGACTGTACGAGAAAGGGAAACTGGAGGCTCGCTCCATGAATTCAATTGGGGAGAGGAAGCAGAAACGGAAAAGATAACCAGAACGTGACAGGCAGAGGTTAAGAAGCTTCAGTTGTCTGTGCCAGTTTATTCACACGTGCCAGAGAGATGCTGTTTTGTTTTGGCGATCGTAATTTTTGTCCCCCCCCCCAAAAAAAACTATAAACTTGTTTATAGAAAGCTTGTTCATTGAAAGAAAACGCTCAGTGTTGTGACTGATACTGTTTGAGGATAGCTGCATCGCTATCGACTCTGTTTTAAGGCAGGACTGAGCTCACCCCCATAGCCACTCCCCATTAAGCCACCCAAAAAGAAAACCAAACAACAACAACAACAGTCACTTTTAATTTCTTCATTAGAGTGTTTTTTTTTTCTCCTCCCACTTATTTCTACTCTGAAACTTATTAACACTTCATTTGAAGATCTAGCTCATCCCACAGGCTGAGGTTTGGAGTGGGTTGCAATAGTTTTAAAACAAACGTGTACAAATTGAAAAATGAGATCAAAAAATAAACCCAGATTAAAAAAGGCACAGGGCAGTGCTTGTCTATGCATGTTTACTGAGAAGTTATTCTCACTGTGTACAATGGGACTCACTCCCCGGTAAGGTTGCATTGCATAGGGTTGTAGCCTTTCAGCACAAGAGCATGTACAGGATTGCAACCTTAATGTAACATGAGCTCCATACTGTCTCAGGTAGCCCTTGGGAAAGATGATGGCCATCTAGACCAGTGGTTCCCAACCTGGGGGTCACAACCCCAGGGCAGCGGGAAGCAGCCGCTACCCCCTTAAGGGGGATGGCGACTTGACACTGACGTCGGCGACGGCACTTCCGGATTCCTGCTGCCGCTGCCAACAACAAAAAAGGGGGGGTTACACTTACCCGGGTTTTGCAATGGCAGCTGTAGACGCCACAACATCTGGGTAAGTGTAAAACCTCCTTTTTTCTCCATTGTCGCCATCCGTGCGGGAACCCGGAAGTGTCGTCGCCAATGTCACCGTCAAGTCGCCATTTCCTTAACGGGAGACGTGACCACATACAGCAGGGGTGGGGAACCTATTTGGGGTGGGGGCCATTTTCCCATGGGGAAAATTGGTTGCAGGCCGGCTGGTAGGCCGTCCGAAATTTTTGCCCCCCCACTGCAAATTTGACCCCCCCGTGGATTTATAGGACCTACCCACCGCTCGCTCGCCCGCTCACCTCCCAACCCACCCACCTCTCGCTCAGCTCCCTCCCTCCCACCGACTCACCGCTCGCTCTCGCTCAGCCCCCTCCCTCCCTCCCACCCACCGCTCGCTCTCGCTCAGCCACCCACCGCCCTCCCACCCACCGCTCGCTCTCGCTCTCGCTCAGCCAGCCAGCCAGCCAGCCAGCCAGCCAGCCAGCCACCCCCCCTCCCACCCACCCACCCCTCTCCGAGCCCCCTCCCTCCATTCTCCAACTTACCAGGCTCCGGGCCGCCGCCACCGCTGCCTTCCCGCGCCGCCTCCTTTTCAAAACGGCCTTTCTTTACATGCGCAGATCGCCGCTGGGCTCAGCGGCGATCTGCACAGGTACAGAAAGGCCGCTTTCAGAAGGAGTAGGCACCGAGGTGACACGTCACCTCAGCGCCTCCTCCTTTTAAAATCGGCCTTCCTGGACCTGTGCAGAGCGCAGCTGAGGCCAAGATTGCCCTCTTGGCCGGCATCGCACTCTGCGCAGGTCCAGGAAGGCCGATTTTAAAAGGAAGCGGTGCAGGAAGGCGGTGGCAGCGGCGGAGCCTCCGGTCGCGTGCCGGATCGGGCTGGTCCTGTGAGGGCCGGGCTGGAGGTTCCCCACCCCTGACTTACAGGGTTCCCAACCTCTGATCTAGACCTTAACACAGGCCCCTAGGCAAATTTCTCACTTTGCGTCCTGCTGAGCCAGATACTCCTAATCTAGGCTCAGGCCTTTTTGAAGAAATATTTCAAAGGCAGCACCTAAATGCACCTGCTGTGGGAGAAGTCTCAGAGTTCTGCTCCCCCTCGACAACACCTCGGATTGTGTGTCTGTGCAGATGTGTTTACATACATGTTCACCAGAGTTGAATATGTGCCCCCCCACCCCAGATTTATCTCCCAGAGACCCAGCAGGGCAAAAAGAGAGAGAATTATTTACTGGGGACAGGTGCCAGAAAATGGAGACAGTTGGAGCGTAATGATATAGTGACTATAAGTCACGGGGCTTTACAAAGACTGAGAAGAGAGATCTCTGCCCCAAAAGGCTTACAATCAAGGGAGACAAGAGAAGGATAAACTGGTGAAGAACATGCACTTATTTCAGGCACATGCACTGAGGCTTAGTTACAATGTGTGTATGGGGACAAGGAGGTTATTAACAGCTCCAAGGCCTTGCAGAAAAGAGGGGATTTCAGGAGGGCATCGAAGGAAATAAGAGGGGGCATCGCAGAGGTGCTCTGGGATGCAGGTGCTGGGCACAGACAGCAGTGAGGCAGAAGAGAATGGAAGGGAGGCCGCCTGTTGAATTTCTGCCTACTGCTCCTCCGTTCAGAGGCGCAGAGAATGTTGGCAGTCCTAGCAGTTACAGAAGCATCTACTACGCTGAAATATGGCCCGATACCGACACCTTGTTTCTTCCTCGCTCTAATTAACTGCTTCAGCTCTTCCCCAATTAAGGGGCTTTTTTTCTGCCACCCCCCTCCCCTTTTCAGACGTGTCAATTTTTGCAAGAAATTGCAAAAGGAGCTCATTAGCAACCTTCCTCTGCCTGATTTATCCCGGCAGCGTCGGGGAGATGTGCCGGATTTAAAATGGCAAGAATCGCAGGCGCTGTTCCCAGCAGGTGAGAAAGCTGCGTGCCAAAGATGGCGGCGAGGCAGAGGGTGGCAGAGGAGCCTGAGAGGCTCTGCAGGGCTGGCGGTTTGAGGGGCCGGGTGCTGGCCGCCGCTTGCGACGCTGCCCAGGCCCCGCCTGGTTCCCCGTTGCCCTTTCCCTTCGTCTGTTCTAAGAACTGCACAGCTTGTCTGAAAACAAAACAACAGTTTCTTCTCCTTTCTCGACAGGCCTTCTGCGGCCTCTGCTTGCCACATCTCTATGTGGCTCTTCTGCCAAGGCACTCAAACAGCAACTGGCCATTTAAAATCATGGTTAAGACCCATCATAAGATCCTGGCTCATGACCTCGTCACTCTTGAGGCAGTGTGGAGGAGAGATGAGTTTCCGGCGCTCTAGCCCACTACTCTCTTCCTCCACACTTCCTGTTCCCCTCTGCTTGGTGGTCAGCCTGGCAGCGGGCAGGGCTGGCACAAGGCCTCCAGATGACTGAGGTGGCATGCCCACTGCCATCACTGCAGGGGAGGAGGAGCTCTAAGCAGCGCTTTCACCGCCTTGAATGGTTCTGAAGGCGAGGCGGCGGGGCCGCTTCGTACTCCGGTGTAACGGAGGGTCCTTAGAGCTCCACCCCCCCTGCAGCGATGCTAGTGGGCATGCCAAATGCTGCCCCCTTACCCGATGATGTGCCAGCCTCTGCTCCACCCGCTCTCCAATGTTCTAGTGCAACACTCTCCTCCCCCCCCCACATTTCCTCTTCCTCCACGACCCCCTCTTCCTTTTCCAAGCCAGGGAGTGGAAGGAGGAGAAGGAGAAGCAGTGGAGGCAAAAAGGCGGACAGAGATGGGCACCCCCCCAATCTCCTGCCTGAGGCAACTGCTTCAGTTGGCCTCATGGATGGGCCGGCCCTGCAGCAGGGCCAAGTACTACGTGTCATACCATGAAGACCCACTGGTAGAAAAATACTGGTCCGGACTGCCTGGCATTCTTTCTCTCTGCTCTGCTTCCTTGCCATGGTTTACATTCCTGGGTCGTAATGCTTTCCAACTCCTACCTGCTTTTCCTCTGCATTTATTTATGTACTTGGGGTCCTCTGCAGCTAAAGATCTAGCGATTTAAAATCAACAGGCGATTCCTCACCCCGGCAGCTCATGGCCACACCTCCTCTTTCCCTTCTCTCTCTCCCAGTTTTCCTTCTCTTCCTCAGATGATCTCCTGCTCTCTCTCTCTCTCTGGGGTCCATTCACCTCAACCAATGGCAACCAGAGACTCACCACCTGCCCCCCAAGGGAGGGAGGGAAGGCCAAAGTTCACCTCCCATTTTTGCTGCATGGGAACGTGGTGGAGAAAATGGGAGGGGCGTTTGTAGGATGAGATAATACAGTAGAGAAAATGGGAACAGGCAAATACAGTAGCTGCTTTGGGGAGGGGGTGATTTGAGCACAAAAGCAGCACAGGGCAGGGGGAAGTGTTAAGAAGCCCCTTCCCTGTGCGCTAGAGACCCAAGCTGGCTCTGGGCCCTCCCTCCCACAGCTGCTTCTTTCCTTTTGGAATAAAAAGGATGCCTCCGGTCCTGCTCCACGACGGGCTTAATATCACGTGTTGTTGGCTCTTAGAGAAAACGCGGCATGGAGGATGAGTCTACTAGACGTGACTGCCTCCGTGGAACCTGCAGGTTCAGGGGCAATCTAGCTTAGAATCATCTCAGCTGCAGGGAGGCACAGGAGGGGAAGGGTATTGCCTTCCTCTCTTGCTCATGGGCTCCCCAGAGGCAGCTGGTGGACCACTGTGGAAACAGGATGCTGGGCTAGATTTCGATCCAGCAGCACAGAGGAAACCCTGTGAATTGAAACTAGAAGTGAAACCCTGTGAAAACCCTGTGAAACTAGAAGTGGGTTTTCTCTGTGCCAGGTGCAAGGGAGTGACAACGGGAAACAGGTTATCTTGTTGTCTTGTGCTCCCTGGGGCATCTGGTGGGGCCACTGTGTGATACAGGAAGCTGGACTAGATGGGCTTTTGGCCTGATCCAGCAGGGCTCTTCTTATGTTCTTATGTACCCCTTCACCCCCTTGCTCCTGCTAAGAAACTGGCATCAATTGTGGATTGAAAAGACAATGCCTGCTCCTCCGGGGTGTGTGTGTGTGTTCACTGCTTTGAGTACATGCGCTTGTGGTCAACTTCTGCGCGAAAAGCACACGCACCCCCAAAACGGCGCCTCGTAACCGTTACCCGGAGACTGCGCAAGGCCCTCTTCCTTGCAGGCTCTTGGGAGCTCCACCAGGAGACTCCTTGTCTGTGCTGTCGCTCCGCACGGCCTTTGGGGAACGCTAGAAAAACAACCACCTTTTCAGTACCCGCACAATATTATTGCTAAGCGGTTTGGGACTCAGAGCAAACAGTGGCTTGAGGAGAGGGAAGGGGGAGGAAAAAGTTCCACCCAGCAATTGGATTGAAAACACGCAAAGGGGGGAATGAACGGCGATCATCATTCCCAACTCTTCAGGACAGGCGCTGTTGCGTCTCCCCAACGCAGTGCAGAGGTCAACACGTGCCCTGTTTTCGGGGCTGGCTATCAACCCATGGCGGGGCAGCTGCTGAAAGGCAGGGAAGCATAGGGCGCGAAGGTGAGCAGGGCTGAGAGACAGAGAAGACCCAACAATAGGACGGGGGAAATGGCCCATCACGACTCCACCTCCTGCAGTTGTGGGCTCTCCGTCATCAGACTGGATGGCCACCTGTCAGGGATGCTGTTGCAGTTGCCTGTGCTGGGAGGGGGCTGGACTGGATGACCTCCAAGGTCTCTTTCAACTCTCACATTCTATTATTCTGGTCTGTGAAAAAAGCTGGCAGGAGGCTAAGAAGTGGACAGCCTCCGGGAAGTCCACAAGAGGGGCCCGAAAGCATCGCCTTCCCTAGCTGTTTGCTCTCCAGTTTGCTATTCTCTCCTGTTTGCTATTCAGTGCCTCTCATGATGGAGTTTCCAACAGCCACAATGCTATTTAGCGTTTATATAGCGTTTATATAGCGCTTTTTGAGGCTGCAATCTCATGCATTCTTATCTGGGTGCAAGTCCCACTGAACATAATAAGACTTTCTTCTGAGTAAACACACATAGGATTGCGCTGCGAGTGTGCAAACATACAGGATTCTCATGCACTACCCTGATGTTGGCCTTGCAATCTTTTATGTTTGGGAACCGGATACCTTGAAGAACCTTCTCTCTCCGCATTAATCTGGGACATTTCAGGAGGCCGTATTGTGGGTTCCGCCACCGACAGAGGTGCGGATGGCGATTACCCATGACGGCGTCTTCTCAGTCATGGCGTCTGGTCTTGGAACACCTTCCCTGTGGAAATTAGACAGCTCCTTTCTTGCCGGCATTTGAATGTGTGTGTGTGTGTGTGTGTGTGTGTGTGTGTGTGTGTGTGTGTGTGTGTGTGTTACGACCTTTTTATTCCAACTGCAGTTTGGTTGAGTTTCATTGTCGACACACTGTTAATTCCGTTTTTGTTTTGCGATTGTATTGATTGGGGGGGGCTTTGCATTTTATTGTTTGTTTGTTAATTCTGTCTTATTCTGGTTTATGCTTTATGTATCGATTCCATTTTTCGCTTTGCATTGTGCTGTTTTATGGCTTTCAAATTGCAAGCCACTGGGTCCTTTTTAGGACAGGCAAGATGAGGTACCAAATCGAGAGAAATTAATGAGCAGTGCTGTACGGCAAATATTATTAGCATCCCCATTTTGCAGATGGAGAAAATTGAGGCTGAGAGGGACCTAGTAATAGCCATAGATAGATCTCTCCCTCCCTGAACTAGAGGAAGAAGCCAGACAGACCATAGAAGAAAGAGGAAGTTAAGGGGGGGGGAGCAGCACCCGGAGTTCACATTTCTACTGCCTTGAAGGTTTGAAGTATTTCACATGTATTATCTTGATGTAGCACTTTAACCCCATAAAGTGCTGTCCCCATTCTGCAACTGGGGTGAGAGGGCGTGGTTTGCATAAGGCCACCTGGAGACATCATGGCAAGGACAGGTTTTGAACAAAGCCCAGAGTTTTGGCTCAGTCTCTCAAAGCCACTATATGTTCGACCAGCTCTCTCTCATCAGATCACACCGGTGATAGCGGAGGGGTCAGATCATCAGACAGATTTATGAAGGAAAAGTCCATCACAGGTTACAAGCCATGATGGGACTATGCAACCTCCTGGTTTTAGGTGTAGGCTATCTCTGAATGCCAGGAGTAAGGGAGTGGTGACAGGATACAGGTCTCTGGTTGTCTTGTGTGTTCCCTGAGGCATCTGGTGGGGCCACTGTGAGATACAGGAAGCTGGACTAGATGGGCCTTTGGCCTGATCCAGCAGGGCTCTTCTTATGTCACTTTGCCAGCCACTGAAAACATACAGTAGTTGCTAACCAAAGCTCTAGCTTGTTTGCTTTAAAAAAGAATCACCTAATTTTACATAGCCTGATTGCTTGATCGCTGGGGGTGAATCAAGAATTGCCTCTCTAGGCGACCAGGCAAGGATGTCGTAGAAAAGTTTGTTTTTTAAGGTCACAAATGACTAATATTGGCAGATATGAGTGGATGGCTATAGTCACTTATTTGCTAGATAGCTTCAAACAAGCAACCAGAGTCCAAAAGGCACTGGCTAGCGAATTCCACACTTGCCTGGTGCAACTCAGGATAGCAGAGTCCCCCTGCCCTAAGTGTGGCTGCAACATGCATACACAAGTACCAGTGTCCTAACATATTCCCCCAGAGTCTGATAACTTGCATTTCTCAAGCCATGCATCCTCCCCCATAGGTTTCAGGGGCGGGGGGGGGAGGGGAGAAGGAGAGACCAGGGTGCAGAGGAGGGGACCAACAGCTGTTTGCGGTGCTTAAATTTGCACTTCCCTTTCCCTTGACAGACGAGAGCAGCTCGTACAAAGATGACGGCAATTTGGGTGTCAGCAGCAAATCTGGAAACTGGCAGTAGTGTCAACGCGACACCTTTCCGCTCTCGCTGCTCCCATTTGCGGGACGCAGGGCACAGACACCAGCCCGCCTGCCCCACTTCCCCTCCTCCCTTTCAGTCTGTGCGCTTTTGGAGGAAGGCCAGGCCTAGAAGCATGCGGCCCAGGCAGGCAGATTTGGTTTCACCAGCAGATCGCTTCAGGGAATCCCCTCACGCCACACCGAGAGGCGCCCGCCATCGGGGGGGACCTTGGAGGATGCTCTTGTTACACCCGCAGTGTCCCCGGCCCGCAAAGGTCACGGCTCGACTGGGGCGCAGTCAGCTTGTCAGAGGGAAAACGCTGCATTGGTGAAAGGGGAGAGCGTTTCTCAGGGTGAGGTTCCACTCTGCAAACCCTCACGTCCCACTGTCAGAAGAACGATGGCTGCACGCCATTCCTTTTTCTCGATACAGACTCATTCCCCACTTTTTGTCCACAAGCCCAAAGCAGCCCCCCCCCCAAGGAACACAATATTAAATTGAACCTCAGTTTAAATGCACAGGGCCTGACAAAGCATCAAACTTTGCATCTTGCAGCATTGGCTGGAATCATCGAATGGTATTCAAGAGAGGCATTGCACCCCCGTGGTAGACACACCTATTTCTTACTGCCAAACAATTTTTGGCATTTTTTTTAAAAAGGCAAAGAACCTAGCTGACCTGTTTGATCAAAGACAAACGTGAAATGACTGTACACATATAGACGCACCCCAAACAGCAGTTCCTCGTTCAACCTCCAATTCTCTGGAAGAAAATATCGTCTGTCTCCAGCCTCAGTCTTTCTGAACGCAGAGGTGTCAGGGCTCAAGCAGACCTAGAAGCATTTGTTCAAACATTTTGCAGAGGGAAACAGGAACATGCAGAGAACACCAGAGGCGTAGTTGAGAAGGGCCAGGGTAGAGCGCATCACGCCAGGACTTCTACAGCAGAAGCAGCAATGTCATCAGTGGGAGCCCTCTGGAACTGCCTTTGAAACTTATTTCAAAGGAACTGAGCTGAGGAGAAGCATCAGGCTCCACAACAGGCAAACTGAGACATTTGCCTAGGGGCACAAGTGTCAGCCTACCCTGTCCTAGATTCAGATGGATAAAAGACAGGGGAGGGAGTGCAAATAGACAGATATGGACGGGGAGGGAAGGGGACAATGGCTAGAAGAAGGGAAATAGAGAAAAACGGATCGTGGCCTCAGGGAGGGAAGTGGAAATCTCTTCATTTCTTTGGATGAAGGGCCACAGGAGACACAGGCGGCGGAAGTCTGTGGAACTGCTTTCTGAGTTGCAATGCATACGACTGCACTCCGATACACCTTTTATATTTATTTGGGTTTTTTTTAATCCCACTTTTGCTGGGCAAAGAGTTGTGCAGAATTAAGAGTCAAATTAGGAAGCAGCTGCCTACTGAGTCAGGCCATTGCTCCATCCAGCTCAGTGTTGTCAAGCACTGACTAGCAGCAGCTCTCTAGGGCTTCAGGCAGAGTCTTTTCCCAGCCCTACCTGGAGATGCTGCGAGGGATTCAACCTGGGAACGTCTCCATGCACAGCCAGTGCACTAGCCCTGAGCTATGGATCTCATCTCTCTATGGAGTATCCTAATATCCTGCCCCATGGTGGTGGGTGTACATAGGAATGAGAAGTTGCTCTCCTCCATGCAGCACCGGGAGCAGACAAAGGAAGGGTCACAGAAGGTTCAACAGAGAGAGACAGAAGGCCACAGAAAGGAAAGGTCACTGAGGGGCAAGGCCCCCCTGGGGAAGGTCAACATCAGTCCTCGGAATAATTGCCCGTAGAGATCAGATCTGAGCCCTTCCTAACTATTTACTGATCTGCCTAAGTGTATATCCCGCCCGCCCCTCCCAAGAAGAGGCTGAAATCAAGTAGGGGTGGGGTTCCCTCCCCCTTAGGGAGTTTAAAGTGGAACTACAGAGGGCGTTTGGTGTGCACAGCCATCCTGCTATCATTTTTGTTTGCAGATTTTTGCACCGCTTTAGAAATCTGCAAAAAGCCCCGTTTGACCAGAGATGGGGGGGGGGGGGAGCACACAACACGCCATTGTGCCTCAATCATACAGGGAAAAGGGGGGGGAAGGCAATTATCTGTCTCCAGCCACCAATTCTCCACAGACCATTCCCAGATCCCGAGTTCAAGCACACACAAACCAAAAACAAAACAAAATAAAGGCACCTCTCTCTCTCTGGATTCCACAGGACTGGCTCACGAGTTCAGAATCAGGTCCCTAAGCCGTTTTTGCAAAACTAGAGCCTGAGCGCAGCTGCTTTACTGCAATGTGACTCAAAATCCATGTGTGTGCGGTGTGTGTACGTGTGTGTGTGTGTACAGTGGTACTGCCCCTTCCACATTCTCTCCCGCATGAGCAAACGCTGCGCCAGTGCGTGTCCAAGTCGGCTGCATGAAAATGCGGTCTAACAGCTCGCGAGGAAGCGTGAGCCAGAGCAAACGTGTGAGGAAGTGTGAATTTGGTCGGTGTTATCCGCTCTGCCACGTTCAGAGAACTCGCCTGCAAGAATGTGTGTGTGTGTGTGTGTGTGTGTGTGTGTGTGTGTGTGTGTGTCTACACATGCTTCAGATTCAGTTCTCCAGCTTTCTAGATCGAATGAAAGAAAAGCATGTTTCCGAAAGCAGTGTAGAGAAGGGGCTTGCAGGCAATATCTCAGGAGAGAAGGAGAAGGGGAGGATGGGGGACAAGAACGAGGCTGTATTTGCACTTGGCCCTTGCTTTCCGCCCCCCCACATTGCCTCCCCCTGCTCCTGTGCTACTAATCTGACCTCTGCCCCCCTGCTGACCAGCTGCCTTCCTCGGTGCACTGCCCTTGCCACTCTGCTTGGGATCTGCCATGCGCGAGGCCTGACCTAACCGGTGCCCTCGCACTGGCGGGGCCCTGCCGGTGTTAATTATGCGCTCTGTAAATTTCACTCCAGGCCCGACAGTAGCTGGGAGGGGGCAGGTGGAGGAGGAGTATATAAATTAATTGCTTGAGTTCCGCTGGCGCTGGCTGCAACTAAAAAAAGGAGACGCAGCAAAGAGAAAAGGGCGAAGGGGCATGTGTGTGAACACTAGCCATGGGGAACGGCTCTGCCCTGGAAACAATAATAAGGTTAGGGCATGGGGTGAGGGTGGGTGGATGGATGGATTGGCCAATAACCGAGGTCACTCTTGGTCAGTCATCTGGTTCCATGGAACCAGAATAAATGGGTTCTGTTTCCAGAGGAAGAGTTTAGGGAACGGGATATGTGTGTGCTGATTTTTTTCCCTTCCCCACAGTAACACCATTACTCAATTATTGTAAGGCAAGCTAGCCCACTCCATGGCCTGACATCACCCTCTCAGAGCAGACAGCAGTGTGCATCATGCTCTCTTACTGGTAGATGTGGGCTACTGTGGACATGAGCGCTACGCTACTGGAAGGACACACGGGGGGCAGGCATACATACACAGCCGCCACAAGCAGCACAAAATGGCGTGGCAAGCAAAGAGAATGGAAGGAGGGTCAGAAAAGGAAGGCCCCAGGAAAGGGACTGGCTGGGTGTGTGGGTGCGCACCACATGTAATTAGCTATGGCTAACACAAGTTAAAGAAATCTGATTAACTGTGTAAGCAAGCTTACTGAAAAGTACATCCCAATGTATTAAGTGGGACTTACTCCCAGGTAAGAGCGTTTAGGATTGTAGCCCTACTTTTAGCGAATTCATTGACTAAATTCATTGATTACCTTGCCTCTGCCCCCCCCCCCCCGCATCATGTTTCCCTTGTGCCAATATCTAGATTGTAAGCCCTGCGGGGCAGCGGCCTGCAGGGGGTCAAGCAGGCACATAAGTGCAACTCCTGCCCCCTCCCTATCAATAGCAAATCTCTATCACCCCTTCCCCTCCTTGCAGTCTGCTCCTGCTTGTTCCCAGGCTTGCCTGATGCTGAGACAAAAGTTTCCATCTTTCTCTCTTTTTATCTGATGGAGGGAAGGATTTAGCCTGTAATCCGCTTATCTTCGCCCCTTTCCTACGACCTTGATATGTTTAGTTACTGCTTGGGAGTGACCAGGGACTTGCTTGGGCTGTTGCAGCAGCGCTGGGGTCAGGATCTTCCCCACGTTCCAGGGCACGCCAACCAGCACCAGTCCCCTCCAAAACAGGACCCCCTCTTCCCTCTAATCACTTCCTATTCATGCTCTCTTGAGGAGTTTTCTTATCACATCGCTCTGCCTTTCATTTAGAAAAACAAAAGATTTCCCGAGAGCTTTTTCCCATTTTTATTTATAAAGCCCTGTCTGCGTGCATGCATGGCACTTTCATTCCGCGTCAAGGCAGACCCCTGCCCCAAGAGGCTTACAATGTGTCAATGTAGATATGGGCAAAAGGGAGACAATAGAGGAGCAGTGGGCCACAAGTGTCTGGGAGTGCAACAAAACCCTGGCCAAAATGGCGCAAAGGGTGACATTTATTTATTTATTTATTCACATTTTTATACCGCCCTTCCTCCAAGGAGCTCAGAGTGGTGTACATATTTCCTCCCCTCCTTTTTTATTTTTTGTCCTCACAACAACCCTGTGAGGTAGGTGGGGCTGAGAGATAGTGACTGGCCCAAGGTCACCCTTGCGTCTCTGTTTCAAAAGATCAGAAGTAGAGACCTGGCAGGGATGGGGGGGACGGACGCGAAGGCTGGCCATAGAGGACAGTCGTCAGAAGAACTTGTGTCGATGGGGTAGGGCAACTTGGCCTGGCCAAGGAGGACAGAGGCCTAGAGGTGCCAGGCCAGATGCAGTCCCACCTCTGCGATTTCGGAGACGGGACATGGAGATGTCACAAGAGTGCCAACCCTTGAAAAGTGATGCGCGGGTGTGTGAGAGAGAAATCTGGTACAGTACTGGGGTAGAGCTACAGACAAAGGGGTGGAGCCTAGCAGGCTAGATGCAGGGGGGACCCAGCGGGAAGGGGGTGGAGCCTGGTGGAGAAGGGGCAGAGCCCAGCAGCGACCCCAAAGGGAATGAGATTAACCTTTGAGATAGAAGCAAAAAGCTGAAGAAAGAGGGCTGTTGTAGGCAAGCAGCAGCCCTACGAAGGGCCTGCGAATTGTCATTAAGGTGCATCAGAAGCTGGAGCAGGAGCTCAGAGACAGTCTCACGGAGGGCAGGAGAGGGGATGACGCACTCATAGAGGTCCTCCCTCCCACCTGATCCCCTGGAGTGCCTCCACGCAGGGAGAGACGCCGCAATCACAGAGGTCGTATCGTGGCGACCGATCCATTGATGCACGCATGGGGCGGGGAGGAGAGGGGAGGGGGGCTCCTCATGGCTCCCTACGGGGCGACTAACAGACCAATTAAACTGCCAATAAAAAATTTAATCAAGTAATAATGCACCTTACTTTGTTTAATTAGTGTTCTGTCAAGTGAATGAATATTTAAGATGAGCGCCGCGGAGCCCTGTGCCAAGGCCGGCCCCCAGCAGGCGGGCGAGCGCAATGAGTGAGCTTGGCAAGCCCGAGGCCACATTTCAATTAGACCGACAGCTTCCCTTCGAGGAGGCAGTATCGATCGTGGGCAATTAGGGTGTTTGCGAAGAGCCGGGCCGCGGCACAGAGATGAGCGCCGGGGCGGGGCCCGTAAGGAGAATACTCTGAGCCGGGCCGCTTATGGGGGGGGGAGAGAGGAGATGCCACACTGGTAAACTAATGCGTCACAGGATGGAGAATTTCAGAGCCTGGCTGGATCAGGACTTTGTCTCCAACAGTGGCCAACCAGCTGCCAACAGTGGCCAACAGTGGCTCCACAAGCAGGGCACGGAGGTGAGAGCTTTGCCCAGCAACTGGCATTCAGGGGTAGAGTGCTTCCGTACATGGAGGCTCGATTCCCAATGACCACCGTGAATAACTGCAAGGAAGGCCCTGCTAGATCTGACCCAAGGCCACCTAAGCCCAGCATCCTGCTTCCCAAAGCGGCCAAACAGAGGCCCCTGGAACGTTCAGAAGTGGGAGACGGAGACAACTCGGCGGGGAGGGTGTGCTCTGGGGACCCAGGAGCAGAGAAAGGGGACAGAGAGAAGCTTTGCCTCCCTCTTCCATAGAACCGATGGAAATGATTAGCAGGAGATGCAGGACAGGTGGAGGGGGGGGAGGCCTTCCTACATCGTGAACAATTCACCTGCAGGATTTGCTGCCACAAGACGTGGGGATGGTGGCTAGTTTAGCGGCGGCACGCCTTCAGTTTGGCCAGGGAAAGGCAGCTGCCCCTGCTCATCCCAGCACAGCGACCTGCCCACGCCCAGCGGCTCTTTGCAGGGATCCTTGGGTAACCAGGACCTGTCCTCTCATTCCTCTTGCACATATACCGCTTTCAGGACCCCTTAGCAGCTGAAAGGCGGGAGATCTAATCGCCTCAATCATCATTAAGAAACACTTTTAATAGCAGCAACAGCTACTCATCACAACGGCAACTGGCTGCTTCCAGGGTCCCTAGCAAGAACCCGCTGCCAAGACCAGCTGACAGCCATTAGGAGAGGGCCAGTTGCTGTCGTCTTGCACTTGCCAGCCACCCAGAGGGATCTCAGCTGGCAGCTACAGGAAACAGGGTGCTGGACTAGCCTTGATGTCAGTCTCTTCCAGCAGCAGGGCCCCCTCTACGTCCTCAGGAGCCTTGAGTTACTTACCTACGTTAATGTATTGCTTGAGACACACAGCTGGGAATGGAAGGAAGGGATCCGATAGACAGGTAGATAGATATGGAGGGCAGGAAGGGAGACGACGAGAAGGAAGGGAGGGATGGGTGGAAGCCCCAAAGGCAGAGAAGCAGGCGGCACCCTCTTGCCCTGCCTCTCCTCCCTTGCCCAGCCCCCTTGAGCCCCAGGAAGCGGCGCAGTCCCACAAGGCCTCCGATAATTGTTTGTTTCACTTGAGCTGTTTTGTGGCCAGGGAAGGGTGAGTCTTGTAATGAGTATGGATTTGCCAGTAAATAAGTCCCTTGCTTCTCAGCCCTGTAATAAATGCATTTGCAGTAATCTGGCTATCGCACAGTGTAATTGCTAGCTGTCAGCCCAAATTGATGCGGCGGGCCCTGACTTTGCCGCCGCGGTGCCCTTCCTTCACGCTGCAGTTCCTTCCCCATCCCATCTCCCATCACACACACACACACACACACACACACCCTGTCCTGGAGGGTTCCTGTTTGACACACAGGCTGGAGTGAGATGATCACGACACACATCTCTCAAGAATGCCGGCACCCCACCAGGTGAGACTGGAGTCACAGAAAGACGGGGAACCCAGGCATGCGGAGCAGAGAGGCAGCCCTCGCGCAAGCCCCAGTGGGAGAGAAGCATTTGGACAGGAACGCAGTGGGACACAGAACCAGATCCATAAGCCACAGGGTGTAAAGAATCCACCGGGAAGTTCTCTTGCACAAGTTCCACCGACGTGAACGGGAGCTGTGTAAGAGCACGGACATGCATTTCTGTAACCATCCTTTGCGCTAGCATTGCAGTTTTTGAGTGTGCAAATTGCGCTTCACATGTGTGAGGTGGTGGATGTAAACTTCACCACCACCCAATAAAGGTCAGCATTTATTCTCCCCATGCTGCAGATGAGGAAGACTGAGGCCGAGAGGGAGCAGCTTACCTAAGGGCACCTAGTGAGTTCAGGGCAGAGGTGAGATTCAAATCAGGGAAGTCTAGATTCACTGCTCAGGCTCTTAGTCGCTAGACCACACCAGCTGTCAGTGGGACCTTACAGGAGAACTTCTCCATAGTGCCTCGTGTTAACTAGGGGAAAGATGCATTTTGGCCTCAAACACCAACATTTTGTTGTCCAGCCCTGTCTGTTAGGACTGAGCGAGATATGGGCATAGCACAGTCTCGGATTGTTCTGTCCCATGAGGATCTGCATCTTTGGCTAAATAAGCTGCTCAGTAGACCAGGGATAATTGTGATACAGGATCGTGTGTCGTGCAATCATTTCGGGAAGCTCCCCGTTCCTGCCCCGCCACCACACTGCGTCATGCCAGCCGCCAAACACTGACTGTGAAATTAGGTATGCAAACAGGGCGCCGTTATGGAAAAGCAGAATATCTGCATAACAATCTATTGATTGCGTCATTTATTTTGAGCGCCGAAATCAAGAAGGCTTCTCGGCGAAGAGTTATGTAGAGCCCCGCGTGACAAATAAATAGATGGATCGAGATGAAGCGGGCGAGGAGTGCAAAAAATCGGGAAGGTTTGTGCGAAGCGAGCGTCATTTGCATAATGCACACTTGGAAGGCGGAATTTGAGGTTTCTGGGTGAGCAGCAACGGAGGACCTTGTGAGCTGAGAGACATAGTCAAGCGAACAGATCAATCAAGAGATACAGCGCACAGGGTGCACAGACTGAACAAGTCGGGGTAGTGCCGGCACAGACCTTGCACGGAAGGGCATTTCGATTACAAAACGGACAGGGGTTGTGTGAACAGCCAGCAATCATTTCCGCGTTTTTTGTTTTGTTTTAAAGCAAGTTCCTAGCCCTCATAGTTTCAGCCATCCACTTCAAAAGCACACAGGTACTACCCGGGGAAACCAGAAGCCAGCTGAGTGGCTTTCATCGTCTGGTGACCTTAGGGCGTCCCACTGAGCTCCTTGCCCCTCCCAACCTTGAATAGGTCCAGAATACATTAGGCGAGGCAGGAATAAAGAAAACAGTGCAGAATACATTCCGCAAAACCAGAGGAACCACGCACATCTATCTTAATGTGCACGATCGACACCAATTGCGGGATCCGACTGCTCTCGACGCAGAATGCGGCTTTTGCCTTGGGCATGGAATGGGGACACCGTTCTGCTCGGCTCCCCATGCAAGTCCAGCACAGAAGCTTCTCGCCACAAGGGTTTGATTGGGGCTGCTTTTTTCTAGAGGGGCTGGGGGGGGGACTCTGCAAGCGCCACTCGTTCCTGCTCTCTCTCCCTATTGGTGCAATAAGGTTTTCTTGTCACGCACGACAATTTGTAAAGCGCCGGGCTCTCCCGCTGACACGCCGCTGTGCTGCTCATTTCCCCACAGCTGTCAAGCCGGCAATCACGTTTAATAAAGGCACAGAAATTAGATAGCAGAACAAGGAATCTCTTTGGCCTAACAATGCGATTATTACAGACAATGCCTCTATATTCTTTGCCCCCCCCCACAAGCCCTCTCCTCTTCCTCCTGAAGAAAAACGTCCTCATCTGATTTGGAACGGAAGGGGGAGAAAGGCACACACAGGAGAGCAGGGACCCTGGGACGACAGATCCAGATCGTTGGCACAGATTCCTTTATTGCAAATGACGACCGGGGTGGTGGTGGTATTGC
Source organism: Plestiodon gilberti rubricaudatus (assembly GCA_026170595.1). NCBI lineage: Eukaryota > Metazoa > Chordata > Lepidosauria > Squamata > Scincidae > Plestiodon > Plestiodon gilberti. The sequence goes on along the minus strand of JANXHW010000009.1, from coordinate 33,428,989 downwards.
AACGGTTACATAAAGCTTTGTATCATCTCTGGACACATTCGGTGCTCGTGCAATTGAACAGGAACTTGTATACCTACACAGATGTGCAGGGATAGCATAATAAAAAGTGCCTGGCCGTGTTTGCACGCCCGCTAGCATATAGCTCACACATAAGTAGTAAGAGTCGATGGCAAGGCTCCCACCAGGCCTGACGCAGTCGCCTCAGGCAGTAGATTGGCTGGGGAGGGGAGCTGGCTCTGCCTTGCCCAACTGCCATCACTCCTCCTCCTCTCTTCCCAGCTGGATTCAAAAAGGAAGAGGAAGTGTAGAGGAGAGGAAAGTAAAAGGCTAGAGTGTCTTTTCCCTTCCACACTTCCTCTTCCACCTCATTCCTCTCTTCCTTTTCAAATCCAGGGAACGGGAGAAGGAGAGGCTGGTGAGGGATGTGTGATGTTTGGGGTGCTGATTCAGGTGCTCTGGCTCCCACACAGGCCCAAGCCCCAGAACCTCTCTTGCAGAAACCAAGTCTTGCGGGAATCAATGGATAGGAACTCTGTGCGCGCATAAATATGTGCGCAGGCCTGTGGGCTGCACTTCCTGGGAACAATTGCACCTTAACTGATCCTGGTGAGCAGGAGGGACTTTTCCATCTGTAGGGCAAGGAGATGGAACCCAGACAGCAGAGAGAGGGGAAAAGCGGTGTGCCCCAAGGATCGGTCTTGGGACCGGCACTTTTCAATTTGTTCATAAATGACCTGGAGGTGGGGATAAGCAGCGAGGTGGCCCAAGTTTGTGGATGACACTACACCTTTCCTACACTACACCAAGTCTAGAATGGGTTGTGTCGAGCTCCAGAAGGATCTCTCCAAACTGGGGGACAAAATGGCAGATGCTTTTCAATGTAAGTAAGTGCAAAGTGATGCACACTGGGGCAAGAAATCAAAATTGAGGAAGTTGCACTCAGTTGTGTGTTACCTTTTTATTCGCGGGGGGGGGGGAGGCATCCACAACGGCTAAAACTAGGAGGGGGTAGGTGAGGTGGGCTTGCAGAGTTCATTAGGGGCTCTGTTTCTTTTCTTCCCCTCCTAGCACTGGGCTTTGAGCTCCTTCCCGAATCCGACCATTTGCTGCAGGAGGGGAGTGATGCCTACTGGTCGTGGGAGGCTGAGCGTGTTCGGGAGAAACCCAGCAGGCTTGTAGGATGACAACTACCCCCCACACAAACACACACACTCCCTGGCTTCCCTTGCCTCAGCTCCCCAGCCACTTCCCAGGGCTTCCTGAGCAATATTACCCTTCCCTCCTCTCCCCTCGATTAAGAATCCAAGCGTGTCCTTAAGTACATTACTGCGGCACGGGAGGGGGGAGGCTGGGAGCTCCACTCAAGCGGGAAATGGCAGAGGCCAGAAGGCCTCCCTCCACGCCTGACCTCCCCACCCGGCTGACTGTGCAGCAGCAGCTCTGACTAATAGCTCTCTGCCCCCTCCCCTCTTTTCTCCTGCTTCCCCTGCAAGAAAGACAGGGACAGCCACTAATCATGGACGCCAGAACCCCCCACAGCACAACACGGCAGCCGGGTCAAGGTGACTCCACAGCGGGCTGCAGCGGGGATCCGCCTCCATCCACCAGAAGCCGCTCCGTTCTAGTGTCGCCTCTGCACGGAGAAAAAGGGTTCCCAGCTGGCCAATGTTTTGTTGCTCTGACTGGCAAAACTGCATTTTATCAGGTAGTAGCTGATATTGGGGGGCTCGTGTTAGGGCCTCTTCCACAGTGCAGCATGCCAGATTTCCCATGGCCCAGTCTCTTACACTCAAGATTTTAACTTGGCCCCACCTCCAGCTCAAGAGCCCACCCTGCCTCCACTGTCACCCTCAAGCAGGGCTAGCCCAGGCCCTTCTGATGCCTAAGCCAGCATGCCAATTGCTGCCCCCGTTACCCACTGATGTGCCAGCCTCTGCTCCTTCCACTCTCCAAAGTTCTAGCCCAGCACTCCCCTCCACATTTCATCTTCCTCTTTGTCCCCCTCTTCCTTTTCCAATCCAGGGAGTGGAAGGAGAAGGGGCAGAGGAAGCAAGCAGGTGGACAGAGATGGCACCTTGACCAATCTGCTGCCTGAGGCGACTGTTTCAGTTGGCTCAGGGATGGGCCGGCCCTGCCCTGCCCTCAAGAATTCAATCTGACACTCAAGAGTCCATCCTGGCCCCACCCCAAATCCTCCAGGCAGTGTCTTGACTACGCAAGTTTTGCCTTAGCTATGCCTGCTCCGACACTGTCCTTGCCCCAGTATTTATTAAATCAAATCTGGCAACCCCAGAGGAGAGTAGGAGGCAATGGTTGGGGAACATACACCTGGGAGCTTGGACTACCCATAATCTGACGTCCGTGCTGGGTTTCAGTTCCGAAACATCTAAAGTCATAATGAGAGAGTCATGTTCAGAGTTCATTTCTCTTGATGGGGATGTAGGCCAGAACTAGTCCCTGCAGGGGAAGGGAAGGGTCTCCAGGCAGGGAGGCTGCAACCCAGACCTTTAAAAAAACGCCAAGGAGAGACAAACAATGCCACTGCTTAAATTTCCAGCCCCCCCCCCCCCGAGCAACCATTTAGAAGGCTCCTGGAGGGGGATAATGTGGTTAAAATTGAGAGGAATTGGGGAGGACTTCCTGCTTGCATTATGGACCCATTCTTCCCCCTGCTGCTTAACTGAAGCACTAATTTAAGCACCATCAAGCCTTCTAGAAGCCACCACTGATACAGTTCCCCTCCTCCCTGAACTGTGAGACATTTCTGAGAAGGTGCCACTAGGATGACCCTCCTTGGAATAAGGAGTGCTGGAGACTTGTACCGCCTGCAATATTTGCTTTACTTGCAACACACAAGCAAAGTATAACTGGAGACAAACAGCAGGCACAACGAAAAGGCGGCTAGTCTGCTGCCCCAGAGCGAGACCCTGTGTCAAGACCCAAGCAGGTCCACCACGAGCCGCCTCTCCGCTCCCTCTCACTGCCGCTGGCCATTCCCAAGGCAGCAAAAGATGGGAAAACAAATTGGGAAAACAAGACAATAACCAGTCGTCGTCGGGCCCCCCCCCCCCAGCAGACACTATTTTTCTCCGCAAGAAATCCCCGGAAATGATGTGGTGTCAATCTGAGGGCATGCCTCAAAACTTTCTCATAACTGATCTGCCCCAAAAATCGCCTCTGTTTTCGACTTGGCCGAATTTAATCCAAATTCAAGGTTGAATCTTTTTCAGTGCGAATATTTGGCTAGGCACTGCCCAATCTGCAAAAACGACTGCTTCTCTGCCTGTGACACACACACACACACACACACACACACACACACACACACACACACACACACACGGTGATAATCCACCACCATTAAGGGAACATTAACATTATTTTATCAAACAGAGACTTTAAGGCAAAACTATACCGATCACAGGAATTGGGACTACAAAATCACAACAGAGCCATTAACACCACTAATCAGAAAAGTCCCATGGGGGGGGGGGGGGAATTAACAGCAATTAAAAAAAAATTCTGAAGGACAGGGAGGGAAAAACAGATACTCAACTTTGCTTTGTAACATGTTTCTACTCTCGAGGCTCGCCCAGTGCTGACAAATTAAGACGGTTTCGGCTTAATGCAGCCTGCATTTTATTGGCCCAATGGCCCACATCTCGTCACGTTCCACCTATAAGTTTCCAGGTTCCAACTAGGCTCCACCTCCAGACTGTGTTCTAGCTCCTCCCCTTACTCCTATTTTTCTCAAGCTTCCATCCTGACCCTTCCAATAAAACATTGCTCCATCCAGATGATATTCTCAGCCCCTTCCCTGAATTTTGAACGTTCGTCAAAAAGAAAATAAGGTTCTAGTCCCTTTTACTTGGGGAGATATAAGGAAAAGCAGGCAGGTGAGATTCAAACTGGGGAAATCCCAGCTCAGTCTTTGACCCACTAGCTCAGGTGGGACACTCTAACGCTCTCCTCTCCTCCACACTTCCTCTTTGTTCCCCTATTCCTTTTCAAATTAGGGGAGCAAGGGAGGAAGAGAGGCAGGCAGATGGAGCTTTCACTTGAGGCGACCCATCTACCTCCATCAACCCCTTCCCCCAAACTCACACACTTTCCTGGAATGTTTATGCACAGCAGAGCCCCACACCCCTAACCATTAACTCACACTTCCTTTCAAAGGCAGTCTGTAAACCTTTCTCTGCTTGCTGTTAATGCGGCCCCTGTTAAGCAAAGGAGAAGGGAAGGAGGCAAGCTGAGGGGAGACCTTCTTTAACTCACTTTTATTTGTCTTCAAAATTGCTATTGATCAGGGAGTGCTTGATCTCTGCTCAGTCATTTATTTATTTTTCTCATGTTGAGAAAATGAGGTCAGCTTGGACTGAAATCCTTTCCTGGACCGACAGGACACTGTGTAACGTGACAGATTAGATTTTGACTGGAAAGAGCTGAGTTCAAATCCTCACCCAGGCACGACAGCAGGTTGGCCTCTGGCCTGGCAGCATCTTTCTACTCAACACACCCTGCAAGGGCGTTGTGAGGATAAGTTAAGTCCCACTGTTTTCAATGGGGCTTGTTCCCAGAAACATACACCTCGGATTGCAGCCTCATTCCCACTGCTGTTAGATTACTGTTCTTTGTCTACAACCCACAGCAAGGCCGGCTCATTCATGAGGTCAACTGAAGCAGTCACCTTAGGGAGTAGATTGGTGGGAGGCACCCACCTCTGTCCATCCACTCGTCTCCATTGCTCCTTGTCTTCCTCTCATTCTCGGGCTTGGAAAAGGAAGAGGGGGACGGAGCAGAGGAGGAAGTGAGGAAGAGAGGAGAGTGGTGGGATAGAGTGTCAGAGGTGGAGAGGAAGAGAAAATGTTGTAGCCCACCACTCTCTTCTCCACACTTCCTCTTCCTCTTTATCCCCCCTCTTCTTTTTCCAATCCAGGGAGACAGAAGAGTTGGCACATCACCAGGTAAGGGGGTCCCGGTCAGCATTTAGCATGCCACCTCAGGCGCTGGCGGCTGCAAGGTCTTAGGCTGGCCCTGACCCATCGTCTGCTTAGACCCCTGCCTTCTCTATCCAACCTTTACTATTATGATGGACCACAGCTGAGTTGTAGAGCCCCTGCTTTTGCATGCAGAAGGTGCCAGGTTCAATCCCTGGCAGCATCTCCTTGTCTGAAACCGCTGGAGAGCTGCTGCCAGTCAGCGCTTGACAATACTGAGCTGGATGAACCAAGAGCCAGACTCAGTAGGAAGCACCATCATATGCACCCCCAAATTGCCCCCCAACCTTTGCAACATTTTGCTGCAAACACCACATCCAGCTTCTCTCCCAGAAACTTGGGCAAATAGGAAAAGACTCCAGTAGTCAGTCCCCTACACTCTAACCAGTACCCCTTCCCGGAACAGAGTAAAAAAGGACTCAGCGCTCTGCGTTCTAACCACTAGCCTTCACTCCCCATCCTAGAAGCCCTCCAAAATCCCTTTCTATGTAGCCTCTGCACCTTTTTCCCACCAGTGTTCTCGTTCTCTCTCTCTCTCTCTCTCTCTCTCTCTCTCTCTTCTCTCGTGCCAAAGCCGCCGCTCCTTCTCTCTCCAGCACGTCTGCCGAGAGACCCCAGCTGTTTATGTCCATAACTCATTTTCGCATCAATATCCTTGATAACAGGGTTTTTATTCTCCTGGGAAGCAGCCGCCTGTAAATTAGACGAAGCCTTTTCCATCTCTTCTCCCCCCCCCCTCACCAACCCCTCCCGCCCTCCGCGCCTTGGCTCCTTCCCTTGGCATTGCACTTGCAACAGGCTGGCTAGCAAAGGGGAAACGGAAGGTCTGTGTTCTCCCCCAGGAGCTCACTGTCCCGGACCCTTTTCAGGCCAGCAGTTGAGAGAGGTGTGCTTATGGATTCAAACCTCCAGAGTGATGCCAGGCTTTCTGTGGGGCTCCAGGCCCATAACCGGACCAGGAGGAGCAGGGTACAACAGCCAGGCTCTAAACACGGGCAGACCTTATGCTTAAAATGATTTAAATTACACTGCTTGTAACATTTTGTGTATGTTTTAAAAGGGTCTGGAAGCTTGTCAATCATCCCAGCGCCTCTGCATTCATTGGCCAAGGCACTGGAAGGTGGGAGTTAATTTATAGTTTAGGGAGTAACTGGGTATAATCCTGCCCTAAACTACAATCTAGGTATAATCCTGGGCAGAGGCATCGTGGCAGCTGGCTCCTTCCTCCACACATTCGACTCGCACACATTCATCCATTTAATTTGTTTGCCTTAAATATTTCTATTCCGCCTTGTCGCCAGTTACTGGGGCGCCCAAGGCGGCATCTATTTGAAGGCCAGAAATCAGTCTGTGGATGTAAGAACTGTGGCTGGGAGTCCTTGGACACCGAAGGGAGAGGCCTTAAGGCAAGAATACTGGTTTCTGGTGTTTAAGTGCACAGGAGGCACGGACAGAGTCTGCTACTGTCACACAAACAAACAAACACACACACACACACACACACACACACACCCGGGTGCACACATTTCTTTCACCAAAATAGAACGGCCGTACAGAGGCTACACACCGAAATCCCTGAATACGCAGACGTTCCATGTAGAGCACAGGGGAACGGGGAGTTTTTTCCCTGGGCTTTGGGCACCTAAGAGAGTCGGGAATTGCATGCTCGGCATTTTGTGATGGGCTGGAGCAAGACGCGTGTGCATGCGTGTTGTTACAGGAATAACAGCTCCCCCATTACGACCAGCGTCAGGAAAGGAGCAAACCTCATAAAAGCCAGGGGATCTGGAGTCTGGGGTGGACATTTAGCACATTGCCTGGTGGATAAATACAGTGAAAAGATCTGCAAGGCAGCAGAGAACACTCAAAGCCTTAAATTAGAGCCAGCTGGAAAGGAGGGGCCCCTGAGGGACAGGGAGGAATTCACATGAGGAGAAGGGCCCCCTTTACAGGCTTCTCTACCCAGCAAAGCCCCCCCCTCCCAGATAGTAATACTTGGCAAGGCACACTGTTTGACCCAAATATGCCACCTAGAATCTGTATGTGCTGTGCCCTTGAAGGCCATTTCCAGTGCTGGCTATTTTTCCACAGCAAAATCACTTTTAACAGAAAAATGTTCACTAAGCACACAGTTAAACTGTGAGACTCAGGCCATTTAAGTGCTGGAAAGAGCTGGCACAGCAGAATGACCGAGAGCTATTCATGTCCCGAGTTCAAATCTCAATTCGCCGGCAAATAGGTCGCCTTGCACGAGCCGCGATTGGCACAGCTTCAGCTCCTCATTTGTTATCCAGCTACGAGACGACTGGCTTGCTTCACAGGGTGGGCATCAGAAGCATTGAGAGATAACCTACGTGAAATGCTCAGAACAAAAGGAAGAGCCGTCGCTCAGTGGTTGAACCCGATTGCACGCCCAAGACCCCAAAATTCTTCCTTTCTTCTCCTGCCCAGTTATCCCAACTTTGAAACTTGAGAGGCTTCACTTAACAATCCAGCTCTTTTCATCCCAGTCTCTTGGAGTGGGTTGCAGTAGTTTAAAATAAATGTATAAAACATTGAAAAATGGGATTTAAAAATATCCCAAGCAAATAGAAAAAGTATATTAGAGTGCCAGCCTATGCATATTTACTCAGAAACTAGCCCTGCTGTGTTCACTATGACTTACTCCCAGGGAAATTTGCAGAGGATTGTAGTCTTGATGTTAACTTGAGCTACATACACACCGCCTCTCAGGCAGCCCTCCGGAAAGACAACGGCCTAGAAATTAACACATGCCCTTAGGCAAACGTCTCAATTTGCCTCCTGCTGAGTCCTTCTATATGCAAAGCTGGGGCTCTACTACCCAGCTAGAGCCCCTCCCTAAATGGTCTATTTGCAACAGGGCTTTTTATGCCCCGCTGCTCCAGTCCACACTAAAGGATGGAGTCAGCATTGCTACCTGGCTGGCTTTGGCTCCTCTGTTCGCAAGGCAAACAGCCTTCCCTCACGCTCAACCTGGCCACAGCCAGCTGTCCAAAGCTCCGGAACAAAGCGGCAGGATTAACGACTTTGCCGAGGTTAACCTTGTGCCGCCTGGGTGTCCCTCGTTAGAGTTTATCTTTCGCGAGGCCCTCCGGGGCCCGCACTTGGAGCGACCTGCCCTTGCTCTCCTCATTAGCGGCGTTCGTTAAGTCTTTACATGAACGCTAAAAATAATCACCACTGTGCTTTCTGAAGAGGAGAATCATGGAACAAAAGCCACTTTTGGCGGCAGGGGAGAGGCCATCTTTTCTTTTCAAACCCAGCAGCCCATCCGATTGCGCCATGTCTTCGGTCGCTGCACGTCCCTAGCAAGGAGATGTGGGTAGACTCAACTGCGTCTCTCTTGCAGAGCTGGGGGGGAGGGTGCCATTTTACCCCCCACCTCCGAGGACAACGTGTTCCAAACCACAAAGCCTTGGCAGTCCCCCGATTTTAATGATGAACGAGTGGCTTCCCACGTGCACCGTTTTAACAGCATCCAGGAGAGGAGAGGGGGTAACCCTGCCACTTTTAAATGCAGACACACAAATGGTGGCCGTGCCAGCAGCTTCAGACAGGCCTGCTCAGTTTGCAAGTGACCCTTCAACCCAAATGCAATGCGCTGGCTAGTGATGGTGACCCAGAGCTCTATGAATCTCCTGTTTATGCTGCCTGCCTGGGACTGCACAAAGGAAGCAGGGCACACGCACTAGGCAGGCCACAATACATGGGAAGAGGGGGCTTTTGTTTTGCAACCCAGGCAGGCCGGGGGTTTCACTAGTTTCTGGGGCAAAAGGCGTCTGGGTTACAATGCAGACTGTCGCTTCACCTCGCTTGCCTGGGCGAGTAGCAACTGAGTAACAATGTTAACTATAGATTTCCTTTTCACCCTGTTTTTCCTCCAAGGAGTTCAGGGTGCCATAAAAGTCTCCCCCCCCACCCCGTGCGCCACTCACACCCCTTCTCCTCTGCCAACAGAACCCAAATCTACGTTCATTAGGCTTACCATATCGCCGACCGGGACGCTCCGTTTTGCCCTTAAGGGGCGGGGCGGGGGGAGGGGAACGAGAGCGCGCCCGGGCGCGCTCTCGTTCCCCTCCCCCGCCCCGCCCCTTAAGGGCAAAACGGAGCGTCCCGGTCAGCGATATGGTAAGCCTAACGTTCATGAATCCATCACATATTCTTCCTTGCTTCCTCTGCCTGCCTGCCACTCCCTTCCTCTTCCTTGGCTGTCTCTCGTGCCTATTTCTGGACTGCAAGTGCCTCGGGACAGGGACTTGACTTCTGTTTGATGGGGTTGCATAACTAAAGAAGCACACAGTTCCGGGAGGTGGCTTAAGGTGACCGTGCCTGCCTGGCCCACGTCGCCCAGTGGGCTTCCATGGCCAGATGAGGATTTGAATCCAAGTCATCCAGCAGAAGCTTTGCACCGTCTAGCCAACTCTGCTGCTCCTGCGGCAGGCTGGAAAAAAAAAAAAGACAATTAAGGCGGGGAGGCGGGAGCGAAACAGGATAGAGGTTTTGAAAAATGAAGTCTGTTGGTGAGGAAGCGGAGAGAGAAATCTGTTCTCCCGCTCCCGTAAGAATAATCGGCACTGAACTGGCTGGCCAGGTTGGGTCTGAATCCTGTGCTTCACGGAGGCTTTCGAGAGGCAAGGAAGGAAACTTACAGCAAAGAGGGCTCCCAGATTTCACAGAAGACAAATCGGATCAAAACAGCCCACAAAATCCAGTTTCACACAGCGGCCAACGTGGTACATTTCAGTCCCCCAAACCATTCTGTCACCCCAAACGGAAACGCTGCAAAAGGGAGATGAGATCAAGAAAAAGCGGGGCTTGAATTTATGACGAGACTTGGCATCAGCAAAGGAGGGGGAGGTCTAAATCGTGATAGGGGCTTTCCGTCATGTTACAGTGTCACAGTGCAATCCTATGCATGGTTTACTCAGAAGTAAGTCACATTGTATTCAATGGGGTTTACTCCCAGGAAATTGTGTATTGGGCTGTATCCTTAACTGACTTCGCATCGCTACTAGGTTGTTCACCCTGACTGAATTCTCACGGCGCTTCACTGCACAGAGTTTTAAGCTTGTTTACGAGATCGGCCTCATTTCAAAGACCCGTGCAAATTCACTTTGCTGCTTTCAAGTGTTTCTTTTTCATGCACAGTACATGTCCCCGCCCCCCCCCCCCCCCGCCCACTGAGAATGCAGCTTGATGCATCAGACGAAGTGGGTATCTGTTCCACAAAAGCTGATGCTGAAATAAGCGTGTGTGTGTTTTCGTTCAGGTGCCACAGGGCTTTTTGTTGTGCTTGAGGCCTCACAGACTAACACAGCTTTCCCTCTGCAACTGTCCCACCAGAAGCCCCTGAGAAGCCCACAAGCAAGACCCCTCTCCCACCCTCGCACCCCTGCAACCGGTACAAGCACACTGCCGCTGAACCTAAAGCTAGCGCATAGCCATCGAGACACGTAGCCATTGACAGATTTGTCCTCTGTGACTTGGTCCGACCCCCTTTTTTCTGGGGGAGAAGAGGAACTACTGTAGACTATCTGGCAGGGCAGTGGCATTTGGCACTCCTTGGGCAGTGAGAGAAGCAGGGCACCATCCATCACAAGCTCAGAGCGCTTGTGGTTCGCCTCGTACCGCGAGTGTGGTCAGATTGCCCTTGGCCATTTTGCTGTTAATCAGACTCCCAGCTGTGCAGATTTGCAGGCCGTCCAGGGAAGCTGGCATAATTTAATAGGCTTTTCATTCCTCCCTTCCCCAGAAGCAAGCAACACTGCAGACAACCTTTATTTCACTACAAGAAGGGGGGACGGGGACGGTTGGTATATTACAGACATCGGATGACGGGAAAACGCCGTAAACTATTCCAGGAGCTCCCCAGAAGGAGACTTTGCTGCTGGTTTAGCAACAGGGGGCATGATAAGAATACAGTATATAAAAAGACAGTGAGAAGCGCATACCCACACGCGCATGGAACCACACGCAAGCACACGTCTGCAGCACACCGTTCCACGGCTACTGTAGAAATGGATTTATTTTCCTTCCTGGAAATTGAATAACTATTGTAGCGGATGGGCCTTGAAGAGCCCTGCTTGGTAATGTCATGTACACAGATGGATGAGCTGCATGCACGGTTTAAAGAGACTGCGTGTGTGGGAGAATAGCAGCGGAGTGAATATCTCAACCGAAATGGAGTCCTGTGCAGCAGCCTGATCTCGGGAGTATTTACTCAGACAAAAATCCCACCTGAGTGCAAGAGTGCTGAGGCCCAAGTTCACAACCTAACCCCCAAAGCAAGTTCAGCCCCCCAAAAAACAAAAAACCACATCAGTGCTCCCGAGGCTAACCCTGTCCCTGTGTCCTGTCTCCAGCAGCATGCAGCTGCTCACCAAAGATGGCTCACAATGACCCCTAGTGGACAGGTACAGAAATGCAACTCCTGTAGGAAAGGTAGCTCCGCCCACCAAGGTTCATTCTTGTGTGGGTTTCTCAACCAACCCAACACAGTTTTGCTTGGGCTCTTCCTACCCCCTTCCCTGTTCCAGCCAATCGCTCGACAGCACGCAAAAGACTACTGATTATGCCTGGAAAATTATGCCACGCCAGCAGGAAGCAAGAAAACTTAATAATACGCCTGATGGGGGGAAAATGCATCCATTAGTGGTCTCAGAACCATTAGCTAATTTTCCGTTATACCCGCACCTGAAATGCATACGCTCAACTATGTGTGCGATCATCGGTGTGATGTTCTCTCAGATTTTCTCAAGCCCAGCCAAAATAACAAAACAATTCTAATATTAACCGGTAATAATAGTGAAGCAGAAATTTATACTTCCCATTAACCCGGCGCTTTTGGAGTGAGCCCACGGTGGTGTGGTGGGTGATTATGCTGGTGGCGCGATTAGGCTGTTTTCGTCTGATTAAATTCGCCAGCCTGGCATGTCTCGGAACCTAATCAGGCAGTTAAAAGGGGAAAAAAGGGGGGGGGGAGAGAAATTATGTCAACCCCATATGCTGCTACATTAATTATACGGCAACTGGATGATCACCGTGTCAGGGCTTCAGAAGGAGGATGATATTGTAACACGGGAATGTGCCAAACCTCCTTGATCCCGAGTCCAGACCTCTGCAGGCACTGACTGGCGGCAGCTCTCCACCCTACACTCTGCTTTCAACAGTTCAAACTATCCCTTGGCAGGTGCGGCGTGCAAAGCACTCATGTGCTGGGACTGCCAACCCTCCAGGACTGGTCTGGAGTCCACAGGAATCGGTCTCCAGCTCCATTTGCTTTACTGACAAACATGCCAATAGATAGGCTTGAATCTCAGATGGAGTAAGTTAGGATGTGCTCCTGCAAGCAGCATCAGCTATGCGGGTCTTATCACAGAATATCTATGCGGGTCTTATCACAGGCAACTGCTACAGCATCCCTAACAGGTAGCCGTCCAGCCTCTGCTTGGAAATCTCCCAACGATGGAGAGCCTGGACATTTTTCCTGATGCCTAGCCTCAATCAACCTCTCTGTAGTTTCAACCCATTGGTTCTAGCCCTGCTCTTAGGAGCCCCAGAGAGCAAATCCTTCCCTTCTTCTGTGGGACGGCCCTTCTTCAGATACATGCAGGCAGCCTCTCACATCTCCCCTTGTCTTCTTCTCCAGGCTAGACATTCCCAGCTCTTTTAGCTGCTCCTTCTAGGATTTGGTTTCCAGACGCCTCACCATCTTTGCTGCCTTCCTCTTCTAAGCAGACCTGCAACGACCAGCTGAGCTGCGGGTTCCTTCTCTTTGCTCTTGGATCCAATCCCCCCCCCTTCCCCGTCTCTTCCAGAATCCACAGCTCAAACTCTCACTGAGCACACAGAGGGAGAAGGGAGTCATCTCACACTCACATCTCCGCCCCTTCTCTCCAGTAGACCTACAGGGTCTCACGGACCCCCATTCAGGACAGCCAGGGAATGATGAAGAACAATTTATGAGCCTCTTGGCTTATTAACTTCACAAACACTTGCATGACAGCCCAGTGGATTCTGAGCTTAAGGCAAAGAGCCGGCAAAGAGCCGGCCGCCGAGAATTCCATCATGCAACCGCAGTTGATCTAATATTGAAATTATGACTCCCCAACTCATTTCCTAATCCCATAACTATATTTTAACACGGCATCTCCAGAATGCAAAAAAAATACCGGCAGCAATAGACCATGAGTGGAACCAGAGAACAGAGACATACACAGGGAGGGCTGAGGCCTCTCTCGGATCCGCTGACGGAGACCCCGTCCTTCCTGGCTTGCTCCCATCTCTCTCTCAGGCTTGGAGATGACATTGGGTTGGGAGAGAATTAACACTCCATGTAAGCTGCTCAGGGCAAACAAGCCGAGGAGTAAATAAATCATGGGCAGCGTGTCCCTTTCTCCTACAGAAGTGCGAGGCCGGCCTGGGAGCGAACAGCGGAGCGCCGGGCCCTGCGATGGGAGATAACGGGACAAGAAAAGTCGTGTCGGCAAACACAAATGGAAGAGACCCCTTTGTGTGTCCTGTAATAGCTGCTTGCAAGCCCAGAGATATTACCAGCTGTTCTCTTTTATTGAGAACAAATGGTGACCTCTTGTGGGGAGCGGTGGTGGTGGGGGGAGAAGGACAGAGGGCTGTTGCTGGGGGGGGGGGAGAGAAGGCATTCAGGAAAGACCTTTCATCGACACTGTGTCAGCTCAATGACAGCCCACGTGGCGGAAATCTTTCAGGGTGAGGGCTGTGGATTGGGAAGGAGCAGTTCGCAGGCAAACTTTTGGGGCTGGAGACCACATGGAGGGGATGGAAATTGTACCAAAAGCCACAGTGCACAACTGCTGTTATCGCGGCTTGGGGCCTGGGCACCTGAAGGAAGGACCACATTCTCCCACGTGAGCCTCCCGCATAGCGTGTGCATCACCTCTGCTCCCGTGTCCCACTGCAGGCAGACAGAGGCCCGGCCTGTGGGGACATGGTACAGATCCTTTTCGGTGGTGGCTCCCCAGCTGTGAGGCCCAGTAGACACTCACAGTGCAGTCCTGTGCATGATTACTCAGAAGTAAGCCCCACTAGCAATGTATGGTTGCGAGAGTTGGACCATAAGGAAGGCTGAGCGCCGAAGAATAGATGCTTTTGAACTGTGGTGCTGGAGAAGACTCCTGAGAGTCCCTTGGACTGCTAGGAGATCAAATCAGTCAATTCTAAATGAAATCAAGCCTGACTGTTCCCTGGAAGGACAGGTACTAAGGCTGAAACTCAAATATTTTGGCCACCTAATGCGAAGAGAGGACTCTCTGGAAAAGACTCTGATGCTAGGAAAGATTGAAGGCAAAAGGAGAAGGGGAAAGCCAAGGATGAGATGGTTAGACAGCATCACCGATGCAACAAACATGAAAATGAGCGAACTCAGGAAGACAGTGGAGGACAGGAAGGCCTGGCGGGATATGGTTCATGGGATCACGAAGGGTCGGACACGACTTAACGACTGAACAACAACAACAACAAAAGCCCCACTATGCTCAATGGGGCTTACTCCCAAGTAAGTGAGCATAGGATTGCAGCCTAAGACACTTCTATTGCATTTGGGTTTCCTTCAATTATCCTGCTCTGCTGTGGATTTATTTTTTGCTCACTCGGTTTGCTCGTTTCTGTTGGTTGTGTGTTTGTTTGGCAGGCTGCTCTCGTTTGTTATGGGGCTTTTATTTGGTTGTTGCACATTCCGACTGAAATGTTTTTCACTGAAACTGTAAGCCGCCTGGACAGTTCTTTACTAGAACAGAAAAGGCAGCCTAAACACGTATACCAAGAAACAAAAACAGATTTACCGTCCTAAGTTGGATTCCAGCTCTGCAAGAAAATATTTTGCGTCCTATTTTTTACACAAGTGACAGTCGCAGTTTTGCCACACTAGCTTTTCCAACGGGAGGAGTCCTGGGTGGGTGGGGAATAGGAAACTTTCCTCTCTTGCGCTCGCTCTCATTTATGGCCAGTTCTTTTCAACATGCACCAGAGAGGACACACGCGCACTCATGCTCAGTCCTGACATGGTCCGTCATTTGGCATGCAGCTGCGCCCTCCTTTCCTGCACACGGCTGTGCACCCTGATACTGTGCCTGGGAGCAGAGCCACTCCATCTGGGTGGGCAGCACCAGCGCGAATGGACGCGCACGTACGGAAGATGTGCATGGGCAGAAATGTCAGCAGTTAGAGAGCCAGACTAGAGCAGAGGTTGGGGGTGGGAGAGAGAGAGAGAGAGAGGGAGAATCTAAAGTTCAGGCAGGGCTGAGGCTGCCAGCCAAGACTTTCGGCTCCCTCCTCTCCCTTTTTGTTCCTTCCCCAAGTAACTTCTCCAGCGTGCCTCAAGAGCGGCAAATGAAGCCGCCATCCTCCACCATCAAGGGGATTAATTAGCCATTGTTTTTCAAACAAATGCAGCTATTAATCGCTGTTTATATTAAGCATGCAAAGTTTTCCACTTTGTCCCAGGCTTCCGGCTCCTTCCCCTGCGTGCGTGAGGAGGTCCAGGCTTTGGATGGGGCTGTAGGGCTAACGAAAATGGGGGGGGGCCAAGGACTTCCTGCCAACACACACCCAGAGAACAGTGTGCAGTCCAGCAAGGCTTGGGGGGGGGGGTTGGTCACTGCTATTATTTAACCTACCCCAGGCCTGAGCCCTGGCCCTGCGCAGAGATCTGGCGAGTCTTCGGTACATGACCTGAATGAGGAATCTTCCTCGTTCCTCAGTTTCCCCGGTCTGCTTTAACTGCTAGGCCCCACTTCCCTTTGCCCAACCAACGGGAATGAATCAGAGGGCCATGGCAGGCACCCCCAGATGCCTCTTATTCCCCCCATCTTGGCCTTTGTACTCGTTCTCTCAGTGAGGAAGCCACACAACTGACCTGTGTGAGAGGAGCTCCGCTTATCCCCTCTCAGCGCCTTCTAGACCTGTGCTAATCTATTCTCTGTGGGGGGGGGAGGAAGAGGCCTCACTTCGCCTCCCCGCTTGTCACCGGCACTGGCAGGCAAGGCAACCCCGCCTGCAGCCAGGTTTCAGGCCTCAGCTGAGTCATCGCTTTCTCTGGTGCCCTCTAAAGGGGGTTGCTAATATTATTACATTCATCAATCCACATCATTAGTGTAACACCGTCCGTGTGCAAGGTGAGAAGACCTTGTGTGCCCCGAAGGGCGCACAATCGAAAACTCTGCCAGCTGGACGCACAGCTCAAGGGCGGCATGAGGTCCCAAACCCATCATGGGGCTTGCCTGGCGACCTGGTGGCCGTGGGAGCATCCGATGCTCAGTCGGGGGGGGGGGTCCCATGGGCGGTTCTGAGTAGGGCTTTGCCCCAGCTCCCTGGTGCCCACACTTGGCAGCGGCTCTGCCGGGTCTAGCTGATGGCAGCTCCTGAGGCACTCCGCTGTACTTTAAAATGACTGCAGTGCAAACCACCTCTGAGGCCCTTCTTAGGGCCAAAAGACGAGGCAGGAGGACTGGATTCCCCTCAACCCCCCTCTTAAAATCCACCCTTTCCGTGAAGCCGTTGGCACCGTGCCTGAGCTGCTCGCATTCCCTACTGCAACTAAGCTGAAGTACAGTACGTGTAACTGAAAGCACTTGAGCTCCCCCATCTACCCCAGTCTCCAGTTCCAACTTCCTGTTCCCCCTTTATCTTCACCCCTCCCTGGTGTCAGTGTTGAGATTGTAGGTTCCTTGGGGCAAGGACATGGAACTGTGCACAGACTGACAGGTCCTTGCCCCGAGGGGCCTACAATCTATCTAGATGCTGCATAAGCTGCAACCTTATACATGCTTAGCTGGGTATAAGCCCCATTCAGTACAGTGGGACTTACTTCTGAGTGGACATGCTTCGGATTGCACCATAACTGATAACAAACGAGAGAGTCACAAGGATGCTCATTTACGCCCACAGGCTCAGGACATTTTGGAGACCAGAGGCAGGGGGTCCAAAATGTACCCCCCCTTAAACTGGTTAACCCAGCGGAGCACAACCCACAGAGCAAGGAGGAAGAAATGCAATCCGTCTGATGCCTTCGGGCCAAGGACTCGCATTCAGGCCAGCTCAGTTTGGGGGACGCATGTGGAGAGTCACACTGACGACATCCAGTTTTCTCCCTCTGGCTCTCTTTTTTCTCCCCCGTTTGGGCAGATTGTGCCCCAGGGATCAGATCTGCCCACTCCCCACTGGACTACCCGGAGCGGAAGCCCAAATCTGCTGGCGGAGGTCGCCGAGCCGACACACGGGAAGTGGGTCTATTAGACAGGCCAAGGGGCCATTTTGAAGGCGGCCGTTTTGCCCACCTAGTCTCTCCACCCCTCTCTCCCTTGCCGTGGAGTCTCTTTCCGAGAGATGCTATCAGCTCCCCGCCCGCCTTGATGTTTGCTGACGATGCTGTGGGAATCCTAACGAGGCAGCGCCAGAGGAGACCGCCACTCCAGCTGCTTTTGTGGCCTACAAAGGGAAGCGGCGAGGAGGCCTGGAGTGCGTGGCTCTCGCAGAACGCCTCCTCCGAGCCCTGCCTCTTAGACCTCGCTGGAAAAACACAAAAACCATTTGAGACACCATCTTGTCCTTCTTGCAAGAAGGCAGATAAGGTAGGAGGTGTCCGACTGTGATGTGCGGCAGAACCATCAAGGCGATGTTTACGTATTTATGCATTTCAATGTCAAACGTGGAGACCCCCCCCAATGTCCCCCCCATCTAAGGGGACCGTTAGGGCAGCTGGCCATTGCAACAGTTCAGGTATCGTGGCACGACCATTAAGCATTGCCACAAGGAGAAGAAACAAAAGCAGCCAAAATCACCATTTCACGATTTGCTGTCAGAGCCGGGAGCACAGACGGAAGGCAGCGGAGCAGAAGAAGCGAAGAAACGCTGGGTGGAAACAAAGGTTTTCTCACTGCTTCCCTTCGGAAAGGTGGAAGCGACTGGGCCAGCTGGACCTCTTTGGGAAGGCAGTTCCGCCATCACCTGGGAGCTGCTACCAAGAAGGTCCAGTCTCTCATCCTCACCAACCACGTCTCTGCCAGCGATGGAGTGCAGGGCAGGGCATCCAGGAGATGGTCCTTCAAATATCCACTCAGGGCTCTGAAGTCATAACTAGCACCTTGAATTGGGCCCAGAAACACAGTGTGGGGTGGGGTGGGGGGACGACACTGGCACCATGTAATCAGACCAGTAGGCTCTGGGAAGGACCCTGGCCCCCAGAACCAAGCCACCTTGACAGAGCCAGTGAGAGGAAACACAAGTTTGAAGGCTTAAAAAAAAAACCAAATCAAGAGGTTCAGGGGCTGAAAGCCATGCCCCTGCTCTGAACTGGATACCTTTTTTCCATCACCCCAGGCGTGCAAGCCCTGTTTGTGGGCTGACTCTGTGGGGAGGGAAAAAGCCACTCTGCGCACGCTCAGGAGTCCTGGTTCCAGAAGTCGCCCCAACAAGGAAAAAGGCACAGCCCTGGAACTGAACACAGGTGTTGAGGCTTGGTCCAGTGTGCTGCGATGCAGATTAAGCTCTAAGCTCTTTTTCACATCGCAGAAAGCAGGTGCGGGGAGTATGCTAAAGGCGTGAGGCTAAGCAAGCCAGGGTTGCTCTGCCAGAGAAGAGATAGCAACACAATTCCATTCCACCAGATGCTGTGAAAAATAATAATATACCGTACTTTTCATCCCTTCTTCCTTAACCCTCTATCTCCTGGCCCCTCTCGCCCACCCTCCCTTTTAACTCTTCCCCTGCCTCAGCACACTGGAGGCTAACAAAAGCCACCTGTGGCAAACTTAAGAAAGATGCAGAAGAGCTGGGCAGGCTGCAAAATGAAATGGATCATTCCAGGGCTCTTTTGCACCCCACTCTATTTCCATGGGTACGTCGACATCATTCCCTTCACCGAGGGTCCATAGCTTGGTCTCTTTCCTCTCCCCACCCTCAAGAGCCAAACGCAAGGGCACCAATTCCATGTGTTCAAACACAGAAGGGCAGGCTGTAGAAAGAGGGAGGGCAGCGGGTCCAATTTTAGAAGCAAAGGGACACTTATGAGTGCCCAAATCATCACCTTGATGTTACTTTTACAAGAGCCCTGTAAGTCTTGTGCCCGTATTGTAGGTGGGGAAGACTGAGGCTAGAAGAGAGTGGCTCGTGCCCAAGGCCACTGCCTGAGTTCACAGCAGAGGCAAGATTCGAAGCAGGGAAATCCAGTGTCTCCTGGCACTGCGCTACCCTAGCAAAGTGTAAATGTGAGGGGAACAGCAGAAGCCTCACTCGCCCAGGGCTTGCTTCCCCACAGCCCCCTCTCTCCCCAGCAAAACAAAAAGAACTTGGGGAGAGGAGAATGCAGGGAGGGGGAAGCCACCTGGGGAAAGGTACAGCTCCCTTCATCTACACATCCCTTTTGCTTTCAAAAATTGGATCCCCCTAACCCCACCCCACTTTCTAAACTATTTGGGCAGTTTCCTGTTTATATCCGTCCCAACTGTCCCTATTGAGCAGGGACGGTCCCTATTTTCCGATAGCAGTGGCAAGGAAATAAATGACTGTCTCTATTACAGAGAGGAGGAACAGTGGGGGGGGGGGGACTGGCAGGTTGCATGCCAGGTAAGTTAGGGCAGTGTTGGCACAGTGTCTCGGGTCCTGTCCTGGGTCAATTCCGGCAGCCATTTTGAAAAAATTCACACCGTTTGGTGAATTGAAAACCCCTTTCCCATTTTGAACAAGGAGGTAAATTTATAAACGTGTACACACACACACACACACACACACACACACACACACACACACACACACACAGAGAGAGAGAGAGAGAGAGAGAGAGGCAGATATGTAGAATAAAATCCTCCCTGAAAATCAATCCAAATTATGCCAGCAAACAAGACAAGCCATTTTAGAGTAATTTGGTTATTCTGTCGTCCCCCCTTCCCCCCTCCACTTTGCAGCCCCAGTAGAATACATGCTTATTAAGAACACCCACCCTTGAAGTCTAGGCTTCACCGAAGGAAAGGTGTGGGAGGGAAAGGAGGGGGAAACAAGGCAGCCAAACGCTCCTCTGCCATTGTCAACGTGACAACGTGCGCGAAGAGAGACAGGAGGGCTGCTGAACCTCTGAGGGCTTCACAAACTGACTACTGTGTTGTCTCACACATGGGAGGAAGGATTGTGGAGTCGCAAGGAGCCCACCTCCAGCCAGCAAGGTTGGGAACAAAAGAAGCTGCTGTCTGCGGAGTCTGGCTCTTGGTCCATCTAGGCCAGCATTGTCAAACACTGGTCAGCAGCAGCCTTTGGGGATTCAGATGGGAATCTTTCCCAGCCCTACCGGGAAGATGCTAAGGATTGAAACTGAGACTGTCTGCATGCATATCAGGGGGGGCTCCTCCACTTCGCTACAGCCTGTTTCCCACCAGGCAATTACTGAACTAGAAAGATAGCTTGGGGCCGAGGGTGTATCGCTCTGTGCCGGCACAAACTCCCAGTGTGAGACAGCTGTGAAAACAAGGCACATTCCACGCTAGGAATCATTAGGTTGAGAGGGGAGGGAGAAACCAGCAGATTGACAATGACATGATCGGGGCTCATAGAATCATAGAATGTTAAAGTTGCAGATGAAACCTGAAGGTCATCTAGTCCAACCCCCTGCTCAGTGCAGGCAACTACAGCATAGTAGTAAAACAATGCATTTGTGGAGGAAGCAGAGAAAGAAACGTTTTCCCTTTTTCTTGTAACAGGAGAATTCAGGGTTCAGGGCAGGAGATTCAGGTCAGATAAAAGGAAGGTCATCTTCATGCAATACCTAATTAATTTGTGGAAATCAGGGACCACAAGAGGTGGCCAGAAAAGGGAATTAGACACATCTATGGAGGTCATGTCTATCATTAGTTACTAGTCCTGATGAGTATATGTTACGTAGAACCTCCAGCTACAGGGGCAGTTTGCCTCAGAATTCCAGTTGGAAGGAGACAATGGTGGGAGAGGGGTATGCCTTCCTCTCCTGCTTGTGAGAAACAGAGTGGACGAGACGGGCTTTGAGCATGATCCAGCCAGACTGGCACACAGGGAGATGTATTCCCTGCTGGCAGAGTCTTTCTAGAAGCTTCTTTTTGTGCCCCGGAGGACAGCCAAGGCCAAAATGCATCACTGTTCAATGAGGAGCTTTTCTTCCGAGCTCCCCCTTTTTTTGGGGGGGGGGCTTCTGCTTTGGGTCAGTTGGCAATTCTAGTTGCTTCTGTCTGGAGTAGCAGCGAAGCAGGCATCTTGAGAAACTGCCAGGAGACACAGCCTCTTATCTAAATCCATCTGCCTGGTTCCTGTGGACCATCACCTCGCCTCTTATCTGTCAGGCGTACTAGAAATCTAATCTAGAGATCAAGAGCCAGCTGCGTTGAGGTCCGTGCTGCATTAGAGGCCGTTCTTGTGCAGATTTCATACGGAGTCGCTGGAGGGGGGGGGCGTTGTTTCTGCTTTGCTGCCAGCTCCTTCAAGCAGGCGAGAGGGGGCAAGCTTGAATCGCACTGGCAGCCGGGCAGAGCAAGCAAAAGCCTCTGGTTTCCTGCTGCACCAGATCCCAGCTGTTTGTTCGCCAGGAGCTGCAGCAGCCGGTCCACCCCTTCGCAAGGGCCTGGACACTTTGCAAACAAAACAAGCCAACCATGGGCATCGCCCAGGAGTCAGGACCAACTGCGAGATGCGGCGGCTGAAAATGTCAAGAACTCAGCTTTGGGAATTGTGACTCAGAGAACATCTGAAGCTGCCCTACCGAGTCCGACCCTCGGTCCCTCGAACTCGGTATTGTCAACACTGACTGTCAGTGGTTCTCCAAGGATCTGTGTCAGCCTCCTGAAGATGCCAGGGACTGGGTTTCGATGCTCTATCCTCTCCTCCGCTCTTCCTCTGTCTTCTGCTCCATTCCCCTCTACCTTTTTGAACCCAGGGAGTGGCAGAGGTGGGTGGATGGAGATGGACAGCAGGCGCGCACGCTCCCAAGGCAACCGCCTCAGTCGGCCGCATGAAGGGCCACCACCCTGTCCCCCCTGCTGCCGCTGCTCTGTTTACAGTTGTCGTTCTTTTCAACAAGGACAGTCAGATGCTTTGAGCTGGACAAAGATGAGACAGAGTGCAAAGAGCCACATTTAAACTGCTGTGCCTTGATTTGGATTTTCTTTCTCGGCTGCTCTCACTTCTTCCGATAAACGCCCTGGCAGGGTCCTCCCCCGGCCAGAGACAACAACTGCGTAAAAGCCTCGGTCCCTGAAGCTAGTGGCAGGATCTAAAGGGCCAGGAAGGAGCTGCTCCTACAGATTTCAGAGGGAGCTGCTGCATCTCTCGACAGAAACAGTCTTTGATCATCTGCATTCAGCAATGGCTGCTGCTCCCCCCCCCCCCAGCTTCCTTTTCAATAGCTTTTCTGTTGTTGTTTTCCCCCAAAATTTGTCTTTAGAAGCAAGGAGGTCAGAGCGCCTGGGAAGGGGGTGGGTAGAGGAAGGGCACAGCCAGGGAGCCCCGTTAAATATTTAACCAGATGTAACCCTGCTGCTGATTCACATCTTGTTCCCTTTCATGAGAGGCGCTTGAAGAGGCAGAGAAGCTATCAAGGCAGATGGATGGAAAGAGAGAAAAGGAAAGAAAATATGGATGACAGGTGGAAGTTTAGAATTTCCTAGTAGCGGGGGATTTCAGGCCTTGGAAGCGGGGGACAGAGTCAGAGCATTACCCCATGGAAACAATGCCATCTACCCTGACTGGCAGCATCATTTGATCTAGACCAGGGGTCTTTCCCAGCCCTCACTTGAGATGCTGCAAAGAACCGAAACTGGGACCTTCTGCATGCAAAGCAGGGGCTCTTCCAGCGAGCAATGCCCTGCTACATACAAAGCTCCTGCCAGCTGAGTCTACATAAGCCTTGGTTTATTATATAGCTCAGCATTGTCAAGCACTAGCTGGCAGCAGCTCACCAGGGATTCAGAGAAGGGATCTTTCCCGCCCCTACCTGGAGACGCTCCCAGGGATTTAATCTGAGACTTTCTCCAGGCAAAGCAAGTGACTAAGCTAATACACGATCTGTGCTTGGCAGACTACCCCCCCCCCCAAACTATATAAAACGTTAAGCGTTCATATTATCAGTTATTTCTGTGGCAAGCGAACATAAGTGGCTTCTTGGAAACACAGGATGCCATCGCGAACCTGCTGTCCTCCACCCAGCCAAAGTCCACTGGCCCAGAGCATTCTGGGAAACTGCACCATAGTTTAATGTTGGCTCCAAAGTCTGTGCATGTGTTATCCAGGGGTGGAAGATGGCGGTGGCGGCGGGCAAGACAAACGTTCCTGAATCAGGGGAAGCAAACACTGCAAATGACGCTCATTTCCACCAGTTGAGCATCTGTTTAGTCGAGCCGTTGGCGCTAAATATTTTTATCCTCCTAACTGGCGGGAGTCTAATGGGGAGGGAGGCTGGGACGGTGCTAGATTAATGGGAGGGCACTCCCAGCTGGAGCGCTCCTGCAGCGAACAGTGTAAGCTGGCAACGTAAGTGAGATTGATAGCCCTAGAAGAAGCCCCGGAGTACATCTGGCTTTGCGATTCGGAGCTGATCGGAGGGAGACCTAGGGAAAATTAACTAGAGGGGGAGAGGATTGAGTGTCCAAGCTGGTACACAGGCGGTCGCCATCGGGGTGCTCTACAGCTGTTGCGAGGGCAGGGTCAGAGCCCCCAAAAATGGAACAAGGCGGAAATCACAGCATGAGGAGAGGATTGGGGGGTTAAAGGCCCACAGTGGGTCTGTTCCGACAACGAAAAGGGGAGGTCAGACAATAAGTGCAAAAATAGGGTGTGATGGCCCTGGAAGAAGAGAGATTGGAAAGGCGGAGAAGGGGCAGAGTGCAATCCTAGAGGGGCTCTGTATTAGATATTAGGAGCTCAGGGCTGTCATCAAGGGCACACACAGAGTGATATTTCCTGGTGGCAGCGCACAGAATGTACAAGGAGCCCTGCTGGGGTCAGGTCAAAGGAGGCCCCTCAAGTCCAGCATCCTGTTTCCTCTCCGGGAAACCCACAAAGGGCTTGAATGCAACAGCTCTATATCCCCCAACTGGTATTCAGAGGTATACTGTGCCTGTACATTGAGGTTTCAGTTACCCCTGCTGTAATTAAGGCTAAGCACATGCAACTGGAATAAGTGCCAGTTCTCCAGTTGGCTCCTGCTTTTCTTTTTCCCTCCCCTTCTTCTGTGGTCTCCCTGTGTCGACTTGTTGATTGTTACCACCTCAGGGCAGGGGCCTGACCTCCTACGGTGTGTTTCATGGTCTGTGTGGCATTCTACAGTCTCAAAAGCAGCCAAACAGTGCCGCAAACAGGTGGGGCTCCAGACCCCCGAAGGTCAGGATACTGTCAAAACAAACGCCATGCCATAATGTACATAAAAATAAATAAGGCTGCAATCCTATGTGCCCGGGAACAACTCCCACTGAACTCAGTGGAGCTTACTTCTAAGTAGAACACGCAAACAGAGTTGCATTGTAGGTGGACAACAAAACAAAGGTCATTTTAAAATGACATCAGTAGACAAATCAAATCTCAACTTGTAGTTTGTTCAAACTACCACCACCCCCTTTTACTGCGGTCAAAGCCAACAGCCACCACCAGAACTGTAGGGCAGGAAATTTCATGTGCTACATACAGGATGTATCCTGTGAAGTGGGGCTGCCTAAAAACTACCTCGGCTACAGTACTAGACTGTTCCTGTTTTACTTGCCTATGATGTGGAGTACTGAATGCCTCAAGGCGAAGCTTCCATGAACTGCATGACGAGGATTGTTTTTACAGATTGATTTCGTTGTTGTAGTTGTTGAGGGCTAGTAACTTGTGCAAGGTTGGGAAATCTAGCCAGGCTTAAAAGGGGACAGAGGGGGGTGTTGTGGTTTAATTGAGTTTCGGTCTTCCACTCAATGTTGTTTGTAAGTGCCCTGCCCAATTATCTTGAGACCAACTTGCTTTGTGGCATGCCCAGGGTCTATTATCCCCAATTTCAAATTTTCCCTTTGCCGAATGCCAAGTTGTTTGGTGGGGGGGGGAAGGGGGGACACAGGGGGGGGGAGTTGAGGGCAATATAAACCACTCAGAGAAGAAAAGCAATTAATCTTCTTCAGGAACATCGCAACCACATGAGCCCTGCCACCCAAATTAAATTTTAACTTGTCTCATAAATCTTCTCCTTAAACTCCCCTTCTTACAACCAGCTGCTCCAGCAGACGGGCTGGAAATGTCCTTGAAACTCGGGGGACCAGAGCCGAAGCAGAGCTTGCCCCCCCGCCCCCCCCCCCCCCCGTGCCCTGGTTGAAGGTAGCTGATCGAGGGGCTAGTTACTAGAACAGGGCAGCTCTACCGCAGCGGCAAGCTGGGGAGGCGGGGCATGGAGAAGAATTGAGCCTGGGGGACGGCAACCTCCCTGCAATGGTTCAAAGGACCGCCAGATTTTTTGGCAGAGGTTGGATTTCTGCTCCTGGTGCCCTGGATCTCCTCCAGCTCAGGTAATTAAAATCCTGGGCCCCTTTCGGCTTTGCTGCTCATTCTGAATGCAAACATCATCAAAATCGCTCCCTTTGCAGCACAGGTACAAACACACACACCGCTGTGCCCTGTCCCCGAAACAGCGACATCGCAGTCAGTTCGGGATTTAAAAACCTCCACTCTTCCCCAGAGGTGGCTGCATCTTGGGGAGGGGAGGAAGTAAAGTATGACTCCCTGAACCGCCAAATCTGTTCCTCCAATTATGCCACCTGCAAAAGAGGTAAAGAAATGAGATGGGGGGGGGGAGTTTTGGCCATGCTGCTTAGGTGGTGGTAGCTTAGTGGCTAGGAGACTGAACTACGACTCAGGACTCCCCAAATCTCGCCTCTGCCAGGCGGCCTTAGGCAAGCTGCTTCCCCTCAGCCTCAGTCTTCCCTATCTGCAGTACGGGGATAATAATATAGTACTTAACTTATAAGATTGCTATAAGGGCATCAACATACATGTTAAGGACTTTGTACTCTCAAAAAGAGCTATATAAATGTTAACTATTACCCTGAAGTATTCAGACTAGGCATCGGAGGACCTGGTCCTCCAATCCTTGCTGGCTGGAACTAGGCTCCTGCTTGTATGGGATCAGACACTTAGCTCTGGCCCCAGGGCTGGCCCAAGACCTCTCAGAACTTGAGGCAGTGTGCCAAATGCTGCCCCCTAACCTGGTAACACACTAGTCCCCTCCTCTGCTGCTTCCTGGATATGAAAAAGAGGGAAGCAGAGAGGAAAAGGAAGTGTGGAGGAGAGGAGAATGGAGGTGGACTAGAGCATCAGAGACACTCTAGCCCATCACTCTCTTCTCCTCCACATTTCCTCCTCCACTCTGCTCCCCTCTTTCTTCTTCATATCCGAGCAGCCTACGAAATAGTAAAACATTGATTAAAACAAAGGGAAAAAACCAGAAACCTTAGAAGCCTGCACCCCCAAACAGCCTCCAGCGCCCCTACGCCCTGGGGCCCCCGCCCTCCCTAAAGACGCCTCGCAGAAGGAGGATATCTGCCTGAGGCAACTGCCTTAGTTGGCCTCACAGTCCACTATAGCCGACTTGGCCTGACAGCTGGCTCTCCCAGGTCCCAGAACTCAAAGTCCTGGAGGTTCACTCTTGCCGAGGTTTGACAGGCTGAACCACTGAAAAAACTGGCCCACGATTTACCGGTACCTAAGAATCTTGGTAGCTGGGCAGAGATTTGAACCTGGCCCAACTCTATCCTGCAGCAGAGCTGGTGCTTGGGGGTGGGCGTCCTAGAAAGCACGATGGATCACCGTGCAAAGCAATCGTGGAACTAGTTCTCCCATTCAAATGAAAGCCCGCGTTTCCCACACCCCTAGAAAGCAGCCTGAAGCGGAAGCCTATTGGCACCACCCTCAGAGTGGACGTGTCGGTACTGGAAGGCAGAAGGCGCAGTCAAGACCTCGTTGGGAGGGAGGCAAGCTGCAACTGAGCAGACGGGCAGGCACAGAGCAGGCAGGTGGGGAGGGCTGGAGCTAGGGCTGAGCCCTCGACTCACTCCAGAAACAAGTCACCCAGGCCAAAGAGCTGAGCCAGATTCGGGGGGGGGTATAGGGGGGGAGGTGAAACCCCATTGGTCCCTTAAGGTTGTGAGCCCTTTGAGGCCAGGGAACCATTTACTGATTTACTTTCCTATATAAACTGCTTTGTGAACTACTCCTGTTGAAAAGCGGCATATAAATATTCTTAACAACAATAATTACTGTGTCACTAAAGGAGATGATGTAATGGTATTATAACAGTGTTTGAAACAAGAAATACACATTTTTGATCCACTGTTGAAGCAGAAGGGAAAGGTACACCCTCTCCCACCATTGCTCCCCTGCAACTGGTATTCAGAGGTAGACTGTATCTGAACCGGCAGGCTCCTCGTAACTATCAAGACTAGTAACCCATGATAGACTCGTCCTCCATGAATTTGTCTCATCTACTTTTAAAGTCATCTGAGCTAGCTGTTATCACCACATCTTGTGGCAAGGAATTCCACAGACTAATGATGTGCTGTGTGAAGACGCACTCCCTTTTGTCCGTCCTAAATCTCCCACAGTCAGTTTCATTGTATGACCCTGGGGTCTAGTTGTGTGTGAGTGGAAGAAAACGTCTCTCCACACATTTTCTAAGTGTCAATCATTCATGTCCCACCTTCATCGTCTTTTTCTCAAGCTAAAAAGCCCCAAATATTGTAGCCTTTTCTCTATTAGGAAGGTGCTCCAGCCCTCTGCTTATGTTGGTTGTCCCCTCCTCTAGGTTTTCAGCTCTACAATATCATTCTTGTGGGGTGGCAACCATAACACAGTAACAGTAACAGACTTCAAGTGCATCAATACAAATTAAGATTTAAATTTTTAACTATCCCTCAAATGTCAAAAGCAACAGAAAAATAATAATAATAAACACGTACCCAGGTGAGGAAACTGGGACATTTCTGTGAGCTGGATGAGAATGGACTTCTGTTACTGATGTTGAGGACTAGTAACTTGTCCCAAAAGTCCAAAGTTTGAAATGCTGGAATGTTCCTGTTTGCATTCTGCAGTGGTACAGTCCCAGGAGGACTCAACCACCTGACTTTGGCATAGGTCAGTGCTCAGTGCTGAGCATCCCTGGGTTGTCTGGCAGGGGCGTGGACAGGGGCACAACGGGTTCATGAGCTGTTCAAACTGGAAACAAAAATGGGCCATTTATTTTGTGGCCTCTGGAAGAACGGGAGCATCTGGGCTCTGCCAGGGAGTGCAGAGGAGTACTGTATTCAGAATGGACAGATGGCAACAGGGCGACGAGGGAAAGCGAGACACGGGGGACGCAGGGAGAAGTGCTGCAGTCGGCATAAATGTTTGCAGTGGCCTTTAGGCAGTGCATGGGAGGGTGGAGATGTGAGGCCCTGTGGAGGTCTCTGGGGTTGTGACCGGGTCGACAGCTCAGAACAGAGCAGGGAAGAAGGGCCCAGAGGGGGTCCAGCTGAGCCCCTGTCTGTTCCCATCGCGTCTCTCTGTTGCTCTAAGATGTGCTCCTTACTTGCAGAATAAGAACAGCCAACAGGCTGGGGACAAGGGGCAGGGGCAGCTCCTGTCTTCCAACCACCGCCACCACCGTCCGTTTAAAAAGATAGACATTTTCAGCACCCTGGGCAACAACGCACAAAGGAACACAAAGCATCACAGAGTCACAAGTCAGGATGCTGCATCTCTTGCACTCATCTCTTCCAGCTGAACGGACACTGGCAGCAGACTGAAGCGATAGAGTCGTGCAGTGGCAGGGTGGATGTGACAATTTCCGACGGCGGGCAAACAGTCACTGAATGCTCAAACCTCTCTAAATAAAGGGGGGGGGGACCGTTGCAAATAGAAACTACCACATCAAGGAGAAAGGTCCTAGCTCAGGACCCTCCCTGCCAGGCTAGTCTTCTACTTGCGAGGAGCAAACTGGGCAACCCTGTTAAAAGAAATGCAACTGGCTGCTTACATTGGCACAGTCCATTTGACCACCTCAACTGTGACGGGTTACCTGACTGCCTCTCCTAAATAAGATTATGTTAAATAAACATAATCTAAAAACACAACATGCCACTGGCCTTCCTTGCATCGCTCCCCCTCCTCCCACTACCTGGAAGGTCGAGGGGAACAGAGCAAGAGCGTGGAGGAGAGGAGAGCGGTGAGCTAGAGAGTCTTGGACGCTCCATCCCACCACTCTCCTCTCCTCCCCATTTCTTCTTCCACTCTTTCCCCCTCTGCCTTTTCAAAAACAGATAGTGGGAGAAGTGAGGAGTGCAGGCAGACATCCCAAGGCAGCCTGAGCCAAACCACTAGCATCCAGCACAGGCAAGAGCTTTCAATGGGTGCCTGCTGGAGTTGCATCGCCATCCTTGTCTCTTAAATGAAAGAACGGGCTCTTTGCAACTAAACTACACTTGACAACGTTCCCCATGGAATTTACATTTCCAGGAAGCACAGGACAGGCCTCCTTTGGGCTGGCATTTAATGCGCCCACAGCTAAGCAGGTATGGGAGATTAAAATTACTAAACACACACAATTGGAACTAAAAAAGCATAAAAGGGCATTATTATGTATTTTGCCGATTTTATGAGATCGGGCTTTTGTTTTAAAAAGTGTTTCTTTTTTTTTTTTAATCTTAGTTGAGCCAATCCCATCCTGCTTTTCGACCCTCGAAAGAACTCCCAGGGTGGCTTACAAAGCATCACCATCAGAACACAGCAGGGGACGACTGAAAATTAAAATGGGAGACAAATTTAAACCTCGTAAGCAAAACAAAGAAACCCTGAAAAACCAGCGAGGGGCAAGGCACTGCCTCGCTCTGAGTAAATATGCAGATAAAACCCCAAAAGGCGAATGGGTTTGCCACCCAAAGTGGCAGAACCATGAATGTGGGGAGGAAAAAGAACACTGGTTGGTACCCGCAGTCAGACCCCACCCAGTTTAGAATTGTCAAGCACTGACTGGCAGCGGCTTGCTAGGGGCTCGTTCAGACAGGGTCTTTCAGAGCTGTGCCACATGAGTCAGCCCTATAGCTCCACGTTGTCAAGCACTGGCTGGCAGCATCTCTCCAGGGTTTCAGCCAGGGGTCCTTCCCAGTGCTTCATGGAGATGCCTCCAGGGACTGAACCTGCTCTTCCACTAAGCCAAGGCCCTTTCCCGTTAACTTTCAGGGGGTGACCTTCTTGGAGGTAGATTATCCAACAAGGCTCTCGTGAGGGCCCAGAGCGGGTCGCTGCCACATCTGCCCTTCCTGCTTTCACGGAGAGGATATGGTACTTATGGATGGCGGGGGATGACCCAGCCTGGCTGTTTCCAGCATTCCGTGGGTCTGCCCCACCTCCCGCAAAAGGTCCCAAATCGCTGGCTGCTGCACCGATATTCCTCAATGAAGATCTCTGCCCTTCTCCGTTGGCCTCTACAGGCCCAGTCGCCCACCGAAGGCAGCAATGCAATGGGAGAGGTGGTGAGCATGTGGGGGCAGGCAGGGCCCCCGCCTCTGCTAGGCTTAATGGGGGAAGGGGAGAGCAGCAGCCGAAACAATGCCCACGGAGGTATTAAAATAAATTATTTTGGCCGTTAAGCTTCGGTGCATCGCTTGCGCTGGCAGCAACGCCCTCCCCCTGCTCCCCCTAGCAGCCACAACTGCTGGAAGCTCGCCCAGCGACACACAAGGTGATAAAACCCTATGTTTTATTTTATGCCTTAAGTATGTGGATCTCATTTTATGTTATAGGCTTCTCTGTTCCTAACTCCAAAGGGCCCAAGATGGAAAGCGGTGCGTGTGTATAAGGCAAATGGGAGGAGAGGGCCGCCAACTTCCTTCCTTAGCAGAGGCCCTGGGGGCAGAGCCGTAATTTTTCCCTGAAATTAAAAAAGGGGGGAGGGAGAGAGAAAGAGACTTCCCCTTCAGTGAGACAGTACAATTGGGAAAATTAAGAATGGCTGGCGGAGCTTTGGCAGGCTAACTGCTCTCCAACACTGACAGTGTGAATATGAGGTCAAGGAGGCGCAATATATCCCGGCACAATGCTGCGATGCTGTGGTCAGGGCTGGCCCATGCAGGAGGCCAACTGAGGGCAGTCGCCTCAGGGAGCAGATTGGCGGGAGGGGACACCCCCCCCCCATCTCCATCTGCCCATTCGTCTTCACTGCTCTCCTCCTCCCATTCCTGGATTGGGAAAGAAAGAGGAAAGAAGGAGCGGAAGAGAAAGTGTGGTGGGGACGGCTAGTCCACAGTCCGCTCTAGACCACTATTCTCCCACTATGTGTGGGAGTGCTTGCCCCCTTAACTCCAGCCCCCCTCCCAATACCACCACCTTGCACTGGAAGGAACAGAGTTCTCTGAGGCCAGGAGGAGGGCGGGGAAGGGCAACCTGATCTGGCAAGCGCGCTGCCCTTCTGAGATTTAACTTACAATGCCACGAAGATCTAATGTGGGACTTCTGCTCAGCTCTGCACCAGGCAACCTTCAACATCCTTTCCAGCTACGCAGACAAATGATTCTAAATGCCAGGGGGCGGGCGCACACCCCTTGCCCTCTTTCTCCAAAGGTATAAACCAGGAGAAAAAAAATTCTCAATGAGGTTCTTGTTTGTCGGGAAGCCACAATATGGAGGCTGCTGGTCCTGGAGGCTGTTGTGGAAGAAGAGGGAGGGGGGTCAGGCCACCCAAATATGCGCCGACTCGCTTTATTTCACCAATGCAATTATCCCAAGCTGTTCACTGCAAAGGCACAATGTGGATTTATTACCTTCCCGGCTCTCCGGGGGAGTGAGAGAGAGAGTTTAATCACCAGGACGGAAATTCTGGCAGCTCTTGGATTTAAACACAGGTTGGGCCGACTCCCGGTGCCCCCGGTAGCTCGTACATGTGGGCACAGCAGGCTGAACACAGCCTCAGACCAGCGCATGCCTGGGGGAGGATTCTGGGCTGAAAATCAATGAGGGGCTGGGCGCAAAACATTTAAGTGCACTGTTCTGGTTGCAATATTTGCTCCCCCCATCAAGAAAAGAAATGCAGCACCCCAGAATATCTTGGCAACGATAAGTAGAGGTGGGACAAAATGACTATTTTTTTCACAGATTTTGGTGTTTAACCAAAATGAAATAGCAGAAAGCAGTGTTCTGTGTTTTTATTCCAAATATTTCCCATTTTTATCCATTGTAACCACTTTAAAGGTATACTAGGTAGGTGGTATAGGCTGTACAGTGTCAGCAGACGAAGAATGGCATAAAATTATGTGGTTTTATTTTTTTTTAATTGCAGATTGTTTAGCAGAAAGCAGTGTTATGGAGTTTTATTTCATTATCACCATTCTCTCCTGCCTCTTATACATCTTGCACATATACGGTACATATACACCTCAAACAGTTTTTTGTTTTTTTTTAAGGTTTAACCTTTGTGGACCATGAGAACAGAAACTTTTAAGGGGACGGAAAATGCTTTGTTTAAACCAGAGAACTACAATTCCCAGAGCCCCTTGCTTGGGAGCCATGCCATTATAACCAGGTTGAAAACCAGTCTTGTGTTTGTAGTGTAGTCACACCGTAAGGGCCAAATTACACACTGTCTTCAGCCCGTGCTATGCTTATTTTCTCTTTATTAAACAGCAGGCAAAGGGGGCCCAATGGGGATCGCAACTGTGATGGGGGCATAATCTGGATCAGGAGTGTGGCAGGGGGCCAAAGGGTCAAACCTGACATGTCAGTATCCAGAGGTGTCTGCTCAAGGGCCTCCTAGATGACCCAGCGGGACAAACCCTGATGCCTTGCATGCTCCCTTAAAAATCGCAGCCCTTCACAGAATGCTGCAAAAGTTCAAGGCTGCAGGCCAGGGCCGGCTCCCTTTCAGCTCTGTGCATTTCCCACTCCACCTGGGCCAGTTAAGAGGGCCTACTCTCATTGCAGACCTTGTTAAGATGTGTTCTGTGGCTTGCTGGAGCCGGCCCTTGGAGCTGTCCAGGGTCTGATTTCAGCCTTTGGTTTAGCTGTCACTGTGAAGGATGAGCTGCGCCCCTGGACTGCATTCCTTCAGAGTGAACACTGCGCCGTGTGCATTTACGCATTTAAAAAAATAAAATTCCCTGCATGTGGAAAACTAGCCAACCTCCAAGAGCGTGGTTCTTCCCCTCCCTACTTTCTCCCTGTTGCACTAGTTTTCCATGAGCGTGGAATTGCTTTGTAGGGAGGCGCATTTGGCCACATTTGAACCCAGATGCAGGCTGACCACCTCAATGAGAACTAGACCCTTGTCTTTCCTCTGAGATCCTACTCTCCAGCTGCCTACAACCTCCCCTGACTGCATGTGCCCAGCCAGGTCCCAGTGGACGTGTGCCGGGTACCCACACTTGGCAGGGCTGCTTGGCTGCCTATTTCATGACCGTGCCACCGTCCTTCCAAGGTGCCGCTCAAGGCGGCATAGGATGCTGGTGATGATCCCCTATGGAAAAGCTGCTCCACCCAGACCTGCTTACTCAGAGAAGGCTGACCCAAGACCACTCAGTGTCCAAGGCAGCCTGCCAAATCCCGTCTCCCCTTTCTTGACGGTATGCCTGCCATCACCTCTTCCAACTCCCTAGATTCAAAAAGAGGGGAAGGGAGCAGGAGAGGAAGTGTGGAGGCGAGGAGAGGATGACACTCTCCTCTCCTTCTCTTGTGAAGAGCTCCAGAAGGATCTCTCCAAACTGGGAGAATGGGCAGCAAAATGGCAGATGCGCTTCAATGTAAGTAAGTGCAAAGTGATGCACATTGGGGCAAGAAACCAAAATTTCACATATACGCTAATGGGTTCTGAGTTGTCTGTGACGGATCAAGAGAGAGATCTTGGGGTCCTGGTGGACAGGTCGATGAAAGTGTCGACCCAGTGTGCGGCGGCTGTGAAGAAGGCCAATTCCATGCTCGGGATCATTAAAAAGGGGATTGAGAATAAAACGGCCAATATCATTATGCCTTTGTACAGATCGATGGTAAGGCCACATCTGGAGTATTGTGTCCAGTTCTGGTCACCATACCTCAAAAAGGATATAGCTGAATTGGAAAAGGTGCAGAAAAGAGCGACCAGAATGATTGGTGGGCTGGAGCACCTCCCTTACGAGGAAAGGCTACAGCGTCTGGGGCTTTTCAGCCTAGAAAAAAGGCGCCTGAGGGGGGACATGATTGAGACTTATAAAATTATGCATGGGATGGAGAGAGTGGATAGAGGGAAATTCTTCTCCCTCTCGCACAACACCAGAACCAGGGGACACGCACTAAAATTGAGTGGAGGGAGAGTTAGAACAGACAAAAGAAAATATTTCTTTACCCAGCGTGTGATTCATCTGTGGAACTCCTTGCCACAGGATGTGGTGATGGCACCTGGCCTAGATGCCTTTAAAAGGGGTTTGGACAAATTCATGGAGGAAAAGACCATCACAGGTTACAAGCCATAAGCAACCTCCTGGTTTTAGAAGTGGGTTTTCTCTGTGCCAGGTGCAAGGGAGTGGCGACTGGACACAGGTATCTTGTTGTCTCGTGTGCTCCCTGAGGCATCTGGTGGGGCCACTGTGTGACACAGGAAGCTGGACTAGATGGGCTTTTGGCCTGATCCAGCAGGGCTCTTCTTATGTTCTTATGTTCTTATGTTCTCTTTCCCTTTTCAAATCACTGGCGGAGGTCGGTGCCCCCCATCACCTGGGGTGGCAGCATGGACGGGCTGGCCCTGGAGCCTCCTGGCCCCTTCCTCCATGCCCTGTTCCTGTCCCCACCCTCTCCTTCCGTCTTTGGGCCCAGGACCACGGCGGTTTCCTCAAATCAACCATAGAAGTTAAGAAACATCCAGCCTCCCTGCTCCTTATCCACTCCTTGTGCGCGGCCCCTCTCCTCCCGACATCGTCTCGCCGGAAACCAGCTGGCTGACGTTTTTGCCTCGCCCTCCCGAACAGCCTCATTTCGAAGAAGCAGGCGTTTAGAGAAGGGGGGGGAAGCGGCAAGTAATTTACAAACAACGGGGAATCTCTTGTTGCCTATTCATAATTAATGGAACTCCTGGTTACAAGTGTTCTGGCGGCAGCCGCGCTCTCTCGCTCGCTCTCTCGCACACCCACAACCCAATGTGTGCCCAAGGCTGGGAAAGAGGCAGGTTTGGCCGCGTTTGCCTCTCTCTCGCTTGCACACAAGACGGAAGGCCAAGAGGCTGAGCAGGAGCCCGAGGGGAGACCACAGGGCTCCCCGGATCCCAGCTTGGGAAGGAACTGGGAGCAGCGCCTTGTTCCCTCCTCCCAGCATCTGCAACTTGTCTTTCATCAGCGTGTGAAAAGACTTCAGGAAGAGGAAATTAGGCAACAGCCCCTGAGCAAGGCGGAGGTTAATGCTACTGGACGGGTTGCTGCCAGAGTTCACCTATGGGGCCTGATCACGGCTTGACCCCAGACCCCAACCAAGCACAGCAGCGGCAAAATAGGCATGGCGCACCAATTTCAGAAATACGCCCCGTCAACTTGTCGCCCCCGGGTCTCAGGATGGTCTTGGCTAGAGATGGGCGCCTGCAGGTGTGGTTTGTCAGGAAACCTGGCTCAGGGATACCGCAGACCCCAAGCTGGCCTGAGCTTCGGCTGGAAAAGCACAGACCTGAAAACCAAACACCCTGCAGCAGGCCACCCACAAGGGGAAGAGCTGGTGCCCGATGCTGCCCTTGAGCTCAGGGGATCCGACTCCACCGTCATCTGCCATTCTGCTGTCCCCACAACACAGGTGCATACCTTGCAGGGCTCTTGTAAGGATGGCTGCAAAAGCACTTTGCACACCCAAAGAAAGAGGGAGGGTGGTGTCGTGGTTACAGCACTGGGCCTGGATTCAAATCTCTGTTCAGCCTCGGTCCCTGGCTCTCAGCCTAAGCTACTTCATGGGGTTGTGGCGAGGGACAAAGAGGGAGCCAGGTGCCCTGTGCCACAAGCTCTTTGGAGGAAGGGTGGAAGAATAATATAACAAGTCGTTTTTATGAAATCATCTCCCACACACAAGCAGGGCTGGCCCTAGACCTCCCAGAGCCTGGCGAAAGAGTATTTATTTTATTTTATTTTATGGATTTCTACCCCGCCTTTCTCCCAATAAGGGCAATCAAGGCGGCTTACAATTAAGAACATGTTAAAATACATAATACACAATAAAACATAATTAAAAACAAGTAATTAAAACAAATAGTATCCAATGCCCCCGCCGTTGTGCAGCACCTCGGCATGCACCCCATGCACCCCGCTGCCCGTTACCTGGGGGTACCCCAACCTCTGCCTTCTGCACAGAAAAAGGAGACGTGAAAATGTGGAGGAGACCGGCAGATGCTAGAGTGTCAGAGACACTCTAGCCCGCCACTCCTCCACACTTCTGCTCTGGTTCCCCTCTCCTTCCTTCTCAAATCCAAGGAGCACTGGAGGGCAAGTGAAGGTGGGCAGCGGTCACCCCTCCAAATCCACCGCGGGTCTCATGAACACACTCAGCCCTGCCCACAAGAGGAAGGAACTTTATCCTCCCCACCCGACACCTCCAGCCAACGTGGTGTTGGAAATATTTTCAGGAACATCCATTGCAGAACCTCCAAGGCCCGGTGCACCAAAGAACAATTCTGCTGCCAAGCACCCTGGCTCTACCACAAGGCTATGCAACACACACACACACACACACACACACACACACACACACACACACACACACACACACACACACACCAGTGCGCCCCATGTTAAAAAACACACACCAGCCTTCCTCTGCCGGAGGAACGCCGGAGAGTTCATTTCGATACTTAGCAGCACAGGCAGCCCCAGAGAGTTATCAAAGCACCTCTCTGTTGCTTTGCTATTAAACGAGAAGAACGCTCCAATCATAACATCAAAGCCGGGGAATTAAGCCGAGCCACTGAGCTCGGCAGAGGAGAAGCTGATCCAGACAGATACATACGCACACAGTTTAAATTTTTCCCCACATATTTCCATATCTCCCCCCGCCCACTGTGGGAAGGAATTACACTCCCTGTTTGTTCTTCGGCCCCCGCTTCTCCTTTTATTTGCAAGACGGCCTCGCAACTGGGAAATAAACCATTAGCAGAGTCATTAAGAAGGGAGCGTTTTTGCTGCTGCTGTCGAGGCCTAGAGAGGCAGGGCTGGATTTATGCACAAACTAAAGAAGCTGCAGCCCAGGGCCTCACATTAGGAGGGGCCTCAAAATAGGAGAGTTCCCAGTTTTACATAATCTCTTGAAAAATAAAAGTCCTTCGCCTAGGAACATATCTATGCAAATATCACGCTTTAATATTCCTACTTTCTTTGTCCTTTCTGTTAGAATAATATGCTTTCTGAGGGTGATGTGATGGGGTGGGACCTCTTGGGCATGACACAGCTTAGTGCCCCTGCATGGCTTAATCTGGCCCTGTTTTAGAGAGTTGGGCTACATGCGAAGCTGCCCCCTGAGTCTGGCCCTTGGTCAATCTAGGGCAGTACTGTTGACACTGACAGGCAGCAGCTCTCTCGGATTTTAGGCACAGTTTTCTTTTTCTCCTGCCCTACTTTGGGGAGGGAAACAGGCTCTTGTCATCAGAGTCCCTGGCCTGGCCTTAAGCAGCATACGGGGGCACAAGAGCACACAGGAAAGTCCCCGGCCAAAAGATGCATGCAAGAAAGCCAAAGGCAAATTCTTTCAGAAAAGCATCTTCCAACTCCCAGTGGTGGAACTCAGGGGCAGCTTCAGCACACTCCATCCCAGCGCCGCGCATGCGAGGGTAGAGGCCTTCAACAGGTGGGGTGGGACTCAGGTGTGGGTGGCAACCCAATCTCAGTTATGCCACGGCAGCCATTTTGTTTTGAGGCTCAGGCCCAAAAACCAGCAGTTGCTGCCGGAGGTCACATCTGGGCAAGCACCTACAGACAACCCCGTGGCCCCAGGACCAGCCCAGAACCTCCTGGAAGCAGAGGCGGTAGGTCCAACACTTCCCCCTGCCCAGCTCCTCCCACTCCCTGAGTTTGAAAAGGAAGAGAAGATCAGGGCAAAAGAGGAAATGTGGAGGAGAAAGTGGTGACCCAGAGTCAGAAGAGGAAGTGTGGAGGAAAGGGAGAACTAGAGTCCCTCCGATGTTCCAAGTTCACCTCTCCACAGTTCCTCTTCCCCTCCATCCCCTCCACCTTTTTGAATACTGGAAAGGTGAGAACTGGGGGGGGGGCAGGAGGACAGAGGAGGGTGACCCCCCCCCAATCACCACGCAAAGCGGCTGCCTCAGTCAGTCTCATGGATGAGCTGGCCCTGTGTAGACCTGCCCTGAATCCCCCCCCCAATAGATTGCAGCAAGAAAATCAGACATTTTGCTCATCGATGCGCCAGCTCTGGCAAGCCCAGATGATGCAGATTTAGGGAGTTTTCAAAGATCGTGCAAAAGAACAAAAACAAAACAAAACAATCTTGCATGCCTTCAGGATGACATGCCTCACCCACGTCTTTCCAGGGCCCTCGGATGATGACTCTGAGGCAAGCAGACATAGGCACGGCTGGGCACAGGGCTGCCCGGCAAAGAGGGAGTAGGAGGGAACCACGCAATGTCTTGGCAGCCTTCCTCAGCACGCCTCCGCGACCCCAGCTGGCACTTGACAATCCAGGGGTTAAGCCCCTCTTCTGAACCCAGGCGCCTTTGCACCTTGACACAGACGCAAGGACGTGCAGAACACGCGCAGGCACCTGAGGAGCATCACGAGTGGCACAGAACGCTCATCTCCTTTCCCTCACAACG
This sequence comes from Plestiodon gilberti rubricaudatus, assembly GCA_026170595.1. Classification (NCBI taxonomy): domain Eukaryota; kingdom Metazoa; phylum Chordata; class Lepidosauria; order Squamata; family Scincidae; genus Plestiodon; species Plestiodon gilberti. Next base: position 33,390,178 of record JANXHW010000009.1, on the reverse strand, counting down.
CTGACCTGGCATGTTTCGAAGCTCCTCACAAGACCAGCCTTGCCGCATTTCCTCTTGCAGGCAACAATGCTGGCTTTTCACTTATTTAAAAAAACAAAGTTCTATATGTATAAATCAGAGTTGCCAACTTGCAGGGAAGAGGGCAACGATTGGCTCTCCGCTGCCCCAGAGAGCAGGACTCGATCTCAGGGGCTCAAGCTGCAACAGGGGAGACTTCCACTGACTACCAGGAGAAATTTCTTAATGGTAAGAATGGTTTGGCAATGGAGCCGAAGGCCGAGAGAAGTGGTGGGTTCTCCCTCACTGGAGGTCTTCAAGCAGAGGCTCGACAGACACCTTTTGGAGATGCTCTAGGGAGGGTTTTCTTGCTTCAAGTAAGGGGTTGGACTAGATGGCCTTGGAGCCCTCCAACTCTGTGACTCTATGAGGATAACATTTCATTAAAGCTGGCTGTGGCCCACGAAAGCCAATGCTGATTTCAACGTGCCACAAGGCCCTTTACTGCTGTTGATGCCACAGGATGACATGGTCACACACACACAAACACACACACAGTTCCTCAGAGTTTTCTCCAAGTTTGCCTCATGCTGCCAAGGAACCCAGATCAGAGTCTAAAAGTCAGACTTTCTCACTAGATTCTCCTTCACACAGTCTGGTATCCTTTCCTAGACGGTGCCATCAGAGGTCCGCTGGCATCTGGTCCAGCCTGACATCAAACCCGTTCTGGAAGGACGTTGCATCAGTTCTTATAGAGAAGCTTGCAACCCTGTCAACTTCTCGGCACTCTCTGTATTCCTCTGTACCAACTCGGGACCGGCTCTCTCTACAGTTCTTGTTTCGTTTATTTTGGTGCATTGGAGTGAGCTACATCTTGCCTGACGAGACGGCACCTGCTTATTCTTTGAGGATGCTATCAATACCACTTAACATTGGTACAGTGATTACCGATGGTACAGCTTCACGCATCTTATTTTAATGCAGTCCTTACGCTACCCTGCAAATATTATCCCCATACTGCAGATGGAGAAGACTGAGGCCAAGAGAAAGTGGCTTGTCTAGCTAAGGCCAGTTCACTGAGTTGATGGCAGAGGGAAGTTTCAAACCAGGGAAGGCCCAATGCACGGTTCTGATGCTCAGCTGCTAGCAAGACATCCTCCCTCCAAAAGCCAGGGAAATTTAGAGTCAGCCTGGCTTTCTATTTCGTTTTGCCTTCCATCAGGCTTTGCCTGTGACTGACCAGGCACGGACAGGCTCCACCACTGACCCAAGACCTGTCCGCTTCCTTAGCCTGCCATGAATGGATCAGCATTGCTGAAACCAGAAGTCCCCCCCTCCGCCAGTCCCCACCTCTGTGCTCCTCCTGAGAAGCCAGCAGTGTTAATTATGCTAGTCCCCATCAACCACCTAGACACACCCTGACCAAAAGGAAAGGGGGGGAGCGATAAAAGGAGGGAGGACAGAAAGGAAAAAAGGGACCACAGCTGGGCTAACTTGTTTCCGAATCCTCCTAATGAAAGGCAATCCGATGGCTGCAGGGCTTTTAAAAAAACACTCGGGCTTCAGCCGCATGGGGTTCTTACAAATTGGTTTGAAGTTTCCAGGCTGCTTATGCAACGGGAGGCGCAGAGGGCAGGCCTTCCTCGCCGGGTACCTTTGTCTGCCGCAGGAAGGAGCGCCGACTCTTGTGTTATGGAAATGGGGAAATGGGCATCCGGAAGTCGGGGCTTTCAATTAATTCCGGGCAAAGGAAGAGAAGCTTGTGGCCCACCGCTGTGCCAATCTAGATCAGTCCCCAACTTTCCTTTTTCTTTCGGGGTGCTCTCTCTCTCTCTCTCTCTCTCTCTCTCTCTCATTCCTGCCCCCACCTCACCCCCTTCCCCTCTCGCAAATTAATCTGCGTGTGCCAGAACAGATACCTTGACAACCATTGGCCTAGGCCGACTGTGCAGTGCCGTCCATCAGATGGCTTCCCTGAAAAAAAATTACGAGAAATGCTGGGCAGGGATCCCACTTTTTGCAACACCTCAGGCAGAACTGCAGGTTGCAAAGCTGACGGGACTGCCGCTGAAACCGGCAGCTCCGTGAGGAGTCCCCGCTTCTCCGCCTCCCTCCTCTCCATGTGTCTGAACACCAATGAGCACGTCCCCACCCTTTAAGCAACAGCCAACGGGGTTAGCAATCCTCCTCCCTGTGCGTGTGCATGTGTGTGAGAGCATACTGCTGATGTTGTTACCGTTTTGTATTTTGAACAGTTTTTACTGCATGTATTGCAAGCCGCCCTGAATTTGCGGGAAAAGTGCAGGATAGACCTATTTTAAAATAAAGAAAGGCTTTGCAATGATACAAGGCCTCTGGGGGACACTCCTGTTTGCAGATGGGGGGGGGGCAGGTGCAGCAACACTGCAAATCTCTTGACTGACTCACACCACAGCTGCCACTGGTATGGGGGAGGGGCTTGGGAGGCATTTGGGTAAAATTGAGTGGGTGCAACCAGGGGGAGTGGGGCTTGTGGATTTTCATCAAAGTCCCTTCCTCTTTCTGCTCAAAACTCTAGTGCTGGTTCCCCCCCTCCCCCATATAAATCTTGTGTTTAATACTGGCTGTGGTAAAATTTACGGAACATAAGGGTATTACGGTCTGTGTTAGACTCACGTTACTTATATTTCAAAAGATACATGACCAACCTTTCTGCTAAAAAATAATCACACGGGGTCCACTTATGTACGCAGAGTCGTTTAAATCAACTTAAAATATCACATGTGAAAGACTCCCTAAAGGAGGATTACGCTCCCAAATCTCTAAAGGGCCACGTAAAAAAGAAAGAAAAAAGAAAGGAACTGCTCCCAAATCCCTTCCAGCGGTGGTTCTCGCAGGGCTGGGCTGCCCATGAGGCCAAAAGACAGGGGGAGGGATGCCGGCTTCTGCACGCTTGTCTCCAGCATTCCTGCTCCCCGGATTTGAAAAGGAAGTGGGAAGAAGTGTGGAGGAGAGGAGAAATGGTGGGCTAGAGCATCAGCACTCTGACCCCGGACTCTCCTCTCCTCCATGCTTCCTGTTCCCAGGAAGTGGGAGAAACAGTGGAGGCAGAGGGAGGGGAAAGGCAACTCCCTCCATCAATCCGCCCTCTGGGACGACCTCCTCAGTTGGCCTCATGGACAGGCTGCTCCTGATGTGCTGTTCAATGGTGTGGATGGAAAATAGCGGGATGGATGCGCATACAGGGGACCACCAAGCGCTACACCTGCGCTACACCAAGTAGCAATTCTGGGTGGGGACAGGAGCGTCAAAGCAGTGACTGGTAAGCGCGGAACACCTCCAGTTTGGAAGGGCCCCCTGCTCCCCGAGTGATTGTGTCAGCACAGCCCTGTGGGAGATGTGGGTGGGCAGAGGCGCAGCCAGCGTGCCCTTTGCGGCTCAGCGGTCCGAGAGCTCGTCTGTCAGCAGTTGCCTTTGATCCGTCAGGCTCGGCAGGGCTGCAAAACAGAACACCCCCCCCCCAGGACGCACAATTCGGTTGGGTGGGTGGGGGTTGCTCCCCTGCCCCAGCACTCTCCCTTTGACTTAACAGCCTTGTCAAATGACTTTTACAGGTTTCAGAAGTTGCTGCGGCGGCTGCCTTGTCCCGATTCCGTCAGCCCCGGTGCTGCCAGGAGGATACTTCCCCGCTGCCAGCTCGTGGAGGGAACACTTCGATCACCGTTTCCTCCCCCCTGCCTTTTTCTGTTTTAAAAGAAGAAAATAAAAGAGAGACACTCTTTTCATGGCATCAAACAACAGGCCCACCCAGCCTTGAACAGCCAGCTGTGTGGGTCCAAGAGGCTGCAGTCCGCTACCACTCTCCCTGCCTGGCCAAACCTCGAAGGAACAGTCTTGGGGCCTGCATGAAGACAGACCCCTCTGCGATCTGCTTGGAGCAGGGGGCTGGATTGCGTGGAGCTTTGCAGCTCCGCTTCCAAGCACAACTGCTGCTGCTGGATGTATGTTCTGGAAGTTCCTGGCCTTTCGGAGAGAGCAGGAAAGGGTGGAAAAAAACGTATTTGAAATATATATATATAAAGGTCAAATTGGGACTCTTCAAACGGCGCCACCCCAGATGATATTATAGCGCAAGGGAAGGCACTGCTTCTCCGTTAAGATGGGATCACAAAGCGGCACCAACTCGGACCACTGGTTCTGAAAGGGAGTAGCCAAGCCAAGGGAGTAGAAGGCACACTTGGATTTTATTTGCAGACGGGAAGGAGCAAAGGGAAGAAGAGCGGCGGGCATGCCCCAGTACGTGAGACAGCTCCTTCTGACTGGCGAGCAGCACTGAGCCCTTCAGGAAGGGAAGGACGGAGAACCACACCGAGAAAAGAAAAAAAACACCAGCCAGATCTGAGGAGAGGACTATCTGACCTCTGCCAGCCACTTCTCCGAATCCGTCAGACAGGTAAGATTATTTGGCATGGCACTGACTAATAGCTTTGTGTACGTAAGACCCCTTGTAGGCTAGCATCCCATTTCCCACAGTCCCCACCAAGAATGAGGGCAGGTGTCTTCTGTTGTTGGTTCCCCTGTCTGGCATGAGAGGTAGACTTCCCCTTATCCTGGAGGTTCCATTTAGTGAGGTCGGCAGCAGATAGCCACGGACGGACCCATCCTCCAACACATGATGCTAAATTAGTCCCATCACTAACAGAAGTGGGACAAGACAGGACAGGACAATTATCCTTTTATGCAAAAAAAGCTGAAACGGCACCTTGCTCTCGCCCTTAACAAAGAATGTCAGATGTTGGCAAGTGTGCCTGGTTGCTCTGTGTGTACACACAAAGGAAAGTTAGCTAATAAACTGGGAATCAATGGTGAGAAGGGGCAGGGGGCGGAGCAGACACGCTAGCAGTCGATTCATTACAACGGCCGAAAATGAGACCGTGAGATTAATAAGTCTTTGATTTATCAGCACGCCGGCCCCCAAGCATTACTCATGGCGTAGCACTGACAGGGCCTCTGTTCCCATCACAGCCTCAGAGCAGGGGGCGGGGGGGGGGGCGGCGGCAGGTGCCAGTACTCTTCTGGATGGAGCCCTAACGACCTGGCTTGTTGGAGGCATTAATGGCTTAGCTGCGAGCCCCACAGCCACAGAAAATTCCCCCTGGACAGGGTAATTGTTATCGATTACGAAAGCAGATAAATCCAGCAGGAGGCAGAGTGGCAAGGAGCTGATGAAAATCCCACACAGGGGTTGCTGCCTTTGCTGGCCCTGTAGCTGGGGACCCTCCAGAATGGCTCCATTGGCTTTCTCCTCCCCGGCTCCCGTTCGGGCCCCTTTGCTCTGGCGCACAGAGCATAGGTTCCTGCTCTGGAGGCCGAAATGCCAAAAAGAGGGCTATATATAGTGATTATATATAAAAAGCAACCCGAGAATAAAATCAGGGTTTGCAAAAATGCATCATTAAACAACCACAACTGAGATGGGGTTCCAAAAGCTGTCTCTCTCGCCCCCACCCTAACCTGGCAGCATGCAACAGCAAATCCTGCTCCCTTACGGTAAGGGCCTTACCTGCTGGCATGCCAGTCACTTGCGCTCCTCCTCCAATGCTTGCTGGATTTAAAGAGGAGGGGAAGAGGAAGTGGAGAAGAGAGGAAGTGGGCTGCTAGAGAGTCTCCCCACCGCTCTCCTCTCCTGCTCAATTCCATTTTTCCTTTTGCAATCCACTGAGCATGGGAAGAGGAGCAGGAGCAATGGTGGAGGACGACGGAGGCAGAGGCACCCCGGAATAATCTACCTGCCACCTCTTAGACTGGTGGTCTAACTGGCCCGAATAACAGAGACAGTTCTTAATTCACTGTTTCTTTCTTGCCTTTTGGGGATGTCTCGTTAACCGCTAGTCAAGTTGCTAGCGCCCTTTGGGGTTTCGCTCTCTCCCCGGGGCCTCTAAAAGTTAAATCTCTGAATGGGAATGGAGGTGTCATGCCTCGAGAGCATTCAAGAATGTATAACGGTGGGGTAGGGGATTCTTGGGGTGAGAAGCGGGGACACCATGCACATGTTCCCAGTTGACCCTCTACCAAATGCTGGAGAGTTGGTCACCTTGCCAATCTCAAAGGGTTGTTCCGAGAGGCCCAGAGGCTCCTTGGGAAAAGGGTGATGGGTAAGGGGCAAAGGAGAGAGAACAAAGAAATAACATCAGAAACTAAGGGCGAAGGAGGCTGAAGTGACGTCAGTGCTTTTGGCAAGTGCGTGTGGGCGATGGGTGAAGGAGGACGTGGAAATGTAGGAACCTGGCAGACCAAAGCCTAAGATGAATCTAGGCTGGAGGCGGCAGCACAGGAGACCCAGTTAAGTTTGGAAGGGCTACGCTGTCCAATTTCTTCCAGCAGCTGAGTTCATCTGGTGCAGCAAAGTGTCCTGTGCCATCTTGGTGTGCTGTTTTTTAAGGTGCCAAAAAGCCCTGTTTTTTCTCCTCCTTTCCCCCCTCCTCTTTCTTCTCATCTTCTTTCTTTCCTGCTGCTAAAACAAATCCTAAACGTGACAGCAATGCCAAAGTGTCACAACCCAAATTAGGCCAGGGTGCCATTCTGCTTTAGGCTAGAACACAACCCAGTGGTGGGTCCCCGACCCACCAGATGAAGACTGCTTTAGTTAAGAGCATTCAGAGAACCTCCTGAAAATTATTCCCACAACCCTCATAACAACCCTGTAAAGTAGGCTAGAGATAGGATTCTCCCATCTGAGGTGTCAGGAGCAAAAGCTGAGTGAGTGCAGCTTGCCTAACGCCACCTACTTGATTCACGGCAGAGGCAGAATTTTAACTGGGGACTTCCAGATTCGCAGCCCAGCCTCTTAGGCCACTAGCTCGCTCTCACTGCCAAACCAACCTCGCTGCCAAGGCTGCAGAACAGGTGCCTGCCCGGGTCCCGAGTCACAAGGGCCCAAGGTGCTCCTTAATTGAAGGATCGAGGCTGTGATCCACACTGCTTGGCTTGCAGGAAAATCACTGGGGAAAGATGTTATCACGACGCCAGCCTTGTGCCAGATAGAAACAGGACCAGCTAAGCGTCTGTCTGATACTTATCTGGAGGTGTCTTTTTATAGAAACGGCCGTCGTCGTACTTTGCATTCCTTTTCCCCCCTCCCAGATATAAAGAGCTAAAAGTTAATTATTTTGCCCGTTTCATGGGGCTGCATGCATTATGCATCTTGCCTTATCTCTGCTGTAATTGCGGGCAGGTATGTAAATGATTTTTTAAAATAAATTATATATACATATGCTTAAAAAAAGAAGTTTAGGGTGCCTTTATTCCCTCCCCCACGCTGCACCGCAAGTGTTGGAAAAACTCAGAGTTAATAGAAAATACGCCGCGCTTTCTAGGTGGAGAACAGGAGAGGATTTCAAACTTGTGTCTTGGGAGGTTAATTATATTGATAGCAACATCTGATATGGAAATAGTTTTGCTGGAAAGAGGAGGATGGGGAAATAAAGGCATTGGAGTCGGCAGTTTGAGGTTCCTTTCATTAGAAGATAGGGCCTTTCTACTTCCTGTGTTGGGAGCCGCTGGGATGAGATTGGGAGTTAATGGTGTGAGCATATGGGGTGGGGGTTTCTTTTCTGGTTATAACTGGAATTTCCTCAGATTTTGTTACAAGCAATGTGGGTGGGCAGGAGTTATAGGTGTGAACGCAAGTGGAGGCAGGACATGGTCGTGCAGTTGCAAACTTGCCAAGGGATTGCAGACCCTCATTCTCCACCACAAAATTTAGCTTCTCCTTCAAAATCCAGTTTACTAGTCCTCATGGCTGCAGAGAAGAGCAAGGGACTGAGCCTAGCAAAGCCTCCAAATTTGGGCAGGGCTTCAGAGGTCAAAGGGCAAAGCTCCAGGAACTTTTCAGAAAATCACCATCCTCTGTCTCCCATAACGAACATTAGAATTGTCACAATAGCGAGAGCTTCGACCATAATAACCAGGAGAGGACGTTAGTGACAAATCGACTGGACGAAGTGAGATATGAGCTGTTACAAAACATTACATGTTATGACTAGAGATAATCTCTGAAGATAAATATGAAAGAACCAGCATAAGATTTCATGACGAACTCATAGCGTTCTGTTTTGGTTTCTTTTCTTTACAGCTTTCCCAAAATTATATCATCACAAAATTAAATCAGGATTTAACAAATAGCTATGTAAAGATGGATTCCATTGATAGAGGGGAATGAAGGGGGGGGAGTTCCTTCCAAAGCGAGCTCGCTTCCCTGCCTCTGTTCCCCTCTGTGCGGCCGGCCCATCCATGAGGTCAACTTCCACTCCTCCTCCCTCTTCCTGAATTGGAAAAGAGAGAAACAGAGTAGAAAAGAAAGTGTGGAGGAAAGGAAAACAAAGGCTAGCCCACTATTCTCCACTCCTCCACTTTTCTCCGCCAAGTCCCTGGGTTTGAAAAGGAAGAAAATGGGGCGGAAGACAAAGTGTGGTGGAGAGGAGAGTGCTAGGCTAGAATGTATCTGGATTTGAAAAGGAAGAGGGGGACAGAGCAAGTGTGGATAAGGAGAGCCAATCTAGCCCACTGCTCTTCTATCCTCCACACTTCCTCTTCTGCTCCACCCCCGCCTCCTTTTCCGATCCTGGGAGCAAGAGGAGGAGCAGCAGCAGAGGCAAATGGGCAGATGGAGGCTGGTACCTCCCTCACCAACCTTCTGCCTGAGACGTCCCTCTCTGTCGGCCTCATGGATGGGCCGACCCTGGTAGAGTTTACCACAGCATGGATAACTGTGGCCAAGCTGTCCAGAGAAAGGCCATCAGGAAAGAGACGGGCGATTGTTTTAAGTCAGTGTTTCCCAAACTTTTTCGACCTGCAGCTCCCTTGACCGTTGGCGACCATTGGCCGCGGCTCCCCATGACATGATGTTGATGCCTGCCAATTGGCATTGTACTGTTTTCTGAGAGGATTCCGTGGCACTCCGCGGCTCCCCTGGCTAGTTTCCGCAGTTCCTCTGGGAGCTGCGCCTCCCAGTTCGGGAAGGCGTTTTAAGTAATAAGTTAGTTATCCGTTTGGCCCAAACAAAGCTGTAAGAAAACTAACACACCGGCATGGAGCAAAATTCACGAACAAGTACTTAGCAGAGCCGCAGGCCACGACAAGTGCCTTGATGAGATAAGCAGGATACGAGTCACCAAAATATCAAATGCACAGTTAATCATTAAAACTATTTATCACATACGCAGGAGAAGAGGAAAAGAAAGGCAGCCTTTAGCATACATGCTTTGCCGCGAGGGCAAATAAAGCCACCTTTTCCGTTAGAAATCTGTTACTCTTGGCTAAGAGGAATTCAATTTTTGTCGATTTTGTGGACGGGGGGAAGGAAGGCCCACAGTGCTGGCAAGCCGCTGTTCTGGGTATCACTGTCTCATTTCCTTGTAGGCAGGCAAACGTGAAGCAAGTCATGGGGCAAATCTACTGCATCACCTCCATTTCAGGTTTCCCATGGTGTGTCCCCTGGCAAAAGGCAGGAAAGAGAACCGGCACTCTTCCCGGCTGCTGCCCCATTTTGTTTTCCCAGAATGCCCCAAAAGACACCACATGGTGACGGGGTGTTCTGGGAAAAACAAAATGCTGGCTACCAGCTGAAAGTGGCGGTGAGTTGCACCGGCCAGGAAAATGTGAACAACTTGACGGAGCTGCACCTCTGGTCCCCATGCCGCAGATTCGGCCAAAACGTTCTCAGCAGAGAACTGGAGGGGTGGGTGTTAAGGGTTGCCCAGGTGGGGCACTAACTGAGGGCCCATCAAAGGGCTCAGCTGCCCCCCCAAAGCAGTGCCCCACACATCATTGAGGGGCATGCAAGGTCCCGGCGTTGGGCTTTGTCACAAGGTCTCCAATAGGCGGAGAACCTTCAGTCCAGCTCTAAACGGAACGCCAGTTTAGAAACGGCCATGTGGAGGGCATCGGCTGGAAACATAAGAGGGGTCACAGAGCCCTCCCCACAGGACACTTTGTAAGATCCGTTAAGTAGCCCTCGTAATTATGATTAAAATTTAATTATGTCGCACCAACGGGTCAATTTGACTTTGAGAGCAGAGAGTGAGAGAGATCACTCTGCACCAATACAGTGGTACAGTGTAGTCCTCTGCTACCTTTACTCAAAAGTAAGTCCCAACACAGTCCAATGGGACTTCCTCCTAGGTAAGTGTGCACAGAACCACATCCTCAGCCTGTGCCCGAACACCTTCGCCACCGTAGGTCTACAAGCTGATATGATAGGCTTGCAAAAAGCCACAGGACTGAAAATGCTGACCGATCTTATGAGCCAGGAGACTCCCACCCAGACACCGACAGCCAAAATACACACCCTGGTTTTAAGCCCACCTCTTCATGACGAGTTCAATGCACGTATCTCTTTTTACTCTTTAAGAAGCAGATGCGGCAGCAGGGTGGGGTCGTATAGATCAGGACCAGCAACACACAGGGGACTCACGTTATCCCTTGGTGCTTCTCCCACCAAATTCCACACATATACCCAGTAGCTACTTGTGAGGTGGTGTGGCATGGCAGTTAAGAGGCTGACAGCCCAATCCTAAGTGCGCCACCCAATGGCGGTGTGCCTCCCACGCCGGCGCTGACTGCCGTAAAGCATTCAGCTCCAGTCGCAAAAGTCCCCCCGACAGTGTGCTGATCAGTGCGCTGCCGGGGACGCCAGCAGGAAGGCCTCTGCCTTCCCAGTTGCACCAGAGGACGTCTGGACATGCCCTGGGACAGGTAGGTTGGCGGGAAGGCAGGGGGGAGGGCAGAATGGGGGTGAGGAGGCCGCAGGAGGGGGAGGATTCATCGCGGAAGACCCACGTCAGATCCTATCCCCTTTCCCTGCAGCCTCCCCACCCCTTTTCTTTCCTTGGATTTACGCTAGCAAAACTGCTAGCGTAGATCCGAGGAGGCCCATTGTGGGCCATGGGGCTTACACAAGGGTAAGGAGATTAAACATCCCCTTTCCTTGCAGAAGCCTCCCAGTCTCGTCCCGTCCCCCCCACACCCGATGCAGTGGCTGCCTTTTTTGGCGCCGCTGCATCGGCGGGGTCTGTGTGGAAAGGGTAGGATTGGGCTCTGAGCTATGAATTAGGACTTCCCCAGTTCTGCTGTGAATTCACTCAGTGGCCTTAGGTTACTCTTCTGTGAGCCTCAGTCTTCCCTGTCTGCAAAATGGACTCATCTTACAGGGTTGTCGTGATTAATGATTTAATCAAGATAAGACTCGTGAAGCGTTTTGCACACTCTGGATGCACTACATACAGGTTTAAGCATTATCACCATTATTTTCAGCAGGAAGACAGAACAAGGAGAGTTAACTTTCCCCACTCTCTCTGCATTCTTGATCCACAGGGGGGCAGACCTTTTTTCTGAAAAAACAGGGAGACTTCTGGTTTTAAGCCCATCTCTTATTGATAGGCTTCACAGAAAGTGTAGTTTAGCCCAGAATTTGGCTCTTGGAGATACAGTAGCATTTAGGCAGCTTTTTCTGCTTTCATTGAAAAGATTCTAGTCTGAGAACTGATACCAGGCCTGCTCCAGATCAAAGGACAATGGAAGGGGTCTCTCTTTAGGGACACCCCAAAATGGCTCAAAGGATTTCATCCTGAGCTCTTTCTTGGTCAATAAGGCTGGAGTATCCCCAGATTCCTGCTCCATACAAAAAGCAGGAGGGTGAAGCATTGCCTCAACGGACTGAAGAGGGTAAAGGGAAGATTTTATCGTTTTAAAGGAAGCTGAACTCAGCGCAAGAGGCATCCGATCCCAAGGGGTCCGCACCTGTTTCTTTGGCCCTTCCAGTCAAACAGGTATGGTAGAGATTCAAAACAAGACAAAAACCTGCCATACCTTCTGAACCAGAGGCAAAAAGCAGGGTAAGTGTACACACCACAAGCAGCCCCCACCCACCCCTTCTTCAAGCCCCCATACCCAACTTTTTATTCTATACTGAACAGGGCTGGGCTTATTGTCTATGAGGTTTTGATTCACCATTTTTTTGAAAAATGTGTATCTTTGCACATTTTCAGTGGTGGACCCATGAGGCCTAGAAACTTGCTGTCTTAAATTTTGAGAAAGGAAAAAAAAAGAGGGAACAAAGCTGAAGGCCACGTCTGAAGCAGATTCAGCACAGAAACTGCAGTGCCTTGGCGTCGACTCATCAGCCAGAGGGGTCTCCCCCGGGCTGTCTTATCGACGAGTGCTGAGCTTGGCAACCCCAGAGGGAGATCAAGGAGCACCTGTGTTCCTGGATTAAAGGGAAACGCTCAGCACAAGCCTCCTTTGCTCCTCGAAGCAGTGGCCCTTTTAATAACAGCTACAGTACAAAAGCCCCGAGCGAGCTGCAGCCAGGGTAATTACGGTCTGCCATCCGGCCCGCTCTCGAGAGATGAAAAGGGCAAAGGGAAAAAAAATGTTATTATTTACTTCAAAAGCCTCCATAGATATTAACTTAATGGAGGCTTGGCACCTCTGCCAGGGGGAGAATTATCCTTCGTGCCGAACTTTCGAGTTGTAGAACAAAACAAAACCCAAAAAAGGGAGAGAGAGAGAAGTCATGGAGAGAAAAAGGAGGAACTTGGCTCTAAAGGAAGACAAAAACAGCTGTAGTAATTCTGTGGACAGACTTTGCCGAAGGGGGGGCAGAATTCCCTCAACTTCCCAAACTGGAGATCACAATCCTCTCCTGCTGCACCAGAGGGAACTCAGGAATCCAGGCTCCCACAGTGCCTGCACTCTCTTCATAATAACCAGTGCTCCCGGTTTGCTTGAGCTGGAGGGGAAAAAATCACATACACAGGGAGCTACCCAGATCCTGAAGCTCAGTGTGATCTGGTTCAAATGTGACCTCAGCCATGAAACTCCCTGGATAGCTTTAGGCAAGCCAGGGCTGGCCTATCCACGAGGCCAGCTGAGGCAGCTGCCTCAGGCGGTGAATTTGTGGGGGCGCCCGCTGACCCTCTTCCTACTCCCTGGATTCAAAAAGGAAGAGGACAGAGCAGAAGCATGGAGGAGAGCAGAGGGGTCACTCTAGCCCACCTCTCTCCCACACTGCCCTTTCCACCCCATTCCCCTCTTCTTTTCTGAATTTGAGGAGCATGTTGGAGAGAACACCTCTTCACAGATGCAAGCCACATGAACATGATCTAATAACCAAGGCAGTGTGTCTCTTGCTTCAGATCTAGTATCTGCATATCATATATAAAGCTAACCAATCAATCAATTAAAAGAACAACATACATGCAATCAATCAACTAAGATGTCTTCAGTCAGGCAATACGTCTTCTTAAAAATAACAACATTTGGGGTTTTTTCTATTAAATCCACTGCCTGATTGAGCAAGGGGAACTTACAGTGCAACCCGTGCATGTCTGAATTCTCAGGTAAGCGTGCGTAGGGTTGCAGCCTATCTGCTCTTGCCTGAGAGTAAACACAGTGGGACTTCCTTGTGGTAAACAAGCCTCAAATCAGGTTGGACACGTCATGTTACTGTTATCGGCAAGCTGCATCTCCCAACTTCTCCAGGCACTAAGCTGGAAAAGGCGATGAGCAGAGCAACTCCGCCCACATCTGAAACACAGAGCCGGTGCCAGGTTGCTGGGTGCCCCGGGGCAAACATCTGGACAGAGGGCACCCCCATGGTGCAGTGGGTGGTACTACAGCCGCTAAGGGGCTGGCCTGGCCAGGTGGGCTTTGCGAGGGACCATGAGACCTAGGAGGACAGTGCCCGAGTCGGCTGGCCCCCGACGCCACCTCAACGGAAACATTGTTGTCTTTAAATAATAGGCTTAACTTGGGCATTCTAAAAAGATTTTTAAACGATGCTTTCAAACCCTCCCTCCCATTTTCACCACAGTGAAGCTCTGGCTGGGTCAGGCAGATGTGGCTGGGACAGCCGGGTCGTGCCTTCCAAAGCGACACCAGAGGGATCCATCCTGGGGCCTGAGGGACTTGCCCATGTCCACAAGGGGAAAACAAAGTGGAGCTGGGGAATGGAAGATGCCTCCCCCTCCCCCCCCCGGTCCCAGCACAGCGCTTTTCCCTACGGGCCAGAGCTGCGTCTCCTCCTGACATGTTATTCATCTCACTTAAGGCACTTTGGTGTTTACCGAGCGAGCGTGTTTTAATTAAAAAAAATTATTTTAATAATTCCCCAGCAATGAAGGAAAGTCAGAAAATAACTTGCTGCTGTCAGACTTTGCCAGGGGCTGTCAGTGCCGCCTGCCCGGCCCGGCTCCGCACTCTGCGTCTGGAGCTCAATCCTCTGTACGACAACCCCACAGATGCGACAACCTGCCTAACTCAGCCTGGTCTTCCGACCCTGGCTAGTGCCAGCCAGACACGAGGCCCAGACATTTTGTGGGGTAGGCTGGGAAGCCATCACAAGCCACTGCAAAACACCTCCATGGAAAACGTCGTGGTTTAAATGTACCACATGCACGTTTTAGTTATTTAAATGTTTTTCATAAGATAAAATACAATTTTAATTTCTTTTTTAAGTGCCTTGCTGGCCAGGACACTGGAAGAGAGGGGGAGTTTCGATTGGATAATGAGGCATTTTTTAAAGGGGACAACACTATCCGAGATTTAGGGGAGGGAGAATGGCTGCCCCTATTCACCCCAGCAAAGGGTCTTTTTCCCGTGGTTGTTTCCCCCGCTTTTCTTTTTAGACGGGAAGCCCTTCTAGGAAAAGGAACAGCCTTGCTGTGGCACAGACTGCTTTATGAACCTTTGCTGCTGTCGAAAAGCGGCATATGCCTCTGTTTTTTAAAATTAAGCGATTAATAAATAATAATAATAATAATTATTATTATTATTATTATTATTAATGGTAATTCTGTTAACTCTTCAGCCCACTGAAATGACATCAAAACATTATTTTGCTGCATTTGCTCACCCCTGGTCTTGCCTTCCTCCTACCTAAAGTGAAACTGTAAGCTCCTCAGGGCAGGGAACTCTATAAAGTACCATGTTACTCCTGCCAAGTGGGCAAAGAGGCCCCTTTTAAGTGGTGCTTTTCTTATATTAAAGCAGGGTGGAGCCACTGTCTCGGTTCAGCCCTGCACAGCGTCCCTCCCAGTGGCTATTTGCTAGTGTCTCTTGTGTGTCTGTTCAGACTGTAAGCCCCTTTGGGGGCAGGGAACCGGTTTCTCGTTGCTTTAGCTATGTAAACCCCTTTGTGAACTTTTTTGGGTCAAAAAGCAGTATTATAAATATTCATAAAATAATAATACTTCTCACTGAATGACTGAATAGAATCTTGCATGCATGCTTTTCCTTCTCCCTCCAGAAGAGGACTAGGAATTTACATCGCAATCCTAGGCATGTTTACTCAGAAGTAAGTCCCATTGTCTTCGGTGGGGCTTACTCCTTGGAAAGTGTGATTGCCATTGCAGCTGGACATTTTGTAATGAAAGCTGAACATTCAAGAAGGGGCGCAAGGCGTCCCTTGGGGCCAGTGCAAAGGCGTAAAAGGAACAGTATCACCACCACATCAGAACACGGAGGAGGAAGAGAACTGGGCGTTTTTCAACACAAGACAAAAATCTTTATTTACCACTAAAAATTTCTACCCCACCATCACTCAAGTCAAGGGCACGTGCAGCAGCTGACAATGTTTCTCTAAATAAACACGCTTCAAATCCTATAAAAGTTTACGCAAACGAGAGCAGGCTCCACAAACAGCTTTAAAAGAAGATATTGCAAGCAAGCTAGGGAGAATAAAACATTGTGTTGTAGATAGTTGTCTGCATGCAAACAAGGTCCTGATGGGGAGGGGAGGAGGTTCCGCAGGCAAAGCGTAGGCATAATTGAAAAGACCCTGCTCTGGCCGTGTTGCCATCCGCGGTGACTCAGAAGGTGGGGTTCCTCTGCGCAAGGCCCCCCAGCAGTCCAGGAGGCTCACAGAAGCAGGTGGTCCTTCAACAGCCTTGAACCTAGGCTACTGAGGGCCTTAAAGGCTACACAGCCTGGACTCTGAACTGGGCCTGGAAATGCATGTGGAAAGCTAGCACTTCAGGAACAGAGAGAGGTATTGCAGGTGCAGGGGAGAAGAACAGAGGACAAGTCTATTGCTGGCTACTAGGCAGGATGGCTCTGTTATACCTCCAGATTCAGTGACTGCTGCCTCTGAATACCAGTTGCTGGGGAGCAGCGCTGGCAGACCGGAATGCCTCTATCTCCTGCTGGTGGGCTACTCAGAGGCACCTGGTAGGCCACTGTGAGAAGCAGGATGCTGGACTAGATGGGCCTTGGGTCTGATTCAGCAAGGCTGTTATGTTCTGGATAGCCATGATAGTTAGGAATGGAACCTCCAGACAGACAAGCAGTCTATCTCAAAGTTCCAGTTGCTCTAAGGGCAAAACGATTGCTGTTGCCTTCATGTTTTTTGGGCTGCTGCCTGGTCTCCTTACGTACTTATGTTCCAGGGCTCCCTCTTGGTGATGAATCAAATCTATGTGTCTTTTTAACAAAGCTTTACATATGTGGAAGCCCGCCCCCCCCCATTCCAATCAGGCTAACCTACACCTGTATTTTGGGTCTGAGCTCACAATTTACAGCCTTAAAACAATTCCCAGAGCCACAGGAGGAGACACAGCCAGACACCTTGTGCTGCTCCATGGACCCCCCCCCCCGCGACTCTGTGCCAGGTTGCGCCGCCACCAACCTCCCCCTCCGAGCAGAACCCAGTAGGCTGCACCCGTCTGCTGCGACAGAAACCCAGAGGGATTTTACCGCCCCTCCGTGAGCAGAACCTAACTTTTACATCTGCTGAGGGGGCGGGCTTGCAGAGGTGAGTGGGTGGGTGCAACCTGGTCAGCATACCGGGAGAAAGCAGAAGGGAAGGGGGCACCACTGGGCCCCAAAAAGACTGCAATGCTGTGCCTCTTACTTGGGAGCAAATGCCATTGAACTCAATGGGACTCCCTGCTGGGTAAACACACACAGTCTCTTCCCAGTAAATATACGGGTCTGGCTGCAACCCTGAATGAGTCTTCTCTTGTGCGTAGGGTGCGTGCAATTTTGTGCCTGGAAACGAGTTTCACCAGTCTCAGGGCTCCTTCCACTCATCCATGCAAGCAAGCAAAAGCAAGCAAGCAAGCATCGGATCATAGCCCGCAGCCTGGGCTTAGACATGTCTCCGAATTTCCGAATTTCAGTCTGCAAATACTGTACCCCTGAAATTCGGAGACATGTCTAAGCCCAGGCTGCAGTCCAATACGTGCCTATTACTCAGAAGTAAAACCCAACTGCGCTCCGAACGGGATAAAGCGCTGAATATGGAAATCTCCCCTCTCCAAAAGGAACTGCTGCACACTCAGACAGACAGACTTGTATGATCTTGCGTAGCGTACACTCATACTTGGGAGCAAGTCCCATTCAACTAACCGTGTGTGTGTGTGTGTGTGTGTGTGTGTGTGTGTGTGTGTGTGTGTGTGTAGGGGTGCCATTTAGTTCCGGTGCATATTGGGGAGGTGGAAAGAAGGGGGAGTTCAACCTTTCCCCCTCAACGAAGCACCCCGCCCCATGTGGCTGGCTCCCCCCGGGATCTGGCTCGAGTATTTCTCCATCCAAAATAATGGCAAGGAGACGGAAAGCAGGGAAGGCAACGAGAGGCGATGCGTGAATGTGGGTTTGGGAATGAGGGAGGGCTGTCCTCCAGCAGCGTCACATGATAATCACCCACCTCCCGCAAAAGAGGCCCCCCCGCCGCCAGGAATGGTTTTCATAGCCCCGCCTCCTCCTCCTCCTCCAAGGGCCCTTTTGCACACAAAATACACCAAAGGCGAGCGGCGCACGCAGCCATCTCTCCGGCTCTGCTCCAGATGGGGCCCCGGAGACGGCTGAATCCGGAGCAGCGGAGGCATTGATCAAAACACACGAACGCACACAGAGATCGGGAAAGGTCACGATCCAGGCGGCGGCATGGCACCGCAATGCCGGTGCAAGCCTCTCTAACCGCCCGCCGCTGGAGACCGCGCAGCTGCGCCCTGGGCGCCCGGAGCTGGAGAGGCGAAGCGGGGAGGGCGAATCGCTGCAAATATACAAACTCACACGGTGTACCGAGGGGGAGGCAACGCGAGGGGCGGCGGCTATGCCAAGACTCGGTAAGTAGCCCGATGAGAGGAAAGAAAAGTTTGCAAGCCAGGGAGGAGGAGAATCGAGATGGAGGGGTCCGAGAAGTATGCATGCCTGGCGGGGGGGGGGGGTTAAATATCAAATATGGGGTTTTGGTTAGATGGGGCTCTGAGGCACCCTTTATATTCTGATTAGCTGCGCGAGTTCGGAATGGAGCCTCCCTGGTCAGAGGCAACCTACCTCTGTCCCAGAGGCACTAAGAACACGTCATGGGGCAAGGCTATGTCTGTTCTGCTCTGCGTCCTAGAATTGAGAGGCTGGACTAATCTTGAGCCCTTCAGGTTGCTTCAGCTAAGGGCCTGGTTGGGCAGGAGAGGCTTGAGAATGGAGCCTCCACGTGGAGAAGCAGTCTAGCTCAGACATCTAACTGTTGAGTCAGACCATTGGTTCGCTTAGCTCAGCATTGTCAAGCACTGACTGGCAGCGGTTCTCTAGAGTTTCAGTCAAGGTGACCAGGGTGTGGGATGAGACATCAAAAACCTGAATTCCCCCATTCACTTCTCGATATTTATGTTTCTGGGATGCTTTTCCACCTAAGGGGGCCGTCAAAGCAGCTTACAATTTAAAATTGATAGTTTTTTAAAATGTTATTTATATAGAAACAATATTCTATGACACTGTTCAGCCCCATTCAAAGGGCCATCAAGGCAGGTTACAAAGATAAAACCCAACACAGTCACTGATCCACAGAAGACAAGTCGTGACAGGAGCGGCCACTCGCTGTACGGAGCAAGCTCTCTCTAGCCCAGCCTTGTCAAGCACTGGCTGGTAGCAGCTCGTCAGCATTTCAGACAAGACCTAGCTCTACCTGGAGATGGCACCAGGCCGTGAACTTGGGACCATCTATGTGCAAGCAGGGGCTGGAGCACTAAGTGGTGGTCCCTCCTCTGCCTGGCACCCCTGGAGATAATACAATTAGACAGACAGACAGACAGACAGACAGACACACACACCCGCTGGAGCTCAGTCTGGAGTCTTCTGGAGCCTCCTTTGGATCAGTCTTGATCCACCACCCTGAAGCTCGATCCTCACACGTCATCAAAGCAGCCATCACCCAACTAAGGCCACCATTCCTGCAATTAGCCTCATTCTGGCTCCAGTCGATCACCTCTGGCCGTTGGTTCTTTGGGAACGAACAGGGTCAGAGCGGCACTGGCGCCAAACCAAACCGCAAATTGGTGTCAATCCACCTGGAACCACAGGAGATCACCTGCCTTGATCCCTACCTGCGGTAGTGCCGTCTGGAGGTGTTCAGCCAACTCCCTGTGAAAGCAGTAGCGTTGGTGGGGCCAGATCTCGAGGCAATGGTGAACCAGCCTTTGAGTTGTGGGTGCCCGATTTGCCCTTGATCTAAATCAGTCTCTGTCCAGCAACCCAGGTGCCTGTTTTACATGGATCCTTTGCAATCTATTGGGATTGGTGGGGCCAGATCCCCAGCTGCACACCCACAAGTGAGACCAGGCCGTAGCTCAGCAATAAAACAGTTGTTTTGTGGGGCCCTGGCAACAGTCAGGGCTGGGAAAAAAAACCCTTCCTGACACCCTGGAGAGCAGCTGCCAGCTAGTGCTGAGCTTTATAAGACCGACTCAGTATGGCAGCTTCCTATATTCTACAGGAGATCTACAGGAGGTGAGGGGACCCCCCCCCCCCAATCAGCCTCCATCCGCTGAGGAGATTCTCCGCTGGTACAACTGTGGCTCAGCCGAAGGCCATGAGCTGAGCCAGGGTTCCCCACTCAGCACGCATTAGCCATCTGGCATAAGCCCCCGCATGGGGTCGTTCCTGCTCAAGCCACTGACTGCTGTAGATCAGGAGCCTACCTATTTCACCAGATCACTTCCCACAATATATGGGGCCTTCTCTGGCTTTTTTCAGTGGTGGAAGTTCTCTCCCTTTCCCCAAAAAATAAATAAACGAGAGAGTGAGCGGGGCGCATGAGCGCACACTTCTTCCAGAGTCAACATCCGAGTTTGCTCTTCCTCCTTCAGCCCTGCTAATGTTCTTTGCTTTGAACGCGGCCAGTCCTGACGGAAGCTCTGAAGACACAAGAGCTGGTTTTAAATGTTTAAACATGGGTTTCTCCAGGCAAGTGAGAGGCTTTTATGCACTGGGGGGCCTGTGGGCAGGGATTTAGCAACGCGATGAATTATTAGCTAGATTAAAGAGGCCGGCAGGAATTGGGCTGGTTTCATTTGGGGGGGGGGGGAGAAAGAGGGAAAGGGATGATGTGGCAAAACGGAAGAGGCCGAGCTATTTATTTATTTATTTTCACATTTTTATACCGCCCTTCCTCCAAGGAGCTCAGAGTGGTGTACATATTTCCTCCCCTCCTTTTTGTCCTCACAACAACCCTGTGAGGTAGGTGGGGCTGAGAGAGAGTGACTGGCCCAAGGTCACCCAGGAAGCTTCGTGGCTGAGCGGGGATTTGAACCTGGATCTTCCAGGTCTGACTCCCAAACCACTACACCATCCTGGCTACGGGAGCTACGCGGGAACTATCGCTCAGCGGCCATACAGCACACGCACCCCTCCACCTCCCCAGCATCTTCAGGCAGCCATAATAGCTGTCATTTATTCAGTACTGTAGTGGTGGGCCTCCACGAAGCTCACAAACAGGCTGGGAAGGTAACTTACGTGGACATATACCCCACTTGTCCTCCAGCAGCAACATTCAGAAGGTAGGCTGCCTCTAGACATGGAGATTTCATTCAGCTCTTCTGGCTAATAGACCACGCTGCCTCCACAGATTTGTCTCATCCCTTTCTCAAGCCAAGCAGCCACATCCCATCACATCAGCCCTCCTGGATCAGGCCCAAGGCCCAGCTAATCTAGCATCCTATTCCCACAACAGCCCATTTGCTGCCTCTGGGTATTCCACAAGCAGACCCGTCTCCCACTCCCCTGCAACTGATATTCAAGGGTAGACTGCTGCTGAATCTGGAGGGTTCACATAGCCAGCGCTAGACTCGTCTTCCTCAGTGAATTTGTCTCATTCCCCTTTTAATGGCAGTCAAGCTAGCAGTCATCACCCCACATCTTGTGGCAGGCAGTTCCACAGATTATACTGTGCACTGCATGAAGAAGTTCTTCCTTTGGCTGCGTAGGCTGTTTCATGGAATGCCAACAGTTTTAGTGTTGAGAGAGAGGGAGAAGAACTTCTCTCTTGCAGGAGAGAGTTTCATAAGTATAGTACATGTTCTGAGAAGAAGAAATTTGTCTGGTCCGGTCCAGAAGATATTCCTCTTAGAGAGGAAGAGAAGGGGAGAAGAATCTTCTCCCCCCCCCCCCCATGCACACAATGGGAGGTGGGCATTTTCTGACAAATTAGGCAGCTTGGATCACTCACACACACACACACACACACACACACACACACACACACACACACACACACACACACACTTTAAAATAGGGGGATAGATTAGTACAGTTGCCAGGGCTAAAAACCTAGCTGCGCATACCCCGGAAGCAGATGGATGCCAAATCCTTCAGGGGGAAAAAAACATGAGTACTTTACATCTGATGAGCCTCATTTATAGCGACAACATCTGGGCATCAAACCGCAGCACAATTTTCCCATGCTGGGGAAAAAAACCCAGCTGTCAGGTTGGGGAGAGGTAGATTTCATCATCTTGATTTTTTGCCTTACTTTGAAAAGCATAAAAAGGGTGTGTAGATGGAAATCCCAAAATTGGATCGCTGCCTCTCTGGGTTGAGCCTGTTGTATCCTTGCTCATAGCTTCTGAGCCTCCCCTTCCTCTGCACCCAGTCCAAAAAACAGAGCTTTGCGTGTGGGAGCAGATCCCCGTTGTTTAGGCCAACGTGTTCATAGCCTGCGGCCTTGTGTGTGTTTCTCAAGGAGTGGCTGATCTACTCTGATGTCACAAGAGGCTGGCCAGGCAGACGTACCTCACATTAGCTGAGCTGCTGTGATGGCACAAGCAAGGCAGGCAATTTAGGGCTTAGCCCCCAAGTGTTAATGGGCGCTTGGCCCAGCTGTTTTTGGAACCTTGTTGCAGTTAGCAGTGAGGCTGAGTTTTCCTTACAGAGGACTGGTGAAATGCCCAACATTGTAGACAGGTGTATTGTCATTCAAGAGAGGGCCTGTATATTTTGCATGGACTGGGGGAAATGTCTTTATGCTCTCGTATAGAAAGCTTGCTCCGTTTTAAAATATTTGCAGCTGATTGCCATTTAGTATAAACAGCAGGTTGATGTTTGGAGGAGAACCACCCAAAAGCAAAATCAAGAGGCAGCCTAGTATAGTGGTTACAAGCGGTGGGCTAGGACCAGGGAGATCTCGGTTTACACACTAGCTCAGCATGAAATTTACTAGGGCTGCAAGCTTACCTGAGAGTAAGCTTCATTAAACATAGTGAAACGTACTTCCAAATAAACATGTACAGGATTGCGCTGATGGCGAGTTTGGGCCCATCGTTCTCTTTCCCCATCTAACCTACCTCACAGAGTTGTGGTGGGGGGAACCAGGCACATCCCAGCACATGATCTGAAGGGCCCACGTTAACAGCAGCCCTAGTGAAGCTAAGCAGGTCTAGGGCTGAAGACATTTTAGCCCAGTCCTCTTTTCTCCTCCACATTTCTTCCCCTACTGCATTCCCCTTTTCTCAAACCCAGGGAGAAGGAGCAGCAGAGGCTGGTGTATTATCAGATAAGCAGGGGAACCCCAAGGACCTTGAGGTCTTGGGTCCAGTTCTGCTCCTGTATGACTGCTCCGCCTTCTGCTTGTACTCTGTGCCAGATTGTACCCGCTCATTTTCAGCACTGCCAGAGACAAGCGAGAGCATGGATGTGCTTTGTCGGGACATGCTCCCCGCCGGCACTGTGATTTCCAGCCTTTATCCTGCTCTGCTTGTAAATTGCAAGCTAGAAATCCTTGCAGAATCTCGCACCCAAGCTAGCGACTGGCCCAGCTTGAACTAGGTGACAAAAGGACAGCCTCGTAGAGGAGGCCAAAACCCAGTGTCCCGCTTGCAACCATGACCGGCCACCTGCTGCCAGGAAGCACACATGCAACGGGCCCTCCCCTGCTTGCCCCAGTATCCTGCCTCCGATTTGCAGGACATGTCACGGTCTCCTCTGCTCATCCCACTGCTCGGGTTCGGCAAAGCCAACTCAGGCCTCCTCCAGCATTGCCAGTTCAAAGCTGAGCCCTTTGCAGAGAGGGAGGGGGTTGCAAGGCAGAGGCTAATTATCCTGGACAAAGGAGCTGAGCTAGGTTATGAGCAATCTTTTTCCATAATCTGGTAAGTTCAGCTCTTGGCAGGACTAAATTGCCAATAGCTTCGTTAAGCAAATCTGAAAGACAGTTTTAAGAAAGGGGGGAGACAAACACAAAAAGGCAGAGTCAGGAGATCAGATTTCAAAAGTGGGGGAGAGGGAGAAGATGGCCAATCTAGCGGAACCTGCTAACGTGAGGACTCCGGGGTGCTATTGCTGCTACCGACACCGAGAGAGGCGAGGAAAATGACCAGATAAGAAGAGCACTCCGCAGAATGCAAAAATAGCCGGATGGCAGATAGAAGTGAATTAATGCATACCAATTGGCACCCAGGGGGATACTTGCCAGAAAAACGTGTTATTTTAAACATTTCAAAATAGATTCATCTGAAATAAATCCCGTCCCTTCCCCCCTCCCCAGTCCTGTGCTTAGATGCGTCTAACTGTCTATCAGCTGGTTCCCATGGTTGTCACAGAGAAATGGAATGGGGGTATGCAGATGAAGGGGTGTGGCCATGCAAATCAGGGCCAGCTCCATTCTCAGTACTTCTGTGGGATCAAGTCCACCAGCTGCCACGTAGGACAAAGGTTGGGAAAGGGGAAAATGCCAGCCCACCACATTCAGGATACCAGGAGGGGAAGTTTAGCCCCCGCCATCACTGTAACGGTGTCCTGAAATTTAACCCGCTGACGTTCTCCTGCAGCTACAGCTGCAAAATGGAATTAAGACGGGCCTACCTCATAAGAGTGTTGTAAGGATTACTAGAGGTCATGGCTAAGGAACACTTTAAGATGCCCCCATTGCTGTATAACCGCATGTTGTTATTAAGGAGATGCCATGGGCAGCAGAGAGAGGAATTGTGCTTGAAGAAAGTGTCGGGGGAGGGGGACGGACCTGACCACACAGGGTGGTTGTCCTAGCATACAAGGGACTCCCACAAGTCTCTGGACTGAACAGGCACCCGTGCGCACACATACAGTTGTTGCAACCCTCCTTCCTCGCATACGCACTGTCTTAATGGCAGGCCTGTGGAACTCCGTGCCACAGGATGTTGTGGTGGCACCTGGCCTAGATGCCTTTAAAAGGGGATTGGACAGGTTGATGGAGGAAACGTCTATCACAGTTTACAAGCCATGATGACTATATGCAACCTCTGGGTTGTAGCAGCAGGATACAGGGATCGTGTGGTCTTGTGTGCTCCCAGCGGCATCTGCTGGACCACTGCAAGATACAGGAAGCTGGACGAGATGGGCCCTTGGCCTGATCCAGCAGGGCTCTTTTTATGGCTGGTCGGTCTAATAAGACTGAGAACCGGTACTGCGCCAACTCCCCCCAGTGTTTACGATCACTTAATACTGTATAGATTCCTTCCCCAACAAGATGCTTGAAAGCAACAAGCAGTTTTGGGACACACCTCTCACCGTGCTGGAACAAAAAACGGATGGTTTCCCCCTCCTTTGCAGTGCTTTTTCACAGAGGCGTCCACACACTCCTGGGTTTTTGTATTCCCGATTAACCAGTCCAAACTGCTTTCACAGGCCCTCGCGTGGATTAGAATTGGCTCTTTCTGCTCCTTAAAATGCTCTCCAGGAGAGCTGAAAGAGCCTAAGCGATTTAACCACCTGTAGTAGCGTGACATTGGGGTGGGAGCTAATCCCATTTGTAAAAACCACCGCCTAAGCAAAGCAGAGCCTCACAGAGCAGGAACCAAATCAGCTCCATATTTGGAGCATAGAATTTGCATTATACAGAGAACGGCAGGATTTATTTTGGGCAGGGATGCACCCAGCACAAGACCCGCCTTGTCACTGGACAGGTCAGTGTCCTCAACAGACAGGCAGGCTAGAGATCATCACCGGATTTGCCGGGGCGCGGGAAGAGAAGGGGGAAATGGATCACTGCCAAGGGAATCTGTGTGTTTAAATGGCGATGCACACTTAAGCCAATTGTGGGCCGAAATGCACACACAGCATGCAACACCAATCTTGATCACGGTGGAGAGAGGTCAGTGCATTGAAATGGTTCAGAGTTAAGCCACTGGCGGGTCACAATACACATGCAGCACAGAGCATACGTTCAGTCCTTGTCGCAAAAGTCACACCTCCGCTCGCACGAGAAAGCATCGCGCCTGTGCGATGCCCGTGCGACAGGAGGAGAAAGCATCAAAACATCTCTGCATAAAAACAGAGCTTTCTAGAAAAAGAACTTGAGTTGCTTTGGGGCAGATTCCCCCCCCCTTTTTTTTAAATTGTCTTTTACTTTGGCTCTGAGTGCGAGCAGCCTGCAATTACGGTTCTCGCTGATGGAACGAAATGGAGGCTTGCCCAGAGCCACCTGCTGAGACCAAGTAAAGTGCTCCGGGTAGGGTCCCAGGTCTTTCCATGACTTCCATTTAATATTTATTAAATAGTAAGAAAGTGCTGGCACCCGCTTGGAGGACACAGAAGCGACATAACCTGCGGACCAAAAGGACTGGAAGCTGATGGGCAGATGGGCAGACAAAGACGAAGCAGAGGGAGAGAGACAAGATTTGGCAAAGCAATGGAGTGGGGGGAGAGTTGATTTGTAGCCTAGACTGCATAAGAACATCAAAGGCCTGCTGGATCCGGCCCAAGGCCCATCTAGTCCAGCATCATGTTTCCCTTGGGAAGTTCACAGGCAGAAGATGAAGGCCAGAGTCCTCCCTGTCATTTGCCATTTATTCAGATAGGTTACCTCTGGATGTGGAGGTTTTATTTCATTATCATGGCTAACCACAGTCGGTGAACTCTCCTCACCATGAATTTGTCACATTGACCTTTGCAAGGGCCCCCAAAACAGGAAAGGGTCCCACAGTTCTTCACCCACTTTGCATGGGGCGACACACACACACACAAGATACTTGGGGCATTAAGAGAGAATAATTGCTTTGCACATCGCCACCTTAACCAGGCTGAAGAGGCTCACAACATGTATGAACATATGAAGCTGCCACACTGAGGCAGACCTTCGGTTTGTACAACTCAGCATTGCCAAGAACTGACTGGTAGCATTTCTCCTACCTACCAAGGAGTCCTACAGAGAGAGTGTGCTAGGGAGTGATCCTGGAGGCTGTCTTGCATAAGCCCCCCTCACCCAAATCCTAGGCACACCACTGACAATGGATGAAATGATCCCAGTTCAAGACATCTCAGACACTCCAAGTAGGCAGCCTTTCCTCCCCAGTAATCTCTTAATACTGCCAAATATCGCATTAGCCTTCTTAGCAGCAGCGTCGTGCTGTGGGCTTCACAAACACTCCTTGAAAGTTAAAGTTTCTTTTTTAACAGTCTAATGCATTTAGAAAGTTTTGATTGGGGGGAAGGAAAATACAGATCCTGGTGTGGCGTGTTTTAGTGGAATCTGCAGCAGTTGTTGCAGATCGTGTCCAGTTGGGTGCTCTTACTTGACACCGTGAAATATGGAGCCATAAAGGATTTTATGTCCCATAATGGAGAATATGGCCAAAGGACGAGCAAGTCAGAGTGAGACAGTAAAGCGTGAGGCAAAGGAAAAAAGGAGGAGATGGTGAGAAAGAAAAAGGAAATGTAAAATTTATAGAGGAATTGAATGCGTAATGAAGTCCAGGCAAGTGAGTGGTTTCTAGTGATTTAATGGGCACTGGCCCAGCAAGACACCTTGCCGAATCAAATCTTCCATGAAAAGGGCCTTGTAAAAAATAACATTGGAAGGAGTTTAACTCAGCCGAGGTTAAAAGGGATGCGCGGGAGCCCCATAAAGCGTAGCTGGCCGTCGCGGAAGCTGCCGGTGAGCCACATGAGCGGGTACCCTGTTCAGGGAAGCAGAGACGTGGGAGGGAAGGAGAGAGAAAGCATATGGGGAGGGGGGGGAGGCTGCAAGAAGTGAAGGAGGGAACTGGCAGAGGAGAGCGGTGAGCATCTTCTGGAGAGATGTTTCGGGGAGTACAATGCCGCAACAAGGAGCCCCGCTTGTGCACATCATGCTGAACAGCGGTTTTCAACTCAACCCCCACCCTACAACATGGGACCCGCCTTCGACAGCCCAGTAGGCAGGCAGGCAGGCAGGCGGCTGCAGTTACTCACCTTTGCCTACAGGGCGGTGGCCAACTGGCGCACCTGCTACTGTGTTGTCCGGCCCCTTCTTTCCTTCCAGAGAGAACAGTGTAGCAACAGCGTGCACTCAGTTTCGAAAGGTGGAAGTGAGGCTGGGCAGAGAGAGTAGTGGCAAGGGACAGCAGTCAGGCGGGCGACCGAGGGGCCCCTCTGAAGATTAGGGGCTTGGCCAACACAACCCCCCCCCCAAGCCTCCAGCAGGATTTACTTCACCAAGGGCGCCCTGACCCTGGCTACTGCACAGGCCTGAGCTTCAACACGAAACAGCGGTGGAGACAGCACTGCTGTGACCCACCTGATGAAGGCCTCTAAGTAGAATAGGTGGATGCAGACAGGAAAAGGGGCTTTACAGCAAGGGATTCTGGGACAAACTGGTGGAAGGTCACGTATCACTTCTTCGGCACCCCTACTGCTTTGGTTTCTTATTCAGGGATGTCTTTTTTTTTAAATTCCATCTTTCCTCGCTGAGTGCACCCAAGGGTGGCTTACAACGAGGAAAAAAATACAGTTAAAACAGAAATCAGCAAACACAGCAGGGCTTTTTTGCTTTGGCCAAGCAACTCCACTGGCATTTTCTCCTAGCAGCTCTCCCCCCCCCCCCATCTCGCTAAAGCAACATTAAAGGAGCAGGGGCGAGATGGCAAATGAATCTGTTCCACTCCTCCAAGCCGCCACAGGCCGCTTCTGCCAGGGCCGGCCCATCCACGAGGCCATCTGAGGCAGTTGCCTCAGGCAGAAGGCTGGGAGGGCATGCCCATTTCCGTCTGCCCATTCACCGCTGCTGCTGCTGCTCCCGCTCCCTGGATTGGAAAAGGAAGAGGGGGGTGGAGCAGAAGAGGAAGTGCAGAGGAGAGAAGAAGAGCTAGAGACTATCAAGTGCTCTAGCCCACCATGCTCCCCTCTGCTCCGTCACCTTCTTCCTTTTCCAATCCAGGGAGCGGACAGATGCTGGTGCATCACCAGGCAAGGGATGGCAGCATTTGTCCCACCAGTTCAGGAAGGCTTGGGCTGGCCCCGACTTCTGCTACCTACTGTGGAAGGGTGGCAGTTTCAGCCCCAGCCCTGGGCAGGCCAAGTCAGTCAGTCAACGGCTTGTGCTCAGACGCCCTCTGCAGCCTCACTGCCAAAGCTCTCTGTGATCCGTCCGGCACGTAACGTGTTCTTTGTCCTCCTGCCCCCCCCCCCCCGGCTTCCGCCATGCATTGCTGTTCCTCACTCCTGTTTCTCTTTCGCTTCCTTTCCGTCCGCCACGAGATCCAAGAGAATGAAAACCGAGGCAGTAAAAGCAAAGCGATTTACTGGCCTTAATTTGATAGGCTACATAAACCGTCTAATATAAACAACAGGGGCACGAAGGAGCAGCCAAGAAAGATGGTTCAAGCGAAAGGCTTTTCAGGACCCCGGCTCCCAAGCCAGGGCTTTCCCTCCGCCTCTCTCCAAAAAGGTCCTTTGTGCGGCGTAATTGGGAATCCGACAAGAGGCCGGCGCTCATACTGCAGCAGGGAAGCCGGGAACCTGGACCCAAGACGGAGAGTGGGGGCACTCATCTCTCTCTCTCTCTCTCTCTCTCTCTCTCTCTCTCTCTCACACACACACACACACACACACACACACACACACACACACACACACAGACAGAGGATTTTCCAGCTAGTCATTTTTGTCAAAGAGAGAGAGCAATTCAGATCAGCAGCTGAGAACTCTTGGCTGCTGCCAGGACCAGGCAGTTAAGGGATCTGCGCGGCGTCTCCTCCAAGAGAGGCACAGCGATTTGGACAGCCCAAATGCCGTGGCACGAGTATCCGCATTCTGCCAGCTGCACTCCGTTTGCAAAAAGCAGTCGCGGGAGGACCCGTCAGCAGCCCTCGAGACACAGATGCACGAGGCAGAGGAAAATCTAGGACGAGAACTGCAAAAAGGACAGGCCAAGAAGCGGAGAGCGCAGGAGAACAACACACACACAAAACCCCAGCAGGCACAGAGTGGAAAGGCCGCCAACAGCGCTGCACACGGGAGAGCATGGAGGCGAAAGCCAGTGCATGAACCCTGGACATGAACTGTCTTTCCCAGGAAATACTCTGGGGCACAAGCTGATGTGCAGGGAGAGGGGCTGGAGATGAGCAGGCAGCCTCCGGGAGCAACCGCCGTGGTCCCTCGCATCTTAATATATGCAGTGTTGTGGCTGCAGCTCCCCCATGGGGGGGGGAATTGTTGTGCATCAGCTTTGCCCCTCTTAAAAGTTCTTATCAAGAGGGATTTGCGATGCTGGCTGCAGCCCTCTTTGTGGTTTGACCGATACGGCTGAAGAGTTTAAGTGCCAAGAGGGCAGGGGGGCAGCCACGTTGGCTGCAGCTGGTCTGGGGATTAGAGGGGCGGTGGGGAAGGGGTGCTCATTCAAGCTGGTGGGAAAAAGACAGTCCTGCCCCACATTAGATTTTTATTCTTTGCCCCATTGAGAGCTTATGCAGCATAATGGCGAAGAGACCGAGCTGCAAATCGGGACTGCTCTGGCTCAAATCTTGCCTTTGCCATTAACTTAAACGAGCCACTGCCTCTCAGCCTCAGCCTTCCCCCTCTGTAAAATGGGGTTAATAATTCTTTAACTAACAGGCTTATTGGAAGAGCTACACTGAGGCAATAGCTGTGAAGTGCTCTGCATACTCAAAAAGTTATTTATGTCCCCTGCTGTCCCCAACCCTAACCCAAGGGTTGATCTGCACCAGTGCTTCTCAACCACTGGCACTAGTACCATGAGTGGTACACTGAAGTGTGGTTAGTGGTATTTGGGCCTGCCTGGCCTGCCCTCGCTCAGAGTGGAGATGGCTGGGGGGGGGGGCGGCAGTGAAGTTCTAGCCCTTCAGAAAGATGCATGGTTTGGGGAACGAGTTTCACTCCACCACCCACTGTGGGGGCAAGCTGCCACCTCTGGTGCCAGCAGTGGGATTTGGAAAAGTGGTACCTCAAAAGAGACATGCTACGAAAAGTTCTGGTCTAGATGATCCGATTGGGTTTCTGTCCACCTCTGCCATTTTAAGGCATGTGCACCAGTGTTGCTTGCAAGGGTGGCATCAGCAGTGGAAATCTTGGCACCTGGGGAGCAGGGAGGGGGATAGCTCTGATTAAAAACAAAGTTCAACCCCCAAATCAATGCTTTCGCACTAATTAAAAGCATTCAAGCCTCTCCGGCGCCCGACTATCGTGTTTGGCACTTCCTAATGAGATGAACAAGATGGCAGACACACATCTCTGCCCCCCCCCATCTTTTGTCCCTCTGAATGCCAAATCTGCACACACCGTAGCAGAGGCCTTTCCTCCGAGTGCCTCTGGCTCCTCCTCCTCAGATACCTTCATTCAGCGAGCCTTGGAAGGTAGCTGCTAGGAGCCTCCACCCTTGGAAGCATCCTCCATATCAAGTCTAGGCAGCCCCACCCCACCCCACCCCTGTGCACACTGTGTGCCGACAATAAATGGTGCTTTTTCAGAAAGGATTTACAGGGCGGTTCTTTGCATGTCTACTCCGACACAAGCTCCGCTGAGTTCAAGGAGACTTGCTCCCAGAAAAATGTGTAATCCTAGCAGCATTACTGACATTTTGAGCACCTTGCATTCCAAAGGCTGCTGAATGAATCCTATTGGCATCAGAGTTTTGTTTTGTCTTTGAAAAAGTTATATGGTGGTATTTTGTTGTTTTTTAAACTGACCCGACTTCTTTGGATCCCCCTCCTTTGGAGGGAAGCAGGAAAAAAATACATAAGTATATACTGTACACACTGGGGACTGAGCGTCCCTTTGTACTGCAGTCCTAAACTCGAGGATCAGATAGGTAACCCTCAGAGCCATGGGGCTGCTCGGATTAAGATTCAAGAGGAGCGTTCCATATTTCATTCTCCTGGTTGGTTGCATTGTGCTGCTGTTCTGAGGGCTTGTTGCCACTATTTATGTTATCGATAGTTTTCATTGATTTTTTTTAATTAATTGCAGTTTGGGGTGGTATTGTTTCTTTTTCTGTATCCTGCCCTAGGTCCCTTGGGGAGAAGGGTGGTAAAGACGCTTCTTAAATGAAGAAATACAATACTAGGAGAGAGATTTTTTTTAAAGGGACCAATATTGTCAACTCACTCCAATAAGGCAGGAACAAACCTAAGATTCATTTTTTAATACATTTTTTTCATAATTGCCTCTGCAGGTTCCAAAGGCTTAACCCCGAGTCAGCCGAGAATCTCACGCGCCATGGCAACCGCGTCCCCAACCGCCGCTGTAGTGACGGCCACCGTGGTGACAACCGCGGCGGCCATGGACTTGCGCGATTGGCTCTTCCTCTGCTACGGCTTAGTGGCCTTTCTGAGCGAAGTCATCGACAGCACCACCTGCCCGTCTGTCTGCCGCTGCGACAATGGCTTCATCTACTGCAACGACCGGGGCCTCACCTCCATCCCAACAGACATCCCCGACGACGCCACCACCCTCTACCTGCAGAACAATCAGATCAACAACGCCGGCATCCCCTCCAACCTGAAGAACAAGCTCAACGTTCAGGTTGTGGAGCTTAAAAAGGGGGGCCGGTTGGTCTTCATTAATACCGAATGTGGCCTAACAGTCTTCTCCCCCCACCCTGGCACACACATACACCCGATTGCCCAAGGCCAGCATCCTTTTTTCACAACGGCCAAGCAGACGCTCCTGCTCCCGCATCTCGCTTGCGGGCTTTCCAATCTGCTGTGGCTTCCCCCAGCAACTGGCCTTCGGGGGTAGACTGGCTCTGAACACGGAAGGCACCATTCACTGCCACGGCCAACAGCCATGGACGGACCTCTCCTTTTCCACAAGTTGGTCCAATCCCGTTTGAAGCCGCCTCAGAGTGGCCAGCGTCACATCTGGTGGCAGCAAGTTCCCCAGATGAAAAATGATGCAGCCACGCGAGGAAGGGCTTCTTTTTTGGTCCGTCCTAAATCGGCCGCCAGTTGGTTTCATGAGAGGACTCCTATGGTTCTAGTGCTGTGAGAGAGAGGGAGGAATCCTTTGCTCTGTCCACTTTCTCTGCCCCTTGCATGATTTTTATAGGCTTCAGTCATGTTCCTCCTTACGGCACAATCCTATGCATACCTACCCAGAAGTAAGCCACACTCCATTCAGCAGGACTACAGCCTAGGTCCCCTACTTTCTCTGCAGCCTTTCGTCATTAAGGAAAGGGCTCCGGCCTCACTGATCACTTATGGCCACCCGCAGGATAAGCCCTGGGTTTAGGAAACTTGTATGAACGGATGCAAGTATTTCTCGCACACTGAGGTTAAGTCAAGATGTTTCCAACCAGAGGTTGGCATCTTTGAACTCCAGTTTTGTGGCCTGTGAATGCTTCCGAATCAGGCTTGCGACAATCCAAAAGTGTGTCTGGGTCAGCTGGTTTGGGGGTGGGGAGATCGATCGGAAATTGGTTGCAAGGTGGACATACCCTGGAGCGTTCGCAAAACCCAGCTGACACACCCAAATCCACTGGGGGGAAAATAACCCTCAACTTATATTTAAAGATTAAAAAATTCACAATTCAAAAACAAGGTAATGCCTTTGTTAGGACCAACCCCCCAAAAGTAACACGGCCGAGATTAGGAAAGAAACTGCAAGTCAAAAACGAGCACCAGAGACTACGCCCCATTAACTTTATATTTCTTGAACCATGGGGGGGGGGGGTGTTGGTGTTTCAAGCATTTTTTGCTTGCTCTAGCTACGCAGGTAGGTGTAGGCGTTGCACTGAAGCAGACTTGCACCTTTCAGAGGCCAGTTCAAAACGGCATGAAAACCTCCATCTTTTAATTTTACAACCCTCTGCCCTACTGGAAATACAGGGGATAAGATCTGGGACCCTCCACATATGCTGTATAGTCCACCCTACCTTTTGCTTGCCTATCAGATTCTAAAGCTTGCTTCTTTTGGATTGGTCCCAACAAAGGCATGACCCTACTTTTGGGCTCAAGACAGACGTTCCTTGCGTGATACGCTAGGTACTGGAGTACTAAAAAGGAACTGGAAGCATTATTTTAACTTCCACGTGCAAACCTTCGGCCCACGCTGTTCCTTCTCCTGTTGACTGTCCTCTCCGTTCCTGTTCCCACCAGGTCATCTACCTCTACGAAAATGACCTCGACGAGTTTCCTGTCAACTTGCCCCGGTCGCTGAAGGAGCTGCATCTCCAGGACAACAACGTGCGCACCATCGCCCGCGACTCCCTGGCACGTATCCCTCTCCTAGAGAAGCTGCACCTGGACGACAACTCCGTCTCCACCGTCAGCATCGAGGACGACGCCTTTGCCGACAGCACCCGACTCAAGCTGCTCTTCCTGTCACGCAACCACCTCAGCAGCATCCCATCCGGCCTGCCCCGCACCCTGGAAGAGCTGCGGCTGGACGACAACCGCATCTCCACCATTCCCCTCCACGCCTTCAAAGGGCTCAACAGCCTGCGGCGCTTGGTGCTGGACGGCAACCTCCTGGCCAACCAGCGCATTGCCGACGACACCTTCAGCCGCCTGCAGAACCTCAGCGAACTCTCGCTGGTGCGCAACTCCCTGGCGGCTCCGCCTCTCAACCTGCCTAGCGCCCACCTGCAGAAGCTGTACCTGCAAGACAACGCCATCAGCCACATCCCCTACAACACCCTTTCCAAGATGAGGGAGCTGGAGAGGCTGGATCTATCCAACAACAACCTCACCACCCTGCCCAAGGGCCTCTTCGACGACCTCGACAGCCTCTCGCAGCTCCTGCTGAGGAACAACCCCTGGTACTGCAGCTGTAACCTTATGTGGTTGAGGGACTGGGTCAAGGCCCGTGCTGCAGTGGTCAACGTGAGGGGCCTCATGTGCCAGGGCCCTGATAAGGTCAGAGGCATGGCCATCAAGGACATCACCAATGAAATGGACGAGTGCTTCGAGGTGGGCCCACAGAGCAACTCGGGGGGAGCCGTGGCCAAGACGACCGCGAGCAACGCTGCCGTCACAACGCCACAGGGCTCCCTTTTCACCCTCAAGGCCAAGAGGCCTGGCATCCAGCTGCCAGACTCCAACATCGACTACCCAATGGCCACTGGAGCCGGAGCCAAAGCGCTGATCCTGAGCGTCAAGCCGCTGACGGCCGACAGCATCCGCATCAGCTGGAAGGCCATGCTGCCGGCGGCCTCCTTCCGCCTCAGCTGGCTGCGCTTGGGCCACAGTCCGGCCGTGGGCTCCATCACAGAGACTCTGGTGCAAGGCGACAAGACCGAGTACCTGCTGACGGCCCTGGAGCCCAAGTCCACCTACATCATCTGCATGGTCACCATGGAGACGGGCAGCACCTACGTGCCCGACGAGACCCCAGTGTGCGCCAAGGCAGAGACGGCAGACATGTACAGCCCCACCACCACCCTCAATCACGAGCAAAACATGGACCCAATGGCTGGGCTGCCCTTGGCGGGCATTATCGGTGGGGCAGTGGCCTTGGTCTTCCTCTTTCTCGTCCTGGCCGCCATTTGCTGGTACGTCCACCGGACAGGAGAGCTGCTGACCCGGGAACGAGGCAGCCGGAAGAAAGACGACTATATGGAGTCGGGCACCAAGAAGGATAACTCCATTCTGGAGATCAGGGGTCCCGGGTTGCAGATGCTGCCGATTAACCCTCACCGTGCCAAGGAGGAATACGTCATCCATACCATATTCCCTTCCAATGGAACCAGTCTTTACAAAAGCACCCACACCATCGGCTACGGCACAACTCGTGGGTACAGAGACGGGGGAATTCCCGACATAGACTACGCGTACTCATGATGCAGAAGTCCCCCCTCCTCCCACATACATCCCCCTTCCAGTCCCCACTCAAACTCGTCCTCTGTTTTTACCCCCCGGCTCCTCCCCATCATAGACGCCAGGTTTTTTTGCTAAGTTGGGAAAAAAATAGCAAAGCAAAAACAAAACAAAAAATACACAACACAAAAAGAACTATTTTCCAAGCAGAACCAGGTGGAACAAAGGGAGGGGAGGGGAAGGAAGTTTTACAAAAGAAAAAAAACCTATTTTGTAGAAAACATACAGAAAAAACGTTTAAAAAGTAGACATGGAAGGGGGGAAAGACATAATTTATATTTAATATACCAGATTACACACAAAAAGAAGCCCAACTCAGACCGTCAAAAGCATCAGTGGGTTGTCGGTTTTCTTTTTTTTTTCCTGAGGGTGAACGGAGGGATAGGGGAAGTCCTGGAAGGAAAAAGAAAAAGTGAAAAGGAAACCAGTAATGCTACCTGTTTTCTCTTTCTTCCTGTATAAATCTTCTATTTTGTTCAGGGGTTAGATTATAAAAAAACAAATACATCAAAATGTCTTTTCTGGTGGCTGAGCCGTCAACTGTACAGGGGGAGAGGATCTCAGCTCTCCTGTGGCGTCCCGTGATTCTGCTTTCTTTACAGGTTCCCAGTTTATCGTGCAAGTTGAGCGACAAAAAGATAGATATATAGCCTTTGGTGTTGGGGGCACTGATTGAACCAGACCTTCCCCCCCGCCCCACTCCTGACTCAATTCCCTCCACATCCGACTCTTTCCCTTGCGACGCCGCCGCGGAACCTCCAGCTCGGTTCTTCACTCAACGCAAACTGATCGTCAGAATCTCCGTTTGGTGTCCTCCTCGTGCGTCTATCCCTTGGGACAATCATTCGAGATTATTCTCTTCGTAGGAATAATTCAGTATGTAGCTCTCTCTTTTTAGCAAAAAAAAAAAAAGGAAACAAAAACACACAAACTGATATGGAGATGTCCCGGGCCAGCGTCTTCCAACCAGCAAGGTGTTCATTCCTTCCAAGATGGGGGTCCTGGAATCCTAAAACTGCATCTCAGGTTCACATAGAGCAGGACTGATTTTGAGAGGTTAGGGAAGGGAAACGAGAGAGAGAGAGAGAGAGAGAGAGAGAGAGAGAGAGAAGCTGGTTGTATGGTGTGTCTTTGTACTCGATTCAGGCCATCAGGTTCTCCTGACTAAGACATTTCAGGGTTTTCTCTCGGCTACTTTTGATGTCACTGTGGGTGCTAATTTTGCTTCTTCCCCATGGGATAAAATATGGAGGTCCAAATGTACATCTATGAAATGTGGCAAGTGCTGGGCTCATTTGAGCAGGCTCCTCGGAGGCAACGCCCCATGCACAGATATTCCATGTGGTTCTTCAGGGGCAGGTGTGCGCAGCTTGTGATCCACCAAGCCCAGCACACTACGTATTGTATGTCCCATGACCTGCCAGGTGTTTGACGATCCGCGTTTTGCTTGGGGGTGGTGACCATTGCTAGACTGAGGGAGAAAGTGGGTGGTTTATCAAGTCTCTAGCGGGCCACTGTATAGGGGCTACGTCACCAGTAGCACAGGCCAATTCTAGAATGTGAATGGCTCCACGTGGGGTTTTCTCCTGTGCAATTTGAGAGCAATGAATGTCATCATTCATTGGTAGGGTAGACAAACCATGTTTAAACATCCCTGTGTTTGTGAATGCACATGCGAGGGGGAGGGGGCAGGAGACACTCAGCTGCTATGGAGATGAAGCCTCCAGGGGTCATGGTGAAACCGACAGGTGCTGAGCGAGAACAGGTCATTTCCTGCATATGGACAATTGTTGTTGGTCACACCCAAGGCACTACTGCCAACTTGCACGCTGGTTTGACGTCTCTCGTTAGATCTTGGATTTTGCTGGTGGGGCGCCCCACGAGAAGTCAGTTGTGAACTGGGGGGAGCGCGCACGTGCTCTACAGCGTGTGCGAGGCTCACGGATTCGATTCTCCGCATTGCCGGTGATGTGCTTCCAGGAGGAAAGGCTGGGAAATTGCTGGTTGTCGACCGTGTGACAAGTTGGTGGCCTGAGTTGGTGTGTGTTGTCAGCCTCGGACGGGTCTGTTTCCACTAAACCCTCATGGAGTTATGGGTTGAGGAACATTAATGTGGCAGAGTCAATGTGTTTAGTTCCTCAGTGTTCGTTCAAAAGGGCCTCAAAGCTTAGGAGGAGCTCCAGTGCGACTGATGGAGGGAGGGCAGGTTTACCCAGTGCTGCATGGAACCGCTATGTAGAAAGGCCAGGTGGCTCTGAGCAATGGCAGGCCACCAGCTTTTGCTTTCCGAGATCCTCTGGATAGGCACCACCAAACACAGACTAGACTGGACTGGGCCTTAACCTGGTCCAAAGAGGTCGCCCGTCTGTTCTTGCAAGAGTGTGCAAGAAACTGCTCCCACTGCAAATGGGCTCCCGTTGCAGCCGCTCTGTAAGGAGCTATATTTGTGCTTACTCTTAAAAACACCAAGAGATTTTTCTCACTCACTCACTCACTCACACACACACACACACACAGTGGGCAGCATAATTAAGTGCAATTCTACATCACCAGACAAAAGCTTGCCTGTTCAATACATTCAAAGGCTGGGAGGATGAGCCTGCAATAACTCCTGGCCTAGCCCTGCCCATCTCATGATCCCCCAAGCCACAAATTATGGCTGCCTGCCCAGGTGGCCCAACAAAGCCTCTAATTTTGGTTGCTCGGGGTCAGCAAATGTCAGGAGCGTGGCCGGTAGGCTCCCTTGGACTTGGCAGGTCGCAAGGTGCAGGCTCAGCCAGAACCAAAACCCACAGCCAGGACAGGAGTCCTACACCCTCCCCATTTCCTACCTCCAAAAGCAAACAGACCCCAGAGGAAGCTTATTAGAAGCCACTTTCGGTGTCATTCCATCCAACGTCCTCCCTCCCCCGCTCCTCTCGCACACGCGGGTCGGCTCATGCAAACGCGTTTGCAACGTTCCAACCCTTTAATTTCGGAGAATGGCAATAAATGGGATTAGCGGGCTAACTGGAGAGCTAGGCAATAAACACACCATTAAGGAGCGCCTTTCAGGGGAGCTCTTTCCTTGCCAGTGGGGCTCTCCGACTGGCTCGCGTTGCTTAATAACAATCGTTCGGGAAAAGATGCATTTTAAGCCGCCTGTGACAAAGCAAAGTGACACTGAAAGGAAGAAGGGAGGAAAGAAGCCCACCCCCAAATCAGGGGGGAAAAAGCCACACAACTAAGAGCTTGGCCAATTGCAGCAAAAGCAGCAAAATAAAATACAACCACTCCCTAACGGGCAGTGCATCCCTTATTATCCCACAAGGCAGTTGGCGACATGCTTTCATGCACAGGGGTGCAGTTCCAACATGGCCATTCGTGGTGCGCCTGGTCTTCAGTAGAACTAGTTTCCACTGAGCTGCAGGGACAGAGATATGCCCCATCAGCAGCCATAGAACACAATGGTGGCTTTCCATGCGACACTGATGTACAGGCTATGCACGAGTCATAGCCTCAGTTTATGTCTGTGCCACATGCCATGGTTTGAGGGACTGAAAGGCACCCTCCAGTCACAGGAAAGCTAGAAACTCACTCTGCCCTGGGATGACCATGGAATATTTGTTTTGTTTATGCCTCGCAAAGGCTGCCATAACATGTGAGGGCTGGAGGGGGCCTTGAAGGTCATCTAGTCCAGCCCTCTGCCTAGTGCAGGAAACCACTACAGCCCTCCTCCCACAGGTGGCCACCCAGCCTCTGTTTGAAAGCCTGTGGCAATATTAAAACGAGAAAGAAAGTCCTGTTTGCTGGGTTGCAACCTGGCAACCCCATTTTTTTTTGCTTGATTTAATATTTATTGGTGTAAGAGTCCTGAGTTTTTGAATTTAAAAAAATAAATAAAATGGACAAGGGACACTGCCCCTTCCCTTTAAGATTCCCACTCGAAATGGGACGCAGGAGTGCCCATCTGTGAGTCTACCTCAGCAAAGAGGCACCCCAAGCAGCAGAGCGAAGCACCCACCTCAGGGTAACCTCTCTGTGCCCATGTCAATTTTTGCACAAGTCAAAAAAGATAAATTGTTGAAGGGCAAACCAGGGAGGGGAAATTGAGAAAAACCATAAGGAATGCAACAAGGAACGCAATACCGCTCGTGTCTTGGAAAGAGCAAGATGGCTGGCGGCTTGGCCAGGCACGACTGAAATGGTGCAAGCCTCAGCAACAGCAGTGAGCAACCAATGCTGCATTGGGGGGGGGGGAATAAGAGATTCTCAAGGGCATCTTTAAAGCGAGCGACACCCACCGCTCTAATTCCCTGCTGCAGGTACTGTGTGTAAAAGCACACCTTCCTCTAGCTGCACATCCCAACCCTGGGCTCTCAGCATGCAAATTTATGCAGCTCATTAGCGGCGCACTGAAATAACCAGTGGGGGGGGGGGGGGAGAAAGAGGAAAAAAAAAAACAAGGCATCCACAAAAGTCATTTTGGAAAGAAGGGGTGGGTGGGTGGCTTTATTGCCTGCCTCTTCAACATCATCAACAAGGAAACACACAATACAAACACACAGAGGGAAGAGAGCTCCGGGGCCAGCAAATATTTATACATTAAACATCACTTTACGCAATCTGGGCCTTGGACCCAACGCGTCAGTCTCGCCTCCCGTGAAGTGTAATTTTATTAAGTGTTTAGCTCTATATACAGTACTTAACAAACAGAGCTAATGTGAACAGGCTCTCGGGGAGGATGCATTTAGCACAATATGAGGCACACACACGCACGCACACGCACACACGCACACACACGCCTCGCCTTTCCCTGCTGCTCATTAATTCAGGTGATTCGAGGGTTGTGTGGTGCGTGCCGTGGCTGGCACACACGCAGAGTTTACGGTAACAAGCAATTTGCAACTCTGCTGGCAAAGTTTTCATTTAGGGAAGAGAAAAAAATGCTTTTTTAAAAAATAAACAAACTAGAAGGCAGCATGGGGGAAAGAAATGAAGGAGACGGGAAGGAGCCTCTGAATTTCACTTCCCTTGCAGCAGGGCAGGACAGCACAGCTGCCGAGGAAGAGACGGAGGGTTCGGATTCCCTTGAGGGGAATCTGGGGCTTTGATTGGGATCCTTATGGGGGAAGAGGGTTAGGTCTTGTCTACGTGCACGAGCAGGAGGTACTGGTGGCAGAATGGACTGTAAGCACCTCAGACTGCCGGGAAAGACAGCAGGATATTTTTATATATATATAAGGAAAAGCTACCTGCAAGGTGAAGACTAGCAAGCCAGTAGTGAGCTATGCTAGTCTTTCTGCCTGACTTGCTAATTTTCTAGATGCAGGGGCTTTTACACACACACACACACACACCATTCCAAAATGGCATTCTTCACTTTAAGTAAATAAACAGATGAGAAATAAACACACCCCATAATTGCACAACCAAAGTAACGCAAACATGTCAAATCGCGTGAAAATTATTTGCAAAAAGAACCAAACGCCAGCTTATTTTGAGAGGGGTGCACATACACACGCTCCAACACACAAACATTAAAAAAACTAAGGAAACTGCAGTAGCTGCCATGTTCAGTTCCTGGGGTGGAGGTTGTTATTCCCCAGTTCTCACAAGCCTTCCTTCTCTCTCATTCTAGTTCAGCTGAATCTCTTCCTTGTTCTTACTCGTTTTCCACTCACTTTGCTCTCCCACAGACATTTCAGACCCAGGTTTTCCTCGCAGCCACTGGAGTCTGCTTTCTCCACAATCTTCACACCTCTTCATCCCAGCTTGCATCTTGAGATCCATCCTTTTGCCTCCTCCCCAACGTTTTCTCCTCTTACCAAGATAGAAAACAGTGGTGGCACTCCTGCCCCATCCATTTTAGCTCAGGATACGACCCCGTTTTCACTAATTTCGTTAAAAATTATATCCTGCCTTCCAATTTTTTTTTTAAAAAAAATCAGACTTTCACAGCAGTTAAACCACCACCTTCGCATAAAGACACTTTTGCAGGGGCGGCGAAAACCATAAAAGACGT
This sequence comes from Plestiodon gilberti rubricaudatus, assembly GCA_026170595.1. Lineage (NCBI taxonomy): Eukaryota > Metazoa > Chordata > Lepidosauria > Squamata > Scincidae > Plestiodon > Plestiodon gilberti. The sequence goes on along the minus strand of JANXHW010000009.1, from coordinate 33,348,862 downwards.
ACAGAGCAGATTTAATATGCTGAACCAAAACCTCAGCCAATGTTAATTAACAAGAGAGTGATACGTGCTGGGGGGGGGGGGGATCACAACATTAGCTTATTCAGCTGAAATAAGTTAATAATAGAAAGTACTAAAAAATAAAATATAACTACATCCACACCACTGACAGCAACAAGGTAACTTACCTAACCCAAGACCCTCTGGGGCCCAAGGCAGTATGGGCCCTTACCTGGTGATGCGTGAGTCCCTCCTCCTCTCTGGATTAGAAAAGCAAAAGGGGACAGAACGGAAGAGGAATCGTGAAGGAGAGGAGTGCGGTGGGCTACAGCAGAGCGCATCAGAGACAATCTAGCCCACCTTTCTCCACACTTCCTCTTCTGCTCCGTCCCCCCTTTTCCTCTTCCAATCCAGAGAGTGGGGAAAGGAGGAAGAGAAGCAGTGGAGGCAAGTGCCTCCTCACCAATTTGCTTCCCGAGGCAACTGTCTCAGTTGGCCTCTTAGATGGGCCAGCCCTGAAAGCCTGGGCTAAGAAGGCAGCCCGAGCCTGGCATCTCAAACTGTTTGGAGTAGGTGCCGGGTGAGTGGTCTAGGAGAGGGCATTCCAGCACCATGAGCACCCCAGGAAAAGCCTTTCCACGAGTATCCGCCCAAGCCCGACCGGCGGCGGGGACATCCAGAGAAGAGGGAGCAGGCAGGTTCACGTAGGAGCAGGCGGTCCTTTCGGTCCTAGAGTTGCCGACGTATGGAAGCTGTTCCAGGAGACACACACATGCACACCCTGGGGAGCTGGCAATCCTAACAGGTCCCTGGGTCAAGTTAGATCCACTTGTGTCAGTCATGCCTTGCCAGAAGTAGTCACCTAAACTCTACTCCTTGTTGGAGGGTCCTTGGGGGGTCTTTGCTCCTTGCTTTTGGCCAACGTGTGAACATCTTCGCTGAACACATCTCTCCCCAACGCTGCAGTCTCTAAGGCAGGGTGCTGCAGAACAGAGTAAGCCCAACTAAGGGGCTCTTGTAAGTTTGTTTTTGTTTTTAAAAAGAGGGTTTCTCAACTGCATTTTACCTCCTCAGCACAGTATGCCGACAGTACCCAGTTGGCCATCAATACCCTTGCAGGGGAGCAGCCTTGCTCCAGAGGGTTTAGCCTTGCTGCCAGTCGCAGCTTTAAGGAACAGGCCGAGGACTGCTCATCCATTAAGAATATTTTAAGAGGGGAAGGGGAGGAGCAAACGTTCTTGAGACAGCAGGATAGTGTGGAGGACTAGAAACGTGCTTTCTGCAAAAGAAAAGCCGAGGGCAGTGGCTGCGGAGAATTGCTCGGTTTCCCTTCCTGTGCAAGAAGATTTGTGCATTTTGAAGTGTCTGGGTCTTTGAAGCAGAAGGCTGGGTTTTGATCGCACAGCCACACCCTCAAGGTTAGTCCGGTTAATAGGGGCAGCTGCAAAATTGCAAGGGACAAAGCCCCAAACGCCCAGGGCCATCCTTGCTATCTGGGGCACGCTGCTCTGTTCCAGTGGGGAGGCTGACCTTGCCAGGAGTTTGCTCTGAAGCCACCTCACACACCGAGCCAGGCCACTAGTCCTTCTACCCCAGCCTTGTCAGATAGGGAGCACATTTGCAAGGCCTCTGGTGACGGGGAGGGCGTCCATCTCGGTCTTGCTACCAAGTCTGAATCAGGGTTCTGCATGCAAAACGCCTGCTCTGCCGTTAAGCGAGGGACCCCGACTGAGATGCGGGACCAAAAACATCTGCTCTCGTGTTTCCTGCGCAGGAGTTGGTATGCACGGCTTTGAAAAGAGGAAAAAAGGCCGACATGGACCCAGGTGACAAAGGTTCTTCTGCTCCCGACAGAAGACTCTTCTAGGGTGGGCTCTCTCAACCGGCAACAGGGCACAGAGAAGCAGTGCCACGTGGATAACAGTCTTCTGGATCAAAGAGGCTGAGTGCTTTCGTCTCCCTGGCCTGCCTTCTCTTTTAAGCTCAGAATGGTCTATTAGTGCACGCAATCCGATCTGCAGCCTCTCAGACTCCCTGGTATCATCCCGCTTGTGGCTGGCCTCCATTGGGAACTGGTGGTCCAATGTCCTCTCTCCTAGCTATGGTGGCAGGTGGGGAGGGCACCTGGACACACAGCAGGAGCGCCAGTTGCCTGCGGCATCTTCCACCATCTTGAATGCACGTTTGTTGGTGCTCATTTCCCAAAGAGAGGTTGAAGAGAAGGAAAAAGGGGGACACAGGAACTATCGGGACCGTGGCCAACTCGAGTCTGTTTCGAAGGAGAGGCAAGTTCCACAATCACACAGGCAGAAAGCCAAGCCAAGGTCCAGAATGGCAAGAAGGGAGCCGACAGCTCGGGTGTGTGTGTGTGTAATTGTTCACTGAATTTTGAGAAGTAGGCCTGACTTCCAGGCAAGAGGTTGTAGGCCAAGGACCTGGAGCTGATCTGACATAGAAGAGAATATACAGGGCCTCCCCAAAAATGTACACACACTTTATAGTGTCAAATTTATGACGCCATAATACTATACTTCATAACATGTGCTGTATATGGTGCACACAGAAGCAGTCGCTTGACCCAGTTAATTAGTTGATGACTTAAGACCAAGGGCCAAGGTCCTTAAGACTAAGGTCTCGCAATGTTCCCCACTGGCATCTATGCACTGCCAACAGCATTGTCTAAGGGATCTGCAGACATTCGCCAACATGTGTGCTGGGACGGTTCCTGCACATCTCCTCCATGGCTTTCCCGAGATGTCTGCTTGTTTCAGTCACCCTCCTGAGCATGCCAGGGGTGTGCCTGCACCCTCACCTGAGTGACTGTCTGCTCAGATTCTTCCCTGGGAACCAGGCCTTGAGGGACACGCACCACACACCATCCAGGCTGCACTGGCTAATGCTGTAATCGATCATGAGGAGAGTTTACCGACCTCACTGGCGCAATACCTGGAATACCTGAAAGTTGTGTTGGATATGACTAAGTTAATGTGTGTACACTTTTTCTGAGACACCCTGTAGAGTCAAAAGGTTTCCCAGTCAATGAGGCGGCCAGGCTGGAGCAACCAAGCAACCAAGAAAGGCAGGAAGCTTTAGTACCTTAACCAACCTAGATGGAGAGGTTCGGGTCTAGGATGAAAGGCTGGGCTCCAATTCCACAGATAGGGAAGCTTGCAGCCTATGGTCACTGACCATCACGAGCCAAGCAGAAAGTTCACACAAACAGTGCAATCCTAACCAACTTTCCAGCGCTGGTGCAGCTGCAATGCAGCCCCGAGGTAAGAGAACAAATGTTCCCTCACCATGACTGCCCCTGCACTGCAAAATGTAGTGTGCGCCCTATTGGTACAGCTACACCGGCGCTGGAAAGTTGGTTATGGTTGTGCTGAAAGTCAGGGCTAAGCGTGGACTGCATCCTTCAAGATGGTCCATGCGCGCTCTCTCTCTCTCTCTCTCATCCCTTCCTTCCTTCTTCACAATGGCTGGGTTCCGAGCCACCAACTCCCTCCTACCATCTTGCCAAGAGCAACGGAGTCCTCCAAATGACTTAAGACCAGCAGCAGCCTATAACGCACAGGAAAGAGAAACAAGAAGCCTCCTTCGCCTTCGTCATCTTGGTTTTTAACACACAGGACAGGGTGGAGAAAACGTCCAGCAGCAACGATCTGATCACAGCAGGATGAACCAACGATTGGTGCTGGGGAAGGAAAACCAAGGCGGCATCGTCCACGATCACCACCTCTGAACAAGCAGTCGCTGAAAGGATGCTTTGGGCAAGCCACACATCTTGCTCTTTGGTCGGAGTGACCCAGACTACAGTTTCTCTTCGGCTGAGCTGCTGTCCGATGAAGGCCAGAATCCCCACCCCGGACTCTCTTCCCCCCAAATAAGGGTGTTCTTTTTCCTTTCCCTTTCTCTTCTCCAGAGAAACCAAAGTGCTCTCTTCTGCGTGCCCTTTGGCCTCCTCCTCGTTTTAGGTGCCTTGAAAATTTTCAAAAAAACTGTTTGATGAATGTGTCGCAAAGTTCCCTTAGTTTTTTTTCCCCCTCTGTTTTTCATAGAAAAACCATTTAAAAAAAAAAGAGTACACTTTTTTAAAAAAGTGACTATTATTAAAAAGAAAAAAAATCTTTCCTTGCCCTTTCTTGGAATAAAATAGAAAAGATTTAACTTTGACAGGAGTCATGGTGGCATCACTGGAGGGAGGGGGGAGCTGGCAAGAGCGCCATTAGTCAAGGGAAGTGGGGCGGGGAAGATTGCAAAGAGGTGTGTCCAATTTGGTCACAGCAAACTGTCTGCATTGAATGCTTCTGCAGAAATACATTGCGTGTGGTTTGCTCGTAGCGGCAAGGTTCGAAGGGGCTGGTCCAAGATCTTGCAGCACCTGAGGGGGTGTGCCCAATGTTGCCCCTCCCCTTTACACATCAGCACATTATCACTGATGCTGCTCCTCTCACTCCCTGGATTCAAGAAGCAAGAGCAGAAGAGGAAGTGTGGAGGAGGAGTGGTGGGCTATAGTGTCAGAGACACTCTAGGCCATCTCTCTGCTCCAGACTTCCTCTTCTGTTCGATTTCTCTCTTCTGGAATCCAGGGAGTGGGAGGAGCAGCAGAGCTGGATGGGTAGAGACAGGTGGTGCTTGCCCCCCACCCAATGCATTTCCTGAGGCAACCGCCTCAGCTAACCTCACAGATGGGCCAGCTCCAGGATGAGGGAATTGTTGGGGAATCAAGACTAGGGTATGACTCAACAAAACCTTCCCTTGCTATTACCTTGGGTCATTTACTGTCTCCAAAGCAATTATCTGCAGCTTTTCCGAGGAGGGATCTATCATTAGCCCACTCGTGCATTGAGGGACCCATTTCGTGTTTTTACGTACCCACTTACCAACCACGCAACCATTCATCCAACATGCAGTGGTCAAGGCTACCAACTCGACCAATGGCGGACCCAAAACTACCCGCTCTTGGGAGCCGTGAGCTCAGCTTACAGAGCCATGAATAAAGTTATCATGTGTGTTGTTTATTAAGTGCCTGGGGGGGGGGGGGGAAAGCTTGGTGCTGAACACCACATGTATAAAACAGGCACTGGGGATTACAAATCGAGAGAAAGTGGCAGGAACAAAACAGACACTGAAACAAGTCAATGAAAGTCAGCTGGAACGTGAGTGTCTTAATAGGTGCTAGAGATGGAGAATCCCAGCCAAATTGGGACCAGGCAATTGATACCTCTCTCACACGTCCACCTGTCGTTCCTCCAAGGAGCAGAGGGTGGCATTTATGGAGATCACTTCTAAGAAATGGAGTAATCTCAATAAGATTTTTTTTTCTAACAAGAAGTATGCTTGAGAACAATTATGGGATGGGGAAGGAAAAACAAAACAGGGGAAGGAGAGGTGTGTTGCACAGAAACAAATGTAAAGTTCAAGGGTCGACCCACAAACAGATCCAGGCGACTCTAGCGTGGGGTCTATAGGTTTTAATCAAATCAGTGAGCTTAACCTCTTATAAACCAGCAAAATAGACTAGAATTATCATGCCAAACCAGGCAATGAGTTAAGTTACTTTTCATATAAGCAATTCTAAAAATTGCAGGCAGCAAGCACCGTTGCAGGAGGAGAAGCATTCCCCCACCACTGTCACCCAGGAGAGAAAACCTCTTCCACCACTCTCCGAGAAGAGGCATTCCCTTCACAGCTCTTACCCAGGAGGAAAGGCCTCTCCTATGATGGTGCTCACTGCGATACAGATATGATGTAGACACCATTTAAGCACAAAGTATGCTTCCCCCCCCCCCCCATTTTGGATTGATGAGTGTAGGGAAAATTAAACTGATGGATTGAGCCTGCCTAAACCAGATGGTTGATTTAAGCGGGGAGACAGCCATCCTCGAAGGCTGTCAATTACAGCACAAGAAGCGTCTGGCTGGTGGCCTCCGCTTGCCAGGCGGTGGTGAGGAGCAGTGGCAGACCTCGGTGTTGGCCAGGCATAAATGTGGGCACAGGCCCCACCTGTGAAGCGCACAGCTCCAGAACTAGTCATAGACTTGGCCCCATCCAAGCCAACATTGTTGCTCTCCACAGAAGGGAATCCTCACAAGTATATTTGCAATTGGAAAACATTCCTAGCTTCCCTCCAGCATTAAGCTCCCAGAGTACACCATGCGCCACGGGATCGTCGTAAAAAAAAAAAGCACATGACAGCCACAGCAACAAGCCATATATGCCGCAAAGTGCACAGAATTGCAGGCTGTCCCCTGGCGAGAAAATCCAAAACCATAAAAAGTACCAACAGGAAGGCCAATTCAACCAGAGCGACAGGCTGCGCATCCAAGAAAACGCAGGAGGGAGGAGACTGCAGCGGTGCGCTAGACACAATTTATGAAGGCGCCGCACACTTCCAAGTCATAATTTATCAAGTTGGTAAAAATAAAACTGCACAAGACTTGCATTTGAGAGCTGATGTAGCATCATGGTTAAGAGCCTGAGTTGCACAATGGGGACTGCCCTGATTTGAAGCTTGCCTTGTGAAGTCGCTCAGTGGGCCCTTAAGGAAGGCCTCCTCGGATAGCCTCAGTCTTCCCCCATCTGCAGCTAGGGGATAATATGCACCTGCCTTACAGGGCAGCTGCAAGGATTCCATCAAGATAATTCAGGCAGAGCACTTAGCTTGCTCAGAGAACATCAATTATTATTAACAGTATTTATATACCACTTTTCAACAAAACGTTCACAAAGCAGTTTACAGACAAAATCGAATGATTAAATGGCTCCCTGTCCCGAAAGGGCTCACAATCTAAAAAAGATGCAGAACAGCACCAGCAAACAGCCACCAGAAAAGACACTGTGCTGGGGTGAAAAGGGGGGGGGGCAGTTACTCTCCCCCTGCTAAATATAAGAGGAGCACCAATTTAAAAAGTGCCTCTTGCCCAGTTAGCAGGGGTAGAAAACCCTTAACATTTGTATATTCTTCACACGCCTATCTTGCGGTATTCTTTTACAACGACCCTGCAAGGTTGGTCGGTAATACTTCCCATGCTGCAAGCATGGGGAACCAAGGCAGAGAGGGAGCGGCTTGCCTTGGTGAGTTTCAAAGCGAGGACTTTCCTGTTTGGAGCCATGCCACCCTGCCCGCCCACACCAGCTAGACTCTTGCGCTTTGCTGGCAAAAGAGACGCAGGGAGTGGCTTTCCTCACCACAGCCCATTCCCTGCACATGCCACACACCCCAGGCTAGCCTGCCTGCCGGCCCGATCACACTCCCAGAGGGAAATTATTTTCTGTCACTTGTAATAGTGGTTTCTGCTAAATTTAACATAAAACCAGAGCTCATTACTTCTGCATTAGACAGGCTCCGGCGTCTGCCCGCAGGTTAATGGATTTCTCCTGGGGATGGAGGTGCCATTTTTCAGCCTGCAGATATGACAGGCAGGCCTTAGGACTGTGGGCTGGCGTGACCTCGGTAAAAGCTTGGGCTGGGGTTCGCAAGCTGCCGGGGGGCGGGGGGCGGGAAGAGCTGGCAGCCCAGTGCAAGGGGAAAACCAAAACCAGCAGCAAAAGAGGAAGGGGGCATCCACCGCACAGGCAGCCCTACAAAACGTGAGAATTATTCATACGCTGAACAAGCAGGCATATGCAGCCAACAGCCCTTCGCTGGCATTCATCAACCCCGGCCGTCATCCCGCTGCGGAAGATGTGCGGATGCACGCAGCGAACAAGAACAAGAACAGCCTGGAGATTGCGATTGATCAACGTCGCCAGATCAAGCGATCACGGGGAACCCCCCTCTCCCTCTTTCCCAACCCGCATCAATGAAGTGTCGTGGGCCAGGGGAGGGAAAGGAATGACCAGTAACCCGGACGGTACCGGTGCATTTCAAGGGCTGTTCAGGGATTCTCACGTCACTCCCATTCATCCCAATGAGGCTTGTGCAAGATTAGCTTCCTGCTGGGTCGTGCCCCACGCCACGTTCAATCATGCCCACCTAAGAAGAAGAAGGAGGAGGCATTTACGGTAGGTTTCCCATCTCCAGCACCCAAACATCTTGGGCCAGTCGCCCCCCCAAAAGGGATCAGGCTCAATAATACACAGTCCAAATCCATGAAAATGTCAAATATGGCCAATCACAATAGAGAAAACCATTTGTACAGATCCCCATTACTACGACAATGATCCAAGGTTATAAGGCCCATCTGTCTACAGATTTATCCACAGGGGCTTCTTGTTGCCTTCCTGTCGTGTCAACTTGACCAAATGTACTATGCTCCCAAACTCTGAGCCAATTTGTAACCATTCCACCCCCCACCCCCCAAATGCTGCCGCTGTTACTCCAGCTTGCGTCGAGAGGTCAACTGGTAGTGACAGTCTGGTCTGAGCAAACTTCAAGCATCCTTGTGGAATGCAAAGCATAACATGCAAAAAGCTCCTCTAGCCCCACAATGCTCCTTGGATCCCACCCACCCACCTGGACCACAGGTGGCTCAGGCCCTGCTTCACTTTTTCTCCTGGCTCCCCTCCACCCTTTCAAAAGAGGAGAAGGAAGTGGGGAGAGGAGACTAGCTATCTAGAGCAGTGCTTTCCCTCCTTCTCCTGCCTTTTGGATTCGATCCTCTGTCCACAGCTCCTCCTCCTCCTCAGATTTGGAAAGAGGAGGGGCAGAGGAGATGAGAGAGAGGAGAGTGGTGGTGTTTTCAGCTCTGTCCCCGCCCCTCCTCTCCTCCACACTTCCTCTGCTGCTCCATTCCCCTCTTCCTTTTCAAATCCAGGAAGTGGGAGGAAAAGGAGCAGTGGAGGCAGCGAATGATGTGGCAGAGGGGGGGGGCACCATTTGGTGAAACAAGGCAGCATGCGAGGGAGGCGACAGCGTTTAGCACACCTGCCCTTGTGCATCCAGTGGTCCCACATCTTCCTGCACTGTGGCTTTCCATCCCCTGCCACTGCTGAGTGTCAGGAGATATGGGTTGAATTCAAAAATCTGGGCTTGGGGAGGAGGGGTCTAGAAAGACCTCTCCCCAGGTCTTCATTCCCCTTCCCTCTCTCCTCCTTTGAGTCCGCTTAGTGAGCAAACTTTCCTAATCAGCACTGGCCCCAAAGGGGGAAAACAGCAGCGCATCGGCGAATCCTCCATCAGTGCTAAGTGGAGTGGAATTTAACCCATGGCTGGTGCACAATCCCTCTATTCATAACATCCAAGATGGCAGGTGAATTTTTCTTGCAGCGGGAATTTAAAAAAAGAGCCCATTATTACCTCCCATTCAAAGGCTGTGCAGCAATTTTAACGGCAGGCCAATAATACCTCCCTGTTCCCACCCCCCCACCACCAACATGCACTCCAGTCCTCTGACTTTCCTTGCCTGTGGGTAGACACTTCCCCGCCTGCTTTTTATAAAACCTTGCGTTTATTGAGCATCAACAAAACATGACTATGCCCCCCCTTTATTGACCTACATCAGCCTATCACAAGGGGAAGGAAGAGAAGTGGGAACATCTCCTACGAAGCTGTAGTCCTATACCCTTGCCTGGGAGTAAGTCCCACTGAACTCAGAGGCACCTACCTCTGAGTAGACATGAATAGAATTGCAATGTTAAAAGCTACATTAAAAAAAAAAAAAAAGGAGCATCAGTGATGCCAAAGGAGGAAACAGGCATACATCAGCACCACCGGTTTCCAGCGCGTGGATCTGGCTATTCTGCGTTCCTCGTGTCTAGCCGTTTTAAAATTGAAACTCCGAGCCAGACAGCAGGCAGCGCGGCCCTGTTAATAACCCCAGAAAATGAAATGCCAGCTTTCAAGGACTATGAGAAGATGGACTTGCCCTGCGCTGAGGTACTGCTGGAGAAAGCTGCAGGGCACCCCGCACCACTGGGATGGATGGCGAGTGTTGTCTTAAAGACGAATGCACAGAGTGCTCAGGGAGTGGAAAAGGTCAGGAGGCAGCCAGTGCGGGTGCCGGAGAGATACCTTCAAGCAGGTGGTGTACTGGCTGAAACACACACGCGCGCACCCCCCCCCCAATCAATCTGCAGGCGGGTTGAAAGCCAGCGCACCAAAGTTCAAGCCAGTTTAGCCCCAGCTACAACGGAAATGCAGGCACGTCAATGCGTACAAATGGCTTTGTGCATCTGTGTTTATTCCGCTTCAGTTTAGAGCGCTCCCCCATTGGGGCAATCAAAGCCACTTTTTCCACACAGCTGTGTGTTTGTGCCAACTGTTCAGAACATAATTAATAAGATACATTAAAATGATAATAAAAATTCGTAATAATAATAATATACGGTAGCAGCCACACAGTTGCATAGCACCTCGAAACCGGCTCGACAATCCATCCAGGTATTGCAAGAGACGCCAGTCTCAAGTTTTTAAACGATTCACAGCTATGCGATCATGGGACTGGCAATATACACAGACACGTGTCCATAGTCAAAATATTGAGATCCACAGCTCAGAGGAGAGAATCTGGACCACGCGTGCCAAGCGGGGCCACAATGGTGACAGAGTGCCCCGGAGTTCCACTCTACCACACACTTCCTGCTCGGCTGGGATGCGCCTGCGCCCCCCCCCCCCCCGGCAAGGAGGACCTAGCTGTGTGCCTGCACATGTCCCCTCTTTGCCAGCAGAGCGGTGTGGTGGCCCAAAAATTCCTCAGGTGCCAGCCAACCACAGTAAGAATCAAGCAGGGAAAGGGGGCTGGAGGGGACACGAGTCCAAAGGTGGGCCTTGTTATGCAAATACCTGCTTGTCAGTGGGGAGGAGGGGAACACAGATTCATTTTTGCAGGGGGGGGGGTCAATCCTGGCCAAAGTCTGGTACTTTTGTAAAGTGTCCTTTGCATGAGAGGGTGATGCTGCCTCCCTTTACGGTATAATGTTACCCTAAATGACCCTGCAGAGTTATAACAGGTAGTTTTGCCTGTACACTGTAATATATTTTTGAAGCAGCTGTCTCCAGCTTCTCTTTCCTTCTTAAACGAGGCCTTTTCTTGTCCTCATGGTACAAAATATCACACTCACACTCTCCGACTCCCTCCCTTCCCAGCAGTGAAGCCAGCCATATGCTGAGCATATGGTTGAGTATTCAGCATGGATGATGTGGGGGGAGAAGAGGAGGCGGGGGCTACACAGTTTGGCTATAGCTGCTCTGACCTCTAAAAAAGGTTACACATTTCAAATAGCAAAGAAGAACCTATGCAGCAACTTTAAAAAAATTAATCCATGAGGGCTAGAAACTTGTTTAAAACATAAAACCCCACATTGCTACCATCCCCCTGGATCCCCCCCCCCACACACACACACACACACACACACACACACACACACAGAGGGCCAAATGACCACATTTATCATAGTGTGTAGTTTGGCCCCAAAAGACCCAGGCTGGAGAAGAATTCTTCTTGAACGCTGAAACTGGTCTGAACCACGTTCCACTGTGCGCACACCTATTTCCTTTGCCCCATCGTCATCTCTGATCAAACAGGTGCTGCAGGGTTTGAAACAAGCATTAACGCTTGCAAAAAGCCTACTGTTTTCCTGATGCAGCAATCCCTCTTTTAAGATCAACTTTCTGAAAGGCAACCATCCTCCATCAGCAGCCTGTGGCAAGCTAAGAAAGTATGTATTCACACTTTTAACATTTGTTATCACACTGCTGAGTATTATTCTTGATGCCAAGCTTACAACAACCCTATAAACATTATTCCCATATTGCAGAGGGGGAAGACTGAGGCTTAAAGGGAAGAGCTTGCCTAAGGCCCCTTGCTGAATTTATTATCCCCATACTGCAGATGGGGAAAGACCAAAGCTGAGAGCATGGCTTGTTTAAGGTCACATTGTTGAACCGGGTAAATCCTGATTTGCCACTTAAGCTCTTTGCCATAATACTACGCAGGCTCTCAAATCTCCACCATGAACTCCTTCAGGTGGCCTTAGGCAAACCACTCTCCCACAGAGAACCAGAAATATATGGAGATCATGCAGGCCCAACTTACAAGGCTGCTCTAATTACCACCAAGATTAAAAGGCCAATTGCGTCAAATATTTGATAAAGCATTATAGATTAGAACTACTTAATATAGACTCCTGTGATGAATATTTCCTACTGTCCTTCTCCCGCCACCGCTGCCAAGACTCGTCACAGTGTACAGCGGCTTCAAGGCCCACCGGGTGATCCGTGTGGCCACCAGCTGCCGACAAGGAGCTGCTAAGCGAGGCTTGGGGAGTGCGAAGCCAGCTGTCACGCGCGGTTCCGTTTAGCGCCGCCGAAGCGGGCCTGACAGGGGCTTTTGCAGACGCATTTTGTAGCTGCCAGACTGCAGTGACAAAGGGACCCTGCCGTTTTCGCAAGGAGACGGAGCATATGGCGCCTGTCTGAGGAGATCCAGCCCAAGCAAGGGGCAATTTTTTTAAGTTTTCATATATTTTTTCCCCAGGCCTGGGAGATGCTTCTTGTCTCTAGCGAAACATTTGCACGTTCTCCAGACAGGTACGCATCGGTCCCCGTCCCCCCCGAAGAATCTCCTGCACTGGGCAAAGGAGGCCTTCTTCACTATCGGGGCACAGGGGAAGGAACTCCCTGGTTCTCTGCTCCGTGGAAGTCTACCGGAGCACAGGAATTGGGGGAACAGAACCCCAGAGAGGGCTCTGCGCCACAGGCGGAAAGAAAGGAGCGTGTACAGGATCACTTCAGAAACGGGTGCCAGCATGCCGACGGCCGCAAGTATCAGGGAATGCACACCAGCGCAAGACAGAGACTGGGTTATGATTTACTATGCGAGAGATGAGAGAGCGAGTGGGTCACAGCCCACAAGGAATCACACACACAAAAAGAGGTGACAATCTGAACCTTTTCCTGTTTTGTACGATTGTTAATTTGGTTTAATTTCTTCTTGCATTTTATCATGACTCGGAAGCTTTCAGCCACCTTTGCTATAAAGACAGGATATGTTTTCCAAACAAGCAAACCCACAGAGAGAGGGAAAAGCAAACACATAATGAATTTAGGAAGGGTCTCATTTTTAAATCCTCCCAAGTTTCAATGGGACTTAGGAGCTGTGGGGCCCAATTGGAAACATTTTTTGTGGGGCCAAGGTCTGTAGAACCTTAGAGATATACCTAAATAAAAATTATTATTTAGACTTTAGATATCTATGGCAGAATGGAAAGCAATCAAAATATGCTTAGATTACCCTAACGCGAGGCCCCCTTAGGCACGGGGCCCAATTGTGAGCAAATGGTCCAATTGGCTTAAAGCTGGTCCTGCCTGGGCAAGTGTATAGGATTGAGGAGTGCGTACACATGGGATCAGTGGAGACTTCCCAAGAAATTCCACTCGTCTTATCGTTCAGCTTGCCTCTAAACTTCTTAAGATTGCTCCCGGGGCACGGAGCTCTGGATTTTCCAGAAAAATTCACTTTCAGCAGTACAGTGAACCCTCAATTTAACAGACTTCAGAAATGGGCATTTTGTACTTTGTTAAAAACTAGTCATACATGTTCTGCACATCTCCACTGACTTCAATGCATTCAGATTTAACAGACTTTCACCATTGGCAGACGTGTTGCCAGTTTTGAGATTGTCTGTTGGGTGACAGGAGATCGGTCTTCAGAGAGGTCTTCCCCCCCCCCCCGGTAAGATTTCCTCATCTGCCATTTTTAAGTACTTATATTTGACTTAATTGGTATTTAAAATATGTGTTGCCTGATTAGCCAAGTCTAGCCTTATTTGTCCATGCATTGGTTATACAGTACATCTGGGGGCTTGACCACTGTAATGTGTTCCACATAGGGCTGCCCTTGAAGACAGCCTGGAAACTTCAACTGGTATAAAATGGGATCACTAGGTTGCACGAGATATAGTAAGCATATCCCATCCACGTTGTACCATCTGCTGTGGTTGCCAGTAGCTTTCCAGGTCCAATTCAAGGCACTATAATCTTTAAAATTCTACACAGTTCGAGGCCAAGCTGCCTGAAGAACAGTCTGCATCTATGCATTCCTCAAGATCATGATCTTGGGTCCAACTTCTGACTCTGGCACCCACAAAGGTTCAACTACCAGGGTCCAACGTCGGGGCTTTTTCTGTGGTAGCACCAAAGTTATGAAACACATGGCCACATCGGAGGCCCAATAGGGCCCAACACTAACCCCTCTCAAGCATGCCCTAAAGGCCTTCCTCTTCCACTCGGCTTTTAATTGACCAATGGTGGTTTCTCGCCTTGCTCTTTTACAATTTGATTAAAATTATTTTGATCTGCTGCTCACTACCTTTCCCTTTTCATAGCTGCTTGTTCCTCCCTGCGCACTGCTTTGTATAAAGCAGTTTTCAAGTGGCGGTTTAAAAAAAAAAAAAAGGTAAAGGTGACCCCTGACCAGGGGCGTCGCTGGAGCATGGCGGGGGGGCGGGGCGCCCCCGGGTGACGCACACCACAGGGTGACGCGCAACACCCTTCGGACACTCCGAGGCCGGCCCGGGAGCTGGCCTCGGAGCGTCCGACCCTGTCGGCGCTCCAGGGCCTTCTGAAAGAAGGCTCAGGCAGCGCGTCCATCCGGGTATTTTTTCGGATTTTTGCGCATGCGCAGACCCGTTTTGAGGGCAAAAAGCCTTTCAGAAGGCCCTGGAGCGCCGACGGGGTCAGACGCTCCGAGGCCGGCTCCCGGGCCGGCCTCGGAGCGTCCGGAGGGAGACGCGGGTGGGGGGAGCCGGGTTGCCCCCCCGCACCGCGATATCATAGTGTCACTAGGGTGACGCGCGCCCCCTGCCCCAGGGTGACGCGCGTCCTAGTGACGCTACTGCCCCTGACAATTAAGTCCAGTCGTGTCTGACTCTAGGGTGTGGTGCTCATCCCCATTTCAAAGACGAAGAGCCAGCATTGTCCGAAGACGCCTCCATGGTCATGTGGCCGGCATGACTCTCCTTGCCGCAGCGCGTAGCATGCGGCTGGAACACGGAGTGCTGTTTACCTTCCCGCAAGCGGTACCTATTTATCTACTCGCATTAACATGCTTTGGAACTGCTAGGTTGGCAGGAGCTGGCCAAGCAACGAGAGCTCACCCCGTTGCAGATTCGAACTGCCGACCTTTCGATCGACAGCTCATGGTTCAGCGGTTTAACCCACTGCGCCACCCACTGGCCATAAGAGGTGGTTTATAAACCGATTAATACATTAAAATTTCAGCCGCCAACTACCGCGATGAAACCCCTTTCTCAGCAGCTGCAGTGGCATCCCAGCTTAAAAACTGCAGGCAGCTCTAGAATAGACAGCTGCATGGATACAGGGGGAGGCGATGACTTGTTCAAGGAACAGAGAGGCACCCGCCATTCGACAGATCCCCACTGGGGTGTCACAGATAACGGGGAGCACTCAGGACAGACCCATATGTTCAGACCCATGCTGCAAACCCAACATTTCCTGACATTCGCCCATGTGCCGCCTCGTGGGCCTCCTCAGGGCCACTGCCCGGCTGCTTGGCAGCCCTGCTGATAAACTTCAGCCTTCCTCCTTCTCGGTGCTGCCACAAGGAGGTGGTTTAATGGCCTTTAAAATGTCCCTGTGATATACAGCCCAGCGGTGACAATAAACAGGAGCCGAGACAAGAGCCATCTGATGGGGAAGCGTTCCCGATTTAGCCATGCAAAGGCTGCCACAAATCTCGAGCTTTATGGCGAGTTTTATAGCCAAAAAGGTGCAAAGAGACAAGAGGGGCGGAAGAAAAAAAAGGGGGGGGGAGAAGATAGAGGAACGGTGTTGCCCGGTCACACTTGTTGCAGCTTTCCAAGGCATAAAAGAAGAATCTGGCCTGAAGCCACCAGGGGACTCCCTGGGGAAGAAGCAAGAAGCTTGGGGTTCATCCCGGCTATTTGTCCCAAGGGCTGGTGACAAGACTGAGCTGCAAATCAAGACAGTGCATCCGCCCAGTCTTGTTTTGAAGCAGCGGCCAGCCCGGGCGGGCCAGCAGGTAGCAGCAGAGTTTTCGTGCCATGTGCAAAAATACGGGGGGGGGGGGGACTGGGGCCCTGCTTCACCGTGGGCCAGACCTGGTCTTTCCCAGCTGCTGCATCCTGAGATCCTTTAAATAGAGGACGACAGACAGACAGGAGGCTGAGGCAGAGAAAGCTCTTGCCCGAGCCAGCTCCTGGAGGTTGAACCAAGGGCACTTCTGCAGAAAAGCCTGCGCTCTGACAGACAGTGGCTCCGTCAGGCTCAGCAATTTCTCACAGGCCTTCCTGGAGATGCCACCAGGGACCGAGCCTGAGACGCTTCACATGCGAAGGACGTTCACTGCCATGAACCCTCCCTTCGAAAACCCAGCCCTTGCGGTATCGCCTCCCCAGGCCCACCTCCTCCATAAAACCCAAAGCCTTTTTCCTCCTCCTCCGTGCCTGCTCACAACCCCCACCCCATGCAGTTATCGTTGCCTCTTTGCTTCCTCCCTTCCCATTGTCATCTCCACTTAGAAAAATGTATATCCTGGTACATTAGACTCCTTCCCTGCCATGTGCCCTGGAGGGAGCATCCACAGTGACAACCACCACATCCTGGAGTCCCCGCCCAGCACAAGCCCTTCGTAGCACACCCTTGTCACGTTGCAGAAGCGCCTTCCAGAACACACACTCCTTGCCACAGGAGGTGGTGATGGCACCTGGCCTGGATGCCTTTAAAAGGGGATTAGACAGATTTATGGAGGAAAAGTCCATCACAGTTTATAAGCCATGATGGGGATAAGCAACCTCCTGGCTCTCCTGCTCTCCCCCCGCCATTAACAGTGCTCATTGAATTGAACAAAGGCTCAAATGCCACCGTCGTGACTACCGAACGAGAACAGAGATGCGGGGCAGGAGGGATGGAAAAGGAGAGAGCCTTGAAGTCTAATAAGGAAACCAATTTTGAGGGAGGGAGAAGCTGGGTGGTCTGAGGCATCTCCGATTCTTGGATGGGGCAGAGCAGAAAGACAGCCGACTTTATACCCTCCAACTGGACTGGAATCAGTGTAGAAAATATCTTGGCAGTGCCGGTCCCTCCATGAGGACAACTGAAGCAGTCGCCTCAGGCTGAAGATCCACATCTCCTGTCCGCCCACTCAGCTCCACTGCTTCTCCTCCCAAGATTGGAAGAGGAAGTGTAGAGGAGACAAGAGCACTGGGCTAGAGTGTCTCCACCAACACTCCATCCCCACTACTCCCCTCCCCTCGCCCCCCGACCTCCTCCTGCCCTTCTTTTTCAATCCAGGGAGCGAGAGGATCAGAAGCTGATGCATCACCTGGGAAAGGGGGAGGGCAACATTTGGCACACTGCCCCAAGCACAGGAGGTCTTAGGCCGGCCCTGCTTCTCAATTACAGTCCCAAGGAGCTGAACAGGATGAACCCCTGAACACAGAAAGTGATCGCCAGTCCAGAATACAGGGGCTCCGTAAGCAGGTACCCGGCTTTCAGTTGTACGATTCACTTTTTCATTTTCCTTGTTCGTGTATTTGTTTTTTAAAAGCTTTTTTATTTGAGGGTTTTGGTAGTGTGTGTGCATTTTACACAGAAAAAAAAACTATTTAACTTGAGAAAATGCATAGCAAGCCAGGGGTGACCCACAGCATGTGCCCCACAAGGGAGCCACCCAAGGCTACCACTGCCACCGATACTGAAGATTCGGGGGGCAGCATGGCTTGAAGAAGGTCCAACCCCCCCCAGACAGCACCCCTCCCCACTGTAGCCATAGCAGTGCTCCAACTGAGGAGCATCCACTGCCACAGAAAGGCGCCCAGCCACCACCATGGGGGCACTCTGTCAAAGGCAGACCAAAACCCTTACCTCCACATTGTCTCTTCTTGCAACCAACCCCCCCCCCCCCCCGCACCACAGGAAACCCAGGAACGCGGTCTGAAGACAGCAGCACCAGAGACATCGTCATCAGTTTCCTCCTGCCTGGGTCCGGTGAACCGAAGAATTAAGAACATTCTTATGGACCTTTTCAACACTGCAAAGTTCACAGCGCAATTTACAGAGCAAACTAAGTCCAGAAATGGTACCCTGCCCCCACAAGCACTACATGACTATTCTTAATAATCCTTTGGTTTCGGCTCATGATCTAAAGAGGCGCAGAAAGGACACCAGCAAAGAGCCACTGGAAAAAACGCCATGCTGGGGTGAAGAGGGGCAGCTGCTCCCTCCCTGATCAATGTTAAAGGGCGCATCACTTTATTTACGCCCAGTCAGGCTTGGGGCCTGCGTGCCTGGGTCTTCCGCAGCGCCCTGTCGCTGTCCTCAACGGAGCGGAGGACAACCTCTCGGAAAGAGACAACTGTCATCTTCATTCAGGACCCTCCAGAAAGCACCTTGGAGGTGCCGCGGTAAGTGGGCTCAATTAATCAAATCCAGGAACGCCAGACACTTAATCTATTAAGAGATCTTTTAAGAGTTGACAGTCCGAGGTGGAGCTGAGAAACGGAGGCAGTAATAAATATTTCTCCCAGCGGAAAGCGAGGCCCGAGAACATGAGCAAAAAGGGAAAAAAAATACAGGAGAGGGGAAAACGCAGAATTGCCACTCGGCTTCTGAGCACACACAGAATGGGCTCCTTGACCTTGCTTGTGAAGCCAACGGAGCCCAGGGAGCAGGGCTTGCGAGCACCGAGGGAACGTTACGAGCTAGTGGGTTTATTCGCCAACTCGGAAAGCCACTTAAAGTTATTTAATGCCATAAAAAAGGGGGAGGAGATAAAAGTTGTCCATTAAAATGGCACACAGGAGCCCCCGGCTCACGCTGTCAGATCGCTGTTTTATAACTACAACACAGATGAGCGAGTCTCCCAACTTGAGAAAGACTCTGAAGAGTCTTTTTTTTTAAAAAAAAAAGAGTCACACAGAATAGAAGAGAGAAAACCCAGCAAAGACCAGTGGGGGGAGACAGCCGTGAGTGTCAGGTTTCTTAAGCAGGAAGCATTTGCAGCAGAGAGCCCAGAAAATCATGGATCCAAATAATCACGAAATCCACTTTAAAAAAAATTAATCTTGTGATTTTCTAAAAAGCTTGGCATTACATACTAGCTTTTGACATGCAGCAGAGTGGGATGGGAAAAACGGTGGCAGAGTGGACTGTACAACTCTGGGCTGCAGGTGTGAGATACTCTAACATGGGGGAATCAAAACAAACCCAGAATACCTGTAATGTTTGTGCCTGTAATGTTTCCCGTGTGGCGAACAACAGCTTGGGGGAAGAGGCAATTTTGGATCGGAGTCACATCATGAGAAGAGGGGAGGGAAAGGTTAGCCTCACAGTAGCCTCAGCATACACACCAGATATCCCAGTTTTAATCCCTGGCAGCATCTTCAGGTAAGGCAGAGAAAAAAAAACTCTGCCTGAAAAGCTGCTGCCAGCCAGTGCTTGACAATGCTAAGCTACTTGGATCCAGAGCCTGACTCAGTGGAGGCAGCTAATTCCATTCTTCCTCAGCATGCAACCCAAGCTCCGGGCATGCAACCAGCCCCATGTCTAGGCTCAGCTCAAAACCACAATCACCTAGGATACGTGGAAGTCTTGTGCTCAACCCCCCCTCCCCAAGCACACACACCACAAAACCGAGCTTCCCCGGCTGGGCTCCAGCCTCCTTTCCTATTTCTGCCTGAGCGGCAGCAAACATCCACAAGCAATCGGGCTGCCAAAGTGACAGGTGAAGCGATTTACACTGACAGTTCGGCATCGTAATATCTGCCTGGAGCTTTGTCTCTTGCACTTCGCGGTCTCATAACTACTGTCGTTCTAAGGCGGCGATTCATAATACACAGCAGCGAGAACGATTCATCTCTCTATAAAACAGCCAGCTGGGAGAAGGGCTGATCCTTATACCAGCCAGATGCCTGCGGTTCCTTCTCTGCCTCTCAAGGAGTCAAGCAGAGCCAGGCCCCAGGAATACCTGGGGGGGGGGGGGGGGAGAAACCAGACCAGGGATTGCCAACTGATGACCTTCAGGCCTGCTCCATGTCTGCAGCACCCAAAGAAAGAGGGGCAACTATGCAGAGATGTGGCATGCTCAGAAATTCTGAAGTACGTCGAGATATGCATGCATGGGCTAGTGGTTAGAGCACTGGCTGCCCATCTTTGCTCAGCCCCAAAATTTAGCGCTTGACCCTGGGCCAGTTGCTAGGTCTCGCAGCCTGGCCTACCTCACAGGACTACCATGAGGATAAAGGGGGGGTGAAGAGGGGGAGCTGAATTCCTTGGAGGAAAGCTAGGATATCAATGCATCAGTTCCTCCTCCAAAGGAACACACCCTTATCCCTCCCTTCCTGCAAGGAGCCCAGAGCAGGGTTATGTGGTTCTTCTCTTCATTTTGTGCTCACAACCACCTTGCGAGGTAGGTCAAGCTGAGAAGGAAAGGGAGAGCACGTGCACCCACCAAGATCACTCTGAGTGAGGATCTGAACCCACATCTTCATGGTCCAAGTCCAACTTCCTTCTTTTTGTATTTTTAATCAGTTTGTATTAACACAGTTAAATATATACACGATCTACCCCAGAGACGAGATCTGTCATCTTCTGTTTTGCATATTGCAACAGCTACCCGCGAGTTGAACTCAGGGTTCCTAGTTCTGCCAAGTCAGACCATTGCTCTCCATCTAGCTGTGTATGGTTTAAGGCAGTGGCTCTCCTGGACTTCAGGCTTTCCTAGCCTTACCTAAAAATGCCAGGGTGGAGCATTTTGCATGACAGAACACTCCGGGTCCAATCCCCTGCAGCATCGCCGGTTAAGGTTGGGGAAGTCCCCTCTCTGAAACCCTAGAAAGCTTCTGCCAGTCAGTGCTCGACAATACTGAGAAAGGGGGACTAGGGGTCAGAATTGGCTCAGCAGCCACTTCCGACAATTTCTCAGTCTTGTTCTACTGGGATCCCGCCACCCACCCCTAATGCAACCTTGTTGCCCGCTGCAGATATTAACATGATGATTGAGTCTGGCGAGAACCAAGACACTCTCCCTTTCTGCCAGGAAATCAAGGTTAACAGGAAATAAATGCTTCGTCTGCTTCCTGCATGACACAGACAACCTATCCTGTCTTTCAGGAGATGCACGACAGTTTTCCTTCCCCCCACTCCCCTCCCCAATGCCAGAGTGCATGGCGCCGCTGCCAATCCTGCCACGGCAGTAGCGGTGGCGGCAAACCACTGCTGGCCTCGATCCGTACAGATAATTACTCACAGCTAATGATCATTATCGGGTCTCCTAGAATTTAATGGACATGTATTATAGCTCCGCTTGTGGCTTTACATATGAATTAAGCACATATGGGCTCCGTGATGCACAGAGGCAGAATTTATGAAGCGCCAACAAAACCCCTTGTTAGCGAAGACTTTTATTCCGCTAATAAACAGCTTGATTTATAGAAGCAGGGAAATTATAGAGTAGGACCGGACCCCAAACCATGAGGCTTTGGCACCCTCTAGTGGAGGGCTGGTGGGAATGACAACCAGGCATCTCAATCTCACCTAAGGCTGATTCACACTAGCCCTTCCGTGCACGTTTGCTCTACTCTAGCGTCTGTACGTGCGTCTAGCAGTTCTCTGAATGTTTGCCCGCCTTCTTGAAGAAAGCGCAGCTGTGATTTGGTGAAGAGAAATGCGCTTCTCTGATTGGTGAGCTGCCTAGTACCGGGAGCATAAACGCTAGCTTAAACGCGAGCGCAGCAAAAAGATAAACCGAAACCATCTCTCCTGGCTGCGGCGTAAGCTCATGCTGCGTCAGACACAAGCATGAAAAACGCACGAAAAGAAGCCAAAACGCGCACGGAAAGGGCTGGTGTGAATCAGCCTTGAGGAGTCTGTATCCTTTATCCCTGAAACCAGGTGCACCACAGCTAAGTGAATCTCAGATACCTATTGGACAAATTGATACGAGCATTGTTTTGTTATGTTTTTGTGGCAACTGCTAAGTTAAAAGTGTCAAAAATCAAGATCTACAACATTACACACACACACACACACACACACGCACACACGCAAAGAGTAGCATGGAAGAACACTGTAAACATCAGATGATTTTAAGTCATGTATTATAAAATGAACTGAATTCCAATATGAAGAGACGGATTCACTGGTTTCTTCCCCTTCCCACAGGGGTTTCACCCTTGTCCAGGTGGGTTTGAGAGGACACAGGCACCCCCCAAATCACTGCCGTGCACAGACCCAAGCTCAATCTCGGACAGAGGACTGTTCATTTCAAAAACATGTAACGAGCGGGCTTCCACAGCACCTTTGCTGCTCAAATTATTATGTATGCACCCTCAAGTTCCAATTTGAAGGATGTTATTTGCTCTGCGGTGTCAACACTGCTCCAAAAAAACGGGAGTCAGACAATTTTTAAGAGGAATTTAAAGGGGCACGATGGAGGCATCCTTGCATGTGTATACCGAGTTTTGTTTTTTAATGTCCCTGTCAAACAATGCAAAATACCCCTTGACCACACCACTTCTTTCAGACTCTGGAATCCCAGCATTTCCATCCTCTCCTCCCCCAACATCAGTTACGAAGAACCCCCAATAAATTACGACCCAGCCCTGAGCACGAGCCAGTCAAACTCACTCACCAGCGTTGACAATGGCATCCACCTCCAGCTTGGTGATGTCGCCACGGAAGAGAGAGATTTTCTCATTCAGGTGATTGTCTTTCGGGTAGACGGCTTCTTCCGGCTGCTTGACTCGGGCACCTAGTGGCAACGAAGCAAAAAGCAAGAAGGCGTTGAGCAGACAAGAAACTAAATTATAAATCAGGACAGTGCTAGTTCGGATCTTGCCTCTGCCCTGAATGCACATGGGGGCCTTAGACCAGCTGCTTCCTCTTGGCCTCAGTCTTCTCCATCTGCAAAATGGGGATTGTACCGCGTTACTTTACAGGATGCTGACAGCCAGAGTTGGAACATCTTCACTCAATGATCTGACTCCACAGAAGGCATCTTTAAATGTTCACAGCCCCAAATGTTCTTCCACCAACACCCCCAATCCCAGCCTTGGATTTCACCCCAGAAACACAAACACAGGCAAAATATACAGAGTAACATAAATAGAAGAGCTTTTAAATGCACACACAAGCAACTCACTTTTGGCCATTTCTTTCCAGGTAGGAATTTGCTTCAGCTTGATGAAATCCTTGGTGTAATAATGATCTCGCCTCTGCTTGTTATTTAGGCCTTTCAGAAATGCTGAACAGCAAAATAAAGGGGGCAGGAGGGAAGAGAACGAACAAGAATGGTTAACAAGATAAAGAGAAACTTGGATTCCAATCCGGGGGGGGGGGGCAGCCTCACAGAGAGACCTGGGAGAAGAAATTCTCCCAGAGATCAGGCATGCAAGGACCGTCTCTGCTGTCGGGGACACCAAATGCCACCTCTGTACCTGGGGGCGCAGCAGCCTCCATCGCTCCTCCTCCACACTTCCTCTTCCTTTCTAAATTCGAGAGGGAAGACAGCATGGAGGGCTATAGTGTCTAGCCCACCACTCTCCCCTCCTCTGCACTTTCTTTCTGCTCCATCCCTCTCTTGTCAAAGCCAGGGACCGCAAAGAGGAGGAGCAACAGGTGGGTGCCATCTGCCACCTGAAGCAACTGCCTCAGTTGGCCTCACACTGGGCCAGACCTGCTTTATTATTTTATTTTATTTTATTTACAATATTTCTATCCCACCTTTCTCCCCGAAGGGACCCCAAATCATGCTGAAAGAGGAGAGGAGGGCGGGATGCTGATTTTAACGGTAAAACTGGCACACAGTTGGAAAAAAAAGCATGCTCAATATCACAAGGAAAGGTGCTGGGGGGGGCCAGAGACTTAAGAGTTCAACACCCCTCATTTGTTCCCAGAAATTGACTCCCTCAGCCTACACAACTGGGGTGTGTTCCCTTTTTAAGCTTACATTTAAACTGCCCCCTTTTATTTTAAAAAGTTGCACCATGTGGATTTCTCTCCTCAGGTCCCACAATGCTTTGGGCCAGCTCTTGCTTCAGGCCATCTTATTACACACCTTTTTCCCCCCATTTCAACCTCAAAGTCTGTCATGTTCTTTCTATGTGCAATGGAAGCGCAGCTAGCCTTTTGCAAGGCCCCTCTTGCTTACACAGAGCAGCTACCCTCTAGCAGGGCAACACCTTTTGGGCCCTCATTCACCACCTACCCACCCCTACACAGGGCCAGTGGCACCTTCTGCTGGAGGGGAAGGTGCTGCAGTGCCACAGGCCCCGTCTAGGGGTGAGTAGATGGTGGATGACGAGGGCCCTTAACAACCATGACTAGGGGAATAGGCCCCACAGAGCCCCTCAGGTTCTGCTACCACTACCTAGGGACGGTTGCTAAGCAACTAGGGCCTGTACTAGCATCGCTGGCAGGTACCACACAGAAGCAGGCAGGATGCCCCATAGTTGAGGCTTCACTCTGTCCCCTCCTTCCCCAAACCATGCCTGTATTTCAAAAAGCCAGGCATCTGCCCGGCTTCATCTCTCCCCACGATGCACCTTCACCCCTTGCAGAGCTCCATTTGGGAGAGTCTTAGTACTCCAAGTCAAGCTTTTGTCAGAAGTCCAGGAGCAGGGCTGGATTAAAGTGGCAACCCTAACTTTTGTGCTGGTTTACCCCAGGCCCGCTAAGAGGACAAAGCCTGCCAGGTGCACCCCAGCACCTCTTTGGAGCAAGCCCTGAGTTGCCTCAAGAGGGGCACATGCATTCAGTGTCTCTGGGCCACATATGGCTGCCGCAAGCCGTCTCCTAGGATACCAATTAGGCCCCATGATGCTTTGTAGGAAATCTGGAAACCGGCAGAGCCAGCAGAAAAAGGGAAACAGATGTTTCAAAAATACCCAGAATTCCCCGCAAGGAGGAGCCCAATTCCTGGTTCATATGGCCAATCCCCAGCCTCCCTCATGTGCCAGACAGTGCTTTCTCTTGTGGCAAACACTGCCTTGCTGCAGCTGCAGAAATAGGGCAGCACAGGGCACAGCTCAGGATGTTAACAGTCACAGCCAAGGCAAGGCACATATGCTCAGTTTGGGAAAGCTATTTCTAGCCAGCCGAGCCATATGACAACTGTGCCAGGCTGCAAGGGGGCTGGCACTGGGGAAAACCAGCTGCACATGGGCACAGTGCCCCAGCACATGACAGACACACACTCCCACATCCCCCCCCTCACTTACATTTAGCCTCCTTCCAGTCAGTGGATGTGGTCAGATCCACCTTGGCCGCCATAGCCAATGGAGGGGTGGCTGCCCAGCTCCGGAGACCCCTCACCAACACCCAGCGCACTGGCACCCTGCAAAGAGGGACCCTGTCTCCACCGCACGCACTCTTCCTCCTGCCCCCTTGCAGTGTGATGGGGCAGCTGCCCCAGACCCTCCACACTCTCCCCAAAGCTGTAGGCAGCCTTCTGTTTTGCAAGGACATGAGGAATCCTGGCATGGTAACCAACCAGGCTAGAGAGGGGGGGGGGGGAGGTTGCACTGGGCTGGAGGCCTAAAGCCCTGGTTGGTCGTTCAGCAGACGAGGCAAATTCTTCTCCCTTATTTATCACACCTGGCATTTACGTGGGGAGGGCAGGACAGACTCGCGGGCTGCAACAGCTGCAGCCACAACACATATGATGCCAAGCCTCTTCCCCCACCCTCATCCGATGCAAGGCCTTCTGGGAAATGTAGTTCCAGCCATTCTGCTCTCTGCCTTAAGCCTGCCTCTCAGCAGCTTGGAAAGCAAAACTCCTCCACCTTCCGGAACCCAACGACCCCCCCCCCGGCCCCCTCACCTAAAACCTTCGGCCTGGAGCAGGATCCGAAGCAAAGGAGGAAGAGAAAATGATTGCTCTCTGACCTTCCGAAGTTTCTGTGTTAACGGACAAGAAATAGTTATTAAACAACATAACTTTACTAAACATATAAATACACTTTTTTGAGGTAAAAAGTTCTTCCGGGCTTTTTGACCACATTCACTGAAAGAACTTTTTACCTAAGGATAATAACGATAACCCCGACCACAAAAGCCTTACTTTGCTATGTTATGTACAGTAAACCATGGTGAACTACTTTTTGCTTAAAAGCGGGATATAAATGCCCTTAATAATAAATATGCATGTTTACGCATACAAATATGTGCATAAGCGATATACAGTACATGGGGTGTTGTAGTAATATACACATTTAACTGGGAGGATCATCTGCCACACTGCATGCATGCCGTCTACTCAAGAGTAAGCCTCATTGAGTTCAGTCAGTGGGACTTACTCCCAGGTAATAGGATTGTTTGCAGCCTACCACCATGCTCCTAGGCATGCCTGCCTACTCAGAAGCAAGTCCTGTGGTTCAATGTGGGGCTTATTCCCAGGAAAGTGTTGGCTGTGGAAAAGGGACTCTCTGCTGGGACATGGTAGGAGGTGGCGGCCAGTCCTGCTGGGGTTTTTGGTGTCCAGACACCTTGAGAAGGGGAGGGGGAGTCATTATCTCTCTGCCAGCCCCACAATGGTCTGTTCCTCCATTGTTAGCTGGTTGGCACGACTGAATGGGCTGAATTTTAGAGGGTTGGTGTTAGTAAAATGTTTTAAATGGTTTGATAATACTGGTCACCGCCACCACCACCTCTGAGATAAAAACTACCTCAGAGAAATTACCTTAAAACTTTTTTGCCATGGCTCTATACCCGTTTGCTCCAGTAAATTCAAGAATTATTGCGGGCCCATGAAAACTTAAAATCTTTTTTTTTTTTTTTTTTGGGTAACCTCAGAGAGTTTCTTTCCCACTCTTTTGCTGTGCCAGAGAAAAGACTGACTGGCTGCTGGGCTTACGGGGCCTGGCTCCTGAACTTTCCAGGGGGGGTGAGGGAGGTGTAAGAGAATTTGCCCAGGCAGGTAGCCAGACAGGCCCCAGAAGCTGCAGCAGCTCCAGCTTTGCATAGTAGGAGGAGCCGGCATCAAGAAGAAGGAGGAGGAGGAGGGCTGATTTCCCAGTCACTCCCAGCTGTGACCAGAGCCTTGGTAGTGCTGCTGAGGGGCGGTGCTGTGCTGTGTGACCATCATTGGTAATAATAATAATAATTAATCGTGTGGGCTACTTCAGGGCCTCTGAGTGAGAGGAATTTTATCAGGGCGTACAAAATTTCTTTGCCCTGTGGGACTTGGAGGCCAGGACCAGGTTGTCGTCGCCAGCGAGGGCTGCCTGCAGCAGGGTCGAGATCCATTTTTTCTATTCAGTGCGTGCATGCCAGCATTCAGCACATGCTGCAGATAGGGAAAATTTCTGGGGGCCCTCCTTTGCCTCCTGGGCCGGGTACAAATTACCCCCTTACTTACCCCCCCTCTCATCATGGGCCCTGGGCTACTTACCTTAGCTTCAACGCAAATTGTTCTATTATGACTTTTAATAAATCTGTTGTGTTTTTACTTACCTGCTTGTCGTCTCTGTGTGTGTTGTTGGGTTGCCACCTCACAGAGGTCCCAATCCTTTTTTTTTTTTTTTTTGCACCAACTGTGGAAAACTTCCCTTGGCACTGGCTGGGGGTGATTTTTCATACATTGCCATGCTAAGCCCAAGGTTGGCACTAGTGACCAGGCCAAGCCAGGAGTCCAGCCACTATTAATAGCTGAGAAAACTGATCTTGTCACTTTCCCTCTCCCGCCCAGTACAGCAGCAGCGGTCGTGAGCACAGAACAGAGGGCTTTCTGTTTTGCTGAGAATCTGACCCTCAAGGCGGGCAGTGCTGTGCTGCTGGAAAATATAAAAGATCATTGCGTAACACATCCAGCACAACCCTGCTCCCATGTCAGTTTAGCACTGCAGCCTCTGTGAACTTTTTGTGTGTGTGGAAAAGTGATAGATAACTGCTTTATAATAATATTAGAATATTTTTTATTTTATTTTGACAAGCTGCCCCTGGGGCCCTGTTTTGAGGGCCAAAAGATGGAACACATCTAGAACCCCAAAGGGCAAGTGAGGAAGGTGCTGGGAGGAGAAACTGGTTGGAAGGAAAATGGATCAGCACCTCTGTTTCCTCTTCCCTCTATGTCAAAATCACAGCTTCAAGAGCTCCTTTACATGTTCATATTTGATTATATAAAATAATGCACATTTGACATTATGAAGTGTGTGTGACCCTAACAGCATAAACCTATGCATGTCTGCTCAGAAATAACTCCCATTGCATTCAATGAGGTTGACTCCCAGGAAAGTGCTTATTGGGTTTTGGCATAAAAAAGCTCTTCCGTTTGTTTTAACTACAAGGAAATAATGCCTGTGTAAACCGCCTTGAATAAATCTGATGAGAAATCTGATGATGAGAAAGGCGGTATATAAATACAGAAAATAAATAAATAAATACTGTGAACTTTTAAATTTGATTTTAAATTAAAATATGTACAGCATTTCAACAAAAAGCAGCAGCTGAAAAAGGTGGGAGCCGTGAGAATGCGAACACGTGTCAAGTCCCATGATGTCATGCCTTAGACCAGGGGTTCTCAACCTGTGATACGAGTACCCCTAAGGGTACGCGGACCTCTTGCTGGGGGTACGCCACGCTCTGCCCCTTATCTGCCCCATCAGCAGCCAATTAAGTGTTAATTAACATGGATTTTAAATTGTAATTATTTTTGGAGCACTCTGTCTCTCTGATTTTGGTTTTCGGCTTATTTTTGTACTTTGGAAAATGTACTTTGGTGGGGTGAGGGAGGAGCTGATTTTGGGAAGTGTGACTTGGAGGAAACACACACACACACACACACAGAGTTAAGTAAGACATTTTTTTCCACATTTAAAATAGTTTTAGTACTGCAGAATTAAAAATTCGCATGCTGCCGGGAAACCCGTTCATTTAAAACATTTATTTTTAGTAAAATTAACTCAACAGATGTTATAGGCTTTTGACGTTTCCCCAACATACATTTGTGGCATCATCAGAAAACATCTGTTGAGTTTATTTTACTAAAAATAAATGTTTAAACGGGAGTTTCCCGGCAGCATGCGAATTTTTAATTCTGCAATCTGGTCATGTCGTGACAACTTGCAAAAGTTTTAGTACTTTTTTATTTAATTACCTAATTAATTAATTGATTAATCCAATTAGCAGTTAATTAGCAGGGGATACTTCAGAAAATTGGACTGTGATAGGGGATACCAAGGCCTCCAAAGGTTGAGAATCCCTGCCTTAGACGTAGCGGGAGGTTACCTCCCACTTCTGCCTGCCCTTTTTTTGAGAGAAATGGTGCTGACGTCACTCCCTTGCCCATTCAACGGGCGAAATCTGCACAGCCAATCAGAAAGGGGAGGAAAAATGTTGTCCAGCCAATGCACACGGGCTCTGATGACGTTACAAAAATCCCTCGCGCCCAGAGGAGGCGCAAAGCGTGGCTCTCCGGTCAATGAAATCTGTATAGGCGGGATGAGTTCAAGCACGAAGAGGAGAGGACCAATCAGGAGCCGAAGAAGCTTCTCAAAGCCCTTATTATTGAACGTCGCCCCTCGCCCTGTCAAAGCCCTTGATGAGCTCGGCGACGGGTATCCTATCAGCGCGTGCCGGAGGCGGGATTTAGAAGCGGTGCAGGGAGGAGAGAAGGTTCCTAGCCAGTGAGATCGAGGTGGGGGCGTGGCCGACGAAAAAAGAGCGCGACACAAGAGCCGCCCCCTTTTCCCCCTTGTCCTATGAGCGTGACTGAAAGGGACAGCTGAGAACCAATCAGGCTTCGGGGGCGGGGCTGGAGGTTTCTAGCATGTTCCAGAAGGCGGGGTGGGAAAAGGAAAGGCGGGCGCAGGAAGGAGAAGCTTAAGTCGAGGAGGCGGCGACGGTGGGAGCGGTAGCAGCAGCAGTGGTGGCGGCGCGGAAACCCGGCCGGCGCTATGGAGAAGGTGGGAGATGCAGAAGAGTAGGGCCTGGGTCTTGCGCAAAGGCTTCTGGGGCTGGTGTGCAAAGGATCTCGGGAAGGGGGCTGGGGAAGGAGGGGCCAGGGTTTGGTGGGGGTGCTGAGGAAGGCCTGACTCTGTAAGGCATCACGGGAAGGGGGTCTGAAGGGGTGAGGGTTCCATAGAGAGGTGGGAGTTACACGTGAAGTTAAGGCTGTACAGGGGGCTTCATGGGCAAGTAGGAGTGGGGATGTATGGGAATGGGAGCATCCCTTCTTACGTTCTACCCTTAACCTGTGACCCCCCCCCCACCTTCCCACAATACCTTGAACTTGAAGAGATGTGCCTGCAGGGCTTCATGGGAAGGGGAGGCCTGAAGGAGCAGGAGGTGGTTGGTTGACCATAGCTATATATTCTATGTTCAGCCCAATGACACTTGAAGCTGTATCAACATAAGAGATCATGGGGGGGGGGATTGGGTTATTAATAGGGTGAGGGTCCTGAGGGGCTAGTGCGGTGCCCAGAAGGCAAGGAAGTAGGTTCTGAAATGAGGTGGATGTTATGAAGTGGAATGGGAGGGTTTTTGGGGGGGGGGGAATAATGCAGCATGCACCAGGAAGGAAGGACGGATGGATGGACTGACAGTGTCTTTGCAAGGTATCCAGGAGTACCTTGTAGTGGAAAAAAACAAGGGTGTGAGATGAGGGTGGTCAGTTCTCAAAGGGGTGGTGAAGGGGGGAGACAGATGGAATGGGAAACTGGGGAGGCTACATTGATGTGCTGTTAATGGTGGCTCCTTCCTAGTTTTAAGGTTGTGTGGTGATTTGAGTGGTTTGGGGCAGCACAGGTAAGACTTACTACTTTTTTGAGGCAGCCTGGAGATTGGCTCCTAGAAAAGTGTGTGTCCAGAGGGGGGTGACTGAAAGGCAGCTTCACTGAACAGCACCAGCCTGACAATTTCAGGGTGCCAAGGTACTCTGCAGCAGACTCTACTTTTTGCAGTGTAGCCCAGTTACCCAAACACTTTGATCTTTCATATTTGTAGAGGCTTGGCCTAGGATTGCAATCCCAGGGGTCTCGATTGTGGAAAGGGGGGGGGCGACATCTAAGTATAGTTCCATGGGGAAGCTTTTTGGGATGCCAGGCGATGAAAGCCAAGCTTACAGTCTGGTGTATGGAATAGTTTCTCTCACTAGTGCACGTCGGAGGCAGTTTACTGGGGTGCTGGGCATTCGTTTTGAGAGAGACATCCTCTGAATGGTAGGAGAGGCGGGTGAGAGATGCCTTGAGGAGGAGCACTGTCGCTTGGGGGAGAAGACAGACGCTGAGCTTCTCAGTTGGGGGTTAGTTGGACAAGAATTGGTTGGGCCTTGCAGCTGTTGAGAAGCATGTTTGTCATGCGAGCCTTGTGGGCTGACCCCAGCCTTGCAAGTCACAGCATGTTCGGCAGCTACTAGAGGAAAACATGGAGGCAGGCACTTCAGCCCTGTTGTTGCGGGGGGGGGGGGGGAGCCCTGTGTGTCAGTATGGCAAAGAGGGGATGTCAGTTGGTCTTTTGATCTGCTGCCTGGCAGAGGAGATTCCTGTGTGCTTGGTGGAGGGAGCATCTCGAATTAATCTTCCGGTACCTACGCCGAGAACTCCACTCGGCTAGTGGAAACAAGAATGTACAGGAGCTGAGAACATAAAAGCCTCTTTGTGCCGAGTCTGTTTGTTGTCTCTTCGGACTTGCACGTGCTTCTCAGGGTCCCTGGCAGTGGTCCTTTCCTGCTGCCAGAGATCCTTCTTGCTGGCCATTGAACCTGGGGCCCCTTTCATGCGGAGCATATGCTTTGCCACTGGTCTGTGGCCCCGTCTGACCCCACACTAATTATATGTGCTGCCTCCCCTTGTTAATTGCAATAATATCTTTGTCTTGTGTGTGAGAGTGAGAGAGAGAAACCCAAACATGGGGAGCAATTGGCTTTTAACAAGACATGCCACAAAACCTGCCAGCGAGGTGATTTTTCTCCTTCGAGTGAAAAATTGGGCCTGCAGGGCAGGTGGACGGGAATAAATTGGTTGAGAGTCGCTGTCAAGGTTATTCCATGGCAACCCGGCTACCGTTGGCCTGCATCAGTTCACAGAAACAGTACTTCAGTTCCTCCAACGCCCTTCCCCCCCCTCAAAGAAGAAGAAGGTGTTTCTTCCAAGTGAAGGCAGGCAGTCTGTTTCCCATCTCGCTTTCGGGGTGTAGCACTCGGTGGACGTGTGTGCTGAGTTGGCCTGTGTCCATGTGCCCCCTGTGTCCCTTCTGAAAGTCAGAGAGGAGGTTGGGGGCCCCAGATCTTTGCGTCTACAGCCTGGGCATGGGGGCTGCTCTACTGTCTGCCCTCTCCGCAGTCTCTTGCCATCTGAACGGGGCTGTGATGATGCAGGGGGTCCTGCATCACAGCCTCCTGTGGAAGGAAGGGGAAGCCATGTCTCTTCCCCCCCCCCCCCCCGAGTGGCCCTGGAAGGAAGCAGGCAGGGACGTTGCTCTGTTTGGCGGCTTGTGGGCTGCAGTGGCTGTGCTCTTGGCTCCCCTTCTTCTGGAGCGGCTACCTGTGAAGCAGTGACTCATACCTGGGGGCCTGTCTGTCCCTCAGGCTTGCTGATTTTTTTTTTCTAGAAAGAAGCCGAACGTGCTGGCAGTTCTGGGAGCAGTCTTGCACCAGAAATGGCCGATGAGTCAATTTTGCACTGGATGCTGGGGCCCAACTGCCTCCCCCCCCCCCCCCACACACACACACCATTCCAAATATTATTAGTGTGCATGCGGTTGTCCCTCCTAAGATGGAAAACAGAGGGATTCCCAGCTCGGCTGTTGCATGAGAAATCCAAAATGAGTGCCCTGTGTAGACGTTATTGCATACCTATTTGAAGAGCTGTGCTGTAGCGGTTGCGCATCTGTTTTATATGCCCAGTTTCAGTCCCCAGAAACATTTCCAGGTAGGGCTGAGAAAGATCCTTGACCTAAAGCGATGCTGCCAGTCGGTGCTTGACAATACTCAGCTGGAACAATGGGCTGAGTCAGCCTGGCTGCTGCTTACGTACCTGTGGAGCCCAGCGTTGCATTTGTAAGCTGCAAACCCATGTTTCTGGGTGGAGCCAACGTAACGTAATTAGCTTACCCTCAAGGGGCTCAATTTGTGAGACAAAATACACTTCTGGCCCATCCAACATCACTCCCGACTGTCTGGATGGATGTCTGGTAGATGTCTGGATCACTGATGGATACAGTGAGCCCAGAAAATACCTACATTCCCCCGTTCTGTCCTAGAAGCCAGCTGAGATCTGTGTCCCAATAACAGGAGGCACGAACATTGGAAGCTGTTGGTTTCTGAGTCAGACCATTGGTCCACCTAGCTCAGCATTGGCGGCACAGGCTGGCAGCAGCTCTGTGGAGTTTCAGGCCAGGGTCTGTTTCTGCCCTGCCTGGAGATGTTGGGGGTTGAACCTGGGACCCTCAGCATGCAGAGGAGGTCCACTGAGCTGCGCCCCCTTCCCAAAATCTGGCACAGTTTGTAGCCCCTGCGGTTCAGTGCCAAGTCAGGTAAGCAGCTTCTGTGTGCATATGGGGTAATGATACACTTATAGTGACCAGCGGTTTATTTTCAGAATGCTGAGAAAAGGTTATTGGGGGGGAGGAATCCTTTATTATTTTTATTTTATTTCTCACATTTTTATACCACCCTTCCTCCAATGAGCTCAGAGTGGTGTATATATTTCCTCCCCTCCTTTTTGTCCTCACAACAACCCTGTGAGGTAGGTGGGGCTGAGAGATAGTGACTGGCCCAAGGTCACCCAGGAAGCTTCGTGGCTGAGCGGGGATTTGAACCTGGATCTTCCAGGTCTAAGTCCGACTCCCAAACCACTACACCATCCTGGCTCCTATTTATCTTGCTCACCACCCGAGCCCAGTTCATGACCAAGAATTTCAATCCAAGGTTGTTACAGCAAGATTTCCGGCAGGGAGGCTGGTTCCCCCAGCGGCCTGGGATGCTTAATGTGGGAAGTCGTTCAGTGGGGAAGTAGGTTACTGTCGCGCACTCCTCAAGGGGTCCGCGGCTGAGCTTCTTCCTGTGAATTCCCGCCAGGTGAACGAGTTGAAGGAGAAAGGGAACAAGGCTCTGAGTTCAGGCAACACCGCAGAGGCCATCAAGCAGTACACAGAGGCCATCAAACTGGATGCGGCCAACCACGTCCTCTACAGCAACAGGTCGGCCGCCTACGCCAAGAAAGGCGAATACCAGCGAGCGTTGGAGGATGCCTGCAAGACCATCGAGCTGAAGCCCGAGTGGGGCAAGGTGAGGAGGAAGAGGAGGAGCCTGTGGGGGTGGGGGGGGAGATCTCCTTCCTTACGCCGTTCCCAGTCTGCTGGGCTGACTTTGATCCTCACTGGACCGGGGCTGGAGCCCTGTGGTGGAGCCCAGGCTCCATCCAGGGCAGGTCGCGTGGGGAGAGGCCAGACAGACCTAGGACCTGATCCGCCATAAGGGATGGTCGTGTGTTTGCCCTCCTCCCTTTCACAATCCCAGGGAGCAAGGTTGCCTTGTGAAGAAACTACGACGCTTCGCCCATCTTTGGGCGGCTGGCAGTGCGTGTACACCACCACCCACAGTGGCTTTGCCATGTGAACCACTTGGTCCTGAACATCACCATGCTGGGAAAAGGCTCTGCAATGGAGAGAGCAGCTCAGCTTTACAAACGAGCTCACGAAACGTTCCTGGCCGACCCCTACATTCCTGTGCTCTGAACCCGACAGACGTTGTCTGCTTCTTTTTAAAAACCAACCAACCTGGTCATGTGTTTTGCCCTTGCACATGTGCAGTGTGGTGACTGCCTTTGGCTTGAAGGGGCTCTTGGCATTAGCAGGCACCCTTTCCTCCCCCCCCCATGAGTCCATTAAATGGAGGGTTTGTTGTGTTGGGTGTTTGGGAGAGGGCGATGACGTGCAGGTCCACAACGCATCCACTTTGCAGATCTGGGCCGGGTCAGTACCCGGATGGGTCACTGCCTCAGAGCCCCAAATGCAACCAAGCAGAATCGGAAACGGGAACGATAAATGTTTTCAATTATTTTAAAAGGCTGTCAAGCAAGCAAGTGAGAGCTGGCCAATAAAACTTCTGGCTCCCCTAAACGCCCACCCAGAGCTTGCTGGGTCAGGCCAACAGACCTGGCTGTGTTCAGATCAGGGAGCTCCCTCCTTCTAGGGTCGGGCCTTGAGCCCTCTGGCTCGGCGTTGTCTGCTCAAACCGGCAGCAGTCCTCCTCTGTTCCAGGCAGTCCCACTGGAGAAGACGCCTTCTGCCGGTCGCCCCCTCTAGGTGCACCGCCTTCCTTGCCGACCTTCTCCCTCTCCCGTTCTTTGCAGGGCTACTCCCGAAAGGCAGCTGCCTTGGAATTTCTGGCCCGCTTTGAGGAGGCCAAGAGGACTTACGAAGAAGGGCTGAAACATGAGCCGGGCAATTCCCAGCTGAAGGAAGGGCTGCACAACATGGAGGCCCGGCTGGCAGGTGAGGGGGCCCAGACCCCAGGCTGCTGCCTGCCTCCCTCCTGCGCTCTGGAGCCCCACCAGCGGCTTGTGCTAGTTCTGTGATTGGTGGGGAAATGATGCTAGTCCCGTGACGTGACCCTTCTCTTCTCCAAGCAGGAGCCACGGGGCACGAAGATCTCCAGTAGGAAGCTGCTTCAGACAGTCTGACCATTGTGCCTCTTTCTCGGTATTGGCTGGCGGTGGCTCTGCAGGGCTTCAGTAGGGAATTGAACCTGAGACACTGTGCATGCATAGCAGGGACTTGGCCAGAGACCTGCAGATGCTCCAAATGAACATCTAAAGCTCCCATGCGGAGTCGGGCCTTTTGTTCATGTTGTTCAGCGTTGTCGAGCACTGGCTGGCAGCAGCTGTCCAGGGTTTCAGATCTAGGGGTCTTGTCCAGCCCTGCGTGGAGATGGTTCCAGGGGTTGAACCCAGGACCTTCTGCATGCAAAGTGGAGGCCTTTCCATTTAACTACAGCCCCTCCTCCCCAAGATTACTCCAGTTTTTTTTAATCTTGCTTGGCCGCATTGTCACAGCAGCGTTGTCAAGATATAAGGATGGGACTTATCCAGTAGTTGCTGGCAGGTAAATTTTGTTGCTAAGCTATAGAAACACAAGTCCATTTCAGTTGTTAGAATGCGGCCTGATAAGAGATGGAAGTAAACCAATTAGGATTGCAAGCTGAGTTTTTTTAAATGCAAGGAATGGACAGATGTTTGTGTGTCTTGCGTAAGAGAAACGTGCACTGGCAAAGTCCCTTGTTCCCCCCCCCCCAAGTTGCGGGAGGGGGGGGCACAGAGGCTTTGTTTTCCCCCGAGTGAGAGAATTCGGGTGTACAGGATGCTCCTCGAAGAGAAGGTGCTCCCGCCCCCGTTGCTTTTCTGTAAAAGGGGGGGGGGAGTTGTTGTAGATCAGTTGCAGACTACCCACTTTTAATGCTGAGCAACTTCAGAGGAAAAAATATATATCTAAAATCTGCTGCCGACCAGAGCTTGGCAATCCTGGGCTAGATGGATCAGTGGTCAGACTCTGGAGGGCTTCCTCTGCTCTGGCAGAAAGCTTGATGTTGGCAAGGTAGCTGGAAACACAGAAAGGGGTAGCGCTACCTTGGGTGGAACAAGCTGCCTTGGGAAATGCCAAACTGAGATGTTGACGTCTTCTAAATCATTGTCGATTTCTGTATTGCTTAGACTCCGAGCCCCATCTTAGGGGCAGGCGGACTTGCCCGTCTGAGGGGAGATCCTGCCAAGATGGCTGGGCTTCGCCCTCCTTCCTCGTCTGAGTCGGCACTGTAGGCCCGCCCCTTCCTTCTTTCCTTGGCTGGGCAGCTGGCGGCATCTGGCAGAGTCGGTCTTTCTGTGTGGGCTGGCGGCTGCAAGATGAGAGTTGCGTGGGCAGGTAGCAGCAGGAGCGTCACGCCCTGCATGGGAAAATTGCAGCTGTGCAGATTGATAGGCGCAGGTCTCTTGCGTGTGTTTACCTCGCACCATCATTGCGGTGAAGCGCCTTGTGCAGAAGAGGAAACCAGCCTCTGTCCCGTTATCCATTTTAAGTGGCTTGTTGTGTTCTGTAACCTGGAAAACCAAATTAAAAAATCTAGAAATACCCGCAAGGGAGACGGGGGGGGGAGGGGGAACAGTGGCAGGAAAAAGAGGGGGTACGTGGGGGGTGAAAATAGGTGGTTATTTCATGTAGATCTACTTGGGCTTTGTAGCAGTCGGGTGATGGGACTGGGGGGGGGGGTAGCGCTGAAGACTTCATGGGGAAAGAGGGAGGACGAAGAGGAGGCATCGTGCAGGAGAGCCAGGAGGGAGTTGGGGCAGCAGGAGTTCAGAGGGTGGTGGCGCTGGAGAGGAACCGGTCGTGGGTAGGGCATAGAGGGCTGAGCGAGGCCACAGTAGGTTTGGAGGGGAAGGGCCAGAAGCAGAAGACCAGAGAGGAGAAGGTTGCAGCGGCCCAGCTGAGAGGAAGGGCTGTCGCGTTGGGTAGAGAGGGGCACCATGAATTGGCAGCCGGCAGGGTAGGAGATGGGCAACCACGATAAAGCCAAGGTTTGGGGGGCTGCCTCAGCAGGGTGGCTTGGGGCAGAGGAGTGGGGGGGGGTTGAGCAGTTGGGCCACCTGAGAGTATGGAGTCTGAGACGGCAAGAATGCGCCTAAGCAGAAATGTCGGTGCCGAGTGTCCCTGGAGGGAGCCTCACCTCTTCCTGTACTTCCTTCCCCCCCCTTATCCTTTTCAGAAAGGAACCTCATGAACCCTTTCAACATGCCCAACCTCTACCAGAAGCTGGAGAGCGACCCCCGCACAAGAGGCTTGCTCAGCGACCCGAGCTACAGGGACCTGATCGAGCAGCTCCGCAACAAGCCCTCGGAGCTGGGCACGTAAGTGCGGGGACTCCCCGGCCCGGCAAGGCCACTCTAGACCCCGATTGGCCCTGGGGTGCCACTGCTGGCAGCTGGCTTCATGCTAGGCCTCTTCCTTCCCTGCAAGGAGACTCCATCTAGGTGGGAAGAGAGTCCGCATTGGTGGGCAGCTGTGCCTCCTTGGAGGAGGGCCGGCAGTGGTCGTCTGCCCTCGAACTCCCACCCCGTGCAGGGAGCAATGAGCGCAGAGAGGTGAAATCCAGGGGCAGGTGGCAGTCGTGCCTGTGGTGACCCC
This sequence comes from Plestiodon gilberti rubricaudatus, assembly GCA_026170595.1. Lineage (NCBI taxonomy): Eukaryota > Metazoa > Chordata > Lepidosauria > Squamata > Scincidae > Plestiodon > Plestiodon gilberti. The sequence continues at coordinate 33,310,830 of JANXHW010000009.1, read as the reverse complement.
TGGACTCCTGATGAACAGATGCCGCTGCCTTCTGCAGAGTCAGACCCCTGGTCTGTCTCGCTCAGCATTGTTGAGCACTGACTGGTAGCAGCTCTCCAGGGTACTTTCCCAGACCTACCTGGAGAGGCTGCCAGTGCTTGAACCAGGGACCTTAAAAGGTGTGCCCAACCCCAAGTGGCTCTATGCCAGAGACGAAAGTCAAACCGGCTTTCTTCCACTCAGTCCTGCCACCCCGGGCGACTTAGCAGCAGCAGGCCACGTCTGCGCATACGTTTCCCATTCGCATCCTTGCTTCACGCCAGGAAACTGAAGGACCCCCGGGTGATGACCACCCTGGGGGTGCTCCTTGGGGTCGACTTGGCCAGCCCAGACGATGATGATGAAGCAATGTCTCCGCCCCCTCCTCCGCCCCCCAAGAAGGAGCCCAAGCCGGAGCCCATGGAGGAAGACCTCCCGGAGAACAAGAAGCAGGTACTCCCCCCCCCCCCCCCTGTGCTGGAGCCTGGGCCGTGGTGGAGCGGTTAACGCCACAGACATCTGTTTTTATCTTGCTGTACCCTTAAGAATGAAAGCACTAAAAAACGGTTGCCTTTCAGGCTCTGAAGGAGAAAGGGCTGGGGAACGAGGCTTACAAGAAGAAAGACTTTGAGACGGCCCTGAAGCATTACGACAAGGCAAAGGAGCTGGATCCGACCAACATGACATACATCACTAACCAAGCAGGTGAAGTCCGGGGGGGATGGGGGACTCGTAGCTCAGTGGTAGAGCCCCTAGTTAGCATGCAGAAGCTTCAGTCCCGGATGGTGACTCTAGGTAAGGCTGGGAAAAGACCCCCTCGTCTGAAACCAAAGAGCTGCTGCCAGTCAGTGTTTGACAACACTGAGAAAAAGGGACTAAGGGCCTGACTCAGCATAGCAGCATGAGACATTCTCACTCTCGGCTCCAGGCTGAGTTTGATGTATTCAGCAATCTACACCAGAAATGAAGGGGCAAAGCCATGAGCCAGGCAAGAATGAGAGGAGGACGAGTTGACCCAGCTTGAGAAGTGTACTTGGAACATTTGAGGGTGGCGTTCTGTCAGCCCTGGGCTTGGAAGATACAGGAGAAGGAAGCCCACCAAACAGCTCTTTAGAGCACTGGTCTCCAAGATGCAGCTTTGCTTTGTGGCGATCAGTAGCATCGTGCTTGGATTCGTGTTTAGAATGCATTGTGTACATTTTTCAGTAATCCTTAGACCATCCCTGCAAGGTAGGCAATAAGCTTGGCATTTTGTTCCAAAATGGTTTTGGAAATCTGTGCCTGTCAGAGGATCTTTTTACCGGAAACGGGACTTGCTCACAGATGCGAGAACCAGGTTCCTTCCTGGTGCTTCGGCTGCAGAGTGGGGTGCCCCTGTGGAGCTGGTCTACGTTGCGTCCACATGTGTTTGTCTAGCCAGAGAGATGGTGTTTGTATTTCTATTGCACGCAGTCTTAGAAGACAGACATTGACTTCTTGGGGTGGGGGTGATCTCCTCTTTCTCCTCTAGCGGTGTACTTCGAGAAAGGAGATTATGATAAGTGTCGGGAGCTGTGTGAGCAGGCCATTGAAGTGGGGCGTGAAAACCGGGAGGACTACCGGCAGATCGCCAAGTAAGTGAGCAGTCCCGCTGTTGGGGCAAAACCCGCTTCCCTTCGAGTTGCCAAAGATTAATCATTAATAGTTAGTGCTTTGGGAATGCGCAAAGTGCTTGATGTTGTCCATACAACAGCTCCCGTATGGGATTGTTACCCCCATATTGCAGATGGGGCAGACTGAGGCTGGGAGCGGGTTGCCTGAGGCTACCTGGTTAGAATTTGTGGCAGACCTGTGGGGAATATGGGGTTTAGTTAGGATCCCGGCTGCGTCGTCTGCCCCTGCTGGAGAGGAAAAGGGAGACCACACCGTTTAACCCTTTCTGATGGAGGGTCTCGACCCCCAAAGCTCCTGGGCGCTGTCGGTCAAGGCTCTCCACCCAGCAGGGGTCTTCCAGCTCCTCACTCGAGGCACGCTTTCTCCTGCTCCTAGGGCTTACGCCCGGATCGGCAACTCGTACTTCAAGGAGGAGAAGTACCAGGAAGCCATTCAGTTTTTCAACAAGTCTCTGGCCGAGCACCGGACCCCGGATGTCTTGAAAAAGTGTCAGCAGGTGAGGGTTGGCGGCTGGAGTGTGGAAAGCGTCACGGTGCCACTCCAAGCGCCTCCTGGGAGCAGTCCTGGCGGCCTCTTCGCAGGATCCCTGCCGCACGTCCCCTTCTCTGGCATCCTGCCTCTCTGACGGTTCCTCCCTCTCCAAATCGCTTGTGGACATCCGGTCGTTTCCTCCCCCCCCCCCCCCGTCCCCCTTAAAGACCTGAGAGACGGCAGACTTGGAGCTTTGGCTTCCTTTGTAAATATTTGGAGCTCTTCCAGCCCCCTTTTTGATGGGTGTGAGAGGATTGTCTTGAGGCCAAGGTTTGGAATGCGGTGGGGGGCAGGTGGGCTGGGTCCCCCCTCCATGTTGCTGCCCCGGTCCTCAAGTCCCGATTGGTTGCATCCCAGTCCACACCGGCATTGAATGCAGCGCGGACTCCTGAGCCCCTGCACAGCCCCCACCCCTTAATATACCTTGGCTGTTTTTGTTTTTTTAAAAAAGTCCTCCTGTCGACCCAGTATGGTTCACAACGTGCATTAACTTGCTATGTCGTCTCAGGCTGAAAAAATCTTGAAAGAACAGGAGCGGCTGGCTTATATCAACCCTGATCTGGCTCTGGAGGAGAAGAACAAGGGCAACGAATGTTTCCAGAAAGGTGAGGGGCTGGGAGCCCACTTTGGGCTACCAAGGGCAGGGAGCATGTGTGAGCTGCAGAGGCCCGTCTTGCACGAGACGCTCTGCTGGGGTGACAAGTGACGGCTGGGAGCCGGCGGGCAGAAAGTGGCGCGCTCAGGCTTGCAGATTTCCTCGGAGGAAGAACACTGCACTGGCCAAAGCCGAGCTGCCTCGGGGGCTTGAGCAAAAGGCCCGTCTAACCCAGCACCCTGTTTCCTGTGGTCAGATGTTCCCCACAAGGCAGAAGCTCTCCCCAGTTTTGCGCCATGTGTTTGGTGGTACGCCTGCCTCTCAGCCTGGAGGATCTGGTTCACTCTCATTCCCTAGTAGCCTAAATTCAGACAAGGATTGTGGAAGTAGCACATGACGCATGCTGAGCTCTCGAAGGAAAAAGTGCACCTCCCCAAGTTTCCCTCGAGTCTCTGCTCTCTCCCCCAGGGGACTATCCACAAGCGGTGAAGCACTACACAGAAGCCATTAAACGTAACCCCCACGATGCCAAACTGTACAGCAACAGAGCTGCCTGCTACACGAAATTGCTGGAGTTCCAGCTGGCGCTGAAGGTGAGGAGGAGCTGGTTCTTGCTTCGTGCCTTGACAGTCCTGGGCCAGGCAGGGGGCGCCAGGCGAGTGTGACCGGGCAGGCATGAAAGGGCCTGCCTCCCAGGGGAGGGACGAACTCCTCGGTCTTGCCTGCATAACGGTCTCACCATATGGCTCCTCCTCCTCCTTCTTCTGCAGGACTGTGAGGAGTGTATCCGTCTGGAACCCGCCTTCAGTAAGTACCCAGACTAGTCTCTGGCCTCTTCCCCCCCCCCCCCCCCAGCCTTGGGTTTGGTTCGTCGCTCTCTGGCGACTGCAGCTTGTCTGGGGAGAAGGTGAAGCTGCTTAGCTGGCCTCTTCTGAGCGTATGGCAGTGGGGAGGAGAGGAGGCAGGTAGGGAGCTGCTGAGAGCTTGCTGTCGGTTTCCAGTCAAGGGCTACACTCGCAAGGCAGCAGCGCTGGAAGCCATGAAGGATTACACCAAAGCTATGGACGTCTACCAGAAGGCCCTGGAGCTGGACTCAAACTGCAAGGTGAGAGCCGTTCAGGGGCAGCCAAAGTGACGCAATTCACCAGGTTGGGCTGGAAACACCCCCAGATCTCCTAGCACTCTCAGCTAGCGAATCTGTTGTCGGTGAGCCCTGCGATCGCACCCCCTCAACAAGCCCTGCACACAGATCTTGTGGCCCACTCCAAACAGGTGCTTAACTCAAATGCATTTTAGCAAGTGGTGGACTTGGGTAGGGAACAAGGAGATATGACACATCTGTCAATGGCAACTAAGCTCGGAGGCCCTTGCTTGCTAAATGACCTTCCCAAGGGCTAAAGAAGCCTTTGAAGGGAACACCTGTTGCTGCTTTTAGGGAAGAATTGAGAGAGAGATGGCCCGGGGGGGGGGGGATATTTGGCACAGGGAGGAGAGGCGTCTCCATCTTGCTGTCTTGTGCCTCTATTCAGGAAGCCGCAGAGGGTTACCAGCGTTGCCTCATGTCCCAGTACAACCGCAACGACAACCCCGAGGACGTGAAGCGCCGGGCCATGGCTGACCCAGAGGTGCAGCAGATCATGAGCGACCCGGCCATGAGGCTGATCCTGGAGCAGATGCAGAAGGACCCTCAAGCACTGAGCGAGTGAGTGCTGGTGGGGGGAGGGTGTTGTCTCAAGGAGACGGTTCTGGGTGACTTGAGAGAAAGGAGAGCGGGAAGCGCTGCTGCCGGTCCCTGTGGGCGACTCGCAGCAGCTCTCTGGGGTTTGAGACTAGTCGGCTAGATGCTTTTTTTTCTTCCTTCTCTGCAGACACTTGAAGAATCCGGTCATAGCTCAGAAAATCCAGAAGCTGATGGATGTTGGCTTGATTGCGATTCGGTGATGATTCCGACTCGGCGCCCTCCCTCCTCCCCCTATTGAACAGGGCAACTGGGACTTCTCAATGCTGGCGGCACAATCCAGGGCGCATCCCCCCCCCCCATCTGAGGCAGAGACTTGTACAGTGGAGCGGTGTGTCGATCACTCTCTCGCACATCCAGGCGTGCACATGTGCCCCACCCACCACCATGCCGGCCCGGGGCTGGCCTGTCGCTCGCCCTGCTCCCTCGCTTGTCCTGTGTGTCTCTCTCAGCAGTTAGTTCCCATTTGTGAGCTGCCCTCCTCCACCACAAAATGTCTCCCTGCAGTTTTTAAATGCTCCTCACCAATTGCTGGGGCCTGGGGAGGCTCATCACTTGTTGGTTGTCTGGTTTCTTTTGGCTGTGAGGCTGCATCTTTGTCTGCTGCGCACCCAATAAAAGAGCAAGTTAGTGGCCTTTGCTTCTGAGTCAACTCTCTTCCTTTTAAGGGCAGCCTGCCCTGGAGTCTCGGTTTCACTGCTGGTGTCTCTCATGACTGGGGGGGGGGGGGGTTAGTCGCTTTGGGGAGGGTGGCATAGCACAGGCACAAGAAGGTTCTGGGCACCACATTCCCTGCAGCATCTCCAAGTAGGGCTGAGAATGGCCCCGCCTGGCACCCTGAAAAACTGCTGCCAGTCAGAGTAGGTGACACTTGGCTGGATAGACCAATGGCCAGATTTGTTTCTAGTGGGAGATGATCTTCCTGGAACTGAGGAAACTCCCTAGCCCGCATGGTTTCTAAAAGGGGATTAGACAAACTCCTGGAGGACAGGTTGATCTCAATGGTTATTGAGAACCTCCAGGATCAGGGGAAGTATACCTCTGAATATCCACTACAGGGGAGCAGCAGCAGCAGACGGATATGTTTCTCTGTTTGGGGGGCTTTGCAGAGGCATTTCCTTTTGGCCCAAATACTATATTCTCTGCTTCCAGGACATTGCTGTACCCTTGCAAGGCTGATCAATAAGCCAAGCTTCTTCTGCAATAGGTGTTAATTGAGCCATCATTTTGTCCACTTTTTTCCAACCTGTAACTCCTTTATTGTCCCCTTGCCAAGGTGTTACCTTGTTTTGCAAATATTGATGTTGCTCATCCCTACAGGCTACAGGGTAGTGTACAGAATTTTGAGGAGACTGAGCAGAAAAGGAATGATGCAATATTGCTCAGCCTTTCAACAATGGCTCCATTGCTTTCGGTGGGGAAAACACTGCATTCTGTAGTGTGGTGAATTTTCTATAGAAATGCATGGCTATGGCTAAATCGGCATGCTGCTCTCTTGTGGACAAACGTAAGTACAGGCAGTGCTACCAAAAAGGCTTTTGCATTGCATGTGTGCTGAATACATAAGAATGAAGTGCAAAAGCATACATGTATCTAGATGTCTGCAGTGGCCAGACGTGAGTGGAGGGAGTATGCGCCATGAGAAACAGCCCCTTTTCAAACAAGAAAAACTAAACAATATACAGGGATACATGTGTAGATTTTCATGGCACGTTGCTATGCACAGAGAAGTAATATTTATGGGTTTTTTCGCCATGTGAAATCGGCTCTTTAACTAGAAGAAGTAAAGCGAGTTCTTACACTTGGTCCGTTGAGATTCCTGTAGCTTTGATCCTACTGGTATTGGAAAGCAGGCGATCCAAGCGGACTCTCCAAAGCAGACGAAGTGGTGAAAACAAAGTCCTTTATTCTTCTTGGCTTGACGTTTCATCCAGACCCTTCGGATTTTCTCAAAAGCAGAGAGAGAACTCAGCTAATGCTAAAGATTGTTCCAATGCTAAAGCTAATGTTCCAGCATTAGCTGAGTTGTTTTCACCACTTCATCTGCTTTGGAGAGTCCGCTTGGATCGCCCGCTTTCCAATACCGGTAGGTTCAAAGCTACAGGAATCTCAACGGACCAAGTGTAAGAACTCGCTTTACTTCTAGTTAAAGAGCCGATTTCACATGGCGAAAAACCCCATAAATATTACTTCTCTGTGCAATATAGAGGGATACTTTATGTACTGTACATATGGATTCTGTGGCCACATACAGGTGCCATATCTTGTGGACCAAAAAAGCAACAGGCCATGCTAACACAAAAGCCTGCAGTTACTTTTTTGGTCCACAAGAGGGCAGCACACCAATATTGCCATAGAATCCCTATGTATGAAAAGTACAGATATGGGCCTCAATTCAGTTTTTCTTCAAAAAGGTGCTATTTATCAAGAAAACTACTCCCTCTACTCAAGCCCAGCCACCTTACACATCTACATGCTGTTCTGAGTTTCCTCTTTTCTATGTGTTAGGCACAGATGCAATACAAAAGTATTCTTGGCAGCCTGGCTTGCAGTCACTTTTTTAGTCCACAAGAGGACAGCACGTCACTATTGCTATTGAATCACTATGTATGTCTATATGGGCTCCGATTTAGGTTTTTTTGTTCAAAAAGGTGCTATTTGTGAAGAAGCTTACTCCCTCCACCCAGATCCGGCCACCTCAATTCTGCCCATGTCAGACATCTAAATGCAGGTCTGCGTTTGGTCTTCTACTATCGGTATGTCTCAAGCACAGATGCAATATGAAAGCCTTCTTGGTAGTCTGGTCCACAAGAGGGCAGAACGTCTATATTGCCATAGAATCCCTATGTATGAAAAGTATCACTGTATACGGGCCCCGATTCAGGTTTCATGTTCGTAAAGGTGCTAATTATCAAGAAGCCTACTCCCTCCCCCCCCAGATCCGGCCACCTCATGCATCTATATGCCGTTCTGCATTTCCTATGTATTCATAGATAGTACTGTAAAGAAGAGCAAACGCAGACATGCATTTAGATGCTTGACGTGGGCAGAAATGATGCCTGAGGTAACCGGATCTGGGTGAGGGGAGTAGACTTCTTGATGATAGCACTTTTATTGAACAACCCAAAAAAACAAAACAAAAAAAACCTGAATCGGGGCCGTATACAGGGATACTCTTCATAGATAGGGATTCTACGGCAACATAGGTGTGCTGCCCTCTTGTGGACCAAAAATAACTGCAGGCCAGACTACCAAGAAGACTTTTGTATTCTGTCTGAGTTTAATACAGTACAGCAGAACGGCATGTAGATGCATGTGGTGGCCGGATCTGGCGGGGGGGGGGAGGGAGTAGGCTTCTTGATAATTAGCACCTTTTATGAACATGATACATAAGATCTGAATCGGGGCCCCGGGCCCGTATACAGGGATATAGTTGAATTGGAAAAGGTGCATAAAAGAGCAACCAGAACAATTCGTGGGCTGGAGCTCCTCCCTTATGAGGAAAGGCTACAGTGGTGGGGGCTTTTCAGCCTAGAAAAAAGGCGCCTGAGGGGGGGACATGATTGAGACGTATAAAATTATGCATGGGATGGAGAGAGTGGATAGAGGGGAAATTCTTCTCCCTCTCGCACAACACCAGAACCAGGGGACATGCACTAAAATTGAGTGGAGGGAGAGTTAGAATGGACAAAAGAAAATATTTCTTTACCCAGCGTGTAATTCATCTGTGGAACTCCTTGCCACAGGATGTGGTGATGATGGCACCTGGCCTAGATGCCTTGAAAAGGGGATTGGACAGATTCATGGAGGAAAAGATCATCATAGGTTACAAGCCATAAGCAACCTCCTGGTTTTAGAAGTGGGTTTTCTCCATGCCAGGTACAGGGGAGTGGCAGCAGGAAACTTATCTTGTTGGCTGTGTGCTCCTTGAGGCATCTGGTGGGGCCACTGTGTGATACAGGAAGCTGGACTAGATGGGCCTTTGGCCTGATCCAGCAGCACTCTTCTTATTTTCTTATTCTATGGCGATATAGACGTGCTGGCCTCTTGTGGAACAAAAAAATTAATTGCAGGCCAGACTACCAAGAAGGCTTTTGTATTGCGTCTGAGTTTAATACAGTACAGTACATAGGAAAGATGAGGAAACGCAGAGCGGCATGTAGATGCGTGAGGTTGGTGACCGGGTCGAGTGGAGGGAGTAGGCTTCTTGATGGAGACTTTTGGAACAAAAATCCTGAGTCGGGGCCCGCGTATGCAGGGATACGTTTCATACATAGGGATTCTATGGCAATATAGGTGTGCTGCTCTCTTGTGGACCGATAATGTAACTGCAGGCCAGACTGCCAAGAAGGCTTTTGTATTGCATCTGTGCTTAATACATAGGAAAGAAGCGGAAACGTAGAAAGAATTGCATGTAGATGCATGAGGTGGCCGGACTACTTGAGTGGAAAGTGTAGGCTTCTTGATAAATTGCACCTTTTCCTACAAAAGAACTAAAGCAGGGTCCGATACAGGGATACTTTTAACAGGACACCAGCCTAAGTACAAATGAACCTTTCTTTGTACTTTTCACAGGAAGCTAGTTTCAGACAGCTACCGCCACCCTGTTTGGAAGCAAAATGCAGACCATGCATTGCAGCTTACTCTGGGTGGGAGACCTGCTTATGCCCCCTCAAATGCTGTGACTGATAGAAGGTGGGATATCTTGCATCTTGTTTAATTCCTTGATCCCTGCTTGACCTTTGCACCCCAAACACTCGTCCTACAGCCTCTAATCCTCTCGCTTCTATTTATCTATCTTGAAAGGGTGCGAGAACAAGGGGGAAAGCCTTGCTAGTGCCTGAATTAGCTTGAGCGGCGGAGCTCTTCAGTGTGGTTACAGCAGCAGGAAATAAGAGCTCAGACGCTCTTGCAGAATTGTTGCAGAATTGCCCTCCTGCTCCTCTCGGCACCTTCCATCCATTTCCCATGCTTAGGCTTTGGGAGGTTTATAAACAGTTGAGAGAGAATGAGAGATTCAGAGGGCAGATATCTGGGGCTGGGTTGAGAAGGAATGAGGCCTTAGTCCATGACAGAGCATGGGTTCACTCTCTGGTGTCCTCAGGGCACGTCTGGGAAAGACTCTCATTTGAAATCCTGGAGAGATGCTGCCAGCCAGTGTTCTCCATCTAGCTAGCTTGGTATGATTCAAAGGTCTGACTCAGCAGGCAACAGCTTCATGGGTTTTGAGGGTATGTTCAACAGGAAACAGCAGTAGAGAGAAGACATGTCTGCCCCCCCCCTTTTTTTAGTCTGTTTACATTCTGCTAGCTACTTCTGTGATTACAAACCAAATCCAAAATGCAGGGCCTTGCGCGTGGTGTGCTTAGAAACCCCCAATTGTGTCACCAGTAAAACAGCCGTATGAACTAAATCTGCATCCTTGTGCTTTGCATAATTCTGTAATGCAGAACTTTTGCAAAAGTGATCCGGTTTCTGCTGGCTGGGGGACAGGAGCGTCCCAGCCATCGTCCTGCCTGCTGACTGTCAGCAGTATTACTCACCAAGTCCTCTAACTTCTGAAATTGCAGGCATTGCTCACGTGCTTTCCAGAATATATTTTCCAAGCGAAGGGACTAGCACCTTGCTTTAGCGTGCCTAAAAAGGGAATCTGAGCTTGTCAGGAAGCTGAAAACTGCAGACTCAGTGACTTCATAGGCAAAATCCTCCTCCTTGGCCTCAGTCTTCCCCATCTGCAATATGGGATTAATCATACTCACTTTGCATATCCTCTTCTCTTCCTGTTTGGTGGTGGCCAATTGATGTGCGACCCAACTGTGTCGTTTTGCCCCTTCTTTCCTTCCTGGGCATCGGGGAAGAGACGGGAGGCAGAGATGGGCCTGGCCAGAGTGTGAGCTCGATGTTGAAAGGCGGAGGGAGAGAAAGAGGAAGCAAAGCCCAGCAGAGGGTGTGGCGTGGTGGGGGAGAGTGGGCGGGTGGGAGACTCTGGGTCCGCTGAAGATTGGGGGGCTTTGCCCAAGTCCCTGCTGGGATCACCTCCTCTAGGACCCCTGACCCTGGCTACAGGTCACAACCTGCAGGCCAGAGCCTTCCAACATGGCGGCAGCATCACGGCTGTGACCCGCTTGAGGTTGGGTTAGGCGGGCCACCTATGGAGGACCCTGCTGGCAATACGCCATATCTGAATGCTGGTTCCTGGGAAACCCTGTTGGGGGAAGGCTGTGTGGTTGGCCAGCCACAGTGGGAAGAGGACGCTGGGCTAGGTGGGGCTTTGGGACCGATTCAGTTCACATGCTTGCTGCCAAAGTGAAGCTAGCAGCCTCTCTCCCGGCCTGACCTGGCCAGGGGTGTGTGATCAGAACAGGTGTGCCCACGGCACAGCGCGATATACCACCCTCCTAAGTACACATCTGGCACGGTGCCCCGCCAACCCGAGGCAGCCGGCGGCTTCCTGCCCAGAGCAACTGCAAAGAGAGAGGGACTTCCACTTTTGAGCAAGTGGCGGGTTCCGGCGTGTCACACGCAGGGAGGAAGTTGATAACGGGGGGAGGGGGGAGGAACGCCCTAAACCTGGAGTATTGGAAGCCTGTCGATGTGCTTAGACAGCAAAACCATCGTGGCACCCGCCGTGGGTGCTGGGGCCAAGTTTCTAGTCCACGCCACAGGTCTCTGGGTCACGTTGGCAACTGTAAGGTAGGTGGTCTTGCTTCTTTCTGGTTTGGGTTCAGAAGGGGAAGTTCCCCCTCCTCCCGTTAGGTTCCCAAACAGGCCAGCATGGTGACTTCCCCATGGCTTCCAGTCTTCTCCCCACTTCAAGGGAGACCCACTCTGGCAGGGTCACCGTGTGACGCCAATGACAGCAAAAATGACACCAAAATCTTGCCGCTCTTTAACAGCAAGCAAATGTACTGTAGCGTCAAATTTGAGGGCTACAGTCCACTTCCTCGGGCTCGCTGTGTGTGTGTGTGTGTGTGTGTTCGTTTGTTCATTCCTCTAGGTGACAGCGGTCATTTACAACAGTAATTGGCTATCATGCAGCATACATTAAATTTGATTGCATGCGTTTTGGACTCAATTAAGACCGGGGTTCTCTAACCCAACTACAGAAGTTACATTAACATAGCAAAACTAGGGTTTTGCTATGTTAATGTAACTTCTGTAGTTGGGCAAGAGAACCCTGGTCTTGATTGAGTCCAAAATGCATGCAATCAAATTTGCTAATTAATACTAATTCAGCAATGTCACATTGGATAACAACAACACCACCACCACCCCCTCTCTTTTTAAGTGTCTTGGTTGTAAAAGAGTGGTTTTTCAGGTTGGTGTCATTGTGACTTGGGAGACTGAAATGTTCCTCCACTGTTTTCTGAATGTCAGCATTTTTAAGAGAGATTTTTCTAACCTAGCGGAGCATCCTGGCTCTCATGCTCTTTTTACTCTGTCTTGACTATTTAATATTTTTCCATATACACCCAATTGCTCACCAGGAAGGAAATGAGCCGTCCCTGGTCAACCCAAGTGTGTGGAAGGGAGAGATGTGGTGTATATAGATATAGAATGTTTGAGGACTAGAAGCTTGGTGGGCAGAGGCGCAAGCAGGTCACGTTGAGGCAAGCAGTTGTGATTCATCGTGACGTGGGCGGTTGGCATGACGCAGAAAAGGGAAGAGGCCGAGTTTGGAGGTGGTGGAAAGAAGATGTAGCAATATGCTGGATGCAGCATAAATTCATTCTTGCAGGCCCAAGAACGGATGAGGCCTTGCCTATGCACGTACCAGAATGAGTCTACAGTAGAGTGGACTGTACCACTTCCAAACGCAGTTCCATAATTAGCACGTGAAACTCACTGCTACAAGACAACAATCACGGAGAGCACTTTCTGAGCACGCCAAGCGCTCCCCATATATTACCTTGACACTGTCCTTATGAGAACGTGACAAGATGTGTTGTTATCCCCATTTGCAGATGGGGAATACTGAGTCTGGGAGGGCGTGGCTTGCCTCAGGCCCACCCACCTAGGAAGTTCAGAGCAGAGACAAGAGTCAAGCTGGGGAAGTCCTGACTTACTGTTCAGGCTGCTGGCTTCCATGCCTTTAAAAAAAAAAACCCAACACACCTTATTTTTGATATTTTTAACACAAATCAGCTAATAAACACACAAATAGACTCCCCAAAGCTGCACTAAGTGCCTGCTTTTTAGGTGAGGACTTTCCCCTAGGATCTCCAGAGAGACAAACGGAACCTCCAGGTCCAAGAGCACTATACCTTTGTTGGCTCCCTGCTCTGTTTGTGAGCTTTCCTGCAGCCTCTGGCTGAACCGAAGGAGCTCTCGGTCTTGATCCAAGAAGGCGCATCTGTCATTATCTCTCTCTCTCTCTCTCTCCTCCTCCCTGCTCTCTAGGCCTTGCCATGGCTGGGCTGAAGACAGCCACAGGGGAATACATCGATGACTCCTGGGAGCTCAACATCTTCGTGGAAGATCTGGGACCTGAGGCTGAGCCCGTCACGCTCCGCGTCTCCGGCAGCTTGCACATAGGAGGCATCATGTTACAGATCGTGGATCAATTAAGTGAGTTGACCAAGGCTTTGCCTTGCAAGTGGGTGACCAGGATGCGGGATTAGACTGCCTGGCTTGCTGACCCGGCTGGACTCTTGTTGGGGCCCCATTCGAGGAATCCCCAAAGTGGGTCTACTTAGGAGGAAGCCTGTCTCATTTCCCATACAGCCTGTGCTCTTTTTTTGTTTTCTGCCCTCCAAAGGGAAATGAAAACAAAGGAGGAAGTCAGGATAGGGGCCTCCATTCAATGGAGTGAGTGTGTGTGGGGGGGGGCGTGAGGAGAGGCCCTTCTGACTCAGCCTGGCGCTGCGGTCAGATCCCTTCCGCTGTGGGTTCCTGGCAGCTCTCTGATAAGCACCGCCACTCTCAGGGATACTAGCCCCTTTTGCCCCCCTTTGGTGGATGGTCTGATAACCAGGCCTGGAATGGACCAAACTATTCATAGCTACTCTGCGCGGCCTTTATTTTTAACGCCCTTTTTTGAAGTGGTGCTGTCCCCGCAGAAGGGCTTCCTGCATCCATTTCACAGAGGGAGCTATATTACAGACTGAGTCCTTCACATGTATTCTCTTGAAGTAGCTCTTGCAACCTTACCCTGTAAGGTGAGGAGTATTATCCCCACTTTGCAGATGGGGAAGACTGAGGCCGAGAAGGAGCTGGCTTGCCTAAGTCCAACTAGTGAGAATTCCTGGCAGAGGCGAGATTCAAACCAGGGAAGTGCCGATCCATAAGTCCCTTCGCCGCTATGCTACGCTGGCTCAATCAAAGGCTTGGCTCACAGCTCAGTCTCTGAACCTCGCAGCTGCACCATTTATTACTCTCCGGCTTTTCAACCACAATGGCTCTTGGAGCCGTTTCTCTGTACTCCAGCTCAGATTTGGAAGAGGCTACAGTTTTCTCCACAACAAAGTCTCGCTCACGTGCTGCTGATCATGTTTCTTTATTTAATTGCTATTAATTATTATGTCATTAATGTATACTCTGCCTTCATTCCATCATGGACCTGTACATGGGGGGGGGGCGGCTCCGTCTCAGGCAGTGGCCGGATCTAGACCCGCTTAGCGCCACCACGGCTGCTCCACCATGTGCCCTCCTGGCTCGGCTCTGCAAACGGAGACGCTGGCAAACCGGGACACGGGGGGAACATACATTTTTCAGGGTCCTCCTCACCCCAAGTAGAGGCCTCCGACCTGTGTCTTCCACGTGGAAATCACGGCTTCCCTGTCTCATCCTCCCCCAGAGATGCAGAAGGACTGGTCAGATCACGCCTTGTGGTGGGAACAGAAGAAACTGTGGCTCCTGAAGACCAACTGGAGCCTGGATAAATACGGGATTTTGGCTGACGCCCGGCTCCAATTTACCCCACAGCACAAACCGGTCCTCCTTTCCTTGCCGAACCGCTGCAGCGTCCGAGTTCGGGCCAACTTTGCCCAGCCGGTTTTCCGCACGGTCGCCGACATCTGCAAGGTGCTTGGTGCGTATCCTGCGAGGCGGGGGCTGGCAGGGTGGGTGGGTGGGCGGGCCCTAGGTGGCAGGTCGGGGTCTCCTAGCTCTTGACAAGTTGAAGACCACTGTCTTAGCACCTCTCCAGGTGGCTCTAGGGATCGGGTGTTTCCTCTCCAAAGGGCCAGATGCCGTAAGGGGGGGTGGACTGGCTGCAGAAGAGGACCAGAGTCCCACGTCTTCAGTGGGAGCACAGATGGCAGAGCTTGGCTTGTGGAGAAAAGCCGCATTCTCCCCTCTGCACAACTCATCCAAGTTTTGTCCTCCTCTGCAGCCGGTCAGCTCCTTAAACTTTCCTTTTGAAACAATGAGACCTAGAAACTTATATTCTTTGGGATTCTTTGGAGGGGTTCCAGGAATGAAGCCAAACTCATGGCAATGTTGTGACTATATTAAACTAGAATTCCTGGTTGTAAGGAGGAAGGGGGCGGCGGAGGTGAGCCCCTTCGGGGGAAGACGAGGAGTTGGTGAGGGTTGTGTGGAAAGGGGGAAGCCACAAGGGGCTAACGTGGAGCCCCTGCAGGTATCCGTCACTTTGAAGAGCTGTCATTGCTGCGCGCCCTGGAGGAGAAGGAAAAGCGAAAGCAGAAGGAGAAAGAAGGGAGCACTGAGGAGATCTATGATCTGACCGGCGTGCGGCTGCCAGCAAGTGAGTAGCCTTGGGGTAGCCATGTGGTGTGTTTGTGATTGTACTCATATCTTAGGACAAAAGTGTACACCTTTCCACACTTCCAGTGGAAATGGATCAGCATAAAAATCGGCATCGCTGGGCTTTGAAATTGAAGAGCAATAATAAACGGTGTTCTAAAATTCCTGATAGAATTCCAGAATGGTGGGGCCAACACCAAAAAGTCTGCAGTCCCCGCCAGTTGGGTCTGATGGCAGGTTGGACAGCGGAGGCTGTGAAACGGAAGGAAATTCGAGAAAACGTCTTGCATGCTTGGTTGGGTGACAACCACCTGACAGAGAGACACCTGCCCCAGACGTGCCCTTCCATTCCGTTCCTTTCCAACGCCAGGCGCAGAGCAACAGCTGTTCCGTGGGATGCCTGCTCATTTTTCGGACAGTGCCGGCACTGAGGCTTGTTACCGGATGCTGTCGGTCAGTCAGACAGGGCTGACCCCCGAGCAGATTGCACGAATGCAACGGCCGGGCTCCCTCGTCGAGAAGGCGCAGATCAACAGCAGGTGAGGCGAAGCCCTTGCAGAAAAACAAGCCCAGCAAGATACAGGGTGGGATGTAGCACCTCATTCGTCTCCTTTTATGCCCCCCCCCAAGGTGGCTGGATTCCTCGCGGACGCTGCTGCAGCAGGAAGTGAAGGAAAATGCCCGCTTGTGGCTGCGCTTTAAGTATTACAGCTTCTTTGACCTGGAGCCCAAGGTCGGTGTCCGTCCGTCCCCTCCCCGTCCACTTCCAAGTACCTCCAGCTTGGCCACATGCTCCTTAGCCAGAGAGGCGCAAAATCCGACTTTGGATCTCGCCTCCTGTCCTTGGAGTGTTATTTGAAAAGAACAGGTTTCTAGCCATCACCGTGACTGACCGGGCAGAGTCAGGGGTTGGCAAAGTCAGGCGCTGCCCATCAGAGGCCCAGCCAGCCAGGCTCAGCACCAGGGGCAGAAATATCACACAGGTGCCACTAGGGGGCAGGCGAGGGCGCCATCAGGGGCCCATGGCAACGTTTTGGCTTGGGACCCTCAGCAACCTGAAGCTGCGTGGAGGCGCGCTGCTGAAAAACATTTTGAATAGAAAGTTTCATTAACAGTGCAACCTTACACACGTTTACTCAGAAGTAGGTCCCAGTGTACTCACAACCCAAACTCGGGTTGCTTCTTGTACTTGGCACGTTTTATGGTTTGGTATTTTTTAAGTTTTGGTATGTACCACAGGGAGCATGATCGTGGAATGCTCAGAAGAGCCCTGTAAGGCAAGCTCAGGATCATTCTCCCCATACTGCAGATGGGGAACACTGAGGCTGAGAGGGAGGGGCTCGCCTAAGGCCACCTGAGTGCGTGTGCAGCAGATGTGATTCAGGCTGGGGGGCTCCTGGTCTGGGACCCGCTCTCTTACACCGCCCCCTTTCTTGTTTGCTTACTTGCTTGCAGTACGATGCTGTCCGGATCAACCAGCTATACGAACAGGCGCGCTGGGCGGTGCTGCTGGAGGAGACCGATTGCACCGAGGAAGAGATGGTGGTCTTTGCAGCGCTGCAGGTAATCCTTCCTCTCCCCCCGCTCCAGATGTAGATTGCCCCCAAGGACCCTGTCATCTCCCCAGCGGTTTCTTCTCAAGGGAGAGCAACAGCAATGCTGAAGCAGGCCGGTCTGCCCTGGGTCCATGTCTCTTCTTCCGCCATTGTGCAGCGGTGGACACCCCCAGGCTCCCCACCGTAGACATCTCTGGCGCTGGGGTACATCTTCTGACTTCACGCTCCGACTTGGATGTCCAGTGGATGATGTGGGGGGGGAAGGACCCCAATGGGCTCCTAGTCCGCTGGGAGTCGCTCTCCTGAGGCCCTTGCAGGACTCCAACGCACTGTGTTTTTCCTTCCAGTATCGCATCCACCAGCTGTCCCTGAACGCCAGCCCTGTAGAGCAGTCTGGAGAATCTGGCCTCGACGATCTAGACAAGGCGCTTGCCTCACTGGAGATCAAACTGGAGGGCTCGTCGGCGGCTCCAAATGTGCTGGTGGGTGCTGAACAGGCCGCCGGGCCGGCCCTCCTCCTCGCCACTCCCTCTGGGCTACACCCCTGTCCCAAGCGAGGAGAGGAGAGCTCCGCAGGCTGGAGAAGCCCCTCCCTTGCTGCAGGGACAGCTGTGGGGCCAGCCCCCACTTCTGGGCACAGCTGCAGCCTAGGGCGGCAGGGTTGGTTGAGAAGCCCTGATTTAGACTGGATCTCTGCTGCCATATTTAGATACTCCTGCCCTTAAAGTTGGCTTTGCCACCGGCGTGCTAGCCGCTGTCAATAAGCTCCAGACCCGGTTGTTTTCACGGTGAACGCTTTTCAGCGCCACCAAGGCGAAAAGGGGATCGGGAAAGAAGGAATTGAAATTGTGACGCAGGCACCCTTCTCGTTTCCCCCTCTAGGACAGTATCACGGCCATCCCAGAGTTGAAAGATTACCTCCGGATATTCAGGTAACTTCCCAAACCCTAAATGTGGATGCTCTAGCCCACCAGTCTCCTCTCCGCTCCTCCACACTTCCTCGTCCACTTTGTCAAATGGGACCCCCACCACTCTCCTCCACACTTCCTGTTCCAATTCAGGAGCCGCCGTGGAGGCAACGGCTGGTCCGTGTTGGTGGTCTTTGGCTTCTTACCACTTCAGGTGCCTGGAAATTGTGGGGCAGCCCTGAGGTGGAGTTGGCAAAGTGCAGGCACAGTGCCGCGCTGGCCTTCACCCCCTGGCCACAGTTTCCCTTGGGGCCCGCGGAAAGAGGGGTCTGCCAATCACCCCTGTTGCCCCACAGGCCCCGCAAGCTGACCCTGAAGGGCTACAAACAGTACTGGGTGATCTTCAAAGAGACGACCATCTCCTACTACAAGAGTCGCGAGGAAGCGCTGGGAGAGCCTGTGCAACAGCTCAGCCTCAAGGGTAAGTCCCGCCACCTTCTCTACGTTGCTTTGGCAGGGCCCACAACCCAGGTTGAACGTTTGGATGGTGCGCGGTAGCCCGCTCCTGCAAAAATAGGTTGTCTCTGTTCTACACAGGCCCGCAGGTTAGGTGTTGAGTCCTTGCTTTGCGTGTAGGTTCAATCCCTGGCAGTATCTCCTGGCAAGACAGGGAAAGACCCCTGTCTAAAATCCTTGAGAGCGGCTGCCAGTCAGTGCTTGACAGTGCTGAGCTAGGTGGACAAAGGGACAGACTCAGCATGGCAGCGTCCTTTGTTCCTCAAAAGCATCCATAACTTGGCATGCAGATGTTCTCGGGTTCAACCCTTGGCAGCATCCCCAGGTAGCAAAGATGGGGAGAGATGACTCTCTCTGCCTGAAACCTTGCAAAGCCACTGACAATCAGAGAAGACTGTACAGGGCTAGAGACCCAATGATCCAACTCCGTCTAAGGCAACGTGTTATGTTTACCTGCTCAGTTTCTGATTCTTTCCGCCCCACTCCAGGCTGCGAGGTGGTACCGGATGTTAACCTCTCTGGACAGAAATTCTGCATTAAGTTGTTGGTCCCATCGCCAGAAGGGATGACCGAAGTCCATTTGCGCTGCACGGATGTGAGTTGCGGGGGGTGGTAGCACTGGGCAGAATCGGAGGCCCTGCTCTCGATAGAGATCCAGTTGGCGAGCACAAAAGACAGGGCCCCTTTGAGTGGTGGCCCCAAATTTTGTGAAACAACTTCCTTCCCGGGGAGACGGGTACAGATCCCACACTTCCAGTTATTACAAAGAAGCAACAAGCATTTCTTTTTGGAGAAGCAAAGCCTGCCCCACTCTGTCATTGTTCGTGCGGCAGGGCTATAAGGAGGGTGTCGTGATGAGCTCCTGAACGTCAAAACGTACCACTGCGCCGTCGGTTATAGGGAAACATGTCCTGATGGCTTTGTCCTCTTTTTCCCTGGTTTGCCCCCAGGAGCAGCAATATGCCCGCTGGATGGCCGGTTGCCGGCTGGCGGCAAAGGGGAAGACGATGGCCGACGCGTCGTACCAGACAGAAGTGGAGAACATCTTGTCCTTCCTAAAACTGCAGCGGAGCAACCCTGACGGAGCGACCCCCGCCCTGGAGGCCGAGGGGGCTCAGTGGCTTGTGTCTCCGCGGTACCAGAAGAAATTTAAGCCGAAGCAGGTAGGGGGATGACCGTGTGGAGGGGTGAAAACGGGAGGGTTGCAGCACCAGAGGAAGTGAGGAGGAAAGGAGAGCGGTGAGACCAGAGTGTCTCTGACATTCTAGCCCAGCACTCTCTACTCCTCCACGCTTCCTTTGCTGGCACATCACCAGGTAAAGGGGGGGCAGCGTTTGGCACACGGCCTCGGGTGCCAGGACGTCTTGGGCCGGCCCAGCTAATGCCCCAAGTCAGACTGATGCAATGCACAGTTACAGTCCTTGATTTAAGTCTCCTGCATCATCCCGACGGGCTGCAGATTTTCTTGAGTGAGCATGACAGGTCGGCTCTGGAGAGGAGGCCTAAACAAATGGGCCAGTGGGGGCTCATGCCTGTCTCTCCGTTTGCAAAACCTATGCACAGCTAACCCCGCGCATCCTGGAGGCGTATCAGAATGTGGCCCACCTCTCGCTCGCCGACACCAAGATGAAATTCATCCAGGCCTGGCAGTCGCTCCCCGATTTCGGCGTCTCCTACTTCGTCGTCAGGTCAGCAGCCCCTCCATCGCCACCTCCTGTAGCCGCCCGCGGGAACCGAGTTTGCTTCCTCGAATGACGCTGGTGCCAAGAGAGCCTCACTCCGTGAGATTTTCTTGGGATTTTGGCCGAGAGACAGGAAGTTTCGGAGACCGGGGCTGTCGTCCTCTGTTCCTATCCCTGTTTTGAGTCTTTCATCTCACGCACACACTTCCTGTCTTCGTGCAGGTTCAAAGGCAGTCGGAAGGACGAAATCTTGGGCATTGCCAACAACCGCCTGATCCGCATTGACTTGGCGGTTGGGGACGTGGTGAAGACCTGGCGGTACAGCAACATGCGCCAGTGGAACGTCAACTGGGACATCCGGCAGGTCGGCCTGCGGAGGGTGGTCGGGGCAGGGCCTTAGTCCCAGGGAAAACGAAAGGCAGTTAAGACTGCAAAGTTTAAAAGGAACAATAATAATACAACCAAAAAGCAGTTAATCTAGAATACCAAAAGTGGGTTAGAAATGGCAGATAGAAGCCTCAAATTAGCACCACGATTTAGTTATGGAAAATAAATGTCCAGCTGGCCCTAAAACAGAGTAGTGTGGCATTGATGACGCCTCGGCCTAGAAACGAAAGTGTCCCTGCTTGATCGCCTGGTGGAGCTTTCGGTGCACCATAGGCATTTGGGCACATAACTGTTGTAACCCCTGGCTCCTCTGCTTCTTCCCCCGCCCTCCACAGGTTGCCATAGAGTTTGACGAGCACATCAACGTCGCCTTCAGCTGCATCTCAGCCGGCTGCAAGATTGTGCACGAATACATCGGCGGATACATTTTCCTGTCCACTCGCTCCGCCGACCGAGGCCAGACTCTCAATGAGGAGCTCTTTCACAAGCTGACAGGCGGCCACGAAGCCCTCTGATCTGGAGCTGCCAACCCAGCCCCCTCAAGAAGCTGCCTAGCCGATTCTGGTGGAGAGAGACCCAGATCTGAGTCTGGCATGCACCGGAAGAGGTTGGAGGAGCTAAGAAATGGGGGGGAGGTGGGGGGAGATCTTTGCTAGGTGAGAGTAATTTTCTACAATACAAAGGGAAGGGCAATTTTAAGGATGATGTAAGCAGCCGGCCCTTGTTACTTTTCTTTTATGTGTTACTTGGTATCTCCTCGCCAGACCCTTCGGACCTGTCAGGACTCACGGTTAAGTCAGCAGAGGTTGGAGGGGGGAACTGTCAGGATCTTGTAACGATATTTTGATATGACGGGTTTTTATTTTGTTTTACCTGAGTGGGGCAGAGAATTCATATTTGCTTTGCTTTGTTTCATCGCCGGCCCAAGGGCCGAAAAATAAAATGTATTTTCCTTGCAAACGCCTCAATGACGCAGCCTCCTCTTTTCTCATGTGTTGCGCACCGGCCTACGTCTTCCCTTGGATCGTGCCCACCTTTGCTTTCCCCTCCCCACCAGTGTGAAGAGGGAGACGGGCAACTGACATGTTTTTGCCCAAGGGGAAAGAGAGAACACCTTGCACTGAAACAGTGAGGTTTCTGGTTTATTAATAAATAAGCTACGTACATCATCCATTGGTGTCTCCTATGGGCGGAGGAGAACTTCTGCTCTGGCCGAGGACTGGGTCACTTCAGGGGCAGCACGCACCCTGAAAGAGAGAAGGAAGTCAAGAGAAGGCATGATGCTTTTCCTCCCTGCGAGGGCTTGGCTGAGTTTGGCAGGGTTTCAGTCCCTTGATCCTGGGGCTGCATCAAGCTTTCCGGTTTGAGGGTTTCGCACAGAACAGCAGCAAATCCCATTCAAGCCCTGCACCTAAATCTGTCTTCCATGGCAGGATGCAGGGCCGGCCCATATGTGAAGCTGAGTGAGGCAGTTGCCTCAGGCAGCAAACTGGCAAGGGGCGCACCCCCTTCCCTCCATCTGCCCACCTCCACTGTTCCTCCTCCTCTCCCTGCTTCCCGGCCTGGAAAAGGAAGAGGCGAAGGAAGCAGAGGAGGAAGCATGGAGAAGAGGAAATCGTGGGCTAGAGTGGCTCCACTCTCCTCCCTTTCATGCTTCCTCTTCTCTTTCCAGGCCCTGGATTTGAAAAGGAAGAGGGGGAGAGGAGAGTGGTAGGAGAGAGTCTCTTCCCTTTCCAATCGTGTGAGAGGAGAACGGTGGGCTAGAGCAGCACTCTGACGCTCTAGCCCACCACTCTCCTCTCCTTCTCATTTTGTCTTCTGCTCCGTTCCCCTCTTCCAAGCACGAAGTAGTAATGGCTGGAGCACCACTAGGGAATGTACGTTTGGCCCCAGCTGATCCTGGTAGGCTTTGCTCCTAGAACAGTTATATTATTTATAAAGCACCTTTTACAAGAAATACTAACTAGGCATAGAAGTTAAGTGATTGGATTCGGAGCCTATCTGAGGGCAAATCTGCTTATGTCACCCAAAGCTGGATTAAACGACGAGAAACCATTTTGATTTGGGAGTCCCCACACACTTCACTTTGATCAGCCCTGGGAGCTTCGTACAAATCCACAAAGAGCCTCACTGGTCAACTGCCAATGAATTCTGGAACAGTTTCAAAACACTGCTGAGCAGTTTCTCTGTATATGCTCAGTGGCACCCTCTTTCCTCGTTCCTCCTTTAGTTTCTTCATAAAACCAGACTGATCTGCGAGATCTTAGTTCAGAAATATGGCGTAGGCACAGATGGGTGCGTGCCTAAAAATGTCTTTAAAACGAAAACATGACACAAACAGTTGACTCGGTTTTAGATTTTGTCGTAAGCCACCTTGGGGGCGGGGTCCTTCAAGCTGGACCAAAATGCAGGACAGAAAAATTTCAAGTAAAAATAGAGTGTCCCTGAGCATATGCAGAGCACATTTTTCTGAGCACCGAGTTAGCGCAGCAGCAGAGCTCTACATAACTGGGCAGGCTTGGATGGGGGGCGGTTAGTGAGGGGTGCAGGATTAGTGCAGAAGTTTGGGGTGGGTGGTCCATTGCTCTGCTCTGCTGAAAGGCAGTGCAGGGCCCGTAGGCCCCCAGTTTGGGCTCTAAAGCTTTGCCTCAACACAGCTCTGGTCACGTTCCTCATGAGACCTGCCACAAATCCACTGGTTTCTCCCCGCTGACGAGGCCTGGTGAGGGGGCAGTTGGCAGGGGTCAGTGTGTGGCCTGTGCCCCCCTGTTGCCTCTGCCAGTCACCTCCGTGCTTATGCGGCCCGGCCTGACCGGGCTGCACATCAGCTGCTGCTCCTCCTCTTCCTCCTCCCACTACCGCCCTTGGAGGCAGAGGGGAGCAGTAGAGTTCGTAGCCTAGAGTGTCTTCCAGGAGACCACTCTCCTCTCACCTGCACACACTTCCTCTTTCGCTCCCCTCTGCCTCGTTCAAGTGGTGAGAGCAGGGGGAGGAAGAGGACGAGGCAGTGGCAGAGCCACTAAGGGGCGGGGGAGGAGGTTGTGTGTGCAAAGGGAGGCAGGGGCTCAACAAGGGCAAGGAAGGGGGCTTGGGCCAGCCATGTTTTTTAGACCTGCACCCTGAGCACCACAGGAGGCAGCTGGGGACTTACTAGTAGGCTGGAGCTGCAGCGCTTCCCGGAAGTAGCGAGGAAGCAGCATTCCGTTGGCGTCGCCGGGAGTGAGGATGACTCCGTTCGCAGAGCGGTAAAAAGCTATTCCATCTGAAAGGGAAGATGTTGCCCAAATTAAATACCAGGCACAGTGTGTAAGCATGGAACCCACTTCCTTAACTGCCCCAGAATGTAAGATCTCTAGGAACCCAGGGGCTTAGGTTCCAATAAGAAGCTGGAAAGCACCGCAGGCTTGAACCAGAGCTGCAGTGTCGTTGTAGACAGAACAGTGATCTGAAAACTGCACCATGACAAATGTCTGAGTATAAGATGCTGCCACACTGAGGTCCATTTGGCTCTCAGCATTGTCAAGCACTGACTGGCAGCATCTCTCCAGGATTTCAAAATAGGGGACTTTCCCAGCCCTACCTGGGAGATGCTGCCAGGGATTGAACTTGGGACCGTTTGCATGCCAAGCAGGGGCTCGATCACTGAGCTATGGACGCTCCTAATGGATATATGGAGCTGCCACACTGAGTCAGATATTTGGTCCATTTAGCTCAGTATTGTCAACCCAGACTGGCAGCAGCTCTCCAACCAGCTGCCATCTCTCAGCCTAAGCTACCTCCCGGGGTTGTTGTGAAGGTAAAAAACGGGATGATGTAACAGTGGGGTGGAAGGACCCTTGGATCAGCTGGTGACCTGCCCCACTCCTCCTTGGGGTGGGGGGGTTGCCTCCATTTCCTCTTCGCTCACCTCCCAAAGCTTTGGCGACATCAACGATCACGGCCACCTCGCAGTTCCGTCTCATTCCTGCAAGGACAATATATCTGTTAGACTTTGCTCCTGGGCCATCGAGGGCAAGAAAAGGCAATTCAGGAAAGTGAGCCTCTTCCAAGCACGAAAGCAACAGCCTCACCGCTTAGGACAGCCCCGTCCCCTGGCAGCCCTGGGGCTAAGTGGATATGCGTCCTCCCCATCCGGGACAGTCCGCTATGGCGTATTGCTGGCCAGTTGCGCAGGTATGTGCCATGGGCGACAGTCTCTGGAAAATTCGAGGGATCCAGCAGTGGCGTCAGCTCCAATTCAGAAACCTAGTGTGTGGAAGGAGTAAAGCTCATAAAAATCTACTGTCTACTGAGTCTACCCCTTGTTTCATTGAGGTCAGGATTGTCAAGCACTGACCGGCAGCATCTCTCCAGGCTATCAGAGTAGGGGGTCTTTCTCAGCCCTACCTGGAGCTGGAGATGCTGCCAGGGTGGCACCTGCAATCCTTCGGCAAGCAAAGTAAGTGCCTGAAGTGGACATGTGAAAGATATACCTGAGGAGATAGTATGTGGTGTCCACAGTGGCCCCTTTGCTCTCCCAAATCCAGGGAATAAGGGGTTAAAACCCAGGCCTTAGCAATGCAGCCACTAGAGGCAGCCAGGCCATTAAGCAAAAAAGCAGCACCTGGAGGCAGGAAGGGCTGCAGAAAGGAGGAAAGCTTGGAAGGAGAAAGAGTGACTCTGGGTCTGACCCTGACTTGATAAACAGACCCCGGGACTGGCTCACTGACCTACTCTGACTGGCTTTTGGACTTTGACTTGGCTCACAAACTTGGGCTGCCTGACCCGTGAGTGGAAAAGGGGAACTAATTAGCCTCAAGTGGGCCTCAAACTCTTAAAGAGATAGAAAAAGGGACTTTGTCAGGACAGTGCCCGACCACTGAGCCCCACAGCCCCTCCCTCAAGACACTGACTGTGTAACGGATACAAATGGCAGACATTTGTGTGTGTTTACCATTTTGCATCATCCTTGTACAGGACAGGGAAAGGAACCGGGCAGAGCCCCTGACCCCAGTTGCAGGAAATCGTATTCATTCCTCCCTTGACGAGAGGTCACGGAGATTTCAGCAGATGTGGCCTGCTTGCTTTGCATCAATAAGGACTAGAAACCTTCTTTTAATTTTAAAAAAGTCAGTTCTCTGGAAGCTGAGCTCTGTGATCAGTAACCTATTCTGCATTCCCCCCCCCCCCGGTGGAATCCTGGCAAACCTATAGCCCTCCACAGGGGACTCCGTACTGCCTGTCCTTTTTGAGATTCCTTCTTCATAGTCCCAAAAGTGATGCTGTCTGTGTGGTCTTACCCACCCACCCCAACACTCCCTCACCTGCAGCGAGTGCCCCTGATTGGCACGGATCTGGAGGTGCCTTTCGGAAGGGTGCGGGCGTAAGGTGAAGCGCTGCTTATCGTTTGTCTCCACAATGCGTTCCACGTCCGCCAGGGACCAAGTCTTAAACTGGGGTAAACGGAGAATCTCCGCCACGTCCACAAAGCCATCTGTGACGATGGAGGAAAAAGCAAGGCAATTCGGATTGAGTTCTTCCATAGCGCCTGCAGTCAGCTAGATCGCCACGCAATCCAAGCCATGCGAAGAAGGGTGCACATGATGGGCTCCCGAAATGCAAGTGCCGTTTTTAAAAAAGGATGGTTTTTTATTTTTAACACCATGTATGTCGTTTTAATCTCTGTAAATGTGCAAGTTGCAAAGTTATAAAATTCATACACCCCTATTTAAATATCTCTCGTACGGGGGGGGGGAGAAGGGTCTCAAACTATTTCCACTCCTAATTTCTGATTCTGTAACTAACAGCGCAATCTGACTTAACTTTTGTGCCGGTTTAACCAGCGGCACAGCGAGAACGGGAGGCCCCAGAACGGAAAAGGGATTCAAATCCCCTCCAAAAGAGGAATTCAAAGGGGATTTGAATCCCTTTTCCGTTCTGGGGCCTCCCGTTCTCGCTGCGCTGCTGGTTAAACCGGCACAGAAGTTAAGTCGGATTGCGCTGTAATTCTAAAAGAAATCTGTTCTGCATGCGCACAAAAACCTTCAGGTTAACCTCATACATTTGTATAAAGGGTCTTGAATATTTAGGACTAGTCTCCTTGGAGGTGACTAGACAGGTTGCAGAATATTTGAGAAGTGACTGTTTTGTTCAGGAAAATTTCAAATTTATGAACAGCTAAAGGAACAGATAGTTTAAAAAAAAAACCTCTTCCTTTGCAGCTGAGCTCTGTTGCTCTGCAGGTAACCTCTTGCTATCTACTTGTGGGCCTATGTTTGCCCAGGCTGATCTATTTCAGTCTGGGGAGTGGGTCTTTCCCTTGGACAAAGGCTTAGTTTACTTAGATTGCAGTGAGAACCTGTTTTTTCCCCAAGGTTGCCACCTTTTCTTTCCGGCAGGGCACCTGTGACTTTAACCGTTCCATGCCTGGCAGAAATTTAGCAAGTGAAGCATTTTAAGGGCAGAAGGACAACAAAAGGGCGAAACACTCACCTGGCCCCATGCATAAACCCAATTTATTTGCACCATGGCGCAAGGCGTATGAAAGGGCTTTGGACAGATGGATATCCGGATCCTAAAACAAACGGAAGAGATGACAACTATGATCAGGAGGAAGGGAGAGAAGGACGGAGTAGTAGAGAAAATGTGGAGTTCTGATTTTGGGGGGGAGAAAAGCTGCCCTGATGGAAATTCCCTTCCCTCCTTTACATTGCATTCAACTAATTTCCCCAACAGAAAGGACACTTTATCTTCCATCGTAAGGCATAATACAGACCAGTGAAACTACAAAGTATTGGTATAATAATAGTCACATGCTTCCTCTTGCTGTCAAATTTGTAAAGCGGGCCAGTGTCATTATCCCCATTTTGCAGTTGGGGAAGACTGAGGCTGAGAGGGTCGTCTACTGAGCTCTATCCGATCCGGGGCCTTCCTACTTTGTAGTTCAGTCTCTGAGGCACTTCACTAAGCCTGCTGTCAATCCTTAGAGGGAACTCTTGTCCCTTGTAAGGACTGCACAGGAGAGAGAATTTTCCCCAGAGGTTGCAGTGAGGTGTGGGAGAGGTTTCGCCCTTCTAAGCAAACTCTAAAAGGCACGGACAGGTCTGGGGGAATCTAAGAGAGGTGGATGGGCCATGTCCCAAGGAATGTCTGACCCAAGAGAAGTTGTCCGTGCATGGCAGGAGAATGAGTGTGTGTGTGTGTGTGTGTGGTGGGGGGGGAGCAGAATGGGGCAGGGGGGTGGCTAACCTGATCTTTATGCCTTCTCCGTCTTCCCTGTTTGCGGTCTCTTCGTGAAGGGCTCTGGGGAGGGCCCCCAGCACTCGTTCCTTCTGTGTCCATGATGCCACAGCCTGTTTGCAAAGACCCAGAGAAGCCCCACAGAAAATCAAGCCCCATTGATTTGCAAAATCTCAAATTCCCTGTGCAGCTTTGCACCTACCCTGGGTCTCCACTCCTGGTGACAACCCCACTATACTCTTAAACCCGTGCCCAAACACACACACCCGGAGCCTCCACCCCCTTAGATACCAAGTACTTTAGCCATGCCTTGCAAAACACAGGAACTCCTGAAACCCGTGGTCAGCTGACATGATGGGCCGCAAAGGCTTCTGGGAGCTGTAGTTCCGTCCCCTTCACTGTTCCCCACCTGTTTTCTTCTCTCTTGGTTCTGTTTGCTTACACTGCAGCAGGTAAGGCTTCTTCGGGCCAGGAACTAAGAAAGTTGTTGATGATCATGATGGTCCTACATTTCTGAAGCACAGTCTGAATTAGCAAAGCACGTCGCCCTGATTTCTTTTGTGGATTTCTTGCAACAATGCCATAAAAGGCAAGGGCGCAGGGTCGGCTCATCCATGAGGCCAGCTGAAGTGGTCGCCTCGGGCAGCAGATCGGCTGAGGGCGCCCCCCCCTCCACCCACCCACTGCTCCTTCTGTTCTTCCCACTCCCTGGGCTGGAAAAAGGAAGAGGAGGGCCAGGGCAGGACATGTGGAGAAGAGGCTGCTACATCGCCAGGTAAAAGGGAGGCAGCATCTGGGACACCAGGAAGCCTTGGGCTGGTCCTGCAAGTGAGTGTTATTTATGGGGAGTATTAGTATCCCTCCCCATAACGAAAGAAGAGGAACAGTGGAGGCAGGTGGGTGACAGGTGCTCCCTGAGGCGTCTGCCTCAGTCGGCCTCTTGGATGAGCCAGCTCTGGGGATTGTTACAAGTACTGTACATCCTCATATCTTCCTCTGCAGAATGTTGGAGGGTATGCTGAAAAATTGCCATCGTAGCAATTCTCCAAAGATAATTAAATATCTGTTCAACTTGACAACACTCACCCCTCTGTGTGTTAAACAAATTAGCATTAATGATCTAGTCCTCATCTCGAGGAGGAGGGAATAAATCGGATTTATTTCAGGCAGGTGATCTTTCCATGTTTTTCCAGAGAGTGGCACTCCCGGCCTTCTTTTGGAGTCTTGCTTGTGCCTGATTACATTTGTCGAACTGCTAGTCCGTGGAAAGTCATCTCAAGGGCAAAGGAGACTGTCTAGTAGCGATCAAGGGAAAGGCTGTGGGGAGGGGGAAGCAGGCCATAATAATACCATTCCCCCCCCCAAGCAAGAGATGGGCTGTGCTGGGATGAAGAAAACAATGAAGAAAACACAGCAATTTAAGGAGCAGGGGGAGTCTCAAAACCCCTCTTCTTCCCTCTGTTTATATCTGTATTTCACTTAATTGGTATTCTGAGCAGTTCATATTTTTTTTTTAATGTTTTTATCATAGGGAAAAAAATCTTTTGATTCCTTCTAGGAAGTTTGCCCCCCCCCCCCCCCGTTGGAATGTAGACTGCAAGCTTCATGGAGCTGAGATCTATTTGCTTTTAAAAGTGCAGCGTGCCTAAAGAATGTGATACAAACTATATTTGCTGAAAACAAAGTTATCTCCAGGTGCGAAAAAGGCAGTTTGTAAAACCATCTTTGACTTCCATGTGCTTTTTTTTATTATTCAGGGCAGTGGCTGGGTGGATCTGGGCTGGCCAACTTTTTACTGGCCCTTGCTCCTGCGCTTGCAACTGCAGCCAGATCCGCAGATATTAGCAGGGGCACGATGCCCGTCCCCACGCCATAAAAAGCCTCTTCTACTGGTTGCTGCAGATCAAGTGGCTGTTAAGTGCAGAAGAGCAGGCCGGATTGGGGGTTTGTGGACACATGGCAACCCTATACGGATTGAAGCTGCATCCGTTGCACAAAAGGGTGGGGGAGACGTCCCCTGTAAAGGGAGCAAATGCAGCAGCTGAGTATCGTGGGTCGTGGCTCAGGCGCTAATCGGCTCAGGCAGCGGGTGAAAGGGCAGCTGGACCGTGGGGACCCAGGTCCCGTCTCATTAATTGCCTCCAAGCTGCCAATAATCGCGATAATCAAGGCTCGGGGGAGAATAAGCTTCTCCAGAAATGGGGCCGCTCTCACGCCACCCTCGCCCAGCTTCTCACAACTGAGACACCCTCACAGCTGTGAGACAACAAGCGCCCAAAACGTGGCGTACCGCTCTGGCCAGAACGGCCCGTTTATTCCCGGAGAAAGCGGTCAAGCTTTCTCCAGTCCAACCTGTTCACCTCTGGTGCATTCTTGTGCCAGTCTTTGCACGAGTGCAATTGTGCAATGCTTTGCATGAGTGCAAAGAGAAGTGCAGGAAAGATGCCGGAACAGACTGTTTCCAGTCTTCCAAGGCTGAATATATGCTATGACTCTGTACAAGCACAGAATACTTTTGGGTGGTGGGAGTGGGGGGATTCGGCAAACAGGTATGGATGGTGCCCCTTTTCCAGGCTGCCTCCTGAGCCATCTAGAGCACATGGAGGAGAGGCACATAGCACACTCCCCCCCCCCAATCTTCCCCTTCAGAACGCTTACTGTAGTTTAAGGGGCTCGAACAGGGGGCCCCCTTCTCCTCCCCGCACTGCCCTCCATTTTTCTGGATACAGAAACCTCCTTTTGAACGGAGAAGCTTTTCAGAGACAGAGGTGGCTCAACAGGCAGCGGGAAACAGAAGCCACAATGAAACGCCCTCAAAACGAACTATGGTGTGTGTGTGTTTTTAGTACTGGGTTTGAAATGGGTACAACACTGCAGGGCTGGAAAAGGAGTACAGTGAGAACCAGTGGTTCTGGTTTGGGTTGGGACGGATCCTGGTGGTTCCCGTTTGGACTAATCCCTGAGCGAGAGTGCGCTCTGCTTCCCGCAGGCCTCACTGGCAGCCGCCCATCACCACTGTGTACAGCTTGACGGCTCCTTTTGCGGACGGGCAGAGTTCCTTCCACAGCTCCCCGCTTTGCTCCATTGTCAGGACATCCTGCAGAGAGGGGGGGGGACACATGTCAAGGAGATCATGGAGAGAGGGACATGTGGGGGCTAAGACTGGGGGGGCATGGAAAGTGTCTGAAGTTGGAAGGAGGGAGATGAGTATGAGGGTAATGGGTTGATTTTGGGGATGGTAGGGTTAATATTTGCGATTATTACGTGAATTGTGGTGGCAGTGGGGACTTGGAACAGGAGGGGGGGTTAGAAGTTAATGTGGGGCTAGTAGGAAGTTTGGGTGTTGGACAGAGGGGGAATAAGTGGGGATATCTGGAGGTTAATGTTGGAGAGCTAGTATAGTAATTATGGGGAGTAGAAAATGGGGAGAAATCTGTGGGTCAATGTTGGGGCTATTATGAGGTGAAGGGGAGAGTTGAGGTGGTGAAAATGTGGGTGGAAGGGGGGAGGTAAGTTGTGGGGAACTCCAGTGGAGGGGTTGCCTGCCTCTCTGTTTGTAGGTACACTTGCACACCTGCCCTGTGGTGCATTTGTCCTGGCTCGCTGCCCGCAGTGCTCGCAAACAGCCCACTGTTAGGGCAAATGTCTGGGCTTCTCTTGCTGGGTTGTGAGCGCGCATCTTTTCTTTGGTGTGAGCACTGAGCACCTGCCTCGGAAGAACGTCTCTTTCTCAACAGGCTGGTCTCGCGAGAGGAACAAGGCAAGGAAACAGCAGGGAAAGAGAGAAGGGCCACTAACATTTTAATTTTTTTAATGTTATTTTATGTACGAGTTGTTTTTCTAAACTAAAACCTTGGTATTCAGGTTTAATTGCAGTGTTGGCACTTTGACATAAACAAGGTGGTTTTGTGTTGCAGTTTGGGCTCAAAAAGGTTCGCAATCACTGGCCAGCCCTAGGGCATCTGAGAGGAATTTTATCAGGGGGTACAAAGCTTCTTTTGGGGTGGGCCCTTTTCCAAAGTGGGGAGGGGTGAAACAGGGTGGAGAAAGCACTAAGAAAGCGCATTTGATCATGTGAACATCTTTGTTTACGCTAAGAATTCACACTACAGATAAACTTACTATTTAAGATAAACCTACCGGTACTACTGAGGCCCAAGTACAAATTAATTGCCCCCTTTTTACCCATCACCTCATGGGACCTGCCTCCCTCAGCCCTGCTATGGCAACCCACCCAATGAGAGGTCAGCCTTCTCTGTGTTGTGCGCCACCAGTGGCCAGGAGGTGGTACTGCAGCTTCTGGCTCACAGGTTGTCAAGTGACATCAGGGAGCCAATAGGGTTCTGCAGGATTGTAAAAAGCGCCAGTTCTAGCATCATGGCTCCTCAGTCCATCAGCAGTGTTCCTGAGTGCAGACTGAAATAATCCCATACCCACACTGTCATTGACTATGCCTGCTTATCCTCCAGACCCGCGAGGCTTACCTCTCTGCTGACAAAGATAATGCTGGTGGATTCCTGGGCTTCGGGACCTCCAATGGCGTAGTTATGCCTCACCTGCTCAGACGTCAGGCTGCACCTGGATGGCAGAAGGCAGAAAGGCTCTGTTAGCGGGAGGAAAACTCCAACAAGACCTTAAGTGACAGCAAGGCCACAGTCGGTGTGTGGAAGAAGTTGTTAGAGTCTTGATTTAGGAGCATAAGAGGGCAGCCCTGCCAGATCATGTAGTCCAGCATACGTTTTCCCAAAGCACCCACCTCTGGGAAGCCCACAAAACTGGAGAGGAAGGGCACCCCTCTCTCCCACCACTGCTCCCCTGCAACTGGTATTCAGAGCATACAAACCCCTGCTTGAAACCTTGGAGTGCTGCTGCCAGTCAGTGCCTGCCAATGCTGAGACACATGGACCAAGAGTCTGACTCAGCATGGCAGCTTCATGCGATGCGACCATTAGGAGCACATGTACGTCACTGGTCGTGTCCCTGCTTCGCATGCAGATGGTCCCGGGTTCAAACGCTGGCAGCATCTCCAGAGAAGGCTGGGAAAGACCCTGGAGCGGAAACCCTGGAGAGCTGCTGCTGCCAGTCTGAGTTTATATGAAACTTGGTATGTTCACATGGACCAGTACCAGCCTCGTCGGTAGACTGGAGGCTTTTTTGTCAAGGATCTACTGTGTTACCTGATGTAAAACTCAGCACTGGACCGGCCAGCGCTGGTCTCGTTCCGCGCTATCCCGAGCAATGCTGGGCTGCTGAGCGTGGGCAGCGGGAGGTTCACCTAAGAAGGGAGAAAAGCGCCTTCAGAGAGAAGCCGGCTCAATCGGGGAGGAAACCGCCTGGCTGGCGCATCCCTTACCTCGTCCTGGATCTCTCGTAGAACCGAACAGAAGAGCTCTTTGACCACCAGTTCTCCCGGGAGGTCGTGGTGGCGCAGGGGTCTCACAGAGGCGGCCTCTCCTGCCACAACCTGAAAAATGGGTAGATGGAGCAGTGGGGAGGAAAAAGGGGGGACTTGAACCCCATCCTCCAGTTTTTCCAACGCCAATTCAAGGTACCCATCACAGGGCTGCAGAGTGGGAGACTGAGCCCCCGGGAGGGCCGGATCTGGCAACGGACTGAGAATATCTCCTGCACACATCTTTCCCATTGCTTTCGATGGAGCATAGGCGGGAAGATGGGCAGAGAGCTGGCACTGTGGGGGGCAGGGGTGGGCAAAGCTTTGGGGGCTGGACATTGCTTGGAGGGGGCTGGAGGGCAGACCTTGTAAGAAGTTTCAATTCCAGCTTTCCTTCCTTGCTCACCCTCTCATTTACAGCCAGTTACTTTAGACTGCGCCGCTCTCAGACAGAACGC
Organism: Plestiodon gilberti rubricaudatus; assembly: GCA_026170595.1. Classification (NCBI taxonomy): domain Eukaryota; kingdom Metazoa; phylum Chordata; class Lepidosauria; order Squamata; family Scincidae; genus Plestiodon; species Plestiodon gilberti. The sequence goes on along the minus strand of JANXHW010000009.1, from coordinate 33,277,471 downwards.
ATGCTTGCTCGTGCTCAGTCCCGGAATGGTCGGTCAGTCCGCCTGCACCGACTCTGCCCTTCTTCCATGCGCAGAATAATGCTGCACCTGGGAGTCGGACTGGTCCATTTGGGCAGGCAGCGCCAGAATTGTGATATACATGTGCACAGGAGCAGGATCTGTGAGGCAGTTGTTAGCCCTGGACAGGGAGAAGCCAAAGCGCAGGGCTGGAGGCTCTTGCATGCTGGATCCAGCCTCGGGGCTAGACGTTACCCAATCTAGTGTGAGTTGGACTATGAGACCTGGGTTCCAATCCCCGCTCAGCCACAAGGCTGCCTGACTGAGCTGGGGCTAACCATTCTCTCTCTCTCTCTCTCTCTCTCTCCCCCCCCCAACCTGATCTACCTTGCAGGGGTGTTGTGTGAGGATAAAATGAGGGCAAATCCCACATATGCCACTTCTCTAGAGAAAGGGGGAGATAATAAATGGGACTAATACCAAATTTAAATACTAAATATTGAAGTTACTAAATAAATATTTTAATATTTATTAATACTGGATACTAAACCGTTTGATATGTTGATCTGGTTGTTGTTTAATGATGGTCTGTTGGCGGAAATATGTTGATATTTACCTATTTTGGGACTGGGACTGCAGCAGTCTTTTGTCGCTGTGTTTGCTTACGGCAGAGTGGCAGGCAAATCACGTGACGGAGTTAGTGGGGAGCGTTTGGAGATTCGGGAGAAAGTCCTGGCCAAACTTCCTTCTACAAAAGTGGCTCCTTGCAGCCTCCTGGGATTTGCCCCCCTGTTCTTCGCTTCCCTCCCCACGCCCGGCAATACTAACCTCCGGTTCAGGGTGCCCTCCGGGGATGTCTATCTTTCCGGGTGCCTCCCCTACGCAGAAGCTGCGCCGCAAGAAGACAAACTGATTGTCCGCTGTGTGCACCATGGCGCCCACGCCCAGGGGCTCGGCAAGGTACACCTGGCTGTTCCCAAAGTCGTCGCGCCCCCTCTGTTGCAGCTGCCCAGCTGCCTCGGCCAGGTTGGTGCCCACAAAGTCCTTGTAACAGGTGAGGCCCAGGCGGAAAGTTAAGATGTCTCCGTCCAGCTCGACTGAGTGGAGGCGGAATTTGGCCCCGTCAAAGAGCCATGGGTTCTGTTGGAGACGCGAGACCCAAGTCGTCTCGATCTGGGCCTGGGCCCCAGGCAGCGGCCGCCGGTCGTACACGGGGGAGAGCTCAGCCCGCACCTGAGCCTCTGTGATGCCCTTGGGAGATGGGCTTTGGAACAAGAAGGATATCTCAGGATCCATCTGGGCCTGTCCATCGAAAGGGACCGGACTCTGGCCAACTGGAAGACAAACAGAATGGCATTTTCCACCAGGAAGATCTGGGGCCCCAATCTCCCCCGGGGGTTGCTGGCCCTGCTCCTGCGCCACCTAAAATTTCCACGACTTTCTCCACAGAAGTGGGATGGGGTGCCTCTCTCGAGTGGTTGGAATGTTCCCCGGACATTCTGCCACATCATAGCAGCTCAGCCAATCGATTATGGAGGAGCAAGACCTCAATACCCCATGACATAAACATGAGAAAAGTGTTGCCGGATTGGGGCTAGAGCTCCATAAATACAGTACCCAGTTTCCAATGACAGAGGGAAGCCCACAGGAAGGACCTGCCTTTCCACGTTGTTTTTCTCCACTATAAGATATACTGTGCCTGTACAGGGAGGCTTGCTCCATTTCCTGCTTTTGGCCTTGGCAGAGGCAAGAATGAAAACTCTATCCAGTGAGGGGGTGGGGTTGTTTGGCTCCCTGCCTCTCTTTCATCTCAGCAATCTTGCCAAGGAAGCGGAGCTAAATGAGCCCATTAATTAATGGAGATGATGATGAGCAGCCCCCCAGGTTCTACAGTGGCGTACGCTTACAAGTGTCGTTAGGATCTGTGCATCATCAGGATGCAACAGCGAATGCTGCTCATTGGCTCTTCGGACGCGCTTTGCATAATTAGGGCGCCTATTTGCATAGTATGAGCTGGGCTATTATAAGAGCTGGTTCGGGGCAGACGCTCCGCCCGGCTGGGGGGTGAGGCTAACGCGCGTTTCATTTTTGCAAGAGTGTGCACGTGTGCAAAAGGCAGGCTGCGTTGCGCCCCGGAGACAGGTCGGAGGCTCTGGAAGGTGCTTGAAAGGAGGAGGGCCCTCTAGGCCAGCCGGGTTTCTTACCTTCCCAGCGGCAGCTGCCTCCCGGAAGTATGTCGCTTTCCTCGTCCTGCTGCTGCGTCTCTCCTCGGCTCCGGGCAGCTCCAGACCCCGTTGCTTTTTGCAACCTGCGCTGGAAGCACGCGTTTTTCGTGCCCGGCTGCCAAGTGCACGGGGAAAAAGGAAGCCTGGTTTGGGGTTTGCTCCTGTGCCTTTAAGAGAAGAAGAGCCGCAGGTTTGCAAGCAGACGGTGCCAGGTGCGACACTTGGCAGCCGCCCTAGACAGGTCGGAAAAAAAGGACTGCCGGTCCCGGAAAGAAACCTTGGAGAGCTGCTACCGGCCCGTGTTGACAGATACTCAGACGGACCAAGAGGTCAGACTCGGCAGCAGAAAGCAATTCTTCCATCCTGGCTGCAGCTCCAGCTTCAGCTTGTTGTTAGTAGAGGCAGTTAATAAGGTGGCAATAGGCTGGCCTCTGCTCTTGTGTTTTTGATAGCCATTTGATCGGCAGCAGTTAGCAGGTGATTGTGTTTGACTCCATGCTACACTAAAACTAAAAGCTTTAACTTCTTGTTTCTAAAGGCTCAGGAGCAGGTTGGTATTTTTCCCTAGTCAGTTGGCAAGTCCGGGGGGGGGGGGCAACATGTGCTACTAGATTAAAAACAATATTTTTCTAAACCAGGCTTGGACATGGAAGAACTACTAAGGTGAAGACAGATGTCAAGAAAAGCCTGGCTGTTAAGAGAATGCATGACTACAAATATAGCTGCCAACTGACGCCAAAAATGGTCTGGACCTGCTCCCATGCCTTTAAGCCAGCGTGCTCTGCCGTTGTCAGCAGGAGATGCTTTTCACACATGGAGATAAACATGATCGCTCTGCTCATGCCTATAGATCATGTTGCTTTTAAAGGCAGAGGCACAGTAGTTGGTAAAGACATTGGCAACCTGGGTGACAAATCACACAAAAGATGGAAATAACAGAGCTGATGAGAGCAAAGCCAAAATATCAAGCCATTGCACTAATGCTGTCCTCAATTCACATTTCCAAGGCTTAGAGCTTTCCAATATTAAATCTCCTGCTTCTGACCTTATAATGGATGTTGTAAGTCGGAGAAGACGTGAAAATAAGTGAGCCCTGGGCCAAGAGTTACAAGATTATATCTCCTCAATTTAATTAGAAAGCAAAGATCTACTTTGCTCGCACTACGGACTGGAATGCAATCGGAGCTGGTTTAATAGACATTTTGGAGGGAGGAACGATGGTTTGAGTCTCGCTTACCACGTTTTGCCAGTTGCATTAACTAATTAAAAGCCATTTCATTGATTTTAGAAAGCGCCCCAATTAATCGGGGGACTTAAAAAAAACTAGCAAAATTATACTTTTATTTTAGTACTTGCACAAAATATGAGAGTGCCATTTTTGGCGGAGTTCCCATGGAAGTTGTAAACATTCTGTGCCGAGACAGTGCCACTTGAAATGACAGGCAAGAGGCTGGCACATAGCAGAAGGAAGTTTCCTCTGTAGCCTGAGTCTGACCCTTGGCCCAGCTTCCTCACTGTGGTCGGCACTGACTGGCAGCAGCTCTCCAGAGGTTCAGACAGAACGGGATCTTTCCCACTTTGCCCTGAGACCTTCTGGATGCAAAAGATGCACTCTGGCCCCCTCCCCATTTCAAGTGTAGTAGGTTTGGCAGGGGGGATTGGCAGACCTATGCAGGACCCCCTTGGGCTTCCACTGCTCCTGTAGCTGTGAATCTCTTGCACACTAAATCCTCTCCTGATTCCCGCCCTGCTTGCTTTGCTCATCTGCAGTTTTCAAGCCTTCTGGGAAAGGGTTAGCAAACATTACCCCTCCCTTAACTGGTGATGTGCCAACCTCTCCCAGACTCCCACTGCCTGGATTGGGAAAAGAAGAGGGAGATGGAGTGGAAGAGGAAGTGTGGAGGAGGAGAGCATCTAGCCTTACCACTCTCCTCTCCTCCATACTTCCTGTTCTGCTCTAGCCCCCACCACTGTCCACACGTCCTCTCCCGCTCTGCCCCCCTCTTCTGTTTCCAATCTGGGGAGTGGGAGGAAGAGGAGGAGCCCTGGAGATGAGTGGGCCGATGGAGGTGGGCATCTGCCTGCCAACCTGCTGCCTGAGGCAAGCACCTCAGTTGGCCGCATGCATGGGCCAGCCCTGGTCTCATTCAGTCTGCCTCTTCTAAAACAGAGCCTGCCTGCATCGCCGCCTAAAGGATACTTTTCAGAGATGGCATGTAATATATCAATGAAGTAAATGCAATTCATATTTAGAGGTGTGCATTTCTCCTTGAGCCTGACGGCAATTTGCATTCTTCTCAAAGGACCGTCCCTTCTGCCCCGTGCAACGCCATTTATGCATGATAATCCCGCTCTAACGCCCAGAAAGATTGGCAGCCTCCATCGCTGGGAAACGTCGTGGTTTCAGGCGAGGGAAGAAAATAGACTTTTATTGGAGATTGAGACGAAGGGAGAGCGAGAAATCTGATTAGGGTCCTGACAGCGTTAACAAGGAGACAGATGAAGCCGTCTAAACGGATCAAGGAAAAGATTCTTTGAGGCAAAACACCCTGTGGCTTTACGAGCCCCAGGGTGTATGCGAAGTTCTTCCTTTTATAGATGCTGCCTGCTTTGTGTCCGGTTCTGTAAATATTTTATCTTTTATTGCTGGAAGAGAACAATCACCATCCCTGAAAGGTTCTGTGTCACGCTATAGGGTGACCAAGAAGCAAAAAATGAGCCAGGCGTATGAAGCCGGCTTGTACAAGTCAGCCCCTGTAGGTCAGGACTGTCAAGCACTGACTGGTAGCAGCAACTCTCCAGGGTTTTAGCAAGGGATCTATCCCTGCTTGATCTGGAGATTGAACCTGGGACCTTCTACATGGGCTATACCACTGAGTTATGGATGCTCCTGATGAAGATAGAAGCTGCTGCCTACTGAGTCGGACACAGTCCTTGCAGCTCAGCATTATCAAGCACTGGCTGGCAGCAGCTCTTCAGGGATTTACAGGAATCTATCATTGAGCTATGGCCACCTCCCCAAAGCTCTGTTACTCAGCTACTGTTTTTTCTTCTTCAACTTTGATGCTGCTTTTTTTTCTAGGTGCTCAATATAGTTCAGAATCTCTGTTGTCATTTACAACCACCCTGCAAGGTCTGCCAGTCTTATGGTTGTTCCCCTATTACAAATAGCTCACTGACAGAGTCTGTCCTTTGCTTGTAAAAATTTCCAGGTTCAGTCCCTGGCAGCTTCTTCAGGTAGTGCTGAGAAAGACCCCTTGTCTGAAAACTGGGAAAGCTGCTGCTGGTCAGCGCTTGGCAATGCAAAGCTGGATGGACCAAAGGTCTGACTCAGTAGACAGCTACTTTATCAGTTTCGCCCTGGGTTCTGTTAGCAGGTGAGGTCTCATGGAAGTTGCATCCAGCGGTTACCGCAGCACATGCCAGAAATCCTATTTGATTCTGAGCTTTGCAGGAGGGGATTATTACGACATGGGGTACGTGCGGAAATTAATGTTGCATCATGTGCAACAGCATCATCGCACCCTTCTGGTAATGGCTCCATTCAAGAAGAAATGTGCTCCCCCCACCTCCCCAAGAGGCTATATTTAATCTGATTTGTAATTGGCACTAATTAATTTTAATCTCAGTGGGAACATTTCAGGGGGACAGATAATAATGGAGGGGGGAAAGGGAAAAGTGGCCTTACTGTCAGTTCCTACCATAGTTTGTCAGGAGCTGTACTTAGCCTAAAACCTGGGTTGCCAACTTTTTGTCCTATCCCTGCTCTTGTGCCTTTGAAAAGTACTAGGACCGACCTCCAACCCCTCCCTGTAAGGTGGGACCCAGCTTCAAGAGCCCAGCAGGCAAGTGGCCTTCTTCTCTTCCTGCCTGGTGGTGGCCAACCAGCGTGGGCAATTACACCTGGCATGGGGCGGGGCCATATGCTAATGAGGCAGGGCCAAGAGGTAATAGGGTGGAGTCAAGAGGCGCTCCAAAAATGGTCGGAGGTAGAAAGCAAACGCTGGAGAAACAGGGTCATTTTGGGGGCACTGCCTGCCTGGGTCACTTCCCCCCCCCCAGATCTGCCCATGCAACTCTGCCAGAGGGGCAGGCACCATTATGGGGTACCCTTAATCTTGCAGCCAGGAAAAGGCCTCTGACAAATACCTTTTCCCACTTGTGCAAGAAGTTTTATCTCCTGCTCCTTCTTTCCCAGCTTTATCCTTCCCCCCCTCCCCTTCACGCCATGTGGGGGTCCCATCCTGCTGCCCCTCCGGAGTTCCCCAGCTCCCTTGGCAACAGCGACCTTCCCCTCTCCACTGCTTTTGCTACAGTGGCCCTGACTGGATCCATTGTCGGGGGACGGCCCCCCCTTTGAGAGCAAAGGGGCCATTGTCCCTGTCCGTCCCCCCCGCCCCGCGAATGGATGAAGTCACTGCTGCCACTCTGACAAGAGTGGGTTTGTTGGCCGTTTCCCTGCACGGACCCCCTTCTCTCGGCGCTTGGCACCATTCCCACAACCTCAGTGCGAAGCCGTTGTGGTCCCAGCAGCCTCCCTTCCCCCTTGCCCAAAGAAGCGCACTGCTTTCCACAACTCTCCTTCTGATGTCAGGACAAGACAGATCTAGCCGAGGCCACGGCACCTCCTGCCCTTGAAAGCCTGTGTTTGCCTTCCGTCCCATGTGCGTGTTTGTACCCCAGGGTCGTCCGCATCATTTGCGTCACTGGGTTCGCAGGCTGCGTGTCAAGCGGGCAGGCAAACAATGCTCAGCGCATGCAAAGTAGGGAACGCATAAGGCTGCCGGGGCACAAGTCTGGCTGGAGGTCACCGGTGGCCTTCAGATCGCCACCTTTTGAACCAGCCCTTGCTCCTGTGCCCTGGGCAGAAGCGGGCTCTGCAGCAGTGAGCAAGTGCCTGTGTTTTAACTCCATGCCATGAAAAGGGTTGCCAGCTGATTTCTGCCCACATGAAACTTCAGCTCAAGGCACAGGAGCAGGCCAGGCTGAGTTTCTTCACCCAGTCAGTTGGCAACTTTGCCTAGCCCTGCCAGTTGTAGGCAACTGGCTTAACCTGAACTCAGAAAAGAGTGCCTCTGATCGTGTGCAGAGTATATATGGCAGGCATTAAAAAAGATTTGCAGAGAGGTGCTTTTTAAAAAAAAAATGCTTAAGTTAAGACCATACTTAGTATGCAATCAGTTTTTTATATATTATATATGATGACATTATATATGTTTAATTTTTATTTTATTACTGTACTTTATTATCTATCTCCCCAGATATTTTTTTCTGGCCAATGGCTCTTTCTCTTAAACCAGTCAGATCTAAGTGCCTGGGAAATACCCGGATGTCGCTCTTTTTCCCTCCTCCGTTTCCGAAAGAGGCGGAGCTCAGCTCAGCCGGAGACCTGAAGGAGGAAGCCGCAGTGGCTGCATCAAAATGGCGGCCGCGACCCGACTGTGAGTTTCTATGGTAACCACCGTGTCCCCCACCACCATTGCCGCTCTCCCCAATTACAGTCCCCTCGTTCTTCGGGTGTGGTGGTGCTTTAGTGTTTTTAGGGAGGCCCGTCCTTGTATAGATACTTATCTATGCAAAATGAATGACTATCGCTTACTCACCCTTCCACTCCCTAGTCCTTCGTTCCCCTTTGCCCCGCCATGATTGCCCTTCGTTGGTCCTAATAGGTGTCACCCCAGTTTCCTACCCCTGGAAGTCTCCGCCCACCTCCTTATGGTTCCACCCTTTAGAATTTTTGGACCCCTTTGATTTGAAGGCTTAATTTTTCAAGGGCTGATGATGCTGTGTTTGTTTAGTTGTTTCTCCTTATATTAGAAAGACTTATATGGGCGGCACCTTAAAACCCTGACACATTTAGGCCGCAATTCTATACACTCTTGCCTGGAACGAAGTCCTATTGAACGCAGTGGGGCTTACATCTGTGTAGGATTGCCCTATAATAAAGAGGGACATGATGGCTGATGATGTAAAATATGCACACGCTATTATACACAGTCAGTGGAGAGAGAGGGGAGTTTTTTTCCCCCTTTTCTCACAATGCTAGAACCAGACTGGGTCAATCCATGAAACCGATTGGCCGGAGATTGAGGAGGATGGACAAAAGAAAGTGGTACTCATATCATATGTATCATTCATACCACTGCAAATCGTCAGTCTGTGGAACTCGCTGTGACTGTCCCAAGATGGCGGTGGTGGCTGCTGAGCTTGGACAGCTTGAATAGAGACTGAGACAAATATATGGAGGACAAGTCTATCAATGGGCCGGATCCAGCTGGGCTGCTGCTCTTACATGGAATTCCTTTCTCTGGGAGATCAGGCTGGTTCTCTCCCTTGCCGCCTTTTAGGTAGATGGGCCTTCCTGTTTCAAAAGACTTTTTATACCACTTGCAGAGGGGTAGCTGTGTGCACTTGTTTCAGCAAAACCAGAAAGGAATTTAGTGGACCCTGAAAGAGATAACAAACTTATTGCCGAGGAAGCTTTTGTGGACTATATCCACTTCACATTCTGCAGACAGAGTTTTAGGCTTTCTTTCCGTGAAGGTAGGATCGTGCGATCCAAAATAACTGCACTCATCCCTTGCCCTTCTTTGCTCAAAGAGTCTTTGCAGCTTTTGCTGTAGGCTTGTCGTGCGCCCTGTTTTCCCAACGCTGTATTTAATTAAAACAAAACGCAAGCCGCCCCCACGGATGATTTATGCCCCACCATCAGTGGACGCAGCACGTGCAGGGTAACGTTAGCCAAGAAAAAGAGAGCGGGAGAGAGATCCCTGCCCCAAGGAATTTACAATCTAAATTTAGCCAGCGGGGAGAAGACGACAAGAGGAGGAGCCCCGGACGGAGGAGCCTCTGACGGACGCGATAAAGACGATCAATCAGTTCAATTGTCAACATGCTCACAATAAGCCCTTTGCCATTACTTTTGCGCACTGATGTGCTGAATGGCTGGCCTGTTCTTAAACTGTGGAGTCTTCATCACCCCCTGCGACATTTGCTTGCATGTAATGTGCCTTCTCATAATGGTTCACTGCGTCCGTCTTGTCTCCCTGCACCCTGCACTCCTTTGATTTACAAAATTAGTTCCCCTTCCATCTATTGCTGTAAGGGATTACAAAGATTGGAACTGGATCTGACCGAATGTCCATGAAAAAGGCTAGCTTCCTTTGACGACCTTAGGGCAGCGTGCACAGCTTCTCTCCATCATTTTATCTGCACGACAACTGTAAGGTAGGCTCAGCAGAGAGTTGGTGACTGGCCCAGGCTCACTGAGTCTGCTTCACTGCTGACTGGGATTTGAACTCGGGCCTTTCCGGTCCGTGTCCTACAAATCATAATCTTGCAGAATCTGAGAGTATCCTGTGCACCTTCGGCCAGTGAGGTTTTGCAGCTATTCCTGGGGCCCAGGTAATTGAATTTGTTCTACATCCACTGCTAAATGGGTCTCGGCCTGATCAGTTACTAGGATGGGGAAGATCTCCTGCCACTGCCCCCCCCCCCATTACACCACATTTTGCTCTGGGAAGGAAGGGTGGGATTCACACAGAGCAAACAAAATAATGTTATTGTCCTGTCGCCTATCTCGGCAACACAACGCCAGCTGTGTGTGCAAGGCTGATACATCCGCATTTTCTGCTTCCTGTGTGACAGCTATCCAGAGTGCTGGACAAACAGATAGAGAGTGGCGGTCAAGGGGCACCGAGGCGGCTCTGGGTGCGACCAGAGAGAGGTGCCCCACCCTCCCTGCCTCCACAGGTTGTCTCCACAGTATTGTCAGCTGCTGCTGGTGCTTGTGATGGATCCGTGCCACACCCGAACACTGCCTGATGCGAACGCAACGTGAACCCACCCCCGTGTTAGCAAACAAGGGCTTCAGGGATTCATGGATCAAGCCCATCTACGGTGCCCACCAGCAGGAGATGGAGGCAAACCCACCTTCGCTCCGAGACACACTGCCTTTTAGCCTGGGGGCAGCACATAGCCATCGTGACCGGTCCCATCCTAAATCTCTCCCGCCCGTCACTTTCATGGGCCGATCCAATCCTCTGGTTCAGATATTGTGAGAGTTAATTCTCTGTCCCTGGACAGCGCAGCGCATGAAACTATCCATAAGCCATTGGTTATCCGCAGGGTTGATGTGGGGGCAACGCTGCCTGGACTGAGGCCTGCGTTCATTATTTATTTATTTATTTATTTATTTATTTATTTACAGTCTTTTTATCCCGCCTTTCTCCCCGAAGGGGCCCTGGGGTGGTGGTGGAATTCGCCGTAGTGTCAACGTGCGTGTGGTATATCTGCGGCAGGATCTTTAGCGCTCAAACCCTGCCTTTTGGCTTTGTTTTCTGTTTCTCATTCCTCTTCCTTTCGACCCTTGTTGCTCCTCCGTCCCCATCCGAAATTCCTGCGCACTGCTCATCTGTGGAAGCTCTCCCCGGGGCCCGACTAACCTGCCCTAGTTGAATAGGTGGTGCTGCCTTTGTGAGCAATAGGATCGTTGCAAAAAAGAAATGGCCCTGCTTTCTTGCAAATGCTTTCTTTGCTTGTAAAAAAGGCCGAGGGGGGGGGGGGGGGGAAGAAGGCAGGGAGAGTGGAAGAAGCCATTCCAGCCACAAAGCTGTGGATGGATCGGTTCCCGTTCGTCCCGCAGGCCAAAGACAGCAGCGGAGCTTTCCAAAATGAGCTACTGCCCACATGCTGTTTAAGCGATGCTCTTAATTAGGAGTGGTTTTGATCAGTCGTTGCAGAAGTTGCCCTGGGGACCGGGAGCCTGAGACACCCTGTTCCAGTAAGCTTGTGAGATGCAGTTCAGTTGAAATGGCTCTTCGGGGAGGTGGTGAGCGGCTCTCGTTTCCTTCCCCGGTGCAGGATGTTGTGAAGCTATTTCGCTTCGCTCAAAGGGGGAAACTTGGCTTCTACTACCCATCCGTGCAGCAGATGGCCCCCTGTCGTTTGCCCGATACAGCCAGAATGCTTATCCGTGGTTTGTTTCCCTTAACCGTGGTTGAGAGCGTCATTTGCACAAGGATGTCACTGAGCGCTTCAGCACGTGCTTTGCGTGCAAAAGGTCCCAGGTTCAATCCTTAATTCAAGCCACTGCCAGTCAGAGTTGTCAGTACTAAGCGAGGGTCTGACTCAGTAGAATGCAGCTTCTGGAGACGGTCAATAGCTGCAGGGCCGGCTCGTCCATGTGGCTGGCTGGAGCGGTCGCCTCAGGCATTTCCTCTGCTCCTTCTCCCACTCCCTGGATTGGAAGGGGGGATGGAGCAAGAGTGGAGCTGTGGAGGAGAGTGGAGTGATGGGCTAGAACACCTCTGATGTTCTAGCCTACCACTCTTCTCTCTTCCACTTCCTCTTCTGCTCTGCTACCCCCTTTTCGTTTTCCAGTTCAGGGAATGAGAGGAGCAGAGACTGGCAAGACATTGGCATGCCACTTCCAGCGCCAGGAGGTCTCTCAGTAGCCCAATGGTCAAGCCCCTGCTGCTGCACTCATAAGGTCCCAGGTTCGATTCCTGGCAGCATCTCCAGGTTTGCTGGGGAAATAGACCCAGGTTCTTGGAACATCTCACATACATGATCTCCGTGATCCTTTAAAGAATCCCCATAAGTGAAGTCAGTATTCCCATTTCCGTTTTCCAGAAGGAGACGCTGAAGCTGAGAAACCGGTGCAAGTGCGCTGCCAAGGTGAGCTGAAGCATCTGCCTCACTTGGGGGGTAAGTCGATGACCCTTTTCTGTGTCCTCTTGGTCTCCTCACTTGTGGCCTTTCCACTCGCTTCGTGGCAGGAGCTGTGGGCGCTCCGACAAATGAGTCGGGAGGTTTTTGCTCTCACTTGCCTGAGTGCCGGCTCTGGCCTCTGCTCGGAGCACACAGGACCGCATCCAGAGAGGTCCAGTGAGCCTCTGCCGGTCCTGCGGTCCCCAGACCATGCGGCAGCGTTATGGAGGGCCGCTTGTTCTTTTCATTTTCTGATGGAAAAGAATTGCCCTTCCAAAAAAAAGTGTATTCCGTCTCTCTGTTCTTTTTGTTTGTTTGTTTGTTTTAGATTAGAAGAAAGGTATGTCACTAGAAGATGCTGCAGTCACTAAAGTGGAGCTGCTATGTTCAGTAGCAGTCTATCTCTGAGTACCAGATGTTGGGAGTAGGCAACAGGGGAAGGCCTTGACCACCCTGCCTTGTTTTTTAAGGCCGACACACACCGCACGAATTCCGGCGTGGAGGCGAGCGAGCGAGCTAGGCTGGCCGCTCTCCTCCGCGCTCTGAACTTGTCTGTAGGAGTATCTTCCAGTGAATAGTCCCTCCTGTTGTCCCGCCTTCTTAGAAAGCGCAGCGGTGATTGGTTAAGCACAAGTGCAGTCCGATACACGAGAGAAGAGAGAGGGGCAGGAAGGAGAGAAAACTTACAAAACAGTTGTGCCGGGAATAGAATTCATCTTGCTAACTTTTGTGAGGAGGAAAAATGGATCCAAGAGAAATCGGAGACTCAAGTGAGTTCCGATTGATTGACGACCCCTCTCATACCGCCCTCTCATCTGATTGGCTGAGTGCAGTAGCTCCGCGAAGCAGCCCCCTCAAACATGGCCAGAATCACGTTGGCTTGTGCCGGAAATCGGGAGAGCGCATCTGCTCCGCTCGCTTCCGCAATGGTAACTAGACACCTCCGCACAGCTCGGCAAAGCTCCTCGGGCGTCTGGGACGCGCCGGAATTCGTGCGGTGTGACTCAGTAGACAGAGGTTCTCGGAAAGCCGTGAGAGGTTCTCGTGGCTTTCCAAGTGGCTCTGACGTGAGAGGTGAGATAACCTGCCCCCCTCAGCGCCTGTGACTCGGTGTGGTGGTGATGGGGAGAGGTGGGGCCGCCTGAGGTCCTCTGCATGCAAGCCATTTGTGGGCCTCTGGGCGACGAACTCTTGGGGTGGAAGAAAGGCTCTCTTACCCCATAGTTCCTGGTCCATCACGTTCCTGCCCCTTTTGCGTCTCAGCTGCCGCTCCCTCTGGCGTCCCAGCCAAGACACAGGACAGGGTTACTCAGCTGCCGAGATGCATAAAGAGGAGGATTAGGGACAAATCCCCAGCTGATGGGGGAAGAAGGGGTTAATGAGCCCTTTTCTTGTGTCTGGCTGGTAGGTGAGATAGAACTTCTACTGGGACTGAGTTCAAAATCTAGCCCCTTGGATGTCTTTCCCAGGTAAAGTCCCTGGCAGCATCTCCAAGTAGGGCTCAGAGAGACCCCTGAGCCTGAAAACCTGCAGTCGTGCTGCCGGTCAGTGCTTGACAATGCTGAGTTAGATGGACAAAGGCCTGGGCTCAGCAGGAAGCTGCTTCTTGTGTCCAAGCAGAGCTGCCAGCACCCACAGAAGACCCACAGCTGCCCGTTCGCAGCTCTCAGCTGCTTGGCGGTTCTCGTTCTTTTCTATCTGTTTATTTTTTGAGCTGGTTCACGGCGTAGAATTGATTTAGTGGGCTCCGTGCTGCAACAAGCCAGATGGTGTTTTTGCAAACTCTGAGACGAGAACAAATAAACACCCTAATAGTGCCGTGTAGGCAGAACTGCGACAGGAAGTCGGGGTGGGGAGAGGGAGTGAGATGGTGTGGGGAGGGGAGGGAAGCAGCTGGCCCGCCCGAACCTCGCCGGCTCTGCGATGCCAGCTGCAAACGAGTGCCAGGTATATTGGTAGCCGTCCACATGGTCTGCAGCAGCTTCTGTTCTGTATTATCCAAAGTGTCTCTGTGCCGCTTCCCTGTCCCGTTTATGGAGGGATCAAGGCAGCTTGCACAGTAAAAATTATTTCTTATTAAAAACCATATGTCTGATGTATGTGCGCCATCATAGACTCGGAAGGGGCTTTCAAGGCCATGTAGCCCAGCCCCCTGCTAGAAGCAGGAAAATCCTCCCTAGGGCACCGAGAGGAAGGCATCTCTTGGGTATCAGAAGGAGAACCCGCCCCTTCCCAGAGTAGTCAGTCCCTTTGTCGAACTGCTCTTCTCGTTAAAAATTTCTTCCTGAGATGCAACCGAAATCTCCCCTCCTGCACTTGGCACTCTGTAACAGAAGGGGAGGCAGGTCTCTGCCCTGAGGGGCTCGCAATCAAGACATAGGGACAGGAGGGTGATCTGGGAGGGTGATTTGATTTCCCAGATGATCTGGGAGTGAGTTCTGGCATTAGGGGCAGCAGGGGTGGAAGGGTGGGGCTGTATGGGGGCGCAGAGGGTCTTTTGCACACCTGAGGGTGACAGAGCTGGAAAAGCGACACCCACGGACAGGAACATAGAGGGATGTTTTAAAAGAAACGACCCCACAAGATGCAGTTCTGATCTGCCAAAAAACAAAGTGTTGACCAGAGCAATGCAACAATGTAGAACTCCAAGAAAATGTCATGATTATTAATGACACAAAACGGAATGGTCTTAACGAGTCTTTTAAAAACTGACAGCGATGGAGCCAGTCGGACCCTGCAGGGGAGGGATTTCTGCAGGCTGGGTGCCACGATGGAGAAGCCCCTGTCACATCCCCGTCGTCTGCACCTCTGTATGGTGGTGGGATGTGGAACAGGGCTTTGCTCGGGGGGGGGGAGGTCTCTAATGGAATAAGGCGCTTATAAAATATTTAATTTAAAACAATTTCTATCCCGCTTTCCCCTGACCTTTTAGGGAGCTCAGAGCTGCTGAGGAGACTATTAAAGCAAAAAGATACCATATTAGAATCAAGCAAGCATTCCTGGTGGCATTTTATTATTATTAATTAGTTATTATTGTGCCATCCATGTACTTGGCACTTGACCAAGAGAACCAGAGGTCCCTGCCCCAAAGACTTCGCAATCTAAAGAGTTACAGTGAAGACGAGAGAGGAAGGGGAGGCAAGGAAGGCTGTACAAGAAGGAATGGACAGCTCATGGCGTTCTGGTAGGTCCAGAGGGGAAAATCCTGCTTTCAAGCCTCAGTGTGCCATTATCCTATGAAACCTGCTGCCACATGATGCTGCTTGCATGACCGGAAATGTATTATTGCAGTTCAGAGTGGGATTAGGGCTTTCTCTCTCTCCGTGAAGCCGGAATGTTTAACAGTACCGAAGCCTTAGAAAAGTTTCAGGGTTTTAAAGTAATCCGTCACGATTAGGGATTAGGCCAATGAGACCATCATGAGGCCGCGGATTATTTCACATCTGTCCGGGGAGCCTGGCAGCTCCTGGCCCCAGCTGCTGTTGGAAATCCGCCCTGGGAACTTCTGGCCCCTCGTGGCTGAGTACTTTCCCTGCTTTGAATCTCACCTCTCCCAAGAGCACATTTGGTGGCTATACCAAACCGCTCCCTCTTGGCCTCGGTCTTCCCCATCTGCAACATGGGGAGAATGATAGTTGCTTACCACTCAGGGGTGCTGTAAGGAAAACATCAAAGGGGGACGCATGCAAGCTGCCCCGACAATCCTTGACCGAGAGGCGGAATGGACGTATTTCTATTTAAAAAATGTCATAATTTAATTAACCTTGCAGGTTAATTGATCCCCGGCTGGGCACGGGGCAGGCGGCCTCCGGCTCGGGGAATCAAAACAGTTTGCTGAAAACGGTGGCGTCCCGGGCGTCCAGCTGGTCTCCACCTTCCAAGGGTGGTTTGCTCACGCCAGCAAAAGCAGCATTCGCTAAAAAGCTTTTCTCATAACCGTAGCCCTTCGATGTAAGTCTCTCTCCCCCGATCCTGTCCTCTCTGCGCTCCCCCCCCCCGCCCCTTCTCCCTGCAGAGAAGAACCAGGCACTGCTGAAACTAGAGGAGCAAATTGGGGAGAAGGAAGGGGGACAATGTGATTGCCATGTGGGCATCCGCGCGACACTGTGTCCCGCCGTTTTGCTCTGATGTTCCCTTTTCTCCTCCTGACCCGAGGCTGCCCCACTTCCCCGATGCTGTTATATTTTTAACTCCCGAAAGATGCAGTGCTAAATGCTGAATGCAGTTATGCGTCTGTAAGGCTCGAGCAACTGTTGGGAGCTCCGGAGAGACAAATGTGTGTGTGTGGGGGGGGGGAAGCAGAGGGAGCTCCACTTTTATCTGTCAGTGGCAGAACAATGACAGTGAAGCATAACCTCTTTGGACGGGTCGCTTTTTTGTGGTTTCGTTTTTGTCTTATAAACGCGGCAACGGTTTTTGGGGACTCGTTTGTCTGTCAGGCCCGGCTGCGTGTGGCTTTTGGGAGGCCTTGCGTCGCCAGTGTTTCTGCCTCCCCTTTTCTTCCCTGTTGTCAACTCCGGGCCACGAGGCGGTTAGCGGGGCTTGGATTCGGGGATGGCGAGAGACCGTTTGCGTGAGGAAAAAGGCTGAGGGAGCCGCGTCGACGGTTTGCAGTGATAGGACGTGACAGAGGAAGGGTCCCGGGCTGGTTGCCATGGTAGCCAATTAGCGGCCTGACAGGAACGCAGATGGAAATGGCGTCTGGGCAATTTGGCTCCTGATTCAGGCGGCCCCCGCCTGAAGTTGGGGGCTCGTCGACCTTGAGCTCGTCAAGGTCAGGATGCAAGGCGGCTGCATCCTCCTTGCGGTCTGACTACGTGCACATGGTAATCCGGATTCAGACTGGCTTAGCCTCGGGAGCATTAGCCGGCACCTGGTGGCCATGGGCCAGACTGGGCACACCAGGGAGGAGGACTGGACTAGCTTTCTTCCCGCCAAGTTAATTTTCT
Source organism: Plestiodon gilberti rubricaudatus (assembly GCA_026170595.1). NCBI lineage: Eukaryota > Metazoa > Chordata > Lepidosauria > Squamata > Scincidae > Plestiodon > Plestiodon gilberti. Next base: position 33,260,589 of record JANXHW010000009.1, on the reverse strand, counting down.
CCTCAGGCTTGCCTCTGTGGCAGTGCAGATGTCAGTTGGCCACTTCGGACAGGTGTTGGGCTCGGCACTGGTGAACCGAGAACCCGTGGCCTGCGCTTCCTAGGGGAGAATCGCCCATCCTCTTACTTGTAGAGATATCACCAGGCAAAGCATGCAGGCTGTATCCGACCAGTTTCTCAATGAGCAGTAATGCAACTGAGTAATTTTAAATATAACTAGACTATAAATATTTATAATATACAGTAATTCTTAAATATATTGGTCTACCTGTGTTTTTATGCTCTGCAGTGATTCCCTGTCCCCCTCCACGCACATGTTTTGGTTCCGGGCCAGAGAAAAGCTTGATAACCGTGTGGCTATCAAACCCAGGCCTCTCTGCTCAGAACCCAATTCTCTGTACCCAAGGTCGGCTGTAGCGGATATTCATCAGCGAATCGGACTTCATGCATACTGTCTCTAATAGACCAAGAAAAGCAGTGGGTATGTGAGAGCCAGTGTGGCTGTGTGTGTGTGTGAGCTGGCAAGAAGTCTACATGATCACTGCCACCTGAGTCCGACTCTGTTTTAGCCAGCTCAGCATTGTCAAGCACTGACTAGCAGCCTCTGCCCAGGGTTTCAGACAAGGGGTCTTTCCCAGCTCTGTCTGGAGATGCTGCCAGGGATTGAACCTGGGGTCTCCTGCGTCCAGAGCAGGGGTTCTCCCACTGAGCTACAACGTCACCCACCCACCCCAGCTGGACAGCCTTAACCAAGCCATCATTTTCTCATCCCCTGCCTGAAATGTGGAGATAACGATCTTGGCTTTGTCTCGCGGAGATGACCGAAGTAAGATACACGGAGTGCTGTGAAGGGTCTAAAGCGCAACCATGTCTTATTCTTCTTCTGGTAACTGTGGAACCCCCATCTCTCTCCCCAGCTTTCGTGGATCTGTGTCTTCCTAGAATCCGGTTGTGGCATTCCTGGGGTCTGACGATGACTTTAGCCGTTCCCTACCTCCTCTGCCGATGCTGCCAACGGTGCAGAAGCGCCAGGCACCGGGCGTTTACAACAGCACGCTACAGCTGGTGAGTAAAAAAGCTGCTGCACCGAGTCAGACCATTGCTCTGTTTCGTTTTGCGTGACCTGCGCTGACTGGCAGCAGCCATCGCTGAGCTCCGCCCCCATCCAGTGCTGGCCTCGCGGTTCATCCAGGGCCTCGGGGAACCTTCCACGTAAATTGCAAACCTCGTGGCCTAGCGAAGGAGCTACAAGCCAGGACAAACCTGTCACGTGGTTTTGCTGTGTGTTATTATACAGGCCACCACCTGGCCCGGGCACAAAAGGGGCCACCCTTTTCTATTGTCCCTTCCTTGGCCACCTCCAGCAAAGAGCCCCAAAACATCGTGTCACCCAGTCGTCTAGGACCGCGCCTGTTTAAATACAAATTTATTTACTCTGGTGGACTTAACAGGATTAATTCTCCAAACAAAAGGGCCGCGCTGAAGAAGGAGGGGGATCCAGCCCCTTCCATTGGCGGTTTGCCGCACTCCAGGCCTTCCGGATAGCAAAGGAGAGCTGGCACGGGTCTGGGGGGATATTATATACACAGCTGGTGAATGTTATCCATACTCCTTTCGGCCACGTCCTTCTTAGTTTGGAACGAACTGTCTGTTATTTTATTTTCTCTGCATGTCTGAAAGAGACTTCTGATTTCTCCCATGCACATGGTTCTCCCAGCTCTCTCTCAGTGCTGGATCTTGTCTACGCCGGGAGGGGAGTGGGGGATCCTGAATAGTCCACCTGAAGAGCATGATGTCAGAATGGAACGGAACATTTTAAGACAATTATCCCCCTATCCTTCTCCTCCTGCCTCCTCTCTTGTGAAATCATCACGGCAGATACGCCCACAACAAATCACTAGTCCACGAGATTACGAGAGCTGGTGCATGCGTCACGACTGAGAGACGAAGCTGCGACTCGGAAGGTCCCCAGTTTGAATCCTGCTTCTGCTGTGAATTCTCACTCGGCGGTCTGCAGCAAGGCACTGCCTCGGTCTTTCGCATCTGCAAAATGGGGATAATAATAGCTCGCTTATCTTACAGAGTATCTGCAAGGAATGCATCCGGATAATACAGGCAAAGAGTTTTATATGCTCAGAAAGCACTAGACAAATGTGAAACGTTTTGATAAAAACTGCTTTGATGGAGACATTTCCTCCCCCGCCCCCGTGGCCTGCTTGGGAGCTCCATAGAGGCAGCTGACCAGCCCACTACCCTGAAGAGGGTGCTGGATTCGAAGGTCCAGCAGGAGCAGCGTTGACATACACTGGAAACTGAGCGTAGAGTGGACAGCCCTTCCCACAGGGTCTCATCCAGCCCTCTCATTTCACATGTGTGCTGAGTCAACTCAGTTGAGTCCAGCACTGACTGGCAGCTGTTTTCCAGAGTTTCAGGCGTGGCTCTTTCTCCAGAGATACCTCCTGCATGCAGACCAGGACTCCCCCCCCCCCAGCAGTGGTCCTTCCTCTACTACCACATCCCCTGAGGAGCTGTGTGTTTTGCGACCAGCGCATGGGTGCAGAGGGAGAGACACAGGCGCAGGTTGTGGGGAGAGGAGGCCAGAGTCACCCCAGCTGTGTCTTCTGCCTTGTAGGTCGCCAGGCAGGAACAGCAGCAGCAGCTACTATGACTTGCTGGGGATCAAGGAGGATGCCAGCATGGAGGAGATCAAGCGAGCCTTCTTCCACAAGTCCAAAAAGGTACAAAATGGGGGAGCGCGTCCCCCTGCAGGGGGAAGAGCAACTGGGGACGATAGGGAGATGGTTTGGAGCAGCAAGCATGCAAGTGGCAGGAACCTGAAAGGAGACCCCTGCCCTGTCCTCCTGGTACTGCTGCCTCATCTCTTGTGAAATCCACATAGCGGATAAGCCCACACAAGTCCACAAGCTTTCCCCACCTGGAAACCATTTTTGCTCACCCCAGGTGACAAGGCGAGACCGAGGTCCATGCAGGTTTCTGCAGGGCAGGCCAGGGCCACGATCCACCAGGAAGCCCTCCTGCCTGCGCGGCGCACTGAAACAAATGGGAGCAGCGCCATGGTTTTGAGCGGGGAGATGAGGGTGTGTTGGAGTGTGTTGGGGTGGGAAGAGAGCAACAAAGTCTTGCGTGTCTTTTAAAAGCGAGGTTTCCGTTTGCAGTCTTGCTAAGCAAACCTTGCAGCCTAAAACATTTGGCTCGCGCCTTCTGGATTTTCTCCTTTCCTGAAGAGGGCAGTGTTGGGCCGAAAGAAGGCCTGACGGACTTCACCGAGGAAGACGGCAGGCACGTCGTCTTTGTGCGTTGCTGGTGTTTTCGCACGCGTGTGCTCATTTGCATCCCCATTCTGGTTAATTGGTTTGGGGGGGGGGGTGCGCGGGAGAGCCACCCTGTGCACCAAGCAAACATTTGTGCTTCTAGGGGTGTTCCTAGGGCTTCCTCCTCTGCTATGTAGGCAGCCGTTTAGAACATCTTGCCCCCCCTAAAGAGCATGAAAATTTGGGGCTCACTCACTTACAGCTAAAATGAGAGCACCTCCCAGAATCCTCTGAGCTACTGCAGGGTTTTGGGGCCTGTTTTCCATTTCTGTGGGTCACTGGCCTTGCCAGGGGCACCAGTGTTCCCCATACCCCCCCTCCGTTTTAGGCTAATCCTGCAGGCGCTCAGCCGGTGATCGCACACGACCTGCTTCACAACTGCAGCGGCCCCCATCATGGCTCGTGGCTTGTCCAGGTGCCACCAAGAAGGAAGCAGAACATCTCCGTGCTGGTGGGAGGCAGGAAGCTGCTCAGACCCTTTTGCTGTGGTTGTGGGCGTTCTCACAGGGGGACGAGGGGCAATCCCTCCCTTGAATTCCCAGCCTGGAAGAGCAAGGACCGTTTGCGTCTCCTGCGGTGGGTTTTTCTGATCTTTGGGGGGGGTGCGCTGCGTAGGAAGGTGGAGGCCACTGAATTTCTGTTTTCAAGCTCACCCGCTTGGACTCGCGGGACTGAACGCGTTGAAGGCGCGTTGGGTGGGTGCTTATCTTTTATCCTTGCACTGTGGAACCTGTTGCCAAATGGAGGACAGGTTGCTGGCAAGGCAGAGTGTATTCCAGTGCCGGTGATTGTGTGCAAGTGTCGGGCCCTGAAAATGTTGGCCTTCGTTTAAAAGTCAAGTTGCTAGACCTTATGATTTCGAAAGGTGTTTGGTTGACGCCTAGGGTTTCCAGTAGTAAAAGCAGGACCGGGAGTAAGTTTCTGTAGATCCCATAAAGCTCTCTGCCTGTCCTGCGCTGAAAGAAGTAGAGGGATAGGGCTGTCGCTTGGTGATAGAACCCTTGTAAAATCCCATGCAGAACTGGGAAAGACCCCTAGCCTCAAATTCTGGAGGGCTTCTCCCAGTCATCCCCGACTCAAATTCTGGAGGGCTTCTCCCAGTCATCCCCGACAATGCTGACCTAGCTGGTCAGGCTCAGGCTGGTAGCCTTAAATGGTCCACGTTCATAACCCTCTCTTCCTTTGCCCTTTACTGGCCTCGCCAGACTAGGAATGTTTGCCCAAATCGAATCACTGCAAACAGGATTGTGTGGCGCCCGATAATCACCCGTGCAGCACAGCACGGCAGCATTTGGAGTCCTGAACGTGGGCTCTCGCGGCCTGGAATTTGGGAGCGCTGGCTGCTCAGCCGTGCAGCCGCCTAACTCGAGGCTGGACTCTCCTGCCATCTGCATGCAGCTGTTTCTGTCCTTCCACATCTGCAGGAAGCAGATCCCTTCCTTGCTCCCGAAGAATACTGGCCTTTGATCGCTTCCAAGTGGCGCTTGGCCCTCCCAGCTTGTAGTCGAGAGGGTTGGATTGCCAGGAGCGACATACATGGGGAACATGAGCAGTTTCCGAACAATGGAGCCCGTGGTGCCAGCGAGGGGGAGGGGAGGCCAGCTCAGCTCCTCGGAAGTTGGGGGACAGGACATTGTGGGGAGACTCTTGATCTGGGTCTTGCACATCTCCTTGCCCTCTTTTCATCATGCCCCTTTTGCAAGCCCCTTTTCCGGCAACAGCTGTGCCCCTCCTTTTGAAACCAAGCAGACAAGACTGGCTGGTTCATGTGCCCACTCGCTTGCTCCACTTGAGAATGCTTTTCAAAGACACAGAGAGAGAGAGAGAGAGAGAGAAAATTCCCCTTAAAACTGGTGAGGAAATCAGTTGTGAACGCAATAGCTGTAAAGACTATAACAGCAGCGAGACACTCGATAGACAGTTGCACAGAGCCAGGAAGGCCCCCAACAAGTGAAAAATGGTCTCTCCAGGGAGGGAGTTTCACGAGAACGGCGGAGCCACTACCGAAAAGGCCCCGTCTCTTGTGCCTGCAAACTGGATCTCTCTCAGTGGTATTCCGGAGAGCAAGGCGTCATGGGAGAATGAGTCCCTTCAGGTAGCTTGGTCCTCAGAGCCCACCTTTCTGTCATCTTTTTGGCCTCTCTGCCTATAGGTCTATACACCAAGTAGAACAAGGCGGTACAGTCATGAGATGGTAGAGTAGGCTATACCACTATAGCTTAGCGGTGGGGTGCCACTTTGGCCTGTTCCATTTCCCTACCTCCGCAAAAAAAACCCCAAAAAACTCCCTGCAGGTTAAATGTTAGTTCTTAGCCGTTGTATATCGCCCTTTTTGAATTTGCGGAGCTCTTTTGGAGCTTAGAGAAGCCTTGTAAAGTTTTATTATCCCCATTCTGCAGATGGGGAAGGCTGAGGCTGAGGGGGAGTAGCTTGCCTGAGGCCACCACCTGAGAATTCCTGGCAGAGGCAAGATGTGGAAGTGCTCATAGCTCAGTAAGATGTATTATGCCCATTCTGCAGATGGAACAGACCGAGGCTAAGAAGGATGGACTCCCTTGAGACCCCCTAGTTTGTTCTGGACAGAGGCAGTTTATGGGGAAGTCACGCTTTGCAGTTGACTCCTGACTGCTGTGCTACACCAGAATGACCCCCTGTCCTGCAGAAGGGGAGTTCCTGGCCGATGGTCAGTGCTTTCCCCTCTGCACACACATGATGCCCCAGGAACCAGTCGCCTCCCCCTTCTTTGCGTCCGTACGATGATTGCCCCCTCCCTTTTTCTCTCTCTCTCTGTTTCCTAGTCGCCTGTCTAGGAATACCCCTGCCCTCATTCCGTGGCGTCCCATCGCTCCCTGAGGCCGCCGCGGCTTCTAAGGGAAGGGTTATCCGCCTTTGGGCAGCTCCTTCCTTAACCCATCTCCGGCCTCAGCTGTGTTGGAGGCCTGCCCAGGAATCCCAATGCTCCAAACCTTATCTTTGGGGCTGCTTGGCCCGGGCCAGCGTGGAACCCGTTTGCTTGTTTCTCTAACGCGGGCAGGAAATCAACTGGGCTGGAGCGAGAGCTGCACAGTGTCGCAACCGCCGCCTGGCCAGCAGGGCCTCCACTCCGTCTCTCACGGGGGGCCCTTTTCCCTCTGCTTTGGCACCTCGTCCCCAGTGGATTTGCAGCGCCAACTAACCTTTTAGGGCAGAAGTGGGCGCATTGGGCCTCCTGTCCGCCCGCCGACTGCGTCCTGTCCCTGGCGAACCACCCGGCCGCCCCCTTTTCCCGTCCATGCGCGCATCCCAGCCCGCCCAAATGGAGTAGCCTCGCTTCCAGGTGCAGCAGCAGCAGCAGCACATGTGCGTATGGAAGGAAGACACGTGTGCAGGCCTCCTGAATGAGCCTGTCTGGTCTGCGCATGAACAAACATGTATTTAAAACATTGATACCCTGCCTTTCCAGAAGCCCAAGGTGGCAAATTCCCCATTTTCCTCTCCAAAATTTGAAATCGAGAGTGGCAAAAAGCAGCCAGTGGACCAGTTATGTGCTTAACCAAGAATGGGATATAGTTTTATTTTTGCCGCACTGGAATCAAAGTTGCTCTGGGAATTCTAAGACGAAGCCAGCCTTGTGGCCCTCCGAACAACGTCCGTTCCCCAAGGTGGCCCGTGGGCCCAATATGTTGGCCTGCGCCTGGCGTCCAGGGCCCGTTCTGAGCTCGCCCACCCCCAGTTCTCTCCTCCGTCCTGCGCATGCAGCTGCCATTCCCCACATGTGTCCGGAGGGTGAGAGGGGAGACGGTGCTGGAGCAGAGCCAAAGCGGCCAGGACAGGCCAAAGATTGTACAATTGGGGGCGTTCCTTCCAGGCACCGTTGCAAAAGCCTCGGAGCTGGCTCCGTCCAGACTCCGTTAAGGCTTGGAAAACAGCCGTTGGGTCTTGGTTCATGTCCCTCCCCAACCCCCCGTTGGAAGTAAAAAATAATAATTCCCCCACGCAATGGGGAATTACGATTATCAGGCCAGGGGATCTGGAACCGAGTCTGGTTGCCTTGCGTACGGGTTTTCGCGAATGGGGCCGTCGGTTGGTTTGGGATGAGGGTTTTCCTTGACGTGGGATCCTGCTTGGGAGGCATCTGGAGGGACCCACTGCTGAAGGATGGCAGGGTGTTTACTGGCCCAGCCAGTGAGCCTTTAATTCCTGGTTCCTCAACAAACAGGGTGCAGGGAAGTGGCGACAGGATACAAGTATCTTGTGGGCTGTGTGCTCCCTGAGGCACCTGGTGGGGCCACTGTGTGATACAGGAAGCTGGACTAGATGGGCCTTTGGCCTGATCCAGCAGCTGGGCTCTTCTGATGTAACTGTTGACACGCAAACAGCCGCGTTCCTTCCACTCTTGATATGTACGTACACATGTGCGCGTACTCATGCGCGCGCACAAACTATTAAGCGCGGTAGTGACTAAGACCCCAGGAGTTCACTGGTTTGAATCTTGCCTCTGGCTTTTGGTGGCCGTAGGCAAGCCTCTCCCTCTCAGCCTCGGTCTTCCCTGTCCGCAATATGGGGATAATAATGCTTCCTGAGAATCAGGACTTCCCCTGCTTGCCTCTGCTGTGAACTCACTCTCTGGCCTTAGGCAAGGCCTCTCCCTCTTGACCTCAGTATTCCCTGTCTGCAATATGGGAATAATGATACTAGGCTTGTTGTAAAGACTGGGTGAGAAAGTACGTACTTGACAGACATAAAGCATTATTTTAAGAAATGTAAATACATTTGTATGATGCCTTTCATCTTGCATCGTTCTGGTTTTGCCAGTCGGGCCAGGGTGGGGAGTAGCTATTCAGGATCACCCACCCCCACTCAGGAACTACTGCAGGCCTGGCCAGGAGCGCCCTGGTCGCTCCTGAGATGTTGCGAGGCAGCGCCGGCGTGCTCTCGAGCCTGTCTTTGTAGCCATGAGGGCTGCAAAGCGAGTCACTCTTTTGAAAACCCGAAGTCAGGGCGTTGACTTGAACCCGCTGCTGTCTCCTGCGCTTGTGGCCTGCAGGAGCAAGTAAGTATCTGCTTCAGAAAGCAGGTGGAGGGCAGACGTGGCGACGGGTTTGGGGGCTGCCCTCATTGGGGAGGGGTCTTTGGAGACTGGGGGCGCTGCTGCTGTGTGACCCGTGTTGGTGCGGTCCTGTTTCTGGTCCACCCCGACATGCAGCGCGCCCCCCCCCCAGGCCCAATGGGTCCCAGCCTCCTTCCTGTGAAGGAGTTAAAAGCCGGGGACGCCGTGCGTGCGTGCATGCGTGGATTCCCACCCCCGTCGGGGTTTCCTGTAAACGCCGTCAAAATGTGTCAGTGTTTGCTCTCCAGCGCCATTCCCCAAACCCACAGCTCACAAGGTAAACAAAGAGCAGACCTGCGCTTGGGGGCCAGAGAGGAACTTCACCAAGTGCCAGGCGGGGGCCAATGCACCCTGGCCGTCCAGGCTTGGTTGCTGGGGGGCGGGGGGGATAAGGATGTGGGTTCCTTGCCCCAGCTCACAGGACCCCCCCTTCCTTCCCTGTGCCCTGACAGGTCTCGAACCTGCCGCAAAAATACTGTCTTGACCCGGCCTGGTTCAATAAGCAGCCACCCAAAGCCATGTGCATGGATGAAATCCAGGCCGGGGTCCTGGGGCTCGGAATCCTCGTAGGAATATGTTGCAGTTGCTCGGCAACTAATGTCCCCCCATACGGCCTTCTGTGTGCACCAGGAAAGGGGACCGGAGCATGAATTTCCAAACTGGCTTTGGGGCAAAACGTTTCGGAGTTCCCTTTGGTTTAAAGAATCTCCTGTTCATTTTAAGCTCGTAATCTGCCCCACCTTGGCGTCTCAGCTTGGGCAATGTAACTGTTTCTGGCATAGGGCTGGATGAATCGGAGGGCTGCATGAACCGGGGACCTTTTGCACACAAATGGTGCCGGGTGACCAGCGGGCGAGAGCTGCCCCTAATTAACGTATGAAGCTGCCATACTGAGTTGGGCGCTTGGTCTCCCGTGCTCAGCGTTGCCAGGCACTGGCTGGTAGCAGCTCTCCAGGGTTTTCGGGCAGAGCCTTACCTGGAGATGCTGATAGAGATTGAACCTGGGGCTTTCTACCTGCCGCTGAGACGTGCACTTGCTAGGATTTGCACTGCCTTCAGCCACAGGAGGGAATAAGGGTGTGATCAGGAAGCCTCTGGAATGGCAAGGCCTGGTATAGACACGTAGCCTTCCACTCTCTGCTTCCCAAAGCAGCACCTTCTGCTTCCAACAGCCCAGGCTACAACTGTGCATTCCAAGCCACGGACTCCCGGGCTGGAGGGCTCGATTTGATCGCAAGTGCCCACAGCCCCAGTCCAGCCTTCTTGATAGCGTCACGTGTCGTCGTCCCCCCGCACCAGCTGGGTTGGAAAATGTCCTCTTGACTTGTACAACCTGGTCTCGGGGGGGGGGTACCCCAGGAAGGCACACTGACAGCTCGGGCCATCAGAGCCGAAGATGTGGGGGCTAGAAATGGGACGTCCCTACGCCAACACGTTTTTGAGACCTTTGGGTCACAGCCCTCCGGTAGGGGCGGGTGGTCTGGGACACAGTTGGGGCCTTGGTTGAGCTGGCACATTCCTGCCTCCCGTACTCCCCCATCCCCCCCCTCCGTCCTTTCCCAGCCGCCCTGGCATTTATGATATGCAGACAATAAGGTCCTTACGGGCACGTTTGACCCGTTGCTTTGAAAACAATCGCCTCCCTCTCGGGCCAGCTTGTTTTTTCGCGTCAAACCACTTAATTAGCCATTAAGGAGAGTTTATTGGCTGGCCGGGCCCAGGGGAGTTCGGTTTGGTGCTCCTTGTTAGGAGAAAAAATGCTGAACTCTGCACCGTTCCGCCGCTGCGGACCAGCCAAAGGGGAGCTGTTCCGACTGGACAGGTTACGAAACCAGAAGGGGGTTTGGGTTTTTCCGTCTTTTGTTTTTTTTAAGGGAGGGTCTTTCCCCTCTAAGGGAAAAAATTTGCAAGCTGACGCCTTATCGTCCCAGCACATCTTTTAATCGGCCGCTCTGGCTTCGGCGGAGCAAAGCCAATTCTGCTCGGGGAGGATTTGGGTGTTTGGCGCCCAGCGCCTGCCGTTCTGCGGTCATGAAAAAATACAACTGTGTTGGGAGGCTGTTTGTCATTTGGCTGTGGAGGGCAGGTGCTGCGTGTTTGGAAACCTTAAGCAGTCTTTGCTTTACAGCCCCGCCCCCCAGGTGTCGGTGAAATAATAATGATGATGATATATAAATTAGAAGATTTCAAAGAGCAGCAACAGCTATCAAATTCTCAGACGAGGACAAATCATTCCATGTTTTTCCAACGAGAAAAAATGAACACATTTTAGGCTTTTTCAGACTAGAAGGGGGGAAAAAGACTATTAACAGGAGCATGATGTATGAAACGATTTACGGCACAGAGGAAGTGGAGCGGGGGGAAGAGAGAGATCCGTGGCATGAGGAGGGATTGTAGAGCATGCAGAAAGCCCCGGGTTCAGTCGCTGGCATGTCTCCAGGTAGGGCTGGGAAAGAGCCCTGAGTTTGAAACCCTAGAGAGCTGTTGCCAGCCAGTGCTTGACAGTGCTGAGCTAGAGGGACCAAGGGCCTGACTCAGTATGGCAGCTTCGTGACTCATGGTCATGGCAGTTTTTTTAGGACGGGAGGTCTCTGTGGCTCTTTGGATCTCGACAGAGTTTGTGATTGCAGCGCACAAGCTGCAGACCAAATTCTCCCTGTTATTTCCGGCCCTCTCCTCCTGCTCGGCTGCCGCCAAGAAGCCCGTATTTGAGTAGACTGTGGGAACTCATTTCAGCCGAAGGATTACCTCCTGAGAGAACAAGCCTTCCATTCTAAACTTCCCCTGGTTTCTTTCTGCACCAGAAAATTCCCTCTCATCCTCCTTCCTCTCACCCCCCCTCCCGCTTCCAGACTGCCTGTTTTAATTGCTTGTGCGAAATGCTAAACCGGAGGAGCATGTCGGGAGGATCAGTGGAACCGTGTGCGCAGGGGCATGAGCTACTTGCCGCACATGGGCCATTGTGACCTGCGTTGTTCCCCTCTGGTGCCCCCAGATGTCTACGTCGAGCAAGGAAAGGTCATTATCGGAGAAAGGGTCTGTGTGTGAGAATGGTGTCCTTTAGACATTCTCCTGGCCACTGCTTATCTGTAAGCAGCGACCAGGGCTGGCCTGTCTGTGAGGCCAACTGAGGTTGCTGCCTCAGGTGGCAGATTGGTGGTGGTGGCCACCACTCCTCCTCCACCTCCCACTCCCTGGATTGGAAAAGGAAGAGAGGAGCAGAATGAAACAGGAAGTGTAGAGGACAGGTGGGTGGAGCATCAGAGATTCTTAAGTGTGATGCCTCAGAGAAAGGAACGTTTGAGGACGTGGCTGGAAGCAGTGATTGGAAGCAGGTGTGGGGTTTCTTTAAACGGTTACAAAAAGTGAGGCAAAGGCCGTAGGTCAGTGACAGGTTTCAGGCCCCAGCAGCACCTCCAGATAGGCCTGCAAAAGACCTGTTGTTGGAAACCCTAGAGAGCTGCTGCCAGCCAGTGCTCAGCAATGCTAAGTTAGACCAACCGGGGTTCAACTCAGACGGAGGCAGCTTTGTGTGAAGGATCGGTTGGAAGATGTTGGGAAGAGATGGTCCACAACATGCCCCAGAGCGAGGGTTTACAGTATTGGGAATTTGTGGAGGGAAGGAGGCAAGAAACAGTAACCAGTGCACTTCGTTTTTAATTATTATTATTAAGTTTTTAAAACGATGTATGAACCGAATTCAAGTTCAAAAAACACAGGCGTTTGTAAGCTAAGCCACAATAGTCACCATTTCGCCTTTGCCACAGGCCTCCCCACCCCCCAAATTTCTCCCTTTCCCCCTCAGTGTCCTATCCCCTGACAAAGGGAACTCTTAAGCTTGGGAAATGTGGAAAAAAGTCAGCGGTGAAACAGACAGGCGGAAAGAGACAAGGGGGACGACAGAAAGCGAGCAGCCCCACCCTTAATCATACAAACATGTTGGGACCATTCCTGTGTTTCTGCCTGTTTTGTTTTTTCTGTTCTGTATATTTTGCTAACTTGGTCATAAAACAAAGGCCTCGAATGAAAGGCTGCAAGCGGCGCTCCAGATGCAGAGAAACTGGCAAAAGAAGACAGAAGCGTCGTGCAAGGGGCAGCGGCGGCGGCAGAGCTCTCTCCTCCAGCTCCTTCTTGCTTTGCTGGCGGACGTTTCCGTCAGCCCTTGTCGCTGCTGCAGGGGGACACGGTTCAGAGGGTCTCAGCCTGCAAGGAACAGTGGCTGAAGGGCCCACTCCTCCCTCCAGGGCTGGCCCAAGACCTCCTCCTCGCAGCCGAGGCGGTGGGCCAGAGCCCCCCTGCCACCTCCTCTTCGTGGATTCAAAAGGGCAGAGAGAGATGGCATGAAAGAGGAAGAGGAGAGGAGAGTGGTAGGCTAGAGAGGATGAGAGTGGACCAGGAGAGGAGAAGAGGGTGGGGAGCAAGATTGTCTCCAACCTACCTATGATATGACGTCGTACCTATAATATCTGGGCGACGGGGGGGGGGGGCTTCACGTGTCGCCACCCTCAAGGCCTGGTGGCCACAGAGAGCATTTCTTGGTCGTTAAAGGGCTGCAAACACGCCACACAATCGCTCACTCTTTCCCCTCGGCCCCTATGCTCTTTCTTGAGTGCAAATCCCACCCCCTATTTCACCAGTCTGAACCATCTTGGGCCTGTCTCAGAGGTGTCTGTGCTGGAGGACATCCGCTTGAATTCCTGGGAAGGGGCCTCGCAGGCGGCCTTTCTGGCTCTCCCTGGTGTGGCCTTCGTCCCTGCTCCGCCCCTTATCCTTGGCGGTGAGTTGCGCCGCTCGCCGCTCCAGCCAGCCTCCCCATTCAGAAGTGCGCAGAACTCCTGGCCTCGCCGCGAGGGGGGAGCGTTGGCTTGGGGCAGTCCTCCGTCGCCACCCGCAGCGCGTAGCTCTGTGACAAGCGGTCCCACGGGAACCCAAGAGCCGCTGGCGCAACAGCGCTGAAGCCGCAGCCTCTCTCCTGGGTTATCGTTTTTAGAACCTGCCGTCGAGGCCGCTGGCTGCAGGCCCTGCAGTCGCTCTGCTCGAGACAATGGCGACTTGGCCGGTTGCAGGAGCCCCCTGCTCCCCGCCCCAGCCCTCCGAGAAGACCGTCGTTTGACACAGGGCTGCTGTATGTTGCCAGCCAGTTGTGAAATTCCTCGGGCAGCTACAACCCGCTTCCTTGCGTAGTGCCCGGAAATGGGGGCAGTTGTTGCTCGCCGCAAGAGCACCCATCTTCCCCCCCTGCCCTATGCCTCATTGTCCACCATCTTTAGAGACATGGTCCTCTGCAGTTCTCCCAGCATTCCTGTGGCCCTTGAGCAGGAGATTCTCCCGCCGGATCGTGCCCCACATTAAGAGCAGGACTGGGTACGAGGTCCTGGGCACAGTTGGCCCTGAAGCTCACCGGGCCAGTCACTCTCAGCCTGACCTACCTCACAGGGCTGTTGGGAAGGGGAGAGCAAAATACATGTGATGCCTCCATCGAGGAAAGGGAGGGATGAGGAGGAGAAACAGTCTTTCGAATTAATTGGGGGCTTTGTTAGCCATCCTGGCTCTTTGTTTCCAAGAGAAAGGCAGGATCTGAACGTTTCAGAGTAAAGACATGTTCTGCCTTCCTGGGCATGAAAATGTTTCCACATGTTCCTCCAACAATCTGTGGAGGGTCCTCCTGTTTTATCCTTCAGTAGCCCTGTGAGGCAGGTTAGGCAGAGAGAAGAGTGGCTGATGCAACGTCGCTGGGATTTGAACCCAGCACTCTCAGCCGCTACCCCAGAAAGACCAACAACACCCCCACCCCCAGCACGGCCTGCCATGCGTGACTCGCAAGCTGCAGCCGTCTCTCCTCGCCCTCTGCGCTCTCTAAGCCCCTTGCGCACAGACGTCAAGCAGAAGCTGCAAAGCGCCTCCAACGGCTTTGGGGCTGTTTCCTATTTACATTCCAAGGGGGGATTTCTGCCCTGGAAATGCTCACGATGAGCCGGCTTTGACGAAAGCGCCTGGCTCTGCGGCGGCAGCAGTGGGGGACGTCTCTCCCGGACAGGACCGACAGCTTGTTGTGCGATGATGCTAGCTAGAAGCCCGCCTTGGCCTTATCAAGAGGAACATCCGAAACCCCGGAGTGTGTGGCTTCTCAGGTTGCAGGCAAGGGCGTGTGTTGGTCCTGTTTGCACTCTTTCCCCCCTGTGTCTAAAATCAAAGAGACCAGCCTTCAGAGAGGTGTAGCGCAGCCCGTCTCCACCTCCACATGTTGCACAGTTGGTTGTTGTTGTTGTTGTTATTATATCCTGCCTTTCCCATGCTGAAGCAAATGCTGAAGGCGGCTTACAAAGTTCCACAATAAAATGTACTACTGGTATGTATAAAAACAATAAAGCTATTGGGGAGGGCGCAACTATTTGGACCAGAAAGAAGCACATACGAGCCCTGCTGGATCAGGCCAAAGGCCCATCTAGTCCAGCTGCTTCCTGTATCTCACAGTGGCCCACCGGATGCCTCTGGGAGCACACAAGACAACCAGAAACCTCTATCCTGTCGCCACTCCCCTGCACCTGGCACCCGGAGAGAGGTGACCTCTCAAACCCAGAGGTTGCACAGAGTCCTCATCATGGCTTGTAACCTGTGCTGGACGTTTCCTCCCTCCCTCTGTCCTGTCCCCTTTGAAAGGCATCCAGGCCGGGTGCCGTCACCGCCTCCCGGGGCAGGGAGTTCCACCGGCGTTTTGGCCTGCGTGCTGCTACTTGGCTGTCTCTGCCTCCTTCCCGCAGCTCCATCCCGACAGCGACCCGGCCAACCCTGCCCTCCACAGCCAGTTTGTGCAGCTCAACGAGGCCTACCGCGTGCTGAGCAAGGAGAGCAGCCGGAAGAGCTACGACAGCCTGCGGGCGGCCCACGCAGCCTGGCCGGCCCCCAGCAGCCCCGGCAGCCGCCCCAAGAGGAAGCCGTTCGGTTTTGCAGATTTCGGAGCAAGGTAGGAGGGCGGGGGCCGTTTCCCCCTCCTGCTAAACCGGGCTCCCCCTAACCCCAGAGGAGCGTCGTGCACCCAGGGGACCTGCCGCCACAACCTCCTCACTCGACACCCTTTCCGCTTGTGTCACAAAGTGTTGTGTGCAGTGTTATGAGAGCTCCTGTCAACGGCTCTTAAAATAAACCCAGCATCGCACTTTTATTCCCATTGGGTCTCCCTGGGAGTTTCATGGCGGAGTGAGGATCAAACCACTACCCCACACTGCCTCTGTCGTTCTCTTCTGCTGCGACTTTTTTTTGCTTTTAAATAGTTTTCCATGTGCATTGTTGTTAGTCGCGTTTGAAAGGCAGGGCAAGAATATTGTACATAACTCAATCAAATACACATTCCCCCCCCCCCACGTTCTTCCCCCCCACCTCAAGCCAACCCTGCAGTGATTTTATCCTCTCTCCCCCCCCCCCTCCAGGAGCGAGACGGAGCGCAACGAGAACATCCGTTACTGGCAACAGTTCCAAGAGGTCCCTCCAACGTCGGGCCCCGAGTTCGAGAAGAAGCATCGCCGTAACCAGAGACTCTTTGGCTACTGCTTGTTGATCATGTTGGGCAGCCTGGCGGTTCACTACGTCGGGTTCAGGTAGGGGGCTGCCCCCTTCCCCTTTCTTCCTAGTGACATTTTACAGCTCTGCCCAGAAAGGAGTGCCGGCCAATTTGCGAATGAAGTTGGGGCAGATTTACAGCCCAGGGCTACTCGGAAGTAAGTCCCATTGAGTTCAACGAAACCTACTTCTGGATAACCATGTCCAGGATTGCATCCTTTAGTGTCTTTGCTTCTCAGGCAGAACTTACTCTGCCTTCTGCTAATCCGAGGGAGGGGTTAAGAGCGAGGCAGGGCACCTGCTGGAATCAGGGGAGACACCA
The DNA here is from genome assembly GCA_026170595.1 of Plestiodon gilberti rubricaudatus. NCBI lineage: Eukaryota > Metazoa > Chordata > Lepidosauria > Squamata > Scincidae > Plestiodon > Plestiodon gilberti. The sequence continues at coordinate 33,244,290 of JANXHW010000009.1, read as the reverse complement.
GCAAAACAGCCGCTGGAAAAGACACCCTGTTTGGGATGCGTAGGGTCAGTCACTCCTTGCAAAGGAGAGATTCAAGCTGGGGACGCCCCAATTCTTAGCTCATGGCGTCATGGGTTAGAGCAACCCTGTAAGGTGAGAGAATACTATTATTCCCATTTTGCAGATGGGGAAGACTGAGGCCAAGAGGGAGGGGCTTGCCTCAGCTACCTAATGAGTTCACGCCAGATTCGAGAGTCAAACCAGGGAAGTCCTGATTCACAGCTCAGCCTCTCAGTTGCTACGCTACCCCATATTGTCCTTCCATTAGTTCCAGAAGAAATTCTTTTGTGCGTGCGAGGATCAAATTACAAAAGGATATAAAGGCATCGCCTTATTTACTGGCAGCAGCAAAAATAGTCTCTATTAGTCACTACGCCAGCCCTTATTGTATTTCCTATTTGACTGTTTGGACAACGTTTTTTTTTAAAAAAAAAAAACTCAAAAAGCCCATGGAAAACTGGTGGCGATGCTGGTGCGACCCACGTTAGACCGGGCTGCCTCCCCGGGCGTTTATTTTGCTACTGCTGTTCAGCCAAAAAGGCCTCCAACGTGTCTTATGGACAAGAATAAAAAAATGCACATTTCAGATAACAGCAATTGCGTCAGTAATTTCAAATAACAGCAATTGCAAGCAAACTGGAAGCTCTGCAGGGGCTGTGGGTTGTGGACGCACCGGTTACAGGCCAGTGCCCCCTGGAATGGCAGGAAAGCAGCAGGGTGGCCCCGTGTCAGGCCCCGGAAGGCTCTTGGGCGCTGCCTCGCACCTAGCACTTGCCCAATCTCTGCTGCCAACCACTGTGGCTTTGGGGAGGCCTGTGTGACTGCCGGGCCTGGCTGGTGCCATTTTTCATGCCATTCCCTGGTCTCTCGCCCTCCGAGCGACGGAGCCCTGCCAACTGAGGCTGGCGGTCCACTCTAATGCTAATCCGTTGCCTAATTAGTCAGCCCTGACTAGGGAGAGATTAATCGTGAGCAGCCTTTAATCAAGCCTAATGCAATTAAACATGCCCACTTAAGTCTGAAGCGGGGAGGGGAGTTTAAAAGGACCGGGGCGAGAGGGGGCAGCAGCAGTGCCGGGTCAGATTTCATGCCCAGCTGGGAGATGAAGGAAGGCCCCCTGCCCAATCCTGCAGGATCAGGCCTGCCAGCATAGCTTGAACCCCTTCATTGCAACCCCTGAGTGGTAGGGAGTTCCACGTTGGTGGCCATTTATAGAATCAATTCCCTCGTGTGGAGGAAATGTACAGTCTTGTGTGTAATATCTGTTTGTTTGCAAATGGGGCGGGGGGGGGGGAAAGCAGGCTGTAACGCAGCATCTCCCCCAAAGCCAACAGCATGCATGCAGAGCCCATCTATTCAGGCCCCTCCCAGTCTGCTTCTGGCCGGCCAGCTGCAAAACGCCAGGGCAAAGCGACATGTTATGATGAATGTATGAGCCGGTCCATGATGTGCGTAGCCTCGGTTCAAAATTGCACCTGGGGCGAGCGAGCCAAAGCAAGACCACGGCGGGTAGGGAGGGGCTTTGATGTTTTGCCCCTGCTGGGGTTTCGTGCTGGATCGCCGCCCCCCAAGCTAACTTGAACCAAAGCTGAGCTCTTCAAAAGCCAGCTCACACATTCACCGTAATTGGTGCTTTGGCCACCAGTCTCGTTCCTGGGCTGCAGCCAGAATGGCTGACCTGTTTTGCCTCCCTCTTCCGTTCAGTGGCGCACTTTCCACGGCTGCAGTGATAGCGTGCCGTGCTCGGAGGCTTTCTTTGCGAAGTCTGTGCCATGGGCGAGGGGGGCAGGGGGACACTTCTGTACCCCAGAAGTTCTCCTGCTGGGAGCACAGCCTGGCTTAGGCAGCCATGAGAGTTGAGGACTCTCTGAGTGGCACTTTGAAGCCCCTTGAGCGGCTGAGAATTCGGGATTGTTCAACACAACCCGCCGCCCCGCATCCCATCCCCAAGGAAGGCCACACAAAGATTGTTTTCTGCAATCTGTCCCCCCTCCCTTGAGAGTTTGCCAGACTGCTGTTAATTCTCCTCCAAATCCCTTCGGCAAATTCCCTGTGGATAAAGCATTGGGCTGGGAGGTGGGGGTGGGGGAGAGCGTGCTCATCAATCAGGCCCCAAGCATCTTTTTTCCCTTTCTTGTTTGCACTGGGGAACCATGAATAGCATGTTTGCAAAGGATTCTGGGAGGAGCAGTGACGCCTGCCTGCTCCACAGGCCAAGAGCCCTTCTTCCTTGCTACCGCCGTTTTGCGGAGCCCAGTGTAAACACGCAGGAAGGCGAAGAGGGCAAAACATTGTCCTTTTTCTGATGGAAATGGGGGGGGGGAACCAGTCGCCAATTAGCTCCTCCCTTTGTGCCGATAGAATTCGCCTTGATCAGATGAGTGACACGCCGTCTTTTGTGCCACTTGGAAACCGGTGGCTGCCTGGCCGACATGCTTTGAATCTAATGTTCTCCGCGTATTCAGGGAGAGGGGAAGGTGGTTGGCCGGGCTGGAGGTGGAAGGAGCAGCCGGCACCAGCCCTGCCTGTTAAGCGGGAGAGGCACGCCGGTGTGGTTTTCCGTTTGGTGACACACACACACACCGTGTCTGCCTGGACGCAGAGGCAACACTTGGGCTGGTCGGGTATACAGTAATGGTGTAAGATTGGACAATGGGGCAACTGGCTGTGCCCGTGGGTTGCAAGGGGTTGCAAGGGGGACGCACAGTCCAGTTGGGTGTGGCTTTCGCACCCACAACCCGTGACAAGCGAGGAGGGGAAGGGGGAGAGAAAGAAGAGCCGAACCCGTTCACCAGCCCAGCCTGCTTTCTCCCTTTCTGCACATAGTGGCTTTAAATGCTTCGCCAGTACACCCCCCCCCCCCCCATTTCTCTGGCTTCTCATCCGCCCTCCCTGAATTTGCTTGCAGGAAGTTGGAGGAAGTGCACAACAGCTTCATGGACGAGAAGGACCGAACCATCACTCAGATCTACAACGAGAACAAGGAGCGGGCCAGGTATGGATCAGCAGGGACTGGTGGAGGCATCTTTTGGCCATAACGTTGCTGGTGGGGGGCCAGACCGAGCCGGCCCATCTGTAAGGCCGATTGAAGTGGTTGCCTCAGGTGGCAGATTGGCTGGGGTGCCAGTCTCTGCTGCTGCTCCTCCTCTTCATTCCCTAGATTGGAAAAGGAAGAGGGGGATGGAGCGGAAGAGGAAGTGCGGAGGAGAGGAGTGGGCTAGAGCACAGGTGGGCTAGACCCTTCCATTCTGCTCCCACTGCCTTTTCCAGGCCAGGGAGGAAGAGGAGGAGGAACATCGGAGGTGGATAGAAGTGGGTGTCAACCACCAATCTGGTGCCTGAGGCTTATCAGCCCAGCTGTCTTCACAGCTATGAGGACTAGAAGCTTGCTTTTTAAAATATAATCTAGAATAAAATGGATAGCTACTTAAGATGCTCGGCTCTGCATCCAGCAGTGCGTCCCATGTTCCACGGAGTTGCCAAATGCGTGCAGCGTTCATTCTCTAACAAAGAGAGAGACCCAATTAATGATTAGGTGGACATGCATACAGATTAATTTTTTAAAAGAGGAGGGGAAAGGACGGGATAGAAGGCGTTGCAAACATTTGTGGCAAGAGCATTATCAAGTTCTGTCATGGCTTTGCCCCAGGGAATCATGGGAGTTGTCGCTCACCCAGGGTTCCCTCTTTGTTTGAGATCCTTAGCCCCCTCATAGAACTACAGTTCCCAGGGTCCCCCAGCGAGAGGGCATGACTTGCTCAACCAAATACGCCAAGGGGCTCTGGATCTGAGACTACAATGATATTTTTTCGGGGGTCCCTGTTGAGCTCTCCAAAATCCGGAGGATGTCACTGGTCCGGGACCAGGCATGGCCCTGCGAGGAACAGCTTGCTCTGTAGGCTGGAGGACAAGCGGACCCATTACAGACAACCCCCCTACATCCCCTGCTTTTGTCCCCCCCCCCCCCCCGCCCTGCAGGTCCATCGGTCTCCAGAAGCAGCAGGAGCTCCTTCGGCAGAAGCACGCCGAATTCACCCAGCGGTACCGCATCCAGCACGGGTGGCTCCCGGGTGCAACGAAGACCTTGGACTCTGTCAAGGACTCGGCTTCTCCCACCTCCACTGCCAAATAAAAGGGGGCCTGGCCCTTTTGGGCGGCTGCCGAGGAGAGGAAGTGCGGAGGGGCGGCAGCGGTCCTGCTGTGGCCGAGGCCCCCCTCTCCTCCAGTCACCTTTTCCCCCCAATAGAATCGTTTTCCACAGTGCAGATGGGGCTACGGCTGTTATTTGTCCTCCCTCTGGCCCCTCGGAATATAGGGGGCATCTGTAGGAATAGACGTGGGCCTCTCATTCCAGCAGGTAGTGCAGACAGTCTTCCCACAGTGCACGCAACCGGGAATGACGGAAATGGTGGCTGTGATATGCACAAGGTGGACAAAGAAGGCCACTGCCGAGATCCCACCATGAAATTCCCAGGAAGCCAAAGCACTCTGTCAGCACGACTTCCTCTCACTGATGCTGCCTAATGCAAAAATTCAGCTTTAAAGGGAGTAAAATGGGCTGCGGCTCAATGGCCAAACCCCTGTGCTGCATGCAGAAGCTCCCTGGTTCTCCGCTAGCATTGGGAAAGGCCCCTATTTGAAACCTTGGGGAGTTGCTGCCAGTCAGTGCTTGACAATGCTGAGACATGTAGACCAAGGGTCTGACTCAACAGGAAGCAGCTTCGTATGATGAAGAGCAAGAATGGCCTCCCCTTATTTTCTCTCCAGTCACCATTCTGACTGTGCTTCCTGACTGGGTGGACGCAAAGCTAAGAACAATTCACAGAGAGAGACACCAGGCAGACTCCTTTGAGGGCAGGTATCCTCTCATCTTTCCGGCTCCAGTTTCACCGCACACAGAAATGTGGCAGAATGACTCCCACTCTCCCCAACAGAAGCCAATTGAAAGAAAGGGAGGCTCAGACCGGGGAATTAGACAGAGGCACGGCAGGGCAACCTCCTTCATGCACGGGTATTTTTTTGTTCTCAATTATTTGAGGAATTCATTTCTCACGCAGGCTGGGAATTACTGGTCTGCAACAATGCTTTGTACCAGCGGTGAAATAAGGGAGTGTGGGAGGAGGGGGAAAGGAGGCGGCATAATCCCCCCCCCCCCCCGCACATGGGCTGTGGGATACTGCTGTGCAGGTAACTGCGGGCCATGAGTGGGTGGCGCCCTGCCTCCCCCTGCAGCCTCTTTCCTGCCAGCGGGGGGGAGAAGGGGAAGGACCCTTGGAGGCAGCTCAGCGTGACGTGCAGCGAGGATTAGCAAGACCGCGCCGCAACAGGAACTATGTGTGAAATGTTGGTTTAATCTTCTTGTGTGCAAAGGGGTCTCAGCCACAAGGCTCCCGCTCGCAGCTGCAGGAGGAAGGGTGGGGGGAGTGAGCGCCCCCCAACAGCCAGCAGCACACTTCCCAGCACCCGGAAGGGTGTGCGCGCACGTGTGCAAGTGCCAGGGGTGGAGCACATGGGCGTAGATCTGAGTGTACGAAGGCAGGAAAAAATAAAAGCAAGGCAGAGGAAAGAGAGGAAGGCCAGGACAGGTACGCTGGTAAAATGCATGGCGGGTGGCCAGACGGACGGAAAGTTGTTAAGGCAGCTGAAAATGAACAAGAGACCCCAGAGAGTGGATCTCAAGGACCATGTAGTACAGTCCTCGCAGGGCTGTACCATCTCCAAATGCACATGGGGGGTGATTGTTTGAACAGTGTTCCCCTTCTGTACGCACACACAAACACGCACCAAATGCTCCTTGCACGTGGAAAGTTAGCACATCTGTGAAAAGGCAGGAGGTAAACCAAAACCTTGATATGCTAACTTTCTGCATGTGGCTGCAATTGGTTGCCCTTGAGTGTCTAATTAGTAGCAAACGTGGAACTGCCCTCTGGGTGATGTGTGCACCTGTGCACAGTCCTGGCTCTGGGTGGGTCATGTGCATTGTACTTCTGGTGCCCCCTGCTGGCTGGTTCTGGAAGCACCGTTTCCAGCTACAATGCCACGAGCCGTCCACCAGATGCAGGACAGGATCTGGCCCTTCCTTAGCAGCTCTTTTCTCTGCCCATGTGGTATGCATTTGAGCTGCTCGTGAGCTGTTTTGGATTTGATCGAGGGGCAGCTGGGAAAGGGGATTTGCAGAACCCTGGAAGAAAAACTCCACAGTGGTCAGAAGAGGGTGTTGGTGGATCTCCCCAAACGCTGGGAAGTTCACCCTTCCCGGCTTCAGAAATGACCTCACCCACTCTTTGCTGATCCAGCTCAGATGCTGGATTTCTGCCAGCACCAGCGCAATGTACTGAGTGTTTGATAGCCAAACTGGGATGTGCTGGGCTTAAGCCTGCTGGGAAATGCTGCCCACCCACCCACCCACCCCCAGTCCTGGAAGGCCTTTCTCTTCCTGGTCGTGTGGCGGGAGGCTGTGGTTTGGCTGCTCAAGGTCACGTTCTGAGAAAGCGCACACATCACACATCAGACGGGAAGGCCGCATCTGTGTTTGCAAATGCTGTGGCTTGTGGGGGACTCTACATGTGGCCAGAGCGCGGCTCCTGTGCCCATGTGTTCCTAAGTGACAGTTGCGGACAGCTGAAGGGCCGTCCGTGCGTTTCGCAGGGATGTGTCTCTTGTTACCCATGAATAAAAAACATACGTGGCAGACTTCATTGTGGTTGAGGGAAACGCTTTGCACACGCTCAGAGGCGCGGCCCACATGCGTCCCAAGGCTCAAGGCCTGGGGCTTGGGAAAATAGCCACAGATGAGTTTCGCGGCTCAGCGGGCATCAAGACTTGAAACGGGAACGTGGCCGGCTTCTGGTGTTTGCAGAACGATCGAGATCAAATTTGCAGTTGACCGAGATCAAATTCCGGGAGTTTGAGCCCCCCTCTGTCAAGGGAGAGGCCGGTGCCAGGCCGAGCTGGTGCCCCTTGCAGGACAAAGCGAGCCTTGGTGTGGACTGTGCCAGGCAGAAGGTGTGACCTATGGAGGACAGAACCTCGCCAAAGGGGGGCGCTCCTGCCCCAGGGCAGCACAGGCACCAGGGGCAGTGCCAAGGCTCGGTATAGACTCTTCTACCCTGTGGAGCACAATCTGCCAGTTATGGAGATCCTGGCCCCCTCCGTGACATTGCAAGAACTCTTCCCCACAACCTCTCGTGCATCATTCCCTTTGTTCCAACTCCTCAAAATGCTTGCTGCCCTCTCAGGTTGCCTGCAGATTCTGTGTCTCGTTCCCTTGAAACACGACTGCCCCCTCCCCCCCTCGAGACAACATTGGCTTATGGAACTCATGGCCACAAGATGCACTGACGGATGTTGGCTTTGAAAGCGCATCTGGTTCCTCCCTGCTTCGCCCCCCCCTCCCAAGAAGTTGTTCAAATTATATTTGGGTGTCAGATATTGGGGGGAGGGTGTCAAAAAGCAAGCTGGAAGTCAGAGCAATCAAGGAGAGAATGAGATGCCTGTGGAGAAGTAGGAGAGATCTTTTTGCTTGTGGGTGCTTAGTGGAGCCTCCCGGTTCAGGAGCAGTCTACCTCAGAAGCGCAGCCCATTGGGAGGGCAGTTTATTTTCCATGCTCTGCTCTTGGCTTCCCAGAAGCATTTGGAGGGCTCCTTTTATTTATTTTTGCTTTGGACCCAGGATGCTGGGCCAGATGAGCCCTCCTGGGACTGCCCCCAAGTCGTCTTCTTGGCGGGGCTGCCTGCCTGCCTCCCCCCTCCTTCTTCCCCTGCTCCCTAGCCTGGCCTGTCCCCAGCTCGGCTGCCTGCTCCAGCCAGCCAGGCTCTCCCTCCCCTCCTTGGGTGGGATTGAGCGGCCGGTCACATGAGCTCTGTGCCTGACTCCCTGCTTTCCTCTGTCTGTCGCGCGCTCACTTGGAGCCAGTGGCTTCTCCTCGCCTGGCACAGCGGGCTCCTGCGGGAGGAGGGAGGGGGCGCCCATGCACCTGTAACCGGCTCGCTAGTTCCCCGGACCCCGAGGAGGACGACGGCATGGAGGAGCCAAGGGCAAGGGAGGCTGCGGGCCCCGGGATCTGAGCTGTGCCCTTGCTGGGGGGCAATGCCCAGGCGCCAGGCTCCGGCTTCTCCTCCGGTGGGCATTTCGCTTGTGCACCTCGCATCGCCAACAGCCGCGTCTTCGGCCGATTCCTGCCCCCTCCTCTCCATGGATTAAAGGCAGAGGGTTGGGGGGGGGGCTGCAGAGCGAAGTTTGGGCAAGTCGTGTGCCCTGCAGCCCGAAGAGGAGGAGACCTGCCTCGTCCACACTTGGCCCGGATTACAATGCCACGGTGCCCGGGGGCTGCTGAAGACAGGGGGCTGCCTGGAGCGCCCGGGGACAACCACTAAGGAAGCCCCCTTCTGCCGCCGTGCCAGCAACCCAGCCTGGCACCATGAACGCTCCCTGCAATGCCCTTCAGTTTCTCCTGGCAACAACCTTGCAGCTCCTGTACTGCGCCGCAACGGTAGGTGGGCACCGAGTGCAGGGTGGGTGGGAGTTGGCACCGAGGGGACCCTGGCAGTGGGCAGAGGGGGGGCTTAGCAAGCAGGGGGAGAGCAGAAAGAGAGCTGGCTATAGCCGGACACGGGGAGCCTTGGCGCGGGCGCAAAGGGCAGCAGCAGGCACCGGTGGGGGGCGCTGGGACAGTTGGCAGAGCCCCAGAGGGCACAGTGGAGCTGCAGGGGGAGGTGGCTTTTCAGCACACCCCCGATGCGTGTCTCCTTGGGAGTAAGCCCCACTCTGTTCAATGGGGCTTACTCTCAGGAAAAGGTGGCGAGGATTTCAGGGGGCGGTGAGGTGATGGGGCACTGAGAAGGGGTGTGGGTGTGACTCCTGCCTGGGCATTCCTTGCCCCCCACTGGTGTTCTTAGGGGGGCAACCTGCCTGCATGGGACAGGAGGAGGAGAGGAGGTCAGCTTGAGTTGGGGGGAGTGTCTGCTGCAGAATTGTTGCATTAAACCCCCTCCCCATTAATCAGCTTCTTGCACTTGGTCCCCCTCCTCATTCATGATGATGTTGACACTGTCCCCTCCCTCCCTCCCTCCACTCCACTCAGGACTTCTGCTGAAAGAAGCCACAAGCTGAGTAGTGGCTCTTACCCTGGATTAATTACCTCTTAACACCCTTGACCACACTTCTCTTATCACGAGGGGGGAGGGAGATCCTCAAGATAGCAAATCTATAGTTTGTCTCTCCCCCCCCCCTCCGGCACTGTCCCCCAGCCAGTGGGCACTTCTGGGTAGAATGAGCCATACCATTCCAGAGTCTGCATACAGCCCTGAGGGGTGATATGACTCCAGAGGAACCAGTCCTAGAGCAGAAGGAAGCTTGTAGTTATCGTGACACTCTGCACACGCTCAGAGGCACATGCTTCAGGATTCAGCCCCGAGGCTGCAAGCATAGCCCGAGTCTGAACCTTGGCATAAGGTTCAACCAGCCCTTTGTGCTTGCAGCCCCAGTGATGAAGAAGGTTGGGTCTTACATTTCAAGTACTCCGTTTTAATCCCATTTGCAACGCTTGTCCCCGCATTACCCTTGAAAAGCCCCGTGTGTCGTCCCCCGGCTTCAGCTTTCCTGTTTGGCTGGAATGCCTCCCAGCTATTCTCAACAGTTTCTAGAAGCCGTTAGGGTGTTTTGAAATAAGCTGGGATCCACTTTCGAAAACGAAATGCAAACACGGGGCCCTTGTCATGGCACTTTTAAGCTCTTTGCGTCCTGTGGTGGACAAAACGACCTTGCAAGGCAGGCCGCTGTCATTATCCCCACATGGCGGATCAGGGGGCTGAGGCTGAGAAGGGCAAGGGTCAGGCTTGACCCAGGCACTTCCAGGGTCACCGCTCGGTCTCCGAACAGCTATGCTATATTAGCCAGGCATGGTGTTAATCGCACACCCGACTGCTGCAGCGAAAGCCATCTGGGGACACACTGGTGCATGCACATTTGTCACCGAAAGCCAGTCGAGCATTGCCACATGGCTTCCGACAAACGGACGCATCTTCCTGGCTGCCCCCCTCTCTTCCTTCTCATAAGTCACATGGTGGTGGGCCAGTGTGCAGCTGTGCCTTCTAGCCTTCACAAGGGTGATGTGGGCATAGCTCAGTGGGATGGGGCCATAGTTCAAAGGCAATGCGCATTTTGCATGATGGCAGTCCCAGGTTCAATCCAGGTAGGGCTGGGAAGAAACCCTGCAGAGCTGCTGCCAGTCAGTGCCTGATAATACTGATTTAGACGGACCACAGGTCTGACTCGGTATGGCAGCGTCCTATTTCAACTCCAGGCCAGTCATCTCCATACCTCGCCATACCGCACAGTTCCTCCAACGCAATAGTTTTCAACAGAGGTTCTTTGCTGGTGACAGCTTTGCTGAGCTGTGTACGTGGACGTGTGGATCAGCCCTACGCAAATTACGTGCGCTCCCGGTATGAGCTTGGCCACTGGGACGGATTTTGAAAGAGACTGAGACCAAGTTGTGGTGTTGGGACGGAGGAGGAGATGCCCGTCAACACCTGGCTAAATGGAACCTCCATGTACAGGAGCAGCAATCACTGGGAGCAAAGAAAACGGGGTGGGCTGCTGCTTCCCTCCACACACTCTCTTCTAATCCCTGATGCTCCAGCCCACAACTCTCCTCCACACTTCCTTGTTTGCTCCAGTAAGCTGCAAGGAGCAGGGGCTGGCGGGCCACTGGATAAGGGGGGGACGGGACATTTTATTGAAATTTCTCAAGTAGCTTCCAAAAAGAACTATCCTTGATAGTTCTGATCTATTTGCAGATGCTGTGGCCTCAAGCAAATGGGACGCACCCGTCAGGGGAAGGTAAGAGCCTGGAGTTTGAGGGGGGTGGTCACTGCTGGGGGGGCAACCTGTTAGAGAAACCATCCCCAGACATTCCCCGCTCCCCAAATAATCATCTATATCATGGCATTGTCAATGTGCATCTGCTCTGTAGGGCAGTGTAAAGAGACAAACAAACTGAGCAGTGCTCTGCCCCAAGCGGTTTACAATCAAGAATTCGACAGTGTGGGGGAGAAGAGGGATGAGTGAGCAGATGCAGTTTCAGGTGCTTAGGCATCTGTTGCATTCAGAGAAAAAGAGAAAAGGGGAAAGCTTCTTCTGTGGTGGTGTCGGAAGAGGCATTCCCGGCTGTGTGCAAACAAGGGCGGAAGGAATGCCTCTTCTAAGGTGGAGCTCGCTGTTAGAGAAGTAACCCTTCTTTCCCCCAGCAAATTGGAAATTCTTTACTGATTATTTGGTGGAACTGCTAATCACGAGTCAGTCTTTAACATGCTTTCATATCTCTGCATTGGGCATAGGACATTAACGATCACTCTTTTTACACACACATGCGCGTGCGTGTGTGCTTGCCATCTGCACTTTTCATAAGTAATTGCATTAAGCATATCTTTTTTAAAAACCTGCTGCTCAATTAATCAAGGTACCTCTGTCACCAGCCAAAAGTTTTTATAATCTATACCAGAGGTTCTCAACCTGTGGTACGGGTACCTCTAGGGGTACGCGGACCTCTTGCTGCGGGTATGCCAAGCCCTGCCCCTTATCTGCCCCATCAACAGCTAAGCCAGGATGGTGTAGTGGTTTGGGAGTCGGACTTAGACCTGGAAGATCCAGGTTCAAATCCCCGCTCAGCCACGAAGCTTCCTGGGTGACCTTGGGCCAGTCACTATCTCTCAGCCCCACCTACCTCACAGGGTTGTTGTGAGGACAAAAAGGAGGGGAGGAAATATGTACACCACTCTGAGCTCCTTGGAGGAAGGGCGGTATAAAAATGTGAAAAATAAATAAATAAGTGTTAATTAACATGGATTTTAAACTGTAATTATTTTCGAAGCCCTTCTGTCTCTCTGATTTTGGTTTTGGGTTTATTTTTGTACTTTGGAAAATGTACTTTGGTGGGATGGGGGAGGGAGGAGCTGATTTTGGGAAGTGTGACTTGGAGAAAAAAAGAGATCCTTGCATATGTCTCTCCCCCCCACACACACACACACACAGTTAAATAAGGCATTTTTCACATTTAAAATTGTTTTAGTACTTTTTATTTAATGATTAATTACCTAATTAATTGATTGATTAATCCAATTAATTAGCAGTTAATTAGCAGGGGGTACTTCAGAAAATTGAACCATGATAGGGGGTACCCGGACCTCCAAAGGTTGAGAACCCCTGATCTATACAACTATTTACCTGCTGCCTCCGTCCTATTTACAATTTAATACACAAGAGCTCTCTCTGTGTGTGTGTGTGTGTGTGTGTGTGTGTGTGTGTGTTTACAAGAAACATTTTCCATCTTTCCTTCTAAATTCCCTATTACAGTAACACGCTGCACTCAAAAATAACACACCGAGCTCAAAGTAGTTTAAACATACACACCCTTAACGCTCAGCCTCTCTCATTAAAATGGGTGACTACTGTTGAATAGATTCACGCTTTAGATGATTAAAATGCTAGTTTTGTTTAAAAAATGAACCCCACTAGGGTTTAGGGCCATCTGTCTGTCTGTCTGTCTGTCTATCTGCCTGTCTGTGGGAAATGGTTTGGGCCAGCTGGGTGCAGACTGGCATTTTGAGAAGTGGCACCCAAGGGTGCCCCGCTGACGGAATGGTTGCCCCCCCCCCGCTCCCTGTAGTGATCCGGTGGATGGACGTGTACAACCGCAGCTTCTGCCAGCCCAAGGAAACGATGGTGCCTGTAAGCGCTGAGCACCCCGGAGAGGTCGAACACATCCTCGTGCCCTCGTGCGTCTCCTTACGGCGGTGCGCCGGTTGCTGCGCAGACGAGGAGCTGCAGTGCGTGCCTGTCCAGATGCATGTGGTGATCATGGAGGTAACAGACAGTGGCGGAGGGGGGGAGCAGGAAAGATCCCGAGGCCACACCGTGAATACTGTGACGCTTTTCTGGTTTATTTTGATGAAATAACGAATGAGTAGTAGGCAGTAATGTAGTAATACATTGTTTGCTAAATAACCATGATAGAGATGTTCTCCAAAGAGGGAGAGCCTCCATGCTCAAGGGCAGGCTACCACTGAACAGCAAATTCTGGGGACCGGCAAGGAGGACTGCTTGTGGGCCTCCCGAGGCATCAGGCCAACTGCTCTGGGAGGCAAACGGACCATTGCTCCGATCCAGCCTGGCGATGCTTATGCTCTTTCCCCTCCCACTAGGTCATGAAGACCCGGTTCCCACGCAGCCACCTAGGTCAGATGCCTTTTGTGGAGCACAGTGCGTGTGAATGCAGGTGAGCATCGGGTAGCTGTTGGCCGAGAGTTTGGTGGCAGGAGGGGATCCCCGGGAAGAGTGCAACCAATGAAACGAAGCAATAATGATGACTCGTGCTTATGAGTCATCCCAGGCCCTTTGCACTCATTGGCCAGGAGGACACTGGAACAGGCCAGTAGCCCCTTGGCAGAACACCTGTTTTCCATGCAGAAGGTCTCAAGTTCAATCCCCGGGAACATCTCCAGGTAGGGCTGGGAAAGACGACCCCCCATTGAGACCCTGGAGAGAGGCTGCCAGTCTGCTGCGCGGGTTCCACAGTTGTCGTATGAACCGATTTGCTTCTTTACTGGACGGAATACGTCCCACATGCTCTTCTTGGATCTCAACAAGTAAAAAGAAAGGAGACAAGAAACCTATTGCTAATGAAACATGGACAATCACAGGCGAGGCCTGGAATAGTCCTCTAGGGGCCTGTCGCTACACCTTTCACAACTGGTGGTGAAGTGTGTGCCTGGATGGGGGGGGGGGCTGGCTCACATATTCTCATTGGTGAAATGTTGGGCTCAACTGTGTGTCAATTTCATACTGGTTTATATGGCTCCCCCTCAAAATCGGGGCCGGCTCATCCACGAGGCCGACTAAGGTAATCGCCTCAGGCAGTGCCCACTGTCACCTGTCCACTTGCATCCACTGCTCCTCTCTTCCCCCCCCCCCCACGCCCTGGATTGGAAAGAGACGATGGAATGGAAGAGGCAGTGCGGTGGAAGAGAGCAGAGTTGCATCTGACACTCTAGCCCACCACTCTCCGCTCCTCCACTGCATCTCCCTCTTCCAATCCAAGGAGTGGGGGGGGGGGGGGAGCAGAGGCTGGAACACTTTGCCTGTATGTCCCTCCATCCCTCTTATCACCCTCAAACAACAGTTTGGACAGGAGCCGTGAACTGGTCTTGGTCTGTAACACAGATCTATCTGAAGACTGAGGAAAGGTGACAGAGCTGTCGCTATTTTGTGAACAGTGGCATAGTGATCGATGTTGACGTGTAGGAGCACATGACAACCCCTTCGTAGCCACAGTCCCAAGATCACGTGTTCAATCGGACTTACTTACTCCAAGGCATATTTGCGTAGGATTGTTGCCTTATATGAGCTACATACTGTTTCTCAAGCAGCCCATGGGAAAGGCTACAGCCTACAGACAGTATCAGGTGCCCTTAGGCAAATTTCTTAGTTTGCCTCCTGCTGAGCCTGATGCATCATCTCAGTGCAAATAGGAGAAGCTCAGGAGACTAAACGTGTGTGGGGGGGGGGGAGACAACACAGCATTTATACTGCCTTGGAGCAAAGGTGGATCAAAATGTAATCCAATATATTTGAAAATATATTTCAAAACCTCCTTCCCTCTCTTGTACCTTTCAGACCAAAGAAACTAATCAACGACAAGAAGACAGACAGGTAAGAGAATTGCCTTTCTCTGATCTGCATGCAAAGGCCCAGAAACATAGCAAGAAATAACCACAAAAACAGTAGTTATTTTAAAATAAATAACAACAATTATTTTTAAAAGGCAAAATAATAAAAATAATTATTTTTAAAAGCCATACAAACTTAGAACCAGTTTGTATTCCCACAAACCCAAAGCAAACATGTCGGGATGAATCCGAAGGGAGTTTGCTTCACCTGGGATTCCACTTTCCGACAGGCCGTCCTGCCCGCCCTGTCCGGACAGAAGGAGGCAGCTGGACCCACAGACGTGTCGATGCCGCTGCCGACGCCGACCGCAGCGTTGCCGGGCCCGTGGTTTGGAACTCAACGAGCACAGCTGCAGGTGGGCTTCCTGACGCCACGTGGCAGTGGCTTGCCTAAGCCTACCTAGTGGGCTCCTTATCACCATACTGCAGATGGGGAAGACTGAGGCCAAGTGGGAGCGGCTTGCCTGAGGCCACCAAACGAGTTCATGACTCATTTTTGTTTTGTTTTGTTTTTTGGAGAGGAATGTTCCCAGTGTTTCCTGGGGAGAAATTCCAATTTTTTCTTTTTCAGGCTGATGAGTGAAATAGTGTGTATTAAAAGAGCATTGTTGCTGCTGCCAATTGCACTGCTGCAAAAAGTCCTAATGCCACGTTGCTCCCCTGTGTTAGCAGCCCAGGCTAAATTTTGCATGGAAGGTGGCAGGCTGGGGTCGGGGAGAGGCGGAGGGGGAGAGGCGGCCCTCCAGACACTTTCATCTCTGAGTAGACATGCATAGGATTGCGCTGTTAGAGCCCCCTGCCCCAGAGCACACACCCCTATCAAAATGTTGGCACCAGCTGTTCCCTTCGCCAGTCTCTGTATTCCCACATCGGACACAGATCGTTGGGCATTGGTGCCCATAATCTAAAGGCACCCCTGAGATGGGTCTACCTGTGGTGACCGTGAGATCCCAGTGCTGGTCCACCCGTTAGGTCATACTGTGACAGTTGCCTCTGGGCAGGGACACCTTCCTCTGTGTCCCCCCATCCCACCCCCCACCCACCTCAACTACTCCTCTTCCTGCTCTCACTCCATTCTCCCTTTTGGAAACCAGAAGGAGGAAGTTGGGAGGAAAGTAGAGTGGTTGGCTAGAGCAGTGGTTCCCAAACTGGGAGGCGCGGCTCCCCAGCCAGGGGAGCTGCGGAGTGCCATGGAATCCTCGCGGAGAACAGTGCAATGCCAATTGGCAGGCATCAACTTAATGTAATGGGAAGCCACAGCCAATGGTTGCCAATGGTCAAGGGAGCCGCAGGTTGAAAAAGTTTGGGAAACACTGGGCTAGAGTGTCAGAGAAACTGTGACATTCTAGCCTAGCACACTTTTCTCCTCCTCCCTCCTTTTTTTACTCCGTTCTTCTTTTTTGAATCCAGGGAGCGAGAGGAGGAAGAGGAGCAGCGATGGCTGGTGCCCAGCAGGGTTAAGGGAGGGTGGCGTTTGGCCCTCTGCTGCCTGGTGCAGAGCGGTCTTAGGCTAGCCCCTTCAAGACCCCTTGAGAAGAGACCCGTTCAAACAAATCAAAATACATTTTTAAACGTTTTTAAAGCACCTTGTCTCCCCCCTCCCACTGCTTCTCCCCACAGGTGTGAGAAACTCCGCAGATGATCTGACAGGAGAGCAAAGCAGGGGAGATGGACAGCCGAGGAAGATCCCCTTCCCCAAATTGTACCATGGCTGGCTTGGATCCAGGGCAGAACGACATGGGGCCGGAGATGGCTGAGTGCCGGTGACTTCTCTCTGTTGGGGTGGCTCGTGGAGGGGCTGCCCGATGTTTGCCTGGAAAGGAGGAAGACACTCAGCCTTGCCTGTACCACTTTGGATTACCTCTCTTGGCAGGGGGTGGAGGTTGGACTGCTATGAGCCAAAACTCATTTGAAAGACAAGATGGCCTCCCCGAAGACGCTTCAAGGTGGTCCATATTTAAACCCCCAAACTGATTTCAGATTTTCCCTGTTGCCCACCCACACCGCTTCTAATTTAATGGCCTCTCCCTTTGAGAAATCCTTTCCTTGTTTTCCTAGCCATTTTTTTTGTTTTAATTATTATTTTTTACGTTCATTTCCTTCCCCCATTTGCACCCGGGGTTGGGTGGCTCAATATCTCACCCACTTTGGGGCTGAAAAAGGAGACTCGGAGACTTCCTTGTCACTTTGGCTGGCTGCGGGAGCTCCGTCTCTGCTCGTACCGTCCGGTTGCGTGGTTATTATTGGAAATATCACCATTCGTATTAATATCCATAAAGGTCTGCCTCTAAGCTGCGGACTTCTGCCCTTCAAACGACCGCCCCCAAATGTTTTTCTGAACACGTTTATGTAGTCCAAGATGTCCAAGATGTGTTGTGGCGTTTTCAGTCACGTCTGCAAAGGACAAGTCTCTGCCCCAAGAAGCTTACAATGTACATTCAGGCCCGGGTGGGGAGAAAGGGACGACGTATTGGAGGGGAATGATTTTGGTTTTCTTTTCAAAGAGGTGTTGAAAAGAAGAGTCTTTGCTTTCGTAAGAACTGCCAGAAATGTGAATTTGGGAGAGATTTCTCTCTCTGCCCCCCCTTGTTGGACTGTTCCCCATCTGTGAATTTCGCTCATCCCTTTTACACAAAAGGAGTCCTGCTGAATTTGACCAAAGGCCCGTGAGCCCAGCATCCTCCCTTGGCCCACCAGCCAGTTGTTTGGGTGAGGCCGTCTTGCCTAGGGGTGAGATGCAGATTATAGAAGAGATATGACAAGGTATCCAGGTATCCTTGTTAAAAAAGCGACTCTGGGATAGAAGAGGCCACCTTGGAGATTCTCCCTCCTAGATGTGTGGTGCCAGAAGCATCGCTCCTAGAACTCAGCAGCCAACCCTTGGTAGGGGATACACCAGTTTTATGCTGGGATGCTGGATCTGAAATGCTGGCTAGAAGCTTCTGGGAAGCCCAAGCAAAGCCCCCTTCTTCCTTTCTTTGTCCTTAGCTGCCAGAACTCTAAGGTAGGCTGCCTCTCTCCATGGAGGTTCTGTCTCTAACTCTCGCAGCTAACAATAAGAACAGAAGTGCAACCTTGCTGCTGGAGCTTCTCCTCTCCAACAAGTTACCAGCCAGCTGCCTTTGGGAAAGTGATGATAATCCCTCTCCCACTCTTGACACGACTGGCGGCTGCTATTCAGTGGCCCGCGACTGCCTCCGAAGCTGGAGGTTCCCCTTAGCGGTCTCATCGTGGCTACTCATGTGTTTCTGCTGCGCTGGCGTGGAAGGAGGGAGCCGCTCATAACCTGGCAAGGCCGAGCCAGCAGAGCCTGGCATTTGCTGCTGCGCTGGCCTGGCAGTGGCTGCCATTCGGTGTCCTTCCGCTCCTCCCCAGCAATCCATGGGGCTCAATTCCCCCACCCCCACCCCCGCAAACGTCTCTTTTCAAGGCTTGTGAATTGCTGAGTCGCTCCTTTCTGTTCCCAGGCTCAGTGAATGGGCCCAGCCATGCCCGGCGTTGGCACCACCACCCTGAGACGTGCCGCTGTGCATGGCTTCGCCAGGCTGCGCCGAAGATATGCTTGTGGAATCCTGGCCGCGTGAGCTTCCTGTGACTGGGGGGGGGGGGGAGAGACAGAAGGTGCTGAGGCTGAAACAAGAGCAGGTGTGGCCCTCAATTTCTAAAGGGACAGGTGCTGTTGCATTCTGAAACTCTCCTGGGCGGAAGCCACACGCCTGGCTTGAAGGCTTGGAAGCTCAGCTCCTGCGTGGGACGAGCGTGGGAACTCAGTGGCGAAGGGAAGGCGCATCTGTGCATGCCCAGGGGCACTCTTGCTGCCAGCTTCAGCCTTGGTAATGCCTTGAGTCCAAGTCACACAAACGGTAAGGGCCATCAGAAGGAGAAAAAAACCACAAACCACCGTCCTCAGAGTCGGCTCGCGCCTTGATTAGGATCAACTGAAAAAATGTCACAGGGTTGCCAGCTGCAAGTTTCTGAGTCTGATAGGATTCTTCATCAGGCCAGATGGCAAGTAAAAGAAGGGGCAGGGAGGGGAGAGTAAGCCTGGGGTGCTGTTGTAGGTTCCCCAGCAGTCTGCAGTTTGTAAAGTTAAACAATGGTGTTTGGGAAAAAAACAGATTATTATTTTTTTGCTCTCTTTGTCTAAGCAGCCCTGTGTGTGCTTGAAACTATTCCACGTTTTCTCTGCTGATTCGAGTCTGCAGGAAAACGTTCGAAATTCCATCTTTTGGTTCCTTGCGACAATGGAGGCCTTATTCCAGTGAGGCAAGCTGCTGCCCCCCCCCCCCAATCCTCTCTGAGCACCAGGGAGAACCCCATGACTTGATGCCACAATGGGCTACTACTAAGCCACCTGTCTTCTACGATGCTCAGGCCTCTGTACTTGGGAATCGTCGGCCCTCTGTTCCCAGGGAGCTCAGGGCTCCTAACTCCCCTGCTCTAACCACTACACCAAATTCCTCTCCCAGAGCTTGGGAAGGAACCTAAGAATATAAGGATAACTTTCCTGGATCGGACTAAACGGCCGTTCAGTTCAATATCCCCTCTCCCAGTGGCCAACCAGAGGACCTCTCTTGATCTTTATTTCCAGCATTCAGACGTAGACTGCTGCTGACCTGGAGGTTCCGCTGTCGCCGACACAACTAGTGATCAGCCTCTCCTCCACAAATTCACCTAGTCCTTTTGTATAGGACACCTAAGCAAGGGGCCATCGCAGCATCTGGTGGCAGTGAGTTCCATAAGTGTTATCACACAAAGGGTGAAACGAGGTGTCCTTTCTTCAGCCCTGGTCCTAGCATGATGAGAGACAGGGTGACAAACAGCTCTCTCTGTAGCCACTTTCTCTGCACTACTCAGGACCTCTTGCCTAACCTTGAAAACGCCTGGCCCAGAGGATCGTTTTGGCAGCCACTCTGGGGGTCAAAGTCACGCCATCTCCCCCCCCCCCCCCGCCGCCCCTCCTGTGCTCAATTTCTAGGAGCTGCTGAAAGGGAGGTAAAGTTCAGAACCAACTGAGGTTGTGTAACACATGCAGAGTTTTATAAACTCTCCTTCCTGGTCCAGCTTTGGGGCCCTGGCATCTCGGGGGGGCTTGGACAAAGTTCCCTGGGGCTGGTGGAGAGGGTTCTCCTTGCTACCACCTTTTCTCCTAGCCGTGCTCCTGTGCCTTTAACAGCAATTGTGCACACAGAAGTTCAGGATGCAAAATGTTTCTCAGTAGGATAAGAAAAGCATGGTTTCTCATGCGCCAACGTTGCCTATTTACTAGGGACGGACAGTTCTGGTTTTTCGGTCCCTGTCCTGGGAAAGCCACTGTCCTGATTTCGTTCACTATTTTGTTGTACCTCTGGTGAGCATGCATACATGTATGTGCACCATGTTTAAAAGTTGCACGAATCATTCTTTGGGGTTCCTCTTCTTCCCCACAGAGTGGACAATGAAGGCATCTTCCTTCCAGGCCATATGTAGGTAAGTGTGTGTGTGCAAGAATAACATGAATGCACCATGCTGTCATTTTCATGCCCGCTGCAGCTGCCGAGATATATTTTGAACCGTAGATAACAGATTGTAGGACAATTATGGTGGTGGTGGTTGTTTTTCAAATGTATATTTAAACAAAAGAACAAAACAGCCAGATCAGTGAAAAACAGGCTGTTGCACGAAAAAACAAACATGGCATAATCTCTCTCTCTCTCTCTCTCTCTCTCTCTCACACACACACACACACACACACACACACACACACACACACACACACACACACCGCCAGTGTGTAATGGAGGGAGGGGCTCAGGCAATAATCTGGGTCTGATAATAGGAGCATGATGAGCATGTCCTCTTGATGGGGAAAACATTGGAAGGGACATCACTTTCTATGTCTCTGTATACCAGGGTGCTGTTGAAAGCCTAGGAACGGGGTCAGGAACAAGTAGGCTGGCCCGTTCATGTGGCCAGCTGAGGTTGCCGCCTCAGGTGACCGATTGGTGGGGGTACCTATTCTGTCTGCCTACCTGCCCCCACCACTTCTTCTCCTTCCACTCCCTGGAACAGGAGAGGAAGTGTGGACCAGAGGAGAGTGGTGGGCTAGAACAACAGAGCTGCTCTACCCTGCCATTTTTCTCTCCTCCTTGCTTCCTCTTCCATGCTGTTCAAATGCACTTCATTCTTCCCCATCTTTAAGTAATGGATGCGGGGGGGGGGGTGCTCAAAGGGGACAGCCCTACACCCAACAGCATCCTCCTCCTTTCCCCCAATTCACCCTTATTCCGGTATAAAATGGTCATTATAGCTGCTACCACCAAGGCTAAACCTAGACAAAGGTTGGGCTGCCTGGAGAGCCTCCCAGATGTATGTGGTGGGGGTCCCAGCTTCCCAGAGGGTTCCCCAAAAACGACACGGGCAACCAGAGCAGTCAGATTAAAGATCAAAGTACAGGGAAAGTTTAGCGAGACAGGGTGGCAGGCAGAAAGTGGAAAGACGTCACTACGATACCAAAAGTCTTCTGCTCGGTGCAGATCTTAGAACGAGCCAGCAACACATTGGCTCAGTCAGCCAGCAGAAAGCAAACAAGCTCTGGTGCCATTTTCCAGGCAACGTCCAAATCCATTTTACTCGGGACAACGGTCGCCATCTCGAATGGCCCCTCTCTTGCCGAAAGGTGGGCTGGACCCTTCCTGATACTATCGGTCACCGGTCACTCGGTCAGCATCGGGGTCAGGAGCCAGAAATATCCTTTGGCTTCACCTCACATGCTCTCTCTTTGGCGAGGTCACCGGTCAAGGCAGGGTCATCCTACCTGCTGCTAGACCCTGGTTAGGTGGGCAGAGGTGCCCAGTCTGGACGCAGGCCAGCTTTGGTAGGACAGAGGGCACTCTGAACGGATGGGACAAAGGTGCGTAATAGCCCAAAACAACAGATCATGCACTGGCCCCGAATGGCGCTATGGTGGCAATTGTAAAGCATTCGTTAGCCCATTTGGGGACAGTGAAGGGGGGAATCTGAGGATTTTTATCCCTCCCTATTTTGTTGTGTGTCCCCCCCCCCCAGTGCTTTTTTGTATGGGGTCACACAATATTCTTCTTTCCTTTACCAAGACCAAAATGGTCCCGGGTGTGCCCTGTCTCTTTAAGAGGCCAGCCCAGAAGGCTCCAGGATGAGAGAGGCCACGTGAGAGAGGTGGTAGGGGGAACAATTTCAGTTCTGCAGTCAAAGCCCTGTGTAGGTTTGGGCCTGTAATGGGTAACTCTTGTGGACAGGGTGGGCCTGTCATGATCCCCTCAAACAGTTCTAGGCGTCAATGGCCTGTCAACTTAGATGGCCTGGCAACTCATTCCACAAGTAAGTTCATCCCCCCACACACACACATCAGCTGATGGAATTCGCTGCCGTAAGACTTTGCAATGTGGCCACTAGCTTGGACGGTTTCGAAAAGGGAATTAGATCAATTCGTGGAGGATGTCCCTATCAAGGGCTGCTAGACTCCCCAGCTAAATGGAGCCTACATGTTCAGCTTGGAGTGCCTGATCTCGAGGACAAACTGCTGTTGAGGGCCCCCCCCCCCTGCTTGTGCAATTCCCAGAAATGGCAAGCTAGCCACCGTCCCAAACAAAGTCTTGATGAAATGTGGGTCTCATCCGACAGGGTTTTGCCGACATGTGTTTTGAAGCTAGAAGCTCTGTGCGCCGCTCTCCCTGTCCCAGTGCCATCTGACAATTGCCAAATATCCTGTCGCCTGATGCTGGGTGAGGGGTTGGAGCATCTGGGAATTAAACAGCTCTGAGAAAAGGAAGAAGAAGCTCCATCACAGCAGCAGGCAGCCCCCTGCCCCCCAGGCCATTGCCTCCTGGTCAGACTCCCCCTTAGGCCCGGGCGGGGGTACTGGAGGCTGTGGGCAGCAGACATGAGCCCCCCACTCATGCTACCACCTCTGATTACAAGAGGGGCAGTGGAGGGGGCCCTCCCCTCCCCCACCCCCAGACCAGGCATCATTGGGCGGGAGCTGGAGGGATAACAACTGGTGTTCACACACGCTTTCCATGGAGGGAGCATGCCATGGGGGGGGGTTGCCCTCACAAGGCTTTTTGCCCCAGGTGTGCCCTTGCAGAGCTGGAGGCCCGGAGGTGCGGCAGGGCCAGTCTCTTCCCAGGGATGGGTGCTGGAGTGGGCCGGCGGTGGGGCTCTTCAATGGACTCTGACCCTAACCTTGAAAAGTCAATATTTGGAGAGCCCCGCTGGAGCCCAGCTGCCTCCCCCTTGTGGAGCGCTAGCTCAAGGCCACAGCTCACTGGAAGCTGGGCTTGGAGGGTGGCAGCAGGGGCGGGGCGGGCAAGCAGGAGGATGCCAGGAGGGAGTGTCGCCCCCTCCCCCCAGCTTGGTTGATGTCACTCCAGGAGAGGCCACGCCTCCGTGGATACAGCTCAGCCTTTGCGTGCAGGTGGCCCCCCCACCCATGGCCTTTGAGTTGAAATGTGT
This sequence comes from Plestiodon gilberti rubricaudatus, assembly GCA_026170595.1. Taxonomy (NCBI): domain Eukaryota; kingdom Metazoa; phylum Chordata; class Lepidosauria; order Squamata; family Scincidae; genus Plestiodon; species Plestiodon gilberti. The sequence goes on along the minus strand of JANXHW010000009.1, from coordinate 33,221,052 downwards.
CAAGAATGACCCCTGCCTGCCTCCTGCCGTGCCACAAACAAGTGGACAGCACGGCTGAACTCTGTGTGCGGAACACTCGAGTGAGTGAGCCAAACCACACACTGTAAGGGGAGGCTCTGAACAAGACCAATCCCTCCACTGCCCAGAGACAGTAGAGATGCCCGTCTCCCCTCAGCCAGTGCAAACATCTTCAGCTGGTTTGGATGGTATTTTCCTGAGATTTGCAAGGCTCCAAAGTTACCCATCCTCTGTCAAAGCAGTTCCACAGTATGCAGCCCAGAGACAGCGGCTCCCGTTGCCTGAAGAATCCACAGGGCTGTGCTGTGAGCCTGGCCCTACCCACCTAGCCAATGACAGTGGAAACCAATAGTTAGGGCACTGGCAGTGGGGCCAGATTCTGCAACAAAATACCCAGCTGGCTTCCTAGGAAATGCCCCCTCCCATCTTGGGATGGGATGCTGGTGCCCCCTGCAGGGCAAATTGGTTACACCTAGAGGGAAGCCTTGTCTTCAGGGAGGGCGGAGTTTCAGACGCTAGATGCCTATTAATTAACAGCCATGATGATAAATTAAAAAAAGCCTCCAGGTGCACGACGAGCAAGCTATCTCAGAGCAGCTTGGGCAAACAATGTAGTGCGAGATCTCTCCTTCATGCTTTGCTGCTGAGCTTCCTAAGCTATAATTGAGCGGTGGACCCATGTACTGGGAAGGAACTCACACCACAAGAAATAAATTGATTTAGTGCTCTGTGGTGGCACCTGTGGGTCCAAGGCACCCATACAGAGAAGCCTGTCGACTGCCTCACTGTGTGACTCCTTGCTCCAGCCGTGCCTCCTTCCAATCGGCCTCCCCTGAGGACAGGTAATTCAGTATCAGATGCAACTGGATCCTTCAGTCATTTCCTTGACAGGTTTTGGACCATGTCACACCCTTTCTCAGCCTCAGTGCTCCCCACCTGTAAAATGGGTATGATAAGACTCTGCCTGAAAAATAAAAATCAGGTTGGTTGAAGACCAAATGCAGTTGATATTGGAAAGCACTTCTGCAGCCTGCAAGGGCTGGAGGAATGGCTGGAAACAGTCTGGTGTGAGAAAACAGGATGGAGGGTATGGAGGTCACGTTATGGGAGATCTGGGCACTGAGGGTCAAAGGGTTACTATGTGCACATAATGAGAAAGGTCAAGGAGGTTGTGTGAAGGGGAGGTGGGGTTACCTTGAATTGTATAGATTGTCTGAGGATAGGAAAGTTGAAATAACTGCATAGGATTAAGTGACCTCGGAGGTCAGTTTTCGGAGGATAATAGAATTGCAAAGGGTGTTAAGGATCAAAGTTTCAAGCAGGTCCTTGAGGTCGAGGAACTGCAGAGAGGGACATAGAATTCTGCCTGTCAAGGGGTACAATGAGATCCTCTGTGGTCCACTAGGGTAGGCCAGGAAGTGAGAGATCTGGGTTCTAAACGCTTCATTCCCTGGTTTACATTCACTGCTCAGTCTTTGGCATCCTTTCTCCACCTCAGTGCTCTCAATCTGTAAATTGGGCACAATAGGGCACAACCCACCCACCCCAAATGAAGGTGCTCAAAGAGCAAGCCTGATGAATTGCATAAAGCACTTTTGCACACTGAAAGAACTGGAGGCATGATCTGAAGCAGAAATGAAAATGTCACACACAAACGTCAGGAAGCATGCATGTGGGATCACCTGTGGGGTGTGTGTGTGTGTGTGTGTGTGTGTGTGTGTGTGTGTGTGTGTTCATTCCTTGTGTTGCAAATCATGCCAATTACAAAGTCGAAGGGGAAACTCAGATAAAGCCTTGCTAAGAACCAACCCAAGATTCACATAGTAGTGTATAGGCAAAGAGTCCGGTGACAGCTTAAACTTAAAGGCTAACAATTGCACTGTTGTTATTATTATTATTATTATTATTATTATTATTATTATTATTATTAATTTAATAATAATAATAATAATAATAATAATAATAATATACAGTATTTATATACTGCCTTTCTTGGTCATTGGGATTTCTCCTCTGACTTTAATTCAAGGCGGTGTACATGGGCAGGCTTTCCAAACCCCAAGGGGTTTTTACAATACAACAATGTTCTAATCTTTTGTAGAACCCTTCATTCGAGATGTTGCTTTCACAGTCCAGCTCTCTCTCTCTCTGGCGTTCGCCTCACCACGCTTCAGCTGACAGGGCAACCTTGACTCTCACTCAAGTGCTGCAGCTGCAGCTCCACTCCCCCAGAGAGGCTCTGCAACTTCTCACCTCGGCGTGCCGGCAGCTCTCCAACAGACACTTCCGGCCGTCTTGAACTGCTGTCCTTCAAAAATTAACAATACAGTGTGCAAGCTTTGGAGTTACACAGAATCCTTCCCCACCAAAACATTGAAAAGAAAAGAAAAGTTTCTCGGAGGGATCTCTTCATCCAGGGAAGAGTTGCTTGTAACTCAAAGATTCACTGTGCTGTTAGTCTTGATTGATGCAAAGTCGTGTGTGTGTGTGTCTTTTAAATACTCCGAATAAATCTTGTACTAATGGATCAACACAACAACCAGGTGTCCATCAACTGAAATGCACAAAACGTTTCACAATTATAACAGTGTGCAAACCTGGCCATGTGTAGTCAGAAGTAAGCCGCATTGAGTTCAATGGAAATTACTCACAAGTGTGTATACAACTGCAGCCGGATTCATTTTTCTGCAGAGACCCATAAGGTAGTCAATGAGATACCTGAAGACGGTCAGTGAGATCCCCCCAAAGCCCCCCATATCATTTTTAAATATTTATTAATGTTTATTAAAATAAATAGAACTATAAAAACATTCTCTCTCTCTCTCTCTCTCTCTCTCTCTCTGAACACACTAACAAAAGCAACCGAACATACACTCACACATATATATGTTTGGGAGCCTCCTTGACTAAAAGGCAGGTTTATACCCACAGTTTATTAATCAGAATTAATTAATTTTAATTTAAGATGTGCATTAAATTATGCTAATTGATTAACATTAATTAACAAGATTTAATTTAATTTAGCAGTCAGAATTAATTAATCAAGAGAAAGAGAGAAGATAGATAGCCAGATGTAATAGAATAATAAATGCAATGCATTGTAGGGCATACAGTAATTGTTTTTAAAAAACAGAAACGCATGACGGCCCCCAGGTGGCTTCCACTATGATCGGCTGGTTGTTCTTCTTCATTGCAACGCCAGGGGGCGCGCGGACACTTGCCCATCCGCCTCCACGATCCTTGACCGTCACGTGACGTAATCCGTATCGCAGGCTGGACCCGCGTGACGGAGGTTCGACCAGAAACAAAGATGGCGCCTACCGTGTCGGCTTCCGTTCCTGTCAGCCAATCGCCGTGGCTGAGGCGCGCATCCGCAGAGGGGGGTGGTATCCGGCGAGGCAAGGAGGTGAGAGGGGGATGGGGGGTCCTGAGGAAAGGGGGGGCCAGGGGAGGGGGGCGCCTAGGAGATATGGGGCGGCCAAAGGCGGGCAGCAGCGGCAGGCTGGGGTCCCAGAGAGGGGGCAGCCCCAGGGGGTGGGGTGGAGGGACGCGGGGGGCTCCAGCAGCCCTGGAGGGACCCAGGCGTCCGGACCCCCCAAGTGGGGGAGCGAGGCGGAGCTCTCGGTAGGGGAGGTGGCCCAGGGACCCCCAAAGCTGCAGCTCAGGGATGTGGGGACCCAGGTGTCCTGGGGTCCAGGCAGGGGGAGTCCTGAGAGCGGGGAGACCCAGGCGTCCGAAGCCCCGCCCCCAGATTGGTCCCATGAGAGGCAGGGACACGTGCGGGGCCCCCAGGCTGACAAAGGGATCAGCTGTGGGTCTGGGGTCCCCCCGGGCAGTGGGGGGGCTCTGGAGCTGTGGTGGGATGGGGATCCCCCAGGAGCTGGTGCAGGAAGTCCTCGGGGGGCAGCACAGAAGAGGGGAACCCCCAGGCCCAGGGCACGCTGCCAGTCGTGCGTGGCCCTAAGCTCAAAGAGTGGAGACCTGCCCCAAGAGGTGGGCAGCCGGCGTTCTTGTAGTGTGGAGCTGGGGTCCAGAAGGGGCCAGGCTGTACGTGTCAGCCACAGCCGTTCTGGGGATGTCTCCGGGCATGAGGGGGCCAAGCGGGACCCTGTCAGAGGGGCTGCTGTGTGGGTCCACAAGCAGTGGGACCGGGGACCTGTAGAGGCTTCCGGCCAGGTCTGGGTCCCCCGCAAGCCAGCCAGAGCCCCCAACAGAATGGGGCTAACCTGGTCGCAGGGAGGGGCGGGCCACCGGAGGAGACAAGGGGATTGGGAGCCCGAAACCCCAGGAGTTGTTGGTTCCTCAGACCTCAGCCAGGTCTGGATCCCTAGGGAGAAGCCAGCCCCAGCTGGAGGGGGGCCTGGGGACGTCTGGGTGCACAAAGTGAGGGACCCTTCAGGGACTGGAATCATGTGGGTGTGGGCCAAAGTGACAAACTGTAATGAAGAGGAGGTGGAGGAAACCAGCGTTTGGACCTTTCGGAAGGAGGGCTCTAGAAAAGGCGGGCAAGGCGAAGGGGGGTATGGGGTATCTTAAGGGGTGCGTGGGGAATGTCAGGGGGGGCATGGGTTGGGGGAGGGAGACACCTCAGTCTTACGCCTGGGAGGGGGGTGGAAAGGCTCATACTAGGGGGAGAGAGTTAAGAGCAAGTGGGGTTCAGACGGAGAGGCTTTTCTAGGGGGGAGGGAGGCAGTTTGGGGGGGACAAAAGACACTCTGCCGGATTATTCCTGGGGTGGCAACACCCCAGTATCCCTTGAGAGAATCTGGACTGTGGCGGCAGTGGCTGCTGCTGCCTCCGCCACCGGGGGAGGGAACGGAGCTGAGTCGCCTTTGGCTGCACTGGTAAGTGGGGGTCCGGAGGCTCCCGGGGGACCGGGACAGACTGCACGCTGTTGCATGCCAGGGTAGGAGCCGGGGATGTGGCGGTTGGGCCGGCCGTGCTGATCCGAACAGATGAGTCTCCGGAGGAAAATGTGCATGCTTAGCGTGTGGCAAAAGGGGACAGGATTGGGGGGCTTCTGTCCTTTGGGTTTGGGGGTGCCACGTAAAAGGAGAGGAGAATGACTTGGGGTTGGAAGCTTGGGACCCTAACCCCCTAGTAGTGGCTCAGCCCAAGGATGTGACCCTTTGCCTCTTTTGGTGGGCCCCAGTTCTTCCTCCGGGGTGGGAGGGACCACTCCAGGCTGCTTTTACACGAGACCCCCTTGTTCACTAATCTCCTTGTGCTTAACGGCAAAACTGTGGTAGATATTTCAAATTTCCAGCAGCTACCATCAAACGTTTAGGAGCCAGCCCTGGACAGAACCGAGAAACCATTAACCTTCTCATACACCAGTCCCCAACTTTTTGGAGCTGGGATGCCAGCTGAGAATTATCCGAGGGGTCTGGGACTTCAAGCGAGAGCCCCTGTAAGCCTGCCAGTTTTGTTTGGTTAATGCATGCATCTTTAAGGCTGCACAAAATTGTAGGAGGCGATGCTGGCCTTATTGATGAAAATCCACAGTCCGGTTGGTTAATTACCTGTATTAGAACCAAGCAAAAAGTAGCACATTATGCTAGGAAATTAATTCTCCCAGTCTGGCTCGCCGCTGATTTTCAGGCTGGTGAGACACCAACGTCGATACAGGTTTCTCTTACTTTGAGAACAAAAAGGCCAGTTTGTCACTCTATTTTTCCCTGATCTCTGCCTCAGAAGGAACCTGTGTCAGTGTTCGAGTCAGTGTTTGAAAATCGACCAGGTTAATGCCCAGATGTGGCTGAGTTTCCTTGCCTTGCGCAGCCCTTCTGTGTGTCTTGAAACCGTCCCGCACTGGGCAAAGGCGGATTCAAGCCTGCCAAAACACCTCCTAGCCCCCATCTTTTGAGTTTGCAAAACTGCAGGCTGTGGGGGAACTGACACCATGTCCCTGCTATTTCCCACCCCTCCTCTTTTGCTCACCATCTAGCCTGCTGAAGACTCCTGTTGGATTCAAAAGCCTGCTATTCCATGCCGTGCTGCTTTTTGGTTGGTCCCAATGGAGGCATTTCCCTCCCTTGACTTAAAGCGTCATGTGCCCGTTGCTGACTGCCAGAGATAGGCTTGGCCATTTGTGTTCCTCCCCCACACTAGCTGGGGGGCGTGGCGTTTCAGAGAACAGGGAAACGTGCAGAGTGCCGGTTGGAGGGCTGTCGTACTGCTTTGGGGAAGCAGCAACAGCTCTGTCCAGCTCTTGTGAAAGCAGCCTTGGGAGTGAGGAAGGAGTAGAGCGATCTGGTCCCTGAAGGGTGGGTGTTGAGAGGGAGGCCGTGTCCTCACTGTGACGTGGGGTGAGGGGCCTGAACATAGGAGCGGGAGCCTGCTCCCATTGTTCCTCATTTCAGACATACAGCGGGAGGGGGGTTGTTTGGGGGCTTCCTTTCCTATCGTTCTTGGGTGAGGAGGGGTTGGGAGCGTCCCACCTGAGCAGCTGTCCCCGGCTAACCGACCTGTGTCTACAGGGGCTTCCGAGATGCAGGTGAGCCAGGGAACGGCGCTGTTCACCCTTGCCCTGTGGGCGCTCTGTGCGCCGGCGTGGAGCACGGAAGGCAAGCAGAAGCTTCAGATCGGAGTCAAGAAGCGGGTGGACAACTGCTCCGTCAAGTCCCGGAAGGGGGATGTGCTCCACATGCATTACACGGTGAGCGTTGCGGGCTGGGCGGAGCAACATTTTCCAGGCACCCCAAGACTTGGGGGGGGGCTGTGGGAGGGTTTCCCAGAGGCTTCTGGGGCCAAGGGGGGGGGAATGGTGGTGGTGGGGTGTCAACAGGAGCCAACTGCATCTGCGATTTGTTTCAGTTCCTTGTTAAGGATGGGGGTGGCTGAACCGCCCTAGAGCTCCACTGCTTAGACGCGGCTGCTGGTTTTGTGACTGGACCCGCTGTTTTTGAGAAAGCGTGGCTCATTTGCCTTCCCTTTTTCCGTTTCCGCCTTACAGGGAAAGCTGGAAGACGGGACAGAATTCGACAGCAGCCTGACCCGCGACCAGCCATTTATCTTCACCTTGGGGACTGGACAAGTCATCAAAGGCTGGGATCAGGGCCTGCTGGGGTAACTCCCACTTTTAGTGGGTGGGGTGAGGAGTGGCAACTCCTTCCACAGGGGGCTGCTGGCTTTGAAGCGTCGGGGGGGGGGGAGAGGGTAGGGGCTCGAGCTCAGTGGTGCTTTGCTCAATCTGTGAGAGCATCTCCAGGTCTGGAAGGGAAAGTCCCCTGCCTAAAATTGCTGCTGCCAGTCAGTGTAGGCAATGCTTAGATGGACTAAGGCAGGGGTGCACAACTTGGCAGTGGGTAGGGGCCGAAATGAATAGACTAAACTTCTTCGGGGCCGCAGATAGGTGTCGCGGGGGGCGTGGCAAGGAACCATGATGTCACTTCCTCAGGAAGTGATGTCACAGGGGGCGTGTCCATGAGCCAGAAAATCTCCGGAAATGCAACATATTAATAAATATGTAATGAGCCACCTGTGGCTCTTTAACATATAAAGTGCAGCTCTCGGAAATATGTTGGCTTCTTAATGCTTCTTAAATATTGTGGATCTCAAACATCTGAAGTTTATCGTATGTGGCTCTTACATGAAGCAAGTTTGGCCACCCCTGGTATATACCGTATATATACCCATCAATCATCATCATCATCAGGGCCTTCCCCTCTGAAACCTCACATGGCACGGAGGTTCCGTGTTGGGAAAAGTATTTCCTAACAAACTCTGTCTTGCACGTTCTGCAGCTCTCAAATGCATAACCGACCAGCAGAGGAAAAACGTGGCCACCCCGAAGTGAGGGTCCAACGGCCTGAAGAAGAGCTGAAGCATCACAGAATCGGCCGCCAGTTACCTCGGCGAGCTTAGATGTTCATTCACTCCTCCCAGAGCCTCTGCAGGGCTTTCAGCCAGAGCTCATGCTTAAGAAGAAATCCCAGGATTTCTTCTTTAGCAATTCACAGTCACGTTGCTTCCTAAGGAAGTCGCCATCATCATAGCAGCCCAACTTCCCCGGGGATCTACGTCATAACCGCTGTGCCAACACCAACTCCAGCACTTCTGTAATGCAGCTGGAAGCTTCGGAATCGTCCGCTCCTCGGACGATTCCGAAGCTTCCAGCCGCGTTACAGAAGCGCCGGAGTTATGGGAAGTGCTTGGCTAGAGCGGCCCAACAAAGAAGCGATGTTGCTGCTCTAGCCAGAAAACCTTTGGGGGCCACCAGAAAACCTTTGGAGGGCCGCATGCGGCCCCCGGGCCGCATGTTGTGCACCCCTGGACTAAGGCTTGACTCCACAGACAGCAGCATCCTGTCTTCAGAAGAACAGGAGCAGGGCTCCTCCAAAAGTAAAGCGCTGCGGGTTCCGCCTTCTCAGTTTCTTTTCTCCCGAGGATGTTGGAAGGCCCCCTATTGTTGCCTTGAGATCCTGAAAAACCTTAGTTGTATGTTGGTTGGTTAGAGCTAAGGCACTAGCCCTCATGAGTCAAGCAGGAAGGCTTTGTATTAAGTGGATAAGTGCATTCTGCTCTCTCTCTCTCTCTCTGGTCCTTCCAGGATGTGTGAGGGCGAGAAGCGGAAGCTGGTGATTCCTTCAGAGCTGGGTGAGAAGTCAAAACGTGTTTTGATTGGCAGGGGGAGGCAATAGTTGGGCTTGCTGCATCTGAGCCAGGCTCACGGGGGGGAGGGGTTGTGGCTGGCATTTCTCCCCCCCTGTATAGAACTCTCTTGTGATTTGTTGGTCTCTGGAGTGACTTTGCTTCTGTTCTCTCTGTTCACAGGTTACGGGGACCGGGGGGCACCGCCCAAAATTCCAGGTGAGACACACACACGCTCTCTTTCCTTTTGTGTAGCTGGGTCAGTCCCCCCTGTGGTTTTCGAACAGCAGACATGGGGTGGCTGAGTTTTGCGTGGATACCCCCTCCCTTGCATTGACATCACTGTCATAATTCTTCATCTGCCCCGCCCTGCTAGTATTTTGAATTTCTGGGAAAGGGCACGGGAGAGACCGAAAACGAGTGACCAGCTCAGCCCCATCGGACTTCCAGGGGTCCCCAGGAGTGGGGCAGGTGGGACTTGGTGCTTTATCCAATCCCACACTCAGCCCCCCCCCCCATTTCTCAATTTCTACCTCTCTCTGAATTCTTTTGTAGGTGGAGCGACGTTGATTTTTGAAGTCGAGCTGCTGAAGATCGAGCGGCGGCAAGAACTGTAGCGACATCACTTCAGGGGAGGGGGGCATGCGCAAGGGGAGGGAGGGGACTGCCGAACTGACTCGGGCTGTGTTGACATGGAGAATGGAATGGACCAAATAAAAGCACAGACCAGAGCCTTGCTGTGATTGTTGCAAGAACAGGATCTCTGGGCAAATCTGCTGTGGAGAAGAACAGGGAGGATGTGGGGCTCCTGGGTTCTAGGTTTGGGTCCCACATTCATTGGGGGGGGGGGCTGCTGTGCATACAAAAGGCCTCTGGTTGAATCCCTGACAGGTAGGACTGGGAAAGACCCCTTGTCTGAAACCCTGGGGAGATGCTGCCAGTCAGTGCTTGACAATGCTAAGCTTAGATGAGCCAAGCGTCTGACTTTGCCTGGTAGTGCTCTACTTGCTAAAAGAGCCAGCGCCTCCATTTTGGTTTTCTCTTGACAGGGGAAAGTCAGAGGGGGTGGGCTGGCCCGCTCCAACCTCGCCAAGCAAGAGATTCCCCCAAGAACCCTGCAGCTGCCAGAGATGCCACAGTGGGCCCTTAGTCCAGGCATCCGATTAGCAGCAACATGTCCCAGAATTCCCTGCAGCGGCACAAGGGGCTGTTTTTGTAGTTGGTGTTGTCTGCCTGTCCCAGCCCCACTGCGTATGGGGCCACGAAGCCAAGCAAGGGCCTGCAACAGAACGGGGGCCCAAGAATTCCACCGTGGTCGGCTGGCTACTTTAGGGAGAGAAGGGACTCAGTAGACGACGATAACGGCGGACGAGCTTGTTTGTGTTGCTGAATTTAAACCAAGATGAGGCATGTGGGGTGTGTGGCTGCCAAAAAGCCCCAGCACGGAGACCGCTGGAGTTCTGCCAGCATTGTCTGGTGTTAGCAGCGATGACAAATGGGCAGCAGAGATTTGCTTCCGGAAGCCGCTTCTTGTCCTGGGCCGAGCGATGGCCGGGTAGTCTCCTTTGCATGGCGGTCTTCACGCTCCCTTATTCAGCGACAGTTGTGTGTCCCGGGCTTCCACCCTCCAAAATAACCTTTTTGTGTCCATATGTTGCAACCGGCATAAATTATGTAAATCGAGTTAAATTTGCATCTGTGATATCACTATTCCTGCTAGGGCTGCGAAGGAACAAGAACTGTGCTTATTTGGCAGAGCGGTCCCACCCTCTGAACGCATTGCTCAGCGCCGGCGGCCCGCACCCACTTTCTACCACACACTTCCGAATCTGGTCTCTTAGCCCTGAGGACTAGAAAGCTGCTTGTTTTAATTGCAGCTGCGTAGTGCCTTGTGAGCGTGCAAAGTGCTTCACGTGTCTTGATGACCACAGCCCTGTAGGGTAAGCATCATTACCCCCAAACCACAGATGGGGAAGGCCGAGGCCATGATTTGGGGCCACCGAGTGAACTCCCGGCAGAGGCCAGACTCCAGGTGGGCTGATCCTGATTCTCAGCTCGGACTTTTAGGCACCGTGCTCCATCCGCTTTCTCTTTTCCACCCCCAAATTAAGGTGTTGGATTCTGCATCACAGCAGGGGCAATGGGGGGAATCTCCACATCCATAATTGCCCTAGTACTATTTTCTGTTGCTTGGCGTGCAAAAAAAAAAAAAGAGTGAAAACCGGGCTTTTCCCCCCTGCTTTCAATCCTGCGTACAGCGTGAATGGAGACACTTGATGACAGGTACCCTTGTGGGTGGCGAGAGGGGAAGCAGCTTACCCAGTTGGCACAGGCAGTAGGAGGCAGAAGGGGCTTGTGTGGGCACGCCAGCCTTTTCCCTAAGCACTGGAGCTGCCCCACCCTGGGAAGCGAGGGGTGTTTTGAAGCCGCCGCTGCCGCGCCTCCTTCCCTTTGCCCCCTCCCCTTCAGGACCTGTGCCAGCTCCCTCCCTCCTCTCCTAATAGGCACCTTGGTTGCGGAGAGCTGCCCAGGCGGAGGCCACAAAGGCCCGGGAGCCACGTGGAAAAGAGCAGGCCAGGGCGGGCAGCTTGCAAAACGAACGCCTGGTGACTTCAGGCAGGAAACACGAAGCCCGATTAGTTCCAGGCCCCAGAAGACATTCTTTCCACGCTGAGTTCAGCCCGGCAGCCACAGACGAGGGGAGGGGAAACAACACCTCCCGCGGGATGCTGCTTGCCGCGTTGCTAACGGTGGGACCTGCGCTGAGCAGCTGCTCTGGCTGCGTTTGCGCCGCAGGGAGGGGGTGGCTGGCAGCGCCTGGCTTCTCCCCACAGCGGAGCTGCCTAGCCCAGCACTCCTTGGCCCCACTGCAAGAGGGACCACCTCGCCCTGCCCTGCCTGGCCTCAGCCCACCAGATGTGGAGCGGTAGGGCTGCGTAGGGGTGGTCAGGCCTGTCAAAACAGCTGCAGGTCAGGCAAGGGGGGCGTGAGCAGGAGGCTGAGGAGCCCTAAGGTGACTCAAGCCAGAATACCCAATCCCTCGTTCACTAGGAAGGTTAAGAGCCCTGCTGCATCAGGACCCAAGTTCCAGTACCCTCTTGGGCCAAGTAGGGAAAGCCTACAAGCGGCAGGGGGGCTTGCAGCAAACAGCTGGCTCGCTCTGGAGGAAGGAAGACATCAGACGCGGGAGCCCTCCACTTTCTTTCAGCAGAACTCTGTGTGTTCTTAGCTGTGAAAATGACCAATGGAACCTCCATGGACAGGGGTGATCTATCTCAGAGGGGTAGCTGTTGCAGCCAAAGGCAACAGTGAGTATTACAAAGCCCAAAGTTTCATCCACTTAGACCATGTGGGAGAACTGTTAGTATGAACCTTAAGGTCCCAGTTCTTACTCCAGAAACCTGGGAAGAAGCTACCCCCTACACTGAGCAGGGGGTGGACTAGATGACCCCCCCAGCTCCCTTCCCTTTAACATTCTATGATTCTACCTTTATAAGCAGCCTGGTTGGGTACATAACAGGGTCCGTGAACTGCGTTGTCTTTTTCAGTGAACAGAGCTGCGTGCTCTCACCAAAACCGCCCCCCCTGTGTTCAAAACATCTTTATTAAATTTATATAAAAACACAATAATTACAAAACAAAACCCAAGAGCCTACTATTTTTCCCCCTCCCCGGGAGAAAAATGTTCCTCTCCTTACTCCCATGCTCACAGGTGGAGGGGGGGGCGCAGGTTGATATTGCTAAAACAGGTGTCCGGATGGTTTTGATTATCAGAGCATCCCCCCAAAAGGAGGGTCTCCCCTCTCTCACAGGGGGGCAGTAACGGATTCCTCCACCAGCCTCCCAGTCCACTGCAAAAGCACCCCCTTCCCTCAGACCGAGAATAGCCAGAGTTTGAGCACAAAAACCTCTCCCAAGAGGAAGGAGGGTAGCGCCGGGAGATGCCAGCTAGCGTTCATTTCTTCTGGGGAGTGCTTAATTTCTGCATTCCACGGATCTTATCTAGCAAGTCTGCCACAAATACCTAGAGAGGGAAAACAGAAGACAAAGGGGGGGGGGGGAAGGAAAGGGAGGCGTCTGTCAAGAGGCAGCGACACTTCCAGATCCAAAAACCACAGCTTTAAAGGCTACCGCACCAGCTCTCCGGCGACCGTCCTTGCTTAGACTCACAGCGACAGATAATTTTTAAAAATGGCTCTCCCATAGAAGATGCCCACTAGCTCAGACAGTTAAAAAAAAAAAAGCGCATACTGTACAGGGGGGAGGGTGGGCAAGATGATCAACCCTCCTGCCCCCCCTGCCCAGAGCTGTCTGAGAGAGATCGTCTGGTGAGGCCGACCCTGCCTAGTAGCAGTGATGGTTTGATGGAACCTCCATGTACAAGGTCAGTCTACCCCAGGGCAGAAGCTACTGGGGACAGATAATGGGAAAGAAGTTTACAAAAACAACATCGGTGACCTCCATTTCCTGGTGCTGAGCTTCCTAGAGTCACCTGGCTACTGTTGGGAACAGTCTGTTTCAGCAGTGCTTTATTAGCTGCGATAGCTCAAACCTCCTCAGTCAGGGGCAGCGTACCTCAGATATTGGGGGCAAAGAGCAAGGGAAAGCTATTCCTGGAAGCGGCTGCAGAGTGAGGTGGACTTTTGGACCCAGGTGGCAGAGCAGTTATGGACTCGCAGCCCCAGGATTGCAAAGTGAAGGGTTCACGTCCTTGTTTTGGGGGACCCACTCCCCGTATGGAGGGCCCACTCCTCAAGCAGGCCAGGACTGGGGGCAGCCAAGGGGCAGCAGATGCATCCCTAGCAGACAGGTGATGAAGCGGGAGGTCACTCCACTCCCTGCTGTGGGAGAAGGAACCAGAGAGGGGAAACCACCTGCTGTTTCTCTGTCTTCCCAGGCAAGCAGCTGCCGGGCAGGGAGGTCGGGACTTTGGCCAGCCGCCTCCCTGGGAGCAAGTGTTTGCCGGGAAAGGGGGCCGGGAGGATCAAGGGCCGGGCCCAGCAGGCAAAACACTCACCTCTGTGGGCTTGTAACAGTCGACCAGGAGTTCCTAGTGAGGAGAGAGAGAGAGAGAGAGGCCAATTCAGACACCCGGTTCACCTCTCCGATGTTTGGAACACCCACCTTTTAAAAGAGCACTCCCTGCTCTTGCAGGCCCTCCCCCCCCCAAAAAAAACCACTGCGGTCCATAACTCAGTGGTAGAGCTCATGCTATGTGTGCAGGTTCAACAGCAGCATCTCCAGGCAGAGGCGTATCAGGAGCAGATGCTTCCTGAAGCACCGCTTGCTGATATGCCGCCCCAAAGGGGCGCCGCCACCCCCTGTATGGGGCGGCCCCGCTCCGAGGGGGGGGCGACCCGGCTTACCGGGGCGCTCCGAGGCCTTCTCCCCCTGCCTCGGAGCCGGAGAAAGCCCCGGAGCGTCCACCACGACCGGTGGACAGGGCTTTCTGAAGGCGGTGCGCTATTTATCCTTTTTTGCACATGCGCAGAACGTTTACGTAACGTAAACATTCTGCGCATGTGCAAAAAGATAAATAGCGCGCCGCCTTCAGAAAGCCCTGTCCACCGGTCGTGGTGGACGCTCCGGGGCTTTCTCCGGCTCCGAGGCAGGGGGAGAAGGCCTCGGAGCGCCCGCCTGCGTCACCGGACGGGCGGGCGGGTGGGCGGGCGCTCGCTCTGTGGAAAGACTGGAGCGAGCGGAGCAGCGCTGCGCGGTGCCGCCCGGAGCCGCTGCTCCGCTCGCTCCAGTCTTTCCAGGCCTCTGTCTCCAGGTAGAGGCGGGAAAGAGCCCTTGTTAGAAAACCTGGAGAGGTGCTGCCAGCTGGTGCTTGCCAATGTAGCACTGGATGCTGCCAGCCTGTGCTGAGCTAGTTCCAACAAGGGTCTGGCTCTGTAGGAAGCCGCTTCCTCGAATGCTACAGCGTCTGGAGTGCCTGCCAAGCAAGGACGCTGGCCAGGCTGCAGAGAGGGGACAGGCACACTCACACCCAATCCATTTCCTCTGCCCCTACCTTCACTCGGGCACTCCGGGACTCGTCACTCTCCATGTCCAGTAGCTCGTCAACATCTATTTCCAGTTCCGGAATCTCTTCTTCCTGTGGGAGGAGAGGACAAAACCACACAAAGATCCATTTAGAGAGCTGGTGTGGTATAGTACAGTAATGAGAACCTTGGACTCAAGTTCAAATCTCTGTTCAGCCATGAGGCTTATGGGGTGACCCTTGGCTGGCCGGTTGGTTGGTCTCTCTCTCTCTCTCTCTCTCTGCTTAACCGACCCCACGAGGCCGTGGCGAGGATAAAATAGGAGAGTCTTTGTACAATAGGATGCTATTTTGTATGATATGGTTTTATATGAAATAATAGGAGGTCATTGGAGGAAAGGCGGAATTAAAATTATATACCTAGATTTATGTATATAAATATGAGTGGAAGGTGGGAATGAATCTGTACTACACTCTCCCCCCCCCCTAATTTTCCCACTTTGGGGGCCAGTGCGTGGGGAGGGAATTATTCACCCCACAAGGAAACAGCACCCCCTCAAATGGTACAATGAGGAATGGGACGCAGTGCAGATCCTTTGAGTCGGCCCCCTTCTGCTATGGGGGGGATGTTTTGGCTCATTGCAGGGGCAGGAAAGTGGATGTGGGGCTTGGTGAATCTAAGGGCCACCCCTGACCTTTTCCCCTGTAAGCTGAGCACTGGTGGGGTGTTTTGTAAAGGGCAGTGGAAAGAGAAGATGGGGTGTTGGGTGGCTCCTTCTCCCTGCCTTGGCAAGGACAGAGATCGGCTGGAGACTTGTGTGTCCGATGCCCAGAATTGTGACCCAGCTCCACCAAACCTGCTGAGGTAGCTGGCTTTGATGGGCCTTGGCCAAATATACAGCAATTATTTGCACACTGCTAGGGAGGCAAGCTCATCAAAAGGGGGCAGGGAAGCGATATATTTCCAAGGAGCAACTCGGGTCTAACCCATTTCCCCCCTCCCACAGGCACAGAAAGTCAAGTGGGAGGGGGCTAACCTTATTTCTTCTCCCATCCCTATGAATCGTAACAAGCCCAGCCAGGCCTCCATCCTCAGACTTCATTCATCAACCCTCTAGGCCAGGACTATACTACCTCTGTGGCTTGGGCTTCTCCTGCAATGGAATGGAGGTGGTAGAGCAGACCGTATCACTTCAGGCAGCAGGGGAGAAGTGCTGTTTAAAACATTACCCCATGGGTTTTTTAAAGAATGAAAAATACCCAACAATCCCACGCGAGGAAAAAGCTAGCACGCAGGTTCTCCCTCCAGTCCTAGATTTCTACTTGCAGGAAATTGTGAACATTATGCAGTGTTATGCAGAGGAGGGAGTGTTGACTTGTAAGAGGCATTCCCCCTTCACCCTCACGCGCAGAGGAGGGAATGCCCCCTTGGAACGCCATCTTAGAAGAAGCATCCCCCTTTCATTCATGTGCGGAGGAAGCAGCATCCCCCCTCCTCTCCCACACAGAGGGAATGCTTCATCTAAGACAGGACCCGATGAGCCACACGTGGGTGTCCTCGAAGAACTGAGTCTCCCCCCCCCCCTTCAGGACTACGGTTTCTGCACATAAAAACAGATGCACGTTTAATCAATGCAATTTGTTGATGGTGCTCTCTTTAACGGGGTTCTGCCCTGCCCAACCCCGCTTGGCGTGATCTCGTGCAATGCATTCTGGGAATTGCCCCGACCGGTTTCTCTCCCTCGCCCTATATTAACCTTGCATCACTTGAGCTTTGTTCCAGCAGCACAGCCTGTTAACAAGGAAAGCATTGAGGGATATTAAGGAGAATTAACAAAGGAGGTAAGTTTTTGCAGCGAAACAGGGACGAAGGTAATCGGGTCATTTGCAAACACACAAGAACGGCAGTTATGAATTTCCTGGCTAATAGTCAACTCGCATGTTTGGACAGGAAGTGGCAGAAGGTGCCGTAACCTCCGCTAAGCTTCCAGCATCCGTCACCAGCTACTTACAGAGTTTTGCCTGTCCCATTAGCCTGCTCAGACACAAGATCCCATATGGCCTAAGAAATCCAACCTCCCCCCCACTCATCATCACACACACCCTGCCTGGGGCTGGCTGGCAGACTGCCAGATGGCAGTAGGGTGGGGTTGGGGCAGGGGGGAAAGAGAGAAGGGGATTGAAGAAAGTGGATATGGCCACTGCAGTCTGGCAGAGACAGAATCAAGACTCAGTCTTGGGTTCGAATCATGTGTAAAGCCACCAGGCGGCCAAAGAGGGGGTGTGGCTACTTCTCTCGGCCCCCACAGGGATGAATGGGTGAAGAGAACGTAGCATGCTTCTTCCTCTTGTCCCCCCCCCTAAAATAATCTCATTCTGCCTGAAGCTTTAGGCACAAGAATCCGACAGAGTTGAAGACAGAAAATGGAACAAAACCCCATATATTAGGACAGCTGCTCCTCTCCAGAGACAGCTGCATATGCCTATGCCGCTGAAAATTCTCAAGGAAGACGCCCCGTGGAGTTAAGAGTGCAGGGACAGACCACCCCCACCCCCTGCCCAAACCAGTCTCTTTGCAAACACTACAATGGCAGAGGAAATTTTACAGGGATCCTGTTTCCCACCCCTTCCTCTCTGGGGGATGGGGTAAGACTAGCGGGAGGGAGGGGTTAGAAGAGGAGTTTTCCCAACATGTGCTCCTCACGGGGCCGCTCAGGCCCAGCTAGAAGGGCAGTGTACCAATGACCTTAAGTGACCTTCAGCGCCAGCCAGCGAAAGAATAATGCCCCCCCATCCCTCTGTCTGTCTAGGGGTTGGGGGGGAGGGCAGAAGTAGGAATGGGGAGAAGTTCCTCCTGGTGTTATCAGCTTTTGGAATTAGGGTGGGGGGAGAGGGGGAAGTGAAAACCAGTGGGAAGCCACAAGGCGTTTGCTGGGTGGGGGGCTGATTCCCCAGTGGGCACCCCATATCTGGCACATGGAGAGAGAAAGACTGAATAGGATACAGGTGGGCAAAGACTGATGCCCAGGTGTGCCAGCCCCATAAGATGAGGGGCACTCTGCAGGGCATGACATTCGGTCACAGGCTCTTGGGGGGGTTCAGACAAGGGGGGGCTTTTCCATCCCTAGGAGATGCTCACAGGGGTGGACTGAAGGACCCCTGTCCGATTTCAGGAGGGGTTTGGTGGAGAGATGAGGGGTGCCATGGAGGGGTAGCAGGGTACTTGGCGTGGGAGGGGCCCAAAAGCAGAGCCCCCCCCCCAATAAGCAAGATGTCTATGCAGGCACCACAAGAATCTCTGGGTCCCAAGGGAGCCTTGGGACAAGCAGATCCATCTGGGATGCAGGAAGCAGCTTCAGTCTAAATTCAAAAGGGACCACTTCCTTATTGGCACAAATGTGAGGCAAAGCGTTCCTTGGGCAGGCTACAAGTCCTCATTGTCGTCTGGGATTTCACAAGAGGCAATGACAAAGGCGCAGAAGCGGAGGGGTGGGCATACCTGGCCAGCCACTCCCAAGCTGGGGCTGCATGCAGAAGCGGGGGGGGGGGGTTGGGGAAGCTGTAGATAATGAAGGCACATGGAGGGGGGGCCGGAAGGGGCGTGTAGGGGTGGTGATGACCAGCAAGGGACTTGGGAAGCCAGCTATCTATACATATGAGAGGGGGCATCCAGCAGGAGGGGTCTGGATTTATACAGGGTCCTGTAGACCTGGAGTATGCCCCCCCCCTGATATATGGAGGAAATAAGGGCAGCCAATGGGGGTTGGAGTGTATGGGGAGTGGTGGGACTTTGCATTCAACACTGTCGTTCTGCGGGTGAATCGTTTTCTTGTACCCTCCAGATGAGAAAGTATACATTTTTTTTAAGTGAGAAAGCACTTCATGTGGGGTGTACAGAGGAAGGAGTGTCTGCCGTGGGGTCCCTCCCCCTCTCAATATAGAAAATTGTAAGCTCCTTGCGGGCAGGGACCTGCAACATTCATGATTTGAGATTGTATTACCTGTGCAAAAGGAATAAGATGGGGGGGGAGATATATAGGTCCCTAGGCAGCCTTATGGCTGGATTTTAGGGCCATAGGTCAAAGAGGCAGTTTCTGGGGGGGAGGGGGAGCTAGGCTGTTGGGGGGGGCTAGGGGCTGAGGGGCAGGAGGAGAGCAATGAGGAAAGGGGGGTTAGTTACCTGGCAATCATAGAGGACGGTCAGCTGCTCCAGGATCCATTCCTCCAAGTGGAGCCTCTTACGGAGTTCTTTGCGATCATATTTCACCGTGACTCTGCCCTGGCGCCGCACCGGGCCCTCCTCTTCCTCCGTGCCAGTTTCTCCCGCTGGGGGGCTCTGGAAATACACCCGGGGCCCCGTCCCCCCAGCCGCCGCCGTGCTGCTCTCCGGGCTGCAAGGCGCCGCCATTCGAACCGAATCGACTCCGGAGCGCAAATGCCCCCCCCCCAAAAAAAACAAGGCAACAAAAGAAAGAGAAGCGACTCCGCTTTCTCGCCGAGCTGCTCGGCTCTCCTCCTCACGTGCGCTCGGAAACCGGATCCGCCCCGATTGGGTCCCCAAGAAAGCGGCACCAGAACCAGATCCGCTTCGGTTGGCGCTCTTGTCCTCCAGCGGCTAGCTCCTTGGTCCTTCCCTCCGGGAGGCGGGCGCTTCTCCGGCTGGTCTGTCCCGAACCGGCACCAGAACCAAAGCGCAGGACCACGTGTGAACCGAGCCGGCAAGTAGGATTGAAACTGGGGGGACTGGCTCCCCTTTCGCTCCCCTTGCCCAGATCCACGTGCAACTGACTTCGAACCCGGATCTCCTCTTGCTTCAGAAATCCCAAGGCTCGGCTCCGAATCAGAACCACCCAAACTCCTCCTCTTCTTTTCTTTCTTTTGCCTCCTCCCTACTTGCAACACTGCAAACCGGTTTCGCTCTCCGCCCAAATCCTTCCTCCGGGCGCAGTTGCTTCACTTCGTTCCCAAAGCCAGACCGATCCTGGTTCCGATCCGCCTGCCTGGGCTCCCCCTTCCACGACAGCCCCTTTGTCCCGCTGCTGCTAGAGCTGCTGCTGCTGCTGCTGCTGCCACCGCCGGTGCCGCCGGCTCCGTCTCCCTCCCCCACCCCGCCCCCTTAAAGGGGCCGCACGTCTGTACCTCCCCCCACTGGCCCCAGACCTCTGTCGGCCTCCCCCCCCATCTGCCAGCCTGTCCAGTATATTATATACTCCTATATTTGCCTCTATTGCATTTTTTCCCCTTCTAGCAAATGTATTTCCTCTTTTCTCCATTCTCCTCCCCACCATCACCATTTATTCCTTATCAAAAGGATGTTGCCAGCTGCTGCCTGCTCTCTTTCCCGTCCCCTCCCCGCAATATACCGGCTGTCTGGTTGACTTATCCAAAAGAGAGAGGGGGGAAAGTTATAGTCTGTGTGAATTACCTTCATTTAGTCTATTTTTTCGATTTATAGATGTCGAGCCATGTCACACTGTCTCACGCTTGTTGTGTTAATCCTATACTTCCTAGAGATATATATTTATGTAATAGAAATGTGTGTGTGTGTGTGTGTGTGTGTGAGAGAGAGAGAGAGAGAGAGAGACTCACACGATGCGTGTACTGTGCATGTACACACACACACGTTTCACTACTGAGCTCATGTCCTACGCACGTCTACTCAGAGGTAAGACCCGTTGAGTTCAATGGAGCTTACTCCCAGGTAAACATGCATTAGGATCGCAGCCTTTTGTTTGCCACAAGGCTAGGCACCCGTCCCTTACGTGTGAGTAAGCCCTGCTGAACACAGTGGGGCTTCCTTCTTCTTCCTTCTACAAATTCCTTCTGGATTTGTAGCCCACTTTTGGGATCCTCAAGTTATAGATACCTAAAATTAATAAATAGCTTCCAATAATAATGCGCCGAAATGATTTATATCAGCGCCATCTGTGTATATGGTGCTTTAGCAAAGAGGGAAGTGGCAAGCCTCTGCAAACGGAAGCATGTGGTTTTTATTTTTTTCTAGGTAGCCTTTGTGTGTTGATTTGGAAAGAAGTTGGATTGTGTTTTGCAGGGCCTTGCTCCCAGGTAAGGAGGCCTGTGATGTGATTGCAGCCTTTAACTTGGTGATGACGGGGTGTGTGTGTGTGTGTGTGTGTGTGTGTGTGTGTGTGTGTGTGTGTGTGAGAGAGAGAGCCCACCCACACACACACACACACTTAACTCAAACCCACTTGTTTTAATGGAGGCTTATTTAAGCCCTTTCCAGTTAACTTAAGGGGTGGTGGGTTTTTCTGCAAACTCCCCTCTCCATGTCTCTTCCCCCTCCAGCTGCGTGTCCCTTCCCTTCTTCTCCACTTTGTGGCCTGCGGAAAAGAGATGTATAGCCAGTTTAAAACAGATTTCCAAATCTGGAGAGGGCAAAGGTCCAGGAAGGGGGCTGAGAAGGGAAGGAGTGGAGAGAGAAAGATCTGTATTTTGAAAAGAAAAAAAAAAACACAAATGTAGGCCACAGACAGGACACGTTGCCTGTCTCCTACTGAGCTGCAAATGCGCCTGCTTCTGGGGAGGAGGCCTGCGCTGAGGATATCTGTCCTCCTTGGTGTAGATTTGTGCAGAACTGTTTTTAATCCAGATTAGTTACTCCGGATAATCATCCCCTGATGGGGTGTCGCTTGACGGGGTGTCTGGATCTTAACTCCAGGCAGACGGACCGTCCTTGTGATCTAAAATTAAGCACTGATCTGTGCAAATTTAATTGCTCTGTTCTGCTCTGTAGCATTTATTCTCCTGAAGCTGCTTCTGTGCCTCTGACACAGGCAGATATCCAGCAGGCAGATATCCTCTGGAAGGCAGATGCAACGATGGTTAACCTGCTGGATTTCTGACTGTTGCACAGTTGTTGGGAGACATAGAAACCCTCCAGAGAAAGAAGTGGCCATTTTACGTTGTCAAAATGCAGGAGTTGAGAAGAGCAAAACCCACAGCCTGCAGGATCACCTTTCTCCGTGGTAGTGGAATGTGCAAATGGACAGCAGACTCTCACCAAGTGTGAAAATTGCCGTCTGTCCGTCCCCACCATTTGTGTAATTAGTTTGGGGATGATGGGAGAAAGTGGCCTACTGTAGGCCAAAAGATGTCTATGACTTTAAGATACAGGCTCGTTGCAGGAGGAGAGCGCAAGGAGGGGGGCGGACACGTGGTTTGGGCCCCAACAGAAGTCCGATTCAGCCACTTCCTGCCAGGGAGGAGAAAAGCGAGAGCAGCTGCGAGGAGCGCTTTGAACAGAGGAAGGCTGAGTTGGCTGATTTAGCCCAGGCGGGCAGCCGTCCTTCAGCCTCGCAAGCAGAAATGGCTGGTTACCCGAGACCCTTTGACTGGACAGGCCCAAAACGAAAAGTGGGTCGTCTCGCAATATGCAAACCACACACTTTACTCCTGACTCCTCCTTGGCAATGGACACAGAGCCTGCCTGCCCCTTTTGCAAACCCTGCTGGCTGACTTCCGAAGAAGCCTGTTTGGGCAACACCCAACCTCCTTCCTTAGCAGACCCTTAGCAACGGATCGATAGTTTCTAAATGTGACATATCTCATTTTCTACAGCCCCTAACTCTGAAAAGGGGAATCAGGGTGCCTGGATTGTGTCCATTTTCCTGACACTCTGTTCTTTCCCCCTCCCCTTCTGCTGTCATTTCTCTTGTGTCTAGCTAGATTGTAAGCCCATAGTAGGCAGGGACTCATCCTCTTGTACTGAAATACGCACATCTTCTTCCCCTGTTTATCCTTGCCTCCATTCCCCTTCCTTTGTTGTTTCCCTTGTGTGTGTATAGATTGTAAGCACTTTGGGGCAGGGTCCTGTCCTCTTGTTCTGTGTAAAGCAATTGATCTATATTATTATTATTTATTTTTCACCTCGCTCGGTGCTGGCTACTCTGACTGACTCCCCAGAGCATTTGGTGGAGGGAGATCCTTCCCAGTAAGGGAAAACCCTTTAAGTGGGAGAGGCTACCCTGTGGACGCGAGCCATGTGTCATCCTCTGAGCTTCCATAGGAAGTTGTTGTCAGAACGGATCTTGTACCCTTGCTGCTGCTTCTGTGTAACAGGTGAAGTCCTCCTGCCTTTTTGGTGCCTTGCTGTTTTATTTTGGATGAACGATGGTCAGGCTCACCGTCAACTTGGTCTGAAACTGGGCAAGAGTGTGGCCTAGTGGGTAGAGCGAAGGGGTGTACGAGGACCAGCATTTCTGGGTCATTTTGCTTCCTCTTGGAGCGGGTGCGGTAGGAAGCTGGAGTCAGGATTTGTTCCCAGCGCGACTGAAATATAACAACATGAACCTCTGTTGGTTTTCCAGGCAGATGTTCCAGAGAGGTTGGCAGCTGTGGAAGGGCAGAACTGAAGGAAGACTTCCAAATCCAGCTGGGTTTGCAAAATGAGCCTGGAGGTTTCGAAGCGCCTTTGTGGGTGCTTTCGAGATTTTTTTTTTGGTGTGAGTTTTCCTGGAGGACATTTCGGGCCACGGCAAACCTGTTCGGCTCTAAGGCGTGACGGTGATGCGCCCTGCAGTTTGCGCTGGAACTGATGTGTCTCCTCCACTAGGATTTGGCACTCTGGAGGGCGAACAAGAAGCCATGCCTGCCTGGCGTGCCACAACAAAAGACCCACCTCCTTTAGTGTGTGCGGCGGCAGCAGCAGCGGCAGGAACCTCATCTGATAACTCCCCCTTCAGGCTCCATGGAGAAGTGGTTTGGGGAAAAAGGACAAAGGGGATCCACCCAGAAAGCCAGAACACACCTTGCAGCTTCCTCAAAAGGTTAAACCGGGTTCTCTGGAGGCCTGCTTGCAACATACAGAGATGAGTACACCTCTGAACATGCGCAGAGTGGCCTCCTTTCACCCCTGTGTCATAGAGTTGCCTGTTTTATTTCCTGGCACAGCTTCTTCTTTGCCTTTAACAGCCTCTCCAACAGTGACGGTGAGACTATTTAGGACTGCTGTGATGATGAGGGAAAGCCTCCCTGCAGCTGGGGAGGTCCTGCAGATGAGTGGTTAGAGCCCCTGGTTTGAATGCAGGCGGTGGCTGGTTCAATCCCACCGGGGAGGTCAGAGAAAGATTCCCTCCTGCCAGTCGGTGTAGGGCACTGCTCAGTTTTGCAGGAACCCGTTTTGGGGAGTCTCGCTCCTGCCCCCAGAGAGAGGAGCTGTACAAAAGAGGGGGCGGCTTGGCCCACAGTTGGGCTTTGCTCTGCCTCCTCTGTCAGATGTTGCCAGCTCTGCATCTTGCCCGCTGTTATGCCACCGCCCCAGCCATCTCCACTTCTAGCAGCGCCTCCAGGCCAGGCAGGGCAGTGCCACGTGGTTAACGTGGTTGGGAGGCCAAATGCCACTGCTTGAAAAAAACCATGAGGTGGATGAAGGCGCTGACTCCCTGCAGCTTCACACCTGCTATATCTTGACCTGTTTATAGAGCTGTCGAAGGGGTCTTGTATTTTGAATACATTTTTAATTGCTGCAAAATACCCTTACAGTGCTATCCTTTTTACAGGTGGGAAACCGAGGCAGGGAAAAAGTGACTTTCCCAAGGCTACATCTGTGGCAGGACTTGAACACGAGCCTTTAGGATCCATCCAGGCCTCACCAGCCAATGCTCCACGCTGGCAATTCTCTCTCCCCACCCACACCAGTTACATATATGTAGGAAAAAAACCATTTATCCAAATGTATTAGCCACTTTTTCTCACTTTTCAAAAAAATAATAATATCCAGGCCTCTTCTGTTGCCTGGGCTGTGTTATATATATATTTGGTGCTTAAAAATAAAGAAATCAAAATTCTGCACCGTTTAATCCAGATTCTGCGCTCTGCTTTCTTTATGCAAATGAAGCAAACAGACAGACATTTGTTTATACAGCAACATAAATTCTGCTAGCCCTGGAGAAATGAAAAGAACTCTCTCTGCCCCCTCCTCTTCTTACTCACCACTGAGAATTTGGCTGAACCTCCCTCTGGCTTCGGAGATTCCACCGGATGTTGCCCACACCTTCAGGCATAGTTTTGAAACCATGAGGTCTAGAAACTTGGATTTTCCTGCTGCTGAATTCTGTATCCGCTGCCAAGCCCTGCGATTTTCCTTCACGTGTGGAGAATGGTAGCTAACGCACAGCCCCGGCTGTGATCTCATTTTTCTTTCCCCTGCCTGTGTAATCCTGCTTGCAAACTGCTTTAGCCAACCTCACTGTAAAAAGCCTTATCTTACCTGCAGCCCTCTACACCTGCCACTAGATGGCGAGGTCTCCCCATGACCACAGCTAGCAACAGGTAATAACTTGAAGCGAGACTGCAACTTTGAGATGTGGGGAAAAAAGGCACTAGCCCTGCTCCTGGGTAAGGCTTCGTTTTGGCAAGAGAGTCATTTGCTTTCTCCATGGGTACCTAGGCTCCACGCCTCTTTGAGAATGTGTGTATCTCAGAGCCTGTTCTGTGGTTCCTCCCCACCCAAACATTGTTCAGCTAAGCCCATCTGATTCCAAAATACACATGTACTTGGATCTGGGTCACTTCCCCATTCACATCGCATGTCCCGATTCCCAACTCTTAAAGCTTTCCTTGCAAACGCTGCAGAGAGGTGAGAGCCTGCCTTAGATTTGCACATGGGGTTGCTGTAAAAGGTATCTCCTAAGCTGGTTTTGGCTATGGATTGGGAGCCCGTGGCAAGGCTGGCTCAAGGCCTACTAGCGCCAGAGGCAGTGTGCCAAATGTGCCTCCCCCTTCCCTGGTGATGTACCAGCCTTTGCTCCTTGCACTCCCCCTGGACTGGGAAAGGAAGAAGGGGGACAGAGCAGAAGAGGAAACGTGAAGGAAAGGAGAGTGGTGGGCTAGAGCGTCAGAAGAAGTGCTCCTCTCTCCTCTTTCTTTTTCAATCCAGAGAGGAGAAGGAGCAGTGGAGGCGAATGGGCAAACAGAGATGGGTGCCCCCTGTGCATCTCCTGCCTGAGGCAACCACCTCAGTTGGCCTCATGGATGGGCCGGCCTGGCCCTGGCATGTGGGTTTCAAGAGGAGCTAGTTAGATATAGTGATTACAGTGTTGGACTAAGACCGAGGATTTCTGTCTCAGTGAATGGGGTGAATCTGTGGTGGCTGACCTGTCCTACGAGGTTCAAAGGTTTGGCCCAGCCAGACAGGCTCTCTTACAGGTGTGGGCACTCCCTTAATCACGAAGCTGGGCCCCTCTTCATCTCCCACAGGGTTGTTGTCAGGATAAAATGCGGAGGGGGCAATATATACTGATATCCTTGGAGGAAAGGTGGGGGCTCTGGAAATTTGGAGGCCACGAAACACACAGCAGCCAACATCCATTGGGAAATGTGCCAGACTTCAAAACATTTTTCCAAGTCTCAATGGCGCCCCCCCCCCCAGATCTTCCCTAGTGGATGCCGACCTGCGTCGTTTTTTTGTTTTTAAATTTCTCTTCTTTTCAACGGCAATTTAATTTAGCATCCACTCCTGCTAGTGCACCAGTGTCAAGCCAAAAAAAGACAGATTAGGAGTCTTGGGAGCAAACGTTACCCATCTTGTCTGACTAGAATAAACTCCCCGTTAATAAACCGAGGTTGGGGATGGGAGGCCTGCTTTTTTCACCATAAAAGGAGCTGGAGTCTAAAATATCGCCCCTTGAACGATCGTGGGAGTAAAGAAACTTGTTTGTATGATAAAAAAAATATATATTTGTATATATCTACTGGGTGTGTTGTAGATGAGACTGACCCACGGACATTTTTGTACTTTTTCCCACATGACCCATTCCTAAAAGCACCGTGGAGCATCCGTTTTGTGTTCTTTGTGTCCACATGTGAACATGGGATAGAAAACCACTCGTGGAATCCAATGATCTTTTCACCAACCAGCTGGCATCGCCAACACTGACTGGCAGTGGTTCTCCGGGTTTTTAAGTGGGCTTCTTTCCCAACCCTACCTGAAGATGCTGCCCGGGGTTGAGCCTTGCACCTTCTGCATGCAAATCTGGGGCTCAATCAGTGACCTACAGATGCTTCTAATGAACACATGAAGCTGCCATACTGAGTCAGACCCTTGGTCCCTCTGGCTCAGTATTGTCAAGCACTGACTGGCAGCAGCTGTCCAGGATTTCAGACCGAGGTCTTTCCCAGCCCTACTTGAAGGAGTAAACCTGGGGCTTCCTGCCACTGAGCTACCACCCCTTGCCAAACTCAGGGGTAAGAGAAGCAGCAGAGCCCTATGTTGATACTGGCTATACAAGGCACCAAAGCCTTGCCCCTTACCACTGAAGATCCAGCTTCCCTTTTGTCTTCTAAAATTTGCAACCTCACCCCCCTCCCCATTATATTATATTTTCATTGTGCTAACAGCAGGCCCCATTATATTTTCATTGTGCTAACAGCAGGCTTTTAGAGACAAAAAAACAAAACACCCCAGTCTTCTGCCCCAAGAAGCTTACAATCTACATTTAGACAATGGAGGACAGGCAAGGCTAACAGGCAATGGCATATAAGCAAATGCAAGCTTCGTATAACTACTAGCCTTTCTGTTGGTGCAGAAGCATTTCTGATACCTTAAAAACCTGAGTGGTTTCATTTAGTGGAAGTCACTGGGAATTTATTCTGGAAGCAAAGGTGCTTGGGCATGTGAACCGGAGGGTCTGGTTCCAGATCCAAGTCCCTTCACTCCTTGGGTCACCATAGCAGTTGTCCAGAAGAGGGAGCCACTGGTGTGACATCTGCTGCACTTGGGTGCCGCCAATGCAGCTGGCCAGATGGAGGTACTGCAACTTGCTAACTCGGAGGTATCCAGGTGATTCCCCAGGGCCGATGGGGTTTCAGCCGGCCCTATACAATCTCAAATCTTGGTCAGGCTTCCCAGCCAAAACGGTTCTCGTTATAGAATCAACGAAGACACCCAACTGTCTTGATGGTTTTTCCTGACCACCAACCCCGATAGGAAATGGATGGGATAACAGTGCATGAAACATGGTCTGGTGGGGACCCTGGTTGCTTCTGAGAAAACAACGTAATTAAGCTCTTTCTTTTTTCAAAACCACCTTTCAAGTGTTTTTAAAGCCCCACCTTGATTGTGCAAACGGAGGCACACCCAACGTCCATTCGGAAGTAAGTCGCTAATCTGTCGGGTGACCTTCCGCAGAAAGTGCTCATTTTCTGGGGTTCCCCTCGAACATGCAAACGGAGGGGAGAGAGAGAGAGAGAGAGAGAGAGAGAGAGAGAGAGAGTCCTCAAGGAGTCAGGACCTGCTTTGTTTTGTGGCCCTCCCTCTTGTTTACATTCTCCTCTAACTCCCTGGAAACCCGAAAGTGAAGGCTGTTTCCTTTGTGGAAAGCAGCCAAGTGGAGCTTGAATATTATGATTCTGCTAAATATCTTACAATCAAGCAGGGTGGGGCTGCGCCGCCGGGAGATCTCTGTACAGGGGGGAAACCCTTGAGTGTTGGAACAGAACAAAATGTTATTGCATCGGATTTTTACAGCAAATTACACCACTGGAAGTTTCACTGGCAATCTTCACCGACCTGATTACAGCCCTGTAAAGCATGTTTACTTGAGGACTAGTGACCTGTTCAGCATTTTGAATATACTGTATATTGCAGCAAGGATAGGATGGGCCTATATAACCACAGGTCAACGGGTCACATTTTGCAAGCTAGGCCTCCCTGGCTTTAGCGGTGGTGGCGTAGGGGTGGGAATTCCCCAGTTTGCCTCTCAGGCCATGGTTTATTGTCAAAGACTTCAAGTGCCTTCTGCCTCCTTAAAGGGCCAACAACCCTGAATCACAGAATTGAATTTTATTTTGCCTGGTCTCCCATGTGTGCGACCCCTGGAAGGAGTCAGCACCCCAGTTATCTGGGTCCTTTGCTGTTTGAAGAACTAGCACCCCTAATTCTCCACACTTGGCCCTTCCATAAAGGAGCCTGATAAGTGTCATACCAGAAACCCCTCCCCCCTAATAAACATTTAAGAGAGTATATTCAGTGGGACTACTTCCAGGTGAGTGTTGTAGGAGTGCAGCCTTAATTGTCTTTTTGTACCTTTTAAGAAAAGTTTAGCATCTCAAGTTTCTAGATCCTCAAAAGGTCATCACCCCAGTCCTTTGCAGCCAATCTAGTCATCATGGGGAGTGTTAGTTACCCCCCCCCCGAACTGGCCCAAGACTTCCTGATGCCGCCTGAGGCAGCAGGCTAAATGTGGCCCTTCCATGACCTGATGATGTGCCGCCCTCTGCTCCTCCCACTCCCTGAATCAGAAAAGGAGGAGGATGGAGCAGAGGAGGAAGTGTGGAGGAGAGAGAGTGGTGATGCTGCTCTAGCCCACCACTCTCCTCTCCCCCACACTTCCTCTTTTGCTCTGTTTGAATTCAGAGAGGGAGAAAGAGTGTCAGATGCAGCTGCATGGGGGGGGGAAATCTGGCGCTCTGCCTCAGGCATTGGGATGGGGGGGGTCTTAAACCAGCCCTGTTCATTCTAGTCTATCTTTTTCCCCTCTCTCTTTTCTGTTTCTCCTTTTTCCTTGTTTCTGTTCTCTTTTCTTTGTTCTTTTCTCTTCCTATCATAATTTCCTTTCTATGTATCCTTTACATTCCTTTGTTCTTTTTTCTCATTCTAGTACCTGGTCTTGTTGTCACTCTTTTCTTCCTTTCACATTCCTTTTCTTTTGTTCTCTCTTTCTACTATCCTTATTTTTTCTATTATATTTTTCTTTCATTATATTTCTTACCTCCTCTCTCTTTCTAGTATATGTTTTATTTGTTTATCCTGCTCTTCTTCTTCCTTTCTCTGTTATGTTGTCGTACATTCTCCTATCCTTTTCTCATTCTATGATCTCTTTTTCTTCTTTTCTGCGATATTTTCTTCCAGTTTATCTTTGTTTTGTTCCTTTCATTTTTATCTTGTCGTTCTATATTTGCAGTTCTTGCCTTCTTTTCTAGATCTTGTTCTTTCCTCCATTCTCTTCTTTCTTTCTTTCTTTCTTTCTTTCTTTCTTTCTTTCTTATCTCGGTCTCCTTTTTTCTATGATCTCATCTTTCCTAGATCATTTCCTTTCTCACCTGTTTACTTTCATTCTTGTCTTTCTAGATTCTTTTTTGTCTTCCTTTTTCTCTCTTCCACTCACTCTTGTTTGTCTCCTTTTTTTCTTCTTCTTTGATCTCTTTTTCCTTCCTTCCTTCCCGGACCTTTTCGTCTCTCTGCCTCCTCCCCCCCCCCCGCCCCGCGCCTTCGGGAGGAGCCCAGCTGTCTCTTTAAGCTCCTTCTCCTGCCGGGCCGGTCCCACCCCCGCGCCAGCAGTCCCCGCCTCGCCCCTCCCGGGCCAGGGAGAAGCAGCCGCGGCCGCCACAGTCCTCCCCGCGAGCAGCAGGCGCGGAGCGCTTCCGCACGGGCGCGGGGGTCCCGGGCAGGCGCGCGCAGCCATGGCCGGGGCGCGCCCGGGGGTGCACGCGCTCCAGCTGGAACCCCTGCGGGTCCCGGAGACCCTCCTCAAGGGCAGCAAGTTCATCAAGTGGGACGAGGTGAGTCGGGGGCGGGGAAAGACCCCCTCCCCCTCGCGTGGCAAGCGCCTCTTCCTGGCAAGCAGCCCCCCCCTCGCTTGGAGTCCTGGGCGCCCCCTTTCCCGATGGGGCCAAGGAGGCGCCCCGGAGCCAGCCACTCTCGAGCCAGACGTTGCTTTTGGGGAGGCTGCCTTGCCCCACTGCTATGCTTATGGAGGGTCCCCTCTCCCCACAGGGGCCGATCGAGCCACTGCCCCCCCCCGCCTCGCGCGTCACCCGTTTTCTCACTCTTCGCCTCTCCCCTTCCTTATCTCCGTCCTAAGACGCTCCTAAATTCCTTTCCTTGAAAAACTTCCGAACTCTTGGGGGGGGGGGGGGGAGAAACCTTTTCTTCTTCATGCAAAAGTTGCATGAAGAAACCTGCGAAACAATCCCCTCAGTAGTCCACATCTGTGCACCCCCATAGAAACCCCACTTCGTCAGGGAGGCAAGGAGGGTCCCTAAGAACTGGAGAGGACCCCCCCCCCCATGTGTTTTCTTGATGAGCAGGTACGACTTCCTCCTCCCTTTCAGTCTTGGGGGAGGCACCCTCTTGCCTCTGCTAGAGAGTTCCTAATGATGTTTCTTGGGAGGGTTGATTGCCTGACCCCCCCTTCCCCAAATTCACAGCAGATCCTAAGGAAGCTTTGGAAACTGGGGGTGTCTTTTATAAGTTCATAAGTTGCATGGCTTGGAGGGGGGGTCGCATTGGGACAGCTGAGATACTTCTCCCTTTTAACCTGCTCATACCATTGGGGAGGAGCACTGTTCCCACCCCCTCTAAGCCCTCGCCGTTCCCTTCCTCTGTACCCCGTAGAATCCTGCTCTTTCTGCAGAAGACTCCCAGGTTCTTGCCTGGACCTCTTTTGTCCCGCCCCCCCCGGTCACCCCCAAACCTGACCTCCCCCAAGGCTGTAATCTGTGAGCTGTCAAAGCCTACTGGGGTGGAGTCCAACTTGGGTACCCCCTCCCACTCTCCCTGACTTCCTGCTTGCCGTGCTCCTCTGACTTGAGTCTTCCGGACCCCTGACCCCCTGTCACAATTTCACGCCCTTCTCCAGTTGTCCCTAGAAGACTTTAAACTGATATGTTTTCCTGCTCTTGGGATGCCTGGCGCTAGATGTGAAATGTGCAAGGGGGAGGGGACCGCCTGGATCCACAACAAGCGCACACAGCGGCCCCCCCCCCGCAATCTCTCTGGTGGGCTTTAAGTGGGTTATAAAGAGGGAGGCTCTTTGGCCCCCTTGATGGTCCCTGCTGCCTCCCTTCTCTCTGGCGCAAGTGCTTTCCCATGCGCCCTCAATGTTGATCATCATGTTGCATGATTTTTCCCATGCGCCTCGAGGGGTGGCCCTGGTGTTTATAAGCCTTGTGAGCCAAAATGTGTTTCTAAAAAGGGGAGAAGAGGCATGCTGCTAGGCTCAATCTGGCAAGCCAAGCCCCTGCAGAGATTTGCCTCGAGAGGGTGCTGGCCGGGGCAGGCAGTCCTCTGCTGATTTGTGTGTGTGACCGTGGGGCAGGCTCGGTGCACTGTGTGCGAGACCTGGGGGGCAGATCCACTTCAGCTGGCCCCTCGCAGACTGGGGACAGGCGGCCCCAGCTTCAGTGGGCTCCTCCGGGGGGAAATGGTCTGGCGGGGGCTTTGTGCGCACCTGTGTGAAATGGGCAGGTGAGGCGACGGATGTGAGGCTGCAGCGTTGGGAGCAGTCTCTGGGGGGAAGGCGATGTGGACGTGTAGGGCCCGCCCGGACCTGAGTGGGGCCCGCCCTGGAGCTGGCTGTGTAGTTCATATGGGAGCCGTTTCTGTCTTTCGGCCTAATCTACCTTGCAGGGTGGTTGTGAAGATAAAATTGCAGGGGGGGGGAGAGAAAACCGTGGTCAGCCAGGTTGAGTGCTGCCCAGGGACCCGCAGCCTTCCGAGACCCTGCCTGGCCAGGCCGACCCCTGAACCCCCAGTAGAGTGGGGGTGTCTCTAGGCTTTGCTCCCAGTCCCTTTCAATGGACCTGTGCGTGTGGGGCTGCTTTAGTGGGGCCTAGAGGATTTGGCAGGCCAGCCTGTTGGGTGCTGGGCCGTGTTGTGACAATGTGGAGGAACTTCTGCGCCCTGCTGGATAATAACCTGTGGGTCCCGTTGGCTGTGTTGGGGTATGGCAGAGGTTTTTATGTTGCCCCCTGCCCCCCCCCCCCCCGTCCAGTTCTCTGGCTGCCTCTGGGCCCTGCTTGGGGTTTCACAATCTTCTAGGCCCTGCGAGACACGACAGCTCGCTCGGTAGCCTCATTTCCTTTTGCTTCATCCAACCCAAAAAAGGAAGCAGGAGCCCGGAGGCACCGAGGTTAAAAAAAAAAAAGCCAAAGGAGATAGATCAAGGGGGCAGGGCCCCCGCTCTTTTCTCCCTATGGATCAAAGGGGGGTGGAGAGAGGGCGAACATGCAACTGCCTCCAAACCCAGCACAGTTGGAGCCGGAGTCTGTAGGGAAACGAGTTCAGATCTTTCCTTAGCTGAAGCAAACAATCTCTTCTTCTTCTTCCGCCTGACTCCCCCAGCCTCTCGGATGCCTGGGTCCCAATGTCAAGGGGGTGAACAAGAGGATGGAGGAGTCGCTCAGCGATCCCCCTCTGCCCGTTGCAAAGCCCAAGTGTCATGCTCGTCTCTGATGTGGACGTGCGCACCAGTGCTCCAAGGAATGTGGGTTCTGACCTGATATCCTTCTCTCTCTCTCTCTCTCCTCTCCCCACACTACCCCATTAAAACACGGGCAGTTTATAGAGTGAGTGGGTGGATGTGTGTGTGTGGGGGGGGTTGAAATGGAGGCTTGTCTGTGGCCCTCATGCGCCAGGGGAAGAATGGTTGCACTGACAACATGGTGGATGTCGGTGGGGCCTGGTTCGAGAGGCATGTGGTGGAGGAGAATTTGGGGAGGGTGCATGAATGAAGGCGTTCTGTAGCCCCCCCCCCCGTGTAGTTTCTCATTGCCCTCTGCTTGCATTCCTCGTTGCCCTTCTCTCCACCCTGCTTCTCGCGGAAGGATGTGAAGTGTAATGAGTGTTTGCACAGTCTGGAGGAGCGTGTTCTGGGGTGTCGGCCAACTGGCCCCCCTTCCCTCTTTGTCTGAGATTGATATGCCTCTCCCCTAGCAATGAGGAAACCTCACTGGAGGATCCTGGACTGGTCCAAGATGGAGGAGACGGGGGGGGGGGGAATGAGGACTATCTTGCATATGATTTAGGAAGCAAGGAACTCTCCCCACCTCTGGACGCTGCCCCACATTTTTCCAGTGTGGTTTAAAAGCCCTTCCTGATCACTTTGCCCCTGTTGTGGCAATGTTTGTTGTCCCTCGACCCGGCCTACCTTGCAGAGCTGTCGTTAAGGGTAGCATTGCAGGGGGGAGCATGGGGTGGTTTAGGATAAAATGGGGAGCCATGTCTGCCACTCTGGGCTGCTTGGTAGCAATAAGTGGGGGGGGGGGAGGAAGTGTGGGAATAAACATGATCGTTTTGGTGGAACCACATACATATGGGGCAGTTTCAGTGCCCCCCCCCCCCCGTGGGTCTGGAGGATTTGGCAAGGCAGCCCGAATGTGGCCTTGTGGCGCAGTACAGCCCTTCTGATGTTGGGCTCCTTCCCCCCCCCCCTCATTTAATAACCTTTAATTCCTGCCAGCTTCTTACAAGGATATTATCACTGAAAGGTTTGGTTTGGCCAGACCCCCCCCCCCATCTCCACCTTTGTGCCCCTGCTTGCCCATGCCCCTTCATAGGAAATGTTCAGAATCGCTCCACCCCCAGCTTCCCCCCACACACACACTACTCACCCGCCTCCCCTTAACCGCAGTTTCCTTATCACAAGTAGGAGAGCCAGCGACCAGGACTCCGGTCCAATGTTCCCACGGAGATATCATTCCATAGGGCAGCAGATGAGGGATGGGCCGTGTGTGTGTGTGTGTGTGTGTGTGTGTGTGTGTGTGTGTGTATGATGCAAAATGCTGGGGGGGGGATGCTGCATTGCTAAGCTTCTTGGAAAGAGGCCTCTGCTCTGGGTTGGTTTTTTTTGCATCTTGAGCCCTATTGCCTCCCCCCAGCCCTATTTCCTTTTAATCTCTCATCTAAAAAGCAATTTTCTGGGTGTCTGGTGCTAGAGCAATGGGGGCACATATGGTCTCCATTAAAATTCCTGTCTTGCATCTTCCCCCCCCCCTTCCTGTATCATAGAGTGCCTTAGGGGGATTCCCACAGCCCCAAGATACCAAGGAGCGACTGGTTTAAGAGGGTGGCTGAGCTGCCCTCGCAGATGGTAAAGGGAATATTGGGGAGGCCCCTCGCAGCTTCTGTGTATCGGGGTGAGGGCTTGAGAAACAAATCTCTTGGGGCGGTGGGGGGGAGACATGGAGATTTGTGCTTGGGTGGTCGAGTGTGTTGCATTTTAATTAAATCGTAACAAGCTGCATTGGAATTGCTTCTGTCGGTACCCCCTTTTGACTCACGGCTGCGTGCTTTGATTTCGTATATTAATATATTAATGCCGGGGAAAAACGCAAAGCACCGGCAAAAAATTGAGTTGCTTCCACCCCTACGTGCGTTCAGTTACAACATTGCACATGTCCCGTTTTCTCCCGAGTTGGGACGCATCTAGTATTGGGTTAATTTCTGCGGTTATCCAAATATTTCACTGACCGTTCTTGGATAGTGGCTTGTCACTGATGTGCCAATACTGTCTTTCTTGACTGCTCCTGATATATTCATGTTTTTTTGTCCCACCCTTCCTCCAAGTAGGAGCTCTTGGATTGCTGAAAATGGACTGCTCCCTTTGTGTCCACACAAGTTTCTTGTGAGGTAGGCTAAGAGAAAATGATTGGCCAAAGATCATCCAGTGAGTGTGGAGCCAGAGCTGAGTGGTTGACACTTCACACTGCATGAAGACGTTCCTGGTGGAATTCCTGAGTAGCATCCCCAAGTAGGGCTGGGAAAAACCCCTGGCTGTAACCCTGGAGGGCTGCTGCCAGTCAGTTCTTGACAATGCTAAGATACATTAATCAAGGGCCAGACACGGTATGGCAGCGTCATATGTTCATTAGGCGCATCTGTAGGTCACTGATTGAGTCCCTAGTTTGCAGGCAGAAGTTTTCCAGGTGGCGTTCCCAGAAACATGTCCATGCAGGGCTGCAAAAGAGCCCTCACTGGAACTGTGTGGGGAGCCGCTGCCAGTCAGTGTTGACAATACTGAGAAAGATGGACCAAGTCTCCGACTCGGTAGGAAGCAGCTTCCTATGGCTTAGTGGGGACTTCAGCATGTGGGAGCTCTTCCATTGTTGGCCAGTCCTAGCAGTAGCCAATTCTACCGAAACAGTTTTGACGACTGGAGTCCAGTGTTTTGGCAATTCCATCACAAATGAATAAACCCTGCAGAGAGTAAAACTCTAAGAGCATCCAATTTGGTCTCTCCAGAGTTAAGTGCCAACGGAACAAACAAGCCTCTTAATTGCAATTCTCTTAAATTGAGAATCGAGGAGGAGAATTGCTTATAGATATGCGCATTTTGATTCCGATTTTCTTCCGGCACTAATGCTGCAAGATCTCTTCCACCTGGTCTCTTAAAAACTTCAGCCAACAGCCCCCCCTCCTCCAATCTTCAGTCTGAAGCTAAATCTAGATGATAGTTCCTTGAGACTTTGCTATGGAACAGGTTCACAAGCCCCAATAACTCTAACCTGACCTCTTGTCAATTTGATCTCTAGTGATACATTTATCCGCTATCACAACCTTTTTGAAGGCGGCGATGGGTCATAGTTCTGTGAATAAGCCCTGGCGGCAGAAGAGCCGAGGTCCAATCTCCCACAACGTCTGCCAGAGCTTTTTCACAGAACTATGACCCGTCGCCGCCTTCAAAAAGGTTGTGATAGCGGATAAACATCAGTGTTTTTAGATTGTTCTTACGTGTTTTTCAATTTTACATGGCTTTTAAACCCGGATATCCAAGATCTCGGTAAACTTTTCAACCTGTTTTGCCCATCCTGGCTGAACATCTCCTGCTTACCACAGAAGCCAAAGGAGATATTCCAGAATTTAATTTCTCCTTATACTTAAGTCTTCAGCATAGTTAGAATTTCTCTCTTTTTTTTTTTTTACATCCAAGGTACAACATCAGATGGCGTTGCAAGGTTTAATTGCTCCAATTTGTCTAAAGTGTATTTACTTTGTCGTGAGAAAATAACTGGAGCAGGCCATCTAATTGGGAGGCCTTGCTAGTCCATCAGATTAGGAATGGCTAATGTACGTCTATCGATTGTTCTGGTGTTTTTGTCTCTGCTTTGGGCTATTTTTTTCCTTCCCAGATTATTTAACAAAGGTTCAACTTTTTAACTTCCTTCAGTTGATTAACAGCAGCCAAACGATAAGGAATTGGGTGGTTCGGAGCCCTGATTTAATTGTGGTTTGGTGATTAAAGGCGGAAGGTCCCAAGTTCAGTACTTGGGAGCATCTTCAGGTCAGGCAAGGGCCCCTGTTGGAAACCCTGGTACTGCTGCTGGACAGTGGGTATAAAATGGATAAAATGCATAAGGAGCTGCTTCCTACTGAGTCAGACCTTTGGTCTGTGGATCTCAGCATTGTCAAGCACTGACTGGCAGCAGCTCTCCAGTGTTTCACACAAAGGGTCTCTCTCCTACCTGGAGAGGCTGCCAGAGTTTGGATCTGGGGAAATGTTCAGCTGCTGAACTACAGCCCTTTCCCTGGCCTGAATAGTTTAACCTGCTTTAAGGCACATTTGTCGTAGATGACGCCATATTATGCAAAATGGTGAAAATCTAAACAGACAGCCGAGGGTATTCTCCACTGGGTGGGTGGCCAGTAAAATGGCATAATGGGATTTAATTTAAGAAAGCGTAAAGGATTTTTTTTTTTTTTTGGCATGGAACATTTTTAACTTTGTTTACTTTGCAAAGAGTTTTGTCGTGCCTTGAAGACTCATTTATTTCAGCGCAAGCGTTGGTGGGCTGGAGTCTGCTTTTATCGGCTGTGGGGCTGAATTGGAGAGGAAAGAGAGCTTGGCAGTTGTGCGGGCCTCTTCGCGATGCAGTGGCGGCGGTTCCAAAGCGAAATTCTCTGCTAGGAGGGGTTAATTGGACTGAATGGGAAATAAAACGATCATGCCTTTGTATAAACGTACGTGCAGCCACGTTTGGAAAACTATGTACGATTCCAGTGGCCCCCTCTCAAAAAGGATATCCTAGGGCTGGAACAGGTGCATAAATGGGCAATCCGAATAATCAACGGGTTGGACTAATTTCCCTGTAAGTAAAGGCTTGGCTATTTGGGGCTTTTAATTTAGAGAAATGACGTGATTGGCATTCGAGAAACTATGCATGGAAAGGGAGAACATAGACAGATTCCCCCCCCCTCTTTCCTTCTCCCATAATACTGAAACTCGGGATAGGAATATACAGTACTGCTTTCTTACTGAGTGGTCTGTATAGCTCGGCGTTGTCAAACACTGACTGGCAGCAATGCTCCCAGGTTTTAGACTTGAGGTCTTTCCAAGCCTTACCTGGAGATACTGCCGGGGATTGAACCTGGGAGCTTCTGCATGCAAAGCAGGGGTTCAGCCACTGAGTGATGGATGCTCCTAATGAATGCAAGAGACTGCCATGATGAGTCTGACCCTTGATAAACCTAGGTCAGAATTGTCAAGCACTGGCTGGCAGCAGCCCTTCAGGGTTTCAGACAAGGGTCTTTCCCTTCTGTGCCTGATGCTGCTGGAGACTGAACCATGGACCTTCTGCTAAGGCTCATCCTCAACGCACAACCTTAGCCGAGAGGGTGAGAAAAACACAGCAGCCCTTCAGTGTGTTAACCACGTTTTTACCTCAGGAAGTATGTTTAACTTGTTTATCAGAGAGAACCAGGGGGATAACCTCCAAAAAGGTGAGAAAACACTTGAGAACTGTTTATCAGGGAAGAGCCTTTTTTTATGGTTCAGCTCAGCCAGTGGAATTACTCCTAGCCATGGGTGAGTTGAAACCTCCACCTCCTTTTGTGACCAGTTCCATTTTGGCTGCTCTCTTTTTGGCACCAAGCTGGGGACTGAAGAAATAGATTGATGATAGCTAATGAACTGGAGTGGTAGATTATGGCTGGACCCTGAAAAGCTCGCATTGGGAACCCGTGCCGAGCGAGCAGAGCAGGGGGTCGTTGTCCGGACCGAAGGCTGGGCGCTTCCACCCCGCACCTATTGCTGTCTGCCTTAAGTCCTTAGTATCCCCCTCTGAGTAGCGCTGAGTATCCCCCTCTGTTACCGGCGCACCATTATCAACTTTTAAGACTAAGAATTGCCTTCCGTCCAGCTGACATCCTGTTTCCAAAAAGAAGGTGCAGCTGGTGAGGGAAGGAGGTCGCAGCCCCTCGAAGTCGCGTCTCCCCCGTGTCGCCTGGGGTGGTCTTGTTCTGCTTGCTAGTCCTCAGGGGTAGCGGCTGGGAGTGGGCTGGTTGTCGCTCTCGGGCCATCGCCTCGGGCACAGGGTCGTCAGGCCTCCTTTCTGGGCCTTCCCCCGCTAGTCACGCCATCAGCCTCTTCCCGTGGCCTGCAGGGGGCTTTTTGAACCAAGCAAGGGGCCTGTTGCCCCTGTGCCCCCCCCAGTGTTGCTCCTCCCCCCTCTCTGGAGGGACGGGGCAACCCTCTTTCCTGTGCTCCCCTCAGCTCTGTGGGCTCCCAAGGCTTGAGCAGCGCCAGGCCTCAGTGGTTTGTATTGGCATGCATGGGGCTGCCAACCAGACTCGGACGACAATCCCAGCCGGCCTACAAGGGCCTCAGAGTTAGCTGTGGGGGGGGGGCAGCACACAAGGGGTGAGCCCGGATCTGGACAAGCCGGGACATGGAGATGTTCTGGGCAGGCCCAACAGCCAGGCATGATGACAGTGGCCTTCCCGCTGTGGTTGTCTACAGCACGTTGGTAGTGTTGTAGACTATCTCTTGATATGGAGGTTCCATTATTTAGCCAGCACGGCTGGTTGCCAGTGATACATCCATCCTCCATGATGAATGTCTTGAGTTCTTTTTAAGAAAAACCAAATGCCGACTAATGGCCATTGCAAGCTCCCTGGGGCAGAGGCTTGCTGGATTTTCCCCCAACCCCCCCCCCTCATTCCTGGGACTGGTCCCTTCCTCCCCTCACAGAGGCCAGAAGCGCTACCAAGTGCCTTGTGAGCAGCAGGAGGAAGAGGAAAAGAATCCAACAAGGCGGGGTGCGGAGAAAAACCTCTTAAACTCTTTTATTGGACTGTATTTGCAATTTTTATTGAAATTTATATCAGCTGTCCTGGAAACCTTGTCAGCTGAAGAACGGGGCAAAAATGCTTAATGTAAATTGAATAATTCTTGCAGCACCTTTTAAATGAAAACATTTATTTCAGCATCAGCTGCCATGGATGGAGACCCTCTTTGCAGAAGCTTGCGCTGTGATAAATGTGTTGTGTCTTTTATGGCGGGGAGCTGCGACAGCTTCGTGGCTAAAAGACCGAGCTACAAATCGGGACTTCCCTGGTTCTAATCTTGCCTCTGCTCTGAATGCCCACTAAGCAGCCTTAGGCAAGCCTTTCCCTCTCAGCCTGTGTCTTCCTCATCTGCAAAATGGGGCTAATCAGACTTAACAATCTTCACAGCAGGCCTGTAAGACAGGTATTGTCACGATAATACGCGCAAAGTGCTTTCGCATGCTTGGGGAAAACGTGATGCGAAGCTGTTCAGATGCTATGAGATTCGGCGCCGTGTTTTGCTGCAAAGTAATGCAACTGCTTGTTTGGACGGCAGTAATTCCTTTTGCTTTGGTCGGGCAGCAGGTATATCGTTGATGCTGCATAAGCAAAAATGAATTCAGACTAATCTTCCATACGGCAGGAGGACCTTGACAGTTGTGTGTTGTCTTCTCCCTACCTAGGAACCGACAAGCCGAGCCCTCGTGACGCTGCGGGTTGATCCACAAGGCTTTTTCCTCTACTGGAATGGTCCCAACATGGTAGGTGTACAGTGCTGTTTCTCCCCCCCACCCCGCCACTGTTATACACGTTCTACATTTTTGCAAAGAATGCACTCCTTATCGCTGTGACCAGATGATGCAGCCCGGAAACAGTTGACGCTTCGAAGCATCCTCTTTTTTTTTTTTTTTTTGCTGAGGATGGCAGTGGCTGTTGGGAGGGGTCTGCGAACCCACTTCCCTTCGGTGTCGCACCGGTTTGTCTGCTGCCTGTGGTCGGGAGGGTAGGCCCATCTTACAGTACTTCTTGCCGGGGGAGGCTGTAGACAACTTGGAAGGCGCATGCCTGTGTGGTTGCGCCTCGGGGAAAGGAGTGATGCGCCGCCCGCAGGAGTCCAGCATGGATTCATTCCAGTCTCTTGTCGGGGCCTTGAGGAGTCGTCGAGCTGGTTTGGCAAGAATTCCGGGGCAAGAGACAAAGGGAGAGAAAGACGACGGGGAGCGTCAGGCGCAGGGCCTGGATGGGGCTGTAAGAATGAGCTTGCCAAGTGGCAGCCTCTTCCGCCTCCACACCCAAAGTGCCCCCTTTTGGCTTCTTCGCTTCTTGCAACCTGCACCCAAAGCTGTAACCTGGCGCTCGCGATGTAGTGCCCTCAATGCAGGGGGCTCTTTGGGTAAAAAGACAAAATGGGTCCCTGCCTTGAGGAGCCTGCAGTCAACTTATTGACTCAGGGAAGACTCCAGAGGGGAGGAGTGGGGAAAACAGTTGAAGCCGGAAAGAGGAAGAATTGACAGGGCGGGGGGTGGGGGTGGGGATCTGCCTTGCAGCCTGCTGTCATTTAAGATCCCACCGTTCCAGTGGCGTCGTTAGCGGAGGTGGCCTTGGGGCGGTGGGCCCCCGGGCGGCAGGATCGGGCCCCAGGTGGCAGGCGGGCGGGGGATGTCACGGTGACAGGTGGAGGTGCAAATCGTCCCATTCGTCGGGGCGAGCGAGGAGCGTTGGTGGCGTGTTTTGCCCTCCCACCCAACCTGCGCCTCGCTATCGTGCATAACGGCTGCAGCCGTCACGTCACTTCCGGCGCGGGGGGTGGGTCGTAGCTCCGCTTCTGCACCGCTCAAAATCCTGTTACGCAAGTGAAGGGCCCAATCCTATCCAACTTTTCAGCACTGATGCAGCCGTGCCAACGGGGCATGCGCTGCATTCTGTGGGAGGGGGGAGTCACAGAGGCCTCCTCCAGGCAAGTGAACTTTTATTTTCTTGCCTCGGGGATGCATTGCAGCTGCATCGGTGCTGGAAAGTTGGATAGGATTGAGGCCTAAGTGTTTTTCCTCTCTCCTTCCAACTTGCGCTCTTTCTCTCTGATCCTCCACATCTATGCGTTGGTGTCGTATATGTGGGTCTGGCTCACGTCGACCTCCGCACGCTTGTTTCAGACTCTCCCGCTACCCCAGGTATTCACACCTTGAAATGAGAGAAGCAAGGGAGAGGTGGAATTCTTTAGAAATTTAGATTATTAAAATTGGTTGATTTTAAGCCCCTGGTTTTTGCTTGTGGGGTGTCAAGGCTAGAGACCTCCCCTCCCCGCCTCTAAATAGAGGACATGCAAGGGTGGGCACGCAGTCGGGATTGGGACCGTGGGGGGGGCAAGAAGCTAAAGCCCCCCCTCCCCAAAACCGAGGTCCTGATCCAGATTTTTGAACACACCTGAGCTCAAAACAAGCATGCAGGGGCCTTGCTTGTTGTCAGTTTGGTTCTTGATGTCAAGGAAAAATCCAAGCGCCAGAATCAAGAGGGAACGGGGGGGGAGCGGGGGGGTCAGGCTTTATAACCCATGCAATTTTTATGTAGCTCTGAGAGAAGAAGGGAGCCGCTGGAATTTTTTTGAAGCATCTTGATGAGCCGTGTCAATGCCAAGAGAATTTGTTGGCAGGGGACCCCTAAAAATGAACCTTGCCCCCCAGATTGTCATCCTCCATAGGCCTGCTCTGTTCCTCCCTGCCCCAAAGCACTGTCCTTTTGGTTAAAGGGAAGCCCCTTTTTCTTCCCCTCCTTTGCCACCGCATGATTTCCCTGTGGTTAAAAGCTCTTTTGCATCTGGCAGCGGCCCAAAGGTAGAACCGTTAGCTTAAGTAGCCGTATACAATCCACACCGCTGTTGCCCTTTGCTTTTCTTCCCCCCCCCCCCCACTTCCTTCCATCAAGTGCTTGGAACAGCCAAAAAGGAACCGTGGGGAGGGGGAAGAAGGAGGCTGTGTCGCTGGGTGGCAGGAGAGGCAAGGAGTTAGGAGAATCAAGGCAATGCATTTAGTGGGGGGCAGGAGGGAACTCCTGTGGCTATCCAGTCTGACCCCCATCTGGGACAGCAATATTTCATTGAGGAATTGGCCAGAAAAGGTGCGTCATCAACAGGAAAAGAGGTTTGGCAGTGTGGTGTAGTGGTTAGTGTGTTGGAGTTAGAAACCGGAAGGTTCAAATCCCCGCTCAGCAATGAAGCTCACTAATCCAGTCGTGTGTGTTTTTTTTCTCTCTTTTAGTCTAGCCTACCTTGCAGGAAGGTTGTGAGGATCAAAGAAAGGGAAACTGTCCAGAACTCCTTAAAGAAAGGGTGGGATAGAAAATATGGGAGGTGGGAATGCAAATCAGGTAGCAATTTTCTTAGAAAAAAGTTGATTTTTGACACAGGCGCCATAACCCGGAAGTGCTGCTTTAGAAAAGGAGCTTATCCTTCCTCTCTTACGTGCGAGGAAGTGCCGTTTCAAAGGTGGGGGGCACTGTAGTCCAAAAGCAGGAAAAGAGGCTTTTTTTTTCCTGTCTCCTTCAGAAGCTGCTGTTGGTACATCTGCAAATCCTCTGCAAGTGTCATCAATTGGATGACAAGCTCAGTCCGTCATGATTGACGGCTGCTGTCCTCGACATGCT
The DNA here is from genome assembly GCA_026170595.1 of Plestiodon gilberti rubricaudatus. Lineage (NCBI taxonomy): Eukaryota > Metazoa > Chordata > Lepidosauria > Squamata > Scincidae > Plestiodon > Plestiodon gilberti. The sequence continues at coordinate 33,178,036 of JANXHW010000009.1, read as the reverse complement.
TCGTAGAGAACAAGCTGTGTTGAGCTCAGAGGGGCTGGCTTGACGTAGAGACTTGTGCGGAGATATTTTTTTTGTCCGTCGGATGCATAAAGTATCGGCTTCAGCTTGGGGGGGGGGCATAAAGTATAAAGTATCGGCATAAAGTATAAAGTGTCGGCTTCAGCTTTGGGGGGGGCTGGGGTAAAAACACTACCGCGGTGCCCCCCAACGGTGCATTCCCGCCATACTTTGGAAAGCATTGTGTACTCCAACTCTCCCCCCACCCCTCAATGCTCAGGAACAAAATAGCAAACGAAATCTCCTTTGCTGCCACTGCTGTCGTTATGGGGGGCAGTGCAAAAGAGGGCTACATTGCCCCCCCACCCTGGGCCCTAACTTGCCAGGCAGTGCTGGGGAGCAGTGACAGAATCAGACCCTCACTGCTGTGGTGTTGGCCGGGTGCAGATGCAGACCTTGAGGCGGATCCTGTCCTCCAGCACGTGCGTCTGAGGGCCACTTGTGAAGGAAGCCCCCAACAGATAGCCTCTGTCCAAAAGGAAGGGTCCTGCATGCACAGACTCTCCCCCCCCCCCATCAGCTCACAGAATCAAAGTTGCAGGGAGTGAGCATTCGCGGCAGGGGCACCACTTCTGAACTGGTGACATTAGGCGACTCGAGCAAGCCAGCCAAGTTGCAACCTCTTTATTAAGGGGCTATATATCTCACTTTCCCCTCACTTGCGGGTTAGATCTGTAAGATAAGGTGCAACATAAGGCCGTTAGGAGCCACAGTAGAAGGTACGGGAGGTTGTGTTAAGATCAGACCAGAGCAAACGGTGGCATCTAAATAGAAAAGGCATCGCGTGTATCGGATGGATCTGCTGTGCTTACGGATCCGATGCCTGTAAATCGATGCGCCGATGCCACTTTGCGTAAAATTAAAATAAAAACATTGGTTTGGGACTGCGCTGCTTTAACCTTTTGTAAGCCATGTTGGGTGTTTTCAGCAGAACACGGGGATAGAAATGATCGTTTTTAAAGGAGCAATTTTGTTTTCGGCATCATGAACCTGTCCGTCATCTCAGTGCCTTTGCATTCATTGGCCAGAATGCGGGGCGGAGGGAGATGGCGGATTCTTCATAAGAAATTATTGCTTGCCCTTTTTATTATCACTATAATAAATAAAAAAGTGAGATACTTTTTTTGTCTTGTTTTAATTAAAGCTGAAAATGCAGGGAAGAGGCCTGGTATATCCCTGAGGGATATCCCTCCTTCCTGGTAGCTTTAAATAGGGAATATTCCTGTACTTTGCAATCAACAGTGAATGAACGGTAATATTTAATGGGATCGTTGCATGATTAAAAAGGGAAAAAAAGACACTATTATCTTTCTGTTCCATTAGAGAGAGGTGGAGGGGGGACACACAGAGAATGTTAAAATTCCTGAATCTGAAAGGGGTAAAGTGTGTTAATAAACAGCCTCGAGAAAAATATAATGGATATAAATGTGTCTTGTTGTGTTCCCTCCCCCCCCCCGCCCCCAAAGTAATTAGGAAGAAGCAAGCAACTTGTGTTCTTTCGAAGCTGGCAACCAGTGAAAAAGCTAAAATTACTTGTCGTGGAAGGAGGTCACCTCGTTATCCAGCCTAATTAACATGTCTTGCAGTTCTTATTAGCGCAGGAGGGTGTTGAGAATAGGCAGCATATCCTAATGGTGAGCGTTGGAGGGATGTCTTCCTCTTACTTTCTCTTCTCCTCTCCCCCCCCCACCAGGAAGTTGACATTTTGGACATCAGCTGTATCCGGGACACTCGGACTGGGCGCTATGCCAAGCTTCCTAAGGTAACTGCGATCCACGTGTCTTCGTTTGATCAACTTTTTGGTTTTAGCATAGCATTTTTTTGCTATGCGCTGGATACATCTGCTTGGGCAGGGCTGGCCCCACAGTGAGGCAACCTGAGATGGTCGCGTCAGGTGGCAGATTATCTGGAGGGGTGAAACATGTTGGCCTTTTAAGGTGCTGCTGCAGGAAGCTGTTTGTTTTTGCTGCTACAGACTAGCACGGCTACTCCTGTGGGAGCTGTTGAGCCAGCGGTGGTGGGCATTGGTGGGGACCTGCTGTGCGTAAAGCAGGTGCTTTGTTTGCTTGCTTGCCCCCGGGTGACCTGTCTGGCACCACTGAGCCACCAAAAGCAGAAAAGCGCATAGCAGATTCGTATACTGAGTCAGACTCCTTGTCCCTTTTGCTCAGCATTGTTGAGCACTGGCTGGCAGCATCTCTCCAAAGTTTTAGACCGTGTGTGTGTGTGTGTGTGTGTGTGTGTGTGTGTGTGTGTGTGTGTGTGTGTGTGTGTGTGTGTGTGTGTGTGTGTGTGTGTGTGTGTCTTTCCCAGCCCTACCTGGAGGTGCTGCCCCAGATTGAACTTAGTGCTTCCTGCATGCAAAGCAGGTTCTCTGCCACTTCATCACATCCCTTCCCGTAGTTTAGTGTTCAGGAGGTTAAAACATGGCGCTCTGGTCTTCCTTCCAGAGGTGGGTGAGTAGCTTCCTTCGCCAGCAGTTAGTTCCTTGGCTTTTCTTGCCAGCTTGCGTTTTGTGTTTGTTTCTGTCATCTTTCCTTTAGTTGATTGTAAGTCACCTTGGGCGCTTTCCCAAGGCAGGGCAGGGCAAGCGTTTCTGGAGACTCGCAGGGCAAAGCATGGCAGCTTGAGTTGACTTTCCTCTCTGCCCTTTCCTTCTTTCTGCAGGATCCCAAGATCCGGGAGATCCTTGGCTTCGGAGGGTCGGAGCAGCGGCCCGAGGAGAAGCTGGTAACGGTGGTCCACGGTCCCGATCTGGTCAACGTGAGCTTCCTCAACTTCATGGCGGTCGTTCAGGACGATACAGCTAAGGTGGGGTTAGGAGTATTGCTGAACCGATGTGGGGGTTAGAGGCAGGCTGGATGACTCCCGGAATGGATGTGCCCCACTGAGAAAGGGAGAGAAATGGGGTGTTTGGGATAGCAGAATGTTGGGAGCTGTTGAAGCGAGCAGAGACCCCCCCCTCAAAAGTAGGCACAAATCGCAACGGCACTCCTTGATGGGATATAAAGGGCAGTTTTTCCCGTATGACCTGCCCGCTGGTTACCATTGTTATTGGAAGCTCTGCTTTGCGTTTTGCTGCCAGCCAAAAGACAAGCTCTTGACAGCACGAGTCGGGGCCGGCTTGGTGGTGGCACCTCGGTGGTGGAAATCCTTTCCCCCGAGTTTCAGGTGGCCTTTCCCCTGAGTTTCAGCTGGTCTGTTTGGTTTAATTTCAAAGCACTGTTATCCTGCCCTTTCCTACCTAGACGACAGCTCAAGGGAGCATGCAGAGAATTAAAATGTAATAAGCAACCAAATGAAACCATTAACACACAAACACAAGCAAGCACACAAACCAGCGGAATGACAACTGAAGAACCATTGGAAGCGGAACAGGCCAGAAAAAGCTTTCTCTCTTGAGTCAGGTTGCATGTACAGACTAGCCCCAGAACCAGCGTTCCTCTGCCCTGCTTTACAGTCATGCTGTGAAACCGAAGGCGCTTCCCATTGCTGAGGGAAGGCGGGTCCTTTGCACGGAGCTAGATTACTCATTAAGCACCAAAGGTGCAGAGCACTGTGACCCTAAGCAAGTCAGCAGGAGGCAACGTCGGACCACGCCATGAGAAATTAAAGCGCTCGTTGAGGTGCCACGAGCCACTGGTCTTTTTCAGAAGGGGTTTCCAGACAGTTGGGGGGGGGGGGGGCTCTGAGACAGAAGCCTTGCAAGGATCCCCATGCTTTGCCGAAAGCAGAGGCCACCAGCAAGAAGGACCCTAGTGCAAGTCACTGCTGATGTAGTTTCAGAACCCGCAAAAGATCTTAGCTGGCAGGCAGGCAGGCAGGCAGGCCCTTATCCACTCCACGTTATTTGTAACGGTGTAAAGCAGTGGTGGCCAACCTTTCAATGTGAATGCTGGCCCTTTAAATGGTTGTATAGGTGAGGGCATTTCAGCAGGTGCAGCTGCTTTAGCAGCACCATCAGCACTTGCAGCTGCCAAGATTCTGTCTTCTACACAACTCTTAAGAACACAGTAGCCCTAATGGTGGAAGGTTGGCCACCCCTGGTGTAAAGCATGACTGTGCCTCTGTCCTTACCCCTTTTATGCTCGTCTTTTTTTTTTCCTTCTCTAAACCAAAACATGCCCAAAGCATGACCCTCCTTCTGTTTCTGGCTGCAACAGTGCTGACCTGTGGCAGGGTGTGCATGCAGGGTTCAAGATAGTGATGCACCGTGAAGAGTTGGCGCATTCGGCCACCTGCCCTCTGACAGAAGAGAGCAGCTGGCATCAATGTCCTGGTCTTCCTCTCTTTTTTGTTTTTCCTAGTTGTGGACTGAGGAACTGTTCAAGCTTGCTACGAACATCTTGGCTCAGAATGCCTCGCGGAACACCTTCCTGCAAAAAGCGTGAGTGATATTTATGTATTTCTTCTGAAGTGTCATTTAGGTAGGTTTCTTCCTCCTGCCCACAACCTGATCAAGGCTTGTAGCTTCATAGTATCCTTGGAGGTGGTTGATCTGACATGAGCCCTAGCTGCCAATGAGGACTAGTACCCTTCAGCCTTGGTGGGGGTGGGAGGATCCTAAGAAACCCAAACAACTCTCGCTGTTTTGGAAATTCTCTAGGAAGTAAGAAAGAAGAGAGCCGAATTAACAATGTGGATTTGGTTCCTGTTCAGTATTTAACTCTCCAGTTCTGGTCCAGGCTTTAAGAAGTGGTTCGGTAACGAGTTTGCATGCTCTGAACCAGTTTTGAACCGGTTTGGATGCAGCACACGCAGCGCTGGTGTAGCCTCGTAGCTAAAGAGGCTGAGTTGCGAATTGTGGGACTTTCCTGGTTCAGATCTCACCTCTGCGACAAACTCATTAGGTGGCCGTAGGCAAGCTGCTCCCTCTCAGCCTTAGTCTTCCCCATCTGCAAAATGGGGATATAACTTACTCCCCTTCCAAGGTTGCTGTAAGGGCAAACATCAAGCATGATGCACCTGACGTGCTTTTCACACTCAAAAGGCACTGTGCAAATGCCTCGATATTATTCTTAAATCCTTTTTGCTTTGTAACACCATAAAACAAATACGATATGATACCTATTCAGCCTGTGTGGGTGGTTGGGGGGGGGGGGAATGATTCTTCTTTAAAAGCTGTTTATTTTTAATGGTTTCTATCAACCGGATACATGAAACAGGATTAACTCTCTAAAGCGAAGCCTAAACAGTGATGATTTAGCTTGAGGAAAACATATTTATTATTTCTGAATGTTTTCAAAAAGGGCTCTATGGACAAGACGAAAAATCAAACAGGAAAATAAAACAATTCTCCGGCTGTAGGCCGATGACTGAGCCACTTGTTTTAAACCTGTTGTCGTGTTGTTGTTGTTGTTGTTGTTGTTGTTGTTGTTTGCATTGTGGGATTTTGGCTCTGGTTTAAGGCAAGGCATATTTTAGCTTTGGGGTTCATTTTCAGTTCACTGGTAACTTCCTCCCCCCCCCAAAAAAAGGAAGCCTCTCTGGAACCGTTTTTTGAGTTCTGGTTGGGTTCAATCCTCCCCCCCCCCCCCCCCCCCCCCGGAAGCCATGAAGCCTTCTCAGTCGAGCTCAATGGCCCAGCCTGTATTGGAGGCAGGGAACAGCCGAACTCTGTCACTGACTTTCAGTCTTGCCTTGGCAGCTACACACGACTGAAACTGCAGCTGAATCAAGATGGGAGGATCCCTGTCAAGAAGTAAGACCATCTTCCCCCCCCTTCTCAAACTGCAGCTGCCTGCCCTCCCTCAGTTCTGTGGTTTGCATGGTCTCATTGGTGAGGGCTCCACTTCTGGCCTATGTATGTGTAAGAGGCTTCTTGCAGCGGTGGCAACAGAGGGCAGGCCTTGTATCCCATTCAAAGCATGTTGCTAGTTTGACCCGGAGATGCTAACTTGTCTCCTCCTCCTGCAGCATCCTCAAAATGTTCTCGGCGGACAAGAAGCGGGTGGAAACCGCCCTGGAGTCCTGCGGTCTGAATTTTAACCGGGTATGGTTCTTGCCTTGTCCTCCTGCTCTTTCCTTCCCCGACTTGTCCATCTTGCCTGTGGTCATTGTCTTCTTGATCCTGAGCCAGGACCTATTCTATACATGAGGTGGTAGAGACCTGATGTGACAAGACTGTACCACTTTAGACCTGCTGGTGGAGGAACTGCATGTTTTTATGCTCCCTTTACTTTTAATTAAAAGGTTTTTAATTATGGTAAAAGTAATCTTGAATTGTTTTGGTGCGATCCATTTGAGTTTTTGTCTAGTTTTTATCACCTTAATTGTTTCTAATGTGTCTATATGTGTTTTTAAATCTTGTAAGCCGCCTTGATTCCCCTTACCTGGATAAAGGCAGGGTAGAAATTCTTCAGATAAATAAATCTCTGAGGAGAGAAAATTAGCAGCACGAGGAGCAGGATGTTCTCTGATGTAATAGCGTTTTTCTAAGGATATTCTAAAATGGCACCTCCTATCTGCAGCCTAGAGTGGTACAGGCCTGCACATGTAGACTAGGCCTCTGCTGCTCCATAGTTTTCTCCATTCTTTGTCCACGCACCCTCAGATCCTGGGAGCTCTTCCTTCCCAGTACTTTTAGGCCCTCTAGCCCTGTATCTTGTCTCCGTTTGTGCAGCAAAAAAGTTTTTTATTGGGGGGGGGGAGAAAGACGCATGCCCCGCCAGGAAGATGTCTGCGGGTGGGTCAGTTGTGAGGGGGGGGCTTACTTACCAAGCTGCATTAATGCCCCCATACCAAACTTATTTTCTCTGAAACATGCAAAGATTTGCAAAACATAGTTTAACTGTCCAGGTTGATTCAGCCATACAGGGGCAGGTGAGGAGGCTAGCTGCTTGTTTCGGGGGGGGGGGCTACTTGTCCCCCTCCCTCTCTCACAACCTATGTACTACAACACAATATCAAGGATGTCATTGAGAACAGAACCTGTTTTCTCTTTGTGCAGCAACCAAATGTACATTCTTGATCTTAGTAGCTGCTGAGACACATACAACGGCGTCGGCAGCCAAACTCCCCCAAATCTGTATTTTGGTCTCGTCAACTTTCTCCCCCAGCATCTGCCAACTGCCAAACTTCTTCCAGCTTGACTTACCCAGTTGTCTGCTTCCCCCCCCCTTCTTCCCTTCAAACGTTTCAATCCCCTTTCTGCCCCACAGAGCGAGTCAATCAAACCTGACGAGTTTCCCTTGGAGATCTTTGAGCGTTTTCTCAACAAGCTTTGCCTTCGCCCAGACATAGACAAAATCCTACTGGAGATGTGAGTAAACAGGTGTGGGGTGCATGGAAAGTGGGGGGAAAATACAGACTATCAGAGCCCATGTTTTTCTGTTCGTGACCACGTTGACCTTTGGACATGCTGATTTGTGTCAGCCTACGAATCTCTAGGGAACCCCCTCCCCTTTGGGGATAACAGCACACTTTATATATTTTTCACATTTTTAAACCGCCCTTTCCTCCAAGGAACTCAGGGTGTGGTGCGCATGGTTCCTTCCCTCCTTTTGTCCTCACAACAACCCTGTGAGGTAGGTGAGGCTGAAAGATGGTAACTGGCCCAAGGTCACCCTTGAAGCTTCATGGCTGAGCGGGGATTTGAACCTGGATCTTCCTGGTCTAAGTCCAACACCCAAACCGCTACGCCATCCTCCTCAGCTGAGACCCTCTTGTGTGTCCCACCGTCACCCAAAGATGGGCTGACAGTCACGGGCGAGAGGATCTTCTCCGTAGTGGCACCCAGCATGTGGAATTCCCTGCCGCTGTGCATCAGGCCGGGCCCCTCCTTAACTGGTGTCTTGCCAGCGTTTTAAAAACTATTTCCCCCCTCCGAGTCTCTTCATTCCTTCTGGTTTCTTGCACTCTCCCTGCATATTGCAGGAACTGTCAAGGTTTTTGTCACTGTATTTCTTTTTTCTTATCCAAATACTTTTTCACTTCTTTGGGTTAGGGGAGGGGGATTCTTGAGTCTGTTCTAATTTGCGTTGATAGTGTTTAATTTAGGCCTTGAACGCCTTCCAAAATGCAGTCGACATTTCTGTATAAAATGAGAGATGAATTTGGGATCTGCTCCTTGTTGTAAGGGGGACCCCATCCTTTTCTTTCCCCCCCCTGGGGTAACCCCCCTGGGGTTGCCCTGGGGTAACATCAACAGGGGCCAGACGAATTGCTCCATCTGTCTCCTTCTGTGTGCACAGTGGAGCCAAAGGAAAACCTTACCTGAGCCTGGAGCAGCTGATGGAGTTCATCAACCAGAAGCAAAGGGACCCCCGCCTCAACGAGGTGCTGTACCCCCCGCTGACCCAGGCGCAGGTGCGCCAACTCATTGACAAGTATGAGCCCAACCAACAGTTCCAGCAACGAGGTGAGAAGGGGAAAAAAAACACCCCATGACCTGGGCTGCCACAAGACGGTGGGGGATAGCCTCCAAGTGGTGCAGGCAGGGGTCAGACAGGTGCGGCGTGGCTGTGGACCTGCATCCGCTAGGAGGCCTACTTGGGCGGCGTTGAGCCTGCAGTGGCAGCACCCAGCGCGGAGGGTGCTCCTAGGAGTCCTGGGGTCCCTGAGACGCCTCCAGGGCCCCACAAGCACGCCCTCAGTGGCCGGTGTCTGCCCCCTGCCCGGTTTTGCTCCTGCCTCGGCTACCTCCACTGCCCCCTTTTCCTCCCCCAGACCAGATGTCAATGGAAGGGTTTGGGCGCTACCTGGGGGGAGAGGAGAACTCCATCGTGCCCCCCGAGAAGCTGGACCTCAGTGACGACATGACGCAGTCGCTGTGCAGCTACTTCATCAACTCCTCGCATAATACCTACCTCACAGGTATGTGTGGCGGCCAGCCGCCTGTGGGCTGAATCCAGACCCCTGGGAGGTGCTGCTTGGCACCCTTGTCTCCCCCCCCCCAAGATGTCCGTAGAAAGGCAACCTCTGTGGCTGTTCCGTTTACGAGGGAGGGGGCTGGCTTGAGGCTACTCCGTTCTCAAGGTGGCTGTTGGGAAAAGCCGGCGACCGACCAGCCTTCTGGGCAGCAGGCGGGATCGCTGTGGTGTCATTTCTTGAGCTCCTGTCTGACACTGATTCCTCTCCCCTCCACCCCACACCTAGCTGGGCAGCTGACGGGCAACTCCTCGGTGGAGATGTACCGGCAGGTGCTGCTGAGCGGCTGTCGCTGCATTGAGCTCGACTGCTGGAAGGGGGGGCGCCCCCAGGACGAGGAGCCCTTCATCACACATGGATTCACCATGACGACGGAAATCCCTTTCAAGGTAATTTGGGCGGCTCATCTTCTACCCTCTTCCCTGCTGTCCCCTCCAGCTCATTGCCTCAGTGTCTAGACCAGTGCTTCTCAACCTCTGGAGGCTCGGGTACCCCCTATCACGGTCCAATTTTCTGAAGTACCCCCTGCTAATTAACTGCTAACTAATTGGATTAATCAATTAATTAGGTAATTAATAGTTAAATAAAGTACTAAAACAATTTTAAATGTGAAAAAATGTCTTATTTAACTGTGTGTGTGTGTGTGTGTGTGTGTGTGTGTGTGTGTGTGTGTGTGTGACACACACACACACATGCATCTCTTTTTTTTCTCCAAGTCACACTTCCCAAAATCAGCTCATCCCTCCCCCACCCCACCAAAGTATATTTTCCAAAGAACAAAAATAAGCCCAAAACCAAAATCGGAGACAGAAGGGCTCCGAAAATACCGGTAATTACAATTTAAAATCCATGTTAATTAACAATTAATTAGCTGCTGATGAAGCAGATATGGGGCAGGGCTTGGCGTACCCCCAGCAAGAGGTCCCCCTACCCCTAGGGATACCCGTACAACAGGTTGAGAACCTCTGGTCTAGACTGTAAGCCACTTGGGGCAGAGAACTGTTTTTTTCACCAATCATCATGTAAGCCTGTTATACCCTTTTCTTTTAAAGGGCCAGCTGGACAATGGTGAAGTCTTAAGTGAGCCTGGGCCAGTTTTTCTTAATTGCATCAGGGGTGAAAGAGCACGGAAAGAACCGACCCCCCCGCCACACGCACACACACGGCCCTGACTCATGGGAAAGTGAACACCGCATGCACCCATTTCACATGGTCACTGAGATGCCTCCATGAGGCCCACAAGCAGGGCGTATGCGTATTCCCCAGCATCTGGTGTTTGGAGGTATACTGTCCCTGACTATGGAAGTTCTACTTAGCTGTTGGGCAGAGGTGGAACCACAGGCCAAATACCAGCCAGATATCCTTTTTGGTTTTTAGTCCATATTTGTTAGGGAGCAGTTAAAATAAATTAGCCTCTTGTTTTCAATCACCTTAATCCACCATGAGAACTAGAGACTCGTCCCTCTCAAAAGAACTGCTTTTGTATGGAAAATCTCTTCCCCTCTAAAGTAACCTTCATTCTTTTCCTTCTCCCTTTGCTCCACCGTTGTAATTCATGATTTGCTTTTGATCCCTTCACCCTCATTCCTGCCTCGTCTGTTTCCAGGAAGTCATAGAAGCCATTGCTGAAAGTGCATTCAAGACCTCGCCGTTCCCTGTTATCCTCTCGTTTGAGAATCACGTCGACTCGTGAGTAGATGCTGGGATGGAGACGTCGCTCTGTCCTCTTCTCGTGGTCCCGTGTGACTGGGCGAAGCTGGAGGCCTGCGACGCTCATCCCCTTCCCTCTGTCTCCGTTCGCAGGGCGAAGCAGCAGGCCAAGATGGCCGAGTACTGCCGGAGCATTTTCGGCGACGCGCTCCTCATCGATCCCTTAGAAAAATATCCGGTGTGTCCTGGACAGAGGCCGACAAGGGGGAAGGGGAGGGCTGGAATGACAATAGCAACAACCTGACATTGAATTCTCTTGAATCTTTGTCTTAACAAATGAGTCTTTGTATCATTTTCCGTCCCTCGTTGTTTGTGGCACTCAACGGGATCGTAGTTGGGCATGCTTCCTTAACGTGCATCAGAAAATGCCTCGCCATCCCGCTCTGAAAGTTCACGAGGCAGCTTGTGGCTCAGCTCATAAAATCAAGCCATGCTGCGATGATAAAATGAAACCAGAATGGCAAGGGGGGATGAAATCTGCCAGGATCTCCAGCCTCCTCATGCTGTTTGTTTTTCCCTTCTCCTCCCGCAGCTGCAGCCTGGCGTAGGCTTGCCCAGTCCCCAGGAGCTCATGGGCCGGATCCTGGTGAAAAACAAGAAGCGTCGCGCACACGGCAAAGTCTCCGAAGGGAGCATACGGAAGCGGCCACTGGAGCAGACCCCCAGCTCCTACAGCGACTCCTCGGGGCTGGGTGACCCTGGATTGTCTCCGTTGAGTACGTGTGTTTGGTTGCTCGATGGATCAGTCGATTCTCAACTCCTCCCCTTTCGTTCCCCTTCTTTCCCACCCCCACGTCTTTCTGTTTTTTTCTAACCTTCTTTCCTTTAAACTTTTAGAAAGAAGCCCCCCCTTTCTCCTTCTCACTCCCCACCCAACCTGCTGATTATTTTTTCCTCCCTCTCTTGCCCCTGTCCCCAACCAGGCTCTCCTTTTGCTGACCAGCCAGAGGTCCTTCCACCCATCATGACCAATGGCGAGGAGAAGACCTCGGAGAGGATGGCAAAATTGGTCGAACCCCGAAAATCCATTGGTGAGTTTGTGTTTGGGTTTGTGTGTGGATGGACAGGGGAGCGAGGAGGGAGCTGTTCTCACGGTAGTGAGGACCCTGGGGTGCCGGTTGAGCTGACAGTGGGGTGGGTGTGGGGTTAGGGGTATTTGTTCGGTTTAGGAAATGCGTGCAAAATACAACATCGCAGTTTCTCCCCACATCCAGACCGTGAAGCTGAAAGTGAAGAGGAAGAAGAGCAGCCAGACCCCAAGAAGCCCACAACAGATGAGGTGTGTGTGTGTGTGTGTGTGTGTGTGTGTGTGTGTGTGTGTGTGTGTGTGTGTGTGTGTGAGTGAACCGAAGCGGACTCGTGCGCCTGGCCTTGGGGCGCTTGCACGCTGCTTGGGCTGAAAGGGGACGTGGTCAGCCGCGGGGTCAAGCTTCCTCAGCCTTCTCCCCCATCAATAAGTGACAGCAACGTTGCCCTGTGTCAAGAGCTGGTAGCCACTGGGGGGAGAACCCTTCAGGAGTAGGGAAAGATGGACGAGCAAGCAGCTATATGCCCTCTCCTTTTCCGCCCAATGGCAACCAATCGGAATGTACTGTACTGCATCCTTCCGCCCCTTCTTTCCTTCCAGGACGAGTGGAAGGCGAAGGGGGCAGCGAGTGGAACGACCTCCGTTTTTGACAGGCGGAAGCAAGGAGAGGGAGGGTTGAGGTGGGTGGGAGAATAAGGGGAGTCCACTGAAGATTGGGGGAGCCTTGGCCAAAGCAGCCCCTCCAGCAGGACTAACCTCTTCTAGGGCCCCTCATCCTGGTTTCTGTTCACACTGCAGGCCTGAGCCTCCAAACAAAACTTGATTAAGTTGTTACAGGGAAGAGGAGTAAGGAGTTTGGCACGGCTGCCGTTTTTTGCGGCAGCCCCGCGTTCTTGGTCGCAGCAATCGACTTGCGCCCCTTTGAATCGTGCTTCTTCCAGTTAATTTTCCTATTTGCAACCTGCTTTTTTTGCCTTGGCAGTACTGACTGTCTTCTTGTCTTCTCTCCCCCCCCCCCCTTGTGTGCTGCAGGGAACCGCGAGCAGTGAGGTCAATGCCACGGAGGAGATGTCCACGTTGGTGAACTACATCGAGCCCGTCAAGTTCAAATCCTTCGAGGTGGCCTGCAGTGAGTGAGGGTGGGGACGGGGGGCACAAGCCCCGATGGCAGGGAGAGGTGTTTAGGATCAGTGGCTGATGTGTGTCCGGTGGTAAGGGAAGGGGAATATTTCCGCAATATCTACACCACCAACTTCAAACTGGTTTAAGTTATTCCCTCCTGAACTCCCAATTACTGGGATGCTTTTGAGACTGGGAACTGTTGACAATTCAAATTTATATCAATTTTGTGTCATTTTTAGCCGAGATATTCCCTTAGGGGGTCCAGGAAGAAACAGTAGTCAAACAGTGGGGGGGGGGGGGTTTGGCTTTAATGAGGACTGCTAACATGCCATTTTTAATCTCTTTTCCCTACCCTGGTTCTCCCAAGAACGTAACAAATCCTATGAAATGTCTTCGTTTGTGGAGACCAAAGGTCTGGAGCAGCTAACCAACAGCCCCATGGAATTTGTTGAGTATCCTTCTGGGTGTCGGGGGGGGGGGGGGAAGGCGGGCGTAAGACTCTGAGCATCGCCAGCCGCTCCTGTGCGTGGTGGGAGAGCCATGTGTCCTCGTCGCCAGTGATTTCCTTGACAAAAACGCCCTTGCCAAGATATAACAAAAAGCAGCTTAGCCGGATCTACCCCAAAGGGACCCGGGTGGATTCCTCCAACTACATGCCTCAGGTCTTCTGGAACGCTGGCTGCCAGATGGTGGCGCTCAATTATCAGTCTCTGGGTGAGCGCCTTTCTCTCTTTCGTCTCGCTAGCGCTGAGGGCTAGAAACTTGAGAAACAGTCTGGCCAGCCTCTGTTTTTGTTGGGCCGTCCCATGCAGGGTGCTGCAAATTGGGCATGCCTCTTGGCTCCTCTCCCATGCAATTAACAATGGAGCAGGGCCGGCCCTGTCCACGAGGCCTCCTGCTTCACCCCCCTTTTCCAATCCAGGGGGTGAGAGGAGCACAGGCTGGCACATTGCCAGGCAAAGAGGGGCGGGCAGCACTTGGCATGCCTCCTCCAGGGCGGAGAGGTCTTGGGCCAGGGATTTGAACCCAGGTTGTTGGCCATTAGAGGTGGGCAGGGATGAGGAAGGCAAGAAGCGTTCCTTCTCTCTCTGCGAGTCAGGCTGTGTCCCTGCAGGAGAGAGCTGCGTCGCTTCCCCTTGCTTTGGCACTCACCGACGCCGGCGCGTCTATCTCTGCTCTCCCAGACTTGCCGATGCAGCTCAATCTGGGCATCTTTGAGTACAACCGCCGGAGCGGTTACCTGCTGAAGCCGGAGTTCATGCGCCGCCAGGACAAGCTCTTCGACCCCTTCACCGAAGACATTGTCGATGGCATCGTGGCCAACACCGTGAAAGTCAAGGTTCGAGAGCGGGGTGTGTGTGTGTGTGTGTGTGTGTGTGTGTGTGTGTGTGTGTGTGTGTGTGTGTGTGTGTGTGTGTGTGGTCTTCAGTGATTCCTGGATAATGTGCTGGCTGCTGGAGAGGGAAAGATCACAGGAAGACTCTCGGCTGCATCTCCTGCTCTCTGGTTTCCTGGCTTGGCCTAGCAGGACCTCGGGCCTGAAATAGCAAGGCAGCTCTTATCGAGAGAAGCGTGTGGCAGGATAGATAATTATCTGTCGTGATTAACTGTGGAGCATCCATATTTAGGTGCAGTGTACCTCCTGGGTACCAGAGGGCTGTAATTTTCAATCCTTGCTTGGAGGTTTCTCAGTGACATCTGGTTGATCATGGTGTTCTTGATAGGGATGGAACCTCCATGTACAGGGCCAGTCTACCTCAGAGACCCAGCTGCTGCAAGGAAGAAATAGCAGAGAAGGATTTTCACTTTCTTGCCTGACTTCTGACTTCCTGAAAGCGTCTTGTTGATCGCTGCAGCGAAGCCAGATGCTGCGCTAATTAGGTCGGATGCCGCTGGGTTCTTGTTATGTTCTTCTTATGGGCGACTTGATCTGTGCAGCTCCATCTGTGTTTAGGCTGCTTTGAGAGTAATATCAGGGCAAAAAAGGTCCCTGCCTCCAAAGAGCCTACAGTCTGCATTTTGACAGCAGTGAGAGCGGAGGAGAGTAATGGATAGCATCTGCTAGGATTCCTTACTTTGGTTCTCTGGGGTGGCAGGCTGGTTGGAGAATAGGACTTCTGAGCATAAACAGAGTGTCTTCCATCTAGGTTTCTTTTAAACTGCTCATATGCCGCTTTTCACACACCGGAAGTGACATTCAGGAAAACACTGTAAAATTAAAGAATAATGCAGTCGGTACAAAGAAAATGTTTAATTAAATTGAATTAAGCCGACCGCAAAAACGTCTTCATTCTTCTCTATTTGAAAGAAATTCTGGTCCCAGCTTTTTGTCCTCCCACCCCCAGATCATCTCCGGGCAATTCCTGTCAGACAAGCGGGTAGGAATCTATGTCGAAGTGGACATGTTCGGGCTGCCGGTGGACACCAAGCGCAAATTCCGGACGCGGACGTCGCAGGGGAACTCGTTCAACCCAGTGTGGGATGAGGAGCCTTTCGTATTCCACAAGGTCAGCTTCTGTGAATCGTCACCTCTCGAAACTCAAGACCTTGTAATAGAGTGCCTCTGAGCACATGCAAAGTGTATTTTTCTTCACCAGAGAGCTATTACTTTTCTGGCTTAGTTCTCCCTCTGACCCTTGTTCCCTTCCCTCAGGGAACCCAGGGGATAGCGGTTCTGTGAGGGGTGCTCAGGCTCTCTAACGGGGTTCTCTGCCCCCTGCTGAACTAGGCTTCTTTGTGGGAGGCCTTGATGGTTACATCGGTATGAAACTGGCTTTATAAAGGGTCTTGTTGTTGTTGTAGCTTAGAAATGCCCTAAAACCCTGCAAATAGTGATGGGAACTTGTGCTACAAGTTAAGCTGTGCTTAGACCCAGTTGTGGTGTTTGTGTTTGGATGTGGTAAATGGTGACATATGAAGCTTCCTGCTGAGCCAAGCGCTTGGTCCATCTAGCCAGCGTTGACAAGCACCAAATGGCAGCAGCTCTCCAGGGTTTCAGGAAAAGAAGGGTGTTTCTCAGCCTTACCTGGCAGTGCCGAGGTTTGAACCTGGGACCTCCTGCATGAAACGAATCTCTCCCACTGAGCTAAGGTCTCAACACCATGAGATGATCTGGGTGGGAGGACCATGGGGGACCGTGGCATTGTCTGCATCACTGTCTCTTTTTTCGCTCCCAACAATGCATATTTCTCCCGCAGGTGGTCCTTCCTACGTTAGCCTCACTGCGCATAGCTGTCTTTGAAGAGGGGGGCAAATTTGTGGGGCACCGGATCCTGCCTGTCTCTGCCATTCGTTCAGGTGAGGTGCACCCCATCCGGCCTCCCCTACTTCTACCCAACCCAGTCCAGGCTGTTCATTTGATTGGGATGACTCGGCTCCCTCCATTTTGTTCTCCGTCCCATGATGCATTGCAGTGGAGACATTCCTACAGAGCCGAGGCCTGTCTGCCCCAGTACACGTTCCCTGACTTTGAGCTGACAAAACTGCACTGAAACAGTGGCAGTGCCTCCCCAGCTCTGAGTTGGAAATTTTGACCCCAATCTACCCATTACACAGAACGAGATGGTAAAATGAGTCAGTAGAATTCTGGACAGTTCCACTTCAGCATATTGGGGGGGGGGGGGGAGTCCTATTTTAGAACGCAACTCTGTGCAAAACACATACGTGTGCATGCACACCCACCCACCACTTCCTGCCCTAAATGAGTGTGTTGGAGGAAAAAGCTTTGCATATCAGGTTCTCCCTAATATGCTGGTTTTCCACATGCAAGATGTGGTGTCAGTCTGTGTATTTTTGAATGGATTAAGATTCCAAAATAAGGCGTGCACACACCCCGACTTAGAACTGCAGGCAAACAGTCCCGGATTCCACACACCCCTGCTCTGTGCGCGTTGTGTAGATTGGGCCTTTGTCACCCGAAAAGAAGTTCCTTTTTCCTCTTCAAGAGCCTCTTGTTTAAAGACGACTGGATTTACTGCAGCATCCACACTAATGGACGAGAGCCTGCTTCATTAAGTGGCTGGCGCGTTACCCTCGGTTAAGAACATAAGAGCCTTCCTGGATCTGACCCAAGGCCCCTGTCAGCCTGCATCCTGTTTCCCACAGCATCTCACCAGTTGGGAAGTCCACCAGCGCTCCCGTTTGGCTGTGGCTGCTTCCCTGCGACCGGGGGGGGGGGGAGGGATTCCCAGGCACACTGCCTTCGACGGCAGCTTGCAGCCATCTCCGTGGCCATCTCCATGGCTAGTAGTTGGCGGATGTTATTAAACCGACCTACATCCATAGGTCTGCAGATGGGGGAAAGAATGTGGTCAGAACCGACCGTATTGGGTGGAACCGAAAAGACCCCTGTGATGCAAAGGGGCATCATCGTTTCTGTGGGGAGCCGAGCGAGCGGGGGACGCTTCCCAGCGGAAGTTGTGATAACGCTGCCTGTTCTTGCCTTGCTATGCTCGGTTATCGCAGGAACCGCCACTGCTGTCTCATGTACATGTTTGGGCTCCGCGTAGAAGTGTTGCAACCCACCATGTGTATTTCAGGGCCTCTTGGGGGGACCGACAGACTATTTTTCCCTCCTGCTCTGTATGTGTGCGTGTGCGGTAGGAATGATAAGAATCTGCAAGCGTCTCGCAAAGGAAACGTTGACAGCAGTAGATCTGTTTTGCCTTGGAGGGGAAAATTTTGTGTACCGTTTTTCAACAGCAGCAACAGACGTTCCCGAAGTAGCAAAAGGAGAGAGGGACTCTCAACTCTCAAGATACATGGGAGAGGCTGACCTCTGCTGCTGGGAGGGATGCTGTCCTGCAATAAATAGGGAACCCTCCCCCCCCCCCCCAACCCCTGCTAAAGTATAGGAGAACCGATATTGTTAAAAGTGCCTCTCAGCCCAGTTAAAAGGGGTTGTGGTGTTGCAAGATACAGTGCTGTGTATGCTGCAACCAAGAAAGGTTACAATCCTGTACTCGCTTTCCTGGGAGCAAGTCCCATTAAACTCAACTGTGTGCTGGAGGTTCTTCTTTAGACTGTGAGCCCTTTGGGGCAGGGAACCATTGACGTATTGTGCTCTGTTCACTTTGTGAACTGTTGTTGTTGAGAAGTGGTATACTGACACTCTTAAAAGTCGTCATAGGAAGCTGCTTCCTGCTGAGTCGGATCCTTGGTCACTTTGGCCCAGCGTGGTCAAGCACTGACTGGCAACAGCTCTCCAGGATTTGGGAGAGGGGTTTTTCCTGGTATATGTGGAGACGCTGTCAAGGATTGAACCTGGAACATTCTCCAGGCAAAGCAGGTATGCTCTGCTGCTGAGCTACAGCCCCATCAACAGGCGGCAGGGGAAGTGACAAGCAAACGCACTTCACCAAAAGGCTGTAGTTTTAGGCATGGAGCCCCTGCTTTTGCATGCAGAAGATCCCAGGTTTAATCTCTGGCAGCATCTCCAGGTAGGGCAAAGGAAAGAGATGCTGCCGGTTCGTGTTGGTAACACTAAGCTTAGGTCGGTTTGACTCCGTATGGCAGCATCCTATGGATCTCCTGCAGACTGCTGGCTGTCTAGCCCCGATTATAATCAGTAAAAACAGTGGGGTCTGGTATCACACCCCTTGCAGCAGCTTGCTACACCTTACCTTCCCCAATTTCAAAAGCCTTGGAACTGTAATGCATTTTTCCTCCCTCTCCATGCAGACGTTCTTGTTCAGCTGAGCAATGTGTGTGTGTGTGTGTGTGTTGTTTTTTTTTCCTCCACTCCTGCAGGATATCACTATATTTGCCTGCGCAGTGAGAGCAACCAGCCGCTCTGTCTGCCCGCTTTACTGGTGTACACGGAGGCCTACGACTACATTCCAGACGATCACCAAAGTGAGTGCAGGGCAAAGGCGAGCCCTTCCCGGAGGGTTGCGTGTGCGGAACACGCGGAGAGCTGGGCCCCGTTACCGATGGCCTCCTTTCCTCCTCAGATTACGCCGAGGCATTGATTAACCCCATTAAGCACGTCAGCTTGCTGGATCAGCGGGCCACACAGCTGGCCGCGCTGATGTGCGAGAGCGAGGTGAGCACAGCCGGCGGGCAGCCGTGGCACAGAGGAAGACGAGGAAAGGACGCCTGCGGAGATGCAGGCTGTCGACGGGGGAGAGGGGGAGTCTCGGCGCAAGCCACTAGACCCCCCCTCTCCCCGTTCTTCCTCATTAACCGCTCCCTGACGTTGCCAGCAGGAGCGCGCAGAGAAGCCGCAACAGATCCTCGGACGGAGCCGTTCGAACGCGAGCGTGGCCCCCGCTGAAGAGGCGCAGAAACCTCCGCCTGCCTTGCTTGCGCCGACGCGGAGCCCCAGCGTGGTCCCGAGTCAGGGTAAGAACTAGAGTCAAACACAGTATTGACCAGTGTTGGATTGTGACGAGAGGCTGGGCTGGTTTTTGCGCCCCAAGGGAGAGGCGACGCCAGATCTCGCCAGCCCTTCCCTTACTGAGTCTTCACCTTCTTCCCTTCCCTTCATGGGTCTTAGCCAGCCCAGTTACATCTGCTCTCAGAAGGTTCCTCCTTCTCTATCTGGGCCCCTGGACTTCTCGCTTGCTATATATCTCGTTTTGCTATATATGAATCTGCCATCTGTTGAGTCTGACCCTTGGTCCCTTTTGGCTAAGCATTGTCAAGCACTGACTGGCAGCATCTCTTCAAGATTTCAAGGAGGGTTTTTTCCCAGCCCTCCCTGGAGTTGCTGTTGGGGATTGAACCCAGGGCCTTCTGCATAAAAACCAAAAGCCTTACCGCTGAGCCAAGAGTACATTCACCAGAATCTTGTTGAGATTCTTCTCCCTGCCTTAGGCTGTTATCTAGCCATTGATGAGATACAGAATTGTTTGCGGGATGTGGCGGTTACTTCCACATGTTTTGTCCTGGAATGGGCATGTGTTTGGTAGTGCTGGGGAGAATGTGCTCCCCCTCCTCTACCCAGATCCCTTTCCTAAGGACGAACCGAAACAACCGGCATTCTTGTGTTCCGAGTTTAACTTATTTCTTTCTCTGCCACCTCCTTCTCCTCCCGTAACCTTACAGTGCAGAGGGACGATCTGATTGCCAGCGTCTTGGCAGGTAAGGCGATGATGATATTATTTCTAACCCGTTTTTTGATCCAGAAACAGGCATGAGCCCACCCTTGCCAATCTACCACCTAAGGTGACTGCCTCAGTCAGCCTCCTTTCTAAAAGAAAAACAACAACAACAACACTCTTAGTTTTTAAGTTAAGTTGCTAGTCCTTATGGCTGCAGGGAAAAATGGAAAATGTGGGTGGTTCTGGCTGGGGGAGCCCAGGCGCTTCACGAGTCTGCCTGCCTGGTGCTTACTCTCTTCTCTCTTCCGTTACTCCGTGTTGTTGCACAAACATTAACTCTGCGAGTTGAAAACCGTGTTTTCCAGAGGTGTCCCCCCAGTCTGTGGAGGAGCTGCGGCAGCACAAGTCATTTGTGAAGCTGCTGAAGAAGCAGTACCGGGAGCTGAAGGAGCTGCGGCGGAAACACATGAAGAAGATCTGCAGCCTCAACAAGAAGCAGAACGCCCAGCTGTCGCAGGGGGAGCGGAGCCGGCTGCGCAGCCAAGACGGGTGAGTGAGGGGCTGGTGGGCGCATGCATGCGCCGTTGAAGCCCACGCACTGCACTCCGTGGAAAAACTGTGCCTGAATGCTTCTGCATGTTGCATGCATACAGGGCAGAGAGGGGTCAGGGAGCCACCTGTTTCATTCATTCTGCTTTTGTCACCAGAAGCCTGCCCTCAGCCAAGACCCGGAAGGGGGCTAGCAAGGTGTAAAGCATTCTTGAACTTGTGGCGTTTGCTGCCACAGGATGTGGTGATGGCCACTAGCTTAGATGGGCCTTGAGGGGCTTAGACACATTCATGATTGTGGGGACCATCACATTCATGAAGGCTGTGTCGAGCCTCCAGGCTCAGTGGCAGCCTAGCTCAGAGTACCAAGTTGCAGGAGGACGGGTATTTCCTTCATCTCTTGTGTGTGAGGTTCCCAGGGGCAACTGATGGGCCATGATAAGAAGCATGATGCTGGACTAGAGGGGGGGTCTTCTTGGGCCTGCTCCAATTTTCTCAAGGCTGCAATCTTATATGCGTTTTTCTGGGAGTAAGCCTCATTGAACAGAGCGAGACTTACTCCTGAGTAAACACGCACAGAACTGCACTGTCAGTGAAGCTGACCTGATGAATTAATGACTTTTGCTCAGGTCTGCAGTTTCTAGCTGTCTGCTCAGGGTCCCTTTAAATCAGGGGTGGCCAACCTTCCACCAGGAGGGCCTCTGCGTTCTTAAGAGTTGTGTAGATTAGAAGACAGAATTTTGGCAGCTGCAAGTGCTGATGGTGCTGCTAAAGCAGCTGCACCTATACAACCCTTCAAGGGCCAGGAGCCGTTCATGTTGAAAGGTTGGCCACCCCTGCTTTAAATATTTCCTGTCCTTGGCCCAATGGGAGAAGAAGGGTTGTTGAGGCTAACCAATCCATTCTGCCTAACTGGGCTGTTAAAATGTTAAAGGGGCATGTATTCTACCGGAGCACCTCTTCATTCAGGGGAAAAAAGGGTTGACTTTAGTTTGGCGAACAGAAAATGTGATGACTCCTCCCTCCCTCCTCCCCCCCCCCCCCAGATCTCAAACTTCGCTGGAGGCTGTGCGGCAAGGACCGGAGCAAGAGGCAACACGCCAGAGGCTGAGGCTGCAGGAATGGCAGATGCAGGGATTGCTGCAGCTCCGGGAGGCTCAGCACCAATTGGAGAGGGACTGCAAACGAGAGCACTTGCGCCAGGTGACCTAAAGGGGGGGGGGGCGCTGGTGGATTTAAAATGGGGTCTTCTACATTCTGCAGCTGCTGAGAAGGGATTTGCATGCGCAGACTCCATTGTGCAAGGAATTTGAGGTTATCTGTCTTTTGTTAAAAACCCTAGCTTCGTGTGTTCCTTCTAGCCCTTATGGCAATTGTGTGTATGTGGTATTGTTGGTTTTTCTTTTTAAAGATATCTAAGTTTCTAGGCCTCATGGCGTGTCTGTGTGCGTGCGTATGAGACTGTGGGAATCCGATAAGGAGTTAGCAGCACTGGTACGTTGTCTCTCAAGCAACCCTTGGAAGAGATGATGGCCTAGGCATTAGCACAAGCCCTTAGGCAAATTTCTCAGTTTGCCTCCTGTTGTGCCTGATGCATCTTCTCGGCTCTAAGATTCTGTGAAAAACGTTTCAGGGGCAGCCGCTGAGTGCTCCTGCCGTGGGAGAATGCCCAGAGCTCTGCTCCTCCTCATCTAGGTACATCCCTGGTTAGCAGTTGAGCATTCTCAACCAAGGATCTAGGAAGGGAATCTCTTTCACTGCCTCTGCTGGTGTGTCAGAGATTGGTGAAATCCGGTCCGATTGAAATGTCGAAACGCAAAATCTCTGTAGGATTTCCAACCATCCAGGGAGCTTCAATGCCCTGCAAAACTCTGTGGCCAACCGGGGCAGAAAAATTAAGCAAGATAGGCCGACCTAGGGCCGTAGTTCAGTGACAGAACCCTTGCGTTGCATGCGGAGGTCCCAGGGTTCAATCCCGGGCAGCCTATCCAAGTAGGACTAGGAAAGACCCCCTGTCTGGAACCCTGGGGATATGCTGCCAGTCAGTGCTTGACAATGCTGAGTTAGATGGAGCAAAGGTCTGACTCTATAGGAAGCAGCTTCCTGTGTTTTTAGGTAGCCAAAATCTGACGTAAAAATAGCTCAGAGGTACATGTGGATCTGGGTGTAGACGCACAAAGTAGACCTTTTAAGGGACATCCTGTTCCCTCTCCAATCCTCCCCCCTTTCCCCCCCCATAGGCCCAGCAACGCCTAAGGGAGATTGCCCGGGAGTGTCAGGCTGCCCAGTTGAAAAAACTGAAGGAGACAGGCGAGAAGTGAGTACTGCCTGGGGCGGAATGGGGGAGAGGGCAGGATTCTCCAAAATGTCTCCCAGGGAGCAACTGCAGGCCCCCACCCTCAGCTGATAATCCATGGGCACAGACATGAAAGAGGTTTGCTAAATAATTGTTAATGAATGAATTTATTTGCTACTTTTAACAAATCTGCATAAAATGATGCGTAAAATAAAATGATGTACTGATTACCCGTGAGAGTTAGGAATAGAACCTCCATGTTCAGGGGCAGTTTACCTCTGAACCGGAGCTTCACAGGTAACAAAATAGGGAGGCAGTCGGCACCACCCTCTGGGCTTTCCAGAAGCGCTTCGTGTGGGTGTTACGTTTTTTTCTCTTCCTGCCTGAGTCTTCTCTCTCCTCTCCGGCTTAGAGAGAAGAAGGAGCTGCAGAAAATCTTGGATCGGAAGCGGCACAACAGTATCAGTGAGGCCAAATCCCGAGAGAAGAACAAAAAGGATGGGTGAGCTGAAGCGGGGCAGGGGACGGATGGAGCTGAGACATGTTTGTTCTAACGAGTGCGGTGTCCAAGCCTGGCAAGTCCTTAAAAGGTAGCAGCGAGGAATCCCGATAAAGAATGAAAAGAGCAG
This sequence comes from Plestiodon gilberti rubricaudatus, assembly GCA_026170595.1. NCBI lineage: Eukaryota > Metazoa > Chordata > Lepidosauria > Squamata > Scincidae > Plestiodon > Plestiodon gilberti. The sequence continues at coordinate 33,154,735 of JANXHW010000009.1, read as the reverse complement.
CCAAAAAAATCGCAGGTGGCCGTCGGGTTAGAAGAAAAATCTCCAGCCCACAGCAGGCTCCTGCCTTTATTAGGACTGACCTGAAAGTGACAAGCCACCTTTGGAATGCCAGAACCATGATTCTGCAAGGGGGCCCCTCCCCACCGCTTAAGCTGGGACCCCGGCAGGCCGAATTCCTACTGGTAGAGCAGCCGTCTTGTTGAGTCAGAGAACTGTTGACTGTTGCTTCAAAAGCTGGGAGGGCTTGCTTTACTTTACCTCTATCCCCGTGTGTGTGAGAATGCAGCTACTCTGAAGTGGGGGGGGGGGGGTCATCCACTCACGTGGGCTGTTTTCTTCCCCTTCAGGGAGCTGTCGGAGATAAACAAGAGGCACATCTCCGAGTCGGTTAACTCCATTCGCAGGGTAAGTACCTGCCCTGCTCCATGACGGGGTTGTATTGTTTTTGCTCTTAGAGATGCGTGGGTAAGGAGGTGGGGTGGGAGCAGAGACGTGGCTCCTAGAGGAATCAGTATTTCAAGCGGGGGGGGGAGGAGGTATAACTGAGCAGGAGCTGGGGAGAGATGCACAGGGAGGTGGGTGCCATGACACGTCGGGGGACGATGACGACAAAGCCACCCAGCCACCAGACGGCTGAATGTCGGGAGCTTCTGGGCTCCGCCGTGGTAAGCTTCCCTTCCCGTGTGGCCTCTCTGAGTCTAATCTTCCCTCCCTCCCGAAGCTTGAGGAGGCTCAGAAACGGCGCCAGGAGAAGCTGCTCGCAGGGCAGCAGGCGATACTGCAGCTCATCGAAGAAGAGGAGCCACGGGTGAGTTGCGGGCGACTGCAAAGGCTTCTGGGAGTGCCTGGGTTGGAGATGGGCCGTTGAGCACCCAAGAAGGGGATTGTGGGAGAAGGGAATTGTGGGAGAGAGGGGAGCAAAAGGCAGCCTTTGGAAGGCTACAGCTTCCACCTTCTCGGGACGGTTCCCGAGCAGAGAGGCCACATTCCTCCGTCACCCTCTTGGTTGTGTTCTTGGCCCATTTTCGAATGGACACTTGGGGGTGGATTTTTCTGGCCAGGTTTTGAGACCTACGTGGCTTGCTGGTCATTGTTGCTGTTCAGTGACGAGCTCAAGCTTGTGAAAACGTTGGCTCTGTGTTCTCTGTTGTTGTTCAGTCGTTAAGTCGTGTCCGACCCTTCGTGATCCCATGAACCATATCCCGCCAGGCCTTCCTGTCCTCCACTATCTTCCTGAGTTCGCTCATTTTCATGTTCGTTGCATTGGTGATGCTGTCTAACCATCTCATCCTTTGCCTTCCCCTTCTCCTTTTGCCTTCAATCTTTCCCAGCATCAGAGTCTTCTCCAGAGAGTCCTCTCTTCGCATTAGGTGGCCAAAATATTTGAGTTTCAGCCTTAGTACCTGTCCTTCCAGGGAACAGTCAGGCTTGATTTCATTTAGAATTGACTGATTTGATCTCCTAGCAGTCCAAGGCTGTGTTCTCTAGCCTTGGGATAGTCCTTGTTAAGTTTTATAGCGTTCGGTTGTATCCAAACAAACCAGTCTGGACTCTCTGGGTCCTTAGACCCTCCCTCACGCTAACCGGATTTCGGATCTAGTTTCTCTAAGAACAGGAGGAGGATCCCTGCCAGAGGCATCCAGCCTTTTATTTTTCACAGTGGCCAACCGCAGTAGGGGAAGCCCAACAAAGCGCCAGGGGACAGCTGGGAAATTTGGGGTAGGGTGCTTCTTTACATGGAGGGTCCATTCCTAACTCTCATGGCTAATGAGCACAGCAGCAGCAGGACCCTCCTGGAGCCCATGTAGTCTAGCACCCCATAGCAGCCCACTACTGGGAAGCCCATAAGCCACGGATCAAAGTGGTCACTGCTGTTCAGAGCCGCTCTGATCCGGGGGCTCACACAGACCTACAGGAGCCAGTAGCCACTGAGAAGACTCTCCTTGCGTAGGGGCTGCACTGCGCGGGTAATTTTAGTGGTGTCCGCAGAATGTACTTTTTTAATCGGTCTTTGGCTGCTGTCGGAGTGAGCTCATTCTCTCCTTTCCCTTCTCTCCTTTGCTTGTTCCTCTGACCGGCTGCCTCCAGTTGGCAGCCCAGCTGGAACACGAGTGCGAGGCAGAAGGCCTCGCCCTGCCGCAGGAGATCCGCCGCTACCTGCAGGAAGAGCTGGACGGAGGGGTCAGCAACGGGCACCCACCCAGCGCCAGTCCTGGCTCTACCCCTGCCGAAGAGGAGCTGACAGTGCTGTGAGATCTGGAAGGGGGAGCAGCCGCTGGGCCAGTGGGGAGATGTCATTGGGGGAGCGTTTCCCCTGCGGGCCTTCCTGCCCCCACCAACCAAGCGGGCAAGAGCCAGTGGGGGGGAAAAACACACTAAAAGCACTTCTCTTTCTCTTTTTTTATTTTTTAAAAAAAGAACAAATGTTTTATTTTTTTAAACTAATTTTTTTTAATTAACTTACTGTAATTGTCTGCTCTCACTTCTCCGTTTTTTTTGTATTGAGGCTGGAGGGGGAGGACTTGGTGTAGTGATGGGGTGGGGGGAGTCGTGGGGCTTGCTGAGACGGTTGCCGTAGCTGGCAGATTGGCGGGTGAGCGACGTCTGTTTCCTCCCTCCCCACTCCCTCCACTGCTGCTCCTTCTCCTGTTCCCTGGCTTGGAAAGGAAGAGGGGAAAATGGAAGCGTGGAGGAGGGGAGAGGAGAGCGCTGGGCTAGAGTGGCTCCGAGAGAGACACTCTAGCCCACCGCTCTCTTCTCCTCTACACTTCCTCTTTCTTTTTGAAGTCGGGAAGTGGGAGAAGCAGCGGCTGGTACCCCTGCGGGGGAGGGTAGTAGTTAGCATGTTGTCTTGGGTGCTGGGAACGTCTTGGGGAGTCCAGTAACATGAGACACGCACACACCCCAAGTGGGAGGCGTTCACATACCCCGTGAGGGGGAGCAATAGAGGAGTGAGCTTTCTAGAGTCTACCGTAGTTTTGGACGGCCTTTTAATGCACTTCTCCTACAAAGAGGAGGAAAACCAGAAAGGGCTATTTTTAAAAATAAAGTTGGTTACGTGTCATAGCGCAAAACCTGTGGAATACCTCTGCTCCCCGCAGTCTCTTTTCCCCCACTCCTCGTTGTATCCTGGGGGAGCAGGGGGTTCACGGGGGGGTGGGTAGGTAGGGGAGATATAAGAGAAGAACTTTGTGGGAGGCGGTTCCCTTGCTGCTTTAGGGAGCAGGTCAAAGCAGGAGGTGCTATTCTGCCCGTGTGGGACTGTGGCAGGAAAATGATTTTGGCCTATTTTCCCCCCTCTAGATGTAATTTTTTCCTGTCTTAGCTTTTTTTTTAACATAAATAATAAACTTGTAATTCAATAGTTTTTGTGTTTGTTCCTGGTCGTGGCAGTGGTGACAGAGGGGGGTGAGGAATGGGCTGACGGAAAGCCCAGAGAATTGGCAAGAGGCTAGACTTGTCCGCTCTCTGGAATTCGCTATCAAGCCAGCTTAGCAAAGTTAACGTCGGACCCTAGAGGGGCCGTAGCGTAGGGGTGGAGGGTGGAGCTGCTGCTTAGCCTACAGAAGGATCCAGGTTCAGTCCCTGATGTGGCTTGCGGTGCACTGGCGCCTGCCAGTCAGTGCTTGACAATACTGTGTGCATGGACCAAGGGCCAGACTCTGTATGGCAGCGTGCTATGATCCTAGATGAAACCATTCCCCAAAAAGATCCCAGGGAAAAGTCACTCTCCCAGCCTGCAGGAAGATACCAGGGACTGAACTCAAGCTCTTCGGGTTTCTTACCAGAAAGGTAAGGTCTGTAGTCCTTTCCCCTTCTTGCTGGGAGGGAACCTGGCTTTGCCTCAACTACCCTCCCTCCAATCGAATTGCATAGCTGAAATCTGACGAGGGCCTTCCTGGTTGACAGCTCCATCTCTTCTTAGCCTGCTCCACGACAGCAGCTCCTCTGTTTCTTTGGTTTCTGTGCTTATTTTAATGGTGAGATCATGGATGCGGAGCAGCTAATGTTTCAAAAAGGACAAAGGTTTTTTTTAATAGTTAGGGGAACCCCCCAAATCTTTGGCAAGAGGGTCAGGAAATGTTTGTTCAAACTTACCTCTCTGCCCCTTGTTTGAAAATCTGAGGTGGAAGCAGCGTTGGCTGATTTTTGCTGGAACAAGCCAGCCATACTCTGGCTGGATTTCTTCAATGTTAGAAACCTTTAAACATTTGCAGATTCTGGACCTTAATTCCAAGTTGCAACAGGGAACCCACTTCTCTTTCAACGTTTTTGTAACCATTTTTCATCATACCCAAAGCAAACTTGTTTCCCTGTGTTGCAGGGCCGATGAAAGGGTGCCCAGATCTTGTGTGTGTGTGAGCTTGTAGAAGAACTTGTGGTTTGAGGCAAAGAAGACACACATTTTAGGATTACAAGTCCAAGAGGTGCTTAGTTCACAGTGGCATTTGGAGCAGACAGAGCGTAGCAGCTGTCTTGCACCAGCAGCGGTTAATAACCATATTTTTGTATCCTGGTTTTGGAGTCTGCAACATGCTTCATGTCATGTGCCTTAATTTGATGTAGTGTTTACAACAGCTCTGTAATGTGATTATCCCCATATTGCAGAAAGGGAAAACTGAGGCCCAGAGGGAGTGGCTTGCCTAATGCCAAGGTTCACAACGGAGGTGTGATTCAAACTGGGGGAGCCCTAATTCCCAGTATAGTCTCTCGGCCCCTCTACTATAGCTACTCTCTGGCATGCCTTGATGCATAGAAATTCCCAGGGTGAAGCTTTTCTGGGCGTGAAGACGAATGAAGGAAAAACTTTGCCTCTCTCATTTCAACATGTCTGGCTGCTGTTAATGACCAAGGAGGAGCACTGGGGGGGGGGGAAGGGTAACCTTGTTTAGAGAGTAGGGTTATTGGTCAGTGTGGCAAGAGCACAACAGTTAGAGTTGTTGGCCTTGCAAGAAGTTCCAAATTCTTACTCAGCCATGAAGCCGCCTGAGTGACCATAGACCAGTACCTATCTCCCAGCCCTGACCTACCTCAGGGGGTTGTTGTAAGGAATAATGTATGGGCCCATGTGCAGGGCCCTGCACACTGTGGAGGAAGGAGGATGCTAAAGAAATGTGAAATATAAATGCCTCTTGAGACTGCCCTCTTGTGGCGACTTGTGGAAGTGTTTTCTCACCCCAAGTTGCACAAGCAGCCTCTTATGAACCTTTCTGGCCCTTGCTTTGTCACTTCTTCCACGCGTGACCCTACCGTCTGACCTCCCCCCAAAAATCTGCATGTGTCTTGACGTGGCCCATACAGCCCCCACCTTCTCCCCTGCCCTTTTCCCTGCTTGTGGGCTTCACAAGTTGACCTGTGGCTGTGGGAAACAAGAGACGCAACAAAGTGTGTCTGAGCCTAGATGCTTCTTAGATTCTTGTGATGTATGAACTGGACACAAGATCAGAAGTAGAGCCTCCTGGAAGGGGAACCGGACTGGAATGTTTTTTTTAACCAAAAATGACTATTTAAAATAACACACACACACAAAAAAACCCCCACACCTTTCTCCAGCCAGTTTTAAATAACTTTTAAAAAAAGAGAGACTCGCACGCACGCGCACACACACCAAATGACCCCAACGTTGCACAGGCCGTCGGACACAAAAGAGGGGCACATGGGCAAGGACACCAGAGAGCAGGCAGGGATGACAATCGGGCAGGCACGGGCAAGCGTGACACGGAGGAACTCACGGACACACGATTACGGGGTGGGGCCCAGGAGCCGCCATGCAAACTGGGGCAGGGGATTATTGATATCCCTCCTCCCATTGGGGGGGGGAGTGAGGGACACACCACACACACAGCGGCCACAGGGTAGGGAACGGAAAGGGGGGTCACATTAAGGGATAGGGAAAGGGCAGACGGGGGGGGAATCAGTATCACAGGTTGTTTTTTCTTAAATAAAAATAAATTAAAGTTCTGTATTTTTTTTCTTTTCCTTTCTGATAAGCAAAATAAACTCAACTAAATAGAAATCTGGGTTCTGTACAGGAAAGAAAATGGAGTGACTAGTGATGCAGGAAGGGGGGTCAACGTGGGACTCTGGTTGTTAGGAAGAGGGGGCAGCTGTTCTAAGGTGTGTTTTTTTGCTGTTTTTAGATTTTTGTGCTGTTCTTGGGGGGCGGGTTGTACGAGTGCAGGGTTCTTGTCTGAAAGAGGATGAACTGTGCTTAGAACAGGATAAACGGGTGGGCTGGGACCCTTCTCCTACCCACCACAACATGCTCTTTCCAGCCATCTCCCCCTCCCCATTTTTCTGCATTATAATTTTGGGTAGGAAGAGAGCAGGTGGTGATATCCTCGTCTTGACCCCGTCCAGGTCATGCCATATCCGCTACAGAAATACTCCCAACACATGCCTAGAGTTTAGGGGTTCCACACAGTGGGGGGTTTTCTCCCAGACTGGGCTTTGGAAGCAATCAGAGATGGGCTGGTTGTCCCAACGGAGGCAGGAGGACCCCCCCCCATTGGTCCATTGCAGAATTCTGCAAATTGTCCATCGCAGAATTGTAGCAGGACAGCCAGGGTTCGCCCATATCTTGCACGATGACCCCATTTTTGTCGCCGCCTTCATCGACGCGAAGACACGGGCTGCTGTATGGCCAAGTCCTCTCCCGACAGGAGCAGAAGTGAAGGGATTCCCGTGTCGGACAGGGAATAGGGGGTCCCAACTGGAGGGGGAATCTTCTTCCAAGTCATCCAGGGAGCAGCCTCCCGAGGTTTGGGCAAGGAAGGGGTCTCCCCTGAGCCGAGCCCGTAACCGAATCGACTGAGTCTGGGCACTTGTCCTAGAAGCCCTTGATGTGGCAGTATGCCTCCAGCGCAGCCAGGAGAATGTAGACCAGCCACAGGCTGACGAAGAGGAGCGTGGTGAGGGTTTTCGGGGTGCGTGGCCCTCCCAGTTCTCCGCCGATGGAGGCCCGGCGCCGGTACAGCAGCACGGCGATACTGATGAAGGCGAAAATGGTGAAGAGAGTGACCGAAAAGGCCAGCGTGCCAGGCTGCACCAGGAATGGCTTGCCCTGGCTGGCCCAGTAGCCGGCCGCGATGGTCCAGGCCACCCCGATCCCCAGGAAGACATTGACTGCATTGCTGCCCGTCACGTTACCAATGGAGGCATCTGCGTGCTGGTCTTGGATGGCGGCCACTTTGCTGGCAAAGGTATCTGTGCAGGAGAATGAGAAAAAGAGGGAGAGCTAACGCTGTTTCCGGACTAGAGAAGAGCTCTGAACCTTTCCCTTCATCGAGGCAATGATCTGATGCCCTGATCGGCACTGGTACCCTTCAAACATTGAATGATCCCTGCACAAAAGGGACTAGAAACCTGCCAAGTTTGGGCCGATCCCACACAGAATGGCCTGGGCACCTCTTGCCAGCTACTTTTCCAAAATCTGCAATCCGGTTTCTCGTGGGCACCCTTTCAAGCCCATCACAGGGCTGGAGATCGATTGATCTAGCTGCCCAATTGACGAATCATTTTGGCCCGACATCTGTGCAGGATGGCTGCCAACCCACCCTTTGTTTACATGATTAAAGGTGAATACAAGCTTGAGATTTCAATCTCAGTCCAGGTGCCTAGTTTTGATTGGGGCCGTTTTGCAATCCACCCTTCAAACCTTGCTAGAATCCTTGCTCATTCATTCTCTCATATACATGAAAAAATTGGACACTTAAGCATTTTCTGGGGCTGGCACAGAAGATTTAGTCTTATCACGGCTTCTCCACCAGCCCATCAAGAGAGCTTTTTTCATTTCTAATCCTGTTCTCCAGACTGTCAAATACAACCAACTCTCCTCCCCCACAGTCCTCCTCTTTCCCACCAGCCCCCCCCCCGGCTAGGGCCTCTGGCTTTGCAGCCACATGTTCGAGAAGTTACATTTTCATTCAAAGCATTAATGTGGGCATTCGGCGACCCCCTGGCATTGATGCATGCACCCCAAATATAGCAACAAAATTAAGGCTTAAGAGAATTGGTGTAGCTTAGCAGCTAAGAGACTGAGCTATGAACTAGCTGAACCAATCCCTGGTTTGACTCTCGCTTCTGCTATGAAGTCTCACGAGGTGTCCTTAGGGAAGTCACTCCCTCTTAGACTCAGTCTTCCCCATCTGCAAAATGGGCATAAGAATCCTCGTAATAAAATAAATGACACTTTTCCCAGAGTGTATGAAGCACCACAGCTCCCTCCCTAGCAGGGGAGGGAGGGGAACCATTTTCTCAGTTTGCCTTAGGGAGGGGACTCATCCCACCCACCCATCGCTGGAAGCATCCTGTCGCATTTCAGTGTTTCATGCACCCGCACACCCTGGCACTGATGCCTGCCCCCTCCCCTCATCACTCACCAGGCACAGAGGTGCCCAGCGCCACAAAGACCACCGCAGTGACAGAGTCTTTGAGGCCGACGGTGCAGCCGAAGTGGGCGGCCAGGTCCCCCGTGAGAGCGGTGAGCACCCCGATGAGACAGATGGAGACGAAAAAGCAGGCCCAGCCGCACCAATACTCCGTGGGCGGCACGAAGGCGAAAAGAACCTTCCAGAAGACGGTCAGGAAGTGCATGATGTAGTCGAAGCAGGACGGTAGGCGCTCCTCGCCTGAATCGTCGTCCTCGTCGTCACCTGGAACAGAGATCACATTTCTTCACTGAGGGTCATTCTCAAGGAGCACAAGCCTTCCTTCTCTTGAGGAGCTCGGGGGGGGGCACACGCAATCCCCCCTCCCCTTTGGTCCTTGCAACAACGCAAGCCGGGCCACCTACACTGCCAAATTTGGAAGCACCACTAAAAAGCAGCCAAAAAATAAATATTTTGACCAGGAGGGGACAACAAAATGTGGGGTTTTGCCACAGCCCCCCCTCCCCAAATATCTCAGGCTGCCTGGGTGGGAGCACTTCATGGGTGTCTAGCAAAATTGTCTGGATCCCATGAGGTGTCCCCCACCCACCTTATGTAGCACATGCCTCCATCTTTGGGTGGGGGCAGGCAGAGCCCATGATGAGAGGGGGTAAAGGGGGGTAATTTGTACCCGGGCCCAGGAGGCAAAAAAGGGCACCCAGAAATTTTCCTGTTTGTGGGAGACGCAGTCTGCGCACGCACTCTGTAGCGAAAAAAATATGGATCGATCCTTGCTGCAGGCAGCCCTGGCTGGCTCCAAAGATGACGACCTGGTCCTGGCGTCCAAGTCCCACAATGCAAAGCGGCGCATGGCACTGCTACTACGGGGGCCTGCGCGCTGTGAGGGGAGGGAGGGCCCTGTGCTCTGTCCCTGTGGCCACTGTGGTTCCTGTGGCAGGCTGCCAGTGGCAGCATTCGTGGCCTGGCACACGAGGCTGGCCTGCTGCCGAGCTGTGAGGGAGGGGCACCAGCTCTGTCCCAGGCCTGCTGCTGGCTGGGCTTCCTGGTGGCAAGACGGGCCCCAAACAATCTGTTGTGTGGCAGGTAGTTGCAATGCCAGGCTGGGCTAACCAAGGCTAGGCTGGTTGGGGTAGGTTTCTCTGTCAAATAGTTATTTTATCAGTACTGTGAATTCTTTCTCCTTAGCATAAACAAAGAGATGTAGGGCTTTTGTGGTTGGGGGTTATCTTGAGGTAAAAGGTTCTTTCGGGCTTTTTGATCACGTTCACGGAGTTTTTAGGTCTTCCTACCGTTTCGCCCTCAACGTAATGGCTGCCCCACACCATTGAGGGCGACAGGCTAGGAAGACCTACAAACTCAGTGAACGTAGTCCAAAAAACCCGAAAGAACATTTTGCCTCAGGATAAACAAAGATGTTCAAAAGAAGGCCAGGAAAGCTCTTTTTGTGAAGTAAATAGTAAGTTTATGTCTGTATTGTGAATTCTTAGCATAAGATGTTCAAATCAAATGTGTTTTCTTATCTCTCTGATCCTTTATTTTGTCGCTTTTATTTATTTATTTATTTATTTATTGGCTGCCAATCCCATCCCTTCCAAGCCTGATCTGCCCACCCTCATCCCCATCGCTGCTCCCTCCCCTCTTTGGGAAGGGGGCCAAAAGAAACTTTGTACCCCCTGATGAAATTCCTCTCAGAAGCCCTGGGTGTGTGTGTGTGGGGAGGGGGTGGAAGGTGGAGGTGGAAGGATACTGGCTGAGAGGCCATTTTTACAGACCTTCCCTCAGTCTTAAGCGACCCCCTCCATTCTCCTTGGGTGCCCCCTGCCTCTCAACGTATTGGAAGGTAAATTAAAATATCCTGGTTGATCTACGGCTGATTTGTAGTAGATCAACACACGTTTCATACTCCAAGCCATTTAATGGTCTAATAATCCCTAACATCTCCAAAACAGAGCAGATCAAAATTCCCGCCTGGATCTGTGGAGAGCTGCTGCCGGCCAGTGTCGACAATACTCAACTAGACAGATCAAGAGTCCGGCTCAGCATAGCAACTTCCTATGATCTCAACGACAGCGAGTCAAATCGCAAGTAAAAAAAAAAATTATCTGCCACACCTGGCCTTGTGCAAACTGCTTATTTCTCAGCCTCAGTGTTCCCCAGCTATACAATGGGTTGCTCTTGACCAGCTCTTGGTACAGTTTGGGTTTAGAGTTTTGGGTTCAAGTCCCTGAGCTGTGGTAACTCAGATGTGTCCTGTGTGTCTCCCCAACCTACATGACACCATCTCTCTCCCTCCCTCTCTTTGTTCCTTCAAACTCCTTTTCAAAACGGTGTTTTTCTCATTAAGACTTTGCCTTAACCCCTCATCTGCAACTGACGTTTACGTGCGTAGAGCTGCATTTGCCCACCTTTCTCCTTTGCTATCCCTGCCTCGTTCTTCTGCCCGTTGATTCTCCTGCTGTTGCAAATGAGATTGTATATTCCTTGGGGCAGAGATCACCCTCTTTCTCTCTGCATTATGTGACTCTGTGAAATGTCATGCTATGTGACTGTTAGATGGGTTGAATGTAGCTGGTTGTATCATTTAGTTGCTGGCGATGCCTCCTGTCCTAACCTTCCTATCCCACCCCCACCCGCCAAATCCCCATCCCGGTCTTACCCGCACTGACAGTTACAGCGCTCACAAACTGCTCCCTCCAACTGCTACTGCCGACGACGAGGGCCAAGTTGGTTTTCTTGATTAATTTGTCCACAGTGCTCTGGAACAGGGGGGAAAACAGCGCATGAGAACTTGAGTGTGTGTTGTGGGGGGAGCAAATGGGGATGGTCCCCTCTGTGCTACGGTCCCCCTCGCTCACTCCAGGGATCGCTGCCCTTCTCATTGTCTTGGCTGTCTGGTGCCAGTGGCCAGGGATGACAGAGGAAATGTCACTGCATCTTTTGGCAGGCTGCCCCCCTCCAGTAATGGCTGCATTTGCCTAACCAGCCATGACGACAAGGGTACTGGAGCGTAAGGTGGCGTGAGAAAGAGGGGGGCCGGTTCAATGGAGCTTGGGGGAAAGGGACAAGAGTGGGACACAAGTGGGCAGATGTTTTTCCTGCCTCCTGGTTCCTTATTTAATGCAGGAGCAGCCAGAATCAGGAACCATCTCAAGGCGCACCTCGAACCTAAGTGTCTTGTGCAAAATAAATGATGTTTGGGTTAGACAGGAGATGATGTGCTAGGGGCAGGGGTACTGTGATTTGGGGGGGTGACCCAATATGGGGGAGCAGCAGCACACAGACTCCCATTCCTTTTCGAAACTGCCTCTGTCCTGAATGTGGAACCGAGAATCAGAAACCGGCCTGTAGCCTTGCGGGCCTGCGACCTGCTGTGGGGAATTCAAGCTGGAAGATTTTTAGGGGGAAGGAGGAGTCAGAGAAAGCAATCTGGCAGAAGTTTGGGGAGAGACAGGACGGGGAGGCTGTTGAGGTGCATGAAGGGAATTCTGGTAGACGAGAAGGTTTGCCCCTCTCTATAAGGCAGGACCAGCTCTACTGAGAATGCTGCTATGTTTGGGGCATTGTGGGAAAAAATAAAATGGCAGCTGATGGAGCCAATCCTCTGGGGGGTGGGGGGATCAGAGGGTGGGCAACAGTGCAGGAGGCCTTGCAAGAGTGCTGGGGCCCCAGGAGACAGAAATGGGGCATCTTACCTTAAATTCATAAGACTCCTCTATGATGACCTCAAGCTTTGAGTGCTCCCCCAAGCTCGGGCACCCCATCTTGGCAATTGCTTCCTCTTCCCCTCCTTCGGGAAACCGGTTCTCATTGGAGTCCCCTGGGGCGAGAGGACAAAGCTAGTAGGCGAGTCGTGAGAAACTGGCAACCCCCCGCATCGTCCCCCCCACCATCCATCACCATCTACTCATAACCCCAGCCATCATTCTCACTCCTTTCCGGATTGTCCCGGAACGGTCTCCAAACCCAGATGTTCCCAACTTTCTTACAGGCCTGGCTCTGGTGCTTTTTAAGAGCCACCTGGCACAAATGTAAGCAGGCTGAAGTTGTTCTCTTCTGAAATCTTTCCCTGCTACATGATTCTGGCATGTTGGGCTGCTGTACGATAGGCACAGGAGCCAGGTCAGAAGGGAGGCGTCAGTTGAAAATCTTTCTTTTCCTTTGAGCAAGGATCGGAGAGCTTTGGGCTAGGCTGCATTTCCAGGGGCTAGGCTGCATTTCCATCTGTTCTGCAAAGATGTTTGCATTTGCCACAGGCTCAAATTTGAGAAAAATCCAGACCAATTAATATGTCTTATTAAAAGTGTTTAGACAATGCTTGTCAACACAAACGCGGACAGACATTGACGGAGCAAAAGACAAGAGGAGACAGTTCCCTTCCTAAAGGAGCTAAAACAATGCACAGAGAGAGTGCCAGAGAGCCTCTCCTTTCGAAGGTGCCTCTTTGTCCAGTCTGCAGGGGGTAACTTAGCCCATTTATATAAGAACATTGCAAAACACAGGCTCCTGCCCCAAGGAACATACAGTCTCACTTTAGGCGGGAAGAAGGGGAGACCAGGGGTGAGCCAAACATAGCTGGCTTCATTTCAGTAAGTGACAGGGTCTAAGATAAAGGCTTCACAGAATGATTCATTATTTATTTATTTTATTTATTCAAAACCTCATAGAACACAGTCAGATAGATAAAAAGTGTCATTGACTGGTGCTAAATAGTGGATACAAGTTTCAACCTGAAACCTTAAGTATCAACTAGTATCAACTATGTAAGATATTCCTAAAAGCGCCTGGGTTGTTTTTTTTTTTACAATTCCAATGGTATTATTGTTGTTGTTAATTATACATATATGGTATTTTGCAATATGAGAGTCACCAGGGGAACAAAGGCCCCTTTGCCCTGTTAGGAGGAGTGATCTTCCTGAAACCATGTGAGCAACCGCCCATCTTCCTTTGGTTATGGCCCAATCTGCACCTCACCCACCCCTCCCCAGGTCATTTTCGTCTCACCCTCCTCTAAAAACTCAAGAAAACGAGCATGTGGTTCTTCCATCTCTTTGGTCTTCACAATGACCCTAGAAGGTAGGCTATGCCAGGCCCAGTCCGCTTCATGGAGACTTGAACCCAGGAGACTTGCACCACACTGGCTCCTCAAATCACCTTTGCCCCTACTTTGGTCCCACGCCCCTTTCCCTTCCTTGCACCTTACCGTGCCTGGGTCCCGTGTCCAGCAGATCCGGCGGTCCCAGCTGCAGGTGGAAGTTCTTGTTTTTCTCGTACTCCTCGTCGTCGATGATTTTAATTTCGATGTATCTCCTGAGGAGGAGAAAGAAGAGTCCCCCCCCACCCCACCCCGGAGGTAATCAATAACGATTGATTTCCCATGATTATTTAAAATACTTTCACAACATCTAAAACATAAGCCAGTGTCTATTAAGATCAACAGCAATGAAACAGGGGCGGCGGGGGGGGGGGAGATAATAAAATAAACATGCAATTGGCAGTGGAATTTCAGTGCATTGGGCAATTGTTGAAAAGGCACAGGGGTGGAACCTGAGAGGAAAGTTGGCAACACTTTTCACCAACAGCCCTCTGCTATCCCACTTCTGCCCCCTCACCCCTACACAGCTCATCCATACACAACCCACAGCTGAGCTGTGACCCCCTGCAGTCATGCCAGGCTGGGTCTGACTTGAATGCCACCTGTCTCATTTCCTCATCACATGCACACAGAGCGCAGCTGCCTCTACGGATACTTGAATGTGTGGTTCAGTGCTCAAGGGCTAAACCTGTGGGGGTGCCTGCCAGGAGCCTGGCCCCACTCTGCTAGGACCTCAAGGTGGCTTGCAAGAGACCCCCAGCTTCCTGTTCTCCTTACAACAATCCTGTGAGGTAGGCTAAGCCAAGAAAAGGCGATTGGCTCCAGGTCTTCCATGGTCTCCCCATTCCTAGTCTGATCCTCTAACCACTATGCCCCACTGTCTTTTGGTGCCCCCATCCCTTAGGCACATGCGCGCACGGGCACATGTGCGTACAAATGTGCTGCACCTCTCACAAACCCTGGGGCAAGGTGGCCACCTTTTTTCCTGGCCCCGCTGCTGTGCCCTTGCACCACAGCCTGGCACACACAAATGAAGGAGAGGAAGGGTTTTCTGATCAGTTGGTCTCCTCTTTCTCAGGGAAGCACTTCACCTGTTTAATTTCTGCCTGCCAGGCTGCGGGTAAGGGGCTCAACACGTCCAGTTAAAGCAAAGGGAACAGAACAGACTGCAGAAGCATGAAGTTTTCTCTCCTTCTCTGGAAGTGGTGCTGCTGGGCCCAGCTGTTTTGCACACACAGCTTCCAAAATGTCATTCCCGCTTGCTCATGTCTGCCACCCCCTCGAGCTCTCACTTCTTGACCCCCCCTGCTCACACTCACTCCTGTGTCTTTGATGCTGTTCACACCGGCCCGCACCACACATAGCAGCTCACGGCCTGCCAGCCGCACACCCTCCCCACGCACTTTCATGTGCGTCCGCACCTGCCGTTAGCCAAATGTGCCATTCCCCCCCCCTCTTTCCCCTTCCCCTCTTGTGTAATTAGGTCGGGGCCTGTCAAGTTGGGAGCTTGAGGTTGACACGGCTGCATTTGGTGGGTGAGCGATTTAATATTTCCAGAAATTAATTCCATGTGTCTGACGGAGCCAGAGGGATGTGAGGGTGCGTGGCTTAGGAGGGGAAAAGCAACCGAAAAGAGATAAGGAAAAGCCGAGAAGTAAGTGTGTGTGTGTGTTTCCAGCCAAATCTTTTGCTCATTCTAACTCACCCCGCAACATGTGAAGTTGCATCACAAAGCACTGCAAGCATGTGCAGAGTGCCCCTGCCCTAGTTCCTGCTCCCATGCCCTTAACAGCCACCCAATGTGCACCCATGAAGCACATCAAAACTGTTCTCCATTTCTCAGTGCCAGCCATGTAGCCAAATCTATCCAGCGTCCATCTGCCTGTTCAAAGGCCGGAAAAAGCATTGAGTTGGGTTGATGCTCCTGAGCCCTGTAAGCACTAAGTTGATGTGGAAGGAGGAGGAGCGAAGGAACCATTGAATCCTGTTTTCCATGGTGAAGGGAGACACCTGGCTCTTTCCTCCCCCTGGTTTGGACACCCTATTTCTCTCCACTCCCAATTTCTAAGGTTCTTCTATTTTGCTCACCTTGGGTGGTAGGGTTCAACACATAAATCCAGGCCCGGTCCACCCACAAAGCCAACTGAGGTGGATACCTCAGGTGGCAAATTGGCCATGGGGGTGCCCATCTCTGTCCATTAGCTGCTGCCTCCATTGATCCTCCTCCTGCACTCTGGATGGGAAAAGGAAGAGAGGAATGGAGCAGAAGAGGATGTGCAGAGGCGAGGAGAGTGGTGGGCTAGAGTGTCCGAGGAAGTGCGGAGGAGATGGGAATGTCTGTGACACTCTAGCCCACCACTCTTCTCTCTTCCTTTTCAAATCCAGGGAGTGGTAGGAGTAGCAGAGGCAGCAGCTGGCAAACTGTCGGATGGGGGGCAGCATTTGGCACACCACCTCGGGTGCCAGGAAGGCTTGGGCCAGGTTGGCACAAATCCCGTAATTATAATTCTCCTTTTGCTATCAGTCATCACTCAGTACAGTTCAACACAGCCTCCAAAGACTATTTTCTAGGCAATGTTCATAGGGTTGCCAACTGATTTTTCCCTGCCTTTGCTCTTATGCATTGACCACAGGCAGGAATGAAGCAGGTGAAGCTCTTCCCAGGGCTTTCTCTCTCTGTGCCAGGAAAAGCATTCCCTGATGTGGCCAATACGACTTTTCGTTCTCTAAAGCAGCACTCGTGTTTTTCCTTTTCCTCCTTCCAAGCAGGAAAAGGATTTTAGAATGGTTGCAAAACTGCTCCAGGGATTGTGGGAGGGAAGGTGTGTCGGTGACGTCACAAGCACTAGCCAACTGGCACCTTCCACAGCAACATTTCCTTTCTTGCAAATGAGACATGGCGCAAGCTTCCAGAGCTGGTTTTTCAGAGCTCAACCAAGAAGAGAAAAAAGGGACATTTGGACAGGATATGGTAAGGATGCTTCTCAAACAACCAGTTGCTTTGAAAGCACCACACCAGTCTGCACAGACCAAATCACCATGTTGTACCCCCACCCTTTGCAGTTCCTTGCTGTTAAACGCCCGCATGCAGTGCCCCCCCTACCCTCTCCCGCCGCTCCACTTCCTCCCGTGTCTCACATGGTCTCATCGTTCTGGAATTCCACCTTGCCAGCAACCTCCTCATAGTCCTCTCCGGCTTTGGCGGTGCCCTCGATAGTGTGGAAGGGGATCGCCACTCGCCCCCGGGCCCCCGAGGTCCTCAGCACCTTGATGCGCACAGCACCCACGCTCTCGCTCACCCGCATGGAGGCCCCCTCAAAGGTGAAGATCCCGGCGTGGTCGTCGTCGAAGATCGTGACAGTGGCCATCTTGGAGGGGCCCAGGCAGGCTTTGGGGGGAGGCTCCAGCCCTGGCTCCGCCCAGGAGGCCCGGACGTTACTGAGGTGGACGTAGAAGTACTCATCCTCCTCGAAGATGTCATCGTCGATGATCCCGACCCGGACCTCCTTGTGGATCTCGCCCGGCTTGAAAAGCAAAGTACCCTCAGCAAACTCATAATCCGAGCCGGCGTTGGCTGTGCCGTCCTCCGTGCGGAAGTCCACTCGTAGTGTAACGCGGGCTGGGTCCCCCCCTCTCCGGGCCACGGTCAGCACCACCGAGCCACAGTTCTCGAAACACTGGTAAAGGGCAGGTTCGAAGCCCACCTTGGTCACCGACTCGTCTTCTTCTGCCCGCACCTCCTGCATGCTGACGGCTTTGCGGGCCTGATCGGCCGCGTGTTTCTTCAGGATGTTCCCGGCGCCGATCATCATCCGCGTGGCTTGGATGCGGTAGAAAGCCCTGCTCTTCTGCTGTTGCACCAGGACGTGATAATTGGCCATCTCGATCAGCTGCTCCATATCCTTCTCCGGGTGCTTCTGCTTGAGGTCCCGCAACGTGCGGGCCATGTCTCGGCGGGCTTCGTTATCTTGGTCTTTGCCCCCTTCCACGAGGATTTCAGAGCCTTCCTTGAGCGGGTTATCCATCTCCATGTCGAGTTTGGGGTAGCCGGCATCTCCTTCCGTCTCGATGATGAGGCCCCGAGCTTTGTCCGCCCGGTACTTCTTCTGGACGTACTTGTAGAAAAGGAGCCGGCGGTCAGCGACCCACGCCTGGAGGACGCAGAGCGGGAAGAAGAGGAACGTCAGGAGCCCTTCCCATAATTCCACTTCGCCGGGCGAGAACCAAGCCAGGATAAGGTACAGCCAGATATAGGCGAAGATGCTCCACGCGGCAGTGACAAAAAAGACCCGCAGATGTTTGATGCGCCGGACCTCGCCCTCGGGGACCACGTGGACGCAGACGGCGATAATGATGAACATGTTGAAGGCCGCGCTGCCGACAATGGTGCTGGGCCCCATGTCTCCCGCGTGGAAGCCGTGGCCCACAATCTCGATGATGGAGAGGAGGATCTCAGGGGCCGAGGACCCCAGCGCCATCAGGGTGAGGTTGGAGACGGTCTCGTTCCAGATGCGGATGGTGGTGGTGGTGGTCTCGCCATTGGGCTTCTTGAGCGTGATCTCCTTTTCCTGCGAGGTGATGACTTCGATGGAGGCCATGAAGCGGTCGGCGATGATGGACATGCCCAGGAACATGTAGATCAGCGCCACAAAGTAGACGATGGCCCGCGCCACCTTGTCGCCCACCGAGGGGTTCTGGGGCAGCCACACGGGCAGGATGACGCCTTCCTGGCACTCAGTGGCCTCCTGGCACTTCTCGCTGTTGTTGCCGCCGTCCGCAGCTGCTGCCCCGATCCCAAACGCATCCAGGGGGCCGTCGACTGTCGCGAGCGGCGAGGGGAGGAACAAGGCCAGCAGCAGAGCGGACGCCTTTGCTTGGGACAGGCGCAACATGGTGAGGAAGGAAGGCGACACCTGCGAGGTAGGACAGAGAGCGTTAGTGAGGCCGTTGGTCGTCACATTTGCTACTTTGATATTTTAGAGGAAATGCATGTACTGGCCGGACACCAGCTTAAAGCTTTAGCCACGAAGCACTCTGCACGTGGCTCTTAATGCAAGGATACCACTACGTCCCTGTGCTCCTCCAACGGGTCTGAAGGAAGTAAAGCTACCATTCCCCAGGAACCCCGGGCCCAGCTGACTTTGCTTCATGCTCGTCCAGTCTGTTGTGACATGTGGGCAGCAGGGACACAGCCCTTCTTGCTGAGTCAGGCCACCAGCCCATCAAACTCAACATCGTCAACACTGAACGGCAACAACTCCCCAACATTCCAATAGACATTTTTCAAGATTTTAGACCGCAGAACAAAAGAAAATGTGCTTTTGGCTTTCATTGGGGGGGGGGGTTGTCTAGCCATAGTTTGCCCAAAAAAGACCCTATTTCTCTACCTTTTTCTTAGGTCCCAGGTGGACAGGTGGCAAAACTTAATCTCAGGCCACTTGGAGGCCGCAGGTTGGCTCTGCCCCAGTGCCAGGGTTTTTTTTTCCAAGGGTTGGCGGTCTCATGACCTCGCCAGGCCCCACCTCAGCAATCTCCAGTCTTGGGAGGCATCCAGCCTGGCAACCACGAAGCCAGGAGACATGTTGTGTTTTTTTGTGCCTGGCTTCTCCATCTGGACCTCAAGTTGCCAACTTTGGCTTCCAAGAATACTAGAGTTTAAGCAGGAGTTTATACTGGAGGAATGCAGAATGATGATCTATGGCATGGGGGTGGGGGGTGGGGGTGGTTGACCAGATCATGGACTGACTGGAGGCTCACGTCTATCAGACAGCCTGGCTGGTCGGAACAAGCCCTAAGTGATAGTTGCAGAGGTAGGGCCTAATGAACAGGTGCTATGGTGGGAATCCCATTGTATGGCTTTTCACCAAGGCCCCCCAGCAACCTGGCACCGACACTGCAGGGCAGAACCTGGCAAACCAGGGCTGGGATGGAACCTGGAGTCAGACTAGGAGAGGAGCCAAGACGGCATTGGGGGAGCCAGGAGTCAGAGCAAAATCCAAGCCAGTTTTGAGTCCCTGGAGCATCTAAGGTGGAAACAGACAAAACCAAGAGTGACCTCGCTTTTTAGACCCCACTACTGGCTACTGGTAGATTTCTCTTTTACTGGGGTGATTAAAAAGGTAAAGGTGACCCCTGACAATTAAGTCCAGTCGTGTCCTACTCTAGGGTGTGGTGCTCATCCCCATTTCAAAGCCGAAGAGCCAGCGTTGTCCGAAGACGCCTTCGTAGTCATGTGGCCGGCATGACTCTCCTTGCCGCAGCGCGTAGCATGCAGCTGGAACACGGAGCGCTGTTTACCTTCCCGCAAGCGGTACCTATTTATCTACTCGCATTAACATGCTTTGGAACTGCTAGGTTGGCAGGAGCTGGCCAAGCAACGAGCGCTCACCCCGTCGCGGATTCGAACTGCCGACCTTTCGATTGACAGCTCATGGTTGTTTTGTGGTTGATCCCATTCTTGAAAGCGCCTCAGAGCCAAGACCAAGCGGTTTAACCCACTGCGCCACCCGCTGGCCTGGGGTGATTATGGGCTGCCAATTCCTGGCTGGGCCCCTGCACCCTTCTGACTGGGTTTGACACACCTGCTGTTAGGTGGCAACCCTTTTTGTTTCTACCCAGGATGAAAAATGTGGTACACAGGACTTTCAACACTCAGAATTTGGAAATCAGAGGTTTCCAAAAGGATCTCTCTCTCTCTCTCTCTCTCTCTCTCTCTCTCTCTCTCTCTTCCCCCCCCCCTTTCACGCCTTCCCTTGCAAGAGAGGGGAAACAGCAATCTTTCCCTTCCCACTCTTCTGCCACCAACCGATGCCCACAAATAGACTCCACTCCCTCCCTGATCCCAGGAATAGAATGCAGGAGCTGTTCGTTGTCTCTCCCCCCCACACACACAAAATGACACAGATGCAAGTTCCCCCCCCCCTCGTGTGCCCCATTCATTCATCCAGAATAACTACCGCTCTATATTTGCCACTGCGAACGTACCCGGTCTTTCTGCAGCAAGACACCTTGACAAGTTTGCAGTGCAGGGGGAGTGGGGGGGGGAATCTGGCTTCACTTATTCTCATTTGCATTGGGGGGGACAACTTAGGGGGACAACTGAACTAAAGGGTAAAGAAGGCATCAACTGAATGATTGGCCCCGACTTACTAAAGAGTCCGTTTTTCTGCTTAAACAGGAGCGACGGAGGTCCGTGATCTAGATCAGGACTGCAATGGTGGTGGGGCCTCACCATGGTCCCAATCCAGATCAGCTCCACGCACCGCTTTGGGTGGTATTTTGGGGAAACAGCTGTAGCTCAGTAGCAGTGCTCCAGCGTTGCATGCAGAGGACCCCAGCTTTAATCCCCGACAGCTAAGGCTGGGAATGACTTTTGCTTGAAACATGGGAGAGATGCTGCTGCCAGTCAGTGCTGACGATACTGAGCCACACAGAACAACGGTGTGACTCAGCAGGCAGCAGCTGCATTTTCTTATATTGGTCCTGGGAGGGAAACTCACAGCAGCAGCAGCAGCAGCAACGGCAGCTGTGTTCTCCTGGGGCAAATAGCAGCCACTTGGGGATCTGGGACAGCTGCGGGGCAAACAGTTTTTAAAAAACACACGGCAACGGTCCTGATGCAGATTGCCCCGCCCCCTGCCACTCAGTGGCCTCTGCGAAGGAAATAGCAAATGCATTCGAGCCAATAGTACAATTAACAGGATGCATAGTTTGGCTCTAAGGACTGTGGTTCTGGCAAGAAAAAGAGGACAGTTTCCTTTTTCTCCCTCTCGTGTTTATGGGCAAGTCTTTTAGATCTGCGCTGCTCCCAGGCAGGGTGCACAGGTGCTTATGCTCAGTCCCAGCATGGTCAGTCGGTCAGCACATGCCTTCCACACACTGCATGGGGCGAGGCAAATGCTGACGTTGGGTGTGTGTGCATGCTGCATGTGTTGCGTGCGTGAACAGAAAAGGGATCTAGGGGTGCTAACTCTCTGGGATTGGCATGGAGCCTCCAGCAGTCAGCAATGATCTCCTGATGACCCCTGAAAGCAATCCTGATTGATTATAGTGGGCCCGCTGAGAGTGCGTTACATTATGTTGGGGGGGAAAGTCTTTAGGAATAGATCTTTCGGTTAGCGTTGACAATCCTAGAAGGATGGAGCATTAGCCACGGATGAGGAGAAATCAGAGGGCTGGATCCAGCCCCACCCCCAGGCGTGGCTTGGCCCACCTCTGAGTTCAAGGGAGGGGAGGGTGCATTTTGCCTACAGCCTGTAAATGGATAAACATGAAATCCCAAAGCCCCGTTTCCTTTCCTCTCCCCCAGCTCCGTAAATGCAGATCTCAAACATTGCTGAATGTGTCTCAGTTCTGTAATGTTCTGTACACCTCCGAATCGCAATGGCAAGACAGCGAGCAACGGCGGGAAAGAAGGATGCCTGTCTTCATTTCCTGAGCTCATCCGCTTCCCGGAGGCAATAGTTGGGCCCCTGTGGGGAAACAGGGGGCTGGGCTAGATGGGCCTTGGGCCTGATCCAGGGGGCAGGAGGAAGAACAGCAGCAAAGGGAAGTAGGCAGACAGAAATGGGTGCCTCGCACCAATCTGTTGCCTGAGGCGACCGCTTCAGTTGGCCTCATGGAGGGGCCGGCCCTGCAGCCAGCAAATTCCACTGTTGCCCAGATCCATTTCTGGCTTAAGCCTTCTGTTAAACACTCTTAAAGTGTGTGCATTTTTGTTCAAGGAAATGATAGCCAATTTACTAATGCGCTGGGCTACAGAAGCCAACGTAGGACAGACCGGCTGTTGCAGAGTAAATGAACGCCTTCCCTTTTTTGCTCTCTCCTGGAATTACCGGAGCTTGTGAATGTGGCTAATTGAGCTATAGAAAGAGGGACAAGAGGCACTTTGAAAATCAAATGGGCATGATTAAAAAAAATAAAAAAACCAAACGTTGCCGGGTTATCGCCTGCAGCTGGCAGGGCTGGTTCCTGTTCACTCAAGGTGTGTACCGTGGTGCCTGGCTCTGAGGCGCTTTCAAGAATGGGATCAACCACAAAACGAACACAAAATGCTAAGTGTTCGTTTTGTGGCTGATCCCATCTGGGGTAATTTTAGGCCATTAGGAAATGGAAACAAAACAAAACAACCCAAATGGTGTTTATAAAATCAATGGCATTCTGAACCTTGTTCCAGCTGAGGAAGGTGCCCATTTCTTCCCCACTTTGTGCCTGTGTGACCATAGGAAGCTGCTGCCTTCTGAGCCAGATATTGGTCCATCTGACTGAGTAATACCAACACTGACTGGTAGCAATTCTCCAGCTTTCAGGAGAAGGGTCTTTCTGCTGCCAGGGATTGAAACTGGGCCCTTCTACACGCAAAGTAGGTGTTTTACCCTCGAGCTGCAGTCCCTGGGTTTCCCATATTTCAGACTCCACACTCCAAGAATTTGGACGGACAGATTAATGTTGCATTAATTAGTATTGCGAGTGAATTTACAATCTCACACGCAAATCCAGCTGGGGTACTTTTTAATACTAATAATGGACAACTGTTATTATTGTGGGTTGAGCATGATTAAAAATTGATAACAGTTTAATAATGGCAGCATTTTTTTCACCCTTCAAAAGGGCATTGCATACACACGAGCTTGTTGCAGTCCGTACAACAGCCTTGTAAGGCAGACCAGCGCCATAGTTCTGCCATTGCAAACATTGGCTGAGTCAAGGCTCCTCCCCCCCCCCCCGAGTACACATCAAGGCAGAAGTGCGGTTTTGGAACCCAGGACTTCCCAGTTCCCAGCTGCTCCCGTCCTTAGCCATTTGCCTCCTTGCTGGTGGGACTTGTTAATTTGGAGGAGTGGGCAGAGCAGAGGTGGGTCTTAACTTGCTCAGGAGGAGGAGGAAATTTATGCAATATAGCTTCTTCCCCCAGTGGTGTTTTTCTTCTCGAAATTAGTGTCTTCGCCCCCCCCCCCCCAATAGATATATGCCATACAGTTTCTATGGAAGGCTGGTGAGTAGCTGGAGGACTGTAAGGGGGGGGGGGAAACAGAGCGTGACCTCAAGAACCCAATCACTACTTAAGGCATTAGTGGGGGGGGGGAGGCTACATCCCTGGCTGCTGCAGTCTTTCCTCCCATCATTGTCTCAGGTTCTTCTGTCTCTTTCCTCCCCCCCCCCCCCCCCACCAATCTCTGTCCTAAATCAGCCCTTGTGCCATTTGGCTTGGCAGTCTGGCATTGTAATCCCTGTCATTAATCCGGGCGCTTCTGTTTGTACTGGGTAGTGGAGGCGGGGGGGGGGAGCACAATGGCCCCCCCTTTCCCCTTCTGCTTGCCCTCCTTGAGGGGTAGGTCAGCTTCTCCTGGATAAAAATATGCTTTGAAAACGGAGTGGTATTTCTTTATTCTTATTTTGGCATCTCAGGGAATGAAACACCTTCCAGCTTCAGGAAAAGAGGAGAGGAGTAAGCCTGTGTAAGCATCAAAAGAAGCTGCTGCCTACTGAGTCCGGTGTTTGATCCATCTAGGTCAGGGTTTTCAAGCACTGACTGGCAGCATCTCTCCAGACAAGGGTTTGTCTCATCTCAACGTGGAGCTGTCTGGGATTCAGCTGGGGACTTGCTGCATGCAAAGTAGGGATACTACTACTACTAAGCTTATAACCTCCTGCCCACACCACTTTGGAGCTGCTTGATTTATGGCCAATACCATTCATGCATTTCACATTGGTGAAGGCAAGTCTATGTGCCCCACACGGACATTGCTACATGTGATGGACAAACGCCAGCCTGGCTTTGGTGCGTGTCGCTGATGCCACAGCTTGCTGCCTGCCTTTCAGGGCTGCTCACGGCACATCCATGCTGCAAAATGAACCTGCAGCGTCTGTTTACCACTGGCGCTAGCGCAACCATTTCCTGACACATGAAGTCGTGCCTGTGTCTAGGAAATCCATCTTGTGCAAAGTGGCCAGATCTGGGGGGCAAAGTGGAAACATGTGGCGCGGTTGCACAATTCTAAGTGCATGAGTGCTTTTACTAGATGCGCAAAGGGCAGCGTTCTGAGACAAAGGGAACATGTGGACTGTGCCATGGGCAGTGCTGGGCTTGTGACAAGCATCCGCCGTGGCTGGACAGACACGCGCTCCCAGGCTGCTTGAGCCAATAAGAAATTAGCATGCAATGGATGTGATGTAGGCACATGAGAGGCGTGCATATATAAAACTGTTTCCTACTGAGTCAGCCCCTTGCTCCGGCTAGCTCAGTAATCTCTGCACTGACTGGCAGCAGCTCTCCTCAGGATCAGGGGCCGTTCTCAGCCCTTCCTGGAGATGCTCTCCAGGTTTGAACCCAGGGATCTTCTGCATGTAAATCGGGGGCTCTGTGACAGGGCTAAAGCCCCCTCCCCACAGCAAAAGTTCTGTGTCCAGAACAAACAGGCACAACCTGTGGCCCGCAAGCTGACTTAACAATATTCAAGGACAACAGGGTTGAGCATGATGTACCCCCATGCGCAACTGGATGCATGAGGCTCCCAGGTTTCTCAAAGCGGGTTTGGAAGGTGTGTCCTGTGAGCCAGGAGTCCTCCTGCTCTCTAAGGTGGGAAGCGCGGGGCCTCGTGGTTACGTGGCCGTGACAGAAAGGCCCTTTGCACATGTCCCAGGGAACCTCCCGTGAAGCGCTTCACGTGTTCAGCCGCTGCAACCCAGTTGTGTGCGCGTGACTTGAATCGCACTCTACACGTGTGGAGGAAATCGTCCGGGGTAGATGTCAAATGGCGGTCCGTTCCAGGTACGAGCATGCACACTAATTGTGTTGCACGGGCATGGCGTGGCAGGAGAGGGTCAGGCTAGATGGCCCTTGGGTTTGTTCCAGTTTGAACAGCCTGAGCCCCCTAATGTGTCTGTGAGTGCTTCTGCCACCGGGTGAAGCCACCCAGAGCAGGTGCCAGCTCCCATCGCAGTCCACTGGCAGTGACAAGCACCTCTGCCAAGGAGGCTTGAGCAGACCAGGCTGTGCCAATGCCTGGCCCACATTGCCATCCTCAGAGGAGTCCCGGGGAGGAGGAAGTGACATGTGCCCTTGGCAGAAAGGGACAACTTGGCCCGCAGGGGAGTAACTGCCTGGGATGCCGCCAGCAGCGTCCCTCTCCCTCCGGCACCGAAACACTGGCCACAGCCAGAGAAACACCCCTCTTTGCACGCCCCTTTGGGCTCTCGCAGCCTTGTGTAAGTTATTTTGCAGGCAGTCCTTGAAGCAGCCAGCCTATGCTGGAGTCTCTTGGACATCTGCTCTTATTATATACCTAGCATCTGGACAGCACTTTCGAGGGATCGAAGCGCTTCGTGCGCAAGATCTTGTCATCCTTACGACCGCCCTGTATAGTCAACGAGGATTTTTATACCCATTTCGCAGATGGGGAAGACTGAGGCCGAGGGGATGGCTTGCCTAAGGCCACCCAGTTGAGCCAGTTGCCGAGGCAAGGTTCAAACAGGGAAGCCTTGATGCAGCCAAAGTGGCTGTCCGTGTACAACCCCAGATCACTCTCCTTTGGCATATTTGCATGATCCTCCCAAGCTCTACTCACTGTTTGTACCATTTGTACCTGCCACTTTTATCCTGACCCTGTGTGTGTGTGTCCCCCTACACTAAGGGCAAAGTGCAGTGTGCGTGTGTGTGAGTGCAGTTGTGTGATTGTGTGCACGCAAGCCTAACGCAAGAGTCGCGTGTTTCGCATACAAAGAGCAGCAGGATGTAGCCATCGATGGCTGATCCTCAGCGCTGTGTGCCACCCACTAATCTGCCACTGCCACTGGGTTCTTCCACTTGTGCAGGGCACGCTCACAAGCCACAGTGACAAGCCTTCACACAACCCCGCCTGGCCCCTGCCTCACTGGTTGTGTGAACGCAGTGCCCCCCCCAGGACAGAAACCCCACCAAAGCCAAGCGCATGGCTCTGCGCAGCTCTCGTGCAAGGCAGTGCAAGCCGGCGTGTGCCCTGAGCTGTTAGTGCCAGCCAGTACCCCCCCGGGCCGCCTCCCACCCCACCCCCTGCAGTGGTGCAGTCCCTGCTCCTGTTGCTCTGTAGCCAGACAGACCTCCCTCCCTCTTTCCATGCAGAGTGGACAGGGAGGGAGGAGGGAAAGGGGGGCCGGAAAGGAGGGGGGAATCCCCCTGATCAAATCCTTGGCACCAGACTCTCCAGCAGGAAGCCAAGATCCTTCTGGGTTGTGTTGCTGTCATATGTGGAAGAGCCTCTGTGTGTAGAAGCAATTCCTGGATAGCAGGGTTTTCTTTGAGGAAGGGTAATGGGGGGGAGAACTGGCAATGAGGAGATCTCCCCCCCCAAAAAAATCTGCAGTGAGGGTGTTTGGGGGGAGGGAAAGGGGGGAATGACACAGACTGTGGTCACCGAACCCTGAAACTTATGGGAATGCCTGCGTGAGCTGCAGTTGGAATGTGCCAAGAGAGGGTGACCCCCCCTTCTCCAATCTAGGGAGAGGGGATCAACAGAGAAGGGTGGCAGGACCCCTCTATCCTCCTTGCCTAGCCCCCCACCCTACCCCCAGTGTTTCTTCCTTGCTAATGCCCCTCCAACTCCGATTTCCACCATCCAGCTTGTGACCTCTTTTCTAAAAAAATTTCCTTCCTTCTGACTTTTTCCTTCTCCAGGCACCCTTCCCCTTCTATGTTGCCCCCATAAGCTGCCCTACTTCTTCTCCCTTTCCATATCTGAGCGCCCCCCCCCCGCTTATTTGTGCAAAAACCAAAGAATGCAGAATCTTGTCCCAGAAACCCGCTCAGGGCACGCTGCATCATCCCCCCCCCCTTTGTGTCCAATAATCCATCCAGTCTTCCCCAGATCCCAAATCTATTTCCTTTCCAACTTTCCTCCCTTTTATGCATTTGCTTTTTGATATTGGGGGGGGGGGTGAAGAAGAGAAAAAATATACAGAGAGAATACATTGCCAATTTTTTTTAAATCCTGACTTGCCAAATAAATGCATCTCAAGAAATTCAAAACTGCAAGTGACTCCCTCCCCACATATTTGGTTACCTGCCCCCCAGGTAATCTGCCCCGGGCCCGGGCCCCCCTCACACTTTGCTCTCACCTGATAGAAGATTCTCTGGAGACAGAAGTGGAAGTAACACACGATGGGATGGGGGGGGTGCTTGTTTCCTCGTCTCCCTTCAGATCCTTGCAACCCCCTCCCCAACCTGGGGAGGGTAGGGGGGCGCGCTGAGTTGTCGTCTCAGATCACTTGTCCATGTTGCAGGGGGCTGATGTCTCCCTCCCCATCTTCTTCTCTTTCTCTCTCTTCCCCCCAGCCTGTTCTCCTCCTTTTCCTTGCAAAGCCAGAGCAGATTCAATAGACCAGGCCGGGGGGGGGGGGGGACGGGGGACGGACGGGACCACAATGTGGGGCGCTCGGATGCCAGCAAAACAGGCTTCGGAGCAGATCCACCGGAGGACGGTCTGCTCATGCGACCAACAGCCCTGTTTCTCCTCTTTGCTTGCTCCACCCTGGAGAGAGTCTTGGGGGGGGGGGGGGGAGGACCGCGCGCAGCTTCTGCAATGGAGTGGGGAGGGGGAGGATAGAGGACCGTTCCCGCTGTCTCTTTGCCTGGATCCTCTTTCTCCTCTTCCTCCCTCCATCCCCTCCGTCATCCCGTCAGGGTACCAAAAAACCCAGCACTCACACCGAGGGACCCAGACGCCAGCCTCGGGCTCAGGGAGAAGAAGAGGGACCTTATTATCGCATCCCGCCCGTCCATTGTCCTAGGAGACTGACTTCTGGAGGAGCCATAGCAGATCCAGCCGCAAAAGGAGAATTAACAAGGGGGTGGGCTGGGGGTGGGGGGTTTCTTCTTCTAGGTGATTGGGGGGGCGGACTGGGGTCTTCCTTGTATAGGAAGGGAGGGGTTAAGGACATCAATGTGGCAGAGGCGACGTAGTTTTGCCCCCTCCCCACAAAAAAAGACCCTAACTCCCCACCAGGCAATAAGGAGAAAGATCAGAGTTGTGCCCCCCAGTCAGCTGCAAGACTTTTTCCTCCCCCCAGATCAGTGAGAAAGACCCCCTCCCCCTCCCCAAGATCTTGGCAAAAAGACCCTCGTCCCCACTGCACAACACCGAGGGCTCCAGTCCCCCCTGATTAGGTACAAAAGATACCTAATTTTTTCCCACTGACCAATGAGAAAGGTTGTAGCCCCCCCCATCTGCAAGAAAGATCTTAACCTTCCTGCACTTAGAATGACCCTAGTTCCTTACAAAGACCCTAATAACTTACAAAAACCACCCAAATGTCTCACTGGGAGGCCCCCCCCCATGACCCTCTTGCCCTCCAGTGATGCGGTTTTTGTCCTTTCCCAGTACCAAGAAGGCTCCATTCCCCCCTCCCAGTGACCAGTAAAATATCCCTAGATTTCCCCCAATCACCTTAAAGGAAGACCCCTCCCGCCCCCTCCCACGACATTATCATCCCCCCACCCGCCACCTTCTTTCTATTTTTCATTGGTTGAGACTAAAGACCCATTTTGAGGAGCTCTCATGGGGTGGGGTGGAGAGGGAGAGCTAAGGAGGACTGTGAAAGCCGATTCACACACACACCCATTAACAGACTAGCAAAACACTACATGTGCTCGCCCTGCGCTCAACAGCGCCCCCCCTGGTGGACGCACGAGGCCTGGCAGTGGCAGGGAGTTCCGTTGACTGTCGCCCTACCTCCCTAGTGGCCACTCTCCTGCCCTTTTGTGTCTGCCTCTTCTAGGCATAAGAACATAAGAAGAGCCCTGCTGGATCAGGCCAAAGGCCCATCTAGTCCAGCTTCCTGTATCACACAGTGGCCCCACCAGATGCCTCAGGGAGCACACAGCCCACAAGATAACCTGTTTCCTGCTGCCACTCCCCTGCACCTGGCACAGAGAAAACCTACTTCTAAAACCAGGAGGTTGCTTATGGCTTGTAACCTGTGATGGTCTTTTCCTCCATGAATCTGTCCAAACCCCTTTTAAAGGCATCTAGGCCAGGTGCCATCACCACATCCTGTGGCAAGGAGTTCCACAGATGAATTACACGCTGGGTAAAAAAAATGTTATTTTGTCCATTCTAACTCTCCCTCCACTCAATTTTAGTGCATGTCCCCTGGTTCTGGTGTTGTGCGAGAGGGAGAAGAATTTCCCTCTATGACTATCCACTCTCTCCATCCCATGCATAATTTTAGACGTCTCAATCATGTCCCCCCTCAGGCGCCTTTTTTCTAGACTGAAAAGCCCCAAACGCTGTAGCCTTTCCTCATAAGGGAGGTGCTCCAGCCCACGAATCGTTCTGGTCGCTCTTTTCTGCACCTTTTCCAATTCAACTATATCTTTTCTGAGGTGTGATGACCAGAACTGGACACAAAAATGCCCCTTTCCCCATTGCATTTTCCGCCAGCAGGAGGCGCTCCATAGCAAGGGGAGGATGTTCCTTCTCCGTTCAGTCTGAATGGGTTTGCTACAGCTCTGTATTCCGGGCACGCTCGCCTCGCTGGGCTGCAGCTGAGTTTTCGCTGGCATTATACCATGCATGCCAGGATGGAGGTGGAGGCCGCCCGGAAGGAAGGGGAAACGGGTTTGTTTGTTTTTTGGTGTGTGTGTGTGTCCGACCTGAAGTGCTCCCTGCTGCCTGCCCCACAAGTAACTCCCACAGCCACCTCACTCTGCCCCATTTGCGAAACCTCTCCCGCTGTGCCTACACACCTTCCTCCTTCAGCATATGCCACAAGAGAATAGGGGTCTTCATTTTGGGTGTTGTTGCCCCAACAACTGAGATAGATCAAAGCAGCGGGGATTTCAGATCTGGGGAGGGGGTGGATCCCCAGGGACCCCCATTTTCAAGGTTCTGGGGGATGACAAGATGACAAGGGAAAGCATGGCAGATTGACAGTATGTGTAGACAAGATCTGTGCATGGGGTGGGTGTTTTGGTGCAAGGGGGGCATGCGGGGGAGAATTAGGGATTGGAGGGGCTGTCTAGAGCCTGGCAGAGGGGGACAGTCCTACATTCAGGGAATCCTATTGCTTTTTTAAAAAAATTGAGGATCTGGAATTTAGGGTGCTGGATGGGCTGTGCATACAGAAAGCACAGCCGTAAAAGGAGTGGGGGGGTCCTTAGCCCCCCCCCATCCCCAAAGGGACAGGTGTGGTGTATACTACACAGTGTACATACCGGTATATAAATTCCCTCACCCTGCAAAATCTTACCTCCGTTGGCTCAGAGAGCGGTGTGTGGATGCCCTCTGCTGGCCATCCCTTGTCACCACAACCGACTCTCGTCCCCGTTCCCCTTTTGGCAGAGGGGAAGGGAAAAAAGAAGTTTGAATTTTGGCCAAACGTATTAAACTTTAAAAGAACCTCTCCCGGTATCTGTCAAATTAATATCTGATGGTATTTTATTGGAAGGACAACGGCAGTGTATGGTGCCAAGCCAACTAAGGTCCACTGTAGGAACTGTAATTTGGTTTTTACAAATAATTGGGAAGATTCCGTGGGGACGCCGCAAATGAAGAGAGCAGGTGACCAGAGATCGATGCGCCTGCTGGTGACTCTGGGTGACGAATGTAAAAAAAGCCTCATCTAGAAGCTCACCTTTGTCCAGAGGCCTCCTTCCCAGATACCCCTGAGAAACCCAGGAGCAGGGCATGAAGGCAGTCACTCTCTCCCACTGCTGCCCCCTCACAATTTGTGTTCCAAGGTAGACTGCTTGGGAGCATGGAGGTTCTACTTAGCCCTCATTATGGCAAGTAGCCATGGAAAGACCTCTCCTCCTCCTCCTCCTGCTTGTCTCATCCTCTTTTAAAGCCATCTACGGCAAAGGCCATAAATTAATTACACACTTTGCGAATAAGTGCTTTCTCTTGTTTTCCTTGCATCTTCCACCTGTCACCGAGTGGCTCTAATTCTAGATTTATGGGAGAGGGAGGAAACAAATTCTCCCTCTCTCTTTCTCCACTGCCTTCACCCCATGCATGGTTTTATATAAATGGATATCATGTTCCTTCTTCAGGCCAAACCAGACAATATACTTAAGATCATGTGATCAGGCCCTGCATCTCTGCTTCGTTTTTCAAACTGGTGTGGCCCCAATCCAGGCTTGGATCATGCTGCAGAATGAGGGAGGGATGGACTGTCACCCTTTACTCTTCCCCCCCCCCCCGCCAGTCCCAATCTCAATTGGGACCCCTGCCTGCCTATTTGACCCGGGGAAAGAAAGCAGCTCTCCTTTTTAGCTCTGCTTCTTGTGGCCTTAATCATTTTCGCTGCCCTCCTTTTTGGCAGCTTTCTCAGTGCCATGGTATCCGTGCTGAGATCGGGAATCCGCAGCTGCACCCCATATTCCAAAAGTATATTTGATATTCGATAAAGGCACCCTACTGCTGCTGCTAGCCAGCTTCTCTTCAGTCCCTTCCCAATCTTCCCTAGCCTGGAATTTGCCCTTTCCTCCACCATTTCACCCTTGAGCTACCCATATCTCCCCATAGCCAGCTGCTTCCTGGTTAGTCACTGCTAGTTCAACCCCCCTTCAGTTACGGGCATTTGGCCCCAGTGTGTATTGTAGTACACTTGCACTGTAAGTGTTGTTGTTGTTGTTCAGTCGTTAAGTCGTGTCCGACCCTTCGTGATCCCATGAACCATATCCCGCCAGGCCTTCCTGTCCTCCACTATCTTCCTGAGTTCGCTCATTTTCATGTTCGTTGCATCAGTGATGCTGTCTAACCATCTCATCCTTTGCCTTCCCCTTCTCCTTTTGCCTTCAATCTTTCCCAGCATCAGAGTCTTCTCCAGAGAGTCCTCTCTTCGCATTAGGTGGCCAAAATATTTGAGTTTCAGCCTTAGTACCTGTCCTTCCAGGGAACAGTCAGGCTTGATTTCATTTAGAATTGACTGGTTTGATCTCCTAGCAGTCCAAGGGACTCTCAGGAGTCTTCTCCAGCACCACAGTTCAAAAGCATCTATTCTTCGGCGCTCAGCCTTCCTTATGGTCCAACTCTCGCAACCATACATTGCTACTGGGAACACCATGGCCCTGACTATACGAACTTTTGTTGGCATGGTGATATCTCTGCTTTTTATTATGCTGTCTAAGTTTGCCATAGCTTTCCTTCCAAGGAGTAAGCGTCTTTTAATTTCATGGCTGCTGTCTCCGTCTGCAGTGATCTTGGAACCCAGAAAAGTAAAATCTGTTACTGCTTCCATTTCTGCCCCTTCTATTTGCCAGGAATTGATGGGACCCGATGCCATGATCTTAGTTTTATTAATGTTGAGTTTCAAGCCAACTTTTGCACTCTCCTCTTTCACCCTCATCAAGAGGCTCTTTAGTTCTTCTTCACTTTCTGCCATTAGGGTGGTATCATCTGCATATCTGAGGTTGTTGATATTTCTCCCGGCAATCTTGATTCCGGCTTGTGATTCATTCAGCCCTGCATTTCTCATAATGTACTCTGCATATAAGTTAAATAAGCAGTTTGCATATAAGTTTGCAATATATTAATATATTGCAATATATAAGTTTGCAGTATATTGCAATATATGTTTGCAGTATATTGCAGTATATTGCATATACTTGCATATTGCATATACTTGCATAATATATAAGTTTGCAGTATATTGCATATATAATATATATATTGCAATATATAAGTTTGCAGTATATTGCATATACTCTGCATATAAGTTAAATAATGTACTCTGCATATAAGTTAAATATACTGTAAGGTACACTGTAAGTGTACCTTACAGTATATTTACAGGGGTACATTTACACTGATATTGTCGTCCCTTCATCCAGTTTGTTTGGAGAGATCCTCTGGGATCTTGGCCTTGCAAGGCCCCCCCCCATGACATGCTCCCCCCCTTGCCCTGGCAAACATGCACATGCACCAGCTGTCCTCCCTTGGTGCCTGGGAACCAGGCGGAGAATGGGTGATGGTCTTCCTCCACTGCCATTGTCAGGGCCGGCCCATCCATGAGGCCTGGCCAACTGAAGCGGTCGCCTCAGGCAACATACTGGCAGGGGGCACCCGCTTCCATCCATCCAATCGCCTCCACCAACCCTCCTCCCCCCACTCCCTGGATTGGGAAAGTAAGAGGGGGACAAAAGGAACATTTGGAGGAGAGAAGAGCGAGTGCCGGAGGCTGGCACATCACCAGGTGGAGGGCCTCAGGTGTCAGGAGGTCTTGTTTAAAATGTTGTGTCCTGTTCTCCCCCCCCCCCTTTTAATCCATCCCCACCCTGGTTATGGAATATTCTTTATTTGTTTTTCGGTTTATATCCAGACTTTCTCCCCAAAGGACACCCAAGGCAGTTCACAACAACATCAAAATAGGTATAAATTATAAAACGCGTAAAATAAAATACACATATAACACATTAATCCACTACCCTCCCCCCTCAAAAGCTAGGTGAAATGAAACGTTTTTCAGCCTTACACATCTTTCCTACAATGAACTGTGAGTTCTTCTTCCCCCCCTTTTTATCCTCACAACAACCTTGCAGGGAAGACTAAACTACTCTGCAACTTTGCTGCCCGTCTGTGTTTAACATAAGAAGAGCCCTGCTGGATCAGGCCAAAGGCCCATCTAGTCCAGCTTCCTGTATCACACAGTGGCCCCACCAGATGCCTCAGGGAGCACGCAGCCAACAAGATAACCTGTTTCCTGCTGTCACTCCCCTCTGCACCTGGCACAGAAAAAACCTACTTCCAAAGCCAGGAGGTTGCTTATGGCTTGTAACCTGTGATGATCTTTTCCTCCATGAATCTGTCCAAACCCCTTTTAAAGGCATCTAGGCCAGGTGCCATCACCACATCCTGTGGCAAGGAGTTCCACAGATGAATTACATGCTGGGTAAAGAAATATTTTCTTTTATCCGTTCTAACTCTCCCTCCACTCAATTTTAGTGCATGTCCCCTGGTTCTGGTGTTGTGCGAAAGGGAGAAGAATTTCTCTCTATCCACTCTCTCCATCCCATGCATAATTTTATACGTCTCAATCGTTTAATTCCCAAGAGGTCAGAAGGAGCCAGCAAGGGCCCCCCTCCTGGGTCCCAGTGCTGCCCCACAGGAGCAGGATGTCTTGGGAAGCCGAGGCCTGCCTCAGGCCTCTGCTGGAAGCCACAGCTTCCACGCTGCCCACTAGAGAGCCAGGACTGGAGGCCTGTCCCTCAGACACACTTGGGGGGGGGGAGGCACGGAGGCCGTTTCACCTCCAGGGTGAGTGCAAGGCGGCTTCCATGCTGAAGGGCTTTCTTGTTGTACTTGTGTTGACAGTACTGAGCTAAAGCGACCAGGAGCCAGACTCAGCAGGCAGCTGCGATGCGAATACAAGATTCGAACTCGATGCTCCTGTCTCTCAGCTCGACTCGCTACACACCACGCAAACGTTCTCTCAGCTACTCACGCACGCGCGCATGAAGACGCGACCACGCGCCTGGCAACCCTCTCTTCCCATAATAACGCCCCTTGCCTCCAAGCCTCGCCCCCTTTGCTTTCCCTCGTGCAATGATTGGAGGGCAGCTGCGCCCGTCCGCCACTGGCCCGCCTCCATGCGGAGCGCTCCAAGTCGAACTATGCAGCAAACGAAGGAAAAGCTTCTTCCGCGGTCTTGGTGAGTATTTGGTGGTCCTGGGAAGGGTGTACACTCGCGTGTGTGCCTCATTGCTTTCTCCTTTCTGCACGCGTGCAAGGCCACTGAGCCGAGGGTGTTAGCCTTTCTCCTGTCCTTGCACAATTGCCCCCCACCTTGCCCAAATACCTCCTTCCCTTGTGCACGAGAGAGTTTGCACCAGCAATGCTTCTGCAGGTGCCCCTCCCCACCCACCCACGACCCTGGGGGGGGGGGGGGTCCCATGGCGATCGTTTCTCCAGAAGCGCCTCTGCATTTCTTCTCAGTTTCACGGCTTCATTGTCTCAAAATCTCATTGGGTGTGTGAACGCTAGTTTGGCTGGCTAATAAGAATCCCTTAATGACTCTGTAGCAGCAATCGGGTTTGTTTTCTGAGACTTTTTTGGGTCTTTTTAATACAGTTGCAGGACTGTTGCTTGCGGATTTACTGCTGAATGCCTTGGAATGTAATTGTTGTGGGTTGCATACTATATAGATTGATTGGATTAATATAGTTCTTGAATTTGGCTGGGAGCCGGCTGGTGGTGGTTTTTTTTTTTTTTAATATAGCTTATTTTGGCTTAATTATGTGTTCTTGTTAACCACGTTCGGCTTTTCCTTCTGTTAAGGAAAAAAAGATTATAAGCAAGAAATGGAAAATGTAAACATGTTTGGCCAACTCATTGACAATTCCTGGCAGTGTCTCTTAAATTCAAAAGTTACTGGTACTTGCTCGCATGTAAAGCCCCTTGAACCCAGTGAGTAACCAAACTCGTGTTCTCCTTGCCCAGCAGGGCCAGAGATGATGGTTCTTATCTAAGAAACTGAAACGGGCCTAGTTTCGATGTTGGACTGTTGAGGACACCTCTGTCTGTTTTGCTTCGAACCACTGTCAACATAGTTCCTTTTTTTCCCTCCTTTGCAATTGTAGGATAAACTTAAGGACCCAGGCAGCCCTCCTTCATGTCACTACATGTCCTTCACAGCACTCTGTTCCCCACTACCGTGTTTCCCAGAAAATAAGACAGTGTCTTATATTAATTTTGGCTCCAAAAAATGCAGTAAGATTTTATTTTCTTATAAAATAATCTTATTTTAAAATAGGATCTTATTTTCAGGGAGGTCTTATTTTCCCAACATGTGGTGTGACACCCCCCCCCCGGCAATTACTTTGACCGATTAAAGCTTAATTCTTTCCCGAGGATGCAAGGCCTGTACTTGAGTCCTCTGCACCATGGAGACGACATGCTAGAGAGACTCTGCAAGGTTGCAGCCTCCTTGCAGGCCTTGCTGGCACGTCGTCTCTATGGTGGAGAACTCAAGTGCAGGCCTTGCAGAGTCTTGCAACCACGGGAAAGAATGAAGCTTAAATCATTCAAAGTAAGTGCTGGGGGGGTCGCGTCCATCTGGCTGATGATCACAGCTAGGTCTTATTTTCAGGGGAGGTCTCATATTTATGAGTGCCAGCAAAAATCACGCAAAAATGACGGTAGGTCTTACTTTCGGGGGAGGTCTTATTTTCAGGGAAACGGTACCTCCTCATAAGTCCCCTCAATGGGCCCTGGCTTGTTGGACAATGGTGGGAGGCAGCTGCAGCAACCTTTGGCATGTGTCTCACTAGGCCCCACCTGTGGAGCCGTCCCTGAGCTGGACTGCGCTGGTTCACCCTTGATTCCAACACTCGCCCTCTGCCACCCACGCTCACACCCCGGCTATCGCGCATCAAGGCTTCATGAGAAAGGAGCCAGACGCCATGCTAAAGAGAACTTGGATCCTCCTGGGTTCCTGCTTCCGTGGGGCCTGCAACGTGGCTGGTCTGCCACTGGTCTGCTGCCTTTCCCGAGAGCTTTAGCAGGGCTCGCTTCACCCGTGTTGCCTTCTGCCCAAAGATAGCGGAGCATTGGATGGTTGAGCATGGTGCCTCCAAGAGCAGGAGGGGGATCTAATGCTCCTGTTCTCTGCCTTTTAGGGTACCGGAGCAGGCGGTATGGCTGAATACCGGCACCCCAATGCCTCTGTTGGGCTTGGGCACCTTCCGCCTGCAAGGCGAGGAGCCGATGCGGCTCAGCCTGGAGGCCGCTCTGCAGAACGGCTACCGCTTGGTGGATACAGCCGCCGTCTACGGCAACGAGGCCACCCTGGGGCGCGCATTGGGCGAGATGCTGCCGCGTCACAGCCTTGGGCGCAGTGACATCTTCCTTACCAGCAAACTGAGCCCGAGGGACCACGGCGAGGGAGCTGCCGAAAAAGCCTGCCTCCGAAGCTTGCAGGAGCTGGGTTGCGAATACCTGGATCTCTACCTCATCCACTGGCCAGGCACTCAGGGCCGCCCCCAGGAGGACGAGGGGAACCGAGAACGGCGGCAACTGAGCTGGCGGGCTCTGGAGAGGCTGCACGGGGCTGGAAAACTGCGGGCGATCGGGGTCTCCAATTATACCGTTCAGCATTTGCGGGAGCTGCTGGCCAGTTGTCGGGTGCCCCCGGCCGTTCTCCAAGTGGAGTTCCACCCGGAACTGGCCCAGTCGGAGCTGCTGGACTTCTGTCGCCAGAAGGGCATCCACCTGCAGGCGTACTCCTCACTAGGGGCCGGCTACTTGGTGGGGCGGCCAGAAGTGGCCAAAGTCGCCCAGCGCCAAGGGCGCACCCCCGCTCAGGTCCTGCTGCGCTGGGCTCTGCAACAAGGCGTGAGTGTGATCCCCAAGTCGGCCTCTCCGGCCCGTGTGGCTGAAAACGGCCAACTTTGGGACTGGGAACTGAGCCCAACAGATATGGAGGAGCTGAAGGCTCTGGACTGCGGAAAGCACTATTGTTGGGATCCGAGCGGCGTGGCTTAAGAATACGGAGGAGACTTGAGGGCCCTTTTGCAGGGGAGGGGGTGGACAGAAAGACATCCGCTCTCACGCCAAGAGCCTGAGCTGAACCAGATTGGTGGGATTAATAAATAATTATTAAGTGTTGTTATCTGCTGGAGATGGATTGGAAGAAGCTGCTAGGTTTTAGATTGGCAAAAAATGGGGGGTCGAGCCATGATGGAGTTGTCTTTATTCTTGGGTGCATCCTGAGATCGTGTCAAACATCTGATGAGACTGATCGATATAAATCCCTCCCCCCCCCGACTTCTTCAGACTTTTCTGAAATGCAGATGAGGGGTTCTCCCCCCCCTTCCACCCCTCCCCTTTTTTTGCTTTTCTTGACATCCAGCCTGATGTGAAGGTTATTGCTTCACACTGTGTGGCTTCTGGCCTGTTCACACATCCAGCGGTGTCCAGGCACAACTGTGTACCTGGCGCAGATCACTCGTGGCCTGTACCTGGGTCCGGTTATTCACACGTGCAAGGCAGGTTCAGTCTGAGTACATGTAGGCTGTTGATCTGTAAGAAACCAACCTGGGTAGGTCATTCATATGATGTGGGGGTTGAGCCCATGTTGCCCAAATATGCCTCTGACTTTTTTTCCCCCCTTGCAGATCAACTCAGCGATTTTTTTTCCCCATTTTGATTTTCACTTGTCAAACAAACACCAACCATTTTCTGTAATTTTTTTCTTGCCTCATTTTTCGAAAGAGGTCAAGGTGGCACAGCGGGCTTCTCTTCCCCCCCCCCCCACAAGATGGAAAGAGGCCCCTTGGTCACCTGGCAAACCTCACAGCCACAGCCCCCCCCCCCCCAACTCACTCTCCTTAGCCCCGAATCCAATCCTGGCTCTCAAAATTAAGACATTTTAAATGAGAAGGAACAACACTTATCAAAACTTTTATTAATGTATCCATAGAAAATCAAAATCCAGGGCTTTATTCCAATCATTTCTATAGTGTTTTCTTTCTTTTGTTTCCTAAAGTACTCTCTATATCAGGCAGGGCAGAAACTCAGGTGGGTGGGTGGGTGGGTGGGGTGTCAGAGGGTGGGGTGGAAGGGGCAGTGCAGAAAAGCATGTACAGGGGGAAGCAGATAAACATCTTCCACAATGTACTAAAGTGTGGGGAACAGGCAAAATCTAGGGGGTGAGTGTGGAGGTGCTGTGGAATAGACCCCCCACCCCACCCCCCCAGGCTGTTTTGGGATACCACAGAGAGGGAAAAACATGCCACGTTGACCCCTCAGGGCTTATTTTCTCCCCCCCCCCCATCCCGTTGGTTCTTTGTAACGGACAACCACGGGGTGCTCAGGGGGGGCTCCAGGGGGGGCCATTGCCAGGAAAGCTTCGGCGCCACCACCACTGGAGGGTCTCCTTCCAGCTTGAGGTCTGGTGCATTTGAAAGGCGGTTCCTGCACTTTTGGGCCGTGGCATCTTCTGCAAGAGAAAAAAGTCGTGAAGGAGTTGGTGTATTCCCACCACCATCCCCATCAACCACACATGCGCGTCCCTTCACTGGGAAATGCGCACAACCGTGCAAAACTGCCCAGCCCCACCTGCAGCGCTCCGTGGAACTCATCGCTCATTCTGCGCAGCTCCCGCCCATACCGCTGGGCAGCCAGGAGGACAGGCGGTGCCGAGTGCGAACGAGCCCGGAAGGCACCCGGCTCATCCAATGTCTCTGACTCCACCAAGGGAGGGAATGACCCAATGCGGCTGCGCGGCTCTGGTGCCCGGGGGAGAAAGCAAAAACACACAGGGAGGTTAAACCGGACTTAGACACGAGTCCGTAGGAGTCCTTTGCCAGTAACACGGCCATTTTCACTACTTCTGGAACAGACAGTGTAGTCTAGTGGCTTAGCAACGTGAGAACGCAAAATAAAAGGTAGAGGGTTGGGAGACTGCAGGGACACGGTGGGTTCTCTACGGTTTCGGCAGACTCTCTGGGCCTGTTGGTACCACTTCCAGCAAAAATGATGAAGAAATGATCCACTCCTATTGCTTGGGATACCTGGCCGAGAATGTGAGAGTTGAAGGTACCTTAGAGGTCATCTAGTCCAACCCCCTCCTCAATGCACGTAACTGCAATCGCATCCTGGACAAGGACTCCAAAGAGGGAAGGGGAGATGCTCTTGGGAGGTGAGAGGCTGTGCGTATACGTCCATCCCCTCCCCACAAACCTTGTTGCCCAGGGCATAGAGTCTCATTGCTAGCTGGACTGCCGGGCGACCTGGTCCCCTCTGCAT
This sequence comes from Plestiodon gilberti rubricaudatus, assembly GCA_026170595.1. Lineage (NCBI taxonomy): Eukaryota > Metazoa > Chordata > Lepidosauria > Squamata > Scincidae > Plestiodon > Plestiodon gilberti. The sequence goes on along the minus strand of JANXHW010000009.1, from coordinate 33,114,533 downwards.
CCCAGGTCAGCTTGTGTTCTTGGGGTGCTTTCGCCTGCTTTGGGAAAGCATCATCTTCATCATACTCAGCGATCTGGAACCTTGTTTGGGGGCTGGCATGGCCCCCACTGCTCAACTCGCCTGTATCCAGGGGTACGTGGGGTTGTTGGCACAGCTGGGGAGGGGGGGAAAATAATCCGCATTACGAGCATGAGCAAAGAACTTCATCATGCGTATTCTCCGGGGGTCATCTTTACAACAATCCTGAATAAGTATTCTTATCTCTATACTGCAGATGGGGAAGACTGAGGCCAAAAAGACTGACTTGCCTATGACCCCCAGAGTTCATCATGGCAGAGGAAAGATTCAAATTGGGGAAACTGTAGTTCACGGTTCAGTCATAGTTTACACAGAAGTCAGTCCCACTGTATTTAATGGGGCTTACTTTCAGGCAAGTGTGTATCTCCTGTTTCAAGTCTCACGCCAGCTGCAAACTCATTCGGTGGTGCTGAGAAGCCAATCCAGCTCTCCCTGCCATTGCTTTCCCCATTTGCCAATTAGTAGCCTACCTTACAAGGCTGTGGTCAAGGATTCTTGAGAGAATAGATTTGATTGTGAGGGGAAATGCCATGGTTGCTTTGCATGGTGACATCCCTGGCTGGCAGCATCTCAGGACAGAACCAGGAAGGACCGCTGTCCGAAGCCCTGGGCCTCTGCTGCCAGTCATTGCTTGACAATTCTCAACTGGCTATAGCAAGGGCCTGCTCAGCACAAAACAGCTTCCCTTTGTCCCTATGATGCAATTTGACCACCCTGAACTTGTATACACAAGTCATGCCCTGCTGAATCAGTCCAAAAAACCCTGTCTACCCCAGTATTCAGTTTCCAGCAGTGGTCAGCCAGACAAACCCCATGAACAAAACAGAGGAAGGCAAGCAGCCCTGCTAACTGGGCAGAGGCACTTTTTAAAGAGGCACTTGGAGGCTTCGACAGGGCAAACAACCCCTGGAAGATCTCTCCATGAATTTACCTAATCTCTTTTACAAGCCTTCTACCGTAAATCAGCACCCGTCACCGCTCCCAGTGGCATTCGGTTCCGTAAGTAATATCCTTTATGTAAAATTTATTTTTAACATAAACAGTAATAGCGCATTCACGTTTCACATAGTTTTGAAACATATATTAATAAAGCAGAGCTTCATATGTATTCTACTGATGTTCTCCTTACCGTAAACCCTGGAAAGTATTTTTATGCTCTTAGCCAGTAGCCACCTAGTGCAACCTATGGAAACGCAGAATATAAATCTCATAAAAAAAATAACTGATCCATGTGAATTAGACACCATATTCAGACATTCAGTCTTTGCTCTGATCTGAATCCCTTGCCCAGCAAATTTCATTAGGTAACCTAAAGTTTCTAACATTCTGGAATGTTCCCAGGTTTAAACCTCACCCCTACCATGAACCCCCTCTTGGCCTCAGTCTTTCCCATCTGCAATATGGGGTGATAACATTTACACAGCATATATAAAATACACGCTTACAGCTCAATCTTACACATGTCTGCTCGAAAAGAAGACCAGTTGAGTCCAATGAAACTTTCTCCCAGGTAAACGCATATAGAATTGTGGCCTGGCCCTTAAGTAGCCTGGAAAGAAGTCCGAGATCTCATGTGGCACAGAAACTAAATAAAAGAAACTGAGCAGCAAATCTGGACTTTCCCGCTTCATTTCCCCGTGGCAGATTTCGCCTCCATCACAGACTTGCTCACTGGCCTTAGGCAAGCCACTTCCTCTCAGCCTTGGTCTTGCCCGTCTGCAAAATGGGGCTAAAATACTCACAGGGCTGTTGTCAGAGTTCCATGCATCAGAATGCACACAAAGCCATTTGCACATTCAGAAAACAAACCCTGAGCAATGGGAATAAGTCACCGCTTCCACCTGAAAGTCCGAGCACTTGTTCTGCTTTCTATCACATTTCCCAACTTTGGGGGATTCCTGGCTGCAGAGATCCCCCCCTCATTTTCAGAGCCCCGATTCCCCCATGCTTTAGAAGCCCTTCCTGCCCTGCTACCACCTGGCTCCTGCAATCTCTGAATTCCCCCTCCAGCCTCCTGGATTTCCTTCCCATCTTCTTCCAAATCTCAGGATTACTTCCTCCTTCCTCTCCAGATTCGTTTTCTCTGTCTCCCACCCTTCCCCCCTCCCCAGATCTTGGAGCCTCAATCCCCTTTCCTCCCCAAACCTGGGCTTTTGCTCTCTTTCCAACCCACTTCATGCCCCCTGCGGCTGCCCCACATGCTCCCCCATCACCACCCCAGTTACCTACAAAGCAGACCTCTTTCTTCCTTCTTCCCTCCTCTCTGTTTACAGCCGACAGAGACCCAGCCACAGTCGCTGGGGTAATGGAGAACTGCCACCTTCGCTGCCCAATCAGGGCTGCCAACGTCACAAGGGAGGAGGAGACTCCTGCTGACTTCAGCTCCTCCCACCCTCTTCAGGGTTTTCTCCACCCCTCCCTTGCCAGAGGCAACTGACAGGGGAAGGAATGCTGCATTGCACTGCAGAAATGCTTCTGCAAAAACCTTGGAGCTACCTCTCTTCTTCGGAGGCCTTGTATTTTCTTGCTTGCACGTAAAAATAATCATCTTCATCATTTGTGCGCACTTCCTATTTTCTTTTTTCTTTATCCATGCTGGCTTGCCTTTTTGGAGAGCTGGTGTGGCACAGTGACTCATGCTGAAATCCTACATGCTCTTCCCTGGGAGTAAACCCCATTGAACACAATGTGACTTGTTGTTGTTCTTGTTGTTCAGTCGTTAAGTCGTGTCCGACCCTTTGTGATCCCATGAACCACATCCTGCCAGGCCTTCCTGTCCTCCGCTACCTCCTGGAGTTCATGTTCGTTGCATCAGTGATACTATCTCTACCCATCTCATCCTCTGCCTTCCCCTTCTCCTTTTGCTTTCAATCTTTCCCAGCATCAGAGTCTTCTCCAGAGAGTCCTCTCTTCGCATTAAGTGGCCAAAATATTTGAGCTTCAGCCTCAGTACCTGTCCTTCCAGGAAACAGTCAGGGTTGATTTCATTTAGTATTGACTGATTTGATCTCCTAGCAGTCCAAGGGACTCTCAGGAGTCTTCTCCAGCACCACAGTTCGAAAGCATCTATTCTTCGGCGCTCAGCCTTCCTTATGGTCCAACTCTTGCAACCATAAATTGTGGTTGTCAATGTGACTTACTTCTGAGTAAACCTGGGTGCACTATCAGAGGATAAGCTGCAACGCAGGACTTTCCCAACTTCCATCTCACATTTGCCATGAACTCATCATCAGATGGCCTCAGGCAAGCTGAGGTCTCTCATCCTCAGTCTTCTCTATCTGCAAAATGGGGGCAATACTACCCAATGGCTTTATTGGGCTATATCAAGCACTTTATCAAGATAACACATATGAAATGCTTTCCACATTGTATGCTAAGTATTATTAGGCTGCAATCCTATGCGTTCTTTCCTCCTGGGAGTAAACCTCATTGGACAGAATGGGACTTAGTTCTGAGTAGACATGCATAGGCTTGCATGGCTATTCGGTTTGCTTTCCCTTATATTTTCTTCTTTCTTGCTTACTTTGTGTTCTATTTTCTTCCCCCCCCCCCCCCCCCGGTTCAGTTTTTTGCAGAAGAAATATGTAACCATTGACAACATATATTATTTTGTTGATTTGGGAGTTTCTGTCACCAGGATGTTCTTAACCAACTGATATAACTAACATGCCTGTTATTGTCCATTTTCGGCTGGCTGAACAATACCTGTCTCTGCAAGAGATTGTGTACAAAGGGCGGGGACGGTATATAAGTGATTTTGTTTCCTTGATCTTGGGCTTTTCGTTTGTGTGTTTTTTAAAAACTGATTTTTAAACATTGTAAATTTCATCCTCTCTCTGTAAACAGCTTTCAGCACTATTCAAAATACAGCATATACATTTAGGAAATACATTTTTTAAAGTGAGCAATCTCAACAATAAAATGAGTGTAGTCTGTAGTGCACTTTTAAGACCAGCAAAAATTATTATAGTTTTGCACAGGGACTGCACAGATATAAAAATATTTTCCCAAGATAATGTGACTGTCTATTGCAATTTTACCCCTCCCTTTTTTCCCCTCAAGAATGCCCCCAGACTAAGTACCCTCCTCAGTTTATACAGCAAGAGTCTGCGTTAGCTCTGCACATCTCACTGTTGTCAGGCAGGTTGCTAGCAAATGGTAACAGCCACCCTACTCTTGGAATTCTATTGTTGGGTCTCTTGATTGTCAGGATCTCTGATATGAACGGCTGGGGACCATTTTACTGGTTTTCTTGAGTTTTTTTTTAAAACCTGCTGTGATACTATGGTGTTTTCTAATAATAAAATAATAGAAATAATGATGTTACTTTTTAATCTACTAACCCGTTTTAACGTGCCATTCATGTAGATGGCACTTCACAACAGATCGGAGGGGAGGGGAGGGGAGGGCAGGTCTCTGCCCCGAGAGCAGCTACCTTGTTGGAAGTCGCTTGATAAGGCGGGCTACGTAAAGCCAAGTAATCAAAATCAGCAATGATTTAACGGGGAATTATGATGCATACAATCACGAATAGCGGCTTCATCCACCATGGGAAACCCCACAGTTGGGCTTTGGCTTAGTAGGCACAACTGTGAGCCAATGGAGAATGCAACGAAGAGAGCACTACCCCCGGGCACATGAGATCTGGTAGGAGAGCGTCACTTGACCTCAGTTAAGATGGCGGCCGGAAGTAGCGGCCGCTTTACGAGCGCAGCCATTCATGACGCCGTTTACGTCCTTTGCGCACGGCAGGAGGCGCTTCGCAGCGGAAGCCGGTGAGAGGGACGGGGGGCGGGCCTTACGCACTTTACGCAGCTCGGAGCCGCTGCCGGGAGTTAGTGGGCGCCGTTGGGGCTGCTCTAGGCCAGGGGACCCCCCCTGGTGGCCCCCCTCAGAGTGGGGGAGGTGGGGGTGGAGAGGGTGGGGGCTGAGGGAGGAGGCGAAGGGACCCAGACGCCTGAGAGGGAGGGGCCAAAGAAGGGGCAGCCAGGAACTGCAGCAAGGGTAGGAGCCAAGGGACCCCTCTGCAGGAGGGAAGAGTTAGGACGGAGACCCAGGAATTGACAGACCCAGGTGGTATTCAAGAACCTGCAGGATTGGTTTTGTGAGGGCCACGAATTTTATTTTTTTGGGGGGGGGGGGTAAGGGACCCAGGACTGAGGATCTGAGTGGTGTAGGGCTGGGAAACTGGGGTGCCAAGAAACTCATTCAGGCAGCAAGGCAATAGATGGACCCAGGCACCTCCTGCCTTTGGATCTGGGAAGGAACCCAGGAGTCCTAGGTGGAAGGCGACCCCTTGGAGCGAGCTCTCTGCTCCTCGACAGTGGCACAGTTTGTCTGACCTGCCTAGCAGCAGGGTCTCCTTCGGTCCCTGTTCTTCCGCACCTGCTGTCCGATCTGGCTCACTCTCCATGCTTTCTTAGCAGAGAGGGTGGGTGGGCACCAGCACCCGCGCTTCCTCCCCACCCGCCCTCCATGGAATTCGCCGGCAGCTCTTGATTCATCGGTGCAAAGGTTCGGCCTCCCGACGCCCTAAGGATGTGACCGCCTCGGACCCCAGGGGCAAGTCTGAGAGAACGGGGCTGCCGCCGTGCCCCCCCTTCGATGCCTGCCTCCTGGAAATGCGACCCTGCTAGCTGAATCGGCAACCTCCGCCTGCGCATAAGATGGAGAGGGTCCTCGGCAACGCCAGCTCCGTCGTGCCAGCATCCCGCCTCACACCTGCCTTCCCGCCCTCCGTCAAGGTTGGGCTCACGGCGCTGTACACCGCCCTCTACGCCCTGCTGTTCCTCTCGGTGTACGCCCAGCTCTGGCTGGTTCTCTTCTACCGCCACAAGAAGTTCAGCTACCAGACTGTCTTCCTCTTCCTCTGCCTCTTCTGGGCCGCCCTGCGCACCACCCTCTTCTCCTTCTACTTCAGGAATACCCTCAAAGCCAACCGTTTGGGCCCCTTCTTCTTCTGGCTCCTGTACTGTTGCCCCGTCTGCCTGCAGTTCTTCACTTTGACCCTCATGAACCTGTACTTTGCCCAGGTATGCGCTCACCTGGCGCACTTCTCCAGGGGGCTTGCGGGTAAAGAGGCTCGCCTAGAATTGGCCTCGAAGGCCTCTGCTTTGTGGACGGGAGCATCCAAGGGGTGGTTTTGTGCCACATATTCACCCCCAAATACTGGCACACTTGGAATTGGCCTTATTCCTCCAGGCTGTGAAATGGGCATAGCTCGAATGGCAGGCCTCATGGGAGCATGAGGGTCTGTCTCAGTGTCTCTATGCTTGCAGTTGGTTTGCAGTTCAGGTGGCAGAAATCTGGTTTGTTTCAGCTATTTGAATCCTAGATTTCTGAGCTTGTTGCTGCTTTTTATATTGCTGAGAAATAGTGTAGCATTGGGACTCCTGAGCTGTGGGTCAAGAAGCCCCCCCCAGCCCCTTCAGATCTTAGTCTTACGCTTGTTAAGTGGCATTATTAGGCAGACCTCCTCTCCCCCCCCCCCCCCCTTTAGCCTGTGCCCCTGCTCTGCAACATAAGAGATGGTCCTTTGGGGACAACTTGAATTTTCAATTTTTATTAAGTATTTATATGCAGTACTATCCATGTGCATTATGCTCTGTGCATAAGAAGGGAGGTATGGCTGCTGCTATTATAAACATTCTCTAAAGCAATCTATAAGTGCAGCAGCCGTGTTCCCGTTTTACAGATGGGGAAATGAGGCGTGGAGAGGGTGGGATGCGTCTGTGGTGTCGGCTGTTTGCTCCCAGGTCCAGTCCCCCTGCCTGCTGGAGCCCAAGTGTCTCAGAAACTTTGAAACCACCAAGGTTCTAGTCCTGGTGGGATGCGGGAAACCCCAAGCAGGCAGCCTCTGCTCCACCAAAGCAGAGGTTGTCTCTGCAGGGCTTTCTCTGCCCCTTCTGGGTCCTCCTATGAGGACAGTGCACATGGCCGACCTCTGCATCCTGCTGCGTTGCTCTGAAGGTCACTTTCATTGTGTTGGTTACCGACCTGTTTTTCTGTAATGAGTTACTCAGTGGTGGCGTTTCCCATCTCCCGGGGGCCTTTTGCCAACAGCGGGAGTGGCCGGCGGCATGTGAGAGAGCCAAAGAGCGCCATTCCTGACCCGCATGCAAACCTGTTGTCCTTTGGGTTCTGGTGGTGGGGCAGGGGATGAGCTGGTTGTCTGGGGCTGATGTCCACCAGCCTCCCTGCTAACCTCACCCTTCCTCTTTCCACTCCTCCAGGTCGTCTTCAAGGCCAAAGCCAAATACCGACCCGAACTGACAAAAGGACTGTAAGTGTCCCAGTGGGGGTAAGAGATGCTCTCTCCCCAGATGTGCCTCCTTGTCGTGGATTGATATGGGCGCAGAGCAGAGGGAGGGTCTCGCCTCTAGCTTACAGCCAGCACACATCTGGCGATGGCCGCTAATTTAGCTGCCTCTTAACTAAGGAGTTGCTCATTTGCAGTGGACCCAGCTCTCGACAGCTCAAGTAGAACCCCCATTTTCGAGGGCAGCCTACCCCAGAGGAGGGTGGCTGCCATCACGCCCTGCTTTTGTGAGCTTCCAGATGTGGCCAGCTTGGATGCTGGATGTGACGGATCCTTGTTCTGATTTGCCTCCTGATGTTCATACTCTCAGTATTTCTGTGTCGTCGTCCCCCCAGGTTGGTGGTGCGGGGAGCATGCCTGGGTGCCAGCGTCCTCTTCCTGGCGGTGAATGTGGCGTGCGCCGTGCTGGTGCGGGCACGCCGGGCCGAGCCTTGGGCCGTGGTCCTGGCCCGTGTCCTCATCAACGATTCGCTGTTCGTACTGGGAGCCGTCTCTCTCGCCCTCTGCCTCTGCCTGGTGGCTCGTGGTTCCCCTTCCACCCGCATCTACCTGGAAGCCAAGGTGGGGTCTGTTGGGGTTAGGGGAAGGGGATTGGGGCCGCCCACTTCTCAGTTTTTGCTGCACAGCTAAGCCGCAAAGCTGCCCTTTTGCCATCATCGGGATTATGTGAAGTCTGTTTAAAAACCTTGCAGTGTGTGTGTAGACTGAGCGCACTCGCAGTTCACGGATTATTTGGCATAATTTTATGCTGCATTTTTGCGAGGGAAAACATGCAGGTCACTCTAGCCTCCCAAGCGCCCCTTTGGATTTAGCTAGTCATTTCCTCGCACGACTTCAAGTCTCCCTTTGCAAGGGCTAGAAATGTGTTTGGTTTGTGTTTTGCTTTCTGGTTACAAAAAGCAAAGCAAAACACAAAAGCTGGATTCTGTGCCCGTGTATTGAAGTTTCTGAGCGCAGGCAACCCAATGACTCGTGGGGTTCGACATCAGTAAGTGTGAAAGTTATGTACACTGGGGCACCAGTGGCACATGTGCACTGATGGGGTCTGAGGTTTTGGTGACGAACCAGGTGCTTGTGGTCGTCCGAGAAGTAGCTGGTGGGCCACTGTGGGAAATGGGCCTAAATGGGCCTTGGGCCTGATCCAGCAGGACGTTTCTTATATGCTTATCTTAGGACCCTCGCCTATGAGCCACAAATGTGTCTGTTGCCCTTTTTGCGCATGTGTGCACTCTAGCAAAGCTAGCATGGCTCTCCTTTTTTTGCCTCCCCCTCCTGCAAACAGGGCACCACACTCTGTCAAACAGCTGCCATGGGGGGTGCCATCGTCCTGCTGTACGCCAGCCGGGCGTGCTACAACCTGGCAGCCTTGGCCCTCTCTTCCCGTACCCGTCTCGACTCCTTCGACTACGACTGGTACAACGTCTCTGATCAGGTCAGCGAGTCTGGCTCACGGTGGGGGGGGCACATTTGAAGTGGAGTCTTGGACGCTCAGCTGTGTTGAGCTGGGGGCTGCACTTTGTGGCTCGGAGGGATTTGAACCCGGGGCTTCCCAATCCTAATCCAGCACACTAGCCACTAATTTAGGGGGATGGGCTTCTTGGACTGAATCTTGGGGGGGGGGATTATTTTCCATCTTTTTACAGTGAGGGATTTGGCTCCCTTGGGTCAGTCTATTTTGCCAGCACTGTTCTGCCAGCCTGATGAGAGTGGGGTGGCCTGGTGGCTTGTAGGCTTGAAGACCCTCAGAATCTGAAGTTTCTATCTCCTTCCGTCCCAGGCGGATCTCATTACAGACCTAGGAGACCAAGGGTACATCATCTTCGGCCTCATCCTCTTCGTTTGGGAGCTGCTGCCAACCACCTTGTTGGTCGGCTTCTTCCGGGTACACCGGCCTGTTCAGGATATGGTAAGTTAGGCGCCTGTGCGGTGGGTGGCTGGGGAAAGGAGCGGGGAGGAAGTGAGATATGGAGCAGAGAGAGTGGGCTTCGGCTACGGTGCAGAATCATACCTCAGAATTTGGTGCCTTTCAGAAAACCTACAGTTGGCAGCCTCTTGTTTTAATTCCAAGATTCTAGTCCTCATTACTATATGGAGAAAGGAAGGCCTCCAGGCAGATCGTTGCAGTGTTCAGCCGAGAGGGACTTTTTGCCTTTTCGTATTTATATTCCCCGTCTTACGGCAGGAGTGGGATGCCGTTAAGTAGCCCACCCCACTGGGATGGGAGCTTAGACCTGTTGGGCGTGATCCGCTGGGAATGTCTCCTGCATGAACCTAGTTGAAAGGGAGGGGCATTGTATCGGAGGAGAGCTGTGCCCCACCCTGTGAAGGGGAAAGAAAGGGGGCCAGGCAGGTCTGGGAGACACCCCCAGTAATAGCTTCTTGCTTCCTATAGAGTGCCAGCCGCGTCTTCAGCCGGCATCTGGGAGTCTCCCGTTCTTATTTCTTCGATCATCCGGGGCAGCGGGATAGCGAAGGACTGACAAGCAGGTAACCACACTCCTCCCTGAACCTGCAGGTAGAACTACTCCAGCAATCCCCCAGGCACTGGAAAGCATCCCAGGCTTCTAATCTGTGGCAGCCGTGGGATACTCTGCAGTGTCAAAGCCGTGTGGGCTGAGAATGGGCTCTCCTGACAAAGCAGGGGATTCTGGGAGTCGCTGCAGGGGGACAGCATCAACCCACAGGGAAGACGAGCCAGAGTCTATTTCCTATGGGTGCAGTGTGATGCCATTCTAGCCTTTAGCAACTCTATGGTGAAGCTCTGTGTCCTTCATATTAGGAATTAGAATAACGCCAGTTCTGTTTAATCCAGAAGCGCCGAGGAAGGCTACAGTGTGACTGTACCCCTTGCGTAAGCTCCCCCCCCCCCCGTAGGAGTGGGTGGGTGGCTGGGTCGAGGGACAACAGGTGCGGCAGGGAGTGCCACAAAATTCAACAAGTACCGTATCTTGAAGCCGATGGAGACTTCCTATGTCCACTGTTGCTGGAGCTTGGCCATACCTCAGCAGTAGAGCCACTGGCTTTGCATGCAGTAGGCTCTGAGTTCGATCCCTGGCACGACTTCTAGACAGGGGTGGGTAAAAGACCCTCTGTCTGAAAGCCTGGAGAGCTGCTGCCAGTCAGTCCTTAGCAAAATGGACCGAGGGTCTGACTCAGTCCAGCAGCGTCATATGTTTGCCAAAAAGGTGGGCGGGTTGAATGTCTCCTGAAGGAAGATCCTCACTTAGCACTCGCTCTCTCTTGTCTTCTCTCCCCCCCTTCAGCCTGACAGGACGACTGGCCAGTGGGAGCTGGTACGGCTCCATCAACCGCAGCAGCGGTGAGCAGGACTGGTTTGGGGGTCACCCTCCCACTGCTCCGCTCCTGTTTTCCCAGGCGACGATGTCCAGCAGCCATCACCACAGCCTCTATTCCACCCCACAGAACTGAGAAAGGCGGGAGGGTTTGTTGGGGGGGGGGGCTGGCTGGCAGGAAGGCTACAATAGCCAGGAATCACTGAAGTGTGTGTGTGTGTGTGTGTGTGTGTGTGTGTGTGTGTGTGTTAGAGGGGATTGGGGCAGGAATGCACATGGTCCTAAATTTGCACCCCACCCATTCCCTGAGCACTGTAGCCAGAAAGCCTAGCTTATACCGTAGCTGTGGGGCTGGTTGGCTGTTCGCTGGCATTTTGGTCTGAATGCTTGAACCTCTGGTGGATGTGTCCCCCCTCCCCAGTACTTACCAATAGTATACTGAGTATTCTGGCACTTTAATTAACTGGGGGGGGGGGTGAGCAAGCGGGACAGTTTTATCTGTGATGTCGCTGTTTAAATGAAGTTCAGCAAAATGGGGTGGGGGCACGCACTCTCCCTCTCCCCCCCCCCCCCCGTGAGCTGCTAGCTGCGTATTTGGAATCGCAGTTTTTTTGTCATGCTAGAATTGCTGCAGTTGTGGTGCTGTCCTATTGCCCCCCCTACAATAAAGACAACATTGTGTTAGTGACATCGTGTGTGGTTTTAGGGGGATTCTGCTGGGGGGACAGAAACTGGGGGGGGAATCTTTGGACACTTCTAACATGGCACTAAGCGGCTATTTTTATTTTTTTTACAAAGCCAGATTCCAGAAGACACAGCAGATAGTTTTATTCAAATGTTAGCGATGGGATGTCCTAAAACCTCAGATCTGTGTTTTAAACAACTCAGTGTTTTAAACAACTCATATTTGCTTATGTTTGAGTTTCCGGCCCTCGTTTTCAACCAACCTGTAGCATCAACTGCAGGCAGCAGAGAGCTAGAAACATGACGGTTAACATAAAAATATTTTTGTTGCACGGCGTGCCGGTTTTAATAGAAGTCTGGCTATTTTTCATTGCAATGGGGTCGTTTCACCCCTCATCCAGCCACCGAAACTTGCATTTCTTACAGTCGAAATTTGTGGGAGACAGAGGAGGTGATGGTGGCCGCTAAGATCCATCCTCATTTGTAGCTCTGAAGCTGTTAAAGGCTGGGGTAGGATCTCCAGGTTTCAACCCGACAGCTACATCCACCAACCCACACACTTATTTAAAAATATTTATATACCACTTCCAACAAAAGCAGTTAAAAGAAAGGAAAAGAGGGTTCCGTGCCCCAAGGGACAAGCAATCTGTAAGAAGAGACCAACAGACAGCCATTGGAAAAGACACCACTCTGGGCTGGAGAGGACTAAAATACGTTTTCTTCCAAGTGACGTCAATTTTGTTTTTCTGCACCAAAATTCTCCATGGATAGCATTGTCCTGTGCTGTGATTGTGTTTAATGCAAGAGTCACATGCCCTGAAGCAGGAGGAATAAGTAGAGGGCGAAAGGTTAATGTTGTGGAAAGATGGGTCTTTTAATACAATAAGAAGGAAGATCTCCTAACACCCCCACCCCCAGCCTTGACGGTATCATTTGCTAGCTTCCCTTATGTTACCCGCCTGACCAATAAAGCTGCATTCTGGCAAGGAATAGTCGGCTAATTCCACAAAGCTAACACAATCTATTCCTTTGCCGTCTTTTATCTGTTTAATTGATCCTTGTCTGCCATTTCCAAAGCCTTAATTAACTGCTGTAATAATCACTGTTGCTGAGGCTGTCGCAACACCCTCGCCCACCGTGAAAATAATTCCCAATAAAGGTTACAATAACGCATTTTGAGCCTGATCTCCCTGTTGTTTGAAAGGGTCGCCCCAGGGGCTTGAGTCCCATACACACCTGAGAGGAAGACAGCCCCTATACAAGATTACCAAAACCTGTATGGTGGCAATCCCCAACAATTGGAATCGCCAAATTTAAAACTGGCTTGCCAAGCTCTGCCCCTACTGGCACTGGCTCCACCTTTTTCCTTGGATGTTCCAGAGGACTAGGATGTTAGGAATTTAAAACTTGTCAGCCGTAGCTGGTGGTGGTTCAGAATGAGAAGGTGGAAGGCGGCCATTTTAAAATCAAAGCTGTTTTTGTTTGCTGCTGTTGGTTTTTGGGAAGAACTGCAGCGGGAAGAGGGAAGAGGAGGAAGAGGCTCAATTGTAATGGTGTATGCAGGTCTGGCTGTGGGGAAAGGGCTCCAGAACTCCCGGAGGGCCCTATCCTGCCACAGGGTCTCTTAACGTCCTGGTGCTCAGCTCAGTGCTGGCATGGCTGGAGCCGCCATTGATTTATCCCACAATCCCCTGATGTGGTGCTGCTCTCGAGGAATGCCAAGATGGCAGCTGGAGCAGCTTGCATCGCTGCTGCTGTTGCCTGCGCGCCGATCCTTCGAGGCATTATGGAGATGTTGGCTTCACTCACACTGGCCCTGTGGCCGCTAGCCCAGCCCTAAGAATCGGGGTGTGGAGCTGAAGAGTCTGTGGGCGGTGCTTGTTGCAGCAGGGGGTGGAGCTTGATGGCAGGGATTAAAAAAAGAGATTAAAGGCCTTCTCATCCAGTGGGTCTCAGTGCATGGGTTTGCATCTCCTTAATTCCCATGTTGTGCTTTTGAAATGTGCTTTATTTTAAGTCTCTAGTGGTGGTCTGGCTTTTTTGGATCTCTTGCAGAAAAAGAGAGACTAACTACTGAGCTTGGATAAAGAGCATGCAGAAACAATAAAGTAGCTTCCATTTTAATGAGAGGAGAGGAGGCTGGGAAATTGGATGTGGCTCCTCTGAGTTTTAGTTCTTCGCCCTGAGATTAAGCTCCTTCCCTTGGAGGCCTTGAGCAGGAAGCAAAGTTCCCCGGAACTGTGGGCCGAACCCCGAGATCAGCCACCCTTCCTTTGCCATTGTTGGCGACTTTCACCCACGCACCCTAAGGTGCACCCTGCAGCTGCCCTGCGCAGGAAGGATCATGCCAGCTCCGCCGTGACGCTGCCCTAAGCCGTGGCTGCTTTTAATCCCGGCAATCTGTCCTTGGAGGCCGGAGGGAGCGGGGAAAGGAGGACGTTGCAAGCCCAGCTGAGTTGTGGCCTGGCCTGGGCAGAAGCGGGGGCCATGAGCTGGCCGGGCGAGGAATGGAAGGTGGGGCTGCCAGCCCGGGCCCTGAGGGCCATTGCCGAGGTGGAGCAACGCCTGGAGCGCTTACAGAAGGAGCGGCAGCAAAAGCAAGTGCAGATGGATACCTTGGAGGCCATGATGCACAAGCAGAAGCAAAAGGTACTGAGGACGAGTCGCAGCAGCCTGTCCAAGGGGGGGGAGGTGTCTTCCTTTCCCCTCCCCAGCTATGGCCAGACAAGGGTTCTGTGTTTCTGGTTCAGCCCTTAATAAGGAACGTACCCTGCTCCCCCCCCCCCATGGCATATAAAGTGCTTCACATTATCTCTGTCGTCATCATCATAGCAACATCCCTATAAAGTAGGCTGGTCTGACTATCTCCATATATCAAGGCCACACCCCAAAAGGGCTGAGTCGAATCTGATTGGCAGGTACTGGAGACAGGGCCTTTTTGGTAGTGACTCTGCAGCTGTGGATTCCCCCCCCCCCCCCCCGGGATCCTCAAATCCCTCTGAAATTTTTTTTCCGTTTCATAAAGCGTTTTATAATTTGATTTTGTTGTTTCAGACTCTGGGATTAAGGTGACTTTTTATGCTGATCTGTGTGAGTTTTTTGTGCATCTTTGAATTGGTTGTATAGTACTGTATATATTTTATTTTCTATTTTTCTCTGTAAGCCACCTTGGGAAAACTGATATGTTTTAAAAGTAAGATATAAACGTATAAAATTAAACTATTGCAAAGAAAGGGTTGAGATAGCAAATTTTCCCTATTATATATTACCCTTCCTCCAAGGATCTATCCCTTGCAACAAGCCTGCGAGGTAGGTAAGGCTTAGAGTTCATAGTTGGCCCAGTTAACTGAAGGGGATTTGAACTCAGAACTTCCTTGTCAACATACGATAATCTTTACCAGTACGTCACACTGAATTCATGCCAATGGTAACGACTGAACTTGGGCTTCTTACATCCAACCCAAGTCTCATATATAGAGAGAGCAGCTTGAGAATGTCCGTTTTGCAGTTTGAGTGGAAAAACAACAGCAAAGCTTCTAGTTCTCATGATGATAGTGGAACACAAATTCTTGGAAACAAAAAAAAAAGGAGATGCCACATAAGCATAATTTTGCATTATTTCTCCATTTTGCCTTCCAGCCTCATAACTGGGTGTTTGTTTTTTTAGGGGGTGTGTGGCCGTATATTGCACAGGGACCTAACTAGGACATTCCCGAGTAAGGAAATACCCTACAACTGCAGCATCTGTGGCAACTGTGCCTTTTTAAAGAGGTTCATCCTACCTTCCCTATAGCATGAAGAAGAGCGGACTTCATGGACCCTCCTCTCGCAGCAAAACCGGAGCTTGGCTGAGTCTTGTGACCAGATGGAGCGTGCCCGCCAGCGCCTGGCGCAGGAGCTGCAAGCCAAAGAAGCCCAGCTGAGTTGCCTCGAGGCTCAGTTAGCTCAGGCGACCCGCCGGCAAGCAGAACTCGAGGAAGAACTGCGCAGGTAGCAGCTACAAACTCCGGTGGGAGGAGTGGGAGTGGGAGTTGCTGTACAAAGGGCACTGCAAATGGCTGGGTGCAATCCCCAGTCAGGACTGGTTTGCCTATGAGGCCTCCTGTCCTGCAGTCATTACTGGGGTGCGGGGAAGGGTCACTGCCCCTGCGGCCTGCCTGCCTTTCTTCTTTTGTTGCTCCTCTTCCTGTACTCCCTGGCTTTTAAAAGGAAGAGGGGGAAGATGTGAGAGGAAGTGTAGAGGCAAAGAGGAGTTATCGGCTAGAGTGTCCTCTGGGAGACACTCCACCTGTCTAGCCCATCACTTCTCTTCTTCTCCACACATCCTCTTCCTTTCCAGTCCTCAGTTTCTTTGCAAATCCAAGGAGTCCATCTGAAACAGTGGCAGCTCCCCACACCTGTGAGTGTGGGGCTGCGTAAGGAGGGGCAGAAAAAACTGGTGCCGTGCTTCAGGCCCCAGAAGAGCGTAGGCTTGGCCCTCTGCGGTTCACCTATCTCATCGGACGAAAGCAGCATTTGAGAGTGGATACAGAAACCAATAATCGAGGCTCTCTAGGGACAGCTAAACAGGAATAAACAGATTTCTAGTCCTTAAGGCCGTGTAGAAAATGCGTGGTTGAATTCTAAGACATAGGAAGGAACTGAGCAGAATCTGCAAGTGTCAGGGGAGGGCATTCATCATGTGCTATGTAGCAATTTCATGCTTCTGAGTGATAAAAGCAGGGGGCGGGACGAGTCATACATACTAAGCAAATCGATAAGCATTTATATACAATACATCACATGTGTCATGTTGAAGCTACGATAAGGTAGGCATGTCACGGTAGGTAGGTCAGGATATGAAACCCATATTGTAGATGGGGCTAGGCAGTGTAAGTTTTTCCCTTCCCGTTTTTTGTCTTCATGACAACCCTGTGAGGTAGGCGGAGCTGAGACACATCGCCTGGCTCAAGGTAATCTGGCTCACTCTATAGCTGAGTGGGGACTTTGACCCAGGGCTCCATATTGATAGTCAGATGCCCTAACCACTACACAAGCTGGCTTGCTAGCTTGCAGAGGTAAGACTTGAACACAGGTCATACGCTCCACTACGCTGGCTGTGCCCTGCCTAGGGCTTCCTCCTGTCCCTCTCTCATCGTCTCGGTCTCCACCTCGCTCTCTCCCCACAGGTGCCAGGCAGAACTGGACAGCCTGCAGTCAAGGTCCCATCTAGTTCTCCTGCCCCCCCGCTGGGGGTCCCCCACGCTGTGGGCCGAAGGTAAAGAATCCAAAGAGGAAATGGGAAAGGTTTTGTCAGGCCACCGCCAGCGAGAGCCGCTGCTTCCTGAGCCAGGCCTTGGAGATTAGAGACACCCTGGCAGATGGAGCTGGAATTAGCGATGGCCACATGAGTCACAGGAAAGGGTCAGGACGCTGGCTGTGACTTTGCTGGGGGACGGGGAGGAGGCCGGAGGGATTGCTGGTTCAGGGATGAGGTGGGGGGGGGGAGAAGATGACCTATGTGCCGCATTGGTGGCCTCGGGGTCAGTCCCAGAGCATGGCGAGGTTGAGCACTCGGTGTGCCTCCTGGCCTGTGCAACTTGCAGGGCCGCCCCCTTGAACCGTTCTTGCAGGGCTGGCCAGTTCACACGGCCAACAGAAGGGGTTATCGGGTGGTGGATTGGCAAAGGGTGCCCACCTGCCTCCCCCACTTCTCTTTCTCCCATTCCCTGGCTTTGAAAAGGAATTGGGGAAGAGCAGAAGTGCGGAAATGGAAGTGGGGAGGAGAGGAGAATGGTGGGCTGGATTGTCTCTAGCCCTACACTCTAGCCCACCACTCTCCGCTCCTTCACACTTCCTCTTCTGCTTCATTCTCCCCTTCAAAGCCGGAGAGTGAGCGCAACCACAGCAGTGTTTTAATTAACGAGTGGGGGGCATTTCCTGCTTCCCCACAGACGCTGGGAGGTCTTGAGCCTGCCCTGCATTCTTGGCTCACGCAAGCACCCAAGGAAGTCCAACGCTGCATGATGGCAATTCTGGGTTCATGTCCCCTGCAACTTCCAGGCTAAGGGGATCTACTTCAGTGAGCTCTGTCAGAGGAACCCCCCCACCCCAAATACTGGAGCCACCAACTGGGTTGCTGTAGCTCTTTGCAATCCCTCTGCTTTGCTGTCTTCACATGGATGTGCCCCATTGATATAGCAAAAGCTGACGGTGCCATCCTGTGTACGTTTACTCCGAAGTAAGTCCCGTGGTGTTCAGTGATAACACACACACACACACCCCATACTTCAAGCACTGCCACAGGCTGGAACAAATAAACATGTGCTACCTGAACTCCCAGATGATCCTGTCTCCCTCTGTCCTGCAGGTAGTATCGAGGCCAAAGCAGAGTCTAGCTTTCTTGCACCCGGAACAAGTGTGAGTATAGCAGATGCCTCGTGGCCATCGCATTGTTTAATTTGCTCAGGCTTTAAAAACTCGCCTTGGACCATAAAGCTCCACGTTTTCTCTCACTTTCCAGCCAGTTCAACACAGCTGTCCCCCGCTTGGGCGTGCCGAGAGAACGGACCACCCCATAATCTGCTGGCAGCAGGAAGCTGCATGCCCCAGTGCCCCTCCTGGGAGCCCTGTACCCACGGAGAATGGTGAAGGGGTCCGACCAGTGGCGTCAGAATTGGCATCCTCGAGAGAGAGACTGAAGCAGGACAACCATGGTACTGGAGCCCTTTTTAATGGAGCTTGGCTCACTTGCTTGAGTTGCCCACAAGATCCCTTTTCTGTTTGACTTGGGACACACTATGACCTCTGAATTGCTTGTAACTGGCTGTTTGCAAAAGCTCAGTTGCTCAAGGTGGCCCTAAGGACTAGAAACTTTCTTGAAAAACAAAGCTGAGATTCTTACGGTTCTATTTCCAACGCCATGTTTTTATGCTTGCAGACTAGGAATACAAAAAACCCTGACTACTCCTAGTCTGAGACTAGTGAGGAGGAGTGGCAGCGTAAGAACCAAACAAGAACTGTGTAGAACTCAAGTTTCTAGCCCTCACAAAAAAAGTACTTGTTTTTGTGCGCATATATACTGATATTAGCCAGATGTGGCTTGCTGACAGCCAGGGAAAAAGAAGAAAAGATCACAGCTTACAAAAGATAGTCGCTTGGAGGTAATGGTTACTCATCCCAGGCGAGTGGCTGTTAATTAATGTAGCGATTAGAGCAGTCAACTCAGAGAATCATGTTCAGATCCTTCCAGGGCCACTAAGCTGACAGGATGACCTTGGGCCAGTCATGCTTCCTAGTCCCTACCTTGCACAGTTGATGTGCAGATAAAATGGGGATAATCTCAGAGCCCCTTGGAAGAAGGGTGGGATAAAAATGTGACAAATGTAAACCTGAAGGATACGATAATCCAGAATTTTGGAGCAAAGATGGAGATGTCCCTCGCTTCCCCTGAATTCGAAACCTGAACAGTGCTTCCCCTCTCCCCGTCCAGAGTTGAGGCTCGCCCTTGCCAAAGCGGAGACCCTGAGGCAAGAGAAGGAGAAAGAGCTCCGCCACCTATGGGGACAGTTGGAGCTGAGCCGAGCCGAGCTGGCTCAGTGCATGAAGCGTTGCGGCGACCAAGCTGAGGTGAGCAGACTGCCACATGCAGCCCCGGCGCACACTTTCACGACTTGCGCACTGTGTGCTGTAGCCCAACCAAACCTCCAGGGATGGACTAGCAGCACATGTACAACAGTCACAATCTCACATGTGTGTCTTTGCCACAACACGTGCGTGTTAATACGTGTGCCTCCCGAGTGCTTTTAATGTGGTAGAGGGGTTTCCAAGCTGCTTTTGAGCTCCAGCACCTACCGTTTAATAGATGCTTACCTGCTGGGGCCCCTGTCGTGGCGCATCTGTCAACATTCAGGAATAATAACGCCACTTCACATTGTCTTGTAATCTTTACAGCAACCTTGTAAGGTAAGAAACTATTCTTATGCCCATATTGCAGGTGGGGAAGACTGAGGCTGAGAGGAAGGGGCTTGCATATAAGGCCCCACCTACTGAGTTTATGGCAGAGGTGAGATTCAAACCAGGGGAGTCAAGATTCGCAGCTCAGCCTCTTCACCACCACACCAGCTCTAACAGATGGAGCTGCCAAGTCAGTCCCTTGGTCCATCTAGGTCAGTATGCTGTGCACTGGCTGGCAGCAGCTCTCTATACAGTGCTGTACTGGTTGGCAACAGCACTGCACCAATTTGTACTGTCTAGGACTCTACTGTGATGACAAGTTGCAATGGGGAAAGCAAAGGAAGCTCCCACTTTATGGGGCAGCCCCACAGTTGAATGAAATTGCTTTACCTAACTCCTAAGGCGAAATGCTCAGTTTGTCCCGTGCAGACTTGACATCTTTACAGGCCCCCAAATCCTCGTCCTTTGGCCGAGCAGTCAAAGTTATTAATATCCTTAATTATCTCTCGTGTTTACTAGAAGGAAGTGCCATAGAAAACCGCAGTCAGTTCTCTTCCACCACCCCGCCGCCACCGCCCCATTCACAGGCGGACAATTTAACAAGGCTGCAGCTCATCAGCAGAGTGCACTTTTATGAGCTCCTTGTCGGGAACAGTTCACAAGAGTTTTGGCAGCGTCGGGGTGGAGGGGGGGGGACAGATGCTTGCAGGAGGGATGCTGACTGCAGAATGGCCTGATCCAGCCTGCAGACAACAACTTTGCGGGTTGCAGTGCTTGTGGCGCCAGGTGTGAGCTCAACATTTCTGACGAGTTCCTTGATGGAGAGGAAGTCATTGCAAGAGCTCATGTGCAGGCAAACTGTGCTATACATTGCAAGAGGAGAGCTGCTGAATGGATTTTTTTTTTAAATACCTTTTGGGCAGTTTCTAGAAAGGGAGTTGTCCAGGCAACCAGTGTCACACTGGCCTGGGCAGCTTAAGCTGCTAGCAAGGTTACTGGCTTATTTATATAAGCATGATCCTTACCAATAGAAAACAAGACAGCTCCCTGCCCAAAGGTGTTTACAATGTAGAAATAGGCACAAGGAAGACAATGGAGAAAGGGAAGGGAAATGGTAGCAGGATAAATACTCTTATCCTGACCACAACTGAAGTGGGACGGGTAAATTTATTTATTTTTTATTTAAAGAATTTATATGCAATGTGCAGAGTTCAAATGCATCTTTGAACTCTGGTGCCCACTTGCTATGAACTTTGAAGCTTCCCCCAACTCATTGATTTTCTAGAAACTGGTCTTTAAATCCTTTTTTTTTCCTTGCAAAGATATTTAGCAACCATCGAAGTTTTGCATTCATGCGGCACGAGTCAGCATTATCATGTCCTCCCTCCAATAGGCTGTTTTTTTCCCTCCCCCAGGCTGGCCCCCAAGAACGCAGGCGGCTGTCGGAGGATGTGGACCGAATCAGGAACCAGCAGAAAGTGGGTGTTATCTCCCCCCCTTCCCACATTCTGCAGCCCTCAACATAGTTGGGGGGGGTGCTTGGCAAACTGCTCTCTGTGGGTCGTCTCCTATCAGGGTAGGCTGAGTAATGGCTGTTCCCTGAGCCCCCTCAGTGGCTGCCCCCTGACACCGGCCCGGGGTCTCCTCTTCTCCCGGAGCAAATAATTCTCTTTTCACGTGGCACAATTTGCCCCTCCTGCAGTCATTTTGGTCCATGCCTTGGCCGAAACATGGTAGCCCCCTCCCTCTTTGACCAGTGTCCTGGAGTTCCACGGGCTTCAACAACCTGTCCCTGTTACTCTGGCTTCTTCAGTGCTCCCATATGTCCACCCCCCTCCGTCAGAGAGCTCAGCCTAATAGCTCTTTGGCCTCTGACTGGCAGTCTCTTTCCAGGATCTTGGAGTTTTTTTCAACCTGCTCTTACATGTCCCTATTTTACTCTTGAGCATGTTGGAGGGGAGATTTGCCCAAAGTATTTTTCCAGTTTTGTTTTGTTCCATTTTCTAGGGAGGCAGCAAAAAGACCCTGTTGTGGCTGCCTCTGGCTCCGCCCATTTATTAATGGCTCCACCCCTCAGCCCCACTAGGTTCCAAAGTGGTACCATTTTTAAGAGTTGGCAACCTTGGGACAGTTTCAGGCCCCCCTTCAGAAATCTCAGGGTTTTTTTAGATGCATCTAAATATGACAAATCCTCCTTGTCGGTCTTTTGTTTTGCAAAACTTTTCTGTTGGGATTTGTAGGGGGGAAAACCCACGTACCCCATTCTCTGCTCATCTGATCTAGTTGCCCAACTCATTGATTTCACCTGATATGGTGAAAGCTCTGAATTTCCCCATTTCCAAGCAGGGTCTGTTGGTATTGGAAAGGCTGCCCCCTAGTGGCAGTCGCCGTAGCATCAGCTCATCGCGTATGGAGCAAGCAGTGGAGAAAAAGGGAGCCACCACCAAAAGGAAAGGTAAGACCCTGTGCATGCAGTTGGGCAGGGCTCTTTGGATTGTGTAGCTGATCTCCAAGTTGGACACCAAAACCAAGCCAGGCTCTGCGGTAAAGGATCAGCTGTGCAACGTAAGCCTCTTTGCATGCCAGCAGTGATTCTGCATAATTTGCGCGTTAAGACTCCATTTAAAAAAATTATTTTATGTCGTAGGTGATCTTTTTCCCAATATTCCAAATATTGCAACAGAAATTTTTTTTTAAAATCAGGAATGTTTTCTGCAACAGGGAAAAGAATGCAGGGACAAAAACGATAGGATGGGAAAGGGGCAGAAAAAAGTTGGGGGAATAAAAAGGGATACGGGAGGAAGGAGAAATCATTTTGTGCACAACCCACATTTTTAAAAAAAAATATTTCGGCATGGGCTAGAGGAAAGAACATAAAGGTTAAGAACAGGTACGTAATAGGTATAGGTGCATGAAATGGAAATGAATTAATGTTGTGTCCTATGCTTCCCCCAAGGAACAGGGTAATGTACAATTCCTCCCCCCAATTTATCTCACAACAACCTTGTAAGGTATGTTAAGATTACAGACAGTGACTGGCCCAAGAGGATTGGAACCTGGCTCTCCCCACAAGTGAGCTTGACATTGTTCTAACCACTGCACCACGGTGCCTCTGTACATGTTGAGAGGGACTGCTTGGAACAAGGGGCTGAGTGTAACATTGAGGCCCAATTCCTAGACTATTAACGCTTGCACAGGCTGATTCCATCACCAGACCAGTGGCTTCTAGATCTCACTGCCCATTGCCCACTAGTCTCAACCTGTCTTCACATGCAGGAGGACTAGAAACATGTTTTAAAAAATGGAAAAACAGAGCCACCTTTGTGCAGAATGGTGGGTGGTGGTGGTTGTTTTAATGTATCGGACCTTCTCTTTCCCTTTCTCTGTTTTTCCTTAGGCTCTCTGCTACCGAGTCCCCAGGCTCAGAACACTGACCGGAGCCGGGATGAGCTGCAGACCCTCAAGGCCGAGGTTCTGGTGCTCCAGCAGCGCCTGGAGGCCTCCGAGAGCCAGCGCCAAGCCCTCCTGGAGACCTGCCTGCAGCAGCAGCAGAAATCCCAGGTCTGGGCCCAGGAGAGGCAGGTGTTGCCCTCAGGGACTTCATCGCAGCAAAAGAAAAGGGAGTTTAGTGAGAGCCAGGGAGACGAAGAGACTGGGGACAAAACACAGGTTGTAGGCGAAGGGGAAGACTTGAGGAAGGTTGAGAGAGACAGAGAGGAGGCCGAGAAGGAGCTGGAGGCCCAAGCGGAGGAAATGGGAAAGCTGGAGGTCCAGGAGGCCAAAGTGGGTGCAGATTTGCAGGCCCACAGAGAGGCGCCGTTCCTGGCTGCAGAGGAAGGCCTCCCTAAGCGTCAAGAGGCCAACCAGCCGACTGGCCCTGAAGGGGACCTGGAGGCCTTGCAGGACGAGCTCCGGGCCTTGGCCTCCGGGAAGGCGGAAGCAGAGGCCCAGGCCGGCTTGGCCCAGCAGAAGCTTCAGAGTCTCCAGGCCATGCTGGGCAAGCAGACGGAGCGGTTGGCACATGCCATGGAGACCCAGAAGCACCACGTGGAGGAGCTGCTGGCGGACGCAGAGGAGAAAGACCGGCTGATGAAAAGCCTACGCCAGGAGCTCGAAGAGACCCGGAAGGCGCTGGACGTGGCCGTTGCCGAGCAACGGAGGCTGCAGACGCTGCTGGGATGTGGGGACGGGGTGCCCTGTGGAACCCAACCCGTGGATATCTCCCAACCAAGCAGAGGCGGCAAAGCTGTCCAGACCCCCACGGAAAAGCCGCCCACCCAGCTGCCGGAAGATGAAAGGAGCATTGGGACTGCTGGCCCTGCAGGGCATCTTCAGGAAGAAAAGCAAAGGCAGCTGGAAGTGCAAAAACAAGTAAGTGGTTTCCTCCAGGGTTGGGAGCCTTCATTGCCCGCAGAATTCTGGGCATTTGAAAAGGGTTTCAAGAAGGAGAGGGCGTTTCTAGTCCTCATGATGGGAAGTGTCAACGGGAGCCTCCCAGCTGGGGTGGAAAACAGCTGTGAGGGCAACTGTGGGGGGGGGAGAGGATTAAAGTCCCCCCCCCCAATGCTGCAGTCCTGATCTGGATCCCCACCCCCACCCCGGCGGCTACTGAATTGGTTGTATGTCGTGTGTTGTTTCCACGGATATCTTGTCGGTCTCCTCTTCCCATCTGTCTGCAGCTCGAGGTCTCTGTCGCCCAGCTCGCCCAGGAAAATCAAGCCTTGCGAGAGGAATTGGCGCACTGGGAGACCACTGGGAGAGGAGACGACACAACCCTCATCGCTCCCCCTGAAGTGGTTGGTTTGGGAGACAGCAGGGAAGCAGGAAGTGCCGAAGGTAAGTGGGAGGTGCAGGATAGAGAAGCGGTTGAGCGATTGGGGGGGGGTATGTGTGTGTGTGTGTGAATTGAGATTGAAAATGGGGGAGTCCCGTCTGTGCCCTGAACTTGTTGGGTGGCCTTAGGCAAGCTGCTCCCTCTTGGCCTCGTTCTTCCCCCAAACCAGGATCCTGCATTTCAAGCATTGACCAGTGATGGTGTGGTAAATCTTGACGTTCAGAGGCTTGTCATGACGTTCCCCCAGAACCATGTCCCATTCAGAGCGGACGACAACAACAACAACAACCCACTTTAAGTTTCACTTTTGCCATAATGGGACCGAGAGGGCTCCGGGGTGTGTGTGTTTTCCCCTTCACCAAGGGGAGCTGCATCAAGACAAAACATGAGAATCCCTAGTTTTGAGACCCATGTTCCTCTGACCTTGCCTGAAATCCATGCTTTCTACGACTTGCAGTTCCTGAGGCTGCCCAGAAGAGGGAGCCCCTGCTGCAGGGGAGCCGCCGGAATGCCCAGACCCAGACGGACCCTGAGGGCAGCCATCGGCGCCGGGAACGTGTCTCCGTGGCTTTCGATGACACCCAGTATGAGCCCTATGGACTCCCGGAGGTAGTCATGAAGGGTACGTGGCAACAGAGAAGGTGGAATGCTGCAGATAGGGCTTGTGGGAAAGCGACAGCATGACCCCTTGATTAGAGAATGGGCTGTATTCTGGCATCGGAGTTCCTCAATGAGGACTAGGAACAGTGGACAAGCTTCCCTGAATAACAAGTTTCCTAGTCACTGCCATGCTTACCCTCCAATAAGGACTGGCGTTGGGGGTTGGCCATGTGTGCATTTTCTAAGGGCCCCTGTCTGTCTGAGGACCCCCTCAGTACTGGTGATAGTGGGTAGCACCCCGATATTGGCGCCAGGAAATTTTAGTTTGAACCTAGAAGGAATTTCACCTCTTCAGGCCTCTCTCCCACTTTAGGATTTGCCGACATACCTTCCGGCCCGTCTTGCCCATACGTTCTCCGCCGGGGCATTCTGGGCAGCGCCCCTGTTGCCCAGCTGGCGCCAAGAGCAGAACCAGAAGAGGATTCACCAGAAACAGAGGAGGGGACGGGCGTCTGAGCATGGCCCACCAGGTGAGGAACCGCTGCATAAAACAGCTGCGCCACCCCAGAGTCAGCTGCGTCTTCTGAATAATGTGAAGGGGGGGGCGCTATTAAGAAGGAACATTGAGGTTTAATAATTCATATGGCTTTGCCTGCAAGGACTTGAAGAGCAAAGAACTGGAAAAAAGTCTTTATTGAGGGAATGCTTCCAGAGGAATTGGCTAGTGACGGTTGCGAGGCAAATCAGTACTTTTCGACCAGTGGTGGTGGTGCCACTCGTGGTACTCCCCAATGTGGCAGGTGGTACTAGGCCCACTGCCATGGGGATCACCTGACACGGCTGTCCCTGGCCGGACCGCTGAAAGTGCAGATGGGTTGAGGGTGCTGAGGCCTTTAGAGAGAGTTATGGTTTAGGGAAGGCGTGGGGGCAGAGCAAAGGAGAGGTTGGGGGGCTGCAGCACTGTGAAGAAGCATCTCCCTTGGCACAGGGCCAAAGGGCAAACCACCCACTCCTGTGCTCAGCTGCCGTCTATGGTGGCAGAAGTGAGATCTGCAAGAAGTGATACTTGCAGGAGATGGGGGGGGAAAGGGTTAAGCAGCCCTGGAGTGAACTGTCAGGCCTTTACACAGCATTGGGGGGGGGGAGATTAAGGCACTCGGAACAATTGAGAAACCTTCGTCCCCATTTTGTTCACTTTTGGAACGGAAAAGTTGTACCGTGTCACGTCAAACGTTTCAGCTTGCTTTCAATGGGGGAAATGTCTGCAACTTCAGGCCATGTTAAATATTTGTTGTTAAAAAGATGTACGATATCTATCCTTTTTTTCCAGGCTGTGCTGGAGGGAATCAGGGCAGTTGTTCTAACCCTGCTAAATATAAGAGAGTCGCCGCTTTAAATGCTGCCTTGTACCTTTTTATTCCCTTCCCGAGACAGTCCGTTGTGTCTTTCTTTGCTCTTTGAATGTGTGCGTTTATATACTACAGAAAGTGTATGAAGACGTTATTGTCGTGGTTCGGGAGTTGGACGATCCAGGTTCCGGTTCCTGCTCAGCTATGACTCTTCCTGAGTGGGCCAGTCACTCTCTCTCAGCCTCACCTACCTCACAGGGTTGTTGTGAGGACAAAAGGAGGGGAGGAACTATGTGCACCACCCTGAGCTCCGTGGAGGAAGGGGCGGTAGAAAAGTGTGCAAAATAAATAATATTAGCCAGCTTCTCTCGCGGCACAGTGGCAATATAGTTCCCTCCTCTTGGAAGGTGAGATGTGACTTCTGGGTTTTTTTGTGTGTGTTTTTCCTCCACTTGCTCCAGCCCTGGCTGACTTCACCCTGTGACCGTCTGGATTTTTGGAACCTGGATTTTTCCATCTGCGCCAATATTTCCTGCTTCACCTGCTCTCCGGCTTGGTGGCTCCGGGCAAAGCTCCTCCTCCTCCTCTCCCTTAATCGCTCCCACGGCTGCCCAGTCCTGGCGTTTGGAAGGAGATGGCCTGTCTCCTGTTGACTGGCTCTTTGGGGTTCTCTGCATGGATTGGTGGCTTCAGGGAAGCCTGTGTTGCTGGAGGCGCTGTGAGCCGAAAACAGCAATCCAGTGGTGGTTTTTTTCCCCCACCTCTCTCTCCTCCACCTCCCCTCCAATGTGCTTTTACAACAGGGAGGGGTTCTGGGGAGCACCGGTTGGAGGAGACTGGTCGATAGCCAGCGGTCTGCCTCCTCAGACGTTGCCACCCCTTGCCCGTCATTGGACAAGACCATGTGTCTCTAGTGGCTGTCACTGTCTGATGGCTAATCACGGACCCTGTCACGTCAGTTTGCTTTTATCCACTGACCAATGGCTAAGAGCATTGAACACATGGCTGGGGGGTGCTGGACTCCTCCCCCCCACCCCACCCTTTTTGTTTTGCTTTCTTACCTACAATCAGCAAGGCCTGCTGGTTAAGCACACTGCAAAATCAGGGCAAGATTTTTGCACGCTAACAGGCGCGACCCATGCGTAGATGATCACAGGTGGTGGTTGCACATGCATGCGCTCTGTGGCACGTGGCGGATTTCTGCCACAGGAGAGGTAGGATTTGCGTCAGAGTCGAAACTGCCAAGAATCCGTATTTAGGGGGCAGCAGTGGAAAGGATCTGTTGTCCCACCTGGGAGGTGTCTGCATCTTATGCGGGTTTTGTGGGGGAGAATCAATAAACAGTTTTGCCTATTGCTGACTCCATTCAGGTGCATCAAACGCTGCCTTCAGTCTTTAGCTCAGCCTTGTCAAGCACTGACTGGCAGCAGCTCTGCAGGGGGCTGACAAGGAGGTCTTTCTCAGCCCTGCCTGGGGATGCTGCCAGGAATCAAACCTGGGACCGTCTCATTCAAAACTCGCTCGAACACTGAGCTGCGGCTCCTGCCTTATCTGCACACATCCAGCCACACAACAGCAGCCACTGTGTATGAACAAAATCTCCCTTGCTACACTTTGCAGGGCAATTACAGACAACCAGGCTATCCCAGGGCGCAAGAAAGCTCACCCCAGGTTAACCTGTTGGTCTGTGTGGGCTTGTCGGCTCGTGTCTGATCTATTGGCAAATAACTGGTGTCTTGTAGTGCCAACACTGCCATCTCCCTTTGCTCTCCCGGGAGTCTCCCGCCATTCGTGCAGGTCTCTTTGTAAAGGCTTCTCATCCTACCTGCAAAAGATCTAACTTTTGTATACAGTGATAATTCATCGGGCAGCGTGAGGCTGTTTTCTATTGAATCCAACCATTGGCCCATACTGCCTACCACAGGCCAGCGCCGAGAGGATCTCGCAGACTGAACCTGAAACTGTCTGCCTGTAAACATAGGAAGCTGCCAGACAGAGTCTGACATTGGTCCACCTAGTGCAGCATGGTCAAGCACTGACTGGCAGCACCTCTCCAAGATTCAGGACTGGAATTTTTCCCAGCCTACCTAGAGATGCTGCTGGGGATTGAACCTCCACTACTAAGCCATGGTCCCTCCCCTTTAGGAGTAACTGGTCTGTGTTGAGCAAACTTGAACAGGGACACAGTTTTAACTTCTCTTATTACATTGGGTGTCAACTTGGGGCAAACCCACTGTGGGAAAGATGGAGGGAGCTGTGGGTGCTTTTGCAATGGGACACACAGCATGCACCTAGGCATTTGAGGGGGCTGGGTGGGAATGAAGGAGTTAAGGCTGCATCTAGGATACCAGGAGGAGGGAGGGATGAAAGATCACCCATGTGCAGTTCTGGCTTTTGCTCCTGTTATTAGATACTTTGAGTTTACTGCTATCAGGCACTTTACAAGGTCTCTGCCCCAAGGAGCAAACAATCTAAACAAAAACACACAGGAGACAACAGAGAGACCTAGACCTTTAGCTGCAGTAGGGTGAGGGGATTAGGGAACTAGCTCAGGGCTGGGAATGGGTGGGTTCTGAGTCGCTGCAGCAACAGACAAAGTGAATTATTTTAACTCTTAATTGTTCTCTTTTGGAATGATGCAAAGGGATGATGAGCTCTTTGCACCACCCTCGAGACAGGTCCTTGCCCCAATGAGCATACAGTCAACTGCTTTGGGAGCCACAAATAGTAAGCTATCAGCCGTCTGGGTGAATTGAAACCTAAATTGAAATAGTGTGAGATGAAAAGCAGAGGGGGAAGAGGTGGGTTTTTTCTTCTTCTAATAAGCTATAGTGTCTTTGTTGTCTTCCCTTGCAAATAATTTTCTCTCCTTCCCCCCCCCCAGGGAAGTTTATTTTTCACCTAGATGCATCACCCCAACTCATTTTTTCATACCTCACTTTTAATTGTTCACTCTGCTTGCCTTGCCATATATTTTTTTCTTGTGGTTTGTCTTACATTTCTGCTCCACCCTCCCCCCCCCAGGTAAAAAGCCTTGCCAGCCCACCGAGTTCCCCACCCAGGTGAGTGATGCTTTTTTGTCCCCCTCCCTTTTTGCCCAAATATCCCACCCACCACGCTGCCCCCCAAAGGGTTAACGCCCCAACTCCTCCCTTGTAGCCATCGTCACCCCAGGCAACGCCAGCTGGTTGCCAGGCTGGCACTGCTGGCTGCTGGGCAAGAAGGGTGGGTGGGTGGGGGGAGGCCCCCACCTGCCAGGGTCGACCCATCATCGGCATCAGAAAGGGAGGAGCTGCTGCAGCAGCAGCAGCAGAGAGCGAGAGAGAGTGAGTTACTGCAGCGAGGCTGGGGCGGGTCCCAGGCTTGTGTTTCCAGGCAGCGCCCCTCTCCACCATTGGCCCCCTTTTCAGCACCTGCATCCTTGGCAGGGGGGCTCGGGATGTGGCGGAGTGGGGGGGAGGCTGCTGTGGGATGCATTGCCTGCTGGAGGCTGTGCGCGTGTGGAAGGGAAGCCTCTGAGCATGGGGGGGCGAGCGAGGACGGGTGGCGGCGGTGATGAGCGTCTCCTGCATTTTGCAAAAAGCAAGACCGCCGTGGCAGTGTGGCTCGCGAAGCCGAGGGTGAGACAGCATTAAAGGATGCCAGCAGGACGACCTCGGCAGAGTCCTGCCGCTCGCGAGCCCAGTGGCCATGTGGCTCCCACAGGGCGAAGCCAATGCCGTTGGGAAGCCCACAGGTCTGCCTGGCTGGCTGGCTGGCTGCATGTGCCAGCGCTGCCTGCCTACCTGCCTGCCTCTCAGGGGGAGCATGTTTAGTCGGGGGCAAGTCCCAGTCCTTGTGGCGAGGCTGCTGACTGCCAGGTAAGGATGCTCTCGCTTTGGAGTTCAGGGAGGGCGATGTATGTGCTGGTGCGCTGTGGTGTGGGAGGGAGACCCGGAGACGCGAAGGAAAGCAGGATGGCACTAAACAAGAACAAATAACCCACAATGAAAGGCTACAGATGTGGCTTGTGTGAGAGAGAGAGAGAGTGAGAGAGCACGCTGGAAATGCACAAGTGCATGTTTGTTTGAAAACAAGCGCATGACTCAGTGCATGAGACATGCGCACGCACACGTGCAGAAACATGGGCTGAGCGCAAATGTGCACAAGAGAGTGCTTCCTTTCAGATAGGGTGAGGCAGCGTAAGTGTGTGTGTGGGTGTTGAAATGACGGAAATCAAGTACGTTTGGTGGAAAGCGGGACGTGAGAGAGGGGAAGAGTGTGGGGGATGCATGTCTTTGTGACATGTGCACACATAGACACTGTGAGACTGTGTACACATGTGCCTGTGACAGCGGAAAAACAGGAATTTAAGTTTCTGGGGATGGAATATAAAATTGGCAGGTGCAAGGAATGGTGGAATTGTATAAAACAGAGGTTAGGACGTATGTGTAAGGTGTGGTGGTGGGAACAACGTATGGGCATGTGTAAGAACGCATCCATGTGTTTTTGCCAGTGGGAGACTATAAATGCATATCACCACTTTGCCACACATTATTTTTATTGCACATCTCTGCACCTGATGTGTGGTGAGACACTCCAGAGAAAGAACTAAGCTATTGTTTCATCTCTCTCTCTCCCTCCCCCTCCCCCGTGTATAATCTGTGTGTATACACTAGTAAAACATGTTGTCTTTGGCGTGAGTATGATGGAATTAAGACAGAACTGTGTGTGATTCCAACAGTGAGGAATTCTCTCTCTCTCTGTGTGTGTGTGTGTGTGTGTGTGTGTGTGTGTGTGTGTGTGTGTGTGTGTGTGTGTGTGTAAAAATACACAAAAAACAAATGTAAGTGTTGGGTGTGTTAAGTGAGATACAATTTGTATGTGACATAGAAAGCTGCCTCCTGCAGAGTCAGGCCCTTGACCCCTCTAGTTCAGCGTTGTCAAGCACTGGCTGGCAGCATCTTTCCTGGGTTTCAGACTAGGGGTCTTTTCCAGCCCTGTCAGGAGGTGCTCCCCAGGGCTATCTTGGGATCCTCTGCATGCAAAGCAGGGCTTTGCCATTGAGCTGTGGATCCAGCCCTAACTGGAGTATAACTGCCAACAGCACCCATGCCTGTTTGAGGGAGGGGGTAGAGAAAGAGAACCTAAGCATGCGCAAGAGACATCAGGAAAGTCCTTCAGGACACCCTGTGTGTGAGGGTGGAGAGAGATGTCAGTAAAATAGTGTATGCTAGAACTTAAAAAGTGTGTGATCAACAATGAGTGTGTATAAATGCTGTGTGACAGTACAGTGTGCGATGCATGCAATTGTCCCCTAAGTACACCAGATCCCAAATGACAATGTGCAAAGCTTTGGGGGCGCCAAGGGTCAGGCTAGTTAGCGTTGCAAACTTAGTTAGCGTTGCACAGAATGTTTCTGTGGAAAAGATGGAAAAGCGCCTAATCTCTGGGTACATGGAGAGCACATAAGCCACACATATTTTCATGCTTTTCCAATGCGCACACTTCAATCTTCTCAAGCAGGACTTTTCTGCTTGAAGAAGAATTCTGTGTGACACAGAAGCTGGCTACATTGGACTTCCCCCTCTGGGCGCCATGCCAATACCTGGGCCCCTTTCCAAGAGTTTGTGGCAGCTGGCATATTCCTTGGTGTGTGTGACCCTCCCCCTGGTTTAAATGGGCACCCCCTGATTGTGGGAAAGTTAGGTTTGGAGAGCTGGGTGTCCCTGCCGTGGTGATTTGGAGAATTACTTCTGCCTCTTTGTGTGGTGGTTCTGCTGCTGTGCCTGGGGAGTTGCTCTGGAGAAGGGGGCAGCATTTAATTGAATTGTCTCCAGTTAATTGGAGTCATCCTTGGTTCTTGGGGATTGGCACGGGGCCTGCCGTACCGCAGGCAGCTGCTCCCTCTCCGCCCTCAGCGCAGTGCTGGGAACTGCTGGCATCTTCACCACCACGCCACTCCAAGCTCCTCAAATCTCTCCTCTAAATGGACTCAGCTGTGTAAGGAGTTCAGGTCTGCAAGGCACCGGGACCTGGGAGGTGAGTGTATGACGGAGGATGGGATGCTACTGGGATTAATGGAGGGGGGGGAATAGCATCCATAGCCCAAGCATCCTTCTGAACATCTTCTCCACCCTGTCTGACATGGACCGGTATGTCCTGGGAAAAGGTTGTGATGGATCTCCTTGCTTGCTCTCCTCCCATTCAGAATCGGAGATCTCTGCTTCTTAAGATTGGATTTGTCCCCCTGTTTTGTGCTAGGCTCCTAATTCTGTCTTTGCCCATCTTCCTAGGCTATCTTTCCCACAGGTTTGCGGGGAGAGGGGCAGGAGAAAGGGTCACAAGCATTTGAGGGGTGGACCACGCCTGGGTATGCAGAGGTCAGACCCTCAACTGTGCCATCAATACAAGAGATGGGGGGGGGGGAGAGACGATAAGACAAGGAGGAAGCAGTTTTATTTTCTGGTTTGCAGACTTACAGTAGCTTCTGAGTTAAGAGTGTGTGTGTGTGTGTGTGTGTGTGTGTGTGTGTGTGTGTGTGTGTGTGTGTGTGTGTGTGTGTGTGTGCGTGCGCACGCGCTTGCCTATATATTTATTTTTCTCTTTAAATGAGAAAACAAATGGTATTGATGCAACCATTCGATACAACCAATATTTAAACCCTTTTGGCTTCGAGGGTTCAGAGACATTGAATTGCTACTCCTCATCAAACATGGTTCTGGAGGCTGGGGAAGTGAAACTAACAAGA
Organism: Plestiodon gilberti rubricaudatus; assembly: GCA_026170595.1. Classification (NCBI taxonomy): domain Eukaryota; kingdom Metazoa; phylum Chordata; class Lepidosauria; order Squamata; family Scincidae; genus Plestiodon; species Plestiodon gilberti. Next base: position 33,081,712 of record JANXHW010000009.1, on the reverse strand, counting down.
AACACAGAACTTGTTCTTATGGGGTAGTGGTAGTAAGTGTTCCTCACCAGAAGAGGAGCACTGACCTCCCTAACTTTTCTGTTGCTAGTCAAATGCTTCTGAGAAACCCATGCAAGACGGGCGTGAAGGCAACTGTCATCTGTCTCCAGCGACTGGTATTTAGAGGTATAGTGCACCTAGGCTTAGAGGTTCTCCTTTACTTATCATGGCTAATAGGCATAGACCAGGGGTGGCCAAACTTGCTTCTTGTAAGAGCCACATACGATAAGCTTCAGATGTTTGAGAGCCGCAAGAGAGATGTTTGAGAGCCACAATATTTAAGAGCATTTAAATTCTTTGTTTAATTAACATTAAACTTATGTTTTAATCCAGTGGACTCTCAGTTTATACCTGGTAAATAATGATAAAGCTTGAAACTTTCTTATTTATCTTTTATAGTAATTGTGCTGCAAAAAGGGGTTCGGCCAACATATATCAAAGAGCCGCATGTGGCTCAGGAGCCGCAGTTTGGCCACCCCTGGCATAGACTAATCCTCCATGAATTTTCCTATCATTTTAAGGTTCTCCAAGCTAGTGGCAGTGAGTTTCATAAGTCAACAGAGCATGTCGCAAAGAAGGACTTCTGTGTTCTCTCTCTCTCTCCTACCCTCAATCTTCTTTTCTTTTTTTGGCAGAATTTAAATGTTTGGGAGTTCAGTTCTTTCCTGTGTGCTTTCTCTGGGGTTGTGTGCATTAAAAAAAACACTGCTGGGGGTTGTGGGTGTGAGCGTGTGTGTGTTCATGTTAGTTACGGTACATTCATTATAATTGTGTGAATCCAGTATGTATCCCATAACTGGGATGGAAAAGTGGAGTATACACTTTGAAATAGATGGAAATCAATTTTTTAAAATCTTCACTGGGTGACACCTCCTTCCCTGAGCCTCCCCCTTCAGGTGAGGGCACAGCAGGAGATGGAAGTTGTGGGCACAGCAAGACAGGGCCGTCCTGGACTCAGGCAGCCATTTCAGGTAACTTGGGGGGGGGGGGCGCAGAGACGTGCCATTCTCCATCAGCCTATTCATCTCCACTGCTCCCTGGACTCACAAAGGAAGAGAACAGGACTGAAGAGGAAGTTGGAGGAGAAGAGAGTCATTGGCTAGAGCGTCGGAGAACCCACCACTCTCCTCCACACTTCCTCTGTTTGAATCCAGGGAGTGGAAGGAAAAGGACTGAGAGAAGCAGCCCTGTGTCGTCACACAGGACTGCATTAGTTGCGTCGCGGCTTCAAGCGCGAGAAAAGACTTGGGGTCGTTGACAAGATGCTGAGATGTCTCTTCACGCTGTCTTGCACTCTGTACTCTCCACAGTGAGCTATCCGCTGCCGCCTCTGCCCCCAGCCATTTGCCCCCCTGAGCACCATGGCTCCATGCCCGTAGTCTGCTACCCCTCCAAGGAGTCGATCCTGAGCCTGAGGCCCCCCGAACGCAGCAAGGTTATGCGCGGAACCACCGTCTTGGCCCTCTGCTCCGTGGTCCTGATTTACTTGGTCACGGGTGCCGTGGTCTTCCGCCTCCTGGAACAACCGTATGAAATCCGTCAGCAGCAGAAACTCCAAGCCAAGCTAGAGCTTTTCTTACAACAGCACCAGTGTGTGACTCCGGAGGAGCTTGAAGTTCTCTTCCAGGTGAGAGGGGGCGGCTGGAGGGAGAAGGGAAGGCGGGCAGGGCGGACAAGGTGGACTAAGCGACGACAGGTCAGATGAGGAGACACCAAGCCGGGATGGAGATGGAGGTACGGTTGCCAACTCTCCAGGGTTGGCCTGGAGTTTCTGGGATTCATTGATCTCCAGGTGATGACTAAACAGCAATCCTGGGGATCTGAACAGGGTTTCCTTGACTGATCGACATTCTGACATGTTGGAAAAGAGAGATATCCAGGAATAGCTGCTGCAGTTGACATTGGCAGCCCTAAATGGAAGGATGGGGGACTGGGATGGGCCGAGCCCATCCTTTGGAAAGTGGAGGTTTGTCCCAAGTGGAGATCGGGGTGCGCGCGTGCAAGAGCTTGTCATGAACCCCTCAGAGCCATGCCCCCCAGAACCATGTGTTTAGTAGGACTTATTCCCAGGTAAATATATGGGTCGGAGTCAGTCTTGTTCCTTCCTTCCCCTTCTAGCAAGTGACCGAGGCGATGGGCGACGGGGTGGACCCTGTCGTGAATGGTGGTAACGTGAGCAGCTCACAGTGGGACATGAGCAGCGCGTTTTTCTTTGCGGGAACTGTCATCACCACCATTGGTATGTGGGGATCAGGAGCATGTGGGGAGCTGGTGTGAGGAGACAGGGCCTGTGGGGCAGGAGTAGGGTTGTCCAAAGGTCCGATGCATCCAGAAACGTGAGGTGTCTGAAGTGGGGACCCACTGATACCACAGGACTGCCACCCCTTGAACAATGGAGGGAGGAGAAATCTGGACTTGGGGCGGAGTCCCTTGCAAAAGGGTGGGGCCTAGCAGTAAGGGGAGGAGCCTAGAGTTGGTACCTCTTGCAAAACTTCATTTTAGCCACGGGTCTCGCTCCCTACTGTTGCAACTGATATTTAGAGGTATACTACCCCTGAATCTGGAGGTTCAATTTAGCTATCGTGGCTAATCAGCATCAGTGGACCTCTTCTCTTCCATGACACAAAGACGTCATGAATGTGTGGCGCACACTACCGGGAGATTTGGGTCAAAAGATATGTTACGTGGAATGGTGGGTTTGGGCTGCGGTATGTTTCAGTGCGCAGGGAGGGCTGCAACTGAGATTGGATGGACCCACAGTGGGGCAAAGTCCTAAATCTCCCTTCCCCCCCCCACTGCCCTTTTGTCCCGCTTCATGGCCCCCCCACCACTGTTTAGAAACCCCCAAACCACCATTCTGCAGAGTGTCTGCTCTCGTTTGACTCACAGATGGCTTTAGAAGGGGGGTTAGATCTACCTCTGGATATTAATTGCTGTGTGCGGAGAGGTGAAACAGCAACAGCGGAGGACTGCGGCCTTCAGCTCTTGTGGGCTTCCTTGAAAGCATGAAGGTGGCTGCTGTAAGAGAGACTCTCTGCCTTTCTCCTTCCCATCCCTTAGGATACGGGAATATCTCCCCCAAAACCGACGCCGGGCGGTTGTTCTGCATTTTCTACGCACTGGTGGGCATCCCTCTCTTTGGAATGCTGCTCGCAGGGGTTGGGGATCACTTGGGGTCGTCTCTGCGCAACGCCATCGGCAAAGTGGAGGATATTTTCTTGGTGAGCAAAGCCGCTTTCCGCCACACGGGTCAGCTCCATTGCGGCACTCTCTGCTCAGCCTGTCAGCCAGATGTGTTCCAAAGCCTGGGACTTCCAAGAAAGGGCCTGACAGTGTCCCAAGAATGCTTGCCCTTGAAAAAATGGCTAAAAACAAAAAACGACCAACCAACCCCCCAAAAAAACCCCCAGTCTTGGGGAGGAGGCCAGCAGCAGCCCCAAAATGCCCCCATTTGCTCTCTGGTTGCCTGAGAATAAAAGAAATAAAGCTGGAGAAGCAGGTGAACTTTGGTGCAAACTGGTAGCATGTACGCCCAACATGCATCTGTGTGCAACAGCTAGACATTTTTGTGACCGGGACCTGCCAGGACAAGGGCTGGCCCAAGATCTCCTGACACCTGTGTGAAGGTATGTCAAATGCTGCCCCAACCTCACCTGGTGATGCAGCAACTCCCACTCCCTGGATTGGAGAAGCAAGAGGGATGCTCGATCTCACCACTCTCTTCTCCTCCACACTTCCTTTTCCTCTGCCCCCACTTCTTTTTCCAATCCAGGGAGCAGGAGGATGAGGAGCCGGGAAGGTGAGTGAGCAGACGGAAGTGGGCAGCTCCCTGGCAATCTGTTGCCTGAGGCGAGAGCCTCAGTTGGCCTCATGGGTGAGCCAGCCCTGCATTAGCTAGAGTGGTCCTGTGGCCCGCCCTCCATGAAGCATTCCGATATGGAATTCTTCAATCAGCGCTCGCTGTCTCTCGAATAGGTGTCTTGCCAGCGAATCCTCCTCACTCATTTTTCTTTCTCCCCCGCTCCCCGCCAGAAGTGGCATGTCAGCGCCACCATCGTAAGGGTCCTCTCGGCCTTGCTCTTCATCCTGATTGGCTGCCTCATCTTTGTCTCTGTGCCCACCATGATCTTTCAGCGGGTGGAGGGCTGGACCCTTCTCAAGAGCGTCTATTTCGTCGTCATCACGTTGACCACCATCGGCTTTGGCGACTACGTGGCAGGTGGGCATCGCGGGAGGACGAGAGGTGTGATCCTTGTGGGGCGAGGTGGAGGCTGTATTAGGACTCCCGTTCCTGGCCCCACCCCCACCCCCTGTGAGGCCAGGTAGCTGTCGTAGGAGCAGATCCAGACATGGGTGTTGGCACTGAGAGCTGGCCAGGTAAGTCCTCCGATGGGTGTGGGCTCTCGGTCAATGGCCAACCGGCCACTACTGCTTAAGGATGGGGGCTTGCTGGTTCGGGGCAGGAAGGTGGTAGGTTAGGGCTGGCCTTGAGCTTTCTTCCTCCCAGGTGCCTCAACAAGCGAAGAGTACATCTGGTATCAACCTCTGGTGGTGGTCTGGATCCTCCTTGGCCTGGCTTACTTCGCCTCCATCCTTACCATGATTGGCAACTGGTTGCGGGTGCTGTCGCGGCGCACGAGGGCTGAGGTGAGGGAACGCCGTGGACACACACACACACACACACACACACACACACACAGCCTCTTAAGGACATCGGAAGAGCCCTGCTGGATCAGGCCAAGAGCCCACCTAGTCCAACTACCCCCCATGCCCTACTAAGACTATCAAACAACCCCCCAAAAAATCCATGCTAAATTTCTTCCAAAGAGTCTTTTCTCCCCTTGTCATTTTTTCCCTACTTCAAAACTTCTGTGTGTGCATCAGATGCTTTCTGTGTGTCACACAGACAACAAGAGATCTGTATCCTGTCGCCACTCCCTTGCCTCTGGCATTTAGAGAGAGCCTGAGGCTACCTGTAAAAGCTGGAGGTTGTATACAGTCATCATGGCTTGTAACCTGTGACGGTCTTTTCCTCCATCATTCTGTCCAGGCCCCTTTTGAAAGGCATTTAGGCCAGGTGCCACCACCACATCCTGTGGCAAGGAGTTCCACAGATTAACTCTTCCTATCCTCCCCTCCATATTATACCCCCCCCCCCCAGATTACAGATGCACAAATTAGAACTGCATCCAGATAATACACATGAAGAGGTATGCCCACTGAAAAAGTGTGACACAAACATCGTTCCATTTCGCAGCGCAACGTTTGAGCAGAATCGCCTGCGGATCGTGCTTCTGTTCAAGTCGCAGGAGCAGGGGCCGATAAGAAAAATAATAATAATGGGCAACTCTATTTCTGGAGCATTTTTCTTTCTTCCCATGCTCACTGACTCTGCAGACTCCAAGACTGGCTTACCATCCCCTTCCCCCTTTTTGCCAATTAAAAACCAGATGGTATCAATTTCATGCATAAGCTCATTAAGCGGTGCCTAATTGAAAGCCACTTCATTCTCTCTGACCCTGGCAGGCAGAGGGAAGGCAATAAAGGAGCTGCAAATGGAACATCGCAGCAGAGTGGTATATTTTGAAATGCACGAGCTCGTCATACCCCCCCCCCCGCCATGCCCTACTAAGACTATCAAACAACTCAAAAATTTCTTCCAAAGTCTTTTCTTCCCTTGTCATTTTTTCCCTACTTCAAAACTTATATTAGACTTCATTTAAAGATCTAGCTCATTTTATCCCAGACTCTTGCAGTGGGTGGCAGTAGTTTAAAACAAAGGTGTGAATATTGAGAAATGGAATATTAAAATATCCCAGGAAAATAGAAAAGGTCTTTTACAATGCTAGCCTCTGCATATTTACTCAGAAGTAAGTCCCACTGTAGAACTTATTCCTAGCGAAATTTGTATAGGATTGTGGCCTTAATGTAACACGAGCTACATACCGGTACTGTCACTAAGGCAGCCCTTGGGGAAAACTATGGCCTAGACTTTATGTGGCATATAAATACTGTATTTTTAATAATAATGGTGATGATAGACTTTAAGAGATGCCCCTAGGCAAATCTCTCAGTTGGTCTCTCGCTGAGCTGGATACTTCAGTTCTCAGCTCTTTTGCTGAAGTCATCGCTGCTCCTGCTATGGGAGATGTCCCGGAGCTCTGCTTCCCCTTGACTTTATCCTGGGGGTGGGAGGAATTTGGAAAATTCATTTCAGTGCAAGGAAGTGAGAGAAATATGCCCTTGAGCACTCCCTTGCGGCTCCCATGCACAGTGGCCTACCAGATTTTAAGCAGTAATGGCTGGGCTTCAGAATGATTGGGGGGGGGACTCCCCCATGCTCCTGCTCCAGTTTGCAGTGTGCAACAGGGTCCAATGGGTGCAGCAGCGACTGATTCAGGACAGACAGAAGGAGGCAGAGGGGCAGCTACGTGAAGAAGGGGACATAGTTTTAAGTCAGGGCTATCGAGGTGGGGCTTGCGATCCTCATGTTCATTTTCATGCTTTTCTCCTTCCCGGCAGATGGGGGACCTGACCGCCCACGCCGCCTCCTGGACCGGCAACGTGGCGTCCCAGCTGCGCGTGCCGAATATGGCCTTTCCAGAGAAGCTGCACCGAGTGGGCACCTTGAAAGGGAAGCCTTCGGCCATCTTGCCAAACGGGGCCTGTGAGGAGCCTCCGCTGCCGCCACTGCAACAGCCGGCCTTGCCGCCGCCACCGCTGCCGCCACCACCATGCCCGAGCCCATCTCCGGGCACTGTCCAGCGTGTGGCTCAGCTGACCGCCTGCAACGCCGCCCCGCTGCGGCCGATAGACTACGTGGGCGAAAACCTGGCTTTCATCGACGAGAGTTCGGACACGCTAAGCGAAGGGGGGCCGCCTTCAGCCCGCCTGCCCCGCCGCATGCGTCCCCGGGCCCGCCACCGTGCCAACACCAACCAGGTGCCGGGACTGCCTATGGTGCTCTTGAGCCGGACCCGGGACAAAGGAGAACCTGTTTAGGGCCTGGACTAGAGGCTGAAGCCTGGCTTGGAGCACCTTCCGTAGACAGGGTGCAGCCTGCTTTGTTCCCGTCCCCAGCGGAGTGAAACCCCGAGTGTCTTGGCTCTTGTTTCCCCCTCGAGGTGCTAACACAACAACGCCACATGTCCCCCACTCTGTGCTGCCAGCTGGGCTCTCTCCATCATCACTGTAAGGGGGGCATGCATCATCCTCCGGCTTCACTTGCAACGCCAAGACCCCTGGCTCCTGCTCACATTAGGATCCCCTCCTGCACCGGCAGAAGCCACATCTCGGTCGGTGCGCCTCTTTTCTGCCCCAAACTGCACCTCTCGGAGGGCCCGCGTTGCTCTCGTCCAAGCACCAGGCTCTCTTTCCTGCTGCATGCCCTCTTGACCCCACCCCCAAGCGCACACGCACACAACAACCCCCCCTCTCGTGTGAGTCGGGTTCGGAACATGAACGATGGGCTAAGCAGCTGGGTTGAAAGGGGAAAGAGCACCCCCCCCCCAGCGGTAGCAGATGTTGGATCTTGGGGTCACATCCTCCCAATAGGACTGCGAAAGACCCTCTGTTCAAACCTCTGGGGAGCTACTGTGCACATCCAGAAGGTTAGACCAGAGGTTCTCAACCTGTGGTACGGGTACCCCTAGGGTACGCAGACCTCTTGCTGGGGGTACTCCAAGCCCTGCCCCTTATCTGCCCCATCAGCAGCTAATTAAGTGTTAATTAACATGGATTTTAAATTTTAATTATTTTCGGAGGTACCTCCCCCTTCTGTGTCTCTGATTTTGGTTTTGGGCTTATTTTTGTACTTGGGTGCGGGAGGGAAGAGCCTATCACTCACTCACTCACTCACTCACACACACACACACACACACACACAGAGTTAAATAAGACATTTTTTCACATTTAAAATGGTTTTAGTACTTTTTATTTAACAATTAATTATTTAATTGATTAATCCAATTAATTAGCAGTTAATTAGCAGGGGGTACTTCAGAAAATGGGACCATGATAGGGGGTACCCGGGCCTCCAAAGGTTGAGAACCCCTGGGTTAGACCATGACTCTGTCAAAGTCATATGTCCTTATGGAAGAGTTTATTCCCTTACCCCAGAGAATCATGGGGATGGTAGTCCAGCTAGGAAAATCTCAGACCCTTGGGCTGCAATCCTATACTTTCCTGCGAGTAAGCCCCATTGAAGACAATGGGACTTACTTCTGAGTAGACATGCCTAGGCTCATGCTGTTAATTGAGCTGCAATTCCCAGCCTTCTTCGCGGAGGGAAATGGCTTTACAATCTTTGAACCGGCGTGGGAATTCTGGGAACTGCGGTTCAGCATGGAAAAACTTGGCATCTGGATCAGGCGGCTACAGTTCTCTGGATTCTCAGGGGGAATGGTTTTCAGCACCACGTTTGCAGCCTAGATCGGCACAATGCCACCCTTTCTCCTCTGCAGGAAGATTGCACATTGACACACGTTTGTAAAACTGCCTCCAACAGTGTCTTGTTGTCCAGCAGAGAGGGTCTCTCTTCCCCCTTTCCCCATCCTTCCCCAGGAAGGGGAACTCAAACATGAAATGTTGCGTAGGTGTGTGAACCCCATCCAAGTTCCTTCTCTGCTGCAGAAGGGGTGCCTGCCAGGGGCTGTTTGGAGACAGGGGACAGCTCTCTGCTGCTTCCCCCACTTCAAGCTACAGAGAGCTGATTGCGGGAGGAAAGTATCTGCTCTGCCTGTCTTCCATCCTCCACTTCACAAACGTGCCTGTTCTTTCTCTGTATCTTGGAAGCACTTCCCCCTCCCCTTTTTGGTCTTGTCTTCCAGAAATTAAAACCAAACAAGGTACTCATGTCTGTGTGTGCATCTGTGTAGCCTGTTCAGCATAGCATAGCCATAGACCCTTCCAAGGTCTGTTAATTTGGTCGTCTTGATTTCATTTCCCGCAAGGAGTATATCCCGTTCCAACACATCCAGAAAACTCAGATTTGGGAGATTTCAGCATCAGATTTGGTGGTTGGACCTGCTCTGACTTGACGGGACATGGAAGTGCTAAGTTCCTTTGAAAGAAAATACTGTAAGCTATTAAATTATACTAAACATAAAGACACCCATGGATGGCCCCGTGAGGAGGAGGACAAGGAACAAAGATATTGCTGGACCCTGAAGCTCTTGCAAAAAGCATCATATATCCAAGGCTGGCCCATCCATGAGGCCAACTAAAGCTGTCGCATCAGGCAGCAGATTGGTGTGGGGCGCCCATCCCTCTCTTCCTACTTGCCTCCACTGCTCCTCCTCCTCCTCCTTTCCACTCCCTGGATTGGAAAAGGAAACGGGGACAGAGAGGAAGAGGAAGTGTGAAGGGGAGGAGAGTGCTGAGCTAGAACATTGGAGAGTGGGAGGAGCAGAGGCTGGCACATCATTGGGTAAGAGGGGCAGCATTTGGCCTGCCAGGTCTCAGGAAGTCTTGGGCCAGCCCTGCTGCATATATCTCACACCTGATCTGCCCCTAAACCAGGAGAACAAACATCTCTATGGAAAACAGCTGCCTTCTTGAGCAATGAAAGCGGTAACCACGGGGGTACCGTAGCCGGTAACTAATCCAGATTAATGTGCAGCACTTAGAAGGGTGCCTGATTTTATGGACGTGTATAGGACAAGACAAAGCTTCTTCCCTTCATTTTGAAGTTCAAGGGTTGAAAAGATTACTCAAAACCCAGCCGAGAGAGAGAGAGTGCGAGAGAGAATGCCCTGAGGACTTGTAATGGCCTCTGCGTTCTGTTTAATAGATTTTCCAATGATTTGTGGAAGGCGCAGAGGTGGGAGCCGGGAGGACATGGAGAGAGTGAAATGTGCAGGTAATGCAGAAAGCATGCACTCCCGTCGCAGATACATTTTTGCAGCTGGGAGGGGAGCCAGTTGTAGTGGGCTGGAAAGGAGAAGAGACTGCAATGTTGCGAGTGGAGCCTACAGGGAATTGTGGGACAAAGTTTTGCCCACAGTAAGACTGTTCACACATTAAGCTATACCCAGGTATAATCGTGTGTACCTGGGTTGAGTTATTCACATATTCCAGTCATGGCAGATATGATCTGTGTGCACCATACAGGGATTGTTGATCTGGAAAAAAAATGAACCCGGGTACAGCATAACATGCAAACAGCCCCCTTGTGAACAGAATTAAGAATGGTGTTTTTTTTTTTTATTCCAGTGGGGACACAGTTAGGAGACAGGCCAGGAAGCACAAATGCTGCCTCACACTTCCCGTCTCTGGACTTTGGCAAAAACAGAACTTTTTCTCTGACACACATGTAGGGAAAATCACCCCCAGTCAGTGCCAAGGTACATTTTCCACAGTTGGTACAAAGGGATTGGGATCCTGTAAGGTGACACCCCAATAACACACAAACAAGGCAGGTAAGCAAACACAACTGATTTATTAAAAGTAAATAATAGAACAATTTAGATGAGCAATTTGTTTGGCGGCAGTCCCAAGGTAAGTAACCCACTCCAATATATTTCCAATGGTCACACAGCAGCACAGCCCCTCCAAATCACTGCCAAGGAAGGCTTTGGTCCATTAAGACATCCGCACTCTTCCTTCTTGATGCCTCCTGGAGCTGCTTCTGTTGTTTGCTGTCTCTGCAAACTCCAGAGCTGCTCTGGATTCCTCTTCTGACTGCCCTCCAAACGACTGTACTCTGAATTCCTCTGAACGGTACAGCTCACGCTCACCCACCCACCCGGTCTTTCAAAGCTGTAACAGACCGCACGTGTCTCACTGCGTCGCGTTCCGGAGTCAATTCTGGATTGGTCCAACGCCTTTCTCCATGTCCCACCCCACCCCCCACAACACCGAATGTGGCCTTTCATTGACCGAAGATTGTTCCGGTGCGTTCCAAGTTGAATAAATCGAGCTTTGGCCGATGAGAGGCCGCGTTCAGTGTTGTGGGGACGGGATGCGGAGCAACACGTTGGACCAATCAGAATCGACACGTCGGCTGCGACGCGACGCATGCGTTGTAAGGGCGGCTTTATACCCTCTCCCTGGAAGGTTCCAGAGCCATGCCCTTGTTATAAGTCCAGCTGCAGTTTTCACTCAGGCACAGCAAAAGAGCGGGAAACTCTTTTGATTTTCCTGCTCTTTTTTCCCGCAAGGTGATTTTCTCTCAGAGGCAAGAGGGATTGTGCCCTTAATCACCAGTCTGGACTACTGCAACACACTCTACTTGAGACCGCCCTTGACAACCATCCAGAAACTTCAACTGGTGCAGAATGTGTTGAGAAGGGTCGACCTCTTCAGAAGCAGCCCCTCAAAACTGGAATTTCTCCTGTGGGGAGGCTCACCTAACCCTAACACTGCCCTTTTCTCTTTTATCAGGTTTTGTCAAATCATTTCTCACACTATTTTATTGTGTGTGGGTTGTGTTTGCCTTTGCTTGCCACCTTTTTTTCTTTTTCAATTGCAGCCTGTCTAGTTCATTCACTCTTTTCTTTGGGTACTCCAGTTTTCATGGCCGCAGGTCGTAGAGCATGAGGTGTTTTAGGGGTTAAAGCCATGGTAAAGAAAAGGAAAAAATAGCTCAATTCTCTCTCTCACGAAGCAGAGAGAACTGAACAAGTTTAAAAAACACAGACACAATTTCTCCCAACGTTTCGGCAACCAAATACCCTAGTTGCCAACTAGGCATGCGGCAACTAGGGTACCGTGTTTCCCTGAAAATAAGACAGTGTCTTATATTAATTTTGGCTCAAAAATGCAGTAGGTCTTATTTACAGGGAGGTCTTATTTTCACAACCTGTGGCGCAGCACCCCCACGACCCCCCCCCGGCACTTACTTTGACCGAGTCCTCCACCATAGAGCCGACATGCTAGAGAGACTCTACAAGGTTGCAGCCTCCTTGCTGGCCTCTCTAGCACGTTGTCTCTATGGTGGAGGACTCAAGTGCAGGCCTTGCAGAGCCTTGCACCCTTGGGAAAGAACGAGGCTTAAATCGGTCAAAGTAAGTGCCGGGGGGGAGGTGCCGGGGGGGGGGTCACGTCTGGCTGATGATCCTAGCTAGGTCTTACTTTCAGGGAGGACTTATATTGACGAGTGCCAGCAAAAATCATGCAAAAATGACAGTAGGTCTTAATTTCAGGGTAGGTCTTATTTTCAGGGAAACGGGGTATTTGGGAGAGCATGGGAGCCGCGCAACTGGTCTTTCGGAGGCAAAAAAAATCCAGCAGGTTAAGACTTTTTAAATATCTGGGGGTCCATATGCACTATAAAAATCTTTGGACAACACATCGAGCCACAATGGTTAGTGCTACCAAGCTCTCGGCACAAGCTATTGTGCGGTTTGGCAATATGTGAGGGAACTCAGCTATTCCACCAGTGTTAAAGGTTTTTTAACGCTAAGTCAGTGGCCCAACTGATGTTTGGGATACCCTTTGTGGGTAACAGCTTACAATAACTCAGTGGAAAGGGTCCAATCAACATACAAGGTTCTGGGGGTGCCGCGATGTGTTCCATATGCGGCTCTATGTCTCGAAACTGGGCAACATAGACTTGAGACAGTGGCATGGCTCAGGTTCATCAAATTCTGGTCAAGGATTTGCTTTGGTTCAGGTCAGGACCCTTTACTACACGCGCTCCTCCATGATTCAGTTTGCCCCCTTGGACTATCCCTGTTCTTGGATAAAATCAAGAGGATGGGGCTTTCCTCTGATTTGTTAGGATCCCTGGAACCAGCATGGGCTGTTGATATACTTAAAAACAGGCTGTTAGATATGGAGCTTCAGCTCTTATATGATAAGGCTAATAAAACCTAATGTGAAAACCTACAAAAATATCTAAAACTTATTCACCTCTGTGTTTTCAGCTGCCTCTACACTTTCCCAAATGTGCCAATTACTTTGAATTTCTGGACCAGCCATTGGAGCTCTGGACTTTTGGTGGGATAGCCATTTTGGTGGGATAGCCTCTAATTTGAGAGTTTGTATGTGCGGCAAGGATGAACCAGAATCTTTACATCACATGGTTCTTTATTGCGATAGATATATAGATAGATGTGAAAAAAAAATGTGAAAATATAGTGAACTGCACAGGCGGTACCTAGATGGTTTTTTGTCCTCTCACTCTGGTTGGTCGGACGAGCAAAAAATCCAGTATATGTTAGGAGGTTCTGAAAGATATTTCACCTGTCTGGTTGCCCAATTTATGAATCTAGTAATTCAAATCCGACGGAATCTTCCGTTTTTGGGTTCTGAGATTAAACTTTGATACTATGGGGGTGAGTTGGTATGTTGGACTATGCGGGTGGGTAGGGAATGTGAACTGCCATTAGGGGACTTTGATGTCGATGTTTGGTTTTGAAATGTTTAGTTGTGTATTGTATTGTTTGTGTGTTTGTTTATGCCAATAAAGGGTATGGTATGGTATGGTTGCCGAAACGTTGGGAGAAATTGTGTCTGTGTTTTTTTAAACTTGTTCTCTGCTTCATGAGAGAAAGAATTGAGCTATTTTTTCCCTTTTCTTTACCATGACCTTAAACTCCTTAAACACCTCATGCTCTGCTCTTTTCTTTGTCCCCTTACGTATTTATGAGCAGTCAGATGGAACGGCAGCATAAAATACTTTAAATACGTGTGTTCAAATAATTCTCTGTGTGTTGGGCTACTATATGAAAGGCACAGGAGCACCATGGGAGGGGAAAAGAGGGAGGGGGAGACCGGGAGAGGAGATTATTCCTCCCCTCAACAATGCCCTGGGTTCCATTGCCATGGTGCCCATTGCCCAGGTGCCCGTTGGTGGTTTGGAACAGAACTGGCGGATCTTTTTCTCCGGTTGGGGAAAGGAGAAGCAGTTTATCAAGGCCCTCTCTATGGTAGACGTGGGTAAGGCGCAGTGATTTTTGAAGGAGTGTACCATTAAAAGCAGCTAGAAAAGGTATCCGCTGTCTCTTTTGACTCAACCACAACACTCCCCTTTTACATCTAAAACTGTCAGCTAAAACAAATTGGGATCAAATCATGGCCGGTTTGTTAAGTCACCCTAGAGTTTGAATAAACGAGTGTTTGCCATGTTTGGACACCACAAGGAACTGTGGTTAGTTGAAAAGTGGGAGCTTTTAATCTCCTTGTCTCCCATGCAGAGGAGGGATAGGAAGGGGGGTCCACACGACGAGCCCAAGGCTTGTGTGGGTTTGTTCCTGCAATCTAATCTTGGTCAGTGTTTTATGTGGTGTGTATATCATGTCGCCTGCCCTAGTCAGTAAGTTACAAGGCTGCCAGTTTTCAGGGTCTTTTTGACCTCATCCACATGCTGAGCTTGTATAAATCCTAGATGGGAAGGAGCTATGCCACAGTGGAAGAACCTCTCCTTTGGCTGCAAGTCCCAGGTTCAACCCCTGGCAGCATCTCCAAGAAGGACTGGGAAAGTCTCCTTGTCTGAAACCCTGGATAGCTGCTGCTGGTCAGTGTGTCAACAACACTGAGTTCGCTGGACCAGTTGCTGGACTCAGCTGGCAGCAGCTTCTTCCTGCTATCATGTACAAATTGATAACCCCTGCATTCCAAATATTCGGACAAGACTTGCTGTTGCAGCCTTGCAGCAGCCACTAAGCAATATACAGTATGCTGCCCACGACTCCAAAGTGTGTTAGAGTGCGCCCTGATAACACAAGGGTCCAAAGGGGCAGGGCAGCTTCTCCTTACCCAGGCAAGATGGACGTGTAAAGTGCTGGGGTTTGGGGGACGCAGCTGACTTGGAAGCACGTAGGACGGGAAGAGGGGGCACAGTGCAGATGATTGGTGGAGATGCAGCTTTGTTGGGGGACTCTGACTGGGATGGAAATGGACGACAGCAGGAAGGGTATCCATATGTCTCCTCTTTCTCTTCCCCCCCCCCCCCGGATTTTGAATGGAGAAAAAGATGAACAACTCAGAAGTAGTTGATTCTAAGGACGCCACAGTACAAGAACAGCAACAGGAACAGAAACAGGAACATGAGGTCATTCTTTTTCTGAATTAAAATATCTAAGCAAGTTTCTAGTCCCTCTTGTCCCTTCATTTCCCCTCCAGCCTTGATGATTGATTTCCCCCCCCCCATCATGTTTTCTGCAGCTAAAAGCTGACAGAGGGTATCGCTTCCCACCCCAGTTTCTCTGGGCCCATTTGATCTTTCATCAGGGCTAATCCGAAACTTGATTCTCCATGCTGAATAACTATTTGAACCGTTCACAAGGCTGCCTAACACAGGTTGATAACATAGCTATGGTTCACTGTTATATAAAATGTTAACAGGTTAGGACATTAAACTACAGGAAATGCTCTTAAAACGCACTGTCCTTTTTGTGATTTCACCTGGAAGCACAGACTGGGCGCTAGCATGGAGTTAAGTAAGACATGCCCACAAGCAACCTCAGGTCACATGTGCTGGGGGTCACATGTACGATGAACATACGCACCCACAGCAGGTGTGCAGCAAGAGATCTTCCCTTAGTTTAAAGTCCATCACTGATGTTGTTGCACCAGCTCTGGACCAGCCAGAGGACACCCCTAGACAGCTCAATAGCCTCGGGGACGGAAAATTCTGGAGCACCTCTGACACTCTAGCACGCTCCTCTCTCCTCCTCTCCTCTGCACTTCCTTTTCCTCTTCAGATCCAGGGAGCAGGTGGAGGAGGAGGAGGGGTGATGAAAGAGGAAGCTAACTAGCGCTCCGGGGAAAGGGGGACAGTATTTGTCACAACCTCCCTCCAGTGCCAGGCAATCTTGGGCTCACCCTGGAAGGATTCAAGTGTCATCAGTCAAATCAATTTCTGTAATTCAATTGTCACCCCGCAGGATAAATCAGAGAGTCTCACAGAAGAGGAGAAGGTGATCCGGAAGGAGGTGGAGCGCTTGCTGCAGGAGATTGAGGAGGTAGAGGAGGAGGAGGAGGAAGAGCAGCAGCAGCAGCAGCAGCAGCAGCCTCTAACTTTGCAAGATGACAGTGAGAAATCCGTCGTGGTGGTGGTGGAGGAGGAAGAAGAGGTCAAGGAGGAGGCCCCGCAGGTCACACGGCGGAAATTCGAAGACCAACCTCTGTCTACGAAAGATGAAGTTGGTCCAGTCATGACAAGGGAGCCGGACACCAGGAGGAAGTCGCAGAAACTCTCATGGGTGAAACCTAACAACGTAACACCACTGAAGCATGAAGTCGATAAGCTCATGGTGGTGGAGGAAGAGGAGGAGGAGGAGGAAGAGGACGAGGAAGAGGATGATGATAATGTATGGGGGTAAGAGGAGGGAAGGGAGAAAATATGCAGGGGGGGCATCCCCATCAGAAGCCTGGCATAGCATGGCTAAGACCACGACTTTCCCTGGTTCAAATCTCCCCTCTGCCATGAATGCTCAGCAGGTACCACTCCCACTTGGCCTCAGTTTTCCCCATCTGCAATATGGGGATAAGAATACTTACATGCCTTCTTACAGGGATGTTGTAAAGATGACATCCAGAGAAAATACGTTATGTGCTTTGCGCGCTCAGGAAGCCCGATACAAAGGCTATGTAGTCTTTTCAGTCCATCCCTCACAGGGGGGTTCTCGCTGGACATGGCCCTGTGTTCTTGTAGAATCTCAGAAATGTGAGGGTGGGAAAGGACCTTGGGGGTCATCTAGTCCAACCCGCTGCTCAGCGAGGGCCACTTACCAGGAGCTGTCCTGACCTGGCTTATGGTCCTGATGATGTGAGAGAATGAGAAGGGCTTCCAGGAGGAGACTGGATCTTCCCTTGCCAAAGCCCCTCTTCCTTCCATTTGAAAGTTCTGGACAAAACTGCAGAATGCCAAGGCTCTAAGAAGCTGTGGATGCAGATGGAGAAACAGCCAATCACTGACATACCCCCAACTTCCTGGAGTGGAATGTCTGCTCCATTCAGCTTGTTCTAAGTGTTTGCAAGATGCTGTCGCTATAATGTAATTTCTGAGCCTGGTGTGAGATATTTCCATTATCTAAATTGCCACCCCTTCTGTTTTTCCAGGTCCACTTCAGATAAAGTCCAGGTAAGAAAACCAGCTGTTCCCCTCCCTTAAATCAATTTCTGGAGGCAGGACACTGCTCTCTCTAGCAAAGTGGTGTCGGGCACTGACTAGCAGCAGCTGTCCAGGATTTCAGGCAGGGCTCGTTCCCAGCCCTAACAGGAGATGCTGCCAAAGGTTGAACTTGGGAAGAGGTGCCCTACCTTCTCCATGTAGGGCAGGTCTTGGGCCACTGGCTGCGCCACATCCCTTTCTCTCAGACCTGGATGGATCCACCATGTGAGACAGGACTGGGGTTGCCCGGCCAAGGGTTCCCCTCCGGTGGCAGGACCTGCTGACATCACAAAGAGGAGTCAGGGCTGGCCTAAGAGCTCCTGGCACCTGAGGCGGTGTGCCCAATGCTGCCCTCCATCGCCTGGTGACATGCCAGCCTCTGCTCCTGCAACTGGAACAGGAAGAGGGGGATGGAGTGGAGGAGGAGGAAGTGTGGAAGAGAGGAGAGTCTTGGCTAGAGCATCCCACCTAGATGCTAGAATCTAGAGACACTCTAGCCTACCACTCTTCTCTCCTCCACACTTCCTCTTCTGCTTTGTCCCCCCTCTTCCTTTTCCAATCCAGGAAGTGGGGGGAGGAGGAGGGGGAGTGGTGGAAGTGAGTGGTAGACAGAGGTGGGCATCTTTTGCCAATCTACTGCCTGAGGCAGCTGTCTCAGTTGGCCTCATGGATGGGACCAGCCCTGGCAATATAACACAGCTGCTTAATATTTAAAATTTTAGGCCTTGGGCCCACCAAAGCCCCAGTCTTGGGCTGACAACCAGAGATCTGGCTGCATAGCTGGGCAGCCTGAAATAGCCTGCATTAACCTGAATCCCAGGACAAAATCCTGAACCCCAGAAAGGACCCTTTAAAATGTGATTTAACTCATTTTTTTCCCCAGAAAAGTAAAGGACCCCTAGAGAAAAGAAAGCCTCTTATGCTATCTGCTGGCTATTTCTCCTGGTAAGCCTCTCTCAGCCTAAACGTCTTCCAACCTGCCAGACACTTTTTTTTTCTCTATTAAAACATTTGCACACCACCCGAATTGTTGCCCTTCCTGGATGAAATGGACTGGGTTGGCGCAGTTTTTTCTGCCCCGCTTTGCCCACCCCATCCTTTCCCCAACTGGCACCCAGTTTCCTGGAACAGCTTCCCTTCAAGATAAAATTAAGGAAAAGGAATCATTATTGATGCTGGAGGGAACCGTCTCCATTTCAAGAGCTTTGAAGCCTTTTAGTTGTTCGGTGCTAATCCAATTACCAGGGATAAATTCCCCCCAGAGATCCCCACGTTGTAACCCTAACCCCACTTAGGCTGCAATCCTATCCACCCTTACCTGGGAGTAAGCCCCATTGGCTATAATAATGGTACTTAATTCTGAGTAGACATGCATAGGATTGGGCTCTTAGTGTTGTTTTCCCCGGTGTTCGTCTTGGCGTTGAGTGGCTGCCATTTCCCCTCCATAATACCTCGGAAAGGCGCCATGTTGGAGGCACTGTGGGAAGCGAACATGGTGGCACTGTCGCCCCCTAAGGTTGCCAGGGCAGGTGCATCCTCATCCCTGAGATTGATGATGCGGCAAGACCTGGGGACGCCACAAGACTGCCAGCTCCTGAAAAATGGGGGTGGGGAATTCTGCCCCAAGTTGGAATTCTGCAGCAAAGAGGAGGAGCCTGGTGTGAAGGGGCGGAGTCAAAATGTCCAGAGCTTATCTTTTGCCACCTGACTGCCAAAAATCAAGCTGGAAAACTGGCATTTGGGGCAAATTAGCAACATATCACTGTTCTCTGTTGCCACGAGGGCCCGCCTACGTAGGAGAGGCCTCGCTGGAGGAGGGCATGTGGCTGGTGTCGCCCACTGTCAGTCAGGCAATATGGATCCAGGAAGGACGACGTCCCCTTCTTCCAGCTAGATCCTCTTTTCAGAGACCAGGTTGTGTTTTCTTCCTGATCCTTCTTTCCTTCTCCAAGGTTATATAAAACAGCCTCACAATGTCGACAAAGCAAGAAGGAGAAGAAGGTAGGCCTGTGATGTTGTCCTTTTGCTTGGAGGGAATTTGAGTACATGAAATGTTGGGGAGGTAGCACAGCGCCTTCTTTGCAGCGTGCCAGCTCCGGCGCATTAGATCCCCAGAGAAAACTTCCTGTACTCTGCAAGCTCTCTCCTCTTCCCCCTTTTGCCACTTTGCTCTTTGTCACGGCAGCCAGCTGGAGTGCAAGGAAAAAAGCGATGGGGGGGGGGGCTGGCGCTACCGTGCCCCTAGATCCCAGTTGCAGGGGAGCAGTGGCGGGAGAGAAGGATGCCTTTCTCTCCTGCTTGTGGGCTTCCCGGAGGCAACTGGTGGGCCGCTGTGGGCATGAGGATGCTGGGCTGCCCTTATGTTCTTATGAGCCATGATCGTTAGAAGTGGAGCCTCCATGTGCAGAGACTGTCTACCCCTGAATACCAGTTGCAAGAGAGCATGCCAATGGCGGGAGAGGGGTGTGCCTCCATCTCCTGCTTGTGGGCTTTTCAGAGGCAACTGGTGGGCCACTGTGGGCATGAGGTCACTGGGCTAAGTGGACGTGGTTGGCCGTCATCCAGCAGGGCTGTTTTTATGTTCAAAGAGCACTTCTGGAAGTGGTGTGTGTGTGTGTGTGCGTGTGTGCGTGCGCATGCATGATGCATGCATGTTAAGGAGGTGGTAGAGCCCCCAGTTTTCCCTACAGAAGACTATTCTCGGTTCAATATATCCAGGTAGGGCAGGGACAAATTCCTTGCCCAGTGGTCTGAGTCGGTGTCCTATGTTCCCCTGGGATGGGCTGACGGGGTGAAATGGTGACACCTCTTGCTGGAAAAGCCTTTCTAATTTACAAATCTTGTTGCAGAGGCATTCGGTGACGGCAGAATTAGGAGACCGCTTTTTCAGGTACAAAAGCCCGACGGGGTCTGACCTGGGGTGCAATGGGTGCCCACTTTCAAAGAGATCACAGCTAGACATGTAAACGTTGCCAGATATATTGGGGGAAGAAGATAGACCGCCCAAACGGCATCTGCTAGTAGGTTGGAGGTGGCCGAGGTGCCATCGCCCCCCTAGGTGGTTCAAACATTTACTTGTTTATCAAATTCATGCCCTGTCCTTCAAGCAAAGCTTTGCAGGGCAGCTGACTGTTTAAACAGCGACGACAAAAACAACGGCGTATCTCCTAAGGTTTTGTTAGTCGTTCCGTTAAGTTTATAGTGGGATTTGCTCTCTGGTAAGCAAGCATAGGATTGCAGCTTCCATCACCTTCTTGCACCCGAATTAGAAAAAAAAGGAGGGGAACAGAGCAGAAGAGGAAGCATGGAGGAGAGGAGAGTGGTGGGCTAGAGTGTCCGAGCAGAAGAGGAAAGTAGGGGGGGCTAGAGTGTCGAAGACATCCACAGCACTCCTGTAGGGTCCTTGCTAGGCCACCCACTGCAAGGGGTTAAGTAAGGGCAGGGCAAGCCATCCATGAGGCCAGCTGAGGTGGTTATTTCGGGTGGCAAGCTGGCAAGGGGCACCCGCCTTTGCCCACCTGCTTCCGTAGGGAGAAATAGCAGCAGGGGAAGCAGGCAGTACTCCCTACCCATTTCTCAAAGAGGACGTGTGGAGGAGAGTATGGCACTGTAGCCCACAACTCTCCTCTCCTCCACACTTCCTCTTCTGCAGTGCAGGTGGTGACTGGCACTCCGCTGGGTCTTGGGTCGATTGGGAAGAGCATCCCCCCCCCCCCAGACTCCACCCTCTCACACAGGATATATCTTTGATTTGGACTTTTTCTCTTTCTTAAAGATTATCTAAGCAGCTCATAATGGATCTTCGCGAACACCCGGAGACGGTAAACCTGTGAATTAATGCATCCATTTCTTCCATCCTCCCTGGACTTTACAGCACATTAAATACCCTGAAGGCAGGGTCTTTAGAGTTATGGCTGTAGGGCCTGCTTACGGACTTCTGATTGGGTCCAGGACGGGGGGAATATGCAAACAGAGGCAGGTCATTGCTGAATTTGCAGAAATTATCTGTGTGTGGATTTCTCCAAGTGGCCCCAACATTGGCTGGAATACAGGAAGGAAACATAAGCACTGGAAACATAGCAGCTCCCGAATCAGGGATCGCACTGAATGTGTGGTTTGAATGTGAATGGCAACATGATTCAGATTAGATTAGAATATCACTCAAACGCTTTCATGTGGGCAGATCTTCAGGGGAGGCTCAGATTCAGGGGTGAGGTTGAGGCATGGTTTAAAGCTGGAGTGGATGGTTTGCCCCCGTTTAGGTGAACCCTGCACCCTCCTTCCCCAAACCGTGTGCACGCCTTGCTCACTGGTGCGCCGTCGTCCCAACCATCTCTGTTTCCAGTGAGATCCTGCTAGGCAGGACAGTGCCACGCGGTCACCATGGCAGTGAGGCCAAGTTCTACCTGCCATACTGTGAAGAACCACTAGGGGTAGTCATGCTACCGCTTGAAAAACATGTTTAGTAGAGGGTGCATGTTTGTATTTTTTTTACTTATCGAAGAATTTGTGTCCCTCGCCTTCCATTCCAGCCAGAACCTCCAGGGCAGCTTAGAATGATCAGAAAAACAATGAGCAACACAGCCACAAAATAATAATTTACTAAAGAAAAAACCAAAAAACAAAAATCTGAAATGAATCAAGTGAGCCACAGAGGAGTCCATGCAGGAGGGAAAGTCAATAAATAGCTTATTTTATCAAGGTTGCCCGAAGGCAGGGAGAAGCCCAGAAACCAGTTCAGAGATGTGAGTTTTTTTTCAGTGAACTGGAACGGAACCTGAACTGAAAAGTCACTTGGTTGCCTGGAACTGGTGCCAAACCTCTAAACGTAAATAAGCGGTAACGGATTCAAAATAAACGTTCAATCATGAGGCACTGGCACTTGGCTTGCAATGGGATGATTGGGGGTTTATTTCCCAATCATTTTTAATCCTGGTGTATATATTTATGTCAAAAGTTTTGACTCAAAACCATTTTTTAAAAACCCACAAAAAAGCCATTTTGAAAATAAGAGTTCAGTGTTTATCCTCATTTTCCTGCGTCGAGTTACGCCACAGCAGAGGCTGAGATTGTTCCACAGGAACTGTGTCTAACAGCGCAATCCTATACAACTTACACCACCGGTGTAACCAGCAGTGCAGCGAGAACGGGAGGTTCCAGAACGGAAGGGGATTCAAATCTCCTCCAAAGGGGGATTCAAATCTCCCCCTCCAAAGCCTCCCACCCTCCCCTCCCCCACTGGTTACACCAGTGGTGTAAGTTGGATAGGATTGCGCTGAATGTCGGTTCAAAGTGCTTGGTTACCAAGCCACTTTTTAGAGTTGGAGCACAATCCTATGTATGTCTACTCAGAAGCAGGTAACAATGGGGCTTGGTCTCAGGAATGTGTGTGTATATACGATTGCAGCCTTAGTGTGTGAACCAGAGAGTTAAAAAAGATAGCGATGAATCCGAACCCAAATTTCGAATGGTTCCACTCCCTGCCTTAAGGTAATTCCAGAATATGTGGAAGGAAGCCACCTGCTGGAGCTCATGGGGAAAATGATTCCATCATCTAGGTGCCACCAACAAAGAGTCCCTGTTGTATCCCCCTGCTGCAGCTGGTGTGTGTGTGCTCACTTCCGCTGGAGGGGGCACTCAAAGGAGTGTCCACGACAGCCATAGTGTGTGGGGCAGGTTCATTTGCGTGGAGACAGCCTGTCAATTCGCGAGGTCCCGGTGGGTGGGTAGTATTGCCATGCTGTCGTGCCAGAGATGTCTCTTGCTGAAGAGCCCTTTCTCATCGATACGTATTCTTGCAGAAAAAGCCGGACCCCATATTATCACCGAAGCTGAATCGCTTTGCAAGGTACAAAGCCAGAAGGGCCACTGGGTGGTGCGTCCGTTTGCAAATTCATGGCAAGATGGACAAGCATCACCAAGGATGGGGGGGGGGGAGACCGCCTCTCCGCAAGGCACCTCCCAATAAGTGGGAGAGCTGGATAGGGTGGAGGAACTGTGCCTGTCTCTGTCTCCGGCTGGGCCTGGAGTTTGCTGTGCTTATTGTATTGGTGGGCTAGGGACTGGGCAGCTGGGTGTATTCTGAAAGAGCCAGCCCTGGGGCACTGGGCAAACAGGCAAAGACACCTTCTCCAGTCTAGATTCTGCTTAAGATGTAACTTTGATCTGGACTTTCTCTCCTCCTTAAAGGTTAGCGAAAATGTTCACGCTGGATTCACATCGTGGCAGCCAGGGCAAGGTAGGCTGGTGCAACTCTCTCTCTCTCTCTCTCTCATGGTCACGTTACAGCACATTTCAATCTCCAGGAGGCAGGCTGTTCCTGTAGCCCAGAGACTGCCCCTCCCTTGAAGAGCTTTTGTGGTGCTGGTGCTGGTGGGGAGGACAGGGAGAGGCTGTGCAGAAGAACAAGACTGCTGCTTAATTTGCATGAATTATCCTCCTAGCATGTCCTTACAGGTCACCCCAGCCTTTCCTGGAAAATAGGAAGTAGTCATCATCATGGGTACTTGCTGTTGAGGATGGGTATGGGGGAGTCGTGGCTGTTTCCTCCATGTGGACTAGCAGCACTCGTGCTGGTAGATTTAGCAGGTTAGCCGACAAGAAAACAGCAACTTCGTCCATCCTCACAGGAGAAAAAGAAACAGCAGCTCCTGCTCTCCCAGTCCTATCTTCATCCTCTCTGCCTCCCTGACCTGAAGGGTCCCTGTATTATAATCCATGTTGGGGCAGGAGTTTATTTCACTGCTGCAGGAATTATTTCCCACAGATGGGGGTGGGGGGAAGCTACAGTCCGGAGAGAGCTGCTGCTGCTGCCGCCGTGTTGAAGGCGACAGGCGCAGAGAGGTTCAGGAGGCCCAGAGGGGGTTAAATCTGTGGGGAGATTGGAGGAGGGATGAATGTTGAAAAGAAAAGGCCATCAGTGGCCGTGATCACTATATTTGAACCCCCCCATCCAGAGGCAGTGTACCTGTGAGTAACAGATGCTGGAGACAAGCCACAGAGCAGAGTACAGAGCATGCAGCCAGATGTTGTGTTCTACTGAGGTGGCTGGGTGGGGTGGGGTGGGGTGGGCAACTGGAGAGCACTGTTGCCCAAGAGCACTTTCTAACCTATAAATTGTTTGCAGCAGAAAACAGCGGAATTTCGGAAATGGGACCGCACTCCAAGGTAGGAAAGCAGAATCTGGGATCACAATGGCGAGGGCAATGCGCCACTTTCCAATTCATGACAAGGCGCGCAAATGTTGCCAGGAATAAAGGGGGAAGGACAGACTCTCCTCGTCGTGTCTGTCAGTAAGCAGTTAGAGCTAGATGGCGTACACCGGTTTCCTGGGATTGTAAATTGTCCCGTCGCTCTCCTGCTTCTCCAAGTGGCAGGACATTCCAGAGGCAGCTTCTATCCAGAGGTTAGCCGCTATCCATTAACAACCATTTAAGCACCCTTTTCTATTTACTGTATCGGAGAGGAAGCACCTTCAGCTAATTTGAAGTCACTTTGAGAAAACAGAGATGGTGTAATGGGGGTTGGAAGCTGATACCCATCAACCATACGCTGTGATCTTTTTTCTCCACCACCCACCCTAGGCTTTCCAGACCTCTTAAGAAAATAGTTATTCCTACTCAGGACCTGAATCCGAAAAAGGAGGTAAGGAAGGAGTGAACAACTGCAGAGCAGTGTACTGAAAGCACACAACATGCTACTGCTACCCCTTCTGCCTGCCTGCTTGTCCACACTCCTCTCTTCCATGCTTCCTCTTCTGCTCCACCCCCTTTCTTTTTCAATCTAGAGAGTGGAAGGAGGGGGAGTAAGTGGAGGCGAGCAGGCAGACACAAGTAGACACCTCTGCCAGCCTGTTGCCTGAGGCAAGCGCCTCAGTCGGCCTCATGGTTGGGCCGGCTATCTGCTCATGTGATTTGAAAAGTATAAGTCGTATTGTCAAGCCTCTTTTCGACGGGTGGCGTCTTTGGCCCTGAAAGGCGAAAGGATCTTCCATGGGTTGCCTTCTCCTCCTGTTCATAGATCCCTTTTCTTCTCTCTTCCGTGCCAGGAGGACCCCACCCCTGATCCCAGGCTTCAGCGCCAGAAACAGACTAAGCCTAAGAAATGTGAATGTGACTCCTTTTTTGCGTTCTCAGGTGAGGGTGTGGAAGGGGTGGGAGATGGATCCCTGGGGCAGGAGAATGATGACCGACCCCTACCAGTGGGCAGAGCCATTTCAAACCATCTAAATGGGCAGGCGGAGATGAGCGCCCTTACCACCACCAATCTGCTTCCTGAGGCGACTGCCTCAGTTGGCCTCATGGATGGGCCAATCCAACCATCACAGCCTTGGAAGTGTCTGCTGCTGCCTTTGTTGTTGCCTTGAACGGCAAGCACTGTGCTTTGGGGGAGGCGGCAGCAGTGGCAGACCCTTCACATCCGAGCCTTTGCAGGTGTCCGATTACCGTATTGTCCCGAGTATAAGACGCACCTGATTATAAGACGCACCCTTAAAGTTTGGCGCTATTAATTTTTTTTAATTAAATCACTGGCATTAAATTGCAACAGCCTGGTTATAAGACGCACCCCCAGTTAAAAAACAAATTAGGAGAAAAAAGTGAGTCTTATACTCAGACCAATACGGTACTTAGGTGGCTCACAATCACCACCATCCAGGTAGAGCAGAGAGAAAGATGGCCGTCTGAAATGCTGGTGAGCCTCTGCCTCTCAGTGCTGACAACCCAGAGCTGGATGGACTGAGAGCTTGACTCAGCATGGCAGCGTCCTAGACCAGTGTGAATGTGCAAAATCCAGAAGCCCTTCTTCCCCACACAATGATATCTATGTGCATGAGGGATTCATTGTAGACGCAGCTCGCCCTCCTCCAAAACTTGCTTCTCTCCTTTTGTTCCTCACACACCCCTCACCCCTTGCCAGGCTTACCCAGTAATGTTTGGAACATGGGACAACGCATCAGCCACTGGCGGCTGGCGCATCACCGTGGCTACCACATTGATAGTTTCACTCAGGTGAGTCAAGGTTATGACAAGAGATGGATGTGTTGTTGGGATGCGCTGGAGAGGAAGAAAGAATGGCCTCATGGTTGGATTGAGTGGGGCGAGCCTGCTTGGGTGGCTGCCAATCCAGACCGGACATTTGCTGTAGCGCTATGATTCCTTGGTTGACCTAGAACCAGGAAGACCTGGGTTCAAATCCCTGCTCAGCCAAGAAGCTCATTTTGGGTGACTCTCAATTACTGTCTCCCAATCTAGCCTATCACACAGATCGGTGCACGAGCAAATGGGGGGCAGAGACAGGGGTGACTACTTGGCCTGCCCCGAGCTCTGTCAAAGAAGGGCCGAATATAGCCACATAATGCATCAAGAATGTATGAGTTGTTATCCCAAGAACCATGGAAGAGAAGGGAAAGAGTTTGTCGGCCTGGTTCGGAAGGATTTTGTATGATTCTGCTTGTGCCGGAGGCTGTGTGAGCGGAGTTTCCCTCTCCTTGCTCCACGTTCTAGCGGAAGCGGAAACCCCTTTCCACATACGGAAGGGTTCCTTTTTGAACCTGGCCCGTATTTTTTGCACAAGGGGAATGGGTTGGTTGGGGTTGGCAATAATAAGAACATGGGTTGATTGCCCTTTGTCTGACCGGAGGGAACCCTGTGGGAGCTTGGATTTGGTGTGGCTGAGAGAGGTGATAATGAGATGTTGAAAAGGGGAGACGGTGCCCCTAAGTACAGGGCAGTGACAGGGACCCTGCATGCGAACGGCCACAGGTTCAGTTCCTGGAAGCATCTCCAGGTAGAGTTGGGAAAGGAGAGATGCTGCCAGTCAGTGCTTGAAAATGCTGACCTAGGTAGACGAAGGGTCAGACTCTGTAGGAGGCAGCTTCTTACATCCTTCATTTCCTCTCTGTTTCTTTTTTTTCCTAGGATAAAGATTATAAGCATAAACTGATAAGACATGAGCAGGAAGTCAAAACATCTGTGAGTCTCTCTCTCTCTCTCTCTCTCTCTCTCTCATTTGTGTGTGTGTGTGTGTTTCCCCCAGCGTGTCCCACAAGGCAGCCAAACTTCTTGTGGTTGGTGTTTCCTGCCCCACATCCATCCCATCAGCAGGATTCCCCAAAAAACTTTGAATTGGTTTGCTCCATTTCCTTATGCCACCCCATTCTTGTTTATCCCCTCATTGTCCTCCCAGAGACACAAGTGATGGATGGAGAATCTCTCCAGGGGCTTTTTCATCACCTGCCCCTCCAGTCACCTTACATAAGGGGTTCTTACATAAGGGGGGGCATCAGGATGGGAGCAGGTTTGGCCCATCCATGGGGCCAACTGAGGCAGTTGCCTCAGGCAGCTGATTCATCTGTATGTGTCTCCACTGCTTCCAAGACCCTAGCCCACCACTAGTCTCCTCTACACTTCCTCTTTCGCTCCGTCCCCCTCTTCCTTTTCCAACCCAGGGTGTGGGTGTGAGACTGGCACATCACCACGTATTGGGGGGGGCAACATTTGGCACTTCAGGCGCCCAGGGGTCTTGAGCTGGCCCTGTACAGGAGTATTCGCACACACTGTTCACGTGTTCTTTACGGGTTGCTCACATGTCAAAGGAACATGGCAGTTCCTCACATGACTGCAGCCGAGGAAGCTCAGCCATGGCTGGGGCTACAGGGAACATGCCTGAAAAAGCCCAGAGTTTCCAACCTGAAGAATGAAACCAGTATATCTCAACATCCTGGTTTTCAGAATCAAAATATTAGCACCTCTCCCTTTATTTCCCCCCCCCCCACACACACACACACTGCAAAAGCCATAAACATTCCAAATTGCAGAATTGGTGCTGGTGGAGGGTGGAATTCTGCTACATTTCCAAAGAAGGAGGCAAAAGTTTAGCTCAAGAACAAAAACCGAAGTCCCTCTGAGAACTTTTTGAGACGTTTCCCTAATCCTGGACCACCCTCCATCCCTCCCTGTCTGCTTTGCTTTCTCCTCAGGTTCCGTTGCCTTTCCAGGATGTGATAGAGGAAGAGGCATTGCTCATCCTAATGGAAACTCTGTATGGTGAGGAACTGGGGGGCTTGTATGCTGCACATGGACAGGCCTGGCCCAAACCCTTCTGGCCCCTGAGGCTGCCAACACCACCCTCCCTTACCCAGCAGGGGCAAATGACACACTACATTAAGCCCATCTATGAGTAGGGAGGACCATTTGAAGCTGCCATACCGAGACTGGACCTTGGTCTGTATCGCTCAGCGTTGTCGAGCACTGACTGGCAGCATCTCTCCAAGGTTTCGGAGAGGGCTCTTTCCCAGCCCTACCTGGAGGTGCTGCCAAAGATTAAATCCTGGGACAGCAGGCGGGCGCCCAACACCCCAGGGTGCCCTGCAACCTGGCCTCAGCACTGCATGGAAGCTTCTCTCCCAGGGAAAGAAGCTGCGGGGGAGGGCCCAATCTGGATCAGGACTGGCAGAGGTAAAGGGTTAAAGCCCCCCCCATGCCACAGCCCTGACCCCAATCACCTCTTACCCCCCTCCCACTTAAGTCACAAGGATCAAGCATTTCCAGCTCCTATCACCGGTTTAATATCACGAGCCCACACTGGGGTGGGATGTGGAAGGTGCTGAGATATATCGAATTTAAAAATAAATGAAAGCATCCTTATATATAAAATGTACACTCTGCTCCCCCCCTCTCTTCCCCCCCTCCCTCTCTCTGGCTGCCCCAGACTACCAGACCAAGCTAGGGCAGTACCACCCCCTCACCATACAGCTGGAGGACCAAGTAGACAAACTGCACCTCCAGCTTCAAGCAAGAGGAGTCTGGGAGTAAGGGAGCCATCCTTCCCCGAGCCTAGAAACAGGTGGGATCCTGAGGACTAGGAACAAAACTAAGTAAAATATCTCTGTTCATCAAATGGCCTTTGGTCCCTTTCTGTTTCTGTTTCTCTTTCTGGTCCCTGGCTGAGGTTAGCAGGCTGGATGCATCCCAAACCCTGAAACCTCACAAGACAGGGCTTGGTGATGTCACAAGGCAGGGTCTGGTGAGGATGGTGCTACAATATCGCCAACCCCTGAAAAATGGGCAGGGCAGAAATCCAGGCCCGGGGGCTCTGCCGTAAAGGGGGTGTGGCCCTGAAACAACGGGGAGGACTTTCCAGTGGCAGCCCCCAAATGTCTTGAGATTAACCTCCTTTACCGAACGTCTGCTTGAGTAAAAAACAACAACATGAAAAAGAGAGTCAGTTTGGGCAATCAGCCTTGTTGTGGCCCTGCCTTCAACATGAGCTCAAATTCTGATCCCAGCGGAGCAGGGGGCTGACTGGATCGGCCCTGGACCCCGTTCGGGGCCACATCACCAGGTGCACCCGCTTGACCCTGAACATCCCCCTCCCCAAAGATGAACTGGCTACTTCTGTGCCAGGAGCCTGTTGCAGCAACCCACATTATTATCCAAGAAGGGGGAGCATCACAACCAGCCCTGGGGGGCTCCTCAGCCAGCGCCCCAGGTGCTGAGCAGCTTGTCTTGCCACCTAGGCCTGAACTGTTCGGGCAGAAGTGTTTGCACAAGAATCGGGCCAACACAATTACCGCCGCTCTTCCTAGGCCAAATTAGTCATTTTTGAAAAATGTTCTTTTAATAAGTGCCCGGAAACTTTG
Source organism: Plestiodon gilberti rubricaudatus (assembly GCA_026170595.1). NCBI lineage: Eukaryota > Metazoa > Chordata > Lepidosauria > Squamata > Scincidae > Plestiodon > Plestiodon gilberti. The sequence continues at coordinate 33,051,974 of JANXHW010000009.1, read as the reverse complement.
AGACTAGGGAAATCTCCCAAACGCTCCCTCGCTCCGGCCAGGTCCTCTTTGGTGGGCGTCTTGCAGCAGAGGGGGGCACTGCATTGACTGAATGTGCCACCGCCCCGCCCCCCAGTTCAGGACACCCCTCTGTGGTCACCCTCCCACTCTTTCTGCCAGCAGCTTCCCCGCACCCCAATGCCCCAGGGCGTAGAGGCGCTGGGATGCTCCATCTCCTCCTCCGATATTTACACACAGCTCGGAAACCACAAAACTTTGCTCTCAAATATTTACCTGTAGTGGAGCGAAGGCCCCCCAGCCCCCTCAGTCTGCTTCCCTTCCTATCTCACCCCCCTTTCCACTCCCCCTAAGAAGTAACACTTAAACACACAGTCTTATTTCTGCAACTTGCCTGGCCTCCCTCTAGCCCTATCAAGGGAGGCTTTGTGTGGCAACCTGCTTCTCCACAGGCGGCCCATCCCAGTGTTTGCACTCACTGACCCTGGCCAATTCTTCAGCTGTGCCCTGTGTGTGTGTGTGTGTGTGTGTGTGTGTGTGTGTGCGTGTGTGTGCGTGTGTGTGTTGTGTGTGTGTGGGGGGGGGGGCTAGATCCCAGAGCCTCAGCCTAGCCTTAGGAGTTAGTCAGAACTTAGCCCGATTTGCCGCTCGCCCAAAAAAGCGTGATGGAATCCTAGAGGGGAGGGTGCTTCTGAGCATGGGCTGAGAGCCATCCCCGACCACAGAGTTGCCACCCTACCTACAGCCCTACACAGTGGAGATTAGGAGGCGTGGAAGGAAACTAGGCAAACTTATGTTCGAAATGAAGCACTACGGTTCTGTGACGAGGCCCCAAGTTGCAGGGGAAGCCCCCAGGCTAGTTATCCAGCAGCAGGCATCCTGTCCCTTGCGGTGCTCAGGTGAGCTGTAGGCGAACATTTGTGCCTGAACCCAAACTGGAAGGAGCATCTTTCGCCAGTGAGTGGAGCCATGGCAGGAGGAGAAGCCGCTGGGCCCGAATAAAAGCCCAGAGCCTTGCGCTGCTGGGGGGAGAATATCAGGTTGCGCCTCCTTCCCAGAGGGTTCTGGAAGGGGTGTTGCGGAGGGTCTGGGGGGCGCCCAGCTTTTGGGGACGTTGTCAGCCCAGTTCCCGCAGTACCTGCGAGACCAGTTCTCCCTCAGCGACAGCGGCAGGACTTCACGATCATGTTGCTCAGCTGTTGGACTTTGGGCGAGCGGCCGACGTAGTAGAGTATGGTCAAGGGCTCCAGCTCGTGGGGGACGCAGCAAGGGGCGGCCGAGGCCTCGGGGTTCAGCTTGTTGTAGAGGGGAAGCACCTGCAGGGACGGCGTTGAGCAGAGAGACGGTTAGGAAGGTGACCTGCTGCCCGTGACCTTCACACTTCCAACACCACCAATCCCGAGCCACCGGGCCTCCAGCTCCCCCGGATGCCTGGACCCCCCTCCCGGAACATTGTGGAATTGGGGGGCCCGGGGTAGGGTGATGGAATGAAGGTGGCTTTGGACTGAGGTTTGGGAACTGTCTCCTCCCAAGCGCCGTGGACGGTGCACGGCAAACGCTCACCACGTTGTACTGCGTGTCTGTGCTCCAAACGTAGCGGCAGCTCCCGGCGCAGAAGTTAGCTTTGTAGCCCTTTGGCTGGTGGATCCACTTCCACTTCAGGTCCTTGCGGAAGTCGATGTACAGGGTGCGGAGGCAGCAGCCCTGGTCTGTGCTCCTGGGCGGGGTGGAGCGGGAAGCATGTGGAGCAAGCTCATGTCAATGTAAGGTGCACAAACGACCCCGAGGAGGATGGAGGAGCCCTGCCGCTGGATCATGTAATCCAGCATTGTGTTTCCACCAGATAGATCACTTCTGAATATGGAGGTTAAAGCTAGGAAGAGAGGGCTCTCTTCCTCCTCCGAGAATTGGCCCGACCACCTTTGAAAGCACTCTGAGCCTGTAGCTATCGCTGTGGCAAGGAGTTCCACAAGCTTACTATGCTCTGCATGAAGACAGGCTTCCTTATGCCTGTTCTGAAACTACAGCCGACCCGTTTCACTCAGTAGCCATAAGGAATCTGAGCTCCCAGTTCAAGACACAGACACACTCACACCAGTCCAGGGCCTTACACGGGACTGCATCATGGATATCTTTGCGCAACTGCGATTCCTCACCTGCTGCAACTGGGGGTGTTGGCTGCCCGACGGCGACGGCCCTTCGAGGAGGACTCCAAACGATGCGGGGGCAACAGGGTGAGGATCAAGTGGGGGGCTTTGCCACTCAGGTCTGGGGGCCGTGCGCGCCCCTTCCACGCCTCCTTGATGAGATCGTCGTCCAGGCCTGCGGGTGGAAAAGGCAGAGAGCTGTGACTTGTGGAGTCTACAAGGAGGGCAGGGCCGGCTCTCCTGACAGCCGAGGCCTCGGGACCCTTATCCAGCGGTGTGAGAGTCCTCCCCCTCCTCAGATAGGCAGAGGATGCCCACTGCTGCTCCTTCCGCTCCCTGGTTTCAAAAAGAGAGGAGTGGAGTGGAAAAGGAAGAGCGGAGGAGAGGAGAGTGGAGTGTCACCACTCTCCTCCGCACTTCCTCTTCTGCCTCATTCCCCTCTTCCTTTGCGGAACCAGGGAGTGGGAGGAGCAGCAGTGGAGGGGGCACCCCGCCCCCTGCTAACTTGCCCACCGACTCAAGTAGCATCTTGGATGGGCCGGCCCGAGAAGAGGGCTCTGAAATCCTCCCTCCCCCCCCCACTGCATCCTATCTACAAACTGTAAGGTAAAGGTAAAAGTATCCCTTGACAATTAAGTCCAGTCGTGTCCGACTCTAGGGAGCGGTGCTCATCTCAATTTCAAAGCCGAAGAGCCAGCGCTGTCCGAAGACATTTCCATGGTCATGTGGCCGGCATGACTCAACACCGAGGCTCATGGAACGCTGTTACCGTCCCGCTGACGCGGTACCTATTAATCTACTTGCAATTTTTTGCTTTCGAACTGCTAGGTTGGCAGGAGCCGTCGCACGGATTCGAACTGCCGACCTTTCGATTGACAGCTCATGGTTCAGTGGTTTAACCCACTGCGCCACCCGCTGGTACATACCTGCAAACCGGGCCTCCAGCTCTTCGCTGTGGTTGGGGTTAATCGTGTTTCCCGCCGCAGGGACATAAGTGCAGCAAGGACAATGCACCCCCAGCTTCAAGCCCAGGTTTCTCTCTGAGGCAGGCGGGGGTGGGGGGAAGGAGAAAAAGCAACAACAGAGAATCCTGGCTTCACAATCAGAAGCAAAGAAAGGACATTGCCACCTTCAAAAAACAAAACAAAAAAAACAGCTCTGCTCCTGTGCCTTTTAACTGCAACCTGGCCCATGCAAAAATTAAGCAGGTTTGGCTTTTCCTAGCCCTACCTGGAGATGGATCTTAGGACTTTCTACACAGGCTGTACCAGGAAGGTGTTGCCTACTGAGTCAGGCTCTTGGTCCACCTAGCTTAGTATTGTCAGGCACTGACTGGCAGCAGCTCCCCAGGGTTTCAGTCTTTCCCAGTCCTGCCCAGAGATGCCAGGATTGAACCTAGGGCTTTATGCATGCATGCAAAGCAGGTGTGCTCTACTACCACTGAGCTGAGGCACGTCCCTTTGCAGAAAGTAGGAGAGAGTACCTGAACTCAGTTCTGGCTTCTCTGCTGTAACAGATAGATGCTGGGGCAGCAGAATGAGGACACACCTGAAATAAGGTTTGCCATCAATCTGTCAGGGGGTTGAAAAAATCAGGCAAGCCAATAAATACACCTTCACTGGTAACCCTAGCCTTAAAACATTAGTAGTGAGAAATCTTCGCTCAATACAAATAGGTTTGGGAAGAGAAAGGCACTCACCTCTTTTTTCCAGCCACTGGCTGACAGTATCGGTGACATCAAATGATACCCACTCAGCCCGCTCAGTCGGGCGCAGTGTCCTGCTCTCCACGTAACGCTGGGTTGGCGCTGAGGGCTCCCGTGCCCAAATTACCTATGGGAGATGTGACCTGTCACGGTCAAACCTAGCTGAATTCAACAGTCAGAAATTCATCAGGTGCAGTTTTTGCTGACTTGCCTTGGAAAAGCTGTACCTGAAGAATTTCTGGCTGTTACACAGCTGTTAACAGCACTGGGCCTCAGGCAAGAAAATACAGCACAAAGACCTGCCTAAAGGTAAACAAATAACATGCCCATTTTGCAGGTGGGGAACACTGAGGCTGAGAAATAAGCAGTGAGAGCAAGGTCAGGCATGGCAACACAACGTTCCTCTTGCAATTTTATGCAGCATAGTTGAACAGTGGGCAGTCGGAAGCCCTTCTCAGCCTACTGCAAATCGCCCTGAGGTCTACCAGAAAATTCCAAACTGCTTTCTCCTCCTCCCTGCTGCAGAGAGCAAAGGCCGCCGAGAGGTGGGAGCATAGGAGGAATTTTCTGGGTGGAAAAACGTAGCTTTGGCAATGAGGGGTTCGGCGTAAGACTCGGACCTGATACAACTCCACACGCTGCTCCGTGGCTCGTGCCCGGGGGTTTGGCACTCGATAGACGCGCAGTTCGGCCTGAATGAGGCTGCTGAGGTTGGGCTCGGCTCCCATGACGTCAAAACGCAGAAGGCGGAAGAAGGGGCTGGGCTGGGTGGTGGCGATGGAGTCTGCAGGGGAACGAGAGGAGTTAGGGAGAAAAACAGCCACCTCCTACTGAGTCAGAACCCGCTCAATCTGGCTCAGTATAGTCTAGACACTGACTGGCAGCCACTCTCCAGGGTTTCGCACAAGAGGTCTTTCCCATCTGTACCTGAAGATGCTGTCACAGATTGACTCAGGGGCCTGGGACCTTGCGCAGGTAAAGCATAGGCTTGCAGCCTTGAACTACTACAGCATCATCCCTTATGTACGTTCCAAAAACCGTCTCTTCCCATATGAAATTGTCTATCTCTTTGCTCGACATCAGCAAACTCCATGTTCCAAGGTTCATTTGAGGGGCACAAACACGAAAGGGGCCTTTTTGGTCACAGCCCCCAGACTTTGGAATCCCCGTCCCCTGAAGACCTGCCTGGCCCCCTCATTGGTGTCCTTTCACCAATCAGCAAAGACCTTTTATTCAAGCAGGAATTTGGTTCTATTCTAATAACCCCCGACCCGTTTTGTTTTTCCCTGTTCTTTACCTGGTTTGTCACTTGCTGATTTTGGTGTGTGGACTTGGGATTGCTTTTCAGATACTATTTTGCTGATTTTATTCCTGCATTTGCACATCATTTTTTTGATGATGTAAGCCACCGTGGGGGGCTTTTGGGGGGCAACCCTACTGTAGGACTGGCCTGGAGTCTGCAGGTGACCACCAAAAGCCATCCTGGAGATTTTGAACAAAGCCTCCAGGAATGTCCATTGTGACGTCACATGGGGTGGAGTGGGGAATCTCCGAGAACACCTTCAGTCAGCGTTGAGAACCCGATTTGATACAGAAAGGCAGGGGCATACGCTTCCAGAGAAATAATTTCCTATATTTACAACACTCTATATGTGATTGTGATTTTTTTTAAAGCAGGACATATTTAATATTATATTAAACCAACGGAAAAGGAAATTAATTAATTTCTTGATTGATTTCTTAACTCGTACAAAGCACCTCTTGGTGACGTTTAACTCCTTTGTACGGTGTTGCGCTTAGAATGCTAAAAATGTGATTTGATGGCGTCACACGAAATCCCTCAAGGTTTGATGGGAGCCTCTTTCCCGGGATAAATAGCAGCAGTGCTGGGGAACAGGTCAGGGGTAGAGGGTTAGCTCCCTTCCTCCCTGCCCACACTCCAGGGTTCCAGTCTGTGGGCGGGGATGGTGGTCCCCCAATCTGGTGGGTACGTACTTAGAAAAAACAATTGAGCCCATCAATCAACATTTAATTTAGTCCCCATGGTGAAAAGTACTGTGACGAGAAACTTGCTGTGGTTCATCAGCGATGGCCCATTCACACATGCACTCACTGAGAGGCAGCCTTGCGCACGACGCCTGTGAAAGGGTCTCACTCCTTTCCCCAGATATGTATTGTATCACCTTCCAAGAGCAGCCCTGCTGAGACGAACCCTGGATCTGCTACACGCCATATTGGCCGCACCGGCTGACAGGGGCCATTCCCAGTCCCAGCTGGAGAGTCAACCTTCAGCCTGCAAGTGCCTGTACGTCAAGCAGGTGCTCTACAGGTGAGTTGCAGCCGGCCAGGTGCTTCTAGGGAGCGTCCCTTGGTGGTTGCCCCCAGCATCTGGTAGACTGCCTCTGAAATGGATGCTCAGTTTTAACTATCATGACTAACAGCCCTCGATGGATCCTGGTGTTGGTTCCCCAGTCCTCTTTTCTCCCCCTTTCCTTGGGCCCTTCCTCCTGCCTCTGGTGCCCAGCCCTCTCCTACCCCATTTCATGCCCCTTACTGTCAGCGTGCCCCAGGGGCAACATGTCCACCCGCCGCACTTCCTTGGCGTAGTACTCCTCTTCCTCGCTGCTGCTGCTGCTATGGCCGCCGCCACAAGCCACCCGCTCCTGTGCCAGCTCACGAGTGCTGTTGTAGAGTAACATCACCTCCGGGGGCGGCTGCTCGGGCACCCCTTCCTCCTCTTCGGGTGGGCTCACCAGCTGCAGCTTGCTGAGGATCTGCCCTCGCACAGCCTGAACCCGCCGGGCCCGGGCCACCTCTAGGTCCAAAGTCTGGCAAGTGGAGAGGGCCAAGGCCGTGCCAGTGTGGCCCAAAATCAGTGGCAGCACCAGAAGCAGGAACATGACTGCAGGGGGTTTGCCAGAGGTCCTTCAAAAGTCAGCTTAGTCAATCAGGGATAAACTTCTGGGCTGGAGATGATCACCACTTGTCTCGCCGGTCCACTAGCGGTTCTTGGCAGGATAATACCACGTCCTGGCAGCAGACTGATGAAATCAATGTGAAGTCTCAATCCTCTCCAGATGTGGGTGGGGAAAAGCCTGGTACGATCCTGGTGATGCTGAGTCCCCAAACTCCTGAGAACGTTTGCGCGATTCTCAGCCCTGGAGCAAAGGTGGCAGAACAGCTGGGGGAGCAAGGGGGGGGACCCTTCTGTGGAGTCATCAAGGCCCCATGCGCCGCCACCAGTGTGCACGCTGGGCTGATGCGCTACATGCGGCCGAGAGCTGAGCAAAGAGTTCTTCGGGGCTTTCTCCTTCCATCCCCCTAGGAAGCCGGGCGGGAGCCTCTCTCTCCCTCTCTCTCCTGTCTCACCCCCGCCACCTCCCCAGCCTTCCCACATCTCCTCCACCCCCTTCCTGCCACATGCCTTCACAGAGCAAGCATTGATCCCATTCACCACAGAGAAGGGCCAACCAAGAGTACGGTAAAGGGGCCCTGACGGTGTGGGTGTGCCCGGACTCAGTCCAACTCCCACTCCACCCCCATCCTGGGATGTCGTTTTGGGGCTCCTCCATCTTGTGCTGATTTATGGAAATATATGCAGATTTGCACGGCCTTCGCTTCAAGTCCAAGCGATTTAAGGATGCAGAAGAGAGCTACCAAATGGATCAGAGGGCTGGACCACCTTCCTTAGGAGGAAAGGCTGTAACAGTTGGGGCTTTTGAACTTGGGAAAAAGGCAATGAAGGGGGGGGGCGTGACCGAGACTTATAAAATGACACATAGAGTGCAAGAACAGAGAAAGAGAGAGAAGTTTCTTTCTCCCACTCTCACAACACTAAAGGAGTCCCCAAGGAAAGCGATTGGCAGGAGATTCAAGGCGGATAGAAAGAACTTCTTTATGCAGCGCATCTTAACCTCTGGAACTGGCTGCCACAAGATGTGACAATGGCCACAAGCTTTCGATGGCTTAGAAAAGGGGCCCATCCATGTGTGGTCTGTCAATGCCTGTTGGTCATGATGGCTGTATGCCGCCTGTCTCCGGGTTCAGCAGAAGTAGAACTCTGAATACCAGTTGCAGGAGTGAGAGAGGGGCATCATGCCCATCTCCCGCCGGGGGCTTCCCAGGGGTAACTGGTCCTGAGATGGGCCTCGCTTTGGCCTGACCCTGCAAGGCTGTTCTTGTGGTGTGATGTTCACACGCCACAAACTGGCCAGGACATGATTTGCACATTTGCTTGCATCTTGACAACTACTAACTACTGTATACCGTATTGTCCCGAGTATAAGACGCTCCTGATTATAAGCCGCACCTTAAAGTTTGGTGCTATTTTTTAAAAAATAAATTTTTAACTTAAATAAAATATGCACATTAGTAGAATTAATTTTATGTAAATTGATTTTAATGGCTTTATTTGTGCAGTTAATATATATACTTGCATACAAACGTTTGCCCTTTAACTCTCAAACTTTTATCAATGGTGGGTCCCCAGCCTCATACTTTATTTACTGGTATACCCCAGTGCTGACATCCACCCCATGGCACTCCCTATTCCCCCCCCCCCCCGATGGTACATTATACCCCAGTATTGGACACAAAGGGTTGGAGCCTATGCTGAGCAGGGGTCCTGGGCAGGGCCAGACATGATCAACCCATGACACCCCCACCCCCACTACTATACCCTCCCCCTCCGTCCAGCGCTTCTCAAGGACAAAATGCTTTACTTGTGTACATGATGTGCAAGAACCATTTCCCACAGGGGAGAGGCCAGAGCTAGCGGGTGAATCGCCGGGCCCTGGCGAGGGAGCTAGTGGTAAACACATCCGATGAAAGAAAGCCGGACTCTTTCGCTGCCCGAGAAAACACAACTTTGGGAGGACATTGAGATACACCACAGATCTGTGGTTTTTCATCCATACATACCAAGCTGCAAAAACTGACACCTTTAGCATAAAGACGTCGATGGTTCGCAAGCTTATTGCTGCGCCTGCCGCATCGCGGGGTTAATGAACTTAGCGTCGCTCAGAGAATCTCATTACCACCAATTATTACAGCTTCTGTGAATTGACACGTGTTTTGCAAACGCGTTTGAGCTTGGTAGAGAACCGATACCGTCTTGTATTCCATCGGGGCTGACCCCTGACCCTCAGCGCTGAGATGCTGCACCTAATGCTCCAGTCCAGCAGCCCGCCTTCCGTTTCTCCTCCTACTCTCTGGATTTGGGAAACAGGATGTGTGGGTGAGAGGAAAATGGTAGGCATTCTAGCCCACCTCTCCTCCACACTTCCTGTGACGCTCTAGCCCACCACTCTCCTCTCCTCCGCACTTCCTCTGACACTCTAGCCCACCACTCTCCTCCACACTTCCCCTTCTGCTCTGTTCCCCTCTTTCTCTGCAAATCCAAGGAGCAGGAGGAGAAGGAGCAGTAGAGATGGAGGGCAGGAGGCAGTGGGCATTCACCGACTGACCCTGAGCCGTGTTTGCCATTGTTGGGGTGTCCATTCACCCCGTTTAGAGAGGTCCTTTTGGAGCCCTTTGCAATCCGCGTCCCCCGCAAACGTGTCCACCTCCCTGTTCACCCCCAAACTCCGGATCATTTTTGAACAAGTTAAAAAATCCTGGTCCCAACTCATCTCCTTGGGGAGCTCACTTCTTTCTTCCCTCCGCGCTGAGAACTGCCCACATATTCCTACTCTCTCTTAGGCCCATATTGATTGTTGGCGCTTCTGCATCTCCTGGAGAGAGATCGATCGGGCAGCTGGCTCCAGCACTAATGGGGCCAGGCCAAGCCATTAGCAGCGGGCACAGCAAATGCCCTGTGCCAGCCTGCTCGCTCGGCCTTTGGCTAGAATGCCAGGCTTTGAACTCCTCCTGTCTGCCTCGGCTTCATCTGCCTGTCAACAGCTTAATTATGAAAGGAGCAGGGCTCCTCTCCCCGTCCTTCCAACTTTCTTTTCTCTTTCAAAGTGTCAGATGAACATGCTCTGGGGAATTGTCAATGAAAGGGTCATGCCCTGGCAGCTGCCTGGCAGAGGATGCCAGGGTGGGTGTCAGTAACAACAGCCAAGCGGCTCTTCTGGGTCAGACAAAAAAACATCCAAATTCAGCATCCCATTTCCCACGGTAGCCAAGCAGATTTTTTCCAGGAAGCCTGCAAGGAAGACACAAGGGCAGGAGCCCAGTTAGCAAGGGTAACTTGGCGCTTCTTGATAGAGTAACATTAGCAAAAGCCTGTTCCCCTGCCCCGAGGAGTTCAGAGTCTCACAGGAGGAACCCAGTTAGAGTAACATTAGCAAACACCAGGTCCCTGCCCCAAGGAGTTTACAGTCTCACAGGAGAAAGCCGGCGCGACTGGCAAATGCAGCAAAGCATGTTTTTGGCGTCATTTGAGCAATCAGCGCAGCCCACACGAAAGGCGTCACACAGAATTGCTATTTATTCATTAATAGCCAGATACGTATCTACCGCTTTTCGACAACCAAAAGGCCACCAAATCTGCGCAGCAAAATGAATGGTGAATGAATGGCCAAAATGAACGGCCTTGTCCCAAAAAGGGCTCACAGTTGAAAGAAGCACACAGCCACTGGGAGGGACACAATGCCCAAGTCAATAGAGAAGAGAATCATGACTTTAAAAAGTTTCCCTTAACCCCAGTTAGGAAAGGCAGGTATCCAAAGTCCTGGAATTGTACGTCAGCCTGCCTCTTCCGTGTGTTGCCAGAAAACCCAGCTGCCCCTCCCTGAGAGAGCCCTTTCTTTCACCTTTTGTACTTAGGCGGCCGGAAGCGGGTGTGAGCTTAGGAGTCACAGAGCGGTCTCTCTGGGATGGGCTGTCATTCAGTGGTAGAGAACCTGTTTTGCACACAGAAGGCCCCAGGTTCAATACCTGGCAGTATCTCCAGGCAGGACTGGGAAAGATCCCTGTTTGAAACCTGGGAGAGATGCTGCCAGTCAGTGCTCGACAATGCTAAGCTATATAGACCAGGTATGACTCTGTATGGCAGCATCGTCGGTTCCCCTGACTGCTCCGCTACCAGAGTTATTATGGGGCCTCTGCAAAAAGAAACATCCTTGCATCGAGTCAGACCATGAGGTTTGGGGCAGCATGGGGTGGTTCCCAGCCTTGCTACCTGACACCGGTTTCAGTGGAAGTCAGAAAACCACACCTGGGGCCTTTTGCATGCAAAGCGTTGTCCTTTCCCCAACCCCAGCAGTGAGGTCCGTAAAACTGGAGCTTGCTCCTATCCCTCCCTTCCCTGGAACGGGACTCTCCTGGGCTGGTTGAGCTGGTTATGAATGATGAAGGTACTGGTCAAAGTTGAAAGCCTTCAGACACAAGGTGGCCTGGGGCAGAGTCTTCTTCTCGTGGACCGACTGCCTCGATACAGATTTTTTTAGCATTGCCTGATCATCTCAAGTTTTCAGCCCAAGACGGGCTTCCAAAATCACGCCTGCTGCCTCTCCTCTCCTTTCCATTCAGAACTGCGCTAAGTCACATTTTAAAAGCCGGTGCCCCTGAGCATGTTCAGAGTGCATTTCCCTGACCACACAGCTGGGATTAGAAGGCATGGCCTCCAGTTAAGGCATTTGAGTCTCTCCAACTAGATTCACTGCAGTTCTCCGGTTTTATTATTCCCAGACTCAGTCCCACCACTACGGGTCTAATTGCAATGTATCAGCTGAGGGCTGAGAAAGAGGAGGAAGACTTGAACCAAAACCCCAGGCTGAATCAGTGGGGACGGGCCCCCACATGGCTGCACTGTCTTTACCCCTAGAAAAAGAAATCTCACGTTGGCGCCGAGTCCTTCATTTGGAGGGACTGAGTGCCAGGACTTTGCGTAATGTTATGTCACGGCCAGTAGTCGGCTAGAGCAGAACAGAACGGCAGAGACCAGGACTCCTGGGTCCTCAATCCCATTTTGGGAGAAGAGAGGCACCTAGTGGTTAACACTGGAACTTTGGAGATTCCAGGTTCCAGTTATCGATGGACAGTGGCTTCTGGTTTGGAGAACGGGGGTTAGAAGGCCGGGGGGGGGGGACTTTCGTGTTTTACCTTCAGCAGTCGAAACAGAGTGCTTAGATAGAGCCAGGCTGGGTCATCCAATGATACAGATTGGTGGGAGATTTTGGACTGACTTCAGGAGGCTCGCATAATTAGCCTGTGGAACTCCCTGCCACAAGAGGCGGCAGTGGCTACCAGGTTAGATGGCTTTCGAAGGGGATTGGATACATGCGTGGAGGAGGAGAGGTTTAGTCAGGGCAGCACATCACAACGGTTATGCGTCACCTGATCCAAGGGGCTGCTCTTATGTTCAAAGATAGCTGGATTAGAATGATTGATTGATATGGCTTCTCGTTGGGTGTTTAACATCCCCCACATTTTTCAGGTAGCGACCCCAGAGGTTTGCCCAGCCTGTGGAGGGCAGCGATGCATAGTTCTTGTCAAGGTGTGTCTTTGTTTGTTTCAGGCTTTCAAGCCCGGTGTGTTTTCAGGTTGTTTTCTGTGCTTTGCAGCTCCTGCACCCTCCCGGGAAAGAAAGTAAAAATCCCCTTTTTATGCAACTGTTCTGACGGCAGGGGAAAGAAAACCTTGCCCGGTTGAAGTGAAAAGCAGTGGGAAGAGACACTTCTGCACCCTCCGGGTGGATTCTTGAGACGATGACTCAGAGGTTGTTGAGACATGTGCAGCAGGGGCTGAGACTTGGTTCCCTCGCTGAAGGAGCCAACGCTCTTGGTTCACTCCAGGAGCCCAGGGCGTATGCAGGGCTGGGAAGGCCCAAGCAAGGGGGGGCACGGTGGAAAGGGGCAGGGGTGGAGGCCGAGAAGAAGGGATTGAGAGGGCCAACGGAGCCCCAGGGCAGGACAGTTTTGTTGCATGGCGGGTTTCGCATGCAAGTCCCACCCTTTGGAAGGCTAGAACCAGTATGAGCTGGAGCTGCCCAGCCCCACTGCAGGAACTCCTGGTGTGTCGGTGCAAAAGCCTTCGCAGGGTCAGGTTGTGTCGAGCACCAGCCTGCCGCCGCAGTAGAGAGCAACAGGCAGGAGAAACCTCAGTGCTGCAGCCCCACAACCCATTGCATGGATAGAAACGTGGCTGTGCGCATGGAACCCCCAAATCTCATGCGACATCACTGCTTTGCAAGCAGCCTCAGCCCCCCCACGAGCGCACACTCTTGAACCCTCTCCGTCGCCAGCTGCAGCTCCCGGGCACTAGGGGCGACGACGACCCTGTGAAGACAACATGCCGAACACTGCTTGCGCAATGCCTTGCCACGCCAAATGCCAACCCTCTAACCTGGTGGCGTACCAGCCTCCACCACACCATCTCTTGCTCCCTGCATTCGAAAAAGAAGAGGGGAACGGAGCAGGAGGAGAGGAAGTGTGGAGGAGATGCTCTGGCCCACCCCTTTCCTCTCCTCCACACTTCCTCTGGCACTCCGTTCCATTTAGTTATTTGATTTTCTCTGTAAGCTGCTTGTTGTTTCTTGTTGAAAAGCAATACAGTACTGTACATTAATAATAATAATAATAATAATAATAATCCAAAAATCCCAGTCCCAGGAGGAGGAGCTGCAGCAGAGGCTGGTGTGTGGTCAAAAGGGGGGGGCATTTCGCACACCACATCAATCGCAAGCCCGGCTTGAGCCACCACCACCACCCCCGAGCATCCGTTCCCCACTAGATTCAGGACAGAACGACACACCACATTAAGCAATGGGTTGTAAACTAGGAGTGTTTCTGTCTCCCCCAAAAACAGAGCCGCAGCAGGAAGGCCTAATGTGGCTTCAGACCAGGGTGCCCAGGGAAAGAGGGGTTCAGATTCTCTCTCGCTCTGCACCGTTTTGCCACCAGAAGCTGATATTTATTCGCACAAGAGGCAAGGCCTCAGGCTTAAAAAACAAACGCTGCAGCCTTGGAGCTGATAAAAGTAATGTAATAAGGAAGAATGAGCCTTTTGAATCCATACAGGGACATCCCTTAGAAATGTCTGGTTTTTTTAAAAAAAATTGGATATTAAAAAGTCAATTTTCTCCCCGCAGAATTGCCTGCTGCTAAGGCCACTAGGGGGAGCTAGTGTTCAAGTCTCATTGTCAGAGAGGTGCAGCCGGAACTGACCCAGGCAGCAGGGCCTTTTTGGTGGCAGCACTCAGGCTATGGTCCCCTGTGTGCTGTGTAGCCCGCCTGGCCTCGGGTAGCCAGATCCCAGGTTTTCAACCTCAGGTCCACGTTTTGGAGGACATCCTCTGCTGCCTCTCCCCAATCCTCCATCAGAGTTGAATGTTGATGTTGGTGGTGCTCCACTCATCTCCCCCAATTGGCCAGAAGGAGAGGAGAAGGCAGGCCGGCAGGACAGCTGACGTTCTGCAGCGTAACCCCTGGCTGTAACAATACTGTACATGTACACTAGACTCCTTAGAAAAGAATGTCATTCATTCTAAAAATGAAACCTTGCCTTTTTTCCATGGGGAAAAAATGGGGGAAATTCCTCCAGCAAAACGTAGGACAGGCCCCCCCCCATTTTTTCTTCACCCCTCCTCCGGTCTGTTTGCTCTAATAATAAACAATTTATTTATTTCGCACACCACATCAATTGCAAGCCCTTTATTTATTTAAAGAATTTATACCCCGCCTTTCTCCCGACAGGGCAACCAAGGTGGCTTACAATTAAAACATGTTAAAATAGTACAATGTACAATTAAAAACAAAGCAATTAAACATTTAAAACAAACACCAGTGGGTCACCTTAAAATTACATTTGATTAAAAAAAGACAGTCCGCCATGTCAGCAATCAAACGTCAACCTAAATAAAAACATCTTGAGGCCTTGCCGAAAGAAGAGGGAGACACTCTTAATTCCAGGGGGAAGGAATTCCATAATTGGGGTGCCACCACCGAGAAGGCCCTATTTCTCACCGCCATCCCCCTCGCCTCCGTCAATGGCGGCACAGTTAACAGTGCCCCCCCTCCCTGATGACCTCAGAGGACAAATTGGATTATAAGGAAAGAGGCGGCCCCTCAAATTATGTGACTCCCAGGTGACACCTCTTGAATCTCAAGTTTTGGGACACCAGAGGCGGCTGTCAGAGGGCTGCCAAGCCAGACTGACCCCCCAAACCCTCAATACAGGGGCACTGGAGCATCTCATCAGGAGGGCAGGTTGGGGGGTGCCATTGCAGCACTTTGCCCCGGCACCCCCCAACAACCTGGCACTGACTGTTGTTGGAAGACATATAATAATAATAATAATTTTATTATTGTTATTATATTGTCCTTTCTTATGTGCCTAAAAAGAAAACACTGTACACATGTCAGAATTAACCGTGCTATCTCTGTGCACAAATTTGCAATCTAAATGGAAATAGTGGAGGGAAAACCAAGGAAAAGGCGGGCAGAAGTTGGCGAAAAGCCCCTCATGTTTCCCCCCCCCCCCCAGTCGTTGGGATCCAGAGATAGACTGTCTATGGACGTGGAGGTTTCATTGTTTGTGCTTCTTTGATTGTTTTGCTTCTCTCCCCCCCCCCGCAGCAGCTGGTAGTAAGAGGTAGACTGCCTCTAGATGCGGAGGTTTCGCGGAGTTCATCTGATCGTGCCTTTTGCTGCCGTTGTTGTTGTTCCTTTTACTGGGTGACCTTGAGAGGGGAGGGCGCAGCCAAGGCCCCCCCCCCCGACAATCGGCTCCCATGGGAGGGGTGGCCGGTTGGGGAGGGTGGAGGGGTGGGGGGCCTGCGCTGGCAAGCACGCCACCCCCTGCGCCCGCCTGCAGCGCGCCCCACGATCCGGCCAGGCAAGCGAGCGCCCAGCGAGGGGGGGGGCAACCAGGGCCGGGCCCCGCCCCCTGCTCTGCATATTCATCGCCAAGCTCCTCCCCCACCAGCTGGAGGAAGCCGACTAGGAAGTGGGTTGCGATGTCCTTTTGTGTCCTACAGCCGGAGCGAGGAGCGAGCGCGCAGCTCCAGCCTATGGCCCGGCCGGTCCCCGGTGCGCGGGGCCACTGAGCCGCCCGCCTGAACGCACCAGCGCCCGCGCCCACCCCAGCGGCGCTCTCGAGCCCTTGTCTGCAGCCAAGGTCAGTGCCGGGGGGGGGGCGTGCTTGGGAGCGCCCCCACCCCCGGGCGAACCGGCTCCATGTGACTGGCGCGGGGGGGCCAGGAAGGAGGGGGCTGGTGGTGCAGGGAGAGGGCAGTGGGGACGCTGCAGACGCATGACAGGCGGGGGTGGTGGTGAAGGAGGCTTGTGGTGCCCCCCCCCCGGGAACCGACACCTCTGGGGGGGGGGCTTAGACAGACGCACAGGCGCCCGAGTGCGCCAGGACTCCCACACGGAGAGGGGTGTAGCTGTTGCAAGGCGCTGTGTGGTTTTGTGTGTCGGCGTGTCTACAAATCATGTGCTGGGGGGGGCCTCACTAATAGGCATGGAGAAGTGACAGGAGGGCTCTAGTGCGGACACTGTCGTGCACGGCCCGGGGCTGCGGGGCAGAGTACACGCTGCAGGTTTGCGCATGTGCATAGGTGGCGGGAACAAGTGGCTCAGCATGCAGGCGCACTGGTAGACGGTGGCGCACCCAATGCGCACCAGGAAGGTAATATCGCACAACCTGGGGAGGCCCATGTGCGGGCACGGTGTCAGGCAGGCATGGCACAGGTGCCTGGGCCTGCTTGGGGGTAGGTGCGAGAGGGAACCTTCTCTCACAGCCACAAAGTGAGAGACCAAGCAAGCGCACGAGGAGCACGCCAGTATTTTCCCCATCATGGACGGACAGGCTGTGAGAGGCTTGTGACAGACGCAAGGGTGTCCCTAGCCTGCTGCCATGGGGCGAGCAAATATCTGCACAGCCACGGGGTGGTATACAAGCACTCATGCACCCAGAGCAAACTCCTGTGCACGAGGATGCGTGTGAACAGAAAGGCTAGGATAACCATGCCTGCTCTCTTCCCCGCCCCCCGCACTACTGCGAGGCCACAAGGGGGCGCTGTGATACACGGTGAAGGGGGGGTCATCTAGCAGTGGCAGAAGCACGAGGGTCAAAGGTCACGGTCACAGTTTTGCACAAGAAATTACCTCTGGTTGGGTCTGATGGAAACATGACCATTGGGGGGGGGCAGAGAGAGAGGTGTGTGCATGCGGGTGTTGGGGCAGGCGGTGCCTAGGCTGCGGCAGCTCCTGATTTCAGTTTCTGTACTCTGCAGAAGTGCTTTTTGTGCCCCCCCCCCCCCCACTCTTGCACCTCGACCTGGGAACGCAGGAAAGTTTGGCTAAAAACACGTGTGCCTTTTGGCGGATGGCCTTTTGCTAGCTAGGGGTGTGAAGCGGGATGGGAGAAAGTTGGGCAAGTTAGCCTGCCCCCCTTCCTCTCACAGTACACATGCAACACCCCCCCCTCCTCTTGCATCAACGTCGCTCTCGGTCCCGATTGGGTAAGGGATGAGACGCCAGTGCAAACGGGACAAAGGTCTTGTGACTGGCCTGCAAAGTGGGGAAGGGAGGCCAGTGGGTAGAGCCACCGGGCAGGGGGGGGCAGGGTGCTGTGCAGGGGGAGTGTGATAAAACAGCCTCGCATGCAGCAGCTTGCCCCACCGAACACATTGCCGTTGGGTATTATGCTGCGGAGGTGCCAAGAAAAGAGGGCAATTTTGTGCCGTTGGGGCCACGGGACAAAATGTGTTAGAGGGAAGCCAGGAACTGTAGGTGCCTGATCAACATTATTTTTTGCAATTTTCGTTCGTATTGCAGTCATCGTCCCGTTCCCCCCCCCCCGTTGCAGAGCTATTGGCTCTAAGGGGGGCTCTTTAAGTTGGGCTCTGGAGAGGGGTTGCCACTTCGTCTCCTTCCCCCAAAATCCAAAGGGGCTGCTGTAACTAAGACCCCCACCTTTCTCCTCCATTGTGGGAGAAGGCCTCTAGTTTAGTATCTGTGGGGAGGAAGAGTGCCCAAACATATGATCTGCATGGAGGGGTGTGTGTGTGTGGGGGGGGTTAGATTTGCTGGTAAGGATCTCTGAGATTGTTCATGGAAACGTGGGGTGCTGCTGGCCTCCGAATGGGTGCCGTGCCCAGCGGGCACCAGGAGGTCAAGCTGAGCAGCCAGCCTGTTCCAAATAATCCGTCTGTGACCCTTATCTTCTTCCTGTGGTGTTAATTGTTTGGAGGGGGGAGAATTCAGGGTGGTGGTTGTGGAGGGGGGGTTAATCCTTGTTGCATTGAAAGGTGCGGGTGGGGGGGGGTGATTTCAGGTTGCTGAGCCAAGAGACTATTCCTGTCCTTGGAGTGTTTATCGTTAACTCTTGGACTCCCGGAATGTTGCTACCTCTGAAGAAGTGCACAGCGGGGGGTTTTCATGCCACCTCCAGCCTGTGCCAGGGTGCCCGACCGCATCTCCCTGGAGTGACCTTGAGGCCGCTGCGCTCTTGTGGCAGCATGCCAGGAACTGGCGACTGTACCAGTGAGTGGGGATGGGGGGAGGTGTAGGATGGGGCTTGCAGGCTTGCAGGCCTGCACGGCATAACTAGTCCCAAGAGGGATGCCACCCCTCACTGCCACGTACAGAAGGATGGCAGAAAGCTGGAGATTTTAGGGCAAGTTCTGGAAACGGTGTGTGGCTTAGTCTGTATGTGAATAGGGCCGAGAGACCCTAATTGGCTGTCCAGGGACTGTGTCCTGGGACTGTGTGGGTTCAGGCGAGAAGCCGTGATTGTCTACCCAAGGTGTGTGGTTTGCCCTCTGTGAATTAGGGCAGGGGTCCTGATAGGCTACCCAAGGACACTGGCTTGACCTGTATGAATTAGGACAGGGGTCCTGACTGGCTACCCAAGGCTTTGTCCTGGCATGTTTGAGCTAGGGCAAAAGACCCTGATTGGCTACCCCAAAGCAGCACCTTGTGTCAACCTACTTTAACAGAGTGAATGGCAATGTAGTGCTTGGACCTTTTGCTAGCTAGCTAGGGGTGTGTGGCGGGATGGAAGAAAGTTCGGCAAGTTAGCCTGCCCCCCCGTCCTCTCACATGGCCCACCTCCCATAATGGACATTTTATTAAGGTGGGGGGCAGCTCCCCAGATTGATCTCTGGGCTTGAAACCTAGGTCTGCAGTTCCATGGCTGGTCATTGGCATGATCCCAAGATTGGCTTGGTGGGGTAAAGAGGTGACCTCAATCCCCCCCCCCTTAGATTGACAAATGAAATTCTCTCCCAGACTGGCGAACGGCCCCAGACCCGGGACTTTTGTGCTGTTCTCCAAACCATGATTGACTGGCTGACTCGTGCAAAACACACCCACACCCTCGATTGGCTGGGCAGGGTCTGGGGTGGCATGGTAGGGCTTATTTATAACTTTCCAAATCCTCATCATGATCGCAGCCCCATCCCGGACCCGTCTGGATCAGAAATGACTTTTTTTTTAATTGGTTTGGCAAATTATCTGCTTTTTTTTTTTTTTAGATATGGCTTGGTTAACTGCCTTTTAATTTTGTAAGGAATGAACTGAAGGCGTTAAAACGTTGTTTGTTTTTAATTGTACATGTATATGTAGGGCAGTTCACACATTGAACTGTACCCGGGTACGTTGTTAGCCTGTACCTGGATACAGTTATTCACACATTCCGTTCAGCCCGGGTTCAGTAGGGGTAGAAGTGCCTACGGGTTGTTGATCTGTAAAAACGAACCTGGGTATAGTTCTTCACACGGAAACATGTACTCGGGTACAGCGTGTGTCAACGTATCCGGATACTCACGTGTGCCCAGGGACAGTTTCTGCCAAGGGGGGAAATAACTTTCCGCCATTCTGGACGGATCTGTGCCTGCCTGGCTTAAGCCGAGGGTCCCTCCATCCATTCAGTTCTCCGTCTCAGGGTTGTGAAATTGACTTGCTTTTCATTCACCCACCGACTGGAGCCAGGAAAAAATAGTGGCTTGAGGGACAGCCCCGGGTTTCCAGTTGCGTCTCTGAGTTCACGGTCCTTTTGCACAAAAATCCGCTCCTGGTCCCCCCCCCCCGCTTTCTTCACTTCAGCAGCCTTGTTTAAGGGGGGGATCCTTTCCATTATTGCCTTTTCTGAAAAAAAACCAGACGTCTAGAAACTGTCCCCGCCTGCTGTCAGGAAGGGTCCGTATATTTTCCTCACAGGCTGCTGTGTGCTTTCTCCCACCTGCAGCCCCCTCCAGCCATGTCGTCCCGGGACCGCCGAGCCGAATTCTTCATCAAGACGGAACCGGCCTCCCCGGACAGCCTTGCCCAGCATAGCCCCAGCGGATCTTCCGACACCAGTGCCAGTGGGCCTCCTCAAGAGCTCGAGAATGCGGGAACGCTGCCCGCCGGGACGGGAGCATCCCGCCGCCGCCACGACGATGACGCAGACGAGCCCCCGGGGCGGGGCAAGTACATGCTGAGCTCCATGCCGAAGAGGCTGTGCTTGGTGTGTGGGGACGTTGCCTCGGGGTACCACTACGGCGTGGCGTCCTGTGAGGCCTGCAAAGCGTTCTTCAAGCGAACCATCCAAGGTAAGGGCTGATCCGATCCAGCTAAGGGCTGTTGCCTCATCTTGTGGTAGGGGAAGTTCCATAACTGCATCGTGTGTGGAGTGAGGAAGCCCTTCGTTAAATGCTGTCAATCGTGGACCGTTTATTTCTCTGCTTCCCCCGCCTGGATCGGGGCTCTGAATCGGGGCTGCTGCAATCAGAACTGTGGTGACAGATGGTGGGGGAGCCCTGAAGCCGGGGGGCCTCTCCCCTGATTTGGAGAAGGCTTGGACCTTGGAATGCCTGGACACGGGTCTGAGGAAAAATGCGTAAAATCCCCATAGACGTCGGGGATCTCACCGGTCCCGAGCTGTGCTTCCAGGGGTCGTAGCCTTCCGGGGGCCATTATGCTTCTCTGATCTCCAGGGAAGCGGGTGAGAATTTGACCAGGCTCAGAAGCGTTCTTGTGAAGAACCATCAAGCATAGGGTTGTACTGCAAGTCTGTGTAATCGGTACAAAAATAGTTTGTCTGCATCTAGGTTATTCCCACATTCTGGTCAGTGCAGGTCCAGTCTATGTCCATCCGGGGTCGGGTGGGTTGAATCTGGGTACAGTCTGTGTACAGCGTCCACACATTGTTGCTCTGTAAAAAGACGCCTGGTGAGTCACACCGAAGGAGATGTGATTCAGACGTTCTGTACCTGGAGCCAGCGTAACGTGTGAACAGTCCAACCCTCTTAATGGCTACGTTGCGCTGGCCCTGATTGATCTCCAGTGTGCTCTGCAAGGTTGGCTGGGATTTCTCACCTCTGCTCTTTCACCAGCCCCTTTGTGGCAGTGTCACATAGAACCATACAGGGGGAATGTACCATGGAGGGCATCTAGTCCAACCCCTGCCCAGCGCAGGTGATGACAGCATCCTTGACAGGTGGCCATCCAACCTCTGCTTGCAAACCTCCAGTGAGGGGAGAGTCCACAACTGCTGTTCCAGTGCTGGACAGCTCTTCCCATTAGGGAATTCTTCCTCACGCCTAGCCGAAATCACTCCCCTCTCTCCCCCTCTGCTTTTTTTTACCAGGCAGCATCGAGTACAGCTGTCCAGCCACCAACGAGTGCGAGATCACGAAGCGGCGTCGGAAGGCGTGCCAGGCGTGTCGTTTCACCAAGTGCCTGCGCGTGGGCATGCTTAAGGAAGGTACGGGATTGGCGCCGAAGCCTCCAGAGGGGCAACCAGGACAGAGGCCAAGGGATTCTTGGAGAATGGGAGCATAGGATGGGGGGCAGGGCAGAGACCTGGTAGAGACAGGCCCAGAACATGTGCAGGATGCTTCCTCGCTCGCTTCCTCAAAACCCACCTTTTCCATAAAACCTTTGAGCCCCCAATCTTAGCGCCCAATCCCTCCTGTCACTAAGCTTCAGTACGTCTAACTGAAACCATCACATCCCCCGTTTAACTCCTGCCTCCATTCCGTTTCCCCCCACTCTGTTGTCTTCCTTGTTTCAATATTGTAAGCTCCTCGGGGCAGGGATTTGTCCTTTTTCTATTAGAAATCAGTGTGTATTCTTCCTCTGGCTACCCCCACCTCGATTTCCTTCCCTTTTCACCTGTGGTCTCCCTTGTGTCATTATCTCGATTGTAAGCTCCTCAAGGCAGGGACCTATCTTTTCATTCTGTGGGAAAGTGCTGTGCATCCAAATGAC
This sequence comes from Plestiodon gilberti rubricaudatus, assembly GCA_026170595.1. Lineage (NCBI taxonomy): Eukaryota > Metazoa > Chordata > Lepidosauria > Squamata > Scincidae > Plestiodon > Plestiodon gilberti. The sequence continues at coordinate 33,029,979 of JANXHW010000009.1, read as the reverse complement.
ACTATTTAAACAAACAAACCACGAATACCCTTACTCTTAACACCCAGGCTGCAGAAAAGACAGGAGTCGCTGGGTTACGAGAGGAGCTTAATCCTTTAGTCATCTATATGTATCCCAAAAGCTTCAACTGGTTCAAGTTGCAATCCTATACCTTTGATACCATTAAACTCAGCAGGGTTTACTTCTGGGTAGACGTGCCTAGGGTTGTGCCGAAGATATTGCCGTTGCCACTTGATTGTGCTTCTTTAAGGGCGATCCACGCACGACCTCGTAGAGGTGCCTCATTCAGGCCTGTGTGTTCTCACGCCGGTAACGCCTGCGTGTTCGGTTTAGGAGGTAGCGTGGCGATGGGCGCCCTTGAAACAGCAGCAAACAGATTGCTGCAGAAGCATCAGCCGTAACGCACCGGCCTAAATGGAGGCGTGCATGAATCAATTATCTACTGTACACAGATTGTACCTGTGCCAAACGTAATGTGCGAATAGGGCTCTTGAGGAGTGTTTTGGGGAACTGTGTTCTGGAGAACGGCGGGGCTCCTCGGAAGCTTGTTGAGACTTTCTCAGTGAATCATGGTGGGCGAGCTTCCAGGATAGATTGCTTTCTCCGTGGCTTCCCCTGAAACATAGTCTAGGAGCTGGACGTGGGTGGAGCAGCGTCTAGGCAAAATCGTCCAGGGTTGTGTTAGAAGAAAAATCCACAATCCAAAAGGTGGGGAATGCCTTGATGAAGACCAAGCTGAAAGTCACAAGGGTTTAAGTTGCAAACCTTGGCGTCCTACAGAATTCTTCATCAGGCTAGACGGCAGGCAAAGGAGGTACAGGTAGGCACCTAGGCGAGATCGAAGCCAACCGCCTGCCTTTTGAGGAGCAACACGTGAGGCAACTGCAACACTTAAGATATTTGTGTTTTCTTCCCCTCTCTCCCCTCCCTTGGTCAATGCTTCAGGAGTACGCCTGGACCGGGTGCGAGGAGGGCGCCAGAAGTACAAGCGCCGGCCCGAAGTGGAAGGTGCCACCTACCCCAGCAACTTTGTCACCCCGCAGATCGCCACAGCGACCGCCAAGAAACCAGGTGAGGCAATGAGAAGGTGCTTCCCTGCTGCCCCAAATCCTTTTCAGAACCTGGACAGGTTCTGAAAGTACGCTCCCGACAGCGAAACTGGGGTGCATGGCCCCCTCCGACACCTGTCTAACTCGATTTCTGCCCGTCCCCCCCAGCTCCGATGAACACCATGGTGTCACATTTGCTCGTGGCGGAACCTGAAAAGCTGTACGCCATGCCCGACCCCTCGCTTCCTGACGGTCCCGCCAAGGCAGCGAGCACTCTGTGCGATCTGGCCGACCGGGAGATCGTGGTCATCATAGGTTGGGCCAAAAACATACCAGGTGAGTGAGTTGCCCAAGGCGGCCTCTGTGAGTCTGTGGCAGAGCCGGCTCTTCAACCCGAGGCTGATTTAACCGCCAGACCACACAGCCTTGTAAGGCCACGCCGTGGCTCTTGCATCCGTATGCCCCGCCTTGTCTCTCCCACAATGCACCGGGCACAGTCCCGGCTTCCCTTCCGAAGGCAGCGTCTGCCCATCGTTTGCAAATTCTGTTCTCCTGGATGCAGGTTTTCCGGCGCTGTCCTTGGCGGACCAGATGTCTGTGCTGCAGAGCGTGTGGTTGGAGGTCTTGCTGCTGGGGGTCGCGTGGCGTTCCCTGCCCTGCGAGGACGAGATCGTCTTTGCAGAAGACTTTGCCCTCGACGAGGAAGCAGCCCGGGCAGCGGGGTTGCTGGAGCTCAGTGGGGTGGTCCTACAGCTGGTGCGTAAATATCGTGCCCTGCGCCTGGAGCGCGAAGAATACGTGCTCCTCAAGGCCTTGGCGCTTGCCAACTCTGGTGAGTACCGTGGGGGGGGGGAGACCAAGAGTGCCTGTTTACAAAGAGTTAAAGTGGAGCACTAGATTGCTTCTGTTAGAACATGCAAATATTTTGCTTTTGCAACTGGCTTACAAAGCAAGAGGAGAGCTAGCAGGTGGTTTTATTTATTTTATTTTTTACCTTGATCCCAAGCTATGACTTGGGGCTTCCCTGATTTGAATCTCACCTCTGCCGTGAGCTTCACCCAATGGCCTTGAGGCAAGCCACTTCCTCTCAGCCTCAGTCTTCCCCACCTGCAGTATGGGGATAATATTTACCGGTACTTTCTCGGGTTGGTATAAGGACTGCATCAAGGGAATACATGCGAAGCACCCAGAAAGTGTTATATAAACGCTAAACATCATTTTGCCAAGTGGTGGTGACGTTCTCCTCTCCTCACTCCCAATCCCCTATTCCGGTCTCCTCCAGACTCCGTTCACATAGAGGACATGGCCGCTGTGCAACGGCTCCGGGACATGCTGCACGAGGCATTGCTGGAGTATGAAGCGTCGCGGCGTCCGGAGGAGCCCCGCCGGGCTGGACGCCTCCTCCTCACCCTACCGCTACTGCGCCAGACGGCCACCCGCGTTCTCCACCATTTCTACAGCCTCAAGTTGGAGGGCAAAGTACCCATGCATAAGCTTTTCCTGGAAATGCTGGAGGCCATGATGGACTGAGCTAGAGGCTGGGGAGGGGCAGGATTCAGGGAGGGGAACGATTGTGCCGAGGAGGGCCGTGTGGACCTGCAGAGACCGCAGGGTTGGGAGAAGCAGAACGAGGCCCAGACTGGGTTTCCCGTCCCTGCCGCTGCCCCTGCCCCTCTGCACACGTTAATGCATTTCAGATTATGCAGACATAAAAACCACCCATTGCTTTGCACTGAGGCTTGGACAAAAGCAGAAAACAAAATGAACGAACGCTCTGGATCTAAAAATCCAGGAATAAGCAGCCCTTCGGTGGGGGCTGAGGCAGCGGGGCAGGGAGGCAGAGGACGTTCTGACATTCACACTAGAAGCCATATCTTAATTTAATTTATTAACTGGCGGGTGGGAGGGGGGCGGGTGGGTAATAGCTACTGTAGCCCTAGCTTGGAAGCCATATTTTATTAGTGTGGCATGAAGGGGAGAGAGGGAGGGGAGAAAGGACTTGAAATGTCACCTGTGTGTGTGTGTGTGTGTGTGTGTGTGTGTGTGTGTACGTGCGCGCGTGGAAACTAAGTTGTTCCTTGTTGCCCCTGGAATACAGGTACTTAGCGGGACAGGGGAGTGAGCAGAACAAGCAACCTTAAATGGCGCTATGGATGGATGTCCAGCTGTTCCCCCTGCCCCCAACTCCACCTTCTGTTTGCCCCTGGGCTGGGCCCAGCCAAATGCACCTTAATGGGGCGGGGGTGGTGGTGGTGAGGAAGACAAGCTTCATGGATCCCGGAATAAGGAGGGGAGGGGGGACACAACACGTTTTGCCTTTTTTTGGTCGTTCTTTGCAAGATTCCATTAGGCACCTCTCACAAAATGGGGGGGAGCCCCCCCTTCTCACTCTTTCCTTCCCCACAAAGAATGCCTCTCTCCCTCCTCCTGGGAATGTTACATTATCACTTTTAAGCAATAAATTAATAAAATAAAACCACTTAGCAGGGGGAAGGTCCCTCTGGTACAGGAGGAGGCGGAGGGAGGTGCTGTGTCTTACATTGTGCTTTGCATGGACCCTGCCCTGCGATTTGGGGAGGGGGGGTGGCGGCTGCTGCAGCAGCAGCAGCAGCAGAGTCCTGTTCTGTCCCCAGTGAAGGCAAAGCAGGAACTGGACTGTAGCACCTGGCAAAGTTCCTTCACTTAAAAGTTCCCGAGTAGCAATAGTTTTTAAAAAGGCAGTAATGCTTTTTGTTTTCAGGTGTGATTTCACTCCCCAACCTGCCATAACAGAGGCTGAGTAGCTGTCCCTTCCCCCCCCCCGGGCCGGCCCTTCTGCGAGGCCAACTGAGGCGCTCCCTTCAGGTGGCAGAGTGGTAGACACACCCACCTCTGTGCCTGCCTATCTCCACCACTCACTGGCTTCAGAAAGAGGGGAACAGAGCAGAAGAGGGAAGTGGGCTAGAGTGTCTTTCTCCTCCTCCACACTTCCTCTTCTGCTCTGTTCTCTCTTTCTAAATGCAGGGAGCAGGACGAGAAGGAGCCGAGCCAGAGGTGAGTACACCAACAGGAATTGGGGGGAGCATTTGATGTGACACCTCAGGAAGTTCTGGGCCGGCCCTGCACCCCACCCCCTCAAAAACTAATCAAGCCATCCCCCTCTTCTGCCCAAAGCAATAAAAACCCCTTCCCCCAACCCCCCCTTCCCTTCTGACCCAACTAAACCAAGGAGGGCGGCTGCATGGCTGACGCTGAGAGCCGTGTACATAGCAATATATTTTACTGTATATTTGTTGCAGGACAAAAGAAATCTACCCCGTTTCCAGCTCCCTTCCACTTCCCAGGGCAGGGCTGCAGCCTCCCTTGCCCCGGGCGCAGGTGGGGGAAATGGGGAGCGTAAAAGCTGGAGGATTTTTTTTCTTTTTTGTATTAAATTATGTGTGTGTACATATTATAAATACTTCTGATCTGTGCATAGGCGGCTATACATAAACATACTTAGAGAGCTCTATTACCGAACAAATTAAAAGAGGCCACCACAGCCTCAACGAACCATCCGGGGCTGTCTGTCGTCTTTCAAGGGGCTGTGATGACAGGGGGTGGGCTCCTCGGGTCGCTTCCTGGTTCTGCCAGAGGTCGTCTCTGCAACTCTAACTCCACCACCCCTTGCATATCACTGCCCAGAAAAGGGGAAATGGCCAGACAGAGAGGAGGAATAAGCTGGGACAGCAGCAGAGTCCTGTGCTGTTAAACTGACATTCCTGACTCCCAACAAATAATAAGTATTTATTTACATGCCAACAAATCAACAACAGCCAGACTGCAGTCTGCTTCCCCAACAAAAAAATAAGGGGTTTGCCCAGGGAAAGGAACCGTGTCCCACGTCTTCCTTCTGTGCAAAAGAGTCTCTTCTTCATGTCTCCTCCTCGCTCAGCAACATGTTGGGGATGCCTTTAGTGATGGGAAACTCACGGCCAGTATCTGGGCATTGCAGCACACCCTCCACCACTTCCACCTGCAGGAGAAGAAACAGACAAAACTGAGGAACTCAAACCATTCAACATTTGGGTTCCGTGGCTCGGTAACTGGTTTGAATGCTCCAAATTGATCTTGAAATAGTTCTGCTACATTGCATGCAAGGTAACATCGAGACTGCAATGTCACTCTCTAAAAATGAATACAAACGATGATTACCATTTAAAGAGGTTTTATTTTGAGGAGGGGGGGAATAAATACGTATTATATGCTAGAAGGTTCAGTTCCTAATTCCTGAGCTGCTTATTCTGAAACTGGTTCCCACTTTTTGTATTCAGCCGTTCGATTCGGGATCTGGCAATTGAGATTGTAGGTTTCGATTCAGTTCCGGATCACTGAAAAATATTCTCTGAACTAGTTTTGGGGTTTGGATTCTGTTAAGATACTGTGCAGAGGTGAGAGATCCAGGTCTTCGTGTTCTGGCAACAGAGACGAGTGGGGTGGAAAAGGGGATGGACAGGACTATGCTAAAAGACCTTTATAGGTGTTCCCTTGAAGACAAGTTTCTGAGGCTCAAGGAAGGGCAAAAAGAGGGGCCATTTACCTCCATCAGCACATGATGAACTTTTCGAAGAAAATCTTCATTGCTCTCGTAGTCAGGGATGGGGGCAGAGGGCAAGTCCGACCGATGCCCCAACTGCAAAGGAGTGCAAAATATAACAGTGTTATTCTGCAACTGGCACAACCCTCTGTATTCAGGAGATATAGGCTATTGCGTGCCAACCAGGTGGTCTTCTTGCCTACGCAGAAGAAAAACACCAGCCTCACTGCAAATAAGTAAACTGACACAGTGTTAGTGTTACAAAGTCTTGGCGTTACGAACGGGTAACATTCAGAAACTAGCAACAGAACACTTCAGTCCCCCAAGATGCTCTGCTGCTCCCCTGCAAATCACCGTTCTCCAACAAAGGGAGACTGCGTGAAACTGCTGAATTAGAATGTATCAGGAAATTTGATTCTATCTGTTCAGGTTTGAATGGAGAGAATGGCTTCTTTCATGTTGCAGGAATGAATCAATAAAGCAAGGTTGGGAACATGATGTTGTTGTGGGCAACTGCGATTCTGATTGGCCAGTCTTAAATGTTTTTTTTGCTGTACCCATGTATAGCTGCCGAAAATGTTGATGCTCTGATAACATTGTCTTTAGAGGGTGCCACAGGGCTCTTTGTCAATTTAGGAGACAGTGTCTCTAGTCATCAGATTCTGGAAATCTGGTTCCAACCTCATACAGTCCTCCTTCCTCTACAATATTATCCCAATCCTGCACTGTCCAAGGAACTTCTCTGGAGTTTTTTGATCCTCCAGGGACAGCCTTGTCTGGCAGGAGGGTACCAGAATCTTCCTGCATCACATCTTTTCCAAAAAGGATGCCTCCTCCGACCATCTGTTGCCAAGGGCTAGTTTCATCCCTTCTCCTTGTGTTGTTTGCTTCTCAGATTTGGAAGCTCTCTGTTCTACAGAGCATGTGGCAACCCCCTCCCCCCATAAAATTTCAGCTGTAGGAAAGCAAACAAAGTGAGATTATTCTCCATCCTCACCCCCTCCATTACTCACACTCTCTGCTGCCTCCACCAGGGCCTCCCATTCCACTTTGGGTACCATCCGCGCAGTGAATTCTGGATTAAAATCAACAGTGTTCACTTTTACCTCTGTGGCCTGTTAGAAGAAAATATAGAAATTGGAGCAGCTTGGTATGAAAACTAAGATGGAATATTTACTGAGCTACCCCTTAAGTGAGGCAGGGAGGGGCAAGGGCCAAGTCTGGAAGGCCAGGTGGTCGGTCACTCAGGAATATGGACGGATTTCCCTATGTTGAGCGGGGAGAAAGGGAGGCAGGTAAAGGAAGATGGAAGCAACGTGGGATACTTTTATGCCACGGGTAATGAGATGCTAAAACCATGAGCCACAAAGTCTTGAATTCAAATTCCATTCAGCACAAACTTGTTAAGTGGCTTTAGGTAAGCTGACATTTATTGCCAAGTGGCTTTAGGTAAGCTGACTATTGCCATCTCATCTTCTTCATCTCTCCCAATCCCCTTGCCCTGCCAGCGATATGGAGATAAAACCACCTAAGGATTAAGTTAAGAATTCTTAAAACATCACAAAAATAACTGCAAGTGCAGCCTAGCGAGCCAGCTATGAACTGGGAAGTCCCAAATTGAACGCCATCTTCTCACAACCTGGGACTGAGCCTGAGGACTTGCCACATGTAAAGTGTCTACTCTGCCACTGACCTATGGATGTTCCTGATTAACATAGGAGGCTGCCATACAGAGTCTGACCTTTAGTCCCACTAGCTCAGAATTGTCAAGCAGTGGCTGGCAGAAGCTCTACAGGGGCTGAGAGGAGGGAAGTCTCTTCTCTCCCAGCCTTAGCTGTTGCTAAAATGAACCAACCAATGCAAGGATTCCTATATACTGGACGTTAAATACTATTTAGCAAAAAGAAGCCCCCCCCCCATGCGATGAGCCAGAAAAGTGGGCGCGGCCTGAGGGAATCCCCATTACCTGGATGCGAAGGGGGAATCCCCCACCAGGCCGCACTCCCCGCACGTGGGACGTCAACATATTGTGTGTCAAGAGCTTCATCTTCTCAGGTCAGCCTTCCCAGAGAAAAGGGAAACAATGTGGAGGGACGGTGCGTCGGTGTATGTAGTCCGTGTAAATTCCGGTTCTGCTGCAGTGACACCGACAAACTTCCGGCATTTTCGTCAACTTCCGGTGTTTTCCGTCTACTTCCGGTGCAACGCATCTTCCGCACGTTGGGGAAACGGGAGTCCAAACGCGAAGATTCCGTTGAGTTTGTTTGGGTCTCGAGGCCACGTGGAATTCGCAGGGAGGAGTTTGATGTTTTGTTCCCTACGGTTGTTGCTGGGAGTGTCGAGTTTGCAAACGGTGTCCTTGGTGCGAAGCCCTAAAAGCGTTTTCTAGCGTGTACAACTGGTAGAGAGAACAGGAACCACAGAGTTCCTGGGAGGGGAACTGCACAGGGGAGGGGGATCAAAAGTGGGGTTCCTTAGGCTTACCATATCCAAAGGGGGACAGGGTGCCTACACCGGCTGTAACCATCGTAAAAAGAGGGAATTTGGGCAGGTGCAGCTCATAATGGAAGGTGCAACAAGCTGCACCTGCCCAAATTCCCTCTTTTTACGATGGTTAAAGCCGGTGTAGGCACCCTGTCCCCCTTTGGATATGGTAAGCCTACTTTTAAACGTGTTCACACACCTGATCTGGCGTTAGGAACCCATTGCCTGGTGGTCAAGTACGTTTGCAGATGGTACCAAAGTATTCAAGGTGGGATATGTTTTTACTCAGAAGGTAAGTCCCACTGTGTTCAGTGGTGCTTGCTCCCAGGAAATTCTATATAGTGTATAGAATTCCTGCCTAAACATGGATGGGTGTGTGTGTGTGTGTGTGTGTGTGCGTGCAATCATAAACATTTACCTGAGAGAAAGTCCCATGAATACAATGGGATTTCGATTTACTTCTGAGTAGACATGCTGCCTAGCTTTGCAGTGTTTGTCTACAATCCATCGTATTGGAGCAAGTCTCATTGAAGTCAATGGAATTTGCTTCTGGGTAGACCTGCCTGGGCTTGCACTGTATGTACTACGATGCGGCGCCACAACATGGGGCTCAGTCAGTTACGGTGAGCCGCACTGATTGGAATCAGTGGGGCTGAGTGCGATGCCAGGTCACGTGGCGGGGACGGTACTGGCATGGCATGCAAATGAGATGCAAATACTCCCTCCTCCCCTTCGTGGTGGAAGTTGGACGGGAAGCCCTTGAGCGCTTGCAAGAAGGGGGAACAAACTTCAAAGGCTCGCGGTTGTCATGGCAGCTGTCACTCCCACGATTTCCATGGCAACGGGGTGGAAAGGGGCGGGGGCGCTGGCCTTGCTGCACAGCTGGGGAGCAGGTCGGGGCTTCGCGCCTGGGAGCAGAAGCTGTTGGGCGACGGGACTGGGGCGGCGGGGCTTCCAATCGGGGGCCGCGGCCATGGCGTCCTTGAAGGTAAGGAGCGGGCCCGGGAAAGAGCCTCCAGCCCCCCGGAATGAATGCACGACCTTGCAATGCAACAGAACCCCCTTGGAAAAGAGAGGACAAGGGCTCCACCACAGAATGCATGGCTGTGCAATGGGGGGGAAGCCCTCCAGGGCCTTGGAGAGGACAGGCCCCTGCCCCAGGCCTGGCAATGCAACAGAACCCCCAGGGAAAAAGCGCCCCCCCCCCAGACCATAGAGGACAAGGGTTCCTCCAGCCCCACAGAATGCATGGCTGTGCAGTAGGGGGTGGAAGCCCTCCAGGGCCTTGGAGAGGACAGGCCCCTGCCCTAGGCCTGGCAATGCAACAGAACCCCCAGGGAAAAAGCGCCCCCCCCAGACCATAGAGGACAAGGGTTCCTCCAGCCCCACAGAATGCATGGCTGTGCAGTAGGGGGTGGAAGCCCTCCAGGGCCTTGGAGAGGACAGGCCCCTGCCCTAGGCCTGGCAATGCAACAGAACCCCCAGGGATAAAGCGCCCCCCCCAGACCATAGAGGACAAGGGTTCCTCCAGCCCCACAGAATGCATGGCTGTGCAGTAGGGGGTGGAAGCCCTCCAGGGCCTTGGAGAGGACAGGCCCCTGCCCCAGGCCTGGCATTGCAACAGAACCCCCAGGGAAAAAGCGCCCCCCCTCCAGACCATAGAGGACAAGTGCTCCTCCAGCCCCACAGAATACAACCTGTTGTCGTCGTCCCCGCCAGCCCATAGTGAGTAGACAGCTTTCCAGTCCCCTATCTACTATAATATGAAAGCATTCCTAGACTCGACCATAGAAAAGCCACACGCTTCCAGCATGGGCCCTAGAAGCTCCCTAGAAAAGAGCATCCCCGATCCATAGTTCTGCCAGGTTTAGATCTATAGATTTCCAGGCCCATAAGGAGTAGGCATTTCGTCTAGCCCCATAGAATGTCGGCTCTAGATCTGGGGAATAGGAAGCTTCCCTTGTACCAGTTGAGATGCTGCCCCTTATTTGTGGGGTGGTTGTGTGGGGGGAGAGACCTTAACAAGCCCCTTACGTCCTTTGACAGGTTGGAGACAAGCTGCCCAACGTGGAGGTCTACGAGGGTGACCCGGGTAACAAGGTGAACATAGCAAGTCTCTTCACGGGCAAAAAAGGAATCCTCTTTGGGGTGCCGGGAGCATTCACCCCAGGGTGCTCAAAAGTGAGTAAGATATTCCAGCAGTCCTGCCTACGAGCCTGCTTGTTAATAAATTCAAGTGTTGTGTTTGTCAACACAAATTCACGTGTTGTTGCAGTGGATTCTACAGACTGACATGCTGTGCGAAAGAGGCGATGCCTAAACCTTACGGGTCTGTTCGGAAGTAAGTCCCGTTGCGTTCAATGGGGCTTACTCCCAGGAAAGCATTGTAGGGTTTTTGCCTAAATCTCCTATCATTCAGTTTTGTTTTTGTTGGAGAAACCCCTAGTTTCTACCCCTGTGCAAAAGAGAGAAAACCATATCTGTGTCTTTAGATACCCTGCATCATTTTATGTTTCAAGCATGTCCCTGGTTTTTCCAGGCTAAAAAATCCTGCAAGGCAGGTAGTATACCCAGCCATATTGCAGATGGGGAAGACTGAGGCTGAAGGCACGCCCCCCCCCCCCCCATGGAAGAGGCGAGATTTCACCTGGGAAATCCTGGTTTACAGCTCAGTCGTTGAGCTATGATGCTACACCAACTCCCAGTGGTCCCAGTTTAGTGGTGTTACCCCCCACACACACACACTGACAAATCATAACTTGTTAGTCCAGTGATACAAGCGGTGGGAAAGGTGGGGGGGGAGGGAGGGAGGGAAGAGACTCTTGGAGATGAACCTGAAACTGTAGCCACAGCCAAATACAATCCCTGGAGTATCATTGTTGGGGCCTGCTTCTCTGTTTCTGTTCTCTTCCCCCAGCCTCCTCTGCAATGCGGGATTCATATTTCTCCGGTTCAGTGTTTCTTTTTCTACCGTTGCATTGGAAACAGGATGTGCTCCATTGCGAAACGGATTGGGACTGGTTCAGTGGGTCTGAGCCAGTCACTGCTCTACTTGTTAGCATCTGAATCGGATGTTAGCATCTGAATCAGAACGAGACCCAGATAATTTTTAAAAAGGCTGGTCCGTACTGAACTCAATTTTTCTGCATTTCGACTGATTAATTTTGATGATTAATGAAACGCTGTCTGTGAAGGGGAAATGCTTTGCAAATGGAATTTTCCCAATGCTCCATTTTTGTGATTCTTCCCCCTCCCCAGCTGCCTTTAACTGTCTCTGATGATCTCTTATCTCTGCCCAGACCCACCTCCCAGGCTACGTGGAAAAAGCAGGACAGCTCAAGGGCAAAGGAGTGGAGGTCGTCGCCTGCCTGGCTGTCAATGATGTCTTTGTCATGAATGAGTGGGGAAAAGCTCACCATGCTGAGGGAAAGGTTGGTATGGAGAGAATCTCGGCTTTCATTTAAAAAAATCAGGTTTCTAGTCCTCGTATTTGTGTGCACATGACTTCAGCTCCTGATTTCAGTTAGCAGAAGTGGAATTAGATATACAGTACATGCAATGCTAAAACCCAAAAATGAATTCTTCAGAATAAACGTCAACCCACTGTTGTGGAATTCCTCCTTTCCTGGTTGCGGAATGTGCGCAGCGCTGGTGCGGAATTTTTTAAAAAGCGTTTTCTTTAGCACGGCTGTGTCTCTGCAGTTCCCATCGCAGTTTGGACCCGGAAAACATCATGGGGACATGGGTGGATGTACTGTATGTTGACTGCTTCTTTTCTTCACGCACCCCCCCCCCTGAGAAAACTCCCCACGCTGGAATTGGCAGTAATGAACGTTTTGGGGTCGCAGTTGGAGCAGTAGAGCCAAGTGGGTGTGATGCCCTCCCCTGGCAAAAGCCTTGCCTAGATAAACTCCTAATTAGGGAAGGCTCGTTCTTAATCCAAGGTCTTTGTGTTAATGAACTGGAGGAGCGGAAAAGGAGGATAATGTGAACAGGGCCAAGGAAAATATTCTCTCCACAGAAGGTGCAGGCTGGGTGGATTTCTTGAATTGGATCCCCATTCAGATCCCTTCATGAGTCAATAATTCTTCCGCATCTCTGTGGCAGGGTCTGAGCGGCCTTTATAACTCCTGCCATATTTATTTTATTTGATAAGGGGGCGCCACAGATTGATACAGACCCTGACCGTAAGTCCCGTAGGAGTTTTGAAGTGGACAAATTCTTGGGCATACATGTGGCAACCCAGGCACACCATTTAGTTTTTGTACTTGCGAAAACTGTGAGACAAGTCAATGCCGATGCTGCAAAAATTCTTTCTGTACATGAAAGAGTTTTTGCAGCATCGTCTTGTATGATGGCTTTTGCAAGTATAAAAACTAAATGGCGTCTTGTGCATTGGGTTGCCAGATGTCTACCCAAGATTTTACCCTTCAGGCATGCCCTAACAGGATCTGAAGAGAGAACTCACCCACCTCAAAATTCCTACGGGACTTATGGTCAGGGACTAGGCTAGTAGGGGAGGGCTCTAGCTTCGATGGGAGCTCGCTGCGTCAGTGTGCCTTTCCCGCACAGCGTTCCCGATCCAAAGGCTGCCCGTCCCCAGGTCATAAACCAAAGTGATCTTCGTGGCATTGGGCCCATCCGCAACGGGTGGGGACGTAACCAGCCGTGATTCCTTGTTTTTCTGCCCCGGGTCGGCCAGTCGGCATGCACTGCTGTTGGGTCACTTTGTCCTTCTGGGCCAAGTGGGAAGGGGGCAGATAGGAGCATGGCAATCCTGAGCGCTCCGTGGGGAAAGGGAGGAGGAGGAGGAGGAGTCGAGCAGAGGGCGTGCCACAGCAGCAGGGAGACTGAAGGGCCCCCACTGAAGATGGTCAAAGCAGCCCTTGCAAAATCAAACTCTCTGGTGGGATTGACCACACCGAGGACCCTTAGTCCGCACTGTGCAAGCCCGAGCCGGAAGCAAAATGGCAGCGGCAGCAGGTGTCGTGAGCCGCCCACAGCCAGGCTGCAACCTGCATCTGGATCCCGACCTGTCGAAGACCTCTGACCAAGGGCACCATAATTTGTCTTCCCATCCCTGAGCTTTGCTTTGGCTAAATTTTGGCCCTTTTCAAATTCTCTGTTTGCCCCTCCGGTTCTCTCTTTCTGTAGAGGAGAAGTGGGGTTAAAAATTTATTATTATTATTATTATTAATTAAAAAATGGCTTGTCCCTTCCAGAGTTACAGTTGGCCTGCAGTGGAAAAGGTGTCTCCGTTGTTTTTCCACTGTGGAACCATTAGCTATCTGGTGGGGAAGCGTTGAAACTCCCCTTTCTTGGTGTGTTTGCAGCAATAACAAGCAGAATCCTCCCAAGGTTGTTTTTCTTTAAAAAAGAAATAAAATCAAACTAGGAGATCCGATCACCGATTTCCTGCATTGCAGGCAGTTTGGCCGTCAGCTGCCAGGCACTAGGGGAGTGCTGCCCGACAGGCATACTCGTGCCCAGACAAACACTCTGAGTTTCCCCCTTTTTTAAAATGTTGGCATGCGAGTCTCCTTGCCTAATGGGGGCAGGAGCCAGAGCCGTGGCTAAGTGTTGGGAGAGACGTATCTCGAGGGGGCTGAAAAGCAAGGATTTTAATCTGGACAGAGCCGCGCACGCCTTACTCCTTCTCGGAAGCCGTTTCTGCTCTACCCTCTAGGTAGGGGAACAGGCTGTGCTGCCAAGCTGCCGTTGTGCAACCCCAAGAGCGTCTGTCTCATCTGACACCGCCTGGCTTTCGTTACGCAAACAGGCTTGCCAGAGAGTGTACGTTTAACCCAAGAACTGCCAAGGTCCATCTCAGCCAGGTAGATGCCTCTAGAAAGGGGGCGGTGAAGCTGGCAGCCGTCCTGTATCGTTCGTCCCCAGCACCTGTCATTATCGGAGCTATATTGCCACGGAGCACAGAGGCTCAGTTTCAGTTCCACTAGCTGTCAATAGACCTCTCCCCCACCGTGAATTTGTCCGATCTTTTTCTTGTAAAGCTATTTAAGCTGGTGGCCTCATCCTGTGGCAGTGAGTTCTGTACGTTAACAGCTTGTTCTGCAAACGTATGGAACTCTCTGCCACAGGATAACAGCTCATGCGGCAAATCCGTGTTTTTGCATTCTTAGTTTTAGGATTTGATATGCATTCTAAGCTGCTGTGGGGCCCATCTTGGAGGAAAGCGGGATAAAAATTGAATACATAAGGAAATTAAAAAAATATCTGCACCTGCCAGTCGGCTTCATTGGCTGGCCTGGCTAGGGTGCCTGGTGTGTCGTGCATGCTTGCATTTTAGGGTTTTAAGGTGCCTGCACGTCTTCACGTTTATGCACAGACCGTGATTGTAACTTGTCCGTTGGCCCAAAGACCTGGAGGTTTGCAGTCAGCTTGGGAAGCGAATTCTTCCAACCCAACCATGACATGTCCTTCCGTTCAGAAGGCTGCAGCCATCTCTCGGCACAATTTCTGATCTTTGCGGCATTTGCAGTCCTTGCTCAACCCCCTTTCCTAAGCTAGTGTAGTTTACTATCTTGAGCCCTGGGCTTCCACTGAAGAAACCTGGTATTAGTCCCCATTCAGCCACAGTGCTTACTGGGTGTCCCTGGACCAGCTGCTGCCTCTTGACTGAGCCTACCACGCAGGGTCGTTGTGACGGCAAGGGGGGAGTTACACTATGTATGCAGCCTCAGAGACGGGGCAGGACAAAAATAAAATTACTGTGGTTTCTTTAACTTGGGAATTTGCTTCTTCTTCTCAGGTGCGGATGTTGGCAGACCCGACAGGAGAATTTGGCAAGGTACTTGTGTTTGTGTGGCATCCAGACAGATGTTCTCCTTGTGGTCCTCCCCCCAATACGCAGCCAAGGGGTCCCAGCAGTTCAAATCAGTCCCTGGCATCTCCAGGGAACGGAGTCTCTGGTAACAGAGCTCAGAAATCCTTCTTTCTGCCTTGAGGTCCTGGAGCATGTGGGCACAGAGGAGCGAGCTCTGGATTTCATTTGGTAGTAGTAGATCGATTGGAATATAACCACGACACGAGAGTTTAATGTGACATCGTGGTCCATTATATTTTTGTGGCTCCGCTTTGTTGTCTGTGAGACATTGCAAAGCCAATATTTTTGCTAGTCAGTGAAAACTGATTTGCTTTTTAAGAGGCAGCAGCTACATATCTACCGTATTTCTTCGAGTCTAAGGCGCCATCGATTCTAAGGCGCACCTTTACCTTCAGTACCACCAGCAGGGGAAAAAAAAAATCCATCAATTGTAAGACTCGCCTCCCTTCATTAAATCTACCTGCTCAGCACCAACTCTCCCCAGCATGTCTCCTGCAGCCGAGGATGACTGAGTGCACTGCCTTTGCATAGCATTTCTGGCCCCGTCAGAAAGTGCCATTTCCTTTGTTACCTGGGCTTGGGAGAGCTTCAGGGAGGCCTGCGCAACCCTCTGCAGGCCTCCCTGATCTTCAGTTCGGCGAAAAACAGCGATTTTTGGCCATTTCTGGTTTTCGCGAAAACCGGAAATGGCTGAAAATCACAGTTTTTTGCCGAACTGAAGATCTGGGAGGCCTGCAGAGGGTTGTGCAGGCCTCCCTAAAGCTCCCGCAAGCCCCAGTAAGTAAGAAGATAGCATTTTGGGGTGCTTTTTGGAGACCTTCGATTCTAAGACGCACCCCATTTTTTGAAATGCTTAATTGGGAAAAAACATGCGTCTTAGAATTGAAGAAACACAGTATGTCCCTCCTTGCCCACCCCAAATACAATCTGGTTGTCTTTGATCCGTGCCCACACCAAGTGTCGTTTGTCTTGGATCATTCTTGGGAAATGTGGGCTACCAAGTGCTGTCCGCCGCCCCCCTTCCAACGTAACGTGCCATCTACCTCCTCAACACTTCCTCTTTCCTGTGTTCCTCTCCTCCCTTTTTGAATCCACGGAGTGGGAGGGAGCAGCACAGAGGGCAGAAGCAAGCAAGCAAGTGGGTGGGGGGCGGCCATCCAGCATCCCGCCAAGCCACCACCCGAGGCAACAGCCTCAGTTGGCCTCATGTATGGGCCGGCTCTCTTCTTAGTGCTTAAGGTTCCTCCCACTTGTCTCCCCGCAGGCTACGAACCTGCTGCTGGATAAGGAGCCACTTCGAATGCTCTTTGGAAGCAACCGGTCCAAACGGTAAGAAGTGGGGGGGGGGGACTTCTTCCCTGTGCAAGGGGGGGGGGGGAGGATCCAGTCTCTTCACCACCTCCACACTCACCCTATTCAATGAGCTTCCAGCCCTTTGTTCACACCTTTTTAACGGAGCATCCACGTGATTTTTTTTCCAAATTGTTGACTTCTGGTGTCTTTCTGGCTTGGGGATGAGTGTTCAGTTGGCTTCTCTGATTTACTTACACAGACACAGACAGACACAACACCTCTCGAGTTGCCCTCCTGTTAGTCTCTTTCCTCTGGAGCCTTTCCGGGGGGGGGGGGGCGCCTTTAATGCCTTATGTCTATTCTCTTTCTTTATTTTTCTTTTTCTGATAGCCCACGCATTGAGGCTGGGGGATTACTGCTGATCTAAATTGCCCTACTGTCAGTTTCTTTTTCCACTGCAGTAGGTGTCAGCTTTTATTGTTAGTTTCCTCTGTGAGTTTACTGTTAGACCAAGAAAATATTAGCGCAAGAGGAAATAAGCCATTAAAGTCTTCCACCAACACAGGAAAAGAAACTGCCATGGGGACTGTTCAGAGAGGCCTCCGTGGAAGTGGCAGATTCGAGGCTTATTCAGCACTCATCACCTAGCCTCAACGAGATGGCTATTGGAGAAAGAAAATAATTCAGAAAAAGAGGAAACAAGTCATTAAAATCTCTCCTCATGGTAAAAGGAACTAACATTAAGGCAAATCGGAAGATAATTCAGCAATTATTCCACGCTGAAGAAGGAAGCAATAAACCCCAACTTGCTATGGAAATTTTATGCAAATTGAGTGCTGTTCATTGGATCGGGTGCTCGTGCCTGGGAGTGGATGAGGTTCTTGCTCGAAGAAGTCCGAATAGGATCCTGACTTGTTTTTACAGCACATTGCGCATAATATCGCTGGCACCACACCATTGCGCCAGCCTTGTTTCTGTATGCGTCCTTTACGTTACGGCCCTTTGATTATGTGCAAGCAAAATATAATCCGGGCATGAACAGTGTAAAGTAGAAGGGTTGTTTGTGGTGAAGGGAATGAAATGATTTGCGGGTTATTTTCCTCCCCCCCCCCCTTCCCAAAGGCTTTAAATGAGCCTCTATCTCAAAGATAGATATATGCAGGTATTGCATCAATTGTATAGCTTTTCTTCCCTACTGTGTCTTGAATATTGCCGTTCTGTATCTTTTGAATAGTTCTATGTAGGAGCAAAGAAAGCAATCTGTGCCTTGTTCCTTCTATTTATATTTGTGTTAGTGTATTTTTATTTGATATTTTATATAAATAAAATGTTAAAAAAAAACCCCCCCCGGTCCAAAAAGCCAGTGGATCTGCAAAGATCTAAGACTTTTGTTGGCAAGGACCCTTACTTGAAGCAACCAAGTGAACAAAGGAGCTTAGCCAGGGGGAGGGGCGTTGTTGTCTTAAACGGAGCCTCCACTTTTTACAAACCCGGCTTTGAATTAATTGCGGAAAATAGCAGCACCAGAGGTCTCCCCTATTGCTCTCAACTCCTCTTCTTACCGTTGCTGGGAGCTCTTGCGAACGAGGCCTGTGTTTCCTTGGGCACGTGGAGTGATTGCCTTGGTACCTCCGCCCAACAGTTGACAAGATCTGATCTTTTGATGAGCCAGTGGCTGCCGTGAAGGCCTAACATGCCTTGAAAACGTTCTTTCTGGTATGCGCTCTCTCTGGTTCTCAGCCTGTTCTTGCTCGCTACAGACCGGGAGCCATTGAGGAGGACAGGATTAGAGACGTGGGCAGGCACAGTTGCACTCCCCTTCCCGGGACTTCCTTTGCCCACCTCTGGCTCACACAGAACGCTTCATCAGGCTGCAGGAATCCATCCCAGCTTTTTCAGCTGGCTTGTTTGTACAGCAGATCCCCCAAATCGCCTGGCCTGGCAAGGAAGTAGACTTTGTTCTTGCCTGGAAGTGGGCATCTCCTTTCCCTTTGCTCGACCTGAGCCGTGTCTCTCTTCCCCCGCCTCCTTCCAGGTTCTCCATGGTAGTGCAAGACGGATTCGTGAAGTCGCTGAACGTGGAAGAAGATGGGACAGGCCTCACCTGTAGCTTGGCTACCAACATTGTGTCCCAGCTCTGAGCCCCTGGGCCCCGGGTCCCTTAGGGCTCCAGCCTGCTGTCCATGACACCTAGGATTTAGCCACGCCTTCTGCACAAAAGGGGCTCCTGTTGTGTAGTTGCTTTAACCCCCAGGGTGCTGGCTCAGTGCTCTTCTGTGTATCGCTAGAAATAAAACTGTCTTGGGTTGTCCGTTCTGGATCTTGATCTGTTTCTGTGTAGCCCCTTGAGGCCGATGAGTTGAGAACACACGGAGGGGGGTGTTTAAGCCCCTGCACCTGTTCCCTCTGTACTATTGTAGTGTTCCTTTTGTGAAGCCCCTGACTCAATTGCAGTGGCCACTGTGTGTGTGTGTGTGCGTGCGCCTTATTTACAAAGCCATTTCAAATAGTTGACAAATGGGAGCTATTACTCACAATTGTTCCATCTCTCATAGAAACAAATGCACAAATACATGCCTTTTTTTTTCCATCTTGGGGCTTGTTCTTTAGCCATTCTGAAACCAAGGGCTTGTGCCTTACCTGACGTGTGGCTAACTCAATCTTGGTGACATCAGAAGGTTTTCAGAGAGAGCTTTAGCTCGGCATCTTTCAAAGAGAGGCAACGAAATAAGCGCCCTCCTCTTGACAAAACAAATTTGCACCCTGCAACAAAGGGGATGAAATCAGTGGGGGGGGGGGCGGAGTGCTACTTTTCCAGCACAGGCATCAAGTTTAGCTGCCTGTGCCGCTAAGCGGCCTGTTTCCTTATCTCACAGCCAGCTCCGTTTTTTTTTTTTTTTTTTTGTTTTTTGCTGTGCCTCATCATCATAACACAACTGCTCAGGGAAAAATGGGCTCAGTTGTGCTCCAGAGGAAAAGAGGTGGATTTTGAGACTTGTGGATTAGCCCGTAGTTCCCTCCAAAGTCTAGTCCCAAGCAGACCCGCCACCATATCCTGGGGCTTTTGGTCCCCTGCCATTATCCTCCCCCCCCCCCCCCGGTGAGTTCTTAACTTGAGCCAGGGCTACACATTGGGCTCTTTCAACATGGGAAAATTTGAAGGAATATTGTAAACAAGGGTGCCTTGGTTCATATGCAGAGTCTTTTTCTTCTTTGCTGAATAGTCTGATTTAGGATTATAAGGGAGGAGGGCTTTGTAACTCAGTGACAGACCACCCGGTTTGCATGCCAAAAGATCCCAGCATGTTCATGTAAACAAGGATTTTTCCTGGCCCTGAAACCCAAGAATATAGCTTCTGGAAAGGGTTGAGCCCTGGGACCAATCTATTTTTAAAAGTGTTTGCTTTGAGTTTTTCTCCATTGTTCCCATTCAGTAGCCTCACAACAGATATGTGTTACGTTTTGAGAATTGGGGCTGCAAGGTACAAGATTGGCAAGTTCTCAGTCAAAAGATGAATCTGTTAGAAAGCAGAATCCTAACTCCGTATCAAACGAAAAGTTGACTCTTTCGGGTGGGTAATAATAATTGCTCCTGACATTACTACAAAATAATTGCTCCGGATTATCTACCCCTGCTGGAATTCCCTGCCACCACTATTCCTTAGTCATATCTCCAGACCTGCCCCTCAGTTGCACATTTGCACAGTTTGGGCATTCAGCATGTTGCCCTATTAATTGCAGTTTGAACCCAGTGCATAAAGACTTGCCAAATAAAGCCATTGTGGCTCACAGGAAGTCCTGGTTTCATGCCACAAGGTGAACACCACAAGCCTAGGTGACATGTGAGGAGGTGTTGGAACTCCCTGCCTCATGGTCCCCTCCCAGCCTGGCTCGCTATGAGGATTCTAAGACAGTAGACGAGTGATTTGGCAACAAAGAGGCCTGCAGCCGAGCCTCTTGCACCATCAGACGTTTCAAACCACAAGCCTGGCGGGCTGTTCAAGGCGTTGGAGTTTCCCTCCGGCCTCCTCTTTCTTCATTGCCACCTTGCTTGTGGTTTTCCTGCAACAGGAGCTGGAGATGATTGACAGAGACCCTTCTGCAAACCCACCTTTGATGCTCTGGGTCGGCGGTCTTCAAATGTTCCCCTGAGCATCGGTGGTCTCTTCAGGAACATGTTTCGCTTGGGGGACTTCCGGTGTGGTGAGAAAAGGAGCCCTTCATTCGATGCCGTGGCTGCGGTGGCCGGCTTCCTCTCCCCCCCCCTCCCGGATTGCGGAAGGAAGTTTAACATTAAGTTGCACCAGTGCGTAGCGCGAGATCCTGGCAGACATACCTAACATCCCCAGGACCTCTTGGCTCAGAAGACTGCGTTGCTTTGATGACACGATGGAGGGAGACGTGTCTGAGATATTGGATGACTTCCTATCGGGGCCTCTGGTTACTTGGGTAAGCAGCTGGGGGTGGTGGGGGGAGCGAGGTTCAAGGGAGCTTGCTCTTCTGGGCCACCCAAAGAGGAAATCCATGTCACGCGTCTGGGAAAAAGCACAGGGGCTACGCTTGCCTTGGGGTACTGACCTGATCTCGGTTGACACCTGTTCTTTGTACCTGGCTGTTTGACCTGCAAATGAAAGTGCTCCTCTTTAGCGGAAAATAATTGATCTTGTGCAGTCTGCTTTCCAATTTGGTGGCACAAGGTTTAGAAAGGCTAGTTGCTCCCCTAGTTGTCCGTCCAGAGCATTGGATCACGGGGTACAACTGATGCCGCCCCCCCATGCTAACGGCAAAAAAAGACACCCTTTTAAGTGGCGGTGCTTAGATTTAACAAGAGAGGGCTCGCCGGGGATGCGGACTTTTCATTTCTTTTGCACTGTCAATGGTTTTGTGAACTTCTTTGGGTTGGAGGACTCGGTCAATAAATGTCTTTAAATAATTTTACTAACAGTCGTTGAAGCTGTGCGGTTGAAGCTTCTATGGAGTGTCAGGCCAGAGCAGTGGGCGACTCTGGAGTTAAAGGAAGGCTGGGATTTTGTGGTCGAGTCTGGAGTGACATTTCCAGCACTGCCTTAGTCATGCGTCTAGGTCAGCATTGTCGATCGGGCACTGACTGGCAGCATCTCTCCAGGGGTCTTTCCCAGCCCTACTTGGAGATGCTGCCAGGGACTGAACCTGGAGCCTTTGGCGTGCAAAGCAGAAATGACTCTGCCCCTGGGCTTCCACTACTCTGCTTTTCGGCTCATCTTTGCTGTTTCTGTCAACAGATGCAAACCATGGAGAGACTGATGGACCCAAAATTCGACTGTCCCTCTTCCCCTCAGGAGGAGAAGAGATACGAGAGCCCCCAGGACGGTTTTCTCAAGCTGGTGGGTGGGGACATCCTCCTTCATATCATGGAGATAATGTGAGTCCCTGTTTTGAAACATTGCCGCCCTACAAACGGATATCCTTTCGATATCAGCTTGACGGTCATGGCTTTCCCCCAAGGGATTCTGGGAGTTGTCACTGGTTGATTGACAAGTCGCTGCCCTCCTGCTGAGAGTCAGAGTGGTAACAAGGTTATAGAGCAGACCAGGACCGTGGGACGTGGGTTCAGATCCTCCACAAAGCAGTGAGCTTCATGGCTTTTTTTGTAACGTAGCCTTTCTGCCAGAGATGTTTTGAGGATAAACGGAGAGGCGGATAACCTTGGAAATGCTACCCTGAGCACCTGGAAGGGAAGGATAACGCTGTAATAAATACATTCTTAGCTCCCAGAATTACACTTCCTGGAAATGAGGGAATGCCATTTTAAACCACTTAAGGCTGCAGTATAGATACCTTGTTATTAGCATTGAGTCGATCAGATAACAGTCAGAATGCATTTCATCTTGAACACATGTGCATTAC
Organism: Plestiodon gilberti rubricaudatus; assembly: GCA_026170595.1. Classification (NCBI taxonomy): domain Eukaryota; kingdom Metazoa; phylum Chordata; class Lepidosauria; order Squamata; family Scincidae; genus Plestiodon; species Plestiodon gilberti. The sequence goes on along the minus strand of JANXHW010000009.1, from coordinate 33,007,868 downwards.
AATGTGATTTAATGTGTGAGGGAGACAAGTGGGTGTTGCACAAGGGGATGATGGTGACCCGGAGGCTGGTAGCTATGCCTGCCAGACGCTCAGCAGAGGCTGAATTGGCCTTCACACAAGCTGCTCAGACTGACGGCCAAGCCAGATTCAGGCGTGTTATAATTTCCAGTTAGACTTGTATACGTCTTCAAGCCCTGAATGATCTGGGCTGACCAAAGTTCCATAAAGGACCCGCGTTCTCCCATATCAGACTCTGAGATCTACGACTCTGGTTCACTGTTGAGCCACTTGGCGGGCACAAGAGGCAGGGTCTTTTTGGGTGGTGGCCCCTCTGTGGTCATGGAACTCCCTTTCCCACGCAATGCGTTCTTCAGGAAGATGCTAAGCACGTTTTGGTGGGTCAAGGCCTTCTCGAACTCGAAATTGTTTCAGTGTTAGTAACATTTGTAGGTGTTGCATTAATTACACAATAATAAACCAATAAAAATTAAAACAGGCAGGGTTCCATTGGCTCTTCAGGTTGCCGGATCGTTACTGAAAGCTGCACTGCCTCCTCTGGCCACCTGCAGTGACGGTGCTGTAGTGCCACAGAATTCACGCCAGCCGAGCTCTCTATTGGCAGGTTGCACACGGCACTTGGGAACCCTTCAGTTCGGGAATCGGGATGGGATTCCCTCTCCCTCCCGGTACCGTAGCAAGGAATTGCTTTTATTCTGGACCACTAGCTATTTGTGTGCCGTAAATTTGTACTGGTTTTATGCCAGTTTGAGCCCCATGGCATCCCCCAATCGTACGGGAATTGTAGTTTGATGAGGCTGCTGAGAATTGTATTGGGGTCCACAATCCCCCACTTCGAAGAGTCCAGTTCTCAGGGTTCCCTGCAGACAGGGAATGATGATATACCTACGGCTTTTAGCCGACCTGAGCTAGTCAGCAATTGTTGGTGATCCCAGCTAATGAAAGAGGGAAATGTATTTGGATGATGTGCAACTGCCTCCCCACTCATTCTCCTTTGGTTTTGGTTACATTTCTTGATATAGAGACCTGACCCCTGGTGTCTGTTCCCCGTGGAGTGAGCAAAGTGATGAAGCCCACAGGATACAAAAGCTCCAAACTCTCCTGCAGCGACTGCGACAATTCTACCAGGTAGGTGGGGTTGACTGGTGGCCAACAATGACCCTATTTCTCCTGCCTTGGTTTTTCCTTCTCAGGCAAGGAAATGGCAAAGGTTTATCTCAGACCACTTGTGGGATACCTCGAGGTCTAACCACTTTCTTTACTAGCCCCATTTCCTCTCTGGCTTTCCTGTCCCTATGCAGAAATGACCACCTTTTCAGGCAAGGGCTCATACCTCTGTCATAATAGAATACCTTAAATACCTCCAGGTCCCATTTTTTGTTTCCTTATAGAACATGCTATTTTTCAGGAATCCCACTCCCTCCTCTTCATCTGGCTGTCTCAGGCATCTAGGTGCATGTTTGTTATTATTGCTCTTATTTACTATGAATTCAGAATACAAAAGCTGTTTGGGTAGCATGGTCTGTAGTTACTTTTTTCATCCACAGGGTGGCAGCACATCTATATTGCCATAGAATCCCTATGTATGAAAAGACTCCCTGTACAGGACAGTATATGGGCTCTGCTTGTGCTTTTCTAATCTATAGGAAAACGTGTTTATCAAGAAGCCTACACCCTCCTCCAAAATCCGGCCCTCTCAGACATCTAGATACATGCTTTTCCTCTTTTTTACTGTGTATTCAGCAAAAATGCAACACAAAAGCTTTTTTGGGCAGCTCAGAACCCATGAGCGTGTATGTGAAATTTTGGTTTCTTGCCCCAATGTGCATCACTTTGCACTTACTTACATTGAAGCGCATCTGCCATTTGACTGCCCATTCTCCCAGTTTGGAGAGATCCTTCTGGAGCTCTTCACAATCCCTGCTGGTCTTCACCACCCGGAAAAGTTTAGTGTCGTCCGCAAACGTGGCCACCTCGCTGCTTGTCCAACAGCGACTCCTCACTCCCACAGAAGGTCAGCTGAGATATCTCAGCTTGTCGGCAGCTTCTGGCCATCTCGAACTGATCTTGTCCCAGCTGTTCTTTGGGCAAGGGGGCGGTTCAGCCACTAGACCACACCTCCTGCAGTACAAAAGCTTTTCAACACATTGATATTGCCATAGAATCCTATGTATGAAAAGAACCCCTGCATATCGGCCTGCTTTGAGTCTTTCCATACAATAACATACTATTTATCAAGAATCCTAGTCCCTCCTCCAAAATCTGGCCCTTTAGACGTGTAGACGACTGTCTACCTTTGCTCTTATTTACCCTATGTATTCAATACACAGAAGCAATACAAAAGCCTTTTTGACAGCTTGGGCTGCAATTGCCTTTTTAGTCCACAAGAGGGCAGCACAAATATATTGCCATAGGATCCCTATGTATGAAAAGAACAGCATATCCGTTTTTCTGTAGGAAAACCTGCTGTTTATCAAGAAGTGAGCCTACTCCCTCCTCCAAAATCTGGACATCTAGATGGTTGTCTGCCTTTGCTCTTCTTCTTTACTATGTGTTGAGCACGGAAGCAATAAAAAAGCCTTTTTGGCAGCCTGACCTGCAGTTACTTTTTTCATCCACAGGAGGGCAGCAAACCGGTATTGTCATACGATCCCTATGTTAAAGAACCCCTGTATAAGGGCCTTCTTTGGGGTTTTGTATAGAAAAAAAGTTCCTGCCAACCTAGCAGTTCCAAAGCATGTCAATGCAAGTAGATAAATAGGTACCGCTTGCGGGAAGGTAAACAGCGCTCCGTGTTCCAGCCGCATGCTACACGCTGCGACAAGGAGAGTCATGCCGGCCACATGACCACGGAGGCGTCTTCGGACAACGCTGGCTCTTCGGCTTTGAAATGGAGATGAGCACCACACCCTAGAGTCGGACACGACTGGACTTAATTGTCAGGGGATACCTTTACCTTTTACTATAGAAAAAAAACATGCTATTTATCAAGAAGCTTACTCCCACTTCTCAAATCTGGCCCCCTCAGGAATCTAGATGTATGTCTGCCTCTGCTTTACTATGTATTTAGCCCAGATGCAATACAAAAGCCAAGGCGGCAGCAAACCTCTGCTGCCGTAGAATCCCTTGCTCTGGATTCTGCTTTTTCTTTCCCTTTACAGTACAGTACTAAGTAAGGCATGTTATTAAGCAACGGATTCTATTGCAGTGCAGTTGTGCTGCCGCCTTGTGGTTCCATACGAAACTGCAGGCCACACTGCACAAAAAGCTTTTGTATCCTGTCTGAACTAAATACATAGTAACTAAGGGAAAAACAGACATGCAGCTGGATGCCTGAGATGGCCAGATTTGGGAGGAGGGAGTCGGTGTTAGAAACGAGCCCTGGGGGCCAGGGAGTGGCTAGTCCCTTCTGCTTTTGGTTGGTTTGTCCCGATACAGAAGGCGTGGTAAGCTTCTGCTGGCGAGAGGTGCTAGAGAGACCGTGCTTGTCTTGGTGGGAGGAAATACACCTAGGTGCAAATTCAGCAGCACACTGCAGTTTATTTTAAGACCGACGCAGAACGCAAGACAGAAATAAATCACCCAGTGAGACTCTTTTATGGTCCCACGAACAGGCACACACCGCAGATGATATTGCCCAAGCTAGCTGTTGCCACGGACGTGATGAATTATCTTGTCACCCTCGAGGTGGGCCCCTCAGTGGATGGTGGAAGAGAGACCCCGAATCTAGGTCTGCAGCCCCTTTTTCGTCCATCCCAGCCCCTCCCAAGACTTGCCCCAAACCTCCCTGTTCTCCTTGTCTCACCCAGGATGACAACAGGAATACTCAGGAGGTGAGGAGGAGAGAGGACTTCCAGATGTAGGGGCTGATTCACAGGCTGGAATACCCTAGCCCAGCGCTTCCCAAACTGTGAGCCACGGAAACCAGCCAGGGGAGCTGCGGAATCCTCGCAAAAAACCTGCCACCCTATACAGTATAATGGATAGGATTGTAGCCCTAATGTGAAGCCACGGCCAGTGGCCCAGAAGGCCGAGGGAGCCACCTGCCCTAGCCATTCCAATGACCTGGCCAATGTCCACCTTTCTTCTTGGCTCAAGATGTCCTCCTTGATCTTGTGGCCGTGGCTCCCCTTATGGCCTTGGTGCGCATAGACCTTTGCAACGATAGCTTTGTCGAGTTTCAGCATCCCTCTGAGGTCGCTTTAGCCAGCTCACAAGAAACTGACCAAACAGCGTTACAGGCGAATAGGAGAAAAATTCTGAAATATTAGAGCTCAGGCTAAGTAAGCCAAGGCCCTGTTTGGGTTCTGACCAGCCCTGCTTCCAAAAGAACAGGCTTGCGGCTGCATCCGATCTGTCACCCCTGTTGGAAGCTGGCGTTGAGCGCCCTTCTGAACTCGACTTTTAGGTTCTGCTCCGATCTCCCTGATCATCTCTGACACTCCACATCGCAGGAGAATCTTTCAGAGCCAGGGGATTTTAGAAATGAATATTTTTATTATTACTCAAGAGAATATGTGTCCGCCAGCAAGGAACCACATCTAATGTGGATTCAGCCAGCTTTGTGTGTTCGTTCAAGGGGTGTCTTCCCCCCCCCCCAGCGCAACTGAGCTGATACATGGCCTCCAGAATTATTTATGGCTTTTATCTTATAAGATCTTGGGTATACGGGTAAAGATGCCATGTTGATAGTCTAGCTTGAACAAAAACCGACCGTGGGTTTCCGATTGTCAGGCAGACACGGACCGGAAGAAAACCATTAAAATCCAAGGCATGCAGAACAGAGTCCAACGTTTCGTTCCGCAGCTCGGAACATTTTCATAGGAAACAATTCATCTTCAATCCGCTGGGATTGTTTCCTATGAAAATGTTCCGAGCTGCAGAACGAAACGTTGGACTCTGTTCTGCACGCCTTGGATTTTAATGGATTTCTTCCGGTCCGTGTCTGCCTGACAATCGGAAACCCACGGTCGGTTTTGGATACTGTTATTGTTCAAGCTAGACTATCAACATGTCATCTTTACCCGTATACCCAAGATCTTGTAAGTTGATTGCAGGCCATGAAAGCTTCCGTTCCAAATTATGGCTTTTATGTTGTTTTCCTTCAAAACTGATAAGTGTTTCCAAACATCCTAGTTTTTGTAGCTTTTGATATGTGTTTGAAATATAAAAACTTAAAAAAACGTTTTTAACCAATCTCTTTAACTATTAGGTCATGTTTGAATGGAGCTGAAGCAGGATATCCTTTTTTTAATGTTCTGTAGCATAGCGTGATGGGGGGAGAAGCGCATGCTGTGACGTTTCTATGCGCAGGCAGGCCTGTTTAAAAAACCACATGCACACCACTGTTGATAATTTTACACAGATGATTATCTGCGGGAAATAAACAGCCTTTAAAGTATGAAATTGACTGTAAATCTCCTGTTAATCTACGATGTGAAAGAAGTTCCATATAATCTGATTCAATGTTTTCTTCCTCCATGTCTCCCTTCCTTTTTCCAGGATGACCTGCAACAGTTGATTCTTATGGCACCACCTAATATACACCTCCTGGCCAGAGAGCCCCTGACAGGTCGGTCCTCCAGAGAAAATCCAAAGTGCCAGGCCCACCGTTTAATTATCTCATAGCTGCATGAATATTTGTGGAGCTGTGCACCAAACGAGAGAATCCCTGCCCTGAGGGGCTTACAATTTAGATAGGCACAAAGGGGTCTGGGGACGGGGAGGAAAACGGAGGCCAGCGTAAACAGGCGAAGCGTGATGTCTCATGTAGTTAAACTTTGTTTATGCTCGGTGAAGCCTTTTCCTGCCCTGGGGCCCAGGGCAAGGAGGGGAAATCTGAATGACTGCATTTCCCGCAGCGGTGAAAGGAGCGGGTGACCACTCTGGGAAGGAGGAGAGGGGAAAAATAATAACATGTTCTGTTTGGTTCCAAATCGCATCACTGGTTTCTTCCAGCTCAAAGTGTCCAGGAGATGAGGAAGCTGCTGCTGTTACTGCTGGGAGGGGCCGTCCAGGTATGTTGGAGAGGGAGGGATCCCCAATTTGATTGCCTTGCCGCCGCCCCCCCCCCCCCCCCCCAGGGCCAGGGGAATGAATTTGGATCATCTCTCTGTCCTGGGAGGCTGGTGACTAGGGAGTCAAATCAAATTATCACGGGACCCCCATCATCAGCCCACCTGCCTCTGTAACCGCTTCCGAAAAGGAAGAGGGAGGATCTAGCAGGGTTCAAGGCCAGGCAATGTCTAGCATGAGTTGCGGGTTATTCTTCAGGATCCAGCTGCCCCTAGACCCTTCTAGAGGGGGTCTCTGGAAGGGTCGTTCTGGGGTGGTGGCTGGGATGCCTTCATTTCGAGCGAGGCAAGGTGGAGAACATGACTGTCCTTGACTCTCTGACAGTGTGGACGGCGGGAAGAGGTCATTGGCCACATCCAGACGCTGGACATCGGCATCCAGGCCTCCCTGGCTTCCGCCATCCAAGAGGTACAATTCTGCTTTCTCTCTCACTCTGTGTGTGTGTGTGAAGCTGCACTGCATTTGGCATGCAAGGTCGGCCCATCCGTGTCTGGCTGAGGCTTTTGCCTCAGGCCACAGATTGGCAGGGCTCCCCCCCCATCATCTGCTCCCACTGCTCCCCAGATTGAAAAGGGGAACAGAGCGGAAGAGGAGGTGCAAAGGAGAGGAGAGTGATGGGCTAAAACACCACTGTAATACTTTGCATTAACTCTCCCCGCCTAAAGATAGTTTCTCCAACGTCCTTTTGGTTTTGATAGAGAACATCTACTTCCCCACCTAAGTCCCAGGTGAACATAGGAAGCTGCTGCCTACAGAGTCGTGCTCTTTGCCCCTCCAGTTCAGAATTACCTACACTGACAGGCAGCATTTATCCAGGGTTTCAAACAGGGTCCTTCCCAGCCCAGCCCTTTATACCAAACCGCTGTCATATGTCCTGTATCAGAGGAAGATACCTCTTAACACCCAGCCTGCCTTTCCAGGTGACCCGGGAGCCTGAGAACGTGCTGAGGCTACAGTGGAAGGAACTGGGACCCTCCGAGGTGGAGCCACTCCTCCGAGACGTAGTGTCCCGGATTCGAGAGCTGGTACATGAGCGAGACGAAGGCCTGGAGGTGAAGGATGCAACAAGCAGTTGTGCGACTGCATTCCCAAAGCGGGGTCCGTTCCCACCAACACTGGGGTCCAGAGAGACACGTGCCCACCTAACCTCGGACCCTGCCACCCTCTAGCTAGCAGGCCTATCTTCAGACACATGGGGGGCATTTTGTCAGGGCGAAGGAGCCAAGGCCTCCATCAAATGACGCTGAATTCAGTTTTCGATGCATAAGACTGACAGACAGACAGACAGATAGACGGGCGTTTCTTTGTGGATCACCCTGCCGCCTTTGACCTCCTTGGCAAACAGATCAGAAGACGGGAACGGAGCCTCCAAGGGGAGGGGTGGGACTCTTCTTGAGTGGGGCGATGCCCCATAGACCCTGCTGCCCCACAGCGTTTCCCTTTCGCCCAGTGACAGCCGCCTCGCTGCCTGGGGTCTCGGCTTCCTCTTGTCTGTCTTCTCCCTCTGCAGAAATTGTGGGAACTGCAGCAGGAGCGGGAAGCTGCGCCGCCGACCCCCCCTCCCGAAAACAGCCGCCAGCACCTTGGGGTGCAGCTAGCCGAGGCTCGGGCCCAGGTGCGGCGCCTGCAGCAGGAGCTGTGAGTGGGGCGGGGCAGGCTTCTGGAAGATGGGGAGGAGGGGAGGAAAAGTGGGGGGCATGGGAAGCCCAGAAAAGCCAGGCTTGGGATACGTGTGAACGGCCTTGGAAATCTCTGCAGTAGCATCATCCTGGTTCCCCAGCTACTTCCTTCGAGCTCCCTGCATTTTATTGGCACAGCTAAGTTTTGGAGTCCCAGCATCCCTGCATGTCGACAATTTAAAGAATAAGCTGTTCTAATGCATTGTTTATGCCTCATTCGAGACAACTGAGTGGAGAATTTGGGAATTTTTACCATAGTTCCTGCAGGGAGCATTTGGGAAGGGGCTGTAACAAAGAGCTTGAATCCCGAAGGTCCCCGGTTCAGTCCCTGGCAGCATCTCCAGGCAGGGCTGGAGAAGACCCCTTGCCTGAAACCCTGGAGAGCTGCTGCCAGCCAGTGCTCAACGATGCTGAGCTTGATTGACCAAGGGGCAGACTCCGTAAGAAGGTCACTTTCTAGGATTCTAACCCTACTGCTGTCTCCAGGGAAGAGAAGATGGAAGAGCTGTTGGATCAACAGGATGAGTTTAAGGATCTCGAGGGACAGCTGCACAAGATACGGCAGGAGGTACTGCTCTGAGTGCTTTGCTGATGTGGCCCCAAAATGGAATGAATTAAGTATTGCTAATTAGCCTACATAGCCCTGCTATAGAAATAACGATTTCTCAGGATTGTGGGGCCCCCGTGATGTCTACTACTTTTCCCCAGTCACCCCAGCCTGCACCCCCAAAGCCACTTATTTCTCGCTTGTTCCCCTTCTCTAGAACCGGGCCTTGGCAGGCGAGGCTCGCCTGGCTGGGCTGTACCAAGATGAACTGGACGCCCTGAGGGAAAAGGTGTTGCGGACGGAGCGACTTCAGGCGGAGCTGGGCGGCCTGAGAGAGCGGCTGCCTCTGTTGGAGCAGTGCCGTGCCCAGCTGAAGGTAAGAGTGAAGCCAGAGCTACATTACACGCGTCGCGGAGCTTCTGACCTGATTTTTGAAGCAGGCGGAGCCGCCGCAACCTCCGCACGGCCGGCGCGTACCTCAAGCTGGAGTTCTATTTTTCAGGGGGCGGGGACGCAGAGCTAGGGGGCGGTTCGCGGAACTACTGCAGTCTACCAATCGTAGGAGAGGGGCTGCATGCCAATCAGTACTATCTCCAATCACCTTCTTAAGAAGGTGGGACAACAGGCAAGAAGACACTCCCCCGCTTCCAGCGCAGAGGCGGAGGCACAGGCCGTGGCAGAGCCTCTGCCTGTAGTGTAGCTCCGGCTTGACAAGCCGGCCAAGCCAGTGACCAGTCAGAAAGCGGGGAACAATTCCTTCTTTCGATAACTTTCGATAACTTCGATAACTTTTTTTTTTTTTTTTTTTTTTTTTTTTTTTTTTTTTTTTTTTTTTTTTTTTTTTGTAGAAGTGGGTTTTCTCTGTGCCAGGTGCAAGGGAGTGTCAACGGGAAACAGGTTATCTTGTTGTCTTGTGCTCCCTGAGGCATCTGGTGGGGCCACTGTGTGACACAGGAAGCTGGACTAGATGGGCTTTTGGCCTGATCCAGCAGGGCTCTTCTTATGTTCTTATGTTCTTATTAACTCCGCCCATTGGCCCCGCCAGATTTTTCCAGGCCCTGCCCCTTGACCAGGCCTGCCACTCAAAATTTGGCCACTCCAGTTGAAGGCAAAGACGGACTCCACGGGAAGGGCAGAGATTAGGAATGCAGGAGATGGAAAGAGGAGGCTGAGGGACCTCTAAACCTGGCGAATGGCCATATCTGCACAATTTGAAACCAGTTTGAAACTGGTTTAAACTGCCATGGTTTATCCATAAAGATTCTCCCTGGGAATTGTAGTTTCCTGCGGATGCTGAGAATTGCGTTCGATGTCCCTATAAACTAGTCACTAAACTTGTGGGTTGCATACAGGCCCCTGCTTTTCAGAAACTCCTTGGAACATCTCCCCAGAAGTCAGGTGGCAGACAGCTGTAGGATTCCTAGGATACAGACTTCTGCAGAGATTTGCCAAAGGGAGAATTCTACCAGGTGCTGCTTCTCCGTGTACCGAGAGGGGAAAAGCTGCACCTGGTGAAATTCTCCATTCCTATGCCATGCTTAAAGGTACAGGAGCCCTCAAAGTCCGAAATTGGCAACTCTAGTTTTTTTTTTTTTTGGGGGGGGGGGGTCAACAAGGACATCATCAAAATGTTCCTGGTGGGAGGATGGAGGTGCAGAGATAACTCAGTCAGCTGTTTTGGATCGTCAGGAGGAGCGCGAGTTTTCTCAGGCCTTGCTGGAGACCAAGGCCTTGCTGGAGGAGCAGCTAGAGGCAGCTCGTGCCCGGGGACAACGCCTGAATCAGTTGGAGAAGGACAAACTGCTTCTGCAGAGCTCCCTAAGGCAGGCCCAAGAGGTGAGGGACAAGACCGACGGCCACTGCTGGCAAACCCCTGGCGTCTTCTGTCCCGCCATTCCAGGACCGGGACCCTGTGTAGTCTGCTCCAGCCCCATTGTTGTTTGTCTGTGCTCTGTGTTTGAAATGAACTCCTTTTGTTTACGAAAGGATATGCAAAACTTCTCTTGCCAAGCACTGTATCAACTTGAGGCAGCCGGCCCATCCACGAGGCCAACTGAGGCAATCGCCTCAGGTACAAGGTTGGCAGGGGCACCTGCCTCCCTGCACTGCTCCTCCTCCTGCCCCCTAGAAGCCCCCCAAAAGGAAAAGGCTCGCGGTGTTGTGTGGGGCCACCGGCTCTGGGTCAGCGTGCTCAGGGGCCTTGCGTACTTGTCAGTGAAGCAAAGTGGCGCCTTTGACCCCCTTATTCCCCAGGGTCAGCTAGTAGACTACTAGCGAACCGGTTTCTTTCAGCGATGGGTTCTGTGGGCTGCCTTCTCTGTGTTGCCTCTGGTCCGGCTCACGCTCCAAGGGCTGGGAGGAAGCAAGATGGCTGCGGTGGCGTTGAGAGTTGTCTCTGTGTTGGGCTTAATGCTCCCCCTCTCTGCAGGAACGGGAGCAGCTCTACCACCAGACCAAGGAGCTCTTGAGAGAGAACCTGGGGCTGGAGAGACGGCTGAGGCAAAGCTTGGGGGAGCCCCTTGATAGACTCCGGGCAGAAGAGCTGGAGTGTGATTGGGCCCCAGACGGTGAGTGTGTCCCCCCCCCTCTTCGAAGGGCTCCCAGCCCCTCTGTCCCTTCCCAGTTGGTCTTGGGGTAACAATTGGTGGAGTCCCCCGCTTTGCATGCAGGGGATTCCAAGTTCTACCCCTGTAGGTAGAGCTGGGAAGGATCCCTGAGCCTGCTGCTGCCAGCCAGTGCTTGACAACACTGAGCTAGATGGGCCAAGGGTCAGACTCAGTGGGAGGTATCTGCATGTATGTTTCTAACTGCAGTTTTTCTTCCAGAACCCTCCGACGTGCCCGTTTTGCTGAGCTATGAGGTGAAAGAGACAGGTCGGCTGCTAGCCCTAGAGAGAGAGAACCAGGATTTACGCAGAAGGCTGCAGGAGGCACTAGAGAATGCTGCCAACCCTGGATGTTCAGGGCCTGAGGTGGAGATGCATCTTCACAGAGAGGTAGGGAACGAACAGCTCAGAGGGGAGGGAGTCATTGCCACTGGCAGCCTCCCCCTGGCCAGCCAAATGTCTTAAATTGAAAAGAAAAAAATGACAACAGAACTCTTCTGAATGCCTGGTGTGAGCTGGCCAGGTGGGCTTCCCTTGGGAGAGGGTTCCGCAGGGAAGGTGCTGTCACAGAAAAGGCCCTGTATCCAGTGACCAAGTCTCTGCTGAAAAGCAAGGCCAGGATTCGAAGGCCTGAAAGGGAATGTATGAGAAGACCAAGGGGCTGCAGGGCGGGGGCAGAAAAAAGGGAGAGGGATGGAAGCAGCTTCCCGGTGCGTCCCTCAGAAGTGCTGTCTCTCTCTTGCCCTATTTAGCCAGTGTTGCTGCAAAACCAGGCGGAACCAAAGGTGGTGTCGGAGCATCAAGAGTGTTTGTCCGAGGTCCCGAAGGCAGAGACGAAAGAGCAGGAAGAGGCCGCGGGGTCGGTCCCAGAAAGGAAGGACAGTCTGGTCCGAGAGGAGGAGGCCGGACTGGAAGCAGCCCTGTCGGAGGCTCGGGCTCTGCGGCGGGAGGCCGAGCGCCAGCGGGAGGCCGAGTCCGGTCGAGCATCAGCCCTGGAGGAGAGGCTGCGGAGCCTGCAGGATGCTCTCACCGACGCCCTCGCGAAGGTGGAACAGGAACGCGAGCGCCTGCTGGAAGAGGTCCAGGCCCTGGAGCGGGAGCGGGAAGCCTTGAGGGCCGGAGCGCAGGCTCTGCAGGCCGCAGCCGCCCAGGCTGAGCTGAAGCTGGCGGAGGCTCAGGAGCGTCTCCAGGGCGAGCGGCGGCAGGGGGCCCGCCTGTCCCAGGCGGCTCAGCAGGTGGAGGAGGACTTGCGGGAGGCCCGCCGGGAGCTGGAGGCCCTGCAGCGGAGCCTGGAACAGCACAAGGTGGCCCTGGCTCAGCTGGAGGCCGAGAAGGGGGCCCTGGAGGAGGCGCTCAGCCACGCGGAGAGCCAGCGGCGGCAGCTGGAGAGGGACGGCCGGCGCCTGAAGGCCCAAGCGCAGGCCCAGGAGGAGGCCCTGGCGGCTCAGGGCCTCCGGCTCCTCCACCTCGAGGCCCAGAGCCGGCAGCAGGCGGTGGAGCTGAGCGGCCTGGCGGACGTCTCCCAGCGGCTCAGGGAGCGGGAGCAGGAGAGCGCCAGCCTGAGGGGGCAGCTGGCTGCCAAGCGCCAGGCGTCAGCCGTCCTCGAGGAGGTAACCAGGCCCCTGGGGGTGGGTCATATTGTGCCGGCCCGCTCCAGATGTGAGGGGCAACCCCGCCCCATGCGCATCAGTGTGCCCCCACCATCTGGGCAGCAGGAACAGCAGCCAGGAACAATCCTTTCCCCACCAGCCAGCAGCGGTAGGCGCGCCCTCGGGTGGCTTCACAGTGCGACCAGATGGGACACATGCTTGGGGGCCACATCCATGCTCGGCCAATCCCTGAGGCAGCTCAGCAGCAGCACCGCCTTGCTCAACAGTGGCACATAGCAGGACACTTCCCAAGCAATGATGTGGGCTTAGGGGGGCAGCTGTGGATCGTCCTCTCCCGCCCCCCTCCCCCCCAGTTCCTATTTACAATTTCCAGCTGTCCTCTCCCCTGACGCTGTCTGTGTGTGGGTGGGTGCTGAGGCACCAGTGGGGATTCTTGCATAGTGCCGGGGGGAGAAAGAGGAGGGCACACTGCCACCTTCAGCCCCCCCATTGTCCTCCTCTAAGCCTCTACAGTGGCTGCCCAGCCAGGAAGGCCAACCTGGAACTGGGCAGGAGGGCAGACGGTGCCGTGGTGGCGGCAGGCGCAAGAGGCCCTCCTTGATCTCTTGCTGAAGGGTCCAGTCTGGGCATCCTTTCCGCTTCTCCTCCTGGATAGCAGAATAGGCAGACAGCTCCATTCTGTGCTGCTCAGGTGTACAGGCGCACTGTCCTTGTCCTTGGTACCTCCAGGCAGGCCTGAAGCTCTGCAGTGCTGCTGCCGGTCAGTGTACAGCAACAAGGACCAGTCACCTTGACTCAGTAGGAAGCAGCTTCCTTTTGTACTGACTTAAGTTTTGGTGGGCTGACTTATTGCCTGCCGGTTGCTAGGATTCTTGCAAATAATCGTAGGATTAGGTGGCGCAGACAACATACGTCTGTCTGTTGCAGGTACCGCTTTGAAAAATGACCGAAGCCGTTCTCAAAAGGCACAATTTGGGGCTAAATCCGGCCAGCGATTTGACCCAGATCAGATGGGCGAAAATGGGGACTGGTCCTGGGTGATTTACGGGGCCAGTTGGAAGCACAGGAGGGACTAGAACCATAAACATAGGATGTCCGGTGTGCTGTGTGTGGGGCGGGGGGGGGGGCGGAACTGCTGCAATACCCCCCCCTCATTTTTTGTCCTTGTGGGGTGCGTAATTGTTGCAGGAGCTCCAGAAAGAGAAGACCAGAGGGAAGGAGAGGGAGGCTGCTTTGGCGCAACTGAAGGAGCAGCTTTTCAAGACGGAAGGGAGCCTCCAGGAGGCGGGACGGAGCAGAGAGCGCCACAGGTAGGTACCGACCAAGGTCCAGCTACGGTCCTGGTCCTTCCTCTAGACCAGTGGTTCTTAACCTTGTTGGAGGTACTGAACCCCACCAGTTTCATATGCGCATTCACTGAACCCTTCTTAATTTGAAAAATAAAATATGATTTTTTCAAATTCAAAACATAGGTATATATTTTAGGTATATATACATTGGTATATTTTTATAGGTGCACAAAATGAACAAAACCATTAAAGAACAAAACCATTAAGAACAAGTATTAAAACATGATTTTCACACAAAAACATAATAATGAATATTTACTGCAAATCAGTGTGACTTCTGCTGTTGCCTTTCAGAAACCAGTTCAGAAATGCGCGGCTTTACCTTAAGGAAGTGTTCTCTTAGTTTTGCCGGTGCTAGACTAGAATTGCTCAACTTGGCATTGCAAATCATGCAGCTAGGACGCTGACTCCCATCACGTTCCGTTATACATGTGAATCCATGTTGTACATATTCGTCCAACCACTTTCTTTTTTTGCTCGACATAGTATGAAGGGATTAAATTAAATAAATAGTAAGAAAGAAATCACACACTTCGACTACTGGGCGCACCAAATTCCCTGCAGCACAGATAGGCCACGCCACGTTATCACCTGCAGCCAATGAGGCGTGGCTAGAGCGCGGCGGGAAGGGCGGACCGCCTGGGGGTGACGCGCGCAATGGGTGACGCGTGGTCGCGCCCGTGCACCCGCGCATCGAGCGCAGGCGGTCCGCCCTTCCCGTCGCACTCCAGCGACGCCTCAGAGGAGGCCTCGGAGCTCCAAGGCCTTCTGAGGGAAGCCCGATGCGTGACGTCCTATTTATAAGCTTTAGCGCATGCGCAGAACGTTTGAGGGCAAATTTGCCCCGAAACGTACTGCCCGTGCGCTAAAGCTTATAAATAGGACGTCACGCATCGGGCTTCCCTCAGAAGGCCTTGGAGCTCCGCCGAGGGCGGACGCTCCGAGGCCTCCTCCTGCCCAAGACAGCTGGCTGGAGAGGATGTCTCCAGAGCCGGTGGCAGCGGAGGCTCCGCTGCTGCTGGCTCCGGAGACATCCTCGTCGGGCGGCACGGGGGTCATTAGGGCGGCGCGCGCGCCCTAGTGACGCCGCTAGTCAGTGAGTCAGTCTCACGGGTTCGGCGGAGGACTACTCACGATTGAATCGTGAGTAGTCCCCCGCCAAACCCTCGAGACTGACTCACCGAACCCCTGGGGTTCGATCGAACCCAGGTTAAGAACCACTGCTCTAGACAGAACCAGAACCGCCTCCTCCTCCTCTCCAGCTGCCGGAAGAGAGGGAGGTCAGCAATTGGATGTTTCTTGTATTTCCCAGCTTCCCATGAGATGGAGATTTTTTTATTTTTTTGAGAGACGTTTTTCTCCCCCTCTTGGGACACAAGACCCGGGGGGGGGGGGGTGTCATCCCACAAGACAGTCTGGTGCGGGATTCAGGATGAACAGAAGGAAGGACCGCTTCATGCAGCGCATCGTTAGTCTGTGGAATTCCTCGCCACAAGATGTTGCATTGGCCACTAGCGTAGAAAGCTTGTAAAGGGGATGAGATGCATTCAGGGGGGAGAGCAAGTCTGTCAATACCTACTAGTCAGAGTGACGCGATACTACCTCCAGGTTCAGGCACAGTCTACCTCTGAGTCCAGAGGAGCAGTGGTGGGAGAGGAGGGTGCCGCCTTCACCTCACGCTCGTGGGCTTCTGAGAGGCTGCTGGTGGGCTACTTTAGGGACACAGGATGCTGGACTAGATGGGACTTGGGCTGGATCCAGCAGGGCTCTGGTTACTTTCTTATAAAGACTATAATCTTTCAAAGGGATATTCTGTATATGCTCAGGTGCACTGTCTAAATACAGAGCATGTTCACTGTATATGCTCAGAGATGCTTTTCCTTTTTTTTTTTTTTAAAGTAGAAAGATATTCTGTGCATGGCCAGGAGACATTTGGTGCAAGAGTGCTTTTGGTAAGCTAGAGAGGACAACTTGCTGAAAGACGGGTTGGTGTTCTGGTGGAAAGGAGAGCACTTAAGAGGCAGAGAGGAGGCCTGGAGGCCTTACAGGGATGATAACCTGCCAACATTTGCAAATCCAAAAACGGATCTGACTTCTTCTCCCTCACCTCCATATCCTCTCTTCTTGACCTAGACTAAAATTGAATTGTTAAGTTTATGCATTGCGTTCTAATATTTTAGTACATGGAGATCAGGCTCCGAAACAAGGGGCAAAAAATCGTGTCCATCACTTGTCACACTTTAAAACCGAAAAGTAGATTGGAAGTCAGTTTTGCTCGTTTTCTATCACTCTAATCTAAATCGACATGCAGCTGATACCTTGCAAAGCTTCTCTTAGCTCAGTTCAGTTGCCAAAGAATGAAGCTCTTGGAAGAAGCCATTGTTTTGTTCATAGCTGCTCTGATCCTTACAAAGCAGTTCAGCTCTTGCAAAGCTTGTCTTGTTCGTTCTTAATTGCCAACCAAGACACTCCCATGAAGAGAGCATCAAGCAGACCATTGGACAAGACAAGTGACAGTGAAAAACTGAGAGAGAGAAGCCAGAAGTTTACGGGGACTATATCGTGAATCTCTACCACTAGAACAGGTAAGGCAAGCAGGTCTGGTCTGAGTAATGTATGTTTCCTGTTTCCGGGACAGCTGTGTCCAAAGTGAGGAATTACAAGAAGGACTTTCCGGTGGGAAGAAGACAAAACTGGAGGAGGAGAACAGCGCCCTCAGGAGGCAGATTGAGGAGTTGCACGTGCTCAACCGGCAGCTCACAAATGACCTCCATCAGGTGAGAGGCCACATGACATCCTTGTTTAGAAACTGGAGTTGTTGCCACTAGTCCCCACAAATTGCCTGCCTCCCAGCCCTCTCTATTATTATTAGTAGTAATATAATCATCATAAAGAACAGTCTGAGAGAGAATGAATGGCCCAAGGTTACCTGCAGGACTTCATGGCTAAACGGAGATTTGAACCCGTGTCTCTCCGGTCATTATTATTTGCTTTAGAAGCCAATTCAGAGCATTTAAAGTAATTCACAGCCACAATTTCAGCCAGAGGCTGAATCTTCGAATCTGGGAGCCTGTCCAGAAACTTGGCTGCGTTTTCCCCCTCCAGGCAAAGAGTCGCTTGGTGCTTCTGCAGCCGCCGGCGGATGAGCCGCCTGTCACCGAGAGCACTGAGCGTCAGAGAAGCCCCGATCTCCACCTGCTGCCCCTCCAGGCCAACGCGAGAAACGAAGCCCTGAGTGCGAGGCTTCTCGAAGTGGAACGCAGGGTGAGAGCACAGAGCGAAAGGTAGCAGAGAGCAGCGCTCCCCAACGCTGCCCCTCTTTCCTAGGGCCTGGCAATCTCTTTGCTCCTTTTGGGGCAAGGGTTTGAGTGCTCCCTTCCACCACCACCACCCAATTTCCCAGTTATTGGGGGGGGGGGATACGAGGGTGGGTCTGTGTCTGCCAATCCATTCCTTAAAAGCAGAGTTGACTGAAGCAACGGCTCCGTCTACAGTCCATTCACGGACCAGGTCGCTTCAGTCCACTGTGGTGTGGTTCAGTTAACTCCAACACACTCGGATAAAAGGAACTTCCAAGATTTGCTGCGCGGTGAGATGCCACTGGTGGCCTCGGAGGGGTTGAAAGAGATGCCGAAGGGGGGGGGGTGTTAATATCTGCCACCATAGATTTAATCAGAGGTGGGGGCTTCCACCCCAGGTGTGGCAGGATGGGAGCGTCCCCATGCAAATGGAGAAGAGTCTGTGGCATGTGCTCCGTTTGCATGCTGGATACAAGGTAAGAGCCTGGATTGTGCCTGAGACTGCCAGCACAACAGGTGCCCCTTGAACAGCCTCAGCCATGTGACTAGAAAAACAGGTGTCCCACTACATGCCTTTGTGCTGCAAGTGAAGAGACACCTTCGGGGAGAAGGGAACTCCACGTTTCCTCTGGCCAACCAGTTAGGGTCCTGCCTGGCTTCATGCAGATTTGCTTCTCTCGTAGCCTCAGTAGTCCATGTTTATAAAATGGGTATAACAGTTGGTCACCTTTGAGCAGGTCTTTGTGCAACTCTGCTGGCCAGTTTGGGAGATTTGCGTTAGAATCCCTGATCTGTGCTGACTCGGGGGGGTGTAGATTTGTACCTGCAATTGCCTTCCAGAATGCTGCTTTACAAGCTGAAAAATTGGCCCTCTCAGAGCATCTGGGCCAGCTGAAGTCGCAAGTCGGCAACCTACAGGCAGCGCTGCTGGACCAGCAGGGGCAAATCTCCCAGGCGAAGGAGGACAGTGGGAAGTGGCAAGCTCAGAACAGCACGCTTCAGGTAAGGGGGTCGAGTCTTGGAGGGTACGTTCCCTGCTGCGCCTACCCTGGGCGAAGGTCCAGATCTTTCCTCTGCCACTTGGTCATCCCCGTGGCTCTGTCTCTACCCACCTTCTTCCCACGTTTGGGATCTGCAGGGCTGGCCCATCTGTGAGGCTGATTAAGAGGGTTGCCTCAGGTGCCGGATCTGCCTTTGTCCACCTGCCTCTGCTGCTCCTTCTCCTTCCACCCGCTGAACTCTAAAAGAAAGAAGGGAAAGTTATAAAAATAATTAGGTACTGTTTACCTAATAATAATAATTTTCTGAGAATTTAGTAATAGAGGACTATTGTATTAACAGAACATTAATTCTCTAATATAATATAATGATTTATTAGGAAGAACTTCTGATGATACAAACTGTTCGGCAGTGGAACAGTCTCAGAAAGTGGGAGGCTCTCCATCATTGGAGGTCTTTAAGCAGAGGCTGCAGAGCCATCTAACTGTGGGGGGGGGGTTTGCAGGGGTGGGACTGGATGATCTCACAGACCCCCTTCCAACTCTGTGACTCTACTTCTCTGATTATAATAATGTAATAACATTAGAGAATGAATATTTATTTATAAGTGTTCGCCTAATTGCTATCATGCATTAATAGTAGTCATTGTTCTTTATTAAATTATAATATAAAATATACTGCCCAGATCCCTGCCCCAAGGAATCTACAGTCTGTCCTTGCCCTCCTCCGTGCTGATAGGTGGAGGCAGCCTCGCTGCGATCCCAGCAGGCATCGCTGGACTCGCAGGTCTTGCAGCAAGGGCAGAGGCTGGCCGTTCTGGAGGCGGAGTCTCGGGGCGCCCAGAAGGAGCAAGAGGAGTGGCGGGGGCGCTACGAGGCCCTTCTGCGGGATCATGACCGCCTGACGGTGCTGCATGACCGGCAGGGAGCCGACCTGGAGGGGCTGCTGGGTAAGCACGCTAACCTCAAGGGGGCGCTGCGGAGCCTGGAGCAGGAGCATCACGAACTGCAGGGCAGGTAACCCTCCCTGGGGGACAGGTCATCTCTAGGTTGTGGGGGAGCAGTGCGGCTGGGGGAGGGCGATGAGTGGCAGCTCCATAGGCCTATCAACCTGTAAGCAATTGGCTGGCTCCTCTCCCCACCTGCCCACTTTGAAATCTTGATGTTGTTGCTCATAATTTGCTGGGAAAAGCCCAAAGTGGGAGAGAAATGACAAGTGCCTCAGACGACTCCTCCCGGTCCTGGGACTATTCCGGCCCCCAGAGGGTCTTGCTCTCAACTTTCTGTCGCAAAACTGAACCACCTTCGGTTCAATCCTGGTGCCTCTTAAAGAGGTGGCACGCAACAAACAGGACCCTTGCAGAGCCTGAGCTGCCAGTGAACCCCGATCAGAGTCTTGCAACCCCCACGACTTTGCAAGATCTCAGCTGCTTTTTCTAATATGGAGGATCGGCAGAGGCAAACGGGGGCCAGGCGGTGAGTGCCCCTCGCCGGTCTACTGCTGCCTGCCTGATGAGGCATTTAGTTCTGTAGTAGTCTAGCTGACCAAATATAAATGGCCTGTGATTGGAAACGACCCCCCCCCGGTCTCCCGCCACGTCCTCCGCGCCATTGGCCTCTGCCTCGTTTCACCCATCCTGGTCCTCTCCCCTTGTCCGCCTGCAGGCACAGCCAGCTCTTGGGGCAGAGAGCCGCCCTTGAGCAGCAGGAGACGGCGCTGCAGAGGCAAAAGGCGCAGCTGGAGGAAGCCGAGCAGCGTCACCGGGCGCTATTGGAGCAGCACGGCCAGCTGAAGGAGGAGCACGAGCGGTAAGGGGGCCGGCCCTAGACAAGAGACAAGGCGAGAGAAGCTCAGGGGATCGCCTGGGAGGGAGCAGCTCTTGGCGAGGGGTTCCGGCTCTGGATTGTGTAACGGTTCCAAGCAGGTTTGCCATTTTCAGTGGCAGGGGCCCCTGCAAGCATCCCGCCCGGACCCACCTGTCCGGTGCCCGCCCAGCCGCCACTTGCTCCAGCCGGGCAACTGCTGCTCTTGCTCTTGCCTCCTGGAAGTGGCGATGCTCCCTCCCTCCCTCCCAGGAGTCGTTCTAGGCTGCCGCTCTTCGCTCCCTGCACCACTTCCTGCTTCCACACCCCGCGGAGTGGGACTCGGATGGGGAAGGTTTGCGTTGCGGGGAGGAATTTAGCACTGGGAGAAGTCAACCCTCGGTGACCCTCCTGCCCATCTTCTGCAGGGTGAGGCAGGCCCTGGCGCAGGCAGAACGGGCCCGCGACGACCTCCAGGGAGAGCTTCAGGGCTCCCGGAACCGGCTGACGGGTCTGCAGCTGGAGCAGGCGAGGCTGGAGGCCGAGAGCGTTGCCCTGAAGGAGCAGAACCAGCAGCTGGACACAGCCCTGGGGCGCCTGGGCACCCAGTGCGAGGTAAGGGCACTCCCAGCACAGACAGACGGACCGGTCCAGTTCAGACACCAACAGCAGCGGGAGGCGGGAAGGCTGGACGATGCCACTCCGGCTGCAGGTACAAAGGGGGGGGGCAGCTGTTTGTATGTCCCTAGATATACAAACAGGGACCAGACCTCCTATTTGTGTATCTTCTTGTCAAGGCAATGTATGGTCCTATGCCAATAAATAATTAGATATATTAAAAGAAACAAAACCATGTTCCCTGCATGTAGAAAATGTGCACATCAGGGAGACTTCCAGTCTTGCTTTCTTCTTGACGTGCTAATTTCCTACATGCAGGGAAAATTCATGTCTCTTTCCCCGTGGGTACGTAATTTCTCATCCTGTCACTACTTGCACTCTGAATTGGTACAGTCCGGGACCTCTTTTTCTCCTGTTTCCTGCAAAGGAGATCAGAGTGGCATAGAGGATCTCTTGCTCATTCCTACTGTATCCTCACAACAGCTCTGCGAGGAACAAGGCAGTGTTTCCCAAATTTTTTCGACCTGCGGCTCCCTTGTCCATTAGCGACCATTGACCGTAGCTCCCCATTATGTTAAGAACATAAGAAGAGCCCTGCTGGATCAGGCCAAAGGCCCATCTAGTCTAGTTTCCTGTATCTCACAGTGGCCCCACCAGATGCCTCAGGGACCACACAAGACAACCAGAGACCTGTATCCTGTCACCACTCCCTTGCATCTGGCATTGAGATATGTTATGAATGTTATGTTAATGCCTGCGAATACGCATTGCACTGTTTTCCGAGAGGATTCCGTGGCACTCTGTGGCTCCCCTGGCTGGTTTCCGTGGCTCCCCAGGGAGCCACACCTCCCAGTTTGGGAACCTCTGGACTTTTGTATTGCATTTGTACTGAGTACATAGGAAGGAAGGTCAAAGGCAGACATGTGTCTAGATGGCTGTGGTGGACCGGTTTTGGAGGAGGGAGTTGATTTCTTGATAAATAGCACGTTTTTCTAGTAAAAATCTCTAAGCAGGGCCCATATACAGGGATTTTTTCCTACATAGGTTTTCTATGGCAATATAGATTTGCTGCCCTCCTGTGGACAAAATATGTAACTGCAGGTCAGGCTGCCAAAAGGGGCTTTTGCATTGTATTTGTGCTGAATAAGGAAGGGCGAGAGTTGGACCATAAGGAAGGCTGAGCGCCGAAGAATAGATGCTTTCGAACTGTGGTGCTAGAGAAGACTCCTGAGAGTCCCTTGGACTGCTAGGAGATCAAATCAGTCAATCCTAAATGAAATCAACCCTGACTGTTCCCTGGAAGGACAGGTACTGAGGCTGAAGCTCAAATATTTTGGCCACCTAATGCGAAGAGAGGACTCTCTGGAGAAGACTCTGATGCTGGGAAAGATTGAAAGCAAAAGGAGAAGGGGAAGGCAGAGGATGAGATGGTTAGACAGCATCACCGATGCAACGAACATGAAAATGAGCAAACTCGGGAAGATAGTGGAGGACAGGAAGGCCTGGTGGGATATGGTCCATGGGATCACGAAGGGTCGGACATGACTTAACGACTGAACAACAACAAGGAAGGTCAAGGGGCAGATGTATCTAGACGGCTGTAGTGGATGGATTGTGGCAGAGGGAGTTGGCTTCTTGATAAACAGCATGTTTTCCTATTAAAACTCTCTGAGCAGGGCCCATATACAAGGATTTTTTCGCTAGGTACGTTTTCTATGGCAATATCGATTTGCTGCCCTCCTGTGGACAAAAAATGTAACTGCAGGCCAGGCTGCCAAAGGACTAATGTCATGTCCCCGGGGAGCTTCATGGCTGAGAAGGGAGACTGGGGACCTGGCTCCCAGCTGCACTGCACGTTCCCCCCGTTCATGGCAGGTCCTCTTCTACCCTCTCACTGCAGCTTTTGGCCCAGCTGAAGGGGAACCAGGAGGAGGAGAACCGACACCTGCTGGGGGAAATCCAGGCACTAAGCAGGGAGAACAGACGCCTGCTGGAGCGCAGCATGGAGAGCCGGGAGCACTACCAGGAGGAGCAGCGCCAGTACCTGTGAGTGACGGAGCCTCCTGGCGGCCGCCGTCCCCTCTCTGTTTTGCTAAATCGACTTGTGTTTCAAAACGGTCTTCCTGCCCGAAAACCCAAACTGAGTTCTCAAAACAACCGAGAGTAAAACATCACAACACTGCAAGCAATGTAGATACGCCTGTAAAATAAAGACAGATACCCACAGAACTACTGCTGACGCCTTTAAAGGAATCTTAGTTGATTTAGTTGTATCCCTTTTAGTTAACACAGCATATGAATAAAAACAATAGATCTGGGGAGAGTACACATGTTCATTCATTCTTATGTGATGCAGACAGCAGTCACTCTCTTAGAAGTGGCATTCCCTCGTGTGTGTGTGTGTGTGAGAGAGAGAGAGAGGACAAGGAATGTCTCTTTCTTCCTTTTAATTAAACCTCTTTGAAAAGTAAACGCCAAACAAACATTTTCAAAATGCATTCATATTTTGAAATATGTATAATCCACATCTTGTGCAGCTGTGTGCCTCTTCAAAGAAGGTACCAGCCACTAACTTGTGCTGCACAATGATGTGTGTGTACATGTCATAACATTGTCCCTCTTAGAAGATGCATTCCCTCCTTCTCTCTGTGTGTGTGTGTGTGTGTGTGTGTGTGTGTGTGTGTGTGTGTGTGTGTGTGTGTGTGTGTGTGTTTGTGTGTCAGAGAGAGGAAAGGAATGCCTTTTCTAACCCATGATTTTTGCAAGCATTTACATTAAACATTTCATTTTTTAATAGCTTAAACTGTTTCTTTGTTTCTTTTAAATCAAGTAATGTTGCTGATTAGTTGATGGCAAGGGGTCTTGCTTCTGAGTCACCATACATAGGATTGCACTGTAAATGTTGCACCCCGTGTGCAAAAACTACAAAAATGAACCAGGCCAAAAAAAAAAAAAGCCTGCTTGACTTCCCCGGGGAGCCAATTCTACAATGTGGGTCCGTGACTGAGAAGTCCGTCTTTAGTTGCCACTCCTCTTAATTCAGAAGGCAGAGCCCATCCCTAAGTAGGGCCTTCCTCTGTTGATCACAGCCCATGGGAGGGTTTTGAAGTCTTTCAACTGCAGCGCCCCCGCAGGCTGGAGGACTTCGGCTCTAATTTCCCTTTCCCATTTCCTCTGCAGTGACAAATTGGGCGAGCTGCGTCGAGAAAAGCAGAAGCTGGTGGAGAAGATAATGGACCAGTACCGAGTGCTGGATCCTGCCCTTCCTCGTGGCAAGTAAGTAAACTGCCCCCCAATAATCTTGAGGGGGGGAAACCATAAATATTGTATATTTTTTCCTTGGGGGGGAAGCGTTTTTGGGGAGCGGATGACAATTTTGATCAGGAAGTGGCACAAGGGGGGGGGAGATAGGTTTAGGACCCCTTCCCCAGTGCCATGGCCCCAATCCAGCCCCCCCATGTGTGAGGCTGCAGCATTTCTCTGTGCTATAGAGGGGGGGTCCCCTTTCCCAACCCTAACTTCCTATCTTATTCTTCTTCACCTTTCAGAAAGAGTAACTGGATCACAGAAAAAATAAGGAAGCTGATGAAACCCCGGCGGGAGGGCACCCGTGAGCAGCTGCGCCCCCTGGCCGAGGGAGCCGGCAGCAGCGAGAGCCTGGCAGGGCCAGAGGGGCACATGGCTGACGGAGCAGGTGAGCCCTGGGAGCCCTCCATGAAACGGAAGCTGGTGCTAAAATGGGCAACGTACGAATGATTTCTCGTTTCCGATGTCCCCTCTGCCCTTTCTTTGGCCCAAGTATAGTATTTCAAGGTCTGGAGCAGGCCTGTCAATGCATTTGGGGATCATACCCTGAAAGCATGGGATTTTGTGCTGGATATATACTTTCGCCTCCCAAGAATGTCCGCTTTTTAAAAAAAAAAGCCAGGTTTCTATTCCTGGTAATTTCAGAGAGGTTGGAGAGCCTCCAGCAATGCCTGCTCAGATCTCAGAAGCCACGTTGGTGGCCGACCACGGTTTGCAGGGGCTTCAGTGGAGGGGGTTGCTGAGTCAAGCCAACGAGTTCAAGATTCTCAGTGCCTGGTTTTTGGCAAGGCAGTACATTCATCTCGTCTGGTTCATGGCAGAAGCAGATTAAATTGGGCAACTTGGCATCACGCACACCAATTTCTTCTTCTTTGCATTTCTGTCCATGCTTTGCTTCAAGGAGTTCAGGGAAGCAAACCCCATTTTATTCTCGCGACACCCCTGTAGGGTGAAACACAGTGACTGACTTTCGGACTCGCAGCTTCCAGTCAGAATAGCAGAATAGAATTCCCTCTTTGGGCAGAATTTTATCTATGTGTTGCGTCAACTTCCCACCAATCCGTGCATCAGGGGCGGACTTCCCTTGCAAAAACACCCACCGTTTCCTCTCTGGAGGAGCGGCACAAAACACTCGGTGAGGCCGACTGAGGCAGTTGCCTCAGGCGGAACATTGGCGGCGGGGTGCCCACCTTGGTCCCTCCTGCCTGCCTTCATTCCTTGAAAAGGATGATGGGAAGGGAGCAGAACAGGAAGTGTGGAGGAGCGGGAAGTGATCTGCTCCTCCACCCTTCCTCTGCTCTCTGTTTCTCCCTTGCTTTTGAAATCCATCGTGGAGGGAGCAGCTGGCGTGCTTCTCTTGGGTAAGAGGCACTGGCCCTGGTTCCAGACCTTTTCCACGCTCAGTTCTGCCACTCATTTGCCACTTGTCTTTTCCCAGCCTCCAGCTCGCCAGCCGCCCTCCGCAAAGCCAGCAGCGTCTTCAGCATCCCCGAAGCCCAGCAGGTCCACTTCCGCCGGCACCGGCTGAGCTCTCGCATGCCGGCCCTGGATGGGGACAGTGAGGGGCAGGCCACGCCCCGCCAGCGCTTCCGCCAGCGCCGGCTCGGGATGCTGGGGGGCTCCCTCGAAGAAGCCATCGTCGCCTCAGCAGAGTGGGAATCCCCGAGCGAAGGGTCCACAAGCAGCCAGGAAAAACGAGGTGAGGAGGGTCTCGGGTGGCCACTCTGGAGCCCTCATTTCACCGCCGTTCAGGAGTACGCATGACAAAACGCTGCTATGCCCCAAAGCGAAATCTCTGCATGTGGAAGGCGAGGCCACCGTTGGTATTCAGAGGCACACGGCCATTGTGGTTACAGCAAGCTTACACTGTGAGCTTCTGGGTTGCCTCTCAACCCAAGCTAGATATTGGGCTGCAGCCCTAACCGGTCCAACGGCTTTGGGCTAAATGGCCCCTCGTGCAGTCAGCGTTCTTTCTTCCCCACCTATCAAAGGCTCGCACCATTTCAGACCCACCAAACCGAACACAGCCATGTACGTGACATGCATGAAGCAGCCTTCCGTTGAGTCAGCCCTTTGGTACATCTAGCTCTGGCAGCAGATCTCCAGGGTTTCTGAGCATGCACAGAGTGTCATGTGTCTGATCTCGATGTTGTCCTTACAACTCTGCAAGGCAAGTGAGTGGTGTTATGCCCATACTGCAGATGAGGAAGACTGAGGCCAAGAACGGATGACTTGCTTTTAAGGCTACCTAGTGAGAACTCATGGCAGAGGAGAGAGTCAAACCAGGGAAGTCCTGATCTGCAGCTCAGCCACTGTGCTGCACCAGTTCTTACTATTAAGTAAACTCTTTGTGGGAGTTGACAAACAAAAACCTCAAGATCCAGCTTTACAGAGAGACTAGTTATTGTATGGACTACGTTTCCTATGCCCTTCCAATATTTTTACGCAAGAGGAGATGTCACATCTCTAAACGGGGCCTTTCCCATCTCGCCAGAAGATGCTGCCAGAGATTGAATCTGGGACCATCTGTAAGCAAAGCCATTGATTTTCCACTGGAGGATCCTATTTCCTCAAGAGGTGTTTAAACCGGTTTCAAACCGGTTTAGTTCCCATGGCTCCCAGCCTTCATCTAGAAACTGTAGTTCTCTCCATGAGTTGGGAATCTGTCTGAACAAAACAGCGAGACCCAGGGGATTCTCCAAAAGAACCACGAGGTTTCAAACTGCTTTCAAACAAGCCGTGTAGACGCACCCTAGAAAGCGGAAAGTACAATACGAATCTTATCCTGGTTACCACTTCTTTCTGTTGGTTTTCTCTAGGACCACCGCTGGGTGAGGAGGAGCAGACCCCAGAATGCCAGCTGTGAAGTTTTGGAGGGGGGGATCACCCCTCCCCGATCCTCTCAGCCTGGACCCTTTCTGGACATTGAGTTGCGAGGATAGAGAGCTGCCCTTTTCCCCACTCCGACAAAGACCTCAAAGCACGAGGCTTCATTTGCAAAGACTCGTAGGTGCTTCACAATGTAAGAGATGCCTGATGGAAGTCCAGAAACGGGACACGAAGGCAACAGCCCCACCTCTTGTTTGTCTCCCACTGAACCATGAGCTGTCGATCGAAAAGTCGGCAAAAAGAAATCCGTGCAACGGCTCCTGCCAACCTAGCAGTTCGAAAGCAAGAAATTGCAAGTAGATTAATAGGTACCGCGTCAGCGGGACGGTAACAGCGTTCCATGCGCCTCGGTGTTGAGTCATGCCGGCCACATGACCATGGAAATGTCTTTGGACAGCGCTGGCTCTTCGGCTTTGAAACGGAGATGAGCACCGCTCCCTAGAGTCAGACACGACTGGACTTAATTGTCAAGGGATACCTTTACCTTTTTTACCTGGTAGTCGGCGGTAGACTACCCCTGAACATGGAGGTTCCATCATGCCCAACATCCACCGGTAGACTTCTCCTTTCCCACCGGTAGACCTCTCCTCTCATAAATTTGTTAAACTTGGCTAGGCTAGACTGGGCTCCTGCCCGCTATCACTTTTGAGCGCTCTCCTTACACTGGCGTCGTGCAAAAGGGGATATTAAAAGGGGAGATTTTTATCTTTACTTGTTTTATTGACACAGTATTTTAACCAGCATGACTGGAATTGTTTTATGTTATGGACTGTGAAACACTTAACCAATGGCAATGGACTAATGTATTCTCGTAATGCAACGCCTTCTGCTAGTGATGATTAGGGTGAAATATCTTTGGAGGCGTTCTGCTACTAAATAGCAATTGTGCCACAGCAGCTAAGCTTCTGGGCAGAGGCACCTTTTAAAGTAGTGTCCTCTTATATTTAGTAGGTGGGAGCAGCGATCCCTCTTCACCCCAGCGTGTTCCTTGTGTCTATTGATTTATTTATTTCTATAAACCACTCTGTTTTGGTGCAACCGGGCAGAGGCAGCCTGTTAACAGTTGGTGTCCCTGCAGTGGGTTAGACTTCTGGTGAGAAATGATAATAGAGTGGCTTAGGCATTTAATCGTGCAAGAGCTTGTAGGCCTTCTTCCAAATAGTGACCTCTGAATGCAATCTCTTGTAGGCATGCTGTTCTATGCATGTGACATGGGACTGGGTGCCGAGTAGATGTGCATGGGCTTGCACGGTTAGTCATGCTACTTATTTTTAATCGCTGTGGTTTTCCTCCCATTTATCTCTTTTATTATGGGCATTCTGTTGTCACCATCCTCACAGAAGAGAATGCTTTGGTGGTCTTGTCACCATCCTCACAGAAGAGAATGCTTTGGTGGTCTTCTAACCCTAGGGGTGTCCTACTCCAAAGGAAGCCCCATGACTGACCTATTCCCAGTTAAGTGTGCCTAGACTTGCAGCCTTGATGTCTCTTTTAGAGGGGAGACATCAAGTGATTGTGTTAGAGTGTACAGCAAGTCCTCACTTAAAGTTGTGCTGCATGGGTTTTTCTCTGGCCCAGAAAGGTCAGCTTCCAAGAACCTACCAACAACTACAGTTGACGAACGTTTTGTGGTGAGAGAATTTGGATTATCCTAGTTTGGACGGAGGTGCTGCTTCCAGACATTAGCGTCTGTCCGCACAGCACGATGCAGGGTGCCTGGGCCCCCATCTGCTGCCAGTCCTGCTTCTCTTTCCCTCCCTACTCCAGATATTTGTCTTGAAAGCTCTTATGCAATTTCTCGCCCATCGCCACAGAGGTTGGAGAGTTGCATCCTTGGGGTCGGTCGAGGTTGCCGAACAGAGGTGAGATGGAATCAGTCCCGGTTTTTGAGGGGAAATGCTTGTTCTTCTCTTCCCTGCCTTGTCCCACCAGCCGGCCAAAAGAGAGACCCGAAGGTTTTGCCTTCATTGCCTGACTGTTCACTTCAAAATTATTTCCCCCCAGCATAGTCTGTCAGGGAAAGTGTGAATTTGTTTGGTTTCCGCAGGTGGGGGAATATAGACATACCATCATAAGAAAATAGGGTTGTTTTTTTAAAGATGTAAGTCCCAAGTCTCCACGGAACAGAAACAGTTGTCTCCAAACTAACGTCACATTGGGCACATTTTCTTTTCCACTTTTTTAACCCAATAAAGCTATTTTTCTAGAATGGAAAGGAACCACGTAAAACTGTTTGGAACTTGGGGAGAGAGAGAGCCGCAGGTTACTGAAGGCACCTTGGGGAGCAGGGCTTTTTTCTCTCTCTCTCTCTCTCTCTCTCTCTCTCTCTCTCTCTGTGGCATCTGATTTGGGGTCATTACCATATGCCAGGGCTATGTTAAAGACTAGGTTGTGGGACATTGAATACCAGGAACTAATTGTAGCAGCAGAGAAAACATGTTCCTCTCTCTGTTTTCAACTCTCCTAGGCTCACAAGACCAAATTTCTCCAATTTTTGTTCAACCCACAAGAAGGAAGGGCATTTTTGTTGGCTAGTTTCAATTCTAACCCGTTAAACCTCCTTTGGGGTAGGTTTGCGGGCATGGTAGAAGGAGATAGGATTTGTCCATGTGATGGCCGCTTGGTGGAAACTCTAGCACACATGGTTCTTAAATGCAAACTGTACAATGGTCTCCGCCAACAATATCTAGATCAATTCTGCATTCCTACTTGGAAACCAGAGATGGAGGTCATACGTTTTTTATTACATGGGAAAGACCAGGAGCTCACCAAGATAGTGGCTAAATACCTTATTTGCTATTTATTTTTACCTCTGTGCCAGGTGCAAGGGAGTGACAACAGGAAACAGGTTATCTTGTTGACTGTGTGCTCTCGAAGGCATCTGGTGGGGCCACTGTGAGATACAGGAAGCTGGACTAGATGGGCCTTTGGCCTGATCCAGCAGGGCTCTTCTTATGTTCTTCATTTGGTTTTTTGTCGTCGAAGTGCATTATAGACTTCTATTCTCACTAACGACCCAGAGATGTAAAAAAAGACTGCTTTTTCCTCAATTTTCTTTTAACTTGTGCCACTGGAGTGTTAATGGCTGTATATTGGTATATTTAACTTGGATGTTTGTGATGCCAATAAAGGTTTTGATTGATTGATTGATTGATTGATTGATTGATTGATTGATTGATTGATTGGCCTCCAGTTGGGCTCTCTGCTTGCATGCTTTTCAAGCAAACCAAATGTCACACAGCCCCTGTCAGTCCCCTGTGGTCTTGCATCAGAAGAAATCCCCCCCCTTAGTGTTGACCCTGGGATTTCTCACCATTGGGGGAAGAGGGGAGGTGGCAGCTGTCATGCTTTGTGCTTTCCCCTTCCCCGATCAAAGACGACCTTTTACAGTGTCTGTGACGAAAGAGACCTGGAGGCTGGTGGAAAACAGAGTCTGTAACAACAAGTGGGTAGAGAGCTGCAGGGCCACTTGCAAAACCCAGCACTGCTGCCTTTGTTTTCCTTTATGTGCCTACTACACATCTGTGTAATTCATCTGCGGAACTCCTTGCCACAGGATGTGGTGATGGCACCTGGCCTAGATGCCTTTAAAAGGACAGATTCATGGAGGAAAAGACCATCACAGGTTACAAGCCATAAGCAACCTCCTGGTTTTAGAAGTGGGTTTTCTCTGTGCCAGGTGCAAGGGAGTGTCAACGGGAAACAGGTTATCTTGTCGGCTGTGTGCTCCCTGAGGCATCTGGTGGGGCCACTGTGTGATACAGGAAGCTGGACTAGATGGGCTTTTGGCCTGATCCAAACCCACCATAAGTCACTACTCCACCCCCTGGCAAAAGCTACCCATGGAATCTCAAAACCACCCACCACCCAGATGCCAAGATTTTTTGTTTCAAGAACTGGCTAGAGTTCTAGTTAATTCTAGATCAGTCAATTGACTTAGCTTCATAGGAGCTTATCTAGAGTTCCTACAAAGCTATTCCTAACCCCAGAGAGAGGGGAAGTCCTCGTCTCTCCTCTTGACCCAAAGAGCAGCAACATAACATTAGATTTCCATAACAGTGGAAAACATTTACCGGACTTCTGTTTTTTTGTTTGTTTGTTTATTTGTTTGTTTAAATAATTTATACCCAGCCTTTCTCCCAACAAGGGCACTCAAGGCGGCTTACAACACAGACATTAAAATACATATATACACATTAAAATAATTAAAAACAATAAAAACAATTTAAAATAAGCAACCCCAGTGGGTCACCTGAATTTACATTTGTTAAAAGTCTACTTTAACCCTCATCAAGCGACAGAAATGCATGCGATTCTTGCAAGTAGCTTAATAATATGGGGAAATGAGCAGAGCTTTCCGCAGTGTGGAGAGAAAAATGATCATTTCCTAACATCTGCACAAGCAAGTGAATATTAAAGGCATGGCTACAGGGACCAGTTGAAAAGTTGTTGTGGATGTCCTGTTTGATTATTGCAAGCAGCTCTCTCACTACAGTGTTGCCTTTTTCAGTGGTGCCTGATCAGTATGCCTGATCTATGACAACAGTCATAGAGGCCCAGCGGGAGTGTATCCCACAAAGGAGGAAGGGCTCGACCAAGTCCAGGAGGATGCCGGCATGGCTAACAAGCACAGTTAAGGAGGCTATAAAAGGCAAGGAAGCTTCCTTCCATAAATGGAAGTCTTGCCCTAATGAGGAAAATAAACAGGAGCACAAACTGTGGCAAAAGAAATGTAAAAAGATGATACGGGAGGCCAAGAAAGACTTTGAGGAACGTATGGCAGGAAACATAAAAGGGAATAATAAAAGCTTCTTCAAATATGTTAGAAGCAGGAAACCTGCCAGGGAAACGGTTGGTCCGCTGGATGGTGAGGGAGAGAAAGGGGTGATAAAAGGGGACTTGGAGACTGCAGAGAAATTAAATGAGTTCTTTGCATCTGTCTTCACGGCAGAAGACCTCGGGCAAATACCGCTGCCGGAACGGTCTCCCCTGACTAAAGAATTAAGTCAAACAGAGGTTAAAAGAGAAGACGTCTCAGACTTAATTGACAAAATAAAGATCAATAAATCACCAGGCCCGGATGGCATCCACCCAAGAGTTCTGAAGGAACTGAAGAAAGAAGTTGCTGACCTCTTGACCAAAATATGCAACTTGTCCCTTAAAACAGCCACTGTGCCAGAGGATTGGAGGATAGCTAATGTCACGCCAATCTTTAAAAAAGGAAGGAGGGGGGACCCGGGAAACTACAGGCCGGTCAGCCTAACATCTGTTCCAGGGAAGATGGTGGAAAGTCTCATTAAGGATAAAATCTTAAAATACATAGAAGAACAAGCTCTGCTGAGGGAGAGTCAGCACGGCTTCTGCAAGGGGAAGTCTTGCCTCACAAACCTGTTAGAATTTTTTGAAAAGGTCAACAGGCATGTGGATGCGAGCGAACCCGTGGATATTATATATCTGGATTTTCAGAAGGCGTTTGATACGGTCCCTCATGAAAGGCTCCTGCGAAAACTCCACAGTCAGGGAATAAGAGGGCAGGTCCTCTTGTGGATTAGGAACTGGTTGAAGACCAGGAAACAGCGAGTGGGAGTCAATGGGCAATTTTCACAATGGCGAGAGGTGAAAAGCGGTGTGCCCCAAGGATCGGTCTTGGGACCGGTGCTTTTCAACTTATTCATAAATGACCTGGAGTTGGGGATAGGCAGTGAGGTGGCCAAGTTTGCAGATGACACTAAACTTTTCCGGGTGGTGAAGACCAGCAGGGATTGTGAAGAGCTCCAGAAGGATCTCTCCAAACTGGGAGAATGGGCAGCAAAATGGCAGATGCGCTTCAATGTAAGTAAGTGCAAAGTGATGCACATTGGGGCAAGAAACCAAAATTTCACATATACGCTAATGGGTTCTGAGTTGTCTGTGACGGATGAAGAGAGAGATCTTGGGGTGCTGGTGGACAGGTCGATGAAAGTGTCGACCCAGTGTGCGGCGGCTGTGAAGAAGGCCAATTCCATGCTCGGGATCATTAAAAAGGGGATTGAGAATAAAACGGCCAATATCATTATGCCTTTGTACAAATCGATGGTAAGGCCACATCTGGAGTATTGTGTCCAGTTCTGGTCACCATACCTCAAAAAGGATATAGTTGAATTGGAAAAGGTGCAGAAAAGAGCGACCAGAATGATTCGTGGGCTGGAGCACCTCCCTTACGAGGAAAGGCTACAGCGTCTGGGGCTTTTCAGCCTAGAAAAAAGGCGCCTGAGGGGGGACATGATTGAGACTTATAAAATTATGCATGGGATGGAGAGAGTGGATAGAGGGAAATTCTTCTCCCTCTCGCACAACACCAGAACCAGGGGACACGCACTAAAATTGAGTGGAGGGAGAGTTAGAACAGACAAAAGAAAACATTTCTTTACCCAGCGTGTGATTCATCTGTGGAACTCCTTGCCACAGGATGTGGTGATGGCACCTGGCCTAGATGCCTTTAAAAGGGGTTTGGACAAATTCATGGAGGAAAAGACCATCACAAGTTACAAGCCATAAGCAACCTCCTGGTTTTTTTTTTTTTTTTAAGAAGTGGGTTTTCTCTGTGCCAGGTGCAAGGGAGTGGCGACTGGACACAGGTATCTTGTTGTCTCGTGTGCTCCCTGAGGCATCTGGTGGGGCCACTGTGTGACACAGGAAGCTGGACTAGATGGGCTTTTGGCCTGATCCAGCAGGGCTCTTCTTATGTTCTTATGTTCTTAGTATCTGGGATGTGACTGAAGCAGGTAATGTTCCTTAGTGGTCAGTGGACGGTTCTGGATCATTTGTAGGAGATGATGTCTGAATAAAGAGATTTTCTGAGATAGCTGCCAGTGGGAAAGTCATTGGGGAAAGGGGACACCTCTCCTCCCACTTCCAGATAAAGTGGGCATGTGAAGAAAAAACATTTGGGCAATCTGGGTGAGAGTGATGCGGAGAGGTGAAGACACCTTAGGGTGCTGGGAGGGGGGGTTGTCTCTGGCAATCTCATCTGGGACAGCAGATTTAGCTGCCTGGCTGGCGGACACGTGCATATATATTTGTAAATAAAGCAATATTACTGAAGTGCCAGGTGCTGTCAGTGCTTTTTTTTTTTTCCTACACAGGAAATCAAACGTGGGTTGTCATGCCACCCTGGGAATTTCCCACCATGTGGGGAAACTGGGGGATCACGCGACAGGCAGTTTCTGTTTTATTTCTGAACTTTTAAGAATTTGCTGATGGTGCAATTTTATATTTAAAAAATATTATATAATTTTATATAGTATTATATATGGTGTGAATATGAAACCCTGACTTAGCTTCTTTTGAGTGCTGAAGACTGCTTGGAGTAAGAGGCTCTGGAAGGAAACTTCAGGGAGGGGAGTTTTGCAAGGGCTGGTGTAGCTGCTGGAGGAAAGTCACTGGCTAAGTGGTCCCCCCTGCTTGTGTTTTGCCTGTGACTGACAACTGCAATCAGTGCCTTCGCCACGATGTCCAAGAAGTGTGGTGTAATTCTGCACTTGGCTGCTGCCCTCATTCATCATGGCAGCAGTGCTGAGCCCCTAAGTGGGGGCAAAAGGTGGGCAGTAGAGCTCCCCAGAAAGCCCAAGGGAGGCCATTTCCGGGCCTTGTAGCAGGGCAGGCCAGTTGGAAAGGAAGCCTGAACACCCCAGCAAGCGCCCCTCCTGTAGGTCTCCAGTGTAGCTTGGGAGCCCTGCCTTGGCTAATAACCCAAACAGGGAGGGTAGGTGTTGAGCTCCGTCTCCTCCTGGCCCCTTGCCGCGTGTCTCCTCCTAATTCCTGCTGGCTTGCCATGAAAGCCTCTAGAGGCCCCTTCCGGAAGGAGCGTCTACTAAGAGCTGGTGGAGAAAGCACCTGACTGCAGCGTCAGAGGTCATGTGTTTGAGTCCCACCCCCCTCCGTTTTTCTATTGGCCAAGGGTTAAGGTCCTGCCCAGTTCTGCTGACGAAACCCATTAGGAGCCTCAACATTAAGTTGCGAGCACAATTTCCTCAAGAGCCAAAATGGCCCAGTGGTTAAAGAGGCTGGCTGCGGAGCCGGAGGTTGTTGTCAGTTCAAATTCCCACTGAGGTGAAGTTTTAAAATATTTAAGTTGGTTTAAAAAAATCAGCAAATATAAAAGTTGTGTGTTTCCGGAGTTATGGGCCCTGTCCCTGTTCTCTTGGTTGACAAGCTGAGCAGCCCCAATTGGGGTCCTGCCAAGTGGGCTAATTGTGACTGTACAACTTGGCCAAGGCTGTACAGGTGGCAGGACCCATAATCCAGTAACAAACAACTGTTTCGCGCTGTTAGCACACCCATGGGGATTCGAACCAGCGACCTGTTGCCTTGAAAAGACTACAGACCGAGGCCGTCCTCCCCACTGCGCCACAGCGAAACCCCCATGCTATTCGGAGTCTTGAAACGCCGACTGCTGCCGCGTCACAGCTAACCTTGTCAATCATGCATTGAACTCTCCAATCAGCTGCTTTCCCCCTCTGCGCCACAGCACATGATGCCAGCGCCTTCCTGATTCACACTACAGGAATCCAGCTACGTTACGGATCTCCGGAGCGTAGCACGGAGCTCTTTGACAGCATTTTGGATGCTTGCGGAGCAGCTGAGAGCTCGGCAAGGCAGAGGCTGGAAAAATGGCTTCCCCTCATCTTTTGAGAGGGTTGAGGAGCTGGGAGGGTTCATGGAGCTACTGCAGCCTACCAATCGGGGAGAGTGACTGCATGCCAATCAGAACTACCTCCAATCACCTTCACAAGAAGGCGGGACAGCAGGAGGACTTCCGGCCAGCTCTGCGTGCTGGGGCAGGGGCATCCACGCCTGGAAAAGTGTAGTGATTCACACTACAGTTTTCCAGGCACGGATGCCCCTGCCCCAGCGCGCAGAGCTGGCCGGAAGTACTCCTTCTTGTGAAGGTGATTGGAGGTAGTTCTGATTGGCATGCAGCCACTCTCCCCGATTGGTAGGCTGCAGTAGTTCCGCGAACCCTCACAGCTCCGCGAAGGCAACCTCCCTAAAGATGAGGGGAAGCCATCTTTCCAGCCTCTGTATTGCGGAGCTCGCAGCTGCTTGTGTTCTGCTCGCAGCTCACAAACTCATGCGCCAGATCTGATGCTCCCCAGCCCCCCTGGACAGTCATTCATTCTTCAGGCTTCCGTTCCAAGTGGTCTCTCAGGGCAAAACCCAACATTTGCACTCCCAGCCCCTGGATCTCCCACCGCCAGCCTCCCCCCCCCCTTCCCTTGGAGCCATCACAGTTGTGCTGGGAATTGGAGGCTCAGTCCAGAAGCGCCCTGATCCAAGCAGCCCTTGTCCCTTCTTGACTCTGGGCACCCTGCCTACTCTTTGTAGTTTAAGCTCTTTTCCCCATGATGTGCCCCATGATGACTTATTCCCTGGGAACCGCTGGTGCACAAAGAGGTTTGTGCTGCCGGCAGGGGTCCTTCCCTCGGCAGCAGGGCTTGTACTGCCGCAGGCCCCCGCCTGGGCAAAAGTGCTTCACGGCACGCTGCAGAGAGAGGGGGCTAGCAAGACAAAATGCTTCTCTGCACACACGCGCACAATTTCCTTCCTATAGAAAGCTAGGGAGTAGTTACGGGAAGACCAGGCTAATTTTCCAAGTGGTTTTTTTTGGGGGGGGGGGGGTGCGTAGAGAGAGGAGGGCTGGCTGTCGTCGTGCACTTTGATGGGGCAAAAAAATAAAATTATCCTCATCAGTCAAGGCGCATCTTCCGACAGTTTTGCTTTTTAGTCCTGAGAAGCCGCTGTTGGAATATCCAGCCTGGCCAACGATGCAACGTTTGCCTCTCTCGCTCTCTTCTTTGGCTCCAAAGTCTGAAAAAACCGGTCCCCAAAAACTCGCTTCCGGCCCCAAAAAATTCGGATCATGTGGGGGTTTCGCTATTTGACGGGTTAACATGACCGAGCTCCCGCTAGACGCGATTCCTAGAGCGGCCCAGAACCTTCCGAGGCGGATTGTTGCAGGGGGGAGGAGCCTGAGTCCCTTCCGGTTGAGAGTCTCTGCAGCTGCTGCACCGCGGCAGGCGAATGGCGGCCGCGTGGTAAGTCCGGGACTCCGGAGGCGTCCAGCCCAGATGCGCCGCGCAGCTGCGGGGAGGCAGGTAGGGGCGCCTGGCTTGCAGGAGCTGCGGGGAGGCGAGTTGCTGGGAGGGGGCGGACCTGTGTGCGCCCCCGCCGCCCGCCCGCCCTCGGTGGCCCGTTTCTCAGCCTCCCCACCCACCTGCAAGCTGTTGGTTGGGACCCAGGCAAAAAGCACGTCGGGAAGGGAATGACAGGGCGGGTGGAGAAACTCGGACAGACGCGAGATAGAGCGAGGTGGTCAGCGCACGTCTCAAGCCCGTTTTTTGTTTTGTTCAGCAGAACCCAGGACCCTCCAGTCCCCATGAAGTTAGCAAAAGCATTTTTGGAAGTTGGATCCTATCCCGGGGACACACACACACACACATTAAAAATGGGGGGAAATGGAATAAAAACACATAACACCACTTTCCACTATTTCATTTTGGTTAAATACGAAATCTGCAAAAAAATAAGAACATAAGAAGAGCCGTGCTGGATCAGGCCAAAGGCCCATCTAGTCCAGCTTCCTGTATCACACAGTGGCCCCACCAGATGCCTCAGGGAGCACAAGACAAGATAACCTGTTTCCTGTTGACACTCCCTTGCACCTGGCACAGAGAAAACCCACTTCTAAAACCAGGAGGTTGCTTATGGCTTGTAACCTGTGATGGTCTTTTCCTCCATGAATCTGTCCAAACCCCTTTTAAAGGCATCTAGGCCAGATGCCATCACCACATCCTGTGGCAAGGAGTTCCACAGATGAATTACACGCTGGGTAAAGAAATATTTTCTTTTGTCTGTTCTAACTCTCCCTCCACTCAATTTTAGTACATGTTCCCTGGTTCTGGTGTTGTGCGAGAGGGAGAAGAATTTCCCTCTATCCACTCTCTCCATCCCATGCATAATTTTATAAGTCTCAATCATGTCCCCCCTCAGGCGCCTTTTTTCTAGGCTGAAAAGCCCCAGACGCTGTAGCCTTTCCTCATAAGGGAGGTGCTCCAGCCTACGAATCATTCTGGTCGCTCTTTTCTGCACCTTTTCCAATTCAACTATATCCTTTTTGAGGTGTGGTGACCAGAACTGGACACAATACTCCAGATGTGGCCTTACCATCGATTTGTACAAAGGCAGAATGATATTGGCCGTTTTATTCTCAATCCCTTTTTTAATGATCCCGAGCATGGAATTGGCCTTCTTCACAGCCGCCGCACACTGGGTCGACACTTTCATCGACCTGTCCACCAGCACCCCAAGATCTCTCTCTTGATCCGTCACAGACAACTCAGAACCCATTAGCTTATATGTGAAATTTTGGTTTCTTGCCCCAATGTGCATCACTTCTCCCAGTTTGGAGAGATCCTTCTGGAGCTCTTCACAATCCCTGCTGGTCTTCACCACCCGGAAAAGTTTAGTGTCATCTGCAAACTTGGCCACCTCACTGCCTATCCCCGACTCCAGGTCATTTATGAATAAGTTGAAAAGCACCGGTCCCAAGACCGATCCTTGGGGCACACCGCTTTTCACCTCTCGCCATTGTGAAAATTTCCCATTGACTCCCACTCGCTGTTTCCTGGTCTTCAACCAGTTCCTAATCCACAAGAGGACCTGCCCTCTTATTCCCTGACTGTGGAGTTTTCTCAGGAGCCTTTCATGAGGGACCGTGTCAAACGCCTTCTGAAAATCCAGATATATAATATCCACGGGTTCACTCCCATCCACAGACCATGCCTGTTGACCTTTTCAAAAAATTCTAACAGGTTTGTGAGGCAAGACTTCCCCTTGCAGAAGCCATGCCGACTCTCCCTCAGCAGAGCTTGTTCTTCTATGTATTTAAAGATTTTATCCTTAATGAGACTTTCCACTATCTTCCCTGGAACAGATGTTAGGCTGACCAGCCTGTAGTTTCCCGGGTCCCCCCTCCTTCCTTTTTTAAAGATTGGCGTGACATTAGCTATCCTCCAATCCTCTGGCACAGTGGCCGTTTTAAGGGACAAGTTGCATATTTTGGTCAAGAGGTCAGCAACTTCATTCTTGAGTTCCTTCAGAACTCTTGGGTAGATGCCATCCGGGCCTGGTGATTTATTGATCTTTATTGATCTTTATTTTGTCAATTAAGTCTGAGACGTCTTCTCTTTTAACCTCTATTTGACTTAATTCTTTAGTCAGGGGAGACCGTTCCGGCAGCGGTATTTGCCCGAGGTCTTCTGCCGTGAAGACAGATGCAAAGAACTCGTTTAATTTCTCTGCAGTCTCCAAATCCCCTTTTATCACCCCTTTCTCTCCCTCACCATCCAGCGGACCCACCGTTTCCCTGGCAGGTTTCCTGCTTCTAACATATTT
The DNA here is from genome assembly GCA_026170595.1 of Plestiodon gilberti rubricaudatus. Taxonomy (NCBI): domain Eukaryota; kingdom Metazoa; phylum Chordata; class Lepidosauria; order Squamata; family Scincidae; genus Plestiodon; species Plestiodon gilberti. The sequence continues at coordinate 32,968,637 of JANXHW010000009.1, read as the reverse complement.
GAAGAAGCTTTTATTATTCCCTTTTATGTTGCCTGCCATACGTTCCTCAAAGTCTTTCTTGGCCTCCCGTATCATCTTTTTACATTTCTTTTGCCACAGTTTGTGCTCCTGTTTATTTTCCTCATTAGGGCAAGACTTCCATTTACGGAAGGAAGCTTCCTTGCCTTTTACAGCCTCCTTAACTGTGCTTGTTAGCCATGCCGGCACCCTCCTGGACTTGGTTGAGCCCTTCCTCCTTTGTGGGATACACTCCCGCTGGGCCTCTATGACTGTTGTTTTAAACAGCCTCCATGCACTCTGGAGCGATTGGACTCTTTTTACCTTCCCTTTCAGCTTTTTTTTAACTAGTCTCCTCATTTTGGGGAAGTCTGCCCTTCGGAAGTCAAGGGTTTTCGTGTCAGATTTGCTCGGCACTCTCCCTCCGACATGCATGGCGAAACAGATCGCAGCATGGTCACTGTTCCCCAACGGTTCGGTAACATTTACCTCCCTGAGCAGATCTTGAGTGCCACAAAATATCAAGTCCAGAGTCACCTGTCCTCTGGTCGGTTCCGTGACAAGCTGCTCTAAGGCACAGTCATTTAACATATCCAGAAATCCAGTCTCTCTTTCATGACCTGAGCATGAATTGACCCAGTCGATGTGAGGATAATTGAAGTCCCCCGTGACTACAACCGTGTCTCTCATTGACACCTCCCTGATTTGCTTCCTCATTTCAAGATCCCCTTCAGGTTTTTGATCTGGAGGACGGTAGCATGCCCCTACTATTACATCACTCTTTGAGCCTGGTAATCTAACCCACAGTGATTCTACGGAGGAGTCAGAGCCCCCCTCCAGCTCTACTCTGGTGGATTCTACCCCCTCTTTGACATAGATGGCCACCCCACCTCCAACACATCCCTCTCTGTCTCTCCTATAGAGTTTATATCCTGGAATTGCAGTATCCCACTGGTTCTCCGCATTCCACCAGGTTTCTGTTATACCTACTATGTCAATGTTTTCCCTAGCCACCAAACATTCCAGTTCTCCCATCTTTGCCCGTAGACTTCAGGCATTTGCATAAAAGCACTTATATACCTGGTCCCCCAAGAAGGGCTGCATTTTTGCACCTTTATTCCTGCAGCCTTCTGTCCTGGTAGACTGGCTGTCATGTCCCATCACGCTACCACTCCCAATTTTTACTCTGTTATTACTTGACTGTTCCCCATCCTCTGCACCCTCATTCCCTAGGGATGAGGAGTCCCGAACCGGATGCCCCTCGGCTCCTGTCGGCTTTCCCCCAGGAGTCAGTTTAAAAGCTGCTCTGCCACCTTCTTAATGTTACGCGCCAGCAGTCTGGTTCCGTTTTGGTTCAAGTGAAGCCCGTCCCTCTTGTACAGGCCCGGCTTGTCCCAAAACGTTCCCCAGTGCCTAACAAACTTAAACCCCTCCTCCTGACACCAGTGTCTCATCCACGCATTGAGACCCCTGAGCTCCGCCTGCCTAGCTGGCCCTGCGCGTGGAACAGGTAGCACTTCTGAGAACGCTACCTTTGGGGTCCTGGATTTGAGCTTCCTACCTAGCAACCTAAATTTGGCCTCCAGGACCGCCCGGCTAAATTTCCCCACATCGTTGGTGCCAACATGCACCACAACCGCTACCTCCTCCCCAGCACTCTCTACCAGCCTATCTAGACGAGAGGTGATGTCCGCAACCTTCGCACCAGGTAGGCAAGTCACCGTGCGGTCCTCACATCCGTCACAGACCCCCCTCTCTATGTTCCTGACTAGACTGTCACCCACGACAAGAAGCCCCCTTCGCCCCCTCCCCAGAGGAGTATCCATAGTGCGACTGGATATGGGCCCATCACCTGAAGAAGGGGTCCCCACTGTGGGATTGTTTCCCTCTTTTCCAGAGCAACGTCCTCCAGCCCTGAGACTCCCTTTCCTGGCAGCTGAGGAGCTGGCCAACTGAGGGTGGGACGATGCCTCCACGTCCGTAGAAGTCTCACCCTGGTTCCTCTCTACCTGTCTCTGCTTCTCCAGGTCAGCAACCGTGGCTTCAAGGGAGCGAACCCGTTCCCTGAGAGCCTGGAGCTCTTTGCACCGAGCACACACCCATGACTTGAGCCCAAGAGGCAGATAGCCATACATGTGACACTCAGTGCAAAACACTGGACAGCCCCCACCCTTCTGCTGGCTGTCTGACTGCATAGCTTTTGAGTGTAAGTTATGGATTTATCAAAGTTTGGGTACCTTAATGTTGTTGGAACTCTCCTCTCTTCAAGGTTGTTGGAGCTCTCCTCTCTTCCTCTGTCCTCTCTTCAAGGAAAGTGCCGGGCAGTGTGTGGGACCTGGCTTCCTCGCCCCGCTGCTGAACTCACCCAGCTGCTTAACTCGCAGTGTCTTTTTTACCTTGCCACTTGGTCCCAGTGAGGCCACTCGCTGCTCCTGAAAGGGCTCACTTGCACACCAGCCCCAGATTTAAACTGTTGTGTAGCTCCTCCCCCTGCCTACCTGAAAGTTTGAAAAGATTGGCCTCTAAGGGGGGTGGGGCCTGATGGGGGTTACTGGCAGGAAATTCCTGTTGCTATTGTTCCTGCTGCTGCCTCAATTTACATCTGGCCTACTATACCATGCGGTCTGTATGTTTTAAACTCTGCTTAAGGTTTAACTCTGCTTAAGGTAGTTTAGCTTGCTTTCTCCCCTTCTTTTAGCCTCCTCCTGTTTTGTTTTGGGCTCCTACTCTAAAGTAGACTCAGGTCTCTGCCCTGGGCTTTTACTCTCGAGTAAACACTGGTTTTACTCAGAGTAGACCTGTTTAGATTTGGACTGCAATTCTCTTTAGAATCAGCTCCCAGGCTTGTCCAGTTTCTGCCCCTGTCGTTTAGATAGGTGCTTGTTTGTTTATTTGAATCTATTTAATTTCCCCACCTAGCTTCTGTGCCTGTGTCCGAGCTACTGGACCTTAAAATTCCCCTCCTCAGGTTATATTTAGTTCTACTTAGCTAGGCTTAGTTCTAGCTAGGCTTAGTTCTATCTTAAGTTTAAGGTAGCTTAAGGTAACTTTAACCAAGTCCTTTACAGTTAATGGTAAATTAAAGTTAGACAAATAAAACCATATTCTCCCACCTCTAGCAATACTATATGAGAAAAAGCAAGAAGGGTCATAAAATGGAGTCTTGTGACTTCTCCAGAGAAACGTTGTCGAGCAGAACGAACGCAGCTCCCTCCATCCCAGGACTGGATCAGGACCCAGCAGCCCCAATGTTCGTCTTTCTCCAGAACATCTGTCTCCTTGAGAGTCAGGCATTGAGCAGAGCTGTGATTCTTTGCATCCTTCCCTGGGAGTCAGTGCCGCTAAATCCATTGTTTCCTCCTGAGCATACATGCCAAGGAGTGCACTTTAGATGTTCCAAGTCTCTATTGCATTGATATTCAAGCCTCTCTCGCTCTCTCTCTCTCTCTCTCTCTCTCTCTTCCAGGAAGCAACAGACAAGAGAGACAATGAGGATCAAAGGGAGCCATGAAGGGTCTCGCCAGAACGGACCATGCATGGTGTAGAGAAAGTGACTAGTAGAGGCCAAGACGGATCAGAGAGAGGCAGGAGGGCAGCTTAGCACCTGTCTACAGGATGGCTTCTGTCCTTTGTCAGGATTATGAACAACAGGAACATCACACAGGGGAAAGAAGGAATAAACATCCTATGCATGGGGAAAGACTCGCCTGTAAACCAAACATGAAGAAACACAACAAAACCGACACAGGGAACAAATCAGTTCAGTGCTCTCAGTGGAGGAAGAGCGTCAGCACAAGCACACGCCTTGTGTCCCAGGAAAAGATCCACACCAGGGAGAAAGCTGAGAAGCAGGAAAGATCACAGAAGCAAGAGGGAAACCAGACAGAAATACAGAGAGAAAAATCTGATGCTCCTCAGGATCAGCCATTCAAAGTCATTCCAGTCGATCCAGGAAAACACCCTGGAAAGAGGAAGGAAAACATCAAAGAACATCAAAGAACATCAAAGAACCCACACAGGGGAGAAACCTTATAAATGCTTGGAGTGTGGAAAGAGCTTCAGTGAGAGCTCAAGCCTGACTTTACATCAAAGAACCCACACAGGGGAAAAACCTTATAAATGCTTGGAGTGTGGAAAGAGCTTCACTAAAGGGTCACACCTGACTGTGCATCAACAAACCCACACAGGGGAAAATCCGTATAAGTGCTTGGAGTGTGGAAAGAGCTTCACTAAAGGCTCAGGCCTGACTGTGCATCAAAGAACCCACACAGGGGAGAAACCATATAAATGCTTGGAGTGTGGAAAGAGCTTCAGTCAGAGCTCAAGCCTGACTTTACATCAAAGAACCCACACAGGGGAGAAACCTTATAAATGCTTGGAGTGTGGAAAGAGCTTCAGTGAGAGCTCAAGCCTGACTTTACATCAAAGAACCCACACAGGGGAAAAACCGTATAAGTGCTTGGAGTGTGGAAAGAGCTTCACTAAAGGCTCAAGTCTGACTGTGCATCAAAGAACACACACAGGGGAGAAACCATATAAATGCTTGGAGTGTGGAAAGAGCTTCACTAAAGGCTCAAGTCTGACTGTGCATCAAAGAACACACACAGGGGAGAAACCATATAAATGCTTGGAGTGTGGAAAGAGCTTCAGTGTGAGCTCACACCTGACTGTGCATCAACAAACCCACACAGGGGAAAATCCGTATAAGTGCTTGGAGTGTGGAAAGAGCTTCACTAAAGGCTCAAGTCTGACTGTGCATCAAAGAACCCACACAGGGGAGAAACCATATAAATGCTTGGAGTGTGGAAAGAGCTTCAGTCAGAGCTCAAGCCTGACTTTACATCAAAGAACCTACACAGGGGAGAAACCTTATAAATGCTTGGAGTGTGGAAAGAGCTTCAGTGAGAGCTCAAGCCTGACTTTACATCAAAGAACCCACACAGGGGAAAAACCGTATAAGTGCTTGGAGTGTGGAAAGAGCTTCACTAAAGGCTCAAGTCTGACTGTGCATCAAAGAACCCACACAGGGGAGAAACCTTATAAATGCTTGGAGTGTGGAAAGAGCTTCAGTCAGAGCTCAAGCCTGACTTTACATCAAAGAACCCACACGGGAAAAACCGTATAAGTGCTTGGAGTGTGGAAAGAGCTTCACTAAAGGCTCAAGTCTGACTGTGCATCAAAGAACACACACAGGGGAGAAACCATATAAATGCTTGGAGTGTGGAAAGAGCTTCACTAAAGGGTCACACCTGACTGTGCATCAAAGAACACACACAGGGGAGAAACCATATAAATGCTTGGAGTGTGGAAAGAGCTTCAGTGTGAGCTCACACCTGACTGTGCATCAACAAACCCACACAGGGGAAAATCCGTATAAGTGCTTGGAGTGTGGAAAGAGCTTCACTAAAGGCTCAAGTCTGACTGTGCATCAAAGAACCCACACAGGGGAGAAACCATATAAATGCTTGGAGTGTGGAAAGAGCTTCAGTCAGAGCTCAAGCCTGACTTTACATCAAAGAACCTACACAGGGGAGAAACCTTATAAATGCTTGGAGTGTGGAAAGAGCTTCAGTGAGAGCTCAAGCCTGACTTTACATCAAAGAACCCACACAGGGGAAAAACCGTATAAGTGCTTGGAGTGTGGAAAGAGCTTCACTAAAGGCTCAAGTCTGACTGTGCATCAAAGAACCCACACAGGGGAGAAACCTTATAAATGCTTGGAGTGTGGAAAGAGCTTCAGTCAGAGCTCAAGCCTGACTTTACATCAAAGAACCCACACGGGAAAAACCGTATAAGTGCTTGGAGTGTGGAAAGAGCTTCACTAAAGGCTCAAGTCTGACTGTGCATCAAAGAACACACACAGGGGAGAAACCATATAAATGCTTGGAGTGTGGAAAGAGCTTCACTAAAGGGTCACACCTGACTGTGCATCAAAGAACACACACAGGGGAGAAACCATATAAATGCTTGGAGTGTGGAAAGAGCTTCAGTGTGAGCTCACACCTGACTGTGCATCAACAAACCCACACGGGGAAAATCCGTATAAGTGCTTGGAGCGTGGAAAGAGCTTCACTAAAGGCTCAAGTCTGACTGTGCATCAAAGAACACACACAGGGGAGAAACCATATAAATGCTTGGAGTGTGGAAAGAGCTTCAGTCAGAGCTCAAGCCTGACTTTACATCAAAGAACCCACACAGGGGAGAAACCGTATAAGTGCTTGGAGTGTGGAAAGAGCTTCACTAAAGGCTCAAGTCTGACTGTGCATCAAAGAACACACACAGGGGAGAAACCATATAAATGCTTGGAGTGTGGAAAGAGCTTCACTAAAGGCTCACACCTTACTGTGCATCAAAGAACACACACAGGGGAGAAACCATATAAATGCTTGGAGTGTGGAAAGAGCTTCACTAAAGGGTCACACCTGACTGTTAATCAAAGAACACACACAGGGGAGAAACCATATAAATGCTTGGAGTGTGGAAAGAGCTTCAGTGTGAGCTCACACCTGACTGTGCATCAACAAACCCACACAGGGGAAAATCCGTATAAGTGCTTGGAGTGTGGAAAGAGCTTCACTAAAGGCTCAGGCCTGACTGTGCATCAAAGAACCCACACAGGGGAGAAACCATATAAATGCTTGGAGTGTGGAAAGAGCTTCAGTCAGAGCTCAAGCCTGACTTTACATCAAAGAACCCACACAGGGGAAAAACCGTATAAGTGCTTGGAGTGTGGAAAGGGCTTCACTAAAGGCTCAGGCCTGACTGTGCATCAAAGAACCCACACAGGGGAGAAACCATATAAATGCTTGGAGTGTGGAAAGAGCTTCAGTCAGAGCTCAAGCCTGACTTTACATCAAAGAACCCACACAGGGGAAAATCCGTATAAGTGCTTGGAGTGTGGAAAGAGCTTCACTAAAGGCTCAGGCCTGACTGTGCATCAAAGAACCCACACAGGGGAGAAACCATATAAATGCTTGGAGTGTGGAAAGAGCTTCAGTCAGAGCTCAAGCCTGACTTTACATCAAAGAACCCACACAGGGGAAAATCCGTATAAGTGCTTGGAGTGTGGAAAGAGCTTCACTAAAGGCTCAAGTCTGACTGTGCATCAAAGAACACACACACAGGGGAGAAACCATATAAATGCTTGGAGTGTGGAAAGAGCTTCACTAATGGCTCACACCTGACTGTTCATCAAAGAACCCACACAGGGGAAAAACCATATAAATGCTTGGAGTGTGGAAGGAGCTTCAGGGAAAATGGAAAACTTACTGTTCATCAAAAAATCCACAAAGGAGAGAAAAACCTTAAATTATATCAAAGTACCCACATTGGATAGAAACCACATCAATGCTTTGAGTGTGAAATGAGTTTCAGGGAGAGCACGGATCTTCCTTCACATCCAAAAATCAATGCCAGGAGTTTCAATATTTTATTGGGTTCGGCCTCATGAGCATTGTAATATCTGTGAGAGCCGACTTCATAAACCATTTCTCAAAAGAACAATGGTGACATTGGCTTATGGGAGATTGTAGTAACTGTGCTGGAACTATTACACACAGTCATGGAGGTGCGGCATTGTGTTGAAGGGGGATGCTTTGTTCAGGAACATCTGGGTTCCTTGAAATGGAGAAGCTCTGTTCTGTTGAGTCCAGTTTGAAATTAAGTGTGAAACTATTTGAAGTCAGTGAGAAAGTGAGGGGTCTGCCTAGCCAGAGGAATAAAACTGCCAACTTAGACGCCAGAGAGAAAAGTGTCCCAATGAGATGGATTTTCTGAGATTGTTCTGAGAGCCGAGATGGTTAGTTACCTGTACTGTTATATATTAAAAAAAATAAAGTTAATGCTCTCATACTGGGTGACGCAAACCCTTGTGATGCCTCTGTTTAGGCTGCAGACATACATTAGGCTGTGCGTATATTATTGTAAATTTAAAGGTGTAATTTTGATTAAGCAGGAGGTGGGGCAATGATGCGTTTCCCCAACCACCGCATGGGAGAAGGTTCATCATGGGGGTGATGCACTGACCTCCCGCACCGGGTGACGCAAGCCCTAGGAGCGCCCCTGCTGCTGGGAAGGAAAAGCTTCACAGGTGGCCGTTTTCTGATGAGCCCAAAAGTGCAAGAACAGGCGCCGCCAGTTAGGAATTATTACACCAACAACTGGAGGATCAGAAGGCCGTGTGCAGCCAGGAGCCCAGATGGGCAACCGTGACTCAGTAGTATGTAGGATGAGGTGATTGGACTGGGCCCACAAGGGTCTCCGCTAGACAAGTGGGACAGGTGAGCCTAGAGAGGTGTGCTTCTTGCCCCACTCTGCACAACTGGACCTTGATTCTGCACAGTGGGACGTGGACGATTTCAGCATGTCGAAAGTAGTTTAGCTTTGTTATTTTCTGCTGCCTTTAAATGTGTATGTACTCGTTCACTGTTGGGCCCTCTCCCAGTCTGAGGTGGAGGGATTCCTCTGACTTGCTAACATGAGAAAGCTTTAATAAACTTTTAATTTTATGGAGTGCGTGCTTATTGGGAATTGGGCCCGCCAGGAATCCTTGGAATCCTTTGTGAAAACCGGAAGTGCCCGAACATCGCCATTTTTCGGCGATCCGAAGATCCCTGAAGCTCCCCCAAGACCCGGAAAGTGCAGCAATGGTGGTTTTGGGCAATTTTGCGTCAGTGGCAATCCCCCGGATCACCGCTGCCGTCATGCTGTCCCCACCCCTTAAGGGAGCAGGGGATAGCTAAAGTTCTCAATGGTAGGTCATGACCCACAGTTTGAGAACCACTGGGATAGACAAAAGGAGGTACTGTGTTGATGGGGGTTCAGGTCCCAGTTCAACACAAGACCAGCGCACCCCTGACCCCCATTCAACCCTTGTAGTTCACTCCTGAAACAAGGAGAAGGTAGACTGCCACCACCTGGGAGGTTCACCAGACCCTCCAGTTCCCAGGTACTGGAGGCCTATAGGAATATGTCACGTTGTGATTAACTGGCTTCCCTAAGCAAGGGAACCAGGCCCCAAGGTAAGGTACTTAAGGTAGCGATGGCTCAGCGTACAAGACCAGGACTTAGCCTATTTGGTTCAAGGAAGCACACCATTGGTAAAATAGAGATGTTTATTTAAGACTATGCAAGCATAGAGACTTCAAAGGCAGATAACACTGCAATATAGACACACATGATACAAATAGACAGGCTTTAAAATAAGAAAGCTAGCTCCTAAGTTCCAACTTTGTCCTAACACTCACCAAGAGAAATAGATTCCCCCATCCCCCCTAACTAAGGGGCCTTGGGCCTCACTCAGCAGTTGGTCAAGCTAAGTGGGTTTCCATTAGAGTCCATGGAGAAGAGTGTGGAGCAACAGGTGAGAGCGAACTCCTTGCGCAGGTCTACTGACTCTCTAAGGGGGATAGTTAAATAGATTTTGGATGCCCAATTGATTGACATGTCTGCTAACCTGGAAAGTGGATCCCAGTAGCTCTTTCTAGAAGGTGACATCATGTCAGCTTTTCAGTCTAGAAAAAAGGCGCCTGAGGGGGGACATGATTGAGACGTATAAAATTATGCATGGGATGGAGAGAGTGGATAGAGGGAAATTCTTCTCCCTCTCGCACAACACCAGAACCAGGGACATGCACTAAAATTGAGTGGAGGGAGAGTTAGAACAGATAAAAGAAAATATTTTTGAGTTAAAAACCCACATATTTCCGGGTAAGACTACGTCGTTTATAAATTCTTTATTACAAAGACAAGATGTTAGCCGTAACTTAACGTTTCACCCCTGACATTCGGGGCATCATCAGAAGAACAACACTATAGGACAGACCCTCAATATAAACTCCTACTATTCCATCTAACTGACATCAGGTGTCAGTTAGGAGGGGAGGGGGGGGGAGAGAGAGAAGGGAGGGAGGGAGAGAGGAGGAGACATAAAGCCATAAAACATTCCATTCCACATAAGGAAGCCTCATATACATACATCTATTGATCAGAAATAAAGCCCCTAAGATTCAAACACAAGCAGATGCAAGAGCTCTCACATTAATACCAATATACTGCAACACTCCCTAATCAACTCTTACTCTTAATTTGTAGATCTTTCAAAACGACTAACTTTCAGAGACTCCTCTTTCTTGTTAAACTGAGTGAATATGTTTCTAAATTTCTATGGATTCCCTGTGAAGTCTGGGGAGATATTGGCTGGTCTTAACTATAACCTTAGCCTGATCGAATTTGATGTCATGGTTGTGTTCTAAGGCATGTTCAACCAAGGCTGATTTTTCTTTCTGTTTCAGTTTAAGGTAACGCTGATGTTCTTTAAGTCTAGTATTCAGACTTCTCTTGGTTGTGCCAATACAACATTTCCCACATTGGCAAGGAATTTTGTAAACTCCAGCGTATGACCAGGGGTGTAGAGAGTCTTTTGGATTTCTCAGTAAATTTCCTATTTTTGTGGTGGGGGTAAAAATAGTTTTAATGCTGAATTTCTGGAGAAGCCTGCCTATTTTCTCTGTAGTCCCTTTTATGTATGGTAGACTCACACGTCCTCTTTCTAACTGCACTTCTTGGGGTTGTCTCCTAGTTTGCCTTTTTCTATCTATTCTATCCACCTCCTTTTTACTGTACCCATTAGCCTGTAGGACTTGTCCTATCAAATTTTTCTCTTTGCTGGTTTCTGATGTTTCACTGATATTTTCTGCTCTGTGTAATAAGGTGTTAATTAAACTATATTTTTGACTAGGGTGATGGTTCGAATTCTTATGCAGATATCTGTTGGTGTGTGTAGGTTTGCGATAAACCTGGTATCCTAAAGAATCATCACTCTTCCTACTTACTAAGACATCCAAAAAAGGCAATTTTCCATCCACTTCTTTCTCAATCGTGAATTGTATTGATGGATGTTGGCTATTTAAAAGATTTAGGAATGATATTAACTCTCTTTCTCCCTGGTCCCAAATTGCAAAGACATCATCGACGTATCTCAGCCAAATTAATGGCTTGGAATTAGCTTCATTTAGGACCTTGGTTTCTAATTCCGCCATAAATAAGTTGGCTAGCACCAGGCTAAGGGGGTTGCCCATGGCTACCCCATCTAATTGTTCATAGAACTGATTGTTCTCTGGAAGAGAGAAGTGGGGCATTCGAACGATGGGTAGCCCCTCCCATCCGGAAGACAGGGTCGGACTTGAAGCTTGCTTCCTCTCCTTGGGAGGGCGCTCTCCTCAACCCAGTCCGACTCTGTCTTCTCTGGAGCTCGGTCGTGCTCTTGGAGCTGTGAGATTAGTTTGTGTGATCTGCCTAAGTCTTCCTCAATTCCTTCATCTTCTCTAGTTTGTTTTTATTCAGTTCCGTGTGGTTGTTTTTCCCACCCATTCTCCTTCACCTTAGTGTGATTTTTTACCTCAGTTTCTGGTTTTTTCCTCCTTCACCTCATCGTGATTTTTTACCTCAGCCTTATGATTTTACTCCTTTTCTGGTCGTCTCAGCCTTTTTCCGTCTATCTACCCTTGTGTTGCCTGCCTGATTTGCCTTTCTGCTCTATCGCCCAGGCATAATCTCAGAGCATTTGTTCGGCCGTTTCTCCTAACGTGCCGCTCTTCGCTTCCTTTGCGCTGCTGGCATAGGAACCAGCGCGTTCGCCGCTAATAGCCTCTGGCTCGGGCGGTCGATCGCGGTGCACTATCGGCCCGCTTTGGCCTTGGCTATCTCCGCGGAGGAGCGGACCTGACGCAGGCCGCCGCCGCGTGAGTGAGTGATTTCCCCTCAGGCATCGGACACTTCGGCTTCGGCTCGTTGCGTCCGGCCTTGTCATTTGTTGCTCGGCAACCACAAGGGGAGAACATTGACCTGCCCAGGTGGCTGGGAGGTCGTTCCAGCACGTCCGTTGCCGCAGTACTACACAGGGAGGCAACCTGCGTCTGTCTTACCGCCCTTGTTTCCCGCCATTTGTCATCTGCTCTGTAAGTATTCGGGCGGGATGGCGGAACAGGCCGCCGCTGCGGGCGGGAACGTGGGGCAGGAGGTGCAGGGGGCGACTAATCAATCCAGCACTCCTATTTCCTCTGAGCTCAGAGAGGAAATCGGCAAAATGATAGCCCTGGCGCTCAAGGGCTTACCGCCCACCATAGCAACTAAGCCATTGCCCTCACGAAAGAGACGTGCTGGGAAGCGTCACTCTCCATCTTCCCTGTCATCCTCTGATTATGGTGGCTCTTCTGAGGAGTCTTTCTCTCCCCCCCCCCAAGAAGGCCAAGAGAAAGTCTAAACACATTGAGCTGCCCAGCAGGAGCTCTGTTAAAGGAGCCGGCCGCAAACATGCAACCCATGGCTGTGAGTCTTCTTTATTGTCACCTTCGGAACACTCCCTCTCTGATAAGGAGGAAGGGGAGTTGTCTGCAGAGGGTGAGGAGTTTGAGGAGCAAGGGGGCCAAACCACCAGGCTTTTCCCAGCGGAACTTTTTCCACGTCTGCTTACCAAAGTGGTGAATGCCTTGGGATTGCCCAAGGAACAACAACCAGAGTAACAACCACCTCGGGGGGGCATACCTGCTGTTTTTCCCCAGGGGGCACCTAAGGCTAATGTAATCCCCTTCCCACCAGCCTTTCGGACAGTAATTGATGAGGAATGGCACAAGCCGGCTGCTAATCGCCAACAGGGGCGATGGTTCAATAAGTTTTATTCGTTCTCAGATCAACTTATGAATTCATTAAAGGTTCCCGTAGTGGACTCGCCAGTGGCAGCCCTCTCTTCTTCGGCGGTTATCCCCACCGAAGGAGAGGGGGGGCCGAAGGACCCGTGCGACAAAAGGGTTGAGGCTGCTCTTCGTCGCGGGTTCGAATCCTCCTCTCAGGCCTTGCGTGCTTCCGTCGCTTCCTCGGTAATGTCGAGGGCGGCTTTTCTGTGGGCAGAGGAATTAGCCACCACAGAACCTGGTTTGTCAAAACACGCAAAAAACTGCTTAAAGAAAATCGAGCTAGCTTCTGCCTTTGCTGCAGATGCATCCTATGATGCCTTACGTTTAAACTCTAGATCCTTAGCCGCAGGGGTGGTGGCCCGCAGAAACATTTGGCTTCGCTCCTGGGAAGTCGACGCAGGGTCACAATCCCGTTTGGTTGGTGTTCCCTTCCAGGGTGAAAAATTGTTCGGTCAGGCGCTGGACCCGATATTGACTGAAAACAGGGACAAGCGTAAAGTCTTGCCTGCTAGCAAGAAAGATCAGGCCAAGCCCAAATCCACGCAGTCCTTTCGCCCCTTTCGGAACGACACAAAATTCAGAGACGCCGGCAGGTTCAAGAGAGGATGGAATAAGTCCCGACCCTTTCAAAAGTCTAGACAGCAGGCTCGTAATGTCACAGGGGGTCCCAAGGGTGGCAGGGATCCTAGACCACAATGACTCTCTCCCAGTTCCTTTAAAGGTCCCGGTTGGTGGGAGACTTTCCAACTTTTCTTCCCACTGGCCACTGATTACAAACGACTCTTGGGTGTTGGAACTAGTCTCAAAGGGTTATGCCCTAGAGTTCGAACGCAGACCCAAAGACAAGGTCATAACGATTCCAAAGTCCAGAGACCCCTTCAAACATCGTCTCCGGCTTCAGGCCATCAGGCACCTTCTGCAAATAAATGCCATAGAACCTGTTCCGCGCCTCGAGCGCAATACGGGAGTATATTCAATTTGGTTCCTGGTTCCGAAGACAAATGGGGATTGGAGGGCCATTTTGGATTTGAAATGGCTCAACAGATTCCTGCGCAGGCGCTGTTTTCGGATGGAGACTTGGAGGTCGATTACAATGGCTCTGCAGGAACAGGATTTTCTAACATCAATCGATTTGACAGAGGCCTACCTCCACATCCCCATCCGACCGGGTCACCGCAGGTTCCTGCGCTTCTCCTACGGGGGTCGCCATTTCCAATACCGGGCTCTGCCCTTCGGTCTCACGGCGGCTCCGAGGGTCTTCACCAAGACCCTCGTGGCCCCCGTGGCTTTCCTGAGACAACAGGGCATCCACATTTTCCCTTATCTGGACGATATCCTCTTCAGATCATCGTCCAGAGAGGGGGCAGTGAAGGACCTTCGTCACACCATGAACCTCTTAGAGAATTTGGGTTTCATAATAAACAAGTCCAAGAGTTCCTTAGTCCCCTCCCAGAGAATGGAACATCTCGGCTTGATGATAGATACCGGAACCTTTCGGGTCAGCATCTCGACCGAACGTCGGGCGGCCCTGCTCAATTCTCTGTCCACCCTAAAATCTGTGCAGAGGGCAAGTGTGATGTCCTTGGCCTCGGCATTAGGTCAGATGGTGTCTTGCCAGGACCTGGTGCCGTGGGCCAGGTTCCACATGCGTCCTCTCCAGGGCCTATTGCGCCCGTTCCAGTTGGACATAGAACGCAGGATTCCAACTCTAATTTGCATTCCCCAGTCGGTCAAAGAGAGTTTCGATTGGTGGCTGAACCCGGTCCGGTTGAGTCGGGGTGTAAGTCTGTCAGTGCCCGAACCCCTGATAGTGACCACGGACGCCAGCCTTCTGGGATGGGGAGCGCACATGCAGGGCCACCTCATTCAGGGAAACTGGTCTCCGGAGGAAGCAAAGTTTTCTATAAATCGCCTGGAACTCAGGGCGATCCGTTTGGCCCTGGAACAGCTACAGTCAGTCCTGAAGGGTCGCCACGTGAAGGTCCGAACGGACAACACGACGGCGAAGGCATACGTCAACAGGCAAGGGGGGACAAGGTCTCGTACCTTACTAAAGGAGGCTTCGCTGCTCATGATGTGGGCGGAGAGGCATTTGCTTTCTCTGCAGGCGGAGCATCTGGCGGGGCTGAGCAACGTCACTGCGGACTGGCTCAGCAGGAGATCGCTGATGGAGTCCGAGTGGCGCCTCAACCCGGCAGTCTTCCAGTCTATAGCGGACAAGTTCGGGGAGCCGGTGATGGATCTCTTCGCTTCACGGGCCACAACACAACTGGGACGGTATCTAGCTCTTCCGCCAGACGAAGGGGCAGAGGGGTTCGATGCTCTCACGGTAGGATGGCCCTCGGGTCTGCTCTACGCCTTTCCTCCTGTCCCTCTCATTCCACGGGTTCTGCGCAGGGTCAGGCACCTGCGGGCGGAGGTAGTCCTCGTCGCACCGTATTGGCCACGGAGACCATGGTTCCCGACTCTCCTGGAGCTGTCGGTTCAACCCCAGTGGCCCCTGCCCCACAGGGACGATCTGTTACTGCAGGGTCCCCTACTCCATCCACAACCAGGCCTGTTCCGCTTAGCTGCATGGCGGTTGAGCGGGAAGCGTTAGTTCAATGTGGGTATTCGCAGGAGGTGGTGGACACCCTTTTGGCGTCCAGGCGGATTTCTACAAAACAGAGCTACGCTTCCACCTGGAAGCGTTTCGCACTGTGGTGCCACAGGGCGCATGTCAATGCTTTGCGTCCTACGGTCCGACATGTCCTCGATTTCTTGCAGGCCGGTCTGGCATTGGGTCTTAGCACTAACACTATTAAACGACAGTTGGCCGCCATCAGTGCCATCCTCAGTGCTGGTTCAGGTTCTGCTATCTCCCATCACCCTCATGTCAAGCGTTTTATTCGAGGAGTTTCTCTTCTAAACCCTCCCACCATACACAGGTGTCCCTCTTGGGATTTGACTCTGGTTTTGACGTATCTGACAGGTGCTCCGTTCGAACCCCTTGCAACCGTCCCCTTAAGGGAGTTAACCCTGAAGGTGTTGTTCCTGGTGGCGGTCACCTCGGCACGCAGGGTGTCTGAATTGGGTGCTCTGTCAGTAAATGCCAATCTCTGCGTTTTTCACGCCGATAAGGTTGTGCTGAGGCCCGATCCGGGTTTCTTGCCCAAAATTAATTCGGTCTTTCACAGGTCACAGGATCTGATCCTTCCAAATTTCTGTCCCTCGCCCTCTTCTAGACAGGAGAGAATTTGGCATACCTTGGACGTTCGTCGAGCCCTGAGTTATTACACCAAACGCACTGCTGCCTTCCGTAAAACGGATGCGATGTTTGTCCTTTACCAGGGTTCCAGGTTGGGTAAAAAAGCTTCGAAGGCTTCACTGGCAAGGTGGTTGAAGGAGGCCATTACGGTTGCTTATCAGGCGGCTGGGAAGCCCCCGCCGGCGGGTATAACCGCTCATTCCGTCAGGGGAGCATCCACCTCGGCGGCTTTTGAAGGGGTGGGCTCTCTGGAGGACATTTGTAGGGCAGCAACTTGGTCCTCTATTCATACTTTCACCCGACACTACAGAATTGACAAGGCGGCTTCTGCGGAGGCTTCTTTGGGCAGGAGGGTACTGGGGAAGGTGGTTCCGCCTTGAGCGTGACTGTCTATCTCCCTCCCTATGTTTGGTTGTACTGCTCCTCTATATCACCCATCGTTCGAATGCCCCACTTCTCTCTTCCAGAGAAAAACGGAATTCCTACCTGGGAATCTCCTGTTCTGGGAAGGAGAAGTGGGGCATTCGACCCCGCCACTTTATGGAAGTCAGTCACGTCAATTCTGTATGCTGGGTTGGAACGCGAGGGTGTAGTAATCTCCTTGCCTGTAGGAAACTATACTGTCTGTTCTGGGTTTCCTGTTCCCTTCTTGTCTGGCGACACCTTTTCCTGTCTGCCTACCTAGTTCCTGTCATTTGTTACCTCGTTTTCGTCTTCCTGGTCTTTTCTGCCTGGAAGTTTGTTTTCTGTTCATGAGTTTGTTAACCTACACCAGTTGTTTTTTCTGGTGCTGTGGGTACGGTTGTTGGGAGGCGTTTTTTCTTCGACTCGTCAGCTTCTGGACTGGGTTGAGGAGAGCGCCCTCCCAAGGAGAGGAAGCAAGCTTCAAGTCCGACCCTGTCTTCCGGATGGGAGGGGCTACCCATCGTTCGAATGCCCCACTTCTCCTTCCCAGAACAGGAGATTCCCAGGTAGGAATTCCGTTTTTCCATTTGAAATATGTGGCCGAAACACAATGTCATATAAGTGTTACCATATCTGTGGACATAAATTTGGAGATAATTTCTAATGTTTCTTAAAGGGGTACATTTGTGAATAATGAGACTACATCAAAACTGACCAGCTGTGCTGTACTAGATAATCTTATATCTTTAATTAATTCAATAAAGTGTGATGAATTCTTTATATACGAGTCTGGGCTCACTATCTTTTGTTGGAGTTGATTTACTAAAAACTTTGATAACCTATAAGTTGGAGAATTAATTGAGCTAACAATTGGTCTTAATGGCACACCTTCTTTATGGACTTTTGGTAAACCATAAAGTCTGGGTGTTATTGCTTCTGAAAGTGTCAGCAGCCTTTGAATTTCTGGATTTATATCAGCATTCTTTATTAATTCATTAGTTTTCTTTACTAATTGGTTGGTAGGATCCTTTTTTATTTTATGGTATATTCTAGGATCTAACAACACATCTAATTTATTTGTATACTCCTCCCATTTCATAATAACAGTAGAATTGCCCTTATCTGCGTTAAGTACTATAATAGAGTCATTATTTCTGAGCTGTCGTAGTGCGATCCTCTGTCCCACTGTGAGATTACTCTCAGGAGGTTTAGCTCTTTTCAGGATCCTGGTGGTTTCAGCTCTCACTTCTTCTGCTTCCTCCCTCGAGAGTTGTGACAAGCCTGATTCTACTTGCGCAATTATTTCTTCAATTGGTATAGTCCTTGGAGTTATCGCAAAGTTGTTACCCCTACTTAACACAGTCACTTGATCTTCAGTAAGTGGTATCTCAGCCAAATTAATAACGATTTTGTCTGTTTCCAATTGTGGTATTGTAGATTTCTCTTTCTTTTCTTGCAATGCTGCCAACTTTCTATTATGTTGATTTTGCAATCTCTCTCTCACTCTGTTTCCACATTAGCTCTTCGATCTTATCCCAATCCAAACCTACACGGGGAGGAAACCTTACGGCTGCAAAAGAACTACAGCAAACTGAGGACACAGAAAGTGGAGAAACTGTGCGCGTTGAACTTCCTATTATGGTCTTGGGACGAAGGAGTGATTTAAGGATACACAGAAAATGGAAGACGGGAAGAGCGCAGAGGATCTATGGGAGAATGGAGAGAGCATTCTTGAGAGAACGTATTCGCTCCATCAGGTTTGAACTACAAAAAACGGAGGAGGCTCTATATAAAAGTCATTTGTTGCTTAGTGGCAAGCTATGTAAAATGGATTGGGATAGAGCTAACGTGGAAACAGAGTGAGAGAGAGATTGCAAAATCAACATAATAGAAAGTTGGCAGCATTGCAAGAAAAGAAAGAGAAATCTACAATACCACAATTGGAAACAGTAAAGTAAATTAATAACGATTTTGTCTGAGTTAGCGCCCGGGCGCAGGAAGATGATGTGCCCGGTGCAGGCAGAAGATCGTCGTTGGAAGCTTCCCATATTCAAGATAAGTGGAGGAAAAGCACGCACACACACACACACACACACACACACACACACACATGCCCCGTTACCACTTAAAAACCCAGGAAAACAGTAACAAAAAAAAAAGGTTTCGAAAACGAAACCTAAGGAGGTCCGTACCCCCCCCCAGGAGGCCTCAGCGCCCTACGCCCTGGGGCCCCTGCCCCATATCAGACGACGTCTTAAAATCCACGCCGAAGATTTATAAAAGGGGGTGTATCTGGGGGAGGCGTCACTTGGGTGACGCGCGCGCGCCCTAGTGACGCCACTAAGAGTGTCACCTTCCACCCCCAAGTTTAACACACACACACCGAAAGGCAGCTAACACTTCCGACTGAGCCACCACCGCAGCTTGCAAGGAACTACCGGAGGTTATTCTTGGGGGTCCGTTCCAAGGAGACTGTCTGGACTAAAGCCAGGAACGTGCACCCCCTATGGGGACTGGACCCCAGCCATAATAACCACCGGCTCTAACAGCCTGTAGCTAGCTTCTACACTACTAGGGCCGACTGGACACTACGAAGGCCGACACTACTAAGTGCCCTTCTGGAGGGGCCGCTGCAAGGCTAAAGAGAGTGACCCTCACTTCACGCCCTCTTTGCGCGCAGCATTTCCTACAGAGGCGCATCAATCAAATGGCTGATTCACAAGGCGGCTGATTCACACTAGCCCTTTCCGTGCGCGTTTTGGCTTAACGTTTGATCTTTTCGTGCGTTTTTCATGCTTGTGTCAGACGCAGCATGAGCTTACGCCGCAGCCAGGAGAGATGGTTTCGGTTTATCTTTTTGCTGCGCTCGCAAGTCGCGTTTAAGCTAGCGTTTATGCTCCCGGTGCTAGGCAGCTCACCAATCAGAGAAGCGCATTTCTCTTCACTCAGGCCGGATTCACATATGACCGCGGATGCCCCCGTCCGCCGTACGCGCTGATCTGGCGCTTGAGCGTCACTTTGCTTGTCGTCCCTACACGTCCCTCCTGCTGTCCCGCCCTCTTAAGAGAGCGCAGCTGTGATTTGGTAAACCCCTTGCAAGGGGATTCCCTCTCTGAAGAGCAGTGGACTTGTAACATTCGCGGTGATTGGAGCAACTTGTGATTGGCATACAACCACTCTCCCCCCCCCTCTCGCGCGATTGGTGGCTGTTGTTGCGCTTTGAACCCGCCCACAAGCTCCACGAGACACGCTTTGCCAAAGATGAACCGGGCAATCTCCAGCGATTCTAGCGTTGGTGCCCCGTAATGGTGTCCTTTTACATTATGAATATGCAAATACAGGGCAGAGCGGGTCCGTGAAGCGCACAGCAGGGACAACGCTGTCATATGTGAATCAGGCTTCAATCACAGCTGCGCTTTCTTCAAGAAGGCGGGCAAACGTTCAGAGAACTGCTAGATGCACGTACAGACGCTAGAGTAGAGCAAACGTGCACGGAAGGGCTAGTGTGAATCAGCCCACGTGCCATGCTGGCTGTGCGACACGTTTGAGCCCCGGCAGGCAGGTGCTTCGTTTCGCCCGGAGATGCAGCCTTTAACGCAACACGTGTCGCACAGCCGCCAAGCAACGCGGTTCTGACGGGGGGGGGCGCACCGCTGCTCCATCAAAGCACAGAAAATAAAAGCTCCGAAAGCGGCAGCATGCCGAGAGAGGATTTGGATCCGGGCCCCCCAAACTCACGCGTTGGCGACGCAGCGCCCTTGGCTCGGCAGGCTGCGATTTCCGCGCTGCGACCCACAGCTGCGGCTCTGCCAGGTCCCGTTTTCTTCAAGGAACATGATGATGATGCCCCAACCGGGACGAGCCGCTGTGATGAAACCCCCCATTACCAGCCAGCCGTACAGGTTTGCCATGCAGAAATCATCATTTCTAGATGACCACTCCAGTGTGCATGAAAGAGAAAGACCCTCCACGCAGTCACAGATTCAGCGTCAGCTTGCGGAGGAGTCTAGGAGATGAGAAAAGACTCCGAGCGCGTAGAAATTGGCAAAAGCGCGCGGTGGGAAAGGGGTGCAATGCTGCCTCCCGGCCACTAGGGGGCGCTGTGCTGCACGATTGCATGAGAACCGATGCCCATTCTCTGTGGTCGCGAGGGTGGGAGGCGGGTCTATTTAGTAACATTCTTCCGGTCACAGGCTCTGCCTGTCAGTCGCTTCCTCTCCCCCGAAGGAGCTGGACTTCGGATGCTGAGCTCTCGCTTGAATGTAGCAGCATTCAAGGGAAAGCTCAGCGGACCGGTTCCCTCACACCCGCTCAAGAAAAGCTACAATAAGGTTCCCTCCTGTACCTTAGTTAGTTTCTCTGGTGGTGATGTCGTCAAAATCGTACGTAGTACTTTGACAAGATCTTTTTTCCGAAACTCTACCGAAGGAAAGCATTATAAAGGCGGTATAGGCAAGGAGAGGGGAAAAGGTGGGGTGTCCTGGCTTCCCTACTCTCTCCTCTGCCCCTTCTTACCTCTGTAGCTCTTGCTTACCTCTTTGCTTCTTTGCTCTGAAGCTTCCGTACTCTCTCCTATGCACCCGTTTTTGTCACTGCACCTTATCGTGGCTACCCTAGAGAGTCAAGTAGAGGTGCAGACCAGAGAGAGAGAGAGCCGTTCTCAACCTGTGAGGGGGTTCTCAACCTGTGGTACCCCTAGGGGTACTAGGACCTCTTGCTGGGGGTATGCCAAGCCCTGCCCCTTATCTGCCCCATCAGCAGCTAATTAAGTGTTTATTTTCAGAGCCCTTCCGTCTTTCTGATTTTTGGTTTTGGGCTTATTTTTGTACTTTGGAAAATGTACTTTGGTGGGGTGAGGGCGGGAGGAGCTGATTTTGGGAATTGTGACTTGGAGAAAAAAATAGATCCTTGTGTGTGTGACACACACACACACACAGAGTTAAATAAGACGTTTTTTAACATTTAAAATTGTTTTAGTACTTTTTATTTAATGAGTAATTACCTAAATAATTAATTGATCCAATTAATTAGCAGTTAATTATCAGGGGGTACTTCAGAAAATTGGACCGTGATAGGGGGTAACCAGGCCTCCAAAGGTTGAAAACCCCTGCCATAACCTAATGGATTTAAGAAACCACTGTGCTATATCACACTGTATTTTGTTTCTGCCTTAGGAGAAGGAATATGGGCAGGTGTAGCTTGGTAGAGCACAATCTTAGGCATATTCAATGGGGTTTGCTTCTGAGTAGACACACATAAGAACATAAGAAGAGCCCTGCTGGATCAGGCCAAAAGCCCATCTAGTCCAGCTTCCTGTGTCACACAGTGGCCCCACCAGATGCCTCAGGGAGCACACGAGACAACAAGATACCTGTGTCCAGTCGCCACTCCCTTGCACCTGGCACAGAGAAAACCCACTTCTAAAAAAACCAGGAGGTTGCTTATGGCTTGTAACTTGTGATGGTCTTTTCCTCCATGAATTTGTCCAAACCCCTTTT
Source organism: Plestiodon gilberti rubricaudatus (assembly GCA_026170595.1). Classification (NCBI taxonomy): domain Eukaryota; kingdom Metazoa; phylum Chordata; class Lepidosauria; order Squamata; family Scincidae; genus Plestiodon; species Plestiodon gilberti. Next base: position 32,946,798 of record JANXHW010000009.1, on the reverse strand, counting down.
AAAGGCATCTAGGCCAGGTGCCATCACCACATCCTGTGGCAAGGAGTTCCACAGATGAATCACACGCTGGGTAAAGAAATATTTTCTTTTGTCTGTTCTAACTCTCCCTCCACTCAATTTTAGTGCGTGTCCCCTGGTTCTGGTGTTGTGCGAGAGGGAGAAGAATTTCCCTCTATCCACTCTCTCCATCCCATGCATAATTTTATAAGTCTCAATCATGTCCCCCCTCAGGCGCCTTTTTTCTAGGCTGAAAAGCCCCAGACGCTGTAGCCTTTCCTCGTAAGGGAGGTGCTCCAGCCCACGAATCATTCTGGTCGCTCTTTTCTGCACCTTTTCCAATTCAACTATATCCTTTTTGAGGTATGGTGACCAGAACTGGACACAATACTCCAGATGTGGCCTTACCATCGATTTGTACAAAGGCATAATGATATTGGCCGTTTTATTCTCAATCCCCTTTTTTAATGATCCCGAGCATGGAATTGGCCTTCTTCACAGCCGCCGCACACTGGGTCGACACTTTCATCGACCTGTCCACCAGGACCCCAAGATCTCTCTCTTCATCCGTCACAGACAACTCAGAACCCATTAGCGTATATGTGAAATTTTGGTTTCTTGCCCCAATGTGCATCACTTTGCACTTACTTACATTGAAGCGCATCTGCCATTTTGCTGCCCATTCTCCCAGTTTGGAGAGATCCTTCTGGAGCTCTTCACAATCCCTGCTGGTCTTTACCACCCGGAAAAGTTTAGTGTCATCCGCAAACTTGGCCACCTCACTGCCTATCCCCAACTCCAGGTCATTTATGAATAAGTTGAAAAGCACCGGTCCCAAGACGATCCTTGGGGCACACCGCTTTTCACCTCTCGCCATTGTGAAAATTGCCCATTGACTCCCACTCGCTGTTTCCTGGTCTTCAACCAGTTCCTAATCCACAAGAGGACCTGCCCTCTTATTCCCTGACTGTGGGGTTTTCGCAGGAGCCTTTCATGAGGGACCGTATCAAACGCCTTCTGAAAATCCAGATATATAATATCCACGGGTTCGCTCGCATCCACATGCCTGTTGACCTTTTCAAAAAATTCTAACAGGTTTGTGAGGCAAGACTTCCCCTTGCAGAAGCCGTGCTGACTCTCCCTCAGCAGAGCTTGTTCTTCTATGTATTTTAAGATTTTATCCTTAATGAGACTTTCCACCATCTTCCCTGGAACAGATGTTAGGCTGACCGGCCTGTAGTTTCCCGGGTCCCCCCTCCTTCCTTTTTTAAAGATTGGTGTGACATTAGCTATCCTCCAATCCTCTGGCACAGTGGCCGTTTTAAGGGACAAGTTGCATATTTGGGTCAAGAGGTCAGCAACTTCATTCTTGAGTTCCTTCAGAACTCTTGGGTAGATGCCATCCGGGCCTGGTGATTTATTGATCTTTATTTTGTCAATTAAGTCTGAGACGTCTTCTCTTTTAACCTCTATTTGACTTAATTCTTTAGTCAGGGGAGACCGTTCCGGCAGCGGTATTTGCCCGAGGTCTTCTGCCGTGAAGACAGATGCAAAGAACTCGTTTAATTTCTCTGCAGTCTCCAAATCCCCTTTTATCACCCCTTTCTCTCCCTCACCATCCAGCGGACCCACCGTTTCCCTGGCAGGTTTCCTGCTTCTAACATATTTGAAGAAGCTTTTATTATTCCCTTTTATGTTGTCTGCCATACGTTCCTCAAAGTCTTTCTTGGCCTCCCGTATCATCTTTTTACATTTCTTTTGCCACAGTTTGTGCTCCTGTTTATTTTCCTCATTAGGGCAAGACTTCCATTTACGGAAGGAAGCTTCCTTGCCTTTTATAGCCTCCTTAACTGTGCTTGTTAGCCATGCCGGCATCCTCCTGGACTTGGTCGAGCCCTTTCTCCTTTGTGGGATACACTCCCGCTGGGCCTCTATGACTGTTGTTTTAAACAGCCTCCATGCACTCTGGAGCGATTGGACTCTTTTTACCTTCCCTTTCAGCTTTTTCTTAACTAGTCTTCTCATTTTGGGGAAGTCTGCCCTTCGGAAGTCAAGGGTTTTCGTGTCAGATTTGCTCGGCACTCTCCCTCCGACATGCATGGCGAAACAGATCGCAGCATGGTCACTGTTCCCCAACGGTTCGGTAACATTTACCTCCCTGACCAGATCTTGAGTGCCACACAATATCAAGTCCAGAGTCACCTGTCCTCTGGTCGGTTCCGTGACAAGCTGCTCTAAGGCACAGTCATTTAACATATCCAGAAATCCAGTCTCTGCACAGTCATTTAACATATCCAGAAATCCAGTCTCTAACACCCTTAGCGTTACTGGTTAGACCAGGTTTACAGAGCCCTGCCGCTTGTCTTACAATCATCAATGTCCAGAAAAGCAAGATAAATTTACTGGTGGGTAAATTCAAAGGTTATTCCAGAAAAAGCCAAGACGCCATGTCCTTATGGCCAGGAGATCAGAGACTCAGGAGATAAAAGAGTACGGTTTCCTATGCCCGTGTCCGTTGGCAGCTCAGAAAGAGACATATGGACTTAGATCTGGAAGATCCAGGTTCAAATCCCCACTGAAACTTCCTGGGTGACCTTGGGTCAGTCATCATCGCACAGCCTAACCTACCACACAGGGTTGTTGTGAGGACAAGAAGGAAGAAACCAGGTACACCACCCTGAGCTCATTGGAGAAGAGGCAAAATAAAAATCTGAACAATAAAAGCTTGCTTTATTTATTTAATGTATTTATGAACAGGTCCCCAATAGGCCAATACCAAATGACAGGGACCCCAAGGCTAGAAATCTGACCAGTTTGATACCATTTCATCGTATTAAACATTAATACAAACAGCTCCCATGAGGACCTGCCAGGAATCCCATGCTCCAGGCCTTGCCATGCATCAATCAGAACATTGCCAGGTTAATTTCTGACAGAGCCATTCAGGAGAAACGACTGGCACACTTTCCCTTCCTTAACCCACTTCGCAAAAACAAGCTAGAAGCTTACTTTAAAACCCAAAAATGAAAGCTGGATATTCAAGAAAAGGGTCTAGAACTTTTTTTAAGAAGCAGCAGATCTCATCAGACCAACTCTTTGTGAAAGAGCTCATCAGAGAGATCTGTGGATCCAGGTGCCTGGTTCTTAAAGGATCAGGCACCTCAGGGCTGGATCCAGCCTACTGACTCTTTTGAAATGCATTAAAAAAAATGCCATTTCTATCTAGAAAAAAGCCTTGTGAGGCAGCTAACACGATGGTGGGAAAAAAAGCTAGTGAAAATGACAATGTTCACAGGGCAAGCATAGGCAGATTTATTTGGAAGTAAGTGCCACTGTGTTCATTGGGGCTTACTCCCAGGAAAGGGTGCATAGGGTTGCACTGTGAATAACAGTGAAAAGAGTTAGAAGGAAATTAAGCCGCAGCTTCCTTCAAGCTCAAAAGCATCCAAAGAAATTAGCTTTGACCCCATGTTTAAGTAGGGAGGTGTCCTCAAATCGGCATTCTCCCTGCAACCCCCACTCTAAAGTTTCAATCCTATGCACACTTTCCTGAGAGTAAGCTCCATTGGACACAATGGGACTTACTTCTGTGTAGACATTCCTAGGGCTGTGCTCTCACAGGATGATTTTTTGTAAAGAGATCTCGGATATCCGGGTTTAAAAGCCATGTAAAAATGATAAAAACACATCCAAACAAGTCTAAAAATCAATGTTTAAAAATGATTTAAGAGATTAAAAACACTCTTAAAAACAGTCACATATTCCTTACAATCACTACGTTCTGCGGACATTTTCAGGTGAACAGCAAAACATAGAAAGCCAGCTGAGTGCATACTTAAATCAGAAAAAAGGTCCTTTTTTCTGATTTAAGTGCCAGTCAGTGCTTGGCAGTTCTAACCTAGGTGAATCAAAGGCCTGACTCAGCAGGCAGCAGCTTCAAATGTGCATCACTCTCTCCTGGCCTTTTCAACTGTTGCGACCTGAGTTTACAAAGGCCCTCCTTTTTTTCCTCCAAGAAAGGAAAACAGTTTTGCTTTTCAATGATTTGTTTAAAAACAAAATGTGATTATTTATCTTTTTTGATTATTCATCAGCCTCTTGATGAGAGTGAAAGAGGAGAGTGCAAAAGTTGGCTTGAAACTCAATATTAATAAAACTAAGATCATGGCATCTGGTCCCATCAATTCCTGGCAAATAGAAGGGGCAGAAATGGAAGCAGTAACAGATTTTACTTTTTTGGGTTCCAAGATCACTGCAGATGGAGACAGCAGCCATGAAATTAAAAGACGCTTACTCCTTGGAAGGAAAGCTATGGCAAACTTAGACAGCATAATACAAAGCAGAGATATCACCATGCCAACAAAAGTTCGTATAGTCAGGGCAATGGTGTTCCCAGTAGCAATGTATGGTTGCGAGAGTTGGACCATAAGGAAGGCTGAGCGCTGAAGAATAGATGCTTTCGAACTGTGGTGCTGGAGAAGACTCCTGAGAGTCCCTTGGACTGCTAGGAGATCAAATCAGTCAATCCTAAATGAAATCAACCCTGACTGTTCCCTGGAAGGACAGGTACTGAGGCTGAAGCTCAAAAATTTTGGCCACCTAATGTGAAGAGAGGACTCTCTGGAGAAGACTCTGATGCTGGGAAAGATTGAAGGCAAAAGGAGAAGGGGAAGGCAAAGGATGAGATGGTTAGACAGCATCACCGATGCAACGAACATGAAAATGAGCGAACTCAGGAAGATAGTGGAGGACAGGAAGGCCTGGCGGGACAAAGTCGATCGGATTCGGCATGACTTGGATGCTGCATTAACAGTATCTAATGATGTCCCTGAGGCACCTGTCTGTTGTTCTTCCTGGGATTCTTTTCAGCTTGTAGAACCTGAGGATGTGGACAAGATTCTTTGGAGCGTGAGACCATCTGCTTGCCCACTTGACCCTTGTCCGGCATGGCTGATTAGAGCTGCCCGGGTGGGGCTGACTGAGTGGACGGGGAGGGTGGTAAATTCATCTCTGAGGGAGGGGGTGGTGCTGCTGTCTTTGAAGCAGGCGGTGGTGCGCCCCCTCCTGAAGAAACCCTCCTTGGATCCTACGATTTTGAACAACTTCCGGCCAGTCTCAAATATCCCGTTTCTGGGCAAGGTGATCGAGCAGGTAGTGGCGTCTCAGCTTCAGAGGGTCTTGGAGGAAGCTGATTATCTGGATCCATTCCAGTCTGGCTTCAGGCCGGGGTTCGGGACAGAGACGGCCTTGGTCGCCTTGGTGGATGACCTGCGCCGGGGACTGGACAGGGGGAGTGCGTCCCTGTTGGTCCTGCTGGACCTCTCGGCGGCTTTTGACACCATTGACCATGGTGTCCTTCTGGGTCGGTTGGCTGGGTTGGGGCTTGGAGGCACCGTTCTGAGGTGGTTCCACTCCTTCCTGGCTGATAGATCCCAGAAGGTGGTGCTGGGGGATGCTTGTTCGGCATCCTTGCCCTTGTGGTGTGGGGTGCCGCAAGGGTCAGTTCTATCCCCCATGCTGTTTAATATCTATATGAAGCCGCTGGGAGAGGCCATCCGGGGATTTGGGGTAGGGAGTCATCAGTATGCGGATGACACCCAGCTCTTTCTCTCCTTTCCACCTGACTCCAAGGGGGCGGTCGATGTCCTGAATCGTTGTCTGGAGGCAGTTGGGAGCTGGATGGGGGCTAACAAGCTGAAATTAAATCCTGATAAGACAGAGGTTCTGTTGGTCCAGAAGTCTACGACTCAGGTACTGGATCATCGTCCTGCTCTGAATGGGGTTGTACTCCCTCTGAAGGAGCAGGTCCGCAGCTTGGGGGTTCTCCTGGATGCGCAGCTGCTCCTGGATTCCCAGGTGGCGGCTATGGCCAGGGGGGCTTTTGCCCAGCTTCGGCTGGTGCGCCAGCTGCGACCGTACCTGGATCGTGCAGACCTGGCCACGGTGACCCATGCCCTAGTGACATCTAGACTAGATTACTGCAATGCGCTCTACGTGGGGCTGCCTTTGAAGACTGTTTGGAAACTGCAACTAGTGCAGAATGCGGCGGCCCGGGTGGTTGCTGGGGCCTGTCGGTTCGACTCAGTCGGACCGTTGCTTCAGCGGCTACACTGGCTGCCGGTTCGTTTCCGGGCACAATTCAAAGTGCTAGTTTTGACTTTTAAAGCCCTTAACGGCTCGGGTCCAGGGTATTTGAGGGACCACCTCCTTCCTTATAATCCGACCCGTACTCTGAGGTCATCAGGGGGGGCCCCTGTTGACCGTGCCACCACTGACGGAGGTGAGGGGGATGGCGGCGCGGAATAGGGCCTTCTCGGCAGTGGCGCCCCAATTATGGAATTCCCTCCCCCTGGAATTAAGAACGGCTCCCTCCTTAGAGACCTTTCGGCGGGGCCTCAAGACATTTTTATTTAGATCAGCATTTGATGTCTGACATGGTGGGCTGGCTTTTTAACAAATTGCTTTTAACAAATGTAAATGTGGATGACCCACTGGTGGAAAAAGGCGGGGTAAAAATTCTATAAATAAATTCTATAAATAAATATGGTTCATGGGATCACGAAGGGTCGGACACGACTTAACGACTGAACAACAACAACAAACTTGTAAACGAAAAAAGCAAGCACGTATTTGAAAAATGACATATAAATATTCTTAATTCTAATAATATGTCCCTGTATTGCACCTTTGAAATTGCGGGTGACGGAGGCTACAAGTTTATATAGGAGAGACCGGGAGAAGGTGCCCCACGTCCTTTTGACTGGATCTCTGCACTTGGAACAAAGCCATTGTCTGTCGTCATCCTTCACTCCCCAGCCCGTTCCGTGTATAATCTATTTAAAGATAATAGTTACCGGTACTATACTTTATTTATCACGTTTTTATGTGTTCAGAGCGTTTCGCTACGTAATCTCAATTAATGTCCCCTTGTGGCAGACCAGCCTTATTCTCCCCTTCGTGCAAATGGGAACAAGGGAATAAGAATTGCCTAAGGCCTCCTTTAGCATTTGCTGGTAAACTGTAGTTTCCCAGGGCACCTCTTTTAGCTGCTCTACTGCACCTGTTCTTCCCTTTTAGGCCTGCTTCCTCTCCACATAGGATAAAGGCAGGAGAGTTCTCCGGGTCCCATTCTTGCATTCTCCATTTCTTACACAACTCTTCCTTCCTGTTTTCAAAGACTAGGGGGAGCCTGTCGCAATCCGATTAAAATACTCTAAACGATTGTTCCTCTCGGTTCTAACCTAGACTCGGTTTCTCATAGGGCCTGCTCCAACCTTGCTAGCTCTGTTTTTCTGGGTGACAAAATTGCATCTCGTCCATCAACTTCTTCAGCAGTTTGTTTCCCTCCGACACAGCCCAGAATTCTCCCTCCTTGGTCTGTATAACTTGTAGGACGGCTGTGGGATTTATTTATTTGCACTGAGTAAGATGTTCACATTTGACATTGAAAACAGACCAACGAAACAAATCCCACTAACCCCAATCCTGTGCAGGTTTACTTAGAAGTAAGTCCCACTGAGTTTAATGAGATTTACCCTCAAGTAAACGTGCAGAGCAACCCTAAGTTGCCCTATGTGATGTCGCCCTGCCTTGCTTGGCCTCCTACGGAAACCAAATCCAGACCGCCAGAGCCGCCAGCACAGCCTTACTATTTTTCTCCGCAAAACGCCTCCCATTGCAAAATGAGGGCTGGGAAGAAAGGAAAACTGTGTTCAGACAAACATTTTTTGACAGAGCTGAAATCCAAGATGGGCTGATTTCTGCAAAGAAATCTGCATTGCGGCCTTCCAAGCATGGTCCGTACCCTAAATCACAAAAGTTGACACCTCTTGGACTCGTTCTGCACTCTCTGGTCTTAGCTGAACTCTTGCAAAGCTCTTGTGGATCACGGGCAGGACATTTGTTCGGCAGCCAATCTCTAGCAAAGCTCCTCTTGCGAGCAGAGGAGCTGAGGCAGTGCAGGGATCTCGCAGTCTGGCTTCTTCTCATTTTCTTAATAGCCTGTAACTGCTGATGAGCGAAGAAACGCTTCGTCCAGCTCGAAACGGCCAGGGGAACGGAAGGAACTGGAGCCTGCCTGTAAGTGGCACTTAAGAGTCCCAAATAGGAGGGAGATGAATCAGTTGGTCAAGTATTGTAGCATTTGTACAGTATAGCCCTTTGTAAACAATGCAAGTGGATTATTGTCTTGGGATCCACACAACAACCAGGCCCACTGGGGACCAGACCAAGAGGGCGGTGCTGCTGTGTCCCTGCCCCGATTGATTTATTTTAGTCCCATGTGTGTGTGCGCGTGCGCGTGTGTGACTCCTAAGCAGATGCGCCAAACAAAGGGCGAGTTTCGAGACACCCGGAAGAATGGTTGGAGTGGAACACCGAAATGACAGAACAAAAATCTCTTACCCGGCTTCTCTGGTTAAAAGGTTTAGTGGTAAGTCTCCTGGGACGGGACCCTCCTGTACCTCGAGAATCATAAGAACGTAAGAACAGCCCTGGTGGATCAGGCCATGGGCCTGTTTAGTCCAGCATCCTACAGTAGCTCTCTGGTTGCCTCTGGGTAGCCCACAAGCAAGACTAGAAGGCATGCCCCTTTCCCACCATTGGGCCCAATAACTGGCACTGAGGTAGACTGCAGCTGCTGGTTGGAGGTTCTACCTAGCCATCGCGACCGATAGTGAATTTATCTCCTTCCTTTTCAAATCTATCTAAGCTAACGGCCATCCCTATGCCGGGTGGGAATTTACCACTATCACTACTAGAAAAATGGGGGGTTTAGTAAATTCTGTTGGAGTATCTGTTGTGTGACAAAGTCCTTTTGTGCTGGGCTGAAGCTCAACCATGAGTTGGCCTGAACTTGATGGCCCTTAGGAGAGGGAGAAAACCTGTATAATTTTGGATGCCCCGTCTTTCCCTCCCCCCCTTGCCTCCCCCCCAACACCCCAAACTTTGACTCCCTGCTTCATCAGGAAGTGATCCAGCCCTGTTTGTTCAGTAATCTGTGTTGTTTCCACTTCTACAGCCGCCTTTTTGGCGATGGGCCTGGCAAGGAGGCCAACAAGGCACTAGCGCAGTGGCGCATCTGGGGGCAAGTGGTGGCGCAAGAGCTATGCCACCCCATGGGGTTTTTTTTTTTGCTTGTTTGCCAGGCCCCAAACTCATGAGAGGGAGATGCTGCTGCTTTGGGGGCTGGTGATGTTCTGTGATTGACTGGGGGGGGGGGGCACTGCTGCTGCTGCTGCTGCTGCTGCAGGGTCCTGGATGACTAGGTGCCCCCTCCAGCAGCAGAGTGGATGGCGTTGGGGAAAGGGACCCCCAGGAAGTTGGCGTGGAAGCCAGGCAGGGGGTGGCGGGGCGGGGGCGGGGGCGTGGGAAAGAAGGAAGGGGGTCCCCTGCTCCTCCCCGGGGCGGGTCCCCTCTGCTTTTGCTCCCTCCCTGCCTTCTTCGCCTCTCTTTTGCTGTCACATTCCAGCTGCTTGAGTCAGGCCTGGAGGCGGCGGCGGCAGCGGGCCGCTGGCTGCACCAGGAAGCGCAGGGCCCGCACCATGTAACCAAAGCGGAGGAAGGAGGAGGCGGCGGCGGCGAGGAGAGGACGGGAGGGCGCGGAAGGGAGCCGAGAAAGAAGCCGGCCTGGCCATGGGGGACGGCGGCGCCGAGGAGGAGACGACGGTGGAGCTGCTCCTCACCGACGGTACCGGGCAGCGTGGAGACGCGCGGCGGGGGTCCCCGGGGCGCAGCCGGGCGCCTTCCTTCGCTGGCTGCTGCCCCCCCCCGCAGGGCGCGCGGCGAGGGGGCCGGGCGGGTGTCCGACTCTCCAGGCGGCGCCTTCGGGAATGACAAGATGACCCCCAGGGCGCGCACCGTGGACCTGGAGAGGCTCCCGGAGGCGCACGGCGAGGGCGCGCCCGGGGCACGGACCGCGGGGCTCTGGCGCACGATCGGGGCGCGGTGGTGGCGATGTCGCCCCGATCCCTCCTCGGTCGGGGCGCCTCTTTCCCGGCTGCGACAAGGGCGCAGGTCGCGGCGTGTAAACAAGGCGGCGGCGACTGCGCGCTATTTGAGGGGAAGGTGGGTTGGAGTGGATCGGGGTGCAGCAACCGGATGTGGAGATGCAGCAGCAGCAGCAAAGGGGGTCAGGTGGGGGGGGCTGCGGATCGGGGTGCCCGAGTGGCTTCCTCTCCGCGCCACTCGACACCCAGGTTTGCAAAACAACCACCACCAGCAGCGGATATCCCGGGTTGCTCTGCCCGGATCCGGAGCTTGGCTTTGCAGAGTGGGGGGCAAGGGAGGGCCGGAGGGGGGAGCCCCGTGGGCTTTGGGGGACGAGGGTCAGGGAGACCTTCCTGTCCCAGCGGAGGCGGGGGGGGGGGAGAGGCAGGCCTGCGAGCGTGTTGTTTTACCGAGCGCTGGAGCCCCCATCCCTAATTTATGCACGCTCCGCCTCTCCCCACCCCACCACCCCAGCCGGAGTGGGGGCAGCGGCGGAGGGGTGCTGCTGAATCACACCAGCCCACCCCCGCCTAGATTGGCAGGTGGGGGCGAGGAGGGAGCCGCAGGGGACCGTGGAGGCGTTGGCAGGTGCCTGGTGGGAAGCTCTGCTGCGTGCCTGCGCTCGTGTCTCTGTGTGCACGTGTGAACGCAGCACTGATCAGGCCCGTTTGGGGTAGAAGGCCCTTTAACAAGTGGCTCCTCTGCAAGGGTTTGCACAAAGCGGGAGGCCTTTGCTAAGGTGGAACTCTTTCTCCATCTTCAACAAGGGTGCGTCTTAAATGGAAATAATTTGCAACTAATAATAATAATAATTAATAATAAATAACAACAACATATTATTATTATTATTATTATTATTATTATTAGTTGCAAATTATTTCCATTTAAGACGCACCCTTGTTGAAGATGGAGAAACATATTATTATTATTATTATTATTATTATTATTATTATTATTATTATTATTATTATTATTATTAAGCTTCTCCTCAGAAGACTTTGATTCCAGATAGATGTGTATGGAGGGGTAGGGTCGGGGCATGATGATGCCAAGGGGACTCTAGACATGCTCAGAGGTCGTTTTACATGCACATGATATTTCTCTCCCCGACTCCCATTTGAACAGGTTCAGTTTCAGATTGACCTTTAATTCCAGGTGCATAGGACATTAAAATGATGAGGCCAGAGTCCTTGGACATGCTCAGAAAAAAAATATTGCATGCTCCTTCCACTGTCGGTTCTGGGGGCCCTAGTGAAACATGGTCTTCTGCATGTACCCTGCATGGGGGGGGGGACACAGGACTCAAACTGCGTTCCTTTCGCAGATGAGAAGGCGGCTAATGCTTAATAAGCGAGCGTCAAGGCTCACTTTAGGCTGGAAAAACCGGGCACGGGGAAGCAGGCAGCCAGGGCCTGGCTGGGACAGACATTGAAATTTGGGCAAAGGTGAGGTGTTTCCCAATCACACCCTCTGCAGAGAGCTGCCCCACTTGTTTCTGCCGTGCATCACCCGAAATGTCTCGCCCGCCCGCCTGCCCCCACCCTGATCCTCCTTCCAGTGCTCTTGGATGGTCATATAATATTATTATCTAAAAGAGTTACAGACCACTCTTCAACAACAACAACCAAGTCACAATGCCGTTTGCGTAGCAAAATAAATGAAAAGGTGATAGAGAACAGTCGTCCCCCCCCCCCCCCCGCCTTGGTTCCATACAGTTTAGGGCAGGCTTGAGCTGTTTACTGACAGCAATAGGTAAAATTGAACCTCCATGTTCAGAGGCAATGTACCTTTGACACTGAGGACAGACAGAGAGGGCTGGGCCTTCATGCCCTGTCTGCGAGCTCTCAGAAACGTTTGGCCCACCCCTGTTGGAGACACAGGACTGGTTTATTCTAGTTCTGATAGTGCCTGCTCTTCCCCAGAAGATATTTTTTTCAGGGGGAAAAATATTACAGGACAGCGTGCCCGCCTCTTCCCTAGAAGCCCTTCTTCCGATTTTGCAGTGACTGTTTCTGTGATGGCCGCTGCACGTTGCACATGCTCAGAGTTGCTCTTTGTCATCATATCTTCCCAAGCCGAAGCCCCCAGGCATCGAAAACAGGTTTGGGGAGGCGATGAAGGTTTCGGCTTCCCTCACTGTATTATTCATTTGATCTATGAAGATGGTTTTGGCAAGACAAGCAGACAGAAAAAGCCACCCATCTCACGTATGGAAAGGGGTAGGAATGGCGTTCAAGGAAAGGCAGTGCGGTATAGTGGTGAGAGAGTGTATGTGTGTGCGTTTTGTTTATGTAGGGCTGGCCCCTTTTATGAGAGTCCCCATAGTGAAAACATAACAAAGCAGTCAAAAACTAGGAGGCTTGCACTGGAGCAAGGAGATCCATATTCTTGGGCCTCTCTCTCTGCCTGACCTACCCCACAGGGGTGTCGGTAGGATAAAATAGGGGCTTGTAGCTCTGAGCTCCAAGGAGGAAGATTAAGACAGAGATCTAACAAATTATCTAAGCTAGGAAAGACTGTACATGAAAACCCACTGAATGGCGGCCCCTCAGAGGACGTTCTATATTATATGATGATGTGTTATATTTTGTATTAGATGATTGATTTCTATCGTGCCATCAGTGTGGGGGGCATTGTGCAACAGACAAGAGGATAGACAACAGAGTCTGTTTTGCAACAGGCAAGAGGTCCCTGCCCCGAGGTGCTCACAATCTAGACACAAGGGAGAAGACACGGGAAGGATAGGGGAGCGGTGGGCAGGGTGAACGGGCTAAGAGCACGTGATGATGTCAGGCATACGTACTTGGGCTTAGCGCTTGAGCGTTCTGCGTCGGGTCTCCCAGGTGAGGAATTTGTGTGGGCAAGTGCCAGCCCGTTTTTTCCTCTCTCTCAGTGTTGGCCAAGTTGTGACTCAGAGGCCGGAAACGGGGCCTCCTCCCCTTTGTACCCGGGAACCCCAGGGGTGGGGATGCGAGGTGTGCATGAGCAAAAGGGAGGAGGAAGAGCAGAAGTGGGTCACCGTCGGCACTCGCTCCGGCCCTCCCTGCAGGGCGCATTAGCCAGGTATTTTGCAGGGGCGAGAGCAGCTGCGGCGATGGGGCCCTCTGGAGGCCATGCAAAAGAGCAGTAATCCAGATTAGACCTGGTCTGATGCGCATGTGTGAAAATGGTCTTAAGTCATGACATCGTTTTGAATGTTTCTCTTCTTTTTTAAGTCCTCTGACAACTGGGGAGAAAGGGTTCTCCTTTGCAGGAATTACTTCGCTTTCAGCTCACGCATTCTCGGTTGTTTCTCGGCCACTTCGGACAATGCTTTCTGACCGGTCCCTGCTCCCGCATGACTTGTGCGCGTGTCTTGGTGCGCCGGAGCACCACTGCCTAATCACTTCATGGGGAGGGTTGTCTGAAATAGCTTTAAAGCCCTTTGCTGAAAATAGTTTATTTTATTTTAATCTTTATTTGAAATGAAAATACAGTATTTGGCAATTACAATCGTGCGATAGGGGTGCGAGTGTGCAAGTGCCTGCTAAGCGCATGGGAGCGTATCATCTGAAAAGGCTAGAGGCAGTAGGATGGAGTGGTTAGAGGGTCAGGTTAGAAGCAAGGAGACCCGAGTTCGAATCCACACGCAGCCACAAAGTTTACTACATGACCTTGGCCCAGTCGCTGCCTCTCAGTCTAACCTACCTCACAGGGTTGGTGTGAGGATAAAATGGGAGGGGGGGAAGAGCCACATGTGCTGCCCAGAACTCCATGGAGGAACAGCGGGATAAAAATGTGAAAAAATAAGAAGGGTCGAGGTCCCTAAAGCAGAAAAATTTAGTTTTGGGTTCAGTCCCATCCAAGAGTCGTGAGTGAGTTGCAGGTAATTTACGCCATTGGTTTCGGCCATGACTAGAGGTAATTGGAGTGGGGTCTTGTTCTTGTTTTATTTTCAAGGCAAGCTGGCAATTTAGGGGAGGGAGCCTGGGATGACGTCCAGGGATTCCCTCCCATCTCCCCACCCCGGCTACGGCCTGCTCTTCCCACCTCAACTTGTGCGTTTCGGTGTTGTTCCCCAACAGCCAATTTGACAGGCCACGAAGAAAAGGTTGGCATGGAAAACTTCGAGTTGCTGAAGGTTCTGGGTACCGGAGGTGAGCCAAAAACTTAGTCGTGAGTTAAAGCATTTTTTCTTCAAACGTCTGGGAAGGAGGTGCCTGACAGCTTTCAGTTTGCTGTATTGCTGCTATTTGTGTCCAGAGCTTCTTTGATGTTTTAGTGTTTGAATTACTGTATTTATTTATTAAGTCCTTTTGGTCAACCAAGTTAGGTGCGTTGATGGGGTGGAAACATTGTAAATATACCTTGCAGTCAAAGGGAGTAAGGGGCCTAGGAATATATAGGAAGATGCTGTGTACCGAGTCAGACCCCTGATTAATCTAGCTCAGCATTATCTAGACCCTGGCTGGCAGCTGCTCTCCAGGGTTTCAGACAAGGGGTCTTTCCCAGCCCTACCTAGAGATGCTGCCAGGGGTTCAACCTGGGACTGTCTAGTTGCTGAATTATCGGCCCTTTCCGGCTGTGATACGGGAGGAGAGAGAGCGCGAAGGTTAAAAAGGAGGGGAAGTTGGGGGACAGGGGTTCCAGAGGGCACGGTCCTCACCGGTCTGCCATGTCACCCCAGCCTACGGAAAGGTTTTCCTGGTGCGCAAGCTGAGCGGTCACGACACCGGCAAGCTGTACGCCATGAAGGTGCTGCGCAAGGCGGCCATCGTGGCCAAGGCCAAGACGACGGAGCACACGCGCACTGAACGAGCAGTGCTGGAACACGTGCGCCAGTCGCCCTTCCTGGTGACCCTCCACTACGCCTTCCAGACGGACTCCAAGCTCCACCTTATCCTAGGTAGGAACATATGGAGGTGGGACCTGGGGGGCCACGACTAGGAATTAATCTGCTTCCAAAAGGATGTCTACAACAGAAAGGATATTTTGTTCTTAAAGACTTCTGGCTACATAAGTCTCAGCATTCCTGTTAACCCCCCCCCCCCAGTCCATTTCCCTCCCCTTCCTGACTGTCTCCCTCAACTGTAAGTCCCTCGGGGCAGAGACATGCCCTCTTGTATTGAAATAAGCACTCTTTTTCTCAGTTTCGGCTGGTTTGCCAAACTGCGGCCCTACCTGGAAATGTCAGCCCTCGCCTCTGTCATCCATGAGCCGATCGCATCCTGGTTAGGCTCCTCTCCCGGGCTGTGCATCGGGCTCCGTTGAAAACGATTCAGAAGAGGGACGGTGCCAGGTTACCGGAGGGGGCAAACTATAGCACCTGTTTTGCACCAGCAACGCTATTCACCATTTTGCAAGGCCTTCCCCAGCCCTGTAACGAAAATAATATTAAAACGTTGAGATTGTGCCCCTCATCTGGGTTTTTGTTGACACTTTGCTCTCTTGGAAAAGCGGTCTAAGAATTCAGCGAGCAAATAAATGTAAGCAAAAATAACTATTTTTGCTCTGTATAACCCCTTCTCTCCCTTTCCTCTGTTGTCTTCCCTGTAAGCTCCTTGGGGCAGCGCCCTGTTGTCCCATTCTTGCCACTTATTGCTCGCTTGGCAAAGAGGCGCTTTCTCACTGGCAGTTCTTACAC
This sequence comes from Plestiodon gilberti rubricaudatus, assembly GCA_026170595.1. Taxonomy (NCBI): domain Eukaryota; kingdom Metazoa; phylum Chordata; class Lepidosauria; order Squamata; family Scincidae; genus Plestiodon; species Plestiodon gilberti. The sequence goes on along the minus strand of JANXHW010000009.1, from coordinate 32,931,191 downwards.
TTCGCAGGGGGAGAGCACCCTCTTTATCCTTGCACAAATGTCCGCCCAGTTACTGTTTACTGGTGTCTTCTTTTTTGGGAGGCTAGGAGGTTGAAACATTGGTCTCTAACAAATAATACATGGCTTTCAAACCCATAATACCTGTGTCCTCTACTATTATAACCAGCCATGAAAGCTTCCATTCTAAAAATCTTCTTTTTTTTTGTTTCTTTAAAAACTGTGAGCCCTTTTGGGGACAAGGAACCAACTTTTAACCAACTGTAGAAGAATTTTGAATAGCGGCATATAAATGTTTTTAATAATAACGAAGGCATATTTTTTTTATGTCGGCGACTCCAGGCTGGGGGCGACTCGTAGGGGACCACGCGAGCCGCAGATCAGGAAGGGACACTGAGTGTGTCAGCTTGTATTTTGGAATTGGGTAAATGTGTACCTGGGCTGGAGACCTTTAAACAGAGTCCACATCCCTTCCCTCCTAGACTACGTGAGCGGCGGGGAGCTCTTCACCCACTTGTACCAACGGGACCACTTCTCTGAGGACGAGGTGCGGTTTTACAGCGGGGAGATCATCCTGGCCCTTGAACACCTGCACAAGGTGAGAGAAGAGAGAGAAAGAGAGAAAGCGCTTGTGGAGTGGTTAAAGTCAGTCTTGTAGCTTGAGACACAGAGAGATTCATGCCTCCTTGTGGGACGTGCTCCTACAAGGGACGGTCAGTCCCAGGGTCCCTTGTGCAAGGACGGGAGGGAGGAACAGGTGAGCGAAGTGCCCCCCCCTTGAAGGCGTCGGGGAACAGCTTCATCTCTTAGTACAGAGATGCTGTTGCAGTTGTTGCAGTGAGCAGGGGGCTGGACTAGATGACCTCGGAGGTCCCTTCCAAATCTCACATTCTGTGAAATTCACACCCACCATGTGGGTCTTGCCTCTTGTTTTCCTGTCCAGCAGGGGCAGAGGTGGGCCAAGGGCTCACCCAGCTGACCTCTGAAGCTCCTGGAGTGGGCAGTGCCCCCCACAGCCACCTAATACGTGGGCTCTGGCTTACTGGGCAGTGGAGGGCGGCAGCAAGAATGGATGCTCTTCTCAGTGGCACTGTTTTAGATTTTCCATGCCCTGCCCATGCCCATTGCTGTGGTGCTGAAGAAAGAGCTCCCCCTTTAGCTTTCCTGAGTGACCTGGCCCCATGGGAAGGACAGCTTGTGTCATGTGATTTGGGGGCCCATCATGTTATCCGATGGGCTTCTAATGTTCTTACAGCCTTAACTTGAGCTGAGGCTAAGTTCCAGGTGAGGTCTTTTTGCTTTCCATAGCATAACCAGGTCAAGAGCTGGGAAAGCAGAAGACCTCTGAATATTATTTATTTATTTATTTATTTATTTATTTATTTTCCACATTTTTATACTGCCCTTCCTCCAAGGAGCTCAGAGTGGTGTACATATTTCCTTCCCTCCTTTTTGTCCTCACAACAACCCTGTGAGGTAGGTGGGGCTGAGAGATCGTGACTGGCCCAAGGTCACCCAGGAAGCTTCGTGGCTGAGCGGAGATTTGAACCTGGATCTTCCAGGTCTAAGTCCGACTCCCAAACCACTACATTTCCAACCCAGACTCGTAAACGGCAGCACATGCTGCACAGCTGGGATTGGGAGGGAGAGGGCAGAGAGAAAGAGGAACTTTGGTCTGGTGAATGATTGGGGAACATCTGCAAGGTTGTTGTATTGCTGAAGCAGGTGTGGGCTTGGCTTGAATGAGAGGCTCCTGGGAGCCCCTTGTAGCAGCAGAATTTAGCAACTGTATATTTTAAAGGCTTTCGTGCCATTTCCCAGTGGAGCTGCCATACTGAGTCAGACCCTTGAGCTCTAGAGCTTAGCACTGTCAGGCACTAGTTCTCCAGGGTATCAGACAAGAGGTCTTTCCCAGCCCTACGTAGAGATGCTGCAAGGGATTGAACCCAGGATCTTTCGCTTGCAAAGCAGGGGCTCTGTCACCGAGCTAAGGACTCATCACCATCCCAAATCCAGCAATACAGTTATTTCTTGTTTAGCGTCCCCACTTCCTCCTTCCTGTTGGGGAGAGAGGACAGTGCGATGTCCCCTGCTCACCTGTCAAGGTGGAAGGAGGGTAGGATGAAAAGCCTCTCGGATCTCTGGATCGGGCCCGATAACCCCCTGAACGCTGACCCCGTCTTCCTTGCCTCTAGCTTGGCATTATCTACCGCGACGTGAAGCTGGAGAACATCTTACTGGACAGCGAGGGGCACATGGTGCTCACGGACTTCGGGCTGAGCAAGGAATTTGTGACCGAGGACGTGAGTCTGGCCATTTCTGTCCCCGGGACCACCCTTCTCTGCTCCAAAAGATTGGTGTTGGCCGAGACATGGGCAGTGTCAGGTTCCAGGGAGGGGAGGGGTTGAAAATCTGCTCTTGGGAGATGGGCTGTCATCGTCATTGCCTCCAGTGGGGGCCGGGCTCCTCCTCTCTGTAGAGGCCTAGGCAGCCACCTACTACCCTGGGAGAAGGAGGAGGAAGAGAAGAAATGGAAGCAGGAAGGCCAGCCAAAAAATACCCTGCCCTTCTGTTTGTATACCCGTTTGCTCTTTTGCCTAAGCCGCTCTGAGAGCCTCGTGGGCAGAAAGAGGAAGGTTTTATAAACATAAAGTAAGCCGTGGGGTTTGCAAACTTTCCCCAGCATGGAGGACATTCCTGGTGTCTCACCCCTGTCTGCTCCAAAGTTTGCTGTTCAAAGGACAAGAGCCAGCAGCTAGCGGAAGAGTTGGCAGCCCTAGGAAGAAGTGGCTTATTTTGAGTGGGCCGTGGTCTCCTTGGCTTTGGCCCCGTCCCTCCGTCCATCTGTCCTTCAATCTCTCTGCTCTATCCATCGCTACAGAAAGAACGGACCTTCTCCTTCTGCGGCACCATCGAGTACATGGCTCCGGAGATTGTGCGAAGCAAAAGCGGGCACGGCAAGGTGAGGAGCGCGGCCTGGGATTAGAACAGCCCCCGGGGACCCAATCGCCAGTGTAAAGGACCCCCTGCTCATATGGCAACGACAAACCTTTGCGGGCCCGGCAGGGGTGGGCATCTGGAGCTCAGTGTGCCTGTTGCTTTGCTGAAGTCGGCCCCTCTCTTGAGCCTCCCACTGGGGGGATTGGAGCCGATGTCTGTTAGCCTCAACAAGTTGCAAGCATTTAGGGTCACTAGTCCCTATTGAGGTGCACCAGTCACCGAAAGGCCTTGCTAGGAATGGCATCCTTGAACCTGCCATTCAGCGCCAAGAGAGCTTGCCTTTGGTTTTAGATTTCGGTTCTTCAGCCAACTGGGGAACTTTGCCAAGTCTCGGCAGATCCTCTGAAGAGGATCCAAGCAACTGGGAAGCAACAGACAGGCTGTATCTAGAGTACAGGCAGTCTTGGGTTTTTTCCCCTCTTTGGGAGTTTCAGTTTCTTTGCGGCGGGGGGAGTGTGCCCCCTCCCCAGAGAATGCTCGGCACCCTTGCCAAGCTACAACCCCCAGGATGCTTTGCAGGAAGTCAACAGTGGTGCGACGCAAAAGGCTGATTTAAATGGGTTTTATAACACTGTGGACGTAGCTTCAGTGGTCTGCTCGTCAAGTGCGGGCCGATTGGCAACCCTGGCAGTCTGGGGGTTAGGAACTAGAATGGTTTCTGGGAGCCTGAAAGGGCAAGCGAGTGGGGGGGGGTTGTACAGTCGCGGGAGGAAGGAAGGGGCTGGGAGGTGGGCTGGCACTGCCCTGGTCATCTCAGCCGCTTTGAACCCTTCCTTGCAGTCTGTGGACTGGTGGAGCCTGGGCATCTTGATGTTTGAGCTGCTGACTGGCGCCTCGCCCTTCACGCTGGAGGGGGAGAAGAACACGCAGGCCGAAGTCTCCAGGTGAGGGGGGGCCAGCCAGGGATGTGACTCAGGCCTGATTAAGGAAAGGGGAGGCGGCAGAGGCTGCTTGGCGAAACTCGGAAGCCTGGCATGAGGGGCTGAGGGCTAGGGGAGGCGTTTGGCTGGAGAGGGGTGGGGTGCTGGGCAGCGTGAGATCAGACAGCGGCAGGGCTGGATGGGTTTGGGAGGAGGGGCAAAGGTTGAAGGTCATGGGGAGGGGTTGGTGCGAGTGGCAGGCGTGGGAGGGGACAGGCTGAGGCTTGGCAGGAGTGGCTGATGGGTTCCAAGAAAGTATGGGCAGGAGGCTTCAAGGGCTGATGGGAACAGGGCCTGTGGTTGGCTGATGGGGAACGGAAGGAGGCGGGCAGGGGGCTTGATGGCGCAAAGGTGACCCGGCTGCGTCTGCATTCTAGGCGGATCCTCAAGAGCAACCCTCCCTTCCCCTCGCTCATCGGCCCGGTCACCCGCGACCTGCTGCAGAAGCTCCTGTGCAAAGACCCCAAGAAGCGCCTGGGATCGGGGCCCACCGGAGCACAGGAGATCAAAGAGCACCCTTTTTTCCGGGTGAGGCTGGGTTCCTCCTTGCCGGGGCTGCGGGGCACGTCACCCTTGCCACAATTTGCCCTGCCTGCGTTCTCCTTCCTCCCTCTCAAAGAGACCCCCAGCTTAGGCCCTCATGTCATTTCACATTCCCTCCTTCCGCGGGCTGTAGCAAGTTTCCAAGGTAGCTGTTGACAACGTCAGTTTCCTAGTGGAGAAATAGACCTGTTTTTGTAATAGCTCTTTGTTGACAAATACACAAAGGGAGCTGGCAGGAAGCAAGCTGTGCTGCTCTCAGCATGGCGCCAGCCCCCTGAAGCAACAGCACACCCTTGCAGCTCCCAAAAGCAGCTCCTTGCCAGCCAAGAATCAAAATTCAGACACTCTTTCTTCTTTCTCTGTCCTGATTTTCAAAGCTGATAAATGTTTGCTTTCAATCCATGCCATGCTTAGCTTCAGCCTCACCCCACAAACAGTGGTTTGTGTAAACTAACCAGAGGTGCCCATAAACATGACCCTTTAGCTGTTCTACAGAAGTGTAGAGGGATGGTCATTTTTTCCCCTTTGCCCAAAAGGATGCTATAACAGTGTGTAGACGTTCGTGGGCCAGAACCTCACGTATTGGCCGGTGGGACCGCTCAAAGGGACAAAAGCTCATCACAATGTTTTGCAATCTTTGGGCCCCTGGAGATGGAAAACGGGCACGAGCCTTGCCTAATTCTCTGCCATTTTGGTGCCATGGCTGCTTTTTAAGTTGTACACCTTCATTTGCCAACAGCTAGTGTGCTTATAGCTGTGCCTGGGACAGAGTGGGGAGGGAGGGAGGGAGGGCTTTACGTCAAATCTCTTGTAAAATTGGGATTGATCAAATTAGGGTTTTTCACTGCTGTAACCAACGGCAATCAGCAGTCTCCCCCAGCTGGCAGTTCCTTTCCCCTTTGCAAGCTTCTGGTTTTTCGTGTAATATTGGCTGAAAGTTTGTCTCGGTGTTAAAAAAAACACAAAAAACTCTTCCTCCCAGAAGGCTGTGGGGGAGAGCAATGACCATGTGCGCCCGAAACGTAGGTTTAATGTGCCGTTGTCTTTCCAGGGCCTGGACTGGACGGAGCTCGCAGCGCGCAGGGTGAAGCCCCCCTTCAAGCCCCTCATCCGGAGTGAGATGGACGTGCGGAACTTTGCCGAGGAATTCACCAGTTTGGAGCCCATCTACTCCCCCGCTGGGACTCCGCCCAGTCTCGACCGCGTCTTCCAGGTGAATGCCAGAGAGAGAGAGAGAGAACTTGAGAGTGAGGTTGCATTTGGTAAGACTTCAAAAGATGCTGCCTATACAGAGTCAGACACTTGGTCAGTCTTGCTCAGTATTGTCAAGCACAACCTGGCAGCATCTCCCGAGAGTTTTCGACAAGGGCTCTTTCTCGTTCTTTGCCTGGAGATGCTGCCGGTGATCTTCCGCACGCAAAGCAGGGGCTCTGCCACTGAGCTTTGGGTGCTTGGTTGCAGCTGCCAACCTGAGTCAGACCACGGAATTACAACCCCAGCCCTCTCATCCACAGCAGGATGAAGAAGTGCCCATTAAGTCAGGAGTCACTGTCGGAGTACCTGGTGCTCTTGCATAGAGTTTACAAACAGGCTGCCGCCGTGAGGGGCTTGCAATCTAGAGCTTGGCACAGAGGGAGAGAAGGAGATGGAGACGGGAGAAGCAGGGCTCCTCTGACGTCAGGTTTCACTTTTTACTCAAGCAGCAGCCTTCATTTTCAACAAGAGTCACCATTTGGAGCGGATCCATTGCTGTGCTGCCCGGATCAAAGCACAGTCCTTGTTTCTGCCTCCCTGCAGCAGGCAGAATCCGGCTCTGATCATTTCAGGAAGTCCCGGCCGCTCACTTCCTCATCTTGAGAACACAGGGCTCAGCTTGGCGCATCGCTTCATCCTGCCTTGTCTCTGCTAGCTTTGTGCGCTCTCTTGGCTGCGGTTTGCAGGACTGCACGCGAGCGCTTCCTTGTTTCCCTTCTCTAATCTGAAGTTGGGGTCACGTTTTCTGCTACTGTTAGGAAAGACCAAGGGCCTTGCAGACAGAGAGCTTTGTCGGTGCCAGGGCAAAAAGCATATATTGGGCAGCATCCCTAGCGTCGTTACCCGATAGAAGGAAAATTAGTCCATCATCGCATGAGGTCTGGTCAATTCATCCATTAATTAACGACTCGCAGTGCGATGATCCGTTGCATGTGTATTCGGAGCGAAGGCCCGCTGGGTTGGATCCAGCAGCACCCTTCTGCCTGTAGAAGAGGTCTGCCTCTCACAGAAGGGCCGGGTGAGCCTTCTTGCATCTCGTGCAGGAAAAGTGGTGCATAATCCAGAGAGCCTCTTCCGCTCGTGCAAGAGTTCGTGCAACTCCATGCACGAGTGGCATCGTAAAAATTGCAGAAGCCGCTTTTCTGAAGTGTTGGCAATATGCATATGTCTCTAAATGTGACAGACTGATTTGGTGAAAAGGACTGTTCGTTTACAGCCTTGTTTTTCTCACGGAGCGTTCAAACACCCGATTTCTGGGGGCCCCCTCCTGCTGTGAAATGGTACAGTCCGAGAAGGATGCTACCATGTGATTTGGCTGCCATTGCTTTCGTTCCAACTCGAGCTCCTCCTCCTCGGGGGTTTCCAAGCTGATCCGTTGCTGTTTCTTCAAGGGCTACTCCTTCATCGCTCCTTCCATCCTCTTCAACCGCAACGCTGTGACCGCTGACGTGCTCGGGGCGGCGCTGGACGGAGAGCGCCCAGGAAGTGCCGCCGTGGCTCGCAGCGCCATGATGAAGGTAAGGACGCTCCTTGGAGGGGGGGAAACAAGGACTCCCCAGAGGTCAAGGAGCTGGGAGGGTGGCACTTCCAAAAGTCTCAAACTGCTGCCCTTAGGGAGGTTTGGCCATTTCCAAGCAAAGATGATTGTCCGATTCCCTCTTGTAGTGTGTCTTGATTGGGCCAAAGATACTAAATACTGTACTCGAGATTCGGCGTGGCCGAAGTGATTAGTTCAAAGAATACCCTTGCATTTTGGGGGGATTTCTTTTTACATTTGTGCCCCCCTCTTTTCTCCAGCATGCACAGTTCTTTCCCTCCTCCCTTATCCTCCCTGCAATTCGATGAGGCTGAGCAAGAGCGGCTGGCCCACCGCTAGCCAGCTGAACAGCGACAAACTCCGGTCTGTGCAGACCGCCATGATGCCACTCCGGCAATAGGCCTGTAAGTCCCACATCACGGGCAAAAACCCTCAGTTACAGGCCTGCTGCGGGGAAGCGACGCTAATGAGTGTTTACCTGCCCTGGTGATACAGTTACAGCTGGTGGCAAATTTGGAAGGATCTCTGTGCAAGATGCAAGTCCCCCAACATCTCCTTTGCAGACTCGGTAGCTTCTCTGCTTTAAAGCAGGGCTGTTTAACCTATATGACGATCTCCAGATAATAACACGCATCTCTCCCTTCCCGGCCACTCAAATTGGGCCCCCTGGCCTCCCGGCGCCGCGATCCGATTGGGCCACCTTCTGGAACCAGTCCACAAATGGCTGTCGTAACAAGCGGCGTCCTGCAGCTGTATCCCCAGGAAAGCCCCGGAGACCTTTCCCCGAGGCTTTTCTCACGGCAGCCTGAGCGAGGCCTATAAATCTTGTATTCCGGCCTCGTCAAAGGTCAGCTGTAAAAACATTGCCCTGAAAGTTGGAACAAAGTTTTTGTTGTACATGCGATAGAATTTTTTTTCCCCAAGCCAGTATTTGCAGCGAGGCAAACGACCAGAGGCAAACCCAGCAGAATGACCAGTTGCCAACTTCTCCCACTGGCCCGAGCTCCTGTGCCTTTTCACAGCCACCTGTTAGACAGGCAGAAAACGAGTCCTCCCCAGGCCGGATGTGTCTGTGCTGGGGAGGAGCCTTTTCTGGGGGGACATGGCCTTGAGTTTTATTCTCCCTCCTCTCTCCAGGATTCTTCGTTCTTCCAGCAGTACGAGATGGACCTGAAAGAGGCCCCACTGGGTGAGGGGAGCTTCTCCTTGTGCCGCCACTGCCGGCAGCGCCAAAACGGGGCTGAGTTTGCCGTCAAGATCATCAGCAAAAGGTGACTGTCGGCCCTCCCCAGGAGCCTTATCTCATGCCCGGTTGTGCTATGCACCAGGTTGCATTTTTCCCTTCATAATGTTTCCCACCCCCTGCTTTTCTAAAGCACTGAATTGAGAAAACAGGAGCAAAGCAACACTTTGGGGGGGGGGGGTGCTAAACAGCAGACAGGAGGCCCCTGATAGAACGCTTGAGGCTGCTCAAGGGACTGGGAGTTTATATGAGTGTCGCCAGCCAATCAGGCGGGTCAGGTGCCGGGAGCCAATCAGGATCCCAGATGTGAAGCAAGAGGGCCAATCCTGTCCTGCTTACCTGCCATATGTACTTTCAAGGAAGTTCATCGCCTCCTGCCACTGCAGTTGCGCCTTCATCTCCATTCTTCTCCCTCTCGCACAACACCAGAACCAGGGGACATGCACTAAAATTGAGTGGAGGGAGAGTTAGAATGGACAAAAGAAAATATTTCTTCACCCAGCGTGTAATTCATCTGTGGAACTCCTTGCCACAGGATTTGGTGATGGCACCTGGCCTAGATGATAGATTCATGGAGGAAAAGACCATCACAGGTTACAAGCCATAAGCCACCTCCTGGCTTTAGAAGTAGGTTTTCCCTGTATGCCAGGTGCAAGGGAGTGACAACAGGAAACGGGTATCTTGTTGGCTATGTGCTCTCAGAGGCATCTGGTGGGGCCTCTGTGAGATACAGGAAGCTGGACTAGATGGGCTTTTGGCCTGATCCAGCAGGGCTCTTCTTATGTTCATATTTGAACTGATGCAGCATGTGCGTTCTTGTCCTCGGGTATCCGTGCCTTGGTACAAAATCTCGCACAAGGGATGGCCTTCAGTGGCGGAGGCCTTGACCCTTGCAGCAATTTTTATTTATGGATTTATAATAAGTGTATGTAATGCCATCAGTGTGTATGGCGCTTGACGTAGAGTAAAAAACAGGCCCCTCCCCTATGGAGCTGAGAATCTAGATATTGACACAAGGGAGACGTGGGGGGAGGGGGGAGATGAAGGCAGGGCTGGACAGAGAAAGAGTCTCTATTTCAGTGCAAGAGGATGGGATCCTGCCCCGAGGAGCTTACAGTGTAGATATTGACACTAAGGAGACAGTGGAGGCTGGAGGAAACAGGGCAATCATATGGTTTCTGTCACATGTACGTGAGCTTAGTTGAACGGGGGGGGCGGGGGGGGGCGGGACTACAGTGTGGTGCCAAAGGCTTCATGGGAAAGGTGGGTTTGGAGATGGGCCTGGGAGGGAGGAAGCCTTTCTGCAGGTGTTCTGGGAGGCAGATCCAGGCGTAAGGCGCAGTACAAGAAGGAACGATGGCATCGTTGGAGGGAGCGGGAGATCTTGCCTGGGGGGGGGGAGAGGATATGAGAGCAGAGGGGTAAGGAGGGCCCTGGGCTGCTCCTGGCCTCTCTTCCCCAGTCAACAAGTATGGGGTCACTGCACGCCTAGTTGGGTTGTTCCCTCGCGTGACACTGAACAGCAAAGTGAGCCCGTTTGGAGCCCGTCTGTTTTCCTCTCCCTGGTCCAGGATGGAGATGAATACGCAGCGCGAAGTGGCTGCCCTGCAGATCTGCGAAGCCCACCCCAACATCGTCAAGCTGCACGACGTCCACCACGACCAGGTAACGCCCCACCTCCCCGCTTGCGCTTTCTGGCTCGTCTCAGAACGGCCCCTCTGACTCCTTTGCCCGCGTCTCCACACAGTACCACACGTACCTGGTGATGGAGTTGCTCCGGGGCGGGGAGCTCTTCGACCGCATCAAAAAGAAGCAGCACTTCAGCGAGTCGGAAGCCAGCCAGATCATGCGCAGCCTGGTGTCGGCCGTCAGCTTCATGCACGACGCAGGGGTGGTGCATCGCGACCTCAAGCCTGAGGTACCGGGGGGGGGGGGATTTTGCCTTGCGCTAGCTTCCGGGCCGAGTCCCCTGCCATTCAGGGAGAACTGAGGAGAGGGAGGAGATGGGCGCTCCCTGAGTCAGGCCGGCGACTAGATCTATGGCAGCATGGCCTTGCCACAACCTCAGGCCCCTGGGGTGGGACCCGCACGGCCCAATTTTGTACTGTCGCATTTCACACTGTAGGTGGGGAGTCCTGTTTCTGAATCCTCCCCCATGGAAAAAACACAAACAAAACTCGTTGCGTGTTGTCAACCAGCAAATTGAGGAGAGGACTCTACTCTGCGACCTCTTTCCTCATATGTCCTTCTCTTTGGCCTGCAGCCAGCATTTTGCATGCAGATGTGTTCCAGAATATGACTCCCCCACCTGTAGGCGGAACGCGGAAGTGGAACATTCCTCCCCAGTGTCATAAGTAGGGACAGGGGCTGCAGGGCAGGGGTGTTGAGGGGATGCCACAGTCTTGGAAGCTTAGGGACAAGGTATTGTGCCCTCGCAGCGGTTGGGCGACACCCTCACCAGGGGGCACTGCACTGCCACCTTTGGGATGTGGGAGAAGCATTGTCCATCAGCCCAAGGAATGAATTTCCATTTAAGTGTCAAGCTGCTTTTTACAGAGTTGTCCTGTTTTCTTCTCACAAGCGCCTTGCGAGGCAGGCCCAAGTGAGCGTCATGGCTGAGGCTGGATTTGAATCCGAGGCTTTTCTAGTTCGGCACTCTTGGCATCACGCTGGCTCTCATTGAGACTCTCCCTAACCTGGCCCAATCAAAACAACCCCAAGCCCAGAAATTGGGGACAAGGGAGATGACGACGCCCCGGTCTTGCGCACGCTCTGTGGGTAGGGACGGAGACTGGGGCAGCAGCAGGGTTGTCTCGCCCCAGAGAGGTGACGGCCCTTTTGATGCGTCCCGTTTCTAGAACATCCTTTACGCGGACGAGTCGGAAGGAGCCCCCGTGAAGGTCATTGACTTTGGCTTTGCCCGCCTGCGCCCCCAGAACTCGCAGCCCATGCAGACGCCCTGCTTCACCCTGCAGTACGCCGCTCCAGAGCTCTTGCAGGATGGGGGGTATGACGAGTCTTGCGACCTCTGGAGCCTAGGGGTTATCCTGGTAGGTGTCTGTTGGCGACGAGTTGCAAGGAGTCAGCTTGGGGGCTGTGAATACCTTAGAGGAGACTCCTTCCAAGCCTCCTTCTGTCTGTCTGTCTGTCTGTCTGTCTGTCTGCTCTGTTGAACTGATTTACCCCGGTCTCTAAGAGCACAATGCTATGCATGCCTACTCAGAAGTAAGTCCCACTGAGGTCAGTAAAAGTGTATAGGATTGCATACCTTAGCTCTGCAAGCTCCACACACCAGCTATCCTTTCTCCTCCTCCCCTCTCCCACCTCGCACTCACAACCCCGGCTTCTCAGTAACTCTGGCACCACCTCCCTCCGCATCCAGCGCAATCTGCAGTCACTCTGGTCCTTCTCCCTTTCCTGAGTTTTTCTCAGCAAAACATGAGGGATAGCAACATGCTTCATTGTTTAGTTGAGATTTCTTATTGGTGTTCTTATTGTTGCATTAAAAATAATAATATTTTGGCCTGCCCTTTTCCTGTGGTTCAGGGCAGCTTACAGTGAAAATGATGTAATGCTCTCTCTTTGGTGTTGGTCTCCTCCAGGTAGCCTAGGCTGAGGAAGTGGTTTGGGATAATGGCGTGATTCTGTAACGCTAGCACGGCCGAGCGTTTAGCTTGCTGGTTAATGGCTTGTTTTCAGTGCGCTCATGGCTGTTCGTTCTTCTCCCACCCCGCTCCAGTACACCATGCTCTCCGGGCAGGTCCCCTTCCACAGCAGTCAAGAAGGGAGCGCGGCAAGCCACGCGGCCGAGATCATGCACAAGATCAAGGAGGGGCAGTTCTCCCTGGAGGGGGAGGCCTGGAAGAATGTGTCCGAGGAAGCCAAGGAGCTGGTGCGAGGTAAGCGGGAGGGGTCTGCTTCAGGGCTGCAATTGGGGAGCGTGTGCCAAAGCCTTGGAGGCGAGCACTAGATCAGGGGCTAAAAACTTGCCCCACTAGAAAGAGCAAACTGTTTTGCTTTTGAGGGGGGGGTGTCCAATGGGGCTGGAAGACCTAGCCAAGCGGGTGCTTCTGTCTTCGTCAATTCTTCACTTTTGTAACCCTGCAAACATCCCGCCACTTATGGCAACACGGCAAGCATGTCCTTCTTTCGGATCCTGGCGTTCTCTGGCCATTGGAGTGACGTCTCCTGGCTCGTGTCAATAAGTTATTTAAGAACATAAGATGAGCCTTGCTGGATCAGGCCAAAGGCCCATCTAGTCCAGCTTCCTGTATCACACAGTGGCCCCACTAGATGCCTCAGGGAGCACACAGCCAACAAGATAGCCTGTTTCCTGCTGCCACTCCCCTGCACCTGGCACAGAGAAAACCTACTTCTAAACCCAGGAGGTTGCTTATGGCTTGTAACCAGTGATGGTCTTTTCCTCCATGAATCTATCCAAACCCTTAGTTTAAGGTACAATGACTACATCATGGAACTGTATTCATCCACCTGTATTCAGGGCATGTTTTGCTGCCTCCTATGGGTTTCTGACCTCTCCCCCCCCCCCCACTTCTCAAGACGCCCACTACCTCCTTAATTTTAATAGCTCTTGTTGTGTAAGTGGCACCACTTTTGTGAACCTTTGTGTTATTTTTTAAAAATGCTTTTTGACAAAATAAATTATTTTGGGATGCAATTATATTTTATTACACTATGTTGATCTTGCTCTTTTTCCAAGAAGCTCAGGGTGGCATGTGAGGTTTCTCCCCACCCTCTGTGATCCTTACAACAGCCCTGCATGGTAGCATTAGGCTGAGAGAGATTGCCATGAAACGCAGTGCTTGATCTTGGGGCCCAGGAAGGATTTGAATCTGGATCTCCCTGCTTCTCGACTGAATATCTAACTGCTACGCTGCGCTGGCTGGGATTTGGGCTTCTCCCCTGGTTGCTACCGGTAATTCATCCTTTTGCCTTCCCCCTCTGCCCAGGTCTTTTGACGGTCAACCCTGCTAAGCGGTTGAAGATGTCGAGTCTGCGCTACAGTGAGTGGCTCCAAGATGGCAGCGCCCTCTCTTCCACTCCACTCATGACTCCGGACATCTTGGAGAGCTCGGGGCCTGCCGTGCGGACGGGCGTCAACGCTGCGTTTCTGGTAAGAGCAGGACTCCCGAGCTGGAGAAAAGGGCTTTGGAAAGGAGGCACGGGGCAGGGCCAAGCTCAGAGGACTGCAGGAACTCAGTGATAGAGACTTGTTGGGTTTGGTGGTGTGCTTGGGGGTAGGGGGGATTCTTCTGCTGGAAGGAACCCCAAGTGCTCATTTGCATAGCCCCGCCTCCAAAGCACATGACAGGGAGTTGGATGTGGGAGACTCCGCCCACCACTAGAAGGGAAGACAGGAGCCCTGCACAGAGCTGATCTGCTTGGTGGGAGGCGGCTGGCCCAGAGTCGTCTCTGGTGGTGACAGCCTGCAGGTGCCAGGAACGGTCAAGCCCTTTCAAGGAAGGAGCTGCAAAGATTTCCCCGTAGGGAGGGAAACCCGCCGTAGAGGCGGCTGGCAGGTGCACCGGGCGCAAACGTTTGCTAGGATTTTGAAGCCAAGAAAATGGGGTGAAGCTTACTCTTTTTTTTCCTCTCTCTCTCCCCCACCCCCAGGCCTTCAACAAGGGCAAACGTGAAGGCTTTTTCCTGAAAAGCGTCGAAAATGCTCCCCTCGCCAAGCGACGCAAGCTCAAGATGTCGAGCACCGGCGCCGAAGCCCGCCGCAGCAGCAGCTCCTCCTCTTCCTCCTCCTCGTCCTCCGCGGCCTCTTCCCGCCCCCACAAAGCCAAGGTTCCCACAAGTCGCCACGACCCCCCTTCGTAGCACCCCTTACAGGGACTGTGCGCACAAGGGGAGGAGGGAAGTGGGTATTTATTGTCTATGTTGCTGTTGGGGGAGGAATCCTCCTCCACCCCCCCATTTCCACCGCCCCCCCACCCCATACAGTGTGCTATCTTCATTCACAAGGGGGCCCTCCTTGTTGCAAGTGGCAAAGGTCTAGTCAGAGGAAACACTGTGTCCATAGGGATAGGCTTGTGGAGCCGGAGACGGGGGGGGGGGGGGGAGCCCTGCTTGCTCTGGGGTGAGAAGCAGGAGGCTCTGGGGTAGTGTGTGTATGAGAGAGAGTGTGTGGGGGGAGGGGATTGCTCTCTTTTTAAAAGATGCCAAATCGCCATCCTTTTGGGATGGTTGGTCACGGTCTGCTGCCCTGTTGCAAGGATCTGGCCAGTAAAAGGTCTGTTGCGAGGGTGGGGGAAGGATTAGGCCTGCCCCCCCTTGAGCCTAAAGCCACATCTTCAGCAGGGAGAAAGGCTTGAACATTTTCTCCTGTGGAGCCCACGCAGATTAAAAAGAGTCCTGTTCCTGTGAGTTTAAACTGCCACAAAAAAATATAGCACTAAAGCTGGGGGGAGGGGGCAGGCAGTGCTAGGAAAGCTTAGTCTGCTGAATTTCTGCACCTTCGCACAGCACCAGAACCAGATTATTATTTTTTAAGTGGCAACCTTAAAATCCCATCTGGAGACGGATGGGCGGGGATAAGGATTGAGAATTGCAGGGAAAGGGTGTGTGTGTGTGTCCCTGTGTTGTTTGATATAGGACATGCTGCTCTGCTCCCCTGTTGAGGGGAAGAAAGGGTTAACAAGCAAGCCAAATAGGAACCTCTGCAGGGAGGGAGAGGGGGCTGAGGGATGCCCCCTCAATCCCTGACCATGTGGGGTGAAGAGTCTTCAGCTCCTGCCTTACAATGACTCAGTAGGAGTCTACTGGGAGAATCTGTCAAAGCACTTCAGGAAAAATAAATGGGACAAGGGGGGTGGGAGAGAATATATTTTTAGAGCGGGAGGGGAGAGAGAGAAAAATGTATGTTTTGTTTTTTAAATGCTGAAGGTGAGCGTGAGAGTGAAGTTTCTGCGATGGCATGTTTGACTTTAGGAGGAGAGGGAGGAGGCAGCTCCCCCCTTTTACCCCACTGTTGGAGTTGCCCTCTTCCCCCCCCCCCCCCCACTCCAGGTCACTAAAGGCAGAACAGGATAAAATGCAGAAAGACCCAGTGGGAAAAAAAAGTCGTTAATATAATTCTACCTGAATCTAGATGTGACCCAAAACCAGTATGTTAAAAACATACGGGACTCCAAACAAACCAGTCAGGGTGGTGGGTGAAGTGCCTGAATGTGGCTATTTGGGCAACAGAACTGCAGTCTTGTTCTCAGCCCTGATCATGGAAACCCGGCCGGTCACCAGGGAGCTGCAGCTGGCCTGGAAACCCCACTTCCTGCATTCAGTGTTGTTCTTTTCAGAGCGAGACCCTGTCTTTTGTTGCCTGCAAGACTGTCCACCCGTCTCGTTTTTGCAGCTTTTATTCCAGCTACCTTTGTAACCCCATTTTGGCTTTTCACTGCCATTTGCAAGGTTATGCTTAAACTTTGTGGCTTTATTTAAAGGAACATGTTTGCAGGTCAACCTGGAGGTGCTCATCTCTTAGCACTGAATTTATTTTAATTAGCCTGAAATCGGACTCAGGATTTGTGAAATTGTTGGGGGGGGGGGGTTGGAAGAGCCCCCCTTCCTAGTTGCTTGCTCTGAAGGTTGAGTGATGGTGAGACTTGGCCCTCATTTAAAATTACGGAGGACTGATTCTTGTGTCGGCAAGTGTGAGAACAAAGAGAGGCATGTGTGTCTATTCTGGATTTTTAAAAAAGCACTTTCAGACTCTGCCAAGAGGCTTAAAAAATGGAGGAAGGTGTTTTTAAGGAAGTGCAACGAGAGATGTAAATTCCCCGAGGAACGCAAAAAGCAGAGTGGGGTACCTTGCCCTCCCAAGAAAAGTGGACATTCGGGGGCATTCTTCTTTTTCAGAGACTAAATTTAAACCAGTTTAAATGTGTATCATAGCCATGCTCTTAATCTGCTCGATTTGTTCTCCGCAATCAGCGTCTCCCACCCTGGATAGCGGAAGATGGCTCTCGGTGCACACTGGTTATATAGCCGAGGTGATTCTGCCATTATATTCAGGTCTTCGTTTTGAAGGGGGGGGGGGAAGTCGCCCATCATTCTTTCCCCTGCTCCAGGTAGGGGTTTGTTTTCTGAATACTGTCAGATGCCGTCTCTTTCCAAAGATAAACTGAGAGGGAAGAAACAAGAAGAATGGCCCAGGGCTGTTTGGGCCCCGTCCCGTCAGAAGGGGCGACTGGAGTAGTGAATGCTTTTGGGGGGTCGCCGCATCGTGGGAGAGGGCAGCCCCCGGCTGCATCCTTCCCTTTAATCACTACAGTTCATGGCTTGTCTTGAAGTGAAGTCAGAATTCACTCCTGCTTCCAGCTCCGAGGAGAGTGGGTTGGTGGGAGCTTTGGGAGGGTCTGAACCAGGCCTTGAAGGCAAGTGGGCTGAATCCCCTCCTCCAAGGGGGCTGAGCAAGCCTCTTCCTTCAGCAGGGGGGAAACATAAAGGACTTTCAAGTTTGTAGCAGAGGGTCTTCTCCTAAAATGTCTTGCCAGCTGCTCCCTCCTCCACAACTTTTGCACGTGGCAGCTGTTTTATTTGGGGAGTGAAGGGAGGGGACTCCCCTCCGTGTGCGTGTGTGTGTGCGCGCGTGTGTGTGCGCGCGCACGCGCGACTCTGTGTGTGTGCGTGTGCGTGTGTCTTTAACTTCCACACACCCCCACCCTGCTCTGTGCTGAAGATATGGTGGGGGATCAAGCAGAGTGTATTAAGTCCTTCTCTAAGCAGTACAAAAGGCCAAGAACCAGCCGGCAGGCATCTCTCGTCCATGCAACCAAACCACGTGTATTTTTTATTTGAAAATAAAAACTGCCTCCAAAGCCAGTGTGGTTGGTCAGTCCCTTCCTCGGCACCCCCATCTCCTTGTCTGCCTCCCTCCAAGCCACTGCAAACCACAACGATCTGCTTTCCACTTGCATGAGAAGCAGATAATTCCCCCCTCCTAAGGGTGCTCCTTACATGCAGTTGTCCGGGGATGGAGGGGGGGAGGAATGCTCTCACCTGCAGCAAGCAAGTCCCAGTTTGGCACATGTCTGCCTTAAGTGTCGAGTGCCAACAGGGGCTGCGCGACCCAAATGCCACCTGAAGAATGGGAAGGGCTCCCATGGGCGACTGTGCAGGCCTGTGTAAAGAGCCGTGGAAGAAACCAGGAAGGCTGGACTGAACCGTGGGGGGTGGGAGCTGCAGCAAGAAAGGGGACAGCTACACTGCGCGCACACTTAACGATGCCATCCACTTACACCAGCATGCTGGCCCCCACCACTTTGAAACACATAAACTTTATTCAAAAGAAGGGGAGGGGGGTAGGAAAGTGGAAACCTTACACCACCTGGAATGGAACAGAAGCATCCCTGAAGCCACTGAGAGGAAGAAAGAGAAAAAGGGGAAGAGGGGGAACGGCAATTAGGAGGTCAACCGTTACAATATACCCAACATATGCAGATATTCCCAGGAAGACAACTGCAGGCGGCAGAAGGCAGGGGCAGCCATTTACTGCACAAAAGGGTCCGTCGATGCAAAGGTCACAAGCTGGCGGAGGTGTAGTCTTCAGCGAAGGTGGGGGAGAGCACACACGCAGGTGCGAGGCAGGGAAGTTGGCGCTAGTTTCTCCCCCTAGAGGGCGAGGAGCTGACTCCCACTGTATCCTCCCTGCCGGGGCTGTAAGCCAGCTTCGTGGCATCCCCTGCTGTACCCACCACAGGCACTAGGCATTTAAACTGGGAGGGGGAGAAAAGATGGGGCAGAGAATGGCCACAAACCGCAGAAAGCGTTGATGGAGCATGAGTGCCACACGGGCGGGAAGATCTCTATGGTGAGCAGACAAGTCCTTCCATTCTGTACAGGGAAGGGGAGGGGCGGGAGCTGCTGCTCCTCCTCCTATTTGGCAGTCATCATCTGTACAAACTCTGCAGGAAGGAGAAAACGGGAAGGGAAAAGGCATTCAGTAATGGCAGTAATGGCTTACTCCTTGGGAGGAAAGCTATGGCAAACCTAGGACAGCATAATAAAAAGCAGAGATATCACCCTGCCAACAAAAGTCCGTATAGTCAAAGCGATGGTGCTCCCAGTAGCAATGTATGGTTGCGAGAGTTGGACCATAAGGAAGGCTGAGCGCCGAAGAATAGATGCTTTCGAACTATGGTGCTAGAGAAGACTCCTGAGAGTCCCTTGGACTGCTAGGAGATTAAATCAGTCAATCCTAAATGAAATCAACCCTGACTGTTCCCTGGAAGGACAGGTACTGAGGCTGAAGCTCAAAAATTTTGGCCACCTAATGCGAAGAGAGGACTCTCTGGAGAAGACTCTGATGCTGGGAAAGATTGAAGGCAAAAGGAGAAGGGGAAGGCAAAGGATGAGATGGTTAGACAGCATCACCGATGCAACGAACATGAAAATGAGCGAACTCAGGAAGATAGTGGAGGACAGGAAGGCCTGGCGGGATGTGGTTCATGGGATCACGAAGGGTCGGACACGACTTAACGACTGAACAACAACAAATGGCAGGCACTGTTCTAACCCCAGTCCCTGCAACCCTGGCACAGAATTAGCTCTTCAAGCAGATTTCCCAAGAATGCAAACTGGGGCAGGTGAGAGAGAAAGACAGGCCCCTGCCTGACAGAGCAGCCCCTTTTCTACACATTCTCGTAGTCACCCAGGGAGGCCCAAGAACCTCCGTTTCCTTGCGTTTAAGATAACAAAGGCTAGAAGCTTGCCTACATTTGAGATGGGCGGCACTTTGTCTCTGTAGGACGCAAAAGTCGTGCTGGGACGACTGGGACTTGCCCAAGCGTGCGGAGGCTCCGTGAAACGGCCACCCCCCCCGAAGGCTGCTGCCTTCACGGCCCCCTCACCTTCGTAATTGACTTGTCCGTCCCCATCGATGTCAGCTTCTCGGATCATCTCGTCGACTTCCTCATCCGTCAGCTTCTCACCCAGGTTGGTCATGACGTGGCGCAGCTCGGCGGCACTGATGTACCCGTTGCCATCCTGTGGGTGAAAGAAAGGTGGGTGAGCAGAATGGGTCTAGCCAACCCCCCATTTGCGCAAGCAAGCTCAAAGACTGGGAAGTGCTAGGCTTGAATTCTGTCTTTTTTCTTTCCCTACTGTTTCAACCTAATTAGGGGATTAAAGATCAGCCTGATCACCTGACCATTTCTCCTGAGATTACAAAAATTTATTTTCAAACTGTCACTCTCCTCCAAGACCATGCTAACCTGTGTAGGAAAAAAATCTTACAGAAATTAACAGCTAGTGTGTGAAGAGTTTAATATATTGTGTCTACACCATCGCGTGCGTGTGTGCGTGTGCAAAATGCCCTCACAAGATACTTAAGAGTGCATTATTTGAACAATTTTCTGAGTTTGGTGTTGCCTAAAATCATATTCATGCTCTAAAAGCTATG
The DNA here is from genome assembly GCA_026170595.1 of Plestiodon gilberti rubricaudatus. NCBI lineage: Eukaryota > Metazoa > Chordata > Lepidosauria > Squamata > Scincidae > Plestiodon > Plestiodon gilberti. Next base: position 32,911,275 of record JANXHW010000009.1, on the reverse strand, counting down.
TTTGTAATATGAATATAAATGGCTGTGCATTATGTCCCTAACAACTTTAAGGGGATTTGAGGTTTGCAAGAAACTCGACAAAGCACCCATCAGCAGTAGCCAGTTATCCTGCAACCAACAACACTAATGAAAGAGCTAACTGGGTTTTCTCGAGTTAGAAACCCACATACTTCCGGGTAGACTACGTCGTTCCAAATACTTTATTACAAAGACTAGATGTTACAAGTAACTTTACGTTTCACCCCTGACATTAGGGGCATCATCAGAAGTTAGACACTGAAGGAAAACGCTCAAACTTATACTCGCGCTGCCCGATCTGATTAACATCAGGTGTCCTAACCCTGATCCAGATGTAAGCGTCCGGGTCAGCGTTAGGACACCTGATGTTAATCAGATCGGGCAGCGCGAGTATAAGTTTGAGCGTTTTCCTTCAGTGTCTAACTTCTGATGATGCCCCTAATGTCAGGGGTGAAACGTAAAGTTACTTGTAACATCTAGTCTTTGTAATAAAGTATTTGGAAACGACGTAGTCTACCCGGAAGTATGTGGGTTACTAACTTGAAAGAATGGTCACGTCGTGAAAGTCTACAATTGTATCTAACTGGGTTTTGTTTCCTATTTATCTGTTCCTTGAGTCTAAGGCTTTTTCCAGCTCTCCCTCTTGTGTTGGCTAATCTTTCTCTACCCTGCAGTTATTCAAGAGATACCTGCTTTAACCAGCCCTACAAGATAAGTGGTTAATAACTTTGTCAACTTAAAAATGTTGGGTTCAAAAGTCCTTAATGTTTCAACAACTGGGGAATACTAATATTGGGGAATCTCTTGTGTTTGCATCATGTGTGCCTAAGCATCGGGTGTTCTGTTCACTCGAATTGTCAGCTAAGAGTGGCCCCTTCAGAAAAGCCAAGAACTTGGGCAGGCCAGTTGGACTAAAAAGAAGAAAACATTGTGGACAAGGCAAGGTCTTGCCTTTCTTCCCAATTGAACGCAAGAACACTCCCCCTTGATTCAACTTGCATGTTTGTCGTCTGTCCCTTAGTTGCTGGTCACTTGTGGGACCAAAGATGGGAAAAATGGACTTTGGGAAGGGGTGTGTCGTCCTGCTGAAACCTGACGGAGAAGTTGTCGTTTCCTTTTTGTAGTAATGCTGTTTTGCTTTTATGCTTGATGATTTGCCTTGACAGGCTCAGTTTATTCCAACAGTGTTGCCCCACTACATTTTGAGATCTTGTAGTAAAATCCCACAATACAGACTGACACCATGCCTGGGTGTTAGAGGCATCTCTGAGAAAAAAATCAAGCTCAGCTCTGAGAAAAAAAATCAAGACAGGTATTTCCCGGTTGACGGGGATATATTCTGCCATCTCCATTGTAACACAGGGGCATGGTTAAGCGAGGCAACTTGACAAAATATTTTTAAATCTTGCTTGCTTTACAGTGAGATTTCTGCAGCAGCAGAGTCAGTCACTCTCTCTCTCTCTCTCTCTCTCTCTCTCTCTGAATGGCGTCTTGTTGGGTCAGCAGCTCAATTCAAGCTGCTCTCCCCTGCCCCCACCGCCTGGTGCTTCTTTGCGAGGCTCCAGTTCGACTTGCACTGGCAGCTGGTCAGCAAGGGGGAAAGGGCACAGTGCAAAGAGTTGGTCCACTGACAATGCCCCCCGAGTTCCAGCTGATGCTCGGAAAACCGCTCAAGCAGCTCTGAGTGCCTTTCCGATGGTCGGCTGGAGTGCAGGCAGGCTTTTCAGTCGACGAACTCTTCGCACTGCCCTGTCCGCCCTCAAGTTGAACTGGAGCCTCGCAAAGACGCACCAGGTGATCGGGCAGGGGAGAGCAGCTTGAATGTATGAGCTGATCCCATGAGACGCTCGGCCAATGCAAGCCGAGCTTCCTTGCAAAGAAGGTGGTGCTGAACTGGAGCCTTGCAAAGAAGGGGGGCTGACCCAAAGAGACTCTGAGAGAGAGCTCTGCTGCTGCGGAAATCTCATTGTAAAGTAAGCAAGATGTTTAAATCGTCTAACTTTAGGGAATCTCCATTGTCTATGCAAAATCGCGTTATGCAGGGGATTCCTGTATAGCTAATTGGGTGTTGCTGAGACACCTAAGGATACTCAGCAAAAATTCTGTGTCAATCCTGTCTTTGTTACTTTGCATTATCACCCGTTACGTTAGCTATTTCAGTAATATAATTAGCTATTTCAGTAATATTCCTGACTATTAGAGGTAAAAAGGCAAAAACTTCAAAGCAGGTGAGTTGCATACTCCAACCAAAGGAAATAAGGCCTTGGGAACTGGAGATTATCTCCCCTTCTGGTATGCAGAGAAAAGACAAGTCTTGTCTCACAGATCAGCCTGTTACATTTCACACTGTTTTCCCTTTTTGTAGAAATGTTGGAAAATGTAAATTATGGGTCAGAGGGATCCTGGCACCATAGGGTAGATGTTTATATCTGTGTCGATAATCCTTGAATGGTGTAACAAGCGCACTCTTGCTTGGGCGCTCGCTCCTGATTTTCTGGGATGGTCCATGCATAGCGTTAAAATAAACTGGACTATTCTTACCGTCTGTGGTCCACTACTAAAAATCCATTTCAGCAACACCTCCAAACTTCCTAAGAAACCACTATGGAGCAGAACTGCAGAGTTAAGCCTCAGTTCCTGGCTTTGCACAAGGTGTGCAGTTGTAGTTTAGTTCAGGACAGCCAGTGGAGTGTAAGGTGAGGGAGCATAGCTCATGTTCCTGTGTGTTTGAGAGTTTGGAACACAATCGCGCACAGAGCCATAACCCACATGCTCCCTCACCTTGTACTCCACTGGAGACCCCCTACTTAAACTAAACATCCCTACTCATTAGGAGGTTCTGAAAGATGGTTTACCAATTTATGTATTTAGTAATCCAAATCTAATGGAACCTTATTTTTTGGGGGCTCAGAGTAAACTCTGATTATGGGGGTGAGTTAATATTTTGGACTATGTTGGTGGGTAGGGAATGTGAACTGCTGATAGGGGACTTTGACGTCTGGATCTGAAATGTTTTGTCGTGTATTGTATTTGTGCCAATAAAGGTTACGGTATGGTAAAAACCCTACTTGAACCCCCTGCTTAAAAACTAAACCCTACTTAAACCCCTGCTTTAAAAAAACCACAAGACCCCTTACTTAAAAACAAATGCCTACTTAAAACCCCCTGCTTAAAAACTAAACGCTACTTCAACCCCCTGCTTAAAAAACCCACAACACCCCCTGCTTAAATGCTTTAAAAAAACCACAAGACCCCTTACTTAAAACCCTGCTTTAAAAACCCACGCGACCTCTTACTTAAAACAAAAATCCCCCTATTTTAGTAACTCCTTCTGATCTGGCTCTAAATACATTTTAGATTTTAAAAATTTAGAAGCTTCTAGAGTCCAGGAGATTTGAGCAGATTCAAGGAGATTCTAGCAGATTTCAGGAGTTTGATCTAGATTTGAGGCCTTTGCACACTGCAATAAATGCCTTCCTAGGGGATTCTGGGAGGGTTGTGTGATTTGCAACCTAAGGGCATCTCTGGCTAGAGAACAGCCATCTATCTCCCTGTGTAACTCTTGCCCAAAAACTGCTACATGTTTTTGGGCAGGGCAGGGCAGATGCCCACACACTTATGTATGAAAGCTGGGTTGGGCCAGGAAGAACATGGTCTTTAAAAATGACTTAGTAGCGAAGGTTTAAACAAGCCCTCTGAGTTAGGCTGGGTGGTTAACTTTTTTAGTGGTCCAGCTCCTTTTACTCCTGCTTTTATATTATGTGTTGTGTTTCTTAGATTTGAAGTTTTACAATATGTCAGTCACTTTGAGTCCCCCCTGGGGGCAGGGGGGAAAAGACCTAATAAATTAAAACAAATTCTAACAAGTCAGCCCCATACGTGGAATAGTACAACAAGCCAGGTTTCAGCTTAAATTCCCACGGTCATAAGGCCTTGGACCCTCCTACGTGATGGGGACAGATGAGTGTCCCCAACTGCATTCAGATTGTGGCAGTTTGCCTGGCCGGGAAAATTTCACACGTGCTTGATCTCGCTAAAAGATCAAGTTTCCAGGCAGGTGAGAATTGTGCAAGCAGGAAAAATATGCTGCTAAACAAAGCAGCCCTACCTTGTCAAAGACCCGGAAGGCCTCCCGGATTTCTTCCTCACTGTCTGTGTCCTTCATCTTCCGGGCCATCATTGTGAGGAATTCTGGAAAGTCAATAGTGCCATTCCCTGGAAAGAGACAAAAACTTTGAAGTAGGATTTGGGCATCACACCAGAAGGAGGGGAGGGGTGGGTCTCTCCTGCATGGTTGGTAAAACACCTCTCACAAGGGCAATTTTGACTGGAACTGCCTTCTCTCCACCAGAGCTGATAAAAAAAGATCACTCAAAGCCCACTCCACATTGGAACTTGGGCTCTCTCATCTTCTCAGCTCTGGTGGATACAAAGCAATGCTGTGGATTTCTGGGAGACAGAGCTTTCCCTGGGGGAGACAAAGTTGGATTCAGCCCCTTTAAGATGGCGACTCAGATTCCAGAAACACGCTCAAACTTCTATGGCACACAGAAGAGAGACTGCAGCATTCTTCTGAGTGGAAACTGGGGCAAACACCGTGCCTTGAAAAGACAACCAACCAAACTGATTCTCCAGCTATCTTTTTAATAGGTCCAACATGCTAGTTGTCTGCCTTGTAGGCCATAGCCAAAACAAAGGTGGAAGGAAGTAGGTAACGGAAACTATTATGCCATCCATACACATCAATGCTAAGGCCACAGCTTGAGTATCATACTATAGGGCTGTGTTATAGGGCCATGTAAAGCTCTAGAGATAGGCTTACCAGATCTCCAACCGGGACAGAGTGCTAGACCTTTAGGAGAAGGAATGTGGGCAGGTGTAGCTTGTTAAGTCCTAGAGCACAATCCTAGGCATGTCTACTCAGAAGCAAGTGCCACTGAACACAATGGAGCTTGCTTCTGAGTAGACATGCCTAGGATTGTGCTCTAGGACTTAACAAGCTACACCTGCCCACATTCCTTCTCCTAAAGGTCTAGCACTCTGTCCCGGTTGGAGATCTGGTAAGCCTATCTAGAGACCATATACAGCCCTATCACAACTTATGCAGGACTAGACCATGTTATGAGGCCCTACAACAAGCCACACAGCCCTAGACTTTGTTACGATGCCCTACAGCATCGAAAGGCCCTAGACTTTGTTACAAGGACCTACAACAAGTCACACAGCCCCAGAGAGCGTTACCAGCCCTGCAGCAAGTCACACAGCCCTAGATTGTTACAAGGACCTACAGCAAGACACAAGGCCCTAGACTTTGTTACAAGATCCTATAGTAAGTTATAGAGCCCTATGGAGTGTTATGAGGCCCTGGAGCAAGTTAGAGCCCCAGAGAGCATTACAAATTCCTACAGCCAGTCATACAGCCCTAGGGGCATTGCAAGGCCCTACAACAAGTTACACAGCCATACTGAGCAGTACAGGTCCGTATAGCAGGTTACAAGGCCCTACAGAGCTTTGCACAGCCCTACAGCAAGTCACACAGCTCTAGAAAGCTTTACAAGCCCCTGCAACAAGTTACAAGTTTTGGGTTTAAATTCCAGCCAGCGAGCCAGCTTTCAAAAAGCAAAGAAGTATCTCAAGGAATAATAAATTCCCAGCCAGCTAACAGAGAGCTGTAACCTCCCATGTACAGTACTCCCCGCCCCCATATCTGCTGGGGATATGTTCCAGGCCCCTCCGTGGATACTTGAAACCATGGAGAGGAGCGAACACCCCCTCCATGGTTCCCTGAGGGGCCCCTGCCCTGCCTCCCCTGCGGGCAGGCGTGCACCCCCCCCCCAGCTCTCATTTTTCTTTCAGCAAGCTTTGTTTCTTCCTTAAAACAGAGAAGCAGCTTCCATTGCAGGCAAGTAGAACAAGACTTTGCAGAGCCTCTCTAGGACTTAGTCTCGTTCTACTTGCCTGCAATAAGCAGCCAGAGGCTGCTTCTCCTGTTTGTTTAAGGAAGACCAGGGGCGTTGCTACCGTGAAGCGACGGTAGTGGGTCGCTATGGGGTGACGCACGCAAGGGGTGACGCGCGCACGCGCATGACGCGTCACCTCTCCTGCGCGCGTCGCCCCCGAAGACGTCCCTGGAGCCGGCTCCCGGCCGACGCGCCAGGGCCTTCTGAGGAAGGCCCGCTGTGCGAACGTTATTTATAACGTTTTTTGCACATGCGCAGACCGTCCCTGAGAGAAAAGGGCTGCCCTTTTCCCTCAGGAACGATCTGCGCATGCGCTAAAAAACGTTATAAATAACGTTCGCACAACGGGCCTTCCTCAGAAGGCCCCAGACAGCCGGCCGGGGAAGACGTCCCCGAGCCAGCTGCAACAACTAAGGGGGCGCCCGGGCCAGCGCCCCGTAGCAGCGCCTTGTCGGGCGCCCCCCCAAATCGCAGCGCGACCTACAGCCGCGCCAAAGATTTGTAAGAGGGGGGGTATAGGGTGGAGCTATGGGGCGGCGCGCGCCCTAGTGACGCCACTGAGGAAGACACGAAGCTTACTGGGGAAAAAGTAATAGCCGGGGGGGTCCCCACAATCCATGGATAACTGAAACCGTGGATAGCGAATCTGTGGATACGGGGGCCCACCTATATTGCTCTGCTAACTGCTTAAGAGCCACACCCTTGTCCTTTTCTTTCAGCCTGAAGGGAAGGGGAGGAGCTGGATACAAATATAAAACTAGGGCCTGTTTACTCCTGAGTTCTGCTCACACAAATGAACTTTCTGGTAACCAGTGCCTTAGTTGGTCACCATGCTAGGTAAGCCACACAGACTGGCAAGTTAAAGCATCTGTGTGAGGAGAAGGTAGATACATTGTCTTGCTTAATTTAATTTAAATCTAATCTAAGTTTTAACTCACATTTAGAGTTTTAATCTATCTTGAGGGTGGGAATCTGAGGCTCTAGGGAGTGGGACATAGGATAAAGCAGTGAGGTGGGGTAAACAATAAAACCTAGCTCAGTTTAAACTCAAGGTCAAGTCTCGTCAAATGTTGGTTTTAAATACAGTACAGCCAAACAGTCAGTTTTAAATAAGAGGGCAAGGATTTTGAGGAAGAGTGCATTCCCAGCCAGCTAACAGAGAGCACTGCAGCTCCTGGGGCTAGAACTGCCATTCCTTGTTCTGCTAATCCCTTGGAGACCAGGCTTTTCAATCCCTCAGGAGGAGCTTGGGAAGTGTATAAAACTAGGGCCTGCTGGGATCAAGCTCTAGGTAAGACACAGCCTAGCGAGTTAAGCTTCTGTGCAAAGAGAAAGTAGAGACAATGTCTTATTTATTGAAACTGTAGTTTAAAATCTAACCAAAGTTAACTTAAAGTGAGAACTGTAATCTAATTTGAGGATCTAGTGAGTAGGACATGAGGCACAGCAGCTGGAAGGGGTATAGAAACAAAGATGCAATCAATCATTAAAAGGGAAGAGGGCAGAAACTGCACAGGTGCAGCCTAGGGAGCTGATTATGATGAGAATTAAGGCTTTCTTTGAGTAGGACAAGTCCTAATCCAGGGGTGGCCAACCTTTCAACATGAATGTTTGTATAGGTGAGGGTATTTCGTCAGCTGCTTTAGCAGCAGCAGCAGCAGCAGCAGCAGCAGCAGCACTTGCAGCGGCCAAGATTCTGTCTTCTACCCAACTCTTAACAATGCAGAGGCCCTAATGGTGGAAGGTTGGCCACCCCTGCTCTAATCCTTGGGAGCAAGATCCCAGGGCAGAGGCACTTGGAAAAACAAACCAGAGCAGGATAAAAGAAGGGGGGGGGGGAAGCTAATTCCAGAGGTTAATTTTGACCTTAAATAGTAAGCTCTGAACACACTCTCTCTTGGGTCTACCTGGAGATGCAAAGCAGGAGGCTCTCCCACTGGGCCATGGTCCTTCCCTGAAATGAGAGGTTTCCCCTCCCATGCTGCCCAAGGAACGAGACGAGCCTCACTTGAGTTCAAGTGCCCATCCCGCCAACTCGTTTCTGTTGTGCCCAGCATGCAGCGGACGCCCCTCCTCACCATCAGCGTCCACCTCATTGATCATGTCTTGCAGCTCCGCCTCGGTGGGGTTCTGCCCCAAGGAGCGCATCACAGTGCCGAGCTCCTTGGTGGTGATGGTGCCATCGCCGTCCTTGTCAAAGAGGGAGAAGGCCTCCTTGAACTCTGAAAGAGAGGAAGGACAGAGTGAGCTCAGGACTCAACCAGGTCCCACCACCCACTTGGAAAGAACAACGGAGCCAACGAGGAAAACCTGCTCCCGCTACTGCTGCCACCTTGGCAAAACGCAAGAGAGCACCCAGATTGCGTTGATCGTCATAGAAAAATCTATTCTTCTGCAGAAGAAGTTTACAGCCCCAAATTATTATTATTATTATAAAATTATTATTAATTTAATAAAAATACTACTTTGTGTGTTTGTATAGGGCTCAGTGTGCCAAGTCGTTCACATGTCTTATGTTGATTATCCTTAACAACCTTATGTCTTATCCTTAACAACCCTGAAAGGTAAGTATTGTCCCCATTTTGCAAATGGGGAAGGCCAAGGCTGAGAGGCCTGCCTGAGGCCACTGAGAGAGTTCACAGCAGAAGCATGATCTGAAACAGAAGTCCTCATCCGCTGCAGTCCTTTAGTGACTACTCTACACCAGCTCTCACCTTATTATCTCATTATTAATTACAAATTAAATCGCTGTGTCTGGAGAAATGCAGGCATTTGCATTTCAGGTCAGCCCTGCTGCGAGGCATGAAAGCGCCCCCCCCCCCATTAGCCCTGAAAGGTCCCTGAGCTCTAATGCCCAGTACTACTTTAATTTTAGGATACAGCTAACACTGACTGTCCTAAACATCTGTGCCAGTCAGCTGGGATCACAAGCTTTGACCCATTCTGCCAGGATAGACCCCCCCCTTACCTGCAATTTGCTCTTCCGTCAGCTGGTCAGCCTGCAGGAAGAAAAGGTAAAAAGGGGGAAGAAGATGAAGGTTACTTTCTGTAGCTCCCCCTGCCCACTTTCTTCCTTTATGCAAATATTCCCTCTTCTCCTGCACCCTCTCCCCAAGGTTCACGTTGTTGCATGTGTACACTACAATTTGCATGGTGTCATTTGGACCAAGGCAGGTCATCACAGGCCTGCCAGGGACTTCTGCCCCCCAGGACCTACCAAATGAGACCTCCTCCCTTGCTCTGTAGCCACTACCACCACCCCAAGATCAGAATCAACCGCCAGATATCTTTGCCTGTTGTTGTTGTTCAGTCGTTAAGTCGTGTCCGACACTTCGTGATCCCATGAACCATATCCCGCCAGGCCTTCCTATCCTCCACTGCCTCCCGGAGTTTGCTCAAATTCATGTTCATTGCATCAATGATACTATATACCCATCTCATCCTTTGCCTTCCCCTTCTCCTTTTGCCTTCAATCTTTCCCAGCATCAGAGTCTTCTCCAGAGAGTCTTCTCTTCGCATTAGGTGGCCAAAATATTTGAGCTTCAGCCTCAGTACCTGTCCTTCCAGGGAACAGTCAGGGTTGATTTCATTTAGGATTGACTGATTTGATCTCCTAGCAGTCCAAGGGACTCTCAGGAGTCTTCTCCAGCACCACAGTTCGAATTTTGCCTTTTGGGACTGTTCATGGGATTTTTGCCTACTGGCCTCAATTCACCTTGCTGCAGGTCCCCCTGTCCCTAAAAGCAGCACTGATATCTAGGTTCCTATGCCAATAGCTCAAACTAAGTTGTCGGCTCTCTTCTATTTATAATCGGCATCCACAACAAAACAAAAAGCAAAATCAGTCTCTGCCCCAGGAAGGTTGCAATTACAAACTAAATTTTGACGGGTTGGGAAGAGGCTACATAGGGCACGGAGACAAGGGAAAGACCAGGGTTCCTTCCTATGCACCTGTTCCCAACATCCATACCGCAGAGGGTGGGTTATGACCAGCCCCTCACACAAACTCTTTCAATGTTCCCCTTTCAAAATCACGTGGGGAGCTGCTCATCACCCCCCCCCCCGAGGTTCCTCTTTCCAAATGCCTAAACATGCCTCCCCACCACTTCCTCTCAAAATGCGGGGAGGGAGCAACACCGGAGCAGCCACCTGTTCACCCCACTTCTCCTTAAAAGACAGCAATGTAGTTAGCTACCCATACTCATTCTCAAGGTAGGTCACCCCCTCATTTCCCAGATCACCCTCCCCCATACATCACATCTACCATTCATTAATAGCAGGTCACTGGGGTGGGTGGTGAAATTAGTGCTCAATTTGGGGGGGGGGGCGCATGAGATCCATAAGCTCTCTCACCTCTCTAAAGCTCCTAAAGCCTAAACAAAAGGAGCAGGGGCCAAGCCTCTCTGCTCCCCCTACCATTCAAGCTTGGGGTGGGGTGTCCTAAGCACACTTCCCAACTTCAGGGTGTCTCCAAAAAAAATGTGCACACATTTTAATGAGATTTAATTCACTGTAGAACACCTGAAATATTCAAACATCTAAGGGACGCTGTCGGTGGACATCCACATAAATCCCTAGGTGACAGGGAAGAACTTCTAACGCCTCCCACAGGCTCCCCTGGGAGAGAAAAGTCCTAACCCTCTCCCCTTTTAACATTCCCTAATAGGGTAAAGTCCTAGCCCCCTCCCCTATTTAACCTGCCTTTACTGAAAAGCAGCAAGGCCCTAACCCCCTCTGCTTGGGGGTGGTGGTAAGAGGGTTTCAACTACTGTACAAGGAAGTACAGTAGCTGTGAGCTAATAAGAATCCCCCCCCCCCAGTTCCAGCAGGGGGCTCTCCTGTAGAAATTTTCCAGCAGAGGCTGGGCAGTCACTTGTGGGATGCTGTAGTGTAGCTGTTCCCTGTGGATGGTGAGCAGGGGCTGAACTAGCTGGCCTCCAAAATCCCTTCCAACTCTCTATTATTCTAGCCACCTTCCCCCACATGACTTCCCTGCATGGGGGGGGGGGCAGCCAGGCCCTGGACTCCTCCCCACTTAAAACCTCTTCTTGGAAAGGTTATATCCTGTTCTCCCAATAACCCCCTTCATCGAAAAGGCGTGAGGCTCCTTGTGGGGAGTAAGAGTCGTAGCCTCCTTCCCCCCGTAAGTCCCCTCCCCACTTAAAGCCCCACATAAGGCCTCCCCCACCCTTGCTCAGCCCCTCCCACCTACCCCACACCGAGGATGGGGTTTTTAGCCCCTCCCACTCGTATTTCCAGCATATAGTAAAAGCTCTCGAGGAGAGACTCTGCGGAGTTGCAGCCCCATATATATCACCCCAGGGGGTCCCTCCTCAGGTCTATTCTTCGCCCTCCAGAAGGGGGCCAGCCCCGCTCCCACAGCACGCCCCCCACTCACCATGGCAACGGGAAGGGGAAGCGGCGCTGCGACCTCTCAGCTTGTGGTGGCGTTCTCCGTTTCCCTCCGCTCCCCCCCTTCCCCGACGGAAGTGGACAACGTATCCCTCCGCCCCCCCCCAACGAGTCCCGACGTCGGACCGCAGCATTAAAAAAAAATCCTCAACGGCAAGCCGACCACGGCCATTACTGCACCCTTTAAATAACGTGTGGTCACACCCCCTGCGTCGTCATGTGGCTTGTCTCCCGCCGTCCCATTGGGCTAGTCTCACCTGCATTGCGTCAGGGGAGACTGCTTAAAGGGGAAGGAACGGTCGCCGACTGTTTTCTCAAACCTTAAAGGAGGCGGCCAGGTGTGAAAGCTTAAAGGGGAAAAAGTTAAAGCTTTCTCCTACAGAGGGAAGTGCAAAGACTTCCGCCCCTTAGCTGTGTGTGTAAAACCTGGAACTGTACTACATTTAAATAAAGTATTTTTTTAATTCAATAAAAAATTGCAGTAGTTTTAATTCAATACAACACGTTGGTATTTCATATATTTAGAACATATAGTATGTATGTATATGTAGTTCAATATAAAAGGTTTATAAATAGAATTTTTATATCCACTCCCATTTCTCTTAAAATCCACTATATATAGTACCATATGTCTTTTTTGTTTGCTGCCTTTTTATCCCCATTGAAGGGATATGCAAGGCAATTTATGCAATGAATTAAACCAACTGAACACACATAATTTGGAAGATTAGCTAATGTGCACCAAAGCATTAGTCCACCCCTGAGCAGACGCAGGCTAGAGGGGCCGACCAAGGTATGCTGTTGAAGGCACGCTGTCATAATGCCAAGAACCTTACATGCTTGTTTTAATATTGCCCTGTGTCATCATCCCTCTAAAAAAAAGCCCACAAGGAGGATAGTCATTTTTCAAAGAGATAGGATATACAGGTTCTAGTGCCATGTAGAAAAATAATAAAACTAGTAGATATGTTAGATAAAACGTATCTACTAGTTTTGTTTTATTTTTCTACATGGCACTAGAACCCGTATATCCTATCTCTTTGAACATTGTATCTGGCCACAAAAGTTTCCACTCTAGACATTTGTTTCATCACCCCAGTGGTCCCCAGTGCAACCTGAAAAGGCTCCTGTATGCCCAGAGCCGGCCCCTTCCATGAGGCCAGCTGAGGCTTTTGCCCTAGGCACTGGATTGGCCAAGCATGCACATCTCTTACATCCCATTCCCAGGATCTGACAAGGAAAAGGGGTAATGGAACAGAAGAGGGACTATGGAAGGAGAACAAGGAGTTCTAGCTGCAGCTTAAATGCAACAGCACGAGCTTATTACAGAAGGTCTCATATTCAGTCCTTGGTATCCCCATTAAACTGGGTAAAGAGGCAGTTTTAAAGTGAACAACTCATATGTAGTCAAGGGAGAGCAACTGTCTATTAGTCTTCTCTGCTCTATATTGTCACACACCCCATGTGGATTTTATTGTTTTAATTTCTTTTATGTATTGTTTTATATTGTGTATTTTTATGCATAATTTTAAATTATATTTTATCTTTGATGTTGTAAGCAGCCTTGGACATAAGAAGAGCCCTGCTGGATCAGGCCAAAAGCCCATCTAGTCCAGCTTCCTGTATCACACAGTGGCCCCACCAGATGCCCCAGGGAGCACAAGACAACAAGATAACCTGTTTCCCATTGACAGTCCCTTGCACCTGGCACAGAGAAAACCCACTTCTAAAACCAGGAGGTTGCTTATGGCTTGTAACCTGTAATGGTCTTTTCCTCCATGAATCTGTCCAAACCCCTTTTAAAGGCATCTAGGCCAGCTGCCATCACCACATCCTGTGGCAAGGAGTTCCACAGATGAATTACACGCTGGGTAAAGAAATATTTTCTTTTGTCTGTTCTAACTCTCCCTCCACTCAATTTTAGTGCATGTGCTTCGACATTTGCTTCGACATGGGATAAGGCAGGGTATTTTTTTTTTAAATAAATAAATCTCAGATATTTTTTCCAGGGTCTGCTTGCCAGCGTCTCCCTGGGCTTTCTCCCCTACTGCAAGCTCCTTTGGGGCAGCGAATCGCCTTTTTATTCAACCAAGACGTAAGTATTTAGAAACCATTTTTCAACTGAATAAAATTCTCCCTCCAGGAGAGATGCTGCCAGTCTGGGCAGGTAGTGCTAACCTAGATGGAGCAATGGTCCAATTCAGTGCAAGGCACCTCCATACATTTTTCTGGAGGAGGAGCTGTAGCACCCGAGACCTTTGCATACCACATGTTCAATGCCCAATCCCGGTCAGGTTTCAGAATGAGGCCATTCCCATCCTCGACTGGCGGCAGGTCTGCAGCATGGACAATATGGAGCCAAAACACACTGCCGTGACCAAACAGAAAGCACAAGAGTCTGAAAGCAGAAGATGTTTTATTAACCTCTTTCATGGCAGTCTCTAGCAGTATTGGGGAAGGGGAACACATAAGAAAACAACCCTGTTGCAATAGTACCCATTCCAAAAAGCGGTAGGTCGCAACAGAAATCGGGCAGGAGCATGTGAAACACCAGCCCTCACACAACACCTACACTCCAAGTGGATAGGACTAAAGGAATTGATCCCTCAAATTGTTTCCATCAACCCTTTAACAGAGCACTAGTTCATGGGGGGGGGGGGGGAAAGAAGAGAAAATGTTATATTAGTGAACCACTTTCCCCAGATACTGGCAGATCAAGGAATGTACGAAGAGCTAGGGAACTGGGGAGGTTGCAAGGGAGAGCAGAGACAAAGACATCAGAAATGGTATCAGAAAATGCTGTTGAAGGCCCCTCCAGGCACAGTAGCACAGACCCCTTCTACTCCCTGCCCGACAGTAGAAAGGGAGTTTTTGAAGTCACGCTAGGCTACATACAGGAAACTGAGCAGCAGCCCTTCCGAAGGGCCCAATTCAAGGTTGTGCAGCCGCAGCGATTCTTTCTCCCGCTGGAGCTGAGTGCTGAGCTCCAGCATGGCTTCTGGAGGCAGGTGAGGGTGTTCGATGGAGACCGTGGTCGCCTGGGGGGCAAAGTTGAGCACCACCAGGAAGCGCTTGTTCTGATCCCAGACCCGCAGGTAGGCAAAGACGTTAGGATCGCTACAGCGGGCCATTGAAAATTCGCCGTGAAGGAGGGAACGCTCCTTTCCCCGCAGCTCACTCAGCTGCCGGAAGAGCGCCAAGACCGAAGCTGGGTCCTCGCTCTGCAACTATGGGGAGAGAGAGAGACGGCAGAGGTCATTAGTCCCATTTAACCAGATCTAGCAGCCTTGCATACATCGCTTTGAAATGCCAGGGAATTCTTACATTCTCAATTTCCAACTATCGGGTGCCGAGAACTGCTGTCTGCATTGTGCCTTGCTGCCAAGACTCCTCAGAGTCCCAAACCTTCTTGTGGAAGACTTGAATGGATAGGGCTTTTTTTTTTACCTTGGAGCAATTCATTGGTCAAGATCAAGAGTTTTTGTTTTGTTTTTTAAGGTTGAAGGTTAAATATGAGTTACCATCATCGGCTGAATGGCAATATTTACAATTTCAACATTTGTTAGCAACTAAATTTGAGCTAGTAGCATCATTGGCTTCTGAATCGCCTGCAATTTTAGAAATACCGTATTGGTCTGAGTATAAGACTCACTTTTTTCTCCTAATTTAAGTTTTTAAACTAGGGGTGCGTCTTATAATCAGGCTGTTGCAATTTAATGCCAGTGATTTAATTAATTTTTTTTTAATAGCACCAAACTTTAAGGGTGCGTCTTATAATCAGGTGTGTCTTATACTCGGGACAATATGGTACTTACTGAATCACCTGAGAAAAAGCCTACACTATTGGTTTATAAGTATTTGAGGTTGGTTCAATGCGACACTCAAGGCCGTAGAGAGAGATGGAATACAAAGTTGGAGTGCCCCATCTCAAAGTGGGAAATAGCCCTAGCTATTATAATTACAATATCTGTGGATCTTAAATTGCAGTCAATTCAGCCAAAAGTTACTTTTAGAGTTAACTGCACATAACCACAACACCTTCATAGTATGGGGCTTAACCAAAGAATTTAATTGTTGCGGTGAACCTAAAGTATCATTCAGGCACATGATGTGGTCTTGTATAGCAAGACAAAGACAGCAAATAACCTCCTCCCAAAAGGATTGTATTACAACCAACAATGACATTTGTTGATACTTATTTTGAATTATCTACCTGCTTCTGTAGGAAGTTATCTGTAGGACACTGGAGATGGACTCTTTTGTGCCTTTACTGTCACCAAAAGACTCATATTAAAGAATTGGAAAGGTAAGTGTCTGATCCCGTGGCGTTCCTGGAGGGGGTTCAGTATCATAAGTAGTGCAAGGCCTTGCAAACTGGTGTAGAGCAGCCCCTTCTAATTGCCCCCAGAGCCATTCTGGTTGCAAAGGCAACGGTGCAGCACCTTGCACCACTTAGTGCTGCTCCCCCTCCAGGAACGCCACTCCCCCCCACTATTCTTCAACGGACTGGGGACCTTTTTACTTTATCAACATTTCAGCATATGGCTTATAGAGAACTCCATATGGATATATTTTTGGAAATTTGAAAGCCTTTTTAGAGGTTTATGCATAGATTGTTGATCGATTTGTTTTGTAATCCGTCTATCGTGCATATTATGTATACATTTTCCCCCCTTTGGTTCAGTTATTGTTCTGTTATTTCTATTCATAAAGACAAAAGATTTCCCCGAGGCATCTGTCAAAAACAGTGGACTTGACCAAATTTTGGGTGGAGATGCAGCAAGCTATCAGCAGGGAGGCAGCGTACCTCCATGGTAGAGCCCTGGCTGCGCATGCAAATCACCACAGGTTCAGTCCCTGCAATCGCCAGATAGGGTTGGGAAAGACCATGGTGCAGAACCCTGGACAGCTGCTGCCAGTCTGTGCGTGACAACCCTGAGGTCGCTGGACCAAGGGTCCGACTTTGTCTGGCAGCATCATTAAGTTCCCAAATCATGGTCTATGCCCCAAACCATACTGCTGCTTCAGCCTCTTCTTACCTGTACTGTGACGTTGCTGGCTGTTTTGTCGCTCGCCTCCTGCGATGCCTTTTGCGAGAACCCAAAGTTTGCAGAGCTGTCCCACTGCATGCGAACCAACTTGGATGAAGCAGGCTGAGTGGATGAAGCAAAGCAAGGAATGCAATCCGTTTCTGGAGCTCACGTTTGAGCAAGATGCAAGAACAAAATACAGCCCCATGCCCGTGCGTGTGCACACCCCCCAGCATTTTTGAGGGAAGGTCATTCAATTCCCAAAAGGTATGAGAAACAGTATATTTTAAATTATCGCTCCCATCCGAATAAATCCTACTGATTTTTGATGGTCTTCACTTTCAAGCGCGATTAGGAGCGTAGCCTTATTTTTAAGCTGCTAGTTTAGCATCTGTTGTACTTTTCGGGAGGAAAGCAGGTCTGCACCTGCCTTCTTGTACAAAAGTCCCATCACCGTGGTTCCTCTATCTTAATCCAAACCCTTTCCCCACCCCCAGATCTCCCTTACCTGTCCTGGTAAGTCCCGCAGCCCAATCTCATCGCCAAACGCCGTGAAGGGTGTTCCCGGCAGCGTGTAGAGGAGCAAGTGGTACAAGCGAAGGAGCTGCTCACCCAAAGGCTGGATCATGTCCCCAATTTGGGCTCTCGACACCTGCAGAACCACCAACTTGTTAGCAGCAGCAGCGCAAGACATAGTGTGAGCAGAACTAGACACAGATTATACAGCCCAACAAAAATGTTTTTTTTTCCTGGTGCTTTGGATGTTAGACCTACTCTTGGGTAGATTTGGGGCGCCGATTCAAAAAAATGGCATCAGTTTTGCCCCATCGGCTCTAGTTTTGGAGATACGGCATAGCCACCTTATATGCCGATTCAAGTAGCTCCCTCGTGAGGAAGCCGACGCCAGAATGAGGCTTCCTCCAAACCCTCTTTTCCTGTGAAGCCTTCGGCCTGTGCCTTGACCCTCATTGTCCACTGTGGACTATCCTAATCTGTTTCACTGATACAAAATAGCCTTCGCTTCCCATTTCGTGGAATATAAAACCCTGCAAAACAAAGACAGATTGCAGACCCTTTGGGGCAGGGATTTGTCTCTTCATCCTGTGCAAGCACCACCAATGTGCATGGTGCTGACATAAAGTTAACAAATCCCTCCCTTAAAACCCACCCTTTTCCACAAAGCCTTTCAAGCCACACCTTAAGTCCCCATTCCTTACTCTAACTAAGCTTAAGTAGGTTTCATTACCCAATTACATACACTTCCTCCATTTATTCCTGCTGCCATCCCCTTCCCTCCACCTGCAGTCCCCGTTGTGTCAGTATCTGGACTGCAAGCCTCTTGGGGCAGGGATCTGTCTTCTCATTCTACGTAGCGCGCCATGTACCTAGATGGCACTAAGCTGGCAAACTCCACAATTTTGATCTAAATTTGGGTTTCTTGTATCAAGCAGCAGTCCTAGGAATGAGGAAGAATAGGACAGAAAGAGGCTTGGCATCGGGTCCCAATGCTTGGTGGTTCTGCCTCTTGCCCCCACCTCAATCAGACCCCAAGATCTGGCACTTACACTCCAGCTGGGCCACTGGTCTCCAAATGCCATGATGTAGTTTTTTATCTTGCCACCAGCATCCTCTCCTTGGCCATCTTTTGCCAGCCCCTGCAGGTACTGGCTGGTCAGCAGATCAGCCCTGGATTCGTTGAGGAGGGAGAAGATACCCTGGACATCCTTCTGGCCCGTGGCAGCAATCAGCACACTGCAGGAAGAGAATACCATCCGCTATCTGGCTGCTGCTGGCCGAGTCCACCGTGGGAGGCAGCCGAGCGACACAGCCCGAAACCCTGTTACTTTTCCATTAAAGAAAGAAATGAACCAAGTGGAAGAGGAAGTGTGGTGCTCTAAACCCACCCCTTGCCTCTCCTCCTGGGGGCAGGCAGGTGCCCCCACCAGTCTACCGCTTGAAGGTACCACCTCAGCTGGCCTCGCAGACCTGGCACCACATACAGAGATGGTGCAATAATAATAATTAATAAAAAAGGCCCAATTTGCAATGCTTATGCAGCCCACAAAATCCAGCTTTGCACGACGCCGAATTTGGATTTCTTTGGCAAAACAGGATATGCAGTCCCATAACTCAAGAGAGTAATTGGTTTACGGGTTGTGGAATATTACAGGGTGGGTATCTATGGCGGAAATACTTTCCAAGGAGAAGGCCCTGGGTTCAATCCCTGACAGCATCTCCAGGTAGGATTGGGAACAGCCCTGGCTTGGAATGTAGGAAAGCAGCTGCCAGTCAGTGCTCAGCCATGCTGAGTTACTTAGATCAAGAGTTGGACCCGGTAAGAAGCCGCTTCCCATGTTCCTAACTTACCGGGTATGATCATCATCACTGTATTGGCGGGTCAGGTTCTGCCACTCGTCCATGAGGCTGGTGTTCTAAACAAAGAGACATGTTGGGTGAGCGAAACGGAAACATGAGAAGCTTCCCAAGCAAGTCACACACAAACCCGTCTGTCCAGTGGCGCTAACCATTACTGCCCATGAGCCACTTGCAACCCTGGACTTCTTCCACTTTCCCGTAAGGATAATGCCAGCCCCCCAATATTATCTGCCCATCACCCAAAGGAGGCCTCCCACACTTCCAGCACCATCATGTCATAACTTTGCCCCAGTTACACAGCAGCAACACTCCAGCCCAAAGCCCCCCACCAAGGGGATTGGCGATACAAGTCAGTGACAGACAAGCAACCACATACATTGAGGACATCTTCCACGCTTCCGATCTGGATGCCAGACACACCTTTCTTCAACCAGAACTCAATGGCTGCCTGAAGAACAGAAAACAAGAACAGGACTAGGTAAGTTGCTAGTCCTCAGCATGCCACAAGAAACGCTCAGTTCCAGTCATGTTAGCCAATCCCTCCTCAATCAGTCCCTGCCAACTAATCTGCAGTTACTGGGATTCTCTTTTCCATGCTGTTCTAAATAAAACACACTTGTGCAGTACAGGAAACTGTAGGCTTCAAATCAGAGCCACTCTGGTTCCAACCCATGTTCAGTTATGAAGACTGGTTGGTTTTGGACCAAGGCCACCACTTAGAAAGAAGAGTGCTAGACAAATGCTGTGTGTGGAAAGCACTTGATGCAGTCCTTACAACAACCCTGTAAGGTAGGACAGCATTATTATCCCCATATTGCAGATGGGGAAGACAGAAGATGACAGGGAGTGGCTTGCCTTAAGGCCACTGAGTGAATTCAGAGTCAAGGCAAGAACCAAACCAAGCAAGTCCCAATTCAGGTTCTTAGCCACAGACGGGCAAGACATAAATGCAAGAATATGGTATATTCCAGAGAATTCTCATTATTTCAAAACACAGAGTTTAATTTAATAGCACATGACACTTTTTTCCTTGTCAGGATAAGATGGATCTTTGCCTCAGCCGGCAATAAATTCATTCGTTGCTGTAACCTCGCTAAAAGTTGCCACTTTATGGTCCCTGCTCCTATGCCCAATAGACAGAAGCTAAGCTGACAAAACTTTCCCTGGCACAGAAACGTGGCAGGAAAGAGCGTCGCTAACTGGATTTCTGTCTATCGGGCAGCTGCTGTCACAGGCACAGAAACCAGAAGAAGAGAGAAGCGAAGGAAAGACCTTTCAACTACTATAGTATATGTGTTTTTCCTGCCTGCCCAAGTCCAGCCCTCTCCACTCACCTTCATTTTGGCCTGAAAGTCGTCGCTGAGGAGCGTCTCCCTATTGAACCAAGGCCGGTCACCATTATAATTGGGGGTTAGATCCAAGACTACTTTCAGGCCTAAAAAGTGAGAGGAAGCACATCACAACTAAGAAAAACCGTGCAAGAAGCAGCTGAAAACTGAAGCTCTGCCACCCATCTGAAAGTAGTCTCCTCTCTCCAGCAACTGCATCTTCTCTTCCTTGCTGCTCTTTATGCTCCCCAAAACCTGTAGGATGGTCCCTCTCGAGCAGCGTCTGAAGGTGGGCTTGTCAAGGCAGAGTTTGAGGGGCCCACAAGTCTTGGCTGATCTGCCCCCGCCCCATCGACTCAAAGCAGCCTGGACATTGGCTTCAGAAAATCTAGTCACAGGGAGCATTTTAGGATTTTCTTAACTCTCACGGAGAGTTACAAAAATCTAGAGCGTCTGAGGGACTTTAGATTTTCAGAAGTCAGTTCTAGCCTGCTGCGAGTGCCCAGAGGGATAACCAAAGGATTGAACTTGGACATGGTCTGCTGTCTTCAGAGCCCCATGAAACTGGTCAATCCATACACCCTTACTCTTTTTCTTGGCTGCTGCCAGGACGCCCAGAAAGTGCTCCAATGTGCCAAACTTCGAGTCAATCTCCTGGAGGTCAGTGAGGTTGGAAAGGTCTCTGTTGTTGACGTGCAACGGCCCAATCACCAAGCCTTTCACCTTGAGAGAGCTGAGATAGTCCATGCGCTGCTTCAGCCCTGGAGTGACAAGACAAAGGCAGAGTTATTCACCCACATTTATATCCCACCGGTCCTCCAAGGAGCTCAGGCGCCTTCACACATGGCATGCTCCCCTCCTTTTACCCTTCCAGCACTAGGTTGGTTAAGCACACACACAGGATTTTCAGAGTGGAGGATTTGAATCCAGGTCTCCCCACTCTTCATTCAGCACTAACCATTACAGTTTTGTTATTCAAGATCAAAGACTTGCCCAAAATGTACCTTAGGACAGGGGTCCCCAACCCCCAGTCCGTGGCCCGTTTGGGACCGGGCTGCCTGGCCAGAAGCGTCGTCAGGGTTGGGGCGGGGGGGAGGACGTGGCGGCGAAGGGGCGTACTTGCCTCCGCAATGCGTCACCTCCGCTTCAGCCATCTTGGTGTATGGCCCTCCCGCCCACCCTGGAGCTCGAACGGCTCCAAAATAGTAACTAAACCGGCGGGGGGCATGATTGGAGCTGGGCTGGGCGCGCGCAGCTGACGTCACACCCGGGTCACGTGGGGGTGTGGTGTCGGCGCCCCCCCCCCCCCGGGTCCGTGGAAAAAAATTCCACAACAATACCGGTCCCTGACACCACAAAGGTTGGGGACCACTGCCTTAGGGGATTTTGGGAGGCACGGGACAACAAGTATTCTCCATTTTGCTATGTCGTGGGCAGTGTTCTCCCCCCCCCTTGTTAAAAATAATTAGTTTCAGCCACAGTTCACGCACCAACAAGCTCCTGACAAACGTCAAGGATTCTAGAACGTGCCAGGAAACCAGCCCTACATCATGACAGAGGCTCATTTCCTGGTGCCTTCTTAAGAGGAGGCAAAATAGCTCTTAAGAAAAATCACCATCCCTTGCCCCTTGGAAATTCCGAGTTGCCCATGGCGACCAGGCAAGTGGCTCAAGGCAGGAGGGCTACTAGGCAGCTCCCAAACTTTCAGTTTGCGCCCCTGTTGGTTCCAGAGTCAGCATGTTGCCAGCAGGCTGGAGGACAGGCTGTGGATCCAGGACAGTGGAGTTAAAATCTCCTACGACAGCCACAAACTCCCATGGCCTCCCCCCCTTTAAGAGACGTTATCTGCGATGGGAGATTAATAACCGCTGACCCTGCACAATAACAGGGCTGTAAATGGAAAGAATGGCTCAAAGCACATTTAATTGCCAGTGTCTAATCAGGCCAAGGTCCAATTGCAAGAGAGCAATTTTGAGCCAAGAAGGTTGGGGAGGGAGAAAACCAAGCATCCGATGAAGTTGGCTGTTGTAGTGCATTAAAATCCAAGCGGAAGTAAGAGGCTGCCACAGACTAACATAGCAGCACCTTGTGGCCAACACTGGGAACTGCTATCTTAGCACTCACTCCCATCACCAAACCATTTTAACTGGGCAGTCCCCCTCCTTCAAGAGACCCCAATAGATTAATCCCGCAAATACATACAGATCAGTTATAGTTCAATCGGACAAGGCCATTATTTTGAGGGCACACACAAGAGACACAGAAAGGAAGGGCTTCTTCACACCACATGTTGTTAGTCTATGGAACGTGCTGCCACAAGATCTTCAACAGCTTTAAAGGGGGGGGGAGAGAAACGTGTGGAGGACAAGCCAATCAACGGCTACAAGGCTGTGTGGAACCTCTCCGAGAGGCAGTCTACCTCTTAATTTTAGTTCCTAGGGAGTTAGAGCAGAAGAGAGCCATTTGCCTCCGAGTTCCACTTTGCAGGCTCTTCCCCACCGCGAAACCGCCGGCACTCAAAGAAGCAGCCGGCAAGAGGAGGAAATGCAAACAGGTCTGCAGGAACCTTTGACTCAGCCCGTCCCGTCCCCCTGACTCAGCTTTTTGCTGACGTCAGCAACTGATGAAACAAAGGCCAGTCGTTGCAAGGGAGAAGTAAAGCCGGATGAAACCGGCTGCCGGGGAAGTCTGGCTGGCACAGCCAATCCAGCATTTCCTTCACAGTGGTGAGGGGGGGGGGAGGGAGGAGAGGCAGCTGCTAATCACATGTACCCAAAGTACTGCTGAGCAGAGTGAAAAGGAACAACATGCAAAAGGAGATCTTGGCCTGGCCTGCACCCAGCTCTCTCCTTTCTGTCTTGCCTGCCTTGGACAGATCTCCAGGGATCCATTTCGAAAACTGAGTGCAATCGGAGAGGGCGAGGATCTAGCAACTTAAGAGCAAACAGGCAAGGAGGAGTCAGATCTCATGGCTTATTATACTCCAGGTGCCAACTCTCTAATTTCGCCCTCAAGCAGATCCGTTACCTCCTTGCCAACCAGAGTGGGGTTTTCTGCCCCCTGCATGTTTTCAGAGGGGGGACTTTGGGGTGGCGCTGATAGAAAAAAATCACAAGTCAGGGACAAACAGAGTTGTGACTCTGGACTAATGCAAGGGGGGGGGGGTGTTCCTGTGTTTGTCTGCATGTTCTGGGAAATGTTGTGCTCCAGGAAGAAAACAGGAGGACATCTGGAAAGAATTAGGAGCCTCCTTGCGCTTTAACAGCAAAGAGAAGGGCTAAGACTGAAGGAGAGACTGGCATCCAATAGCAGGGAAGGCAGAAGCCAAAGGCCACCATTTCTGGGCTCCAGCATCAGGGTCACCCACCCACCCACCCACCCCAATTCCCACACCCCCTTCCATTCGGGGTCCTCACCTTCCAGGTCTCCCACATCGTCCCGGTTGGAATCTTGGAAGGCCTCCACGGCCTGGATGCGGTAGATGCCGCCCTTCTGCCACCAGTCCTGGCTGGGCAAGTCCTTGCAGCGCGGGGCTTGAACGATGATGACGATGGCCCCAGCCAGCATGCCCAGCCAACCCAGCCAGAAGAGGAGGAGGAGTGCCCAGCGGGTGCGCACCCAGGCAGGGGTGCCCGCCACCTGCAGAAGTTCTTCCTTCGACAGGCCCGTGAACTTGGCCACCAGCTCCCCTTCCTCATCCTCCTCGGCTACCTTCACCTTCACCACCCCGTTCTTCTCACTCAGGCTGCCCGGAGAGCCGGCCAGGGGTGGGGAGGTGTTCATGGGCTGCTTCTCGATATCCACCTCATTCAACTCGACGTCCTTCATCATGTCTGCATCCGCAGTGACGCCTGGGGAACTCATGGTGTCACCTGGGGGGGAGAGAAACAGGATGGAGGGTGATGCCAAGTGAGAGGGGGGAGACCTTTATATACCCCATTTTGTGCTGCATTTTTGGATAAAAGGTATGGACCATCTTCTCTGGCACCAGGCAGGACTGTAACCATGGGGGGGGCAGGACCCCTTCACAATTCACCCCCCCTTTGAATCAGATTACCTAAATGCATCCAACATGTTTTGAAGTAAATTAATATTTTTGCTGTTTCCAATTAACTTACCACAGAATACACACACACACACACACACACACACACACACACACACACACACACACAGTCTTCAACCCTAATGTTCTCCCCATCTTCATAATTTTTTGGGCTGTGGCTCCACCACTAGTACAGCAGCTTAGCCTCAGTACCTATTCTCACAGCCAATATGGAGCATAACAGCATGTTCACAGTACCATTTCTGAACTGCCACAGAGACACAAGCAGCCCCAAACAGCCAAAAGGAAAGAGACAGTCCCCCAGTCCAAGAGGGCAGAATTAAATGGACCCAGCAGGCTCAAGCCCCAGAACCTCTTGTTTTGGAGAGTTAAGTGTTCTACCTAGGCAGTTTGAACCCCCCCCCCAAAAAAAAAAATGCCAGCTACCTCCTGGATATAGCATGATCTCTACCCGAACTATCCGGAGTTTACACAATATGCTGTTGGGGGTAATCGGCTTAGTAGGATGTATTCCAGACCTCCCCTCCTCCAAGCAATTCCCCACTGCCCCCCCAACACCAACTCCTGCACTCAGCTGCTAGATCATTTAAGCCATACACACAAAATACCCCTGCCCTGGGAGGGGGGTCAATTCACACATTACCTGGGGCCAGCGTTCTAGAAGAGAATTTGGGGAGGTAGGGTGTTAGATAGGCCGTTCATTTCTCCCAAGAATTATCCAGACAACCCCCCCCTTGAAGGCACCCCCTACCCCTTTCCCAGAGCCCCCTCCTCTCTTTCCCTTACAGCTTCCCGCATTACATTCAGGACAACAGGACACTGTGTAAGGGAACAATTACCCGGAAGGTCCGCAGTGCGTAAACTTGGTGCGTAAAGTTGGAAAACGCTTTCTAAGTACTGTGTCTAAACTAAATCAACCCGAAGCGCAGAGAGTCTAGAGACGTTATCGCCAACCACTACCTCCTAGCACGATCCGGCGCAGCTTCTGGTTTTGCGCTTCGATTCACTTGCAATCCGGTTCAACCTCGATTTGAGCAGGAGTTCGCCGGCCGGCAGCTCATGTAGGGCAGCAGCCCCCGCCCCGTCCCGCCCCTTCCGGCTCCTTAAGGTGGACCGGAGCAGTTCACCTCGCCTCTTTCGGATGTTCGCTTATGTTCGGCATATTAGACAGTACGGGGTGGGGGGAGCTTTTGCCCAGGGCAGTAAACCTAGGGGGAGGGGCTGTAGCGCAAGAGCACTTGCGCATGCGGAAGGTTCCCGATTTCACCCCTGGCAACATCTCTAGGCAGGGTTGGGAAGACCCCCCCAAACCCCGGAAGAAATACTGCCAGCCACAGTGCTCTGCATTGCTGGGCCAGATGCTGCCAGTCAGCGCTTGGCATTGCTAGGTTGATGGACCAAGATTGGTCCCACTGTTGCTTCCCAGCAACTGGCCTTTGATGGTAGACTGCCTCTGGTCATGGATGCTCTGTCATGCATTTGCCTATAAAAGTGGTATTTTTCCCCTTTCCTTAACCAAAAGCTTCCAGAAGCAAGAAGTTTTCCTCCGATAGAAGCTCCCCCTCTACAATCAAAAACTGATTGTTTTTGCTGCCCTTTTCTGGACTGAAGGAAGAGAGAGGGTTAGTACAGGAGTGTCCAGTTGTGGAACCGGGCCCCGTCCTCACAGTGGCATTCACGGGGAGATCAAAGGTTTTCCATATCCGCCTTCTACAATGACGAGAAGCCACTGATTGTTCTGTGCCGTAAATCGGCCCCTTTCGTGTGTCAACAATGTACCTTTGTTAGTTTGGCAGCAGGAGTCAAGACATCCTCTGGAGCTCATGTGTGCTGCAACCAGGATCAGCCCAAGACCTACCAGTGCCTGAGGCAGGGCACCAAATGCCCCCCTCCCTGGGCAGCACCAACACCCCTCCCTTACCTGGTGGTGCAGGTCACCAGGGGTCTCTGCCGTTGCTGCTCCTCCTCCTGCTCCCTGGATTTGGAAAGGAAGAACGTGGAGCTGAAGAGGAAGTGTGGAGGAGAGGAGAGTGGTGGGCTGTCAGAATCAAGGAGGAAGAGGGGTACAGAGTAGAGGAGGAAGCGCAGAGGAGAGGAGAATAGTGGACTAGACTAGAGCATCAGATCCAAGAAGGAAGCGGGGAACTGAACAGAAGAGGAAGTGTGGAGGAAAGGGCTAGCTAGAGGAAGAGAGGAACTGGAGGCGGGGCTCCAATGTCCAGACCATATGTCCAATTCCTTCCACTTGACAGGGAGAACAAAGGATTCAGGTGACTAACATTCAAAGAGAGAGAGAGATCCAGGCAGCCGACAAAAGCAGGAGGTTTGTCAAGTCCATTCATGGCTATGTTTAGCCTGGCCGGGCACAAATCGTGCCAGCCTGGCTGAGCCTTGAACTGATTTTGATGTCCTTTTTGGCAGGAGCTGGCAGATCAAGTCCCAGGTCAGCCCTGCTGCTGCTGCTACCGCAGCGTCGCCTGACTCAGCAACCTTTGCCAGGGCTCCAGGCTCTCTCTCCTTCCTCTGGCCTCCTGTTCTATTGGAAGGTTGTAAACAACATCCACAAAAGCAAAGGTTGACACCAGATTTGCTTCCACCCTCCCTTGGCGAAGTGGACTTTGCCCTGCCTGCCAAAACATCCAGGGACCTGGATTCCGCCTGGGGTCAACCCCCCCCCCTTTTCCTCCAAACCTTCCAGGCCTGTGAACTTGGAGAATGGTGTGTCTGCCTCGCAGGTGCTAGGGGGGGGGGGGGCTTGGGCCAGCTTTCAGCATTGGAGGGGATCGGATTTGCAGGACAGAGCAGGGCACACCTGGGTGAAGTTAGAAACCCCAGACAGCTTGACTGTGCCCCCAACAATGCAACTATCTGAATTTAACTAGTAAAGAGGTACGCTTAATGGGTTTTCCAGCCATGTATTTATTTTGAGGAAATACAGATAGAAAATTTCCTGAGGCTTGCCAGTGGAAAATCCTTTGATGTCCGTGATCACTTTAAAGAGACAAGCAGCTGAACTGCGTTCTCCTGGACTATCTGATGCTGGCAGGCGATATTACTGACACTTGCTGACGTTTCGTTACACACTTGTAACTTTATCAAAGCAAACACACGAACCAATGCGGCTTCAAGCCGGTAGATGTTACTGTCTGTTGAGGAGCATCGTTATTTTTTGTAGTTGAGAAGCACTAACTGCAGTAAAAAATAACGATTTTCTATCTGTACAGAATTTTCTATCTGTATTTCCTCAAAATAAATACATGGCTGGAAAACCCATTAAGCGTACCTCTTTACTAGTTACAAATAGCCATGAAAATCTTCATACTTATCTGAATTTAACCCAAGAAAGAACAATTAGGTGAAACCTCAGTTTCTTCTCTCTACAGAAGCGCTTCCGAAACCATTCCTAGCCATTTGCTCCTCATCAATGTAAACTACTCTTTGCCAAGCACACACCCACACGTCCCACTAAAGTCCTCCAACCCCACGTCCCCCATTCCATTCCCAATGAATGCCAAGCCCGAATGTGGGTCAGGCTTCCTTCGCGTTCAGGCTTGCATTCTGCCCGGACCTGGAGGTGTTTGAGGGGGTAGATGCTGCTGTGCCCCCACCCCCCCAGGCAAGTCATGACTGCACATGCTTCTTGCTTCACACTGCCAACCCGCTGGGTGCGCGCCAGCCCTACAGGCCGAATCTTGTCGCCTTTGCAAAGGCCGGAGATGGGAGGCCTAGGCTGAATTCCTAGGCTCGAAATCCCATCTGAGCGACCAGACAGCTGATGGCGGGGATTAAGTGGGGCACATCCAGTGATCACTGGTCCCTCCCAACTGCTGTTTTTGGGACACGCAACCATTGGGCCTGGATGGATCTGATGGATCTCTGCCTCCACTTCCATTCCTTCATCATTCATCATGTACCAGTGGCTGAGAAGCACAGAGGGCATGTGATAATGTCCCATGGCCAGGGGTAACCCAACATCTCCTGGCACTTGAGGCAGCCTCAGCTCCTCCTACTCCCTGGCTTGGAAAAGGAAGTATGGAGGAGGGAAGAGCGTGTCAGAGATGCTCCAGCCCACCACTCTCTTCTCTGCGTGCACTTCCTCTTCTACTCGGTACCCCCCCAGGGCCTCTGAGAGGGGGGGGGTTAAGGAGGTAATTTGTACCCGGGCCCAGGGCAAAAAATAGGTCAAAAAGGGGGCCCTGGACGGAGCAAAAAAGGGGGGCCCAGCAGGAGCCAAATTCATATGTAGGGAAGGGGCCCAAAAGAAACTTTGTACCCCCTGATAAAATTCTTCTGAATGGCCCTGCCCCCCCTTTCTTTTCCAAACCAGGGAGGCGGAGCAGTGAAGTTGAGTGGGTGGGTGGAAGTGGACAACCCCCCCTGCCAACGTGCTGCCTGAGGCAACTGCCTCAATTGGCTTCGTGAATGGCCCTGCCCATAGCTGAAACTTAGCAACTTGCGTCTGATCAGTGTCTGGATGGGCGACCGACCAGCTGGGCAGAGGCAGCCCAAGACTTTCAGGCACTTGAGACTGGAGGCCAAATGCGCCTGCTGCAAATACAGAGAGCCACTCCAAGTTCTCCCTGGCTCGCTTGTGCTTGAAAAAGCGGAGGGGGGGGAGCGGAGTGGAGGAGGAAGTGTGAAGGGGGGAGAGGAGAGTGGTGGGCTAGAGTGCCTTCTTCGCTCTCGAGGAGAACTTTTGAGGGAACACTTGCAGGGGGCAAATGGCAGCACCTGTCTCCTGATATTCCATCCCCTTAGGCAGCTGCCTCAGGATGCCTAATTTTGCAAGACAACCCAGTAAAAAGCCCCACGTGTGCCACCTTTGGTCCCCACAGAAGAAAGGCAGGGTATAAATGTGATCAATAAACCCTCTGTGTTTTCCTGGAGCGACAAGCATAGTATTATTTCGATAGCACCATCAATGCTATTCATAACAGGGCTCTGCCCCAAAGAGCTTACAATTGCCATAAGACATAAGGGTGAAAACAGAGAAAGGGGAGGGGATAGAGGCAGAGAGGGGAAGTGATGAGTACAGCCATGTGTATTTAGCACAGGAACAAGGACGTGAAGGCATGGTGCCAAAAGGTGACTTTGAAGGAAGCCCCCTGCAGCATAAGGCTGCAATCCACACTTACCTGGGAGTAACTCTTATTGAACTCAATCGGCCTTACTTCTGAGTAGACATGTCTAGGATTGCGCTGGAAGAAATGTGGCGAAGGCGAAAGGTCACCAAGTTGTTCAAAGGGCTACGAGACACTTTGCAAAATGTCAAACCCGCGATGGATCTGTGCCTTAAAGGAGCCAAGGGTTCATAAAAATAGAGAGTTGTGCTATTTAGAGAGTCCACAATTCCTGGTGTCCCTGTTCGCCTCCAACGTCAGTATCCCCCCCCCCTTCTCCCAGCATGTTTACAGCCTGGTGTACTCTCCTCCTCCCGGGTTCCCAGAATTCCTTCCCCTGTTTTTGTTATGCAGTTAACTGGAGCTGTCCGATGTTATTCAAAGGTCGGGTCCCTGCCAAGCTGGTTCCTGCTGGGGAAAATAAGAGCAGCATGTTTTGTCTGCCTGTTTATCTGCCTCCGATGCAGGACAACATACACTCACAGGCATGCACAGATCCCATTAAGACCTGCTGGGGCTCATCCAGAAACAGCCCCCGTCCAGGACAGACAAAAGTCCCCCCTCTCATGCCTACCCCCCCCCCACCATTCCAACAGAGCATTGTCAGAAATCCAAGATCTGAAGTGTGTGTGTTTTAATGCTTGCAGTTACTAGTAACAGGCTTTGAACTTTATCTATGCCAGATATTTATCTTCCTCTCCATTCTGTCCCAGGAAGGCTTCCAGCTAAGCCAACCAACAAACAGTTGCTTCTCCAACAACAGACAACATGAGCCTCCAAAAACAAACAAACAGCACTGCCCTACCTATTTCATGAGAGCAACAGCTGCTTATTGCAGCACAAGAACCTGTACAGGAGATTACAGAAGCCTTGTCTAGCGCATGAGTGTAAAGTTACAAGTGCATGCGCTTACAGAACCCAGCACCCTGAGAGTTAACTTGTCCATTACAAATACTTAACTAATTCAAGTTTCTAGCCCTCAGTGTTGCGGAGATACGCCTGAAAGCATGCGAGGCTACAATCCTATCCACAGTTACCTGAGAGTAAGTCCCATTGACTAGAATGGGACTTACTTCTGAGTAGACATGCCAAAGGTTGGGCTCTGAGTGAAGCAAGTAGCCCAGAGTTGTTGTTGAGTAAGGGTTCCAGAGGTCAGGGCTCCAGTGACCCACATCAAGCAGATGCGAATTCGCTGGACGTGGAGGGGGTAGAAAGAATTCCATTTTCCTTCCCGCACTGTTTGGGTATATGGAGCGTCATTCAGTGTGAAAGCAACAAAGCCTTGGGTCAGGTGGTGCATACTCCAGACACAAGGCGTTTCAACTTTTTTGTTGTCACAAGGAGTACTTTTCCAAGTGTCACTTTTTATGTGGCTGGCTGCCACCTTATAAGAACATCAGAAGAGCCTGGCTGGATCAGACCAAGGGTCCATCTAGTCCAGCTTCCTGCATCTGACAGTGGCCCACCAGATGCCTCAGTCTGGGAGCACAGGAGACAACATGATATACCAGTATCCAGTCGCCACTCCCTTGCATCTGGCAGTCACAGATAGGCTGCCTCTCAAACCCAGTGGTTGCATAAAGTCATCAGGCCTTGTAACCTGTGATGGACTTTTCCTCCATCAATCTGCATGCATTCACTCTTACCTAGCTCCTCCTCCAACAACAACAACAACAACAACAACTCCCCTTCGGAATCTGATGGACAATGCCTGGCTCTTATAACTCCAGGAGCTACAAAGTTGCAGCTCTGTGTTAGGTGGCTGGGAATTTACCAGCCCTCTAGAGTCCTTGTCCCCTTATTTAAAATTGACTGTTTGGCTGGACTGTATTTAAACCCAACACTTGACCTGACTTTAAACTGAGCTAGGTTTAGAGTTTAAGGTAGAATTTAAATGCTAAAATAAAATTAGCTTCCCCCCCCCTTCTTTATCCTCCTCTGTTGTTTTTACCAAGTGCTTCTACCCTGGGATCTTCCTAACAAGGAGACTCTAGCCCACCTCAAAGAAAGCCTGTAACTCTCACCAGAATCAGCTCTCTAGGC
Organism: Plestiodon gilberti rubricaudatus; assembly: GCA_026170595.1. Taxonomy (NCBI): domain Eukaryota; kingdom Metazoa; phylum Chordata; class Lepidosauria; order Squamata; family Scincidae; genus Plestiodon; species Plestiodon gilberti. The sequence goes on along the minus strand of JANXHW010000009.1, from coordinate 32,879,922 downwards.
TTCACCTGACCAGTTTCTGCCCTGCTTCCCTTTATTTATTGATGGCACCTGTATACCGCACTGTGACCTAGCTGCTATGCACCATGTGTCCCATGCACCAGAGATAACTACATTCCCTCCCTAAAGTTAAACTAAACTAAAGTTCTATGTTGGAAGTTAAAACTTAAATGTGGACTTAGTGAAAGTTAGACAAACAAGAGAGTGCACGTTCCTTCTGCAGACACTCATCCTAATAGCCTGTGTCTTACCAAGCACTCTGGCCCAGGGAGATGCTGGCTGCCAGAAGGCAGGCTGCGGCTTGCTGCTCCGATTTGCTTGCTCTCAGGCTCGACTTTTAAACTTGTTTCCAGCTCTTCCCCTTCCCTTCCGACTGGAGGAAAAGGCCAACCTCCAACTCCAAGGGTATGGCTTAAGGGATTTGCAGAGCAATACATTGTTGTGAGCACCTGAAACCCCCCTCATATATTTTTGTTTCATAAAGCACCCCTCCCTGACCCCCCTGCCTTTGGGGAACACACCAGCACCTGAGAAAGGGAATTTTGGGTTTATTGCTGTGCTTCTGGTCTTCCCTTTGAAGTTATGTTTCCAGATTCTTACTAAGGATCAACGGGGTCTCCCCACGGATGGGACCCTCCACAGAATGGTCCCGATCCTCCCGTGTGGTGGAGGCTAGCCCCCGCTGCATGGAGAGGCTCCTGGAGGCAATGCCACATATTTTGCGGCTGTAAAAGCTGGGTTTTACAAGTCCTAGCATCCTCCCTGGGGGGCCTGGGAAGCTTGGGGTGAGTGCGGTGAGAGTCCCTTCACCTGCCCTTTGCCAGGACGCAGTGGGGGTTAAACGAAGTTGGCACTGGAGTCCACCTCCCGCCAAAATCCGCATTGCAGGGAGCCTAGGGGAAAGACCATTTCAAGAACATAACTTCCACCATTTTAACAACTACTCCTATTCTGTGCTGTCCCCAAATGGCCACTTTCTACCTGAGTGCCAGCTGGGGGCAGGGAAAAAGGGAATGCCAGGGCACAGCGATGACCTAGACTGCCACCATTTTCTTTGCTTAGAGCCTGTCATATTGTATGCTCTCTCTCTTGCAAACATCACCATCTCCCCTCCACCTTGGAATCATTGTTTCTGCCAGACCTCGTTAATTCAAATGTCTGTCAATATGTTACATTGTGCTACATTGTGCCACAGAGACTGGCTCCTTTGTCAGGCACCCATAGGCAATCTGGCTAAATCTCTGCTTTTGTGTAAAGCTGGCTCCACAAAAGTCCCCATTCATAGAAACAGGAAAACTCCACTTCACCTTGGGCATGATGTCTTCGCTGGGGACATAATCCAGTTACCTGTGTCACACAATACCTCCAGAACCACCACCCTATTGGTTCCCAAACATACAAAGCCTCACACACTTCATTGGTTTATAATAAAATCTTTCTTTTCATTGGTCAATGTTTTACAACTGTGACTGCAGACACTCATTGGTGGGAAGTTTGAATCCAACATCTGATTGGCTGTATCAAAGTGTACTTTCTTGGATCCTTCTCTGTATTGGTGTTTCTTTCTTATGTATTTCCTGAACAAGACCCACCATGGTTTCAAATGTAACTTTAAATGTACAGTATATAAGTCCTTGTATTTCCTATGTACAACACACATTTTTGCTGCTTTAAACTTGTGTCCTGTGCTAGCACAGTAAAGATCTTTCCTTTTCACCAGTACTGGGTATTTTTCTGAGCTCATTCCTACTTTTCCTATTCTTACTCCACCTCTGGGCTGGTTGTCTGCTCACTGGACTAAAAGATCTGAAATCACTTGTACCCTGAGGGGTGCTTGCATCAACATGGGCAGCTTTCTTTATTATAGCTTTCTTTTAGCTGGCTGAGAATTTGTCCTTTGTCAAGATCCTTCATCTGCACAGATGCGAAATGTTGATTTCTTGCCCCAGTGGGCGTCACTTTACACTGGCCTACATTGAGGCACCTCTGCCATTTTGCTGCCCTGTCCTACACTGCCTTTGCGAATCCCACATCTCACTCCCGGCTTCTGCCACAGTCGAGGCTTTGCTCTCCCCTCTCCTTTCCCAAACATGCTTCTTTTGAAGGACCAGGCAGCTGCCCCCTCCCACTTCTTCCCCACTGGTGCGCCACTGCCACTACTAGCCACCTCCACTTCCAGTGGGTCGCTTGTGGCAGTGGAGCGGAATACCACAGGCTGTACTGCGAACTACCACTGGCTGAAAAGCATGACTCCAGCTCAGGAACACTCACGCTCCTCCACAACACTTTTTAGTCTTCGGGATGCCTGAAATTCCTTGCTTCAAACTGGTCCTTGTGACTTCAGAATTGGAAAGTGTAGCGGAATTTTAAGCAGATGATAATTAATAATGGAGGACCAGGAAGACTGGTGAACAAGGAAAAAGTATGGGTTTATTTGTTACGCAGCGCAGTGGACTTTGCTCCAAGTGAGCACAGTTTTTATACACAACACATGGTTTCTGTGTACCTGCATGGTCATGGTGGCATACAGGAAAAACAAGCACTCCATTTCCAAAAGACAATAGGGAACCATAGTGGGATGATTGAATCAGAGGACTCTTGATGGTTCTTGCTGCCAGGGCAGGGAGAGCCTTAATTGAGTTAGGCAAATGGAGCCCCCACCCCACCCTCTGGAGGCAGCTGAATGTGTGTGCCAGCGAATTTCCAGAGAGGGGAAATGTGAAGTTGCAAAACCAGAGATTCCCTCTGGAGAACAGACTAAGGCAGATATTAATAAAAACCAAATTTTCTGCATCAAAAGGAAGCCTGGAAACTGCCTCGAAAGGGCAGGGTGTGTGCCAAAAGTCGGGACAGGATGGATATGATGACCAATGGGGAGCCCCAGCTGTGTGACATGCTCTCCCATGCAGTGGCTTGGCACTTGGGATGGGAGCAGCGCCAACCAACGGGGCTCTCCGAGGACCACTTGTGCTGCCAAAAAGATGCTTGGAGTTCTTGGAAGCGAAAGGGGAAAGCAGAACATTTCTCCTCCTCCCGTGCTGCTGAAGCTCCAGAGGGAGATGCAGGCACACAAGCTCCCTGTAGAGCAGAAACCTGGAACTGGGTCAGGAAACTGGGTCAGGATGTTGGAGCCAACAAAGGGTGGATTCCTCCCTCCTCCGCTGTTTCAACTTGCTGCTGTGGGTACCGGAGAGTCTACTCTGGTTTAGGCTAGTTCTTGCTGAGCTGCAAGACTGTGTCTGGGCAGCGGATGCAGATAACCGCTACAGATATGTTGCGAAAATTCCCAAGGCCCAGGCAGAACTTTTGCTAAGAGTTCAAAAGAGATCTCTTTGGCTTTGATCCAAGAGTTCAAAGCCATTTTCCACCAAGAGGATGCAGATAACCATTACAGATATATTGCGAAAATTCCCAAGGCCCCAGCAGAACCTTTTGCCATGGAGGAGAGGAAGAGAAGGACCCCTGCAGAACCAGACAGAGACAGAGCACAGAGGAGCAGTAAAACTTACCAGAATTTATTAACAAGAGCTGAGTAAGATAAGGAGTTCAAGTAAAACCAGGATGAGAAGGTAACAGGTAAGAAAATATAAGGACGCCTATTAGCATACCACCCCCCACCCCCAGATAGTAAAAGTCTGCTTATACTGTTCTCCTAGGTTTGAAGGCAACAGCAGCTCAGATTCTCAAATGCAACTTCAAAACTATTCTTCTTTCTCTTCCAGATGTCACTCCAAGGGACCCTGAACCTGCAAAGACCCTGATCTGAGGGAGCACCCTACTTATATAGAGCCCTTTAGATGGTTCTAGAAGTGTCCCCTTATACGGTAAGGACTATTTGCTGGACCTGCCTTTCATAGTCTTCTATCTGGTCCACCTTAATTTCGACTTATTTTCCCTCTTATTGGCCTTAATTGGCCATTTGTGATTAAAGGTGTGCTTCTTGGTCTAACTTGTCTGGAGGTGACTCTCAAAAAGAGATGGAACCAAACAATTTTCACACAACAGATCATATAACCACCAAATTAATTCAATGAGGACTAAAACAACATTTAAACCAATATCCATTACAGAGGTAAGGTAGGCCTTGCCAAATCAGCTCTGTCCTAAGCAAAATTCTCAAGCGTGGGAGCTGGCCGGGTCTCTCTGGGAAGGGAGCTCCACAACGGTGAGGTTGCCACCGTGCTGACATACTAGCTTTCCACATGCGGGGATGTGTCTGTATACAGGGGTGTGCACCACCTGACGTCTTGCAGCATGACCCACACTTTGGCGAGAACTAGGCCTCCGTGGTTGCGCTTAGAACTGTGCCTGCGTGTGGGATGTTTCCAGTTTAACCAGTGTGCCAACTAGCTGTTGAAGGAAACGTGGGTGCTTGTGGCGGAAAGGAAAACCCAAATCCAACGGCTTGGCAGCCAGGATGGTAACTGCACTATGAAGGGAAACGCCTGGAGAATCGTAAAAACGTCATTGAAAAATGCTGGCATAAAGCACCTTGAGTCTATGAGAAAGGCGGTACTGTATATAAATACGGTAATAAATAAATAAATAAATAAATAAGACTGTGTTTTCCTTATAGAAGCAATATCAGAAATATTTGGTAAGCCGCCTTGGGTGCCTATTTGAGTGCAAATGGAATAAATACATATATACCCCAAATCCGTGGGAATGGTCTCTCTGCCTTTAGGTTGAAACATACAGCTTTCCATGCGGGCTCTCATTTGTTGTTGTTCAGTCGTTAAGTCGTGTCTGACCCTTCGTGATCCCATGAACCACATCCCGCCAGGCCTTCCTATCCTCCACTATCTTCCTGAGTTTGCTCAAATTCACGTTCATTGCATCAATAATACTATATACCCATCTCATCCTTTGCCTTCCCCTTCTCTTTTTGCCTTCAATCTTTCCCAGCATCAGAGTCTTCTCCAGAGACTCCTCTCTTTGCATTAGGTGGCCAAAATATTTGAGTTTCAGCCTTAGTACTTGTCCTTCCAGGGAACAGTCAGGGTTGATTTCCCCCCAAACTTGCAAAGCTCTCTCTGGTTCCACAGCCTTGTTTGAAGCTTCTCAGCTAAGGTCAAATAGCGGCAGCCTTGTTATCTTAGAGCAGTTGTCGCAATAAAAACAGGCAAGGAAACCACAAGACTTTGTTAAAGCCATAAAGCAAGCAAGGACCTTTTTTGGTTGTCTTCCTAAATAACTGGATCCCAGACCACCACCACCACCACCACCCACTTTAGATGCATTTGTGGCTGGGATCGTACTTTTTCGAATTCTGTCTTGAATTATTTTTTTGTCTGCCAGAAGTTTAGCTTCACCATCCTCATGTGTTGAAGGAAGCCGGCCTGTGGGTGCTGCTGAGAGGCTAGAATCAAAAGGTTGCAAAATGAACAGTCGGGGTAGAATGAACCGTTGGGGAAGGGGGCGTGTTTCTCCGGGTCCGACGCCCCCGAAGAAATGTTTTGTGGGAGTTTCTGCTTTTTGTGCAACAAGGCTTATCAGGAAGTCGCTGTTCAACAAGGGGGGAGTAACAGCAACAGCCCAGAAACCACATTCTTTCGACGACTGCTGTGCAAGAACAGGACAGCAAAAACTGTCCTGCTGTTTGCTTCCCTTGCAAGCGTTATCTCTTTGTGGACTAAAAAAACTAAGGAGAGGAAAGAGAAAAAGACTATGTTTTCTCCCACGATTCTGAGGATTTGAATGGCAACACCCGAGTAGAGCGCGGCACCCAGGGACTGCCGTCTGCGGACTGCCCGTTCCCCCGCTCAGGCGCCATTGTTGGAGGTAAGGGACCTTTTTGCAATCCCTAAGTAAGTAAGTTGGATGGACACGATGCAAAACTTCACAGGCACGAATCGGTAGGGCTGATACATGCTGCCTCCTCCAGGGAAGATAGAACTCTTTGCCACAGGATGTGGTGATGGCACCTGGCCTAGATGCCTTTAAAAGGGGTTTGGACAGATTCATGGAGGAAAAGACCATCACAGGTTACAAGCCATAAGCAACCTCCTGGTTTTAGAAGTAGGTTTTCTCTGTGCCAGGTGCAGGGGAGTGGCAGCAGGAAACAGGTTGTCTTGTTGGCTGTGTGCTCCCTGAGGCATCTGGTGGGGCCACTGTGTGTGATACAGGAAGCTGGACAAGATGGGCCTTTGGCCTGATCCAGCAGGGCTCTTCTTATGTTCTTATTTAGGCAGGGGACATAGCGTGAGGGCTGCGATGGTCCTACACACACTGTTCTGAGTAGGCCTGCCTAGGATTGGGCTGTAAGGGCTTCTGGGGAAAAGATCCAGGTTCAAGACAGGAGATTAGTGATAAAAGAGGACTGGCAAAGACCTGCTCACAAAACTGGAGAGAAGGCCCAAGATAGAAGATCCAGTGGCAACCCTGGCCCTGACAAAGGAGACCAGACCCTGGCTGAGCAGTTGAGCCATTTCTTATCCTACCCAGCTCCTCCACTGGTGCAGCCAATGGGGGAGGGCAGGAGGCTTTGGAAGGGAAAGGGGATTTAAATCCCCTTTAAAGGGGGGGGGGTGTAAAGGAGATTTAAATCCCTTTTCCCTTCCAAATCCTCCCATTCTGCCCTCCTCCACTGGCTGCACCGGTGGGGGAGCTGAGTAGGCTTGCACTGTTAATCTGCTTGAGGCAAAAGGAAGGAAAGAGGTAAGAAAAGGATGTGTGTGTATATAGGGGGAAAAAGCCCAATAGGGAACAGGTCGTAGGTTATCAGCACCCAGAATATTGCCTTTTCTCAAAGCTCCCTAAATGTTAAGCTCAAGGAGACTGTTGTTGAGGCCGGCTTGGCACAAAGATGGGTGCTCACTGTCAGTCTCGTGGTTCTTTCTTTCTCTGCAGGCCACGATCAAGCACCAAGAGCTCCTTCCTTCTTCAAGCGCCAGCACGCCTACAGCACCAAGGGCCAGTGCTTATATTGGGTTCTGGTGGAACTTTCTAGATGACAGACCATCTTTGGTAAGGCTTGCTGCTGTACCTAGCCTCTGCAGTTCTCTCTCTGCAGTCCAGTAACCGTCTTGCCCGCCCTATAACAAAGCTGCCCAAGGCTCAGAAGTAAGCTAACTTCAGACGCCCCTTGGCTCACACAAGTGGGAGACCCTGAAAGCAAGAAGCAGGGGTCAGCCGAACCTTGTGGCTCTGCAGGAAAGCCTGAAATTATTGCCCTTATTGTCACCGTTGACCAAGCCTGGGCCTGACTCCACTTCAAAGGTTGAACCTAGTGACCCAGCGAAAAATCACTCCCTGTCCTCCTTGGGTGATTGAAACATGGGAAACCACCAGTCCAGGAGGAGCCCCTTGAATGGGACCCCTGCACACTATATGCTCATGCACCATGGGGCACAGACGTGCAAATTTCTAGCTGAGTGGCACAAGGACACTCATGGTGTGTTTCCAGAAGAAGGTACCTTTAACATGGACCAAATCATTCTCTTAAGGAGAGTCCTGCTGCTCCGGAAAAGCCGACGGGGTCAGTGGCGAGCCTTCTCGTTCTGGTTTGAGGAAGCTTCAGAAAGACAGCATGAATCTCAAGCGCGGAGTCTGAAGGACACCCAAGAGAAACTGGAGGCACAGTTAGCCCAATTAAATGATGCCCGTGGGAAACTGGCGGCACAGTTAGCCAATTCCAAGGATGCCCAAGAGAAACTGGCGGCACAGTTAGCCGGTTCAAAGGATGCCCAAGAGGAACTGGCGGCACAGTTAGCCAATTCAAAGTTTGCCCAAGGGAAACTGGCGGCACAGTTAGCCGGTTCAAAGGATGCCCAAGAGGAACTGGCGGCACAGTTAGCCAATTCAAAGTTTGCCCAAGGGAAACTGGCGGCACAGTTAGCCGGTTCAAAGGATGCCCAAGAGGAACTGGCGGCACAGTTAGCCAATTCAAAGTTTGCCCAAGGGAAACTGGCGGCACAGTTAGCCGGTTCAAAGGATGCCCAAGGGAAACTGGCAGCACAGTTAGCCAATTCAAAGTTTGCCCAAGGGAAACTGGCGGCACAGTTAGCCGGTTCAAAGGATGCCCAAGAGGAACTGGCGGCACAGTTAGCCGGTTCAAAGGATGCCCAAGAGGAACTGGAAGCAGAAGTAGCTGATTTAAAGGCCAAGTTTAAGGCTACATCCGGGTCCAACACTTCTGGTCCAGTAGCACTAAAACCCTCTGCTGAAATATTGCCAGCCCCGTGGCAGCAACTTCCTGAAGGAGAACCTTTTTCGAGCATTGTCTATGACTGCTGGACTCCAGGTGAACTCCTAAATTTGAGAATGCGCTTCCCCGACATTCGAGAACAACCTGAGAAGTTTAAAAAGGAGCTTGGCTTTATTTTCCAATACCACAACCCAAGGTGGGCTGCTGTGAATTGGCTTCTCAGCGTTGTGGTTCCTTTTGAAGTCCGAGTTCAGCTTACGGCGCGAGCCCGATGGCCTGCCACAGATCCTGGCCGAGAAGACACCCTGATACTGGCTAGGCAATGCCTCCTGTGGGCCATTCTCAAAGTATGTCCTAAGAAAATAGACTGGTCTAAGATACATTACTGCAAGCAAAAGGAAGACGAAACTCCAGCTGACTTCATGAAGAGGCTAAAAACAGCATTTGAACAATACTCAGGTATTCCTCAGCCCACAAAGATGGCCCCACAAGCGGTGACTGATGCTTTCGTTCGAGGTCTGCAGCCGGAAACACGATACCTGCTGAAGTACAAGTATGTAGAATGGGAAGCAATCTCTCTCAGCAGTTTAGTGCCGATAGCAGAATTGTGTGACATTCTTCAGAAACGGGAAAGATGGCAGTGCGAGGATCGAGCTCTCCAAAGATGGAGTGGCTTCCAGGGGGGGAGGCGCAGCAAAGGCCGTGGAAGGCGCTTTATGGGTTGCTACAATTGTAAGCAATTTGGCCACTGGAGAAACGAGTGCCCATATTGAATTGTGCGTCTGTACGGATCCCAGAACACGGCCTTGTCAGCCCCACTCCTCATGGCTGGCGAGCTGTCACTTCCCTTGCCACCGAACCACGTCAGGACCTTTCCGATGTGCCACTGGATAATCCTGATGTCTCTTCTGTTGAAATCAATTCCCTTTGCTCCTGTTAAGGCTCAGTCCCAGCCAACCCCACTGCCTGCTTTCTCTGGGCAGATATTGAATGAGGCTCCTTTCCCACTAACACTTCTGCTCAGTTTCTGAACTCATAGCCCTTCCTCAAGCCTGCATCCTTGCCAGGAGATGCTGTAACCATTTTCATTTACTGTCGGTGTGCTTTTGCCTTCCTGACATTGGCGGTTCACCTGTTGAAGATGGTTCCTACATTGCTCATCTCCTTAATGCTGTTCAACTCCCGAATGAAGTCACTGTCGTGTTGTCGATCATCTCACGATGAGGTTGCCCAAGGAAACATTTTTGCCTGATGCTGCTGCTAAAGAACTCAGAAGTCACAAACCAGTACTGGCTGTTGGAACTCCCTGCTATTGTGGAAAGTACTAGGCACTGGAACAACAACTTAAATCTTTCCTAACCACTTTTGGATTTCTCAGGCACATTGGAAGAAGCCTGTGTATATTTAGACGCCTTGCAATCAATAACAAGAAACACACTGCAATACACTTTGCAGTGTTCTCAGTAAGTACCAATCACGTTTTAGCCCTTAAAAGCTTTATTTTCAAGAGAAAAGAAGTGGGAGAAACCTCCTGACCACCTTGCCTCTAGAAGAAGAGCATGCGCAAAGTGCAAAAAGCCCAGGAAACCAAGGACAGCCACGTAGGGCACCTACAACAGGTAGCTTGCTTGCTAGCAAGGATTGTGATTTGTTTCTTGTTTTTTACCCCTTTGGGTCAGAGCAGCAAATGCTTTAGCTGTTTTTCTTTCCTCTGGTTTTGAATATTTCCTCTCTCGTGCTCCGCTTTATCTTACTTTGGAATAAAATAAATTCGAATTGGAATTTAAAAACACTGGCCTGGGATTGAATGTGAACACTGCATGGTTCGTAATACTCCCACTTGTCGAAGCTCTAAGAGCAGAAGGGTACATATTGTAACAGTACCAGTTTGAACCGTCTCTGCCCCTCCATGGCTGTTGGGGTGGGGGGGAAAACCGGTCAAACAGAAAAAGCACATAGCAGCTGGAATTTATGATTTCTTAAGTGTTGGTGTTACTGAGACCCACAGTTCCCTACTAAGTGCCTGCTTAAGGATCTCCGTTTCAGGGTCAGGCCTCGGACCAGGGGCCGGCTTGTAGACTGCAGCCAACAGAAAAGGCTTCTCCAGTCATCCTGTGTTCTTAATGGATAAAATCCAACTGTCCTCCTGGCGATGTTCAGGCTGCTCTCCATGAGCTGTCGATCGAAAGGTCAGCAGTTCGAATCTGCGACGGGGTGAGCTCTCGCTGCTTGGCCAGCTCCTGCCAACCTAGCAGTTCCAAAGCATGTTAATGCGAGTAGATAAATAGGTACCGCTTGCGGGAAGGTAAACAGCGCTCCGTGTTCCAGCCGCATGCTACTCGCTGCGGCAAGGAGAGTCATGCCGGCCACATGACTACGGAGGTGTCTTCGGACAGCGCTGGCTCTTCGACTTTGAAATGGGGATGAGCACCACACCCTAGAGTCGGACACGACTGGACTTAATTGTCAGGGGTCACCTTTACCTTTACCTTTGTCTGAACATAGGTGCTCTCCTGTACCCGAGCCGCTGATTGAGGACTTCCCTTTGCCTCTTTGCATACAGGTCATGCAAATTGGATTTGTGGGGGAATGGTTTTTCTTGGAACCACGCTGTCTGCTTGTTCTAGCTATGGAAGCAAGGTCCTCTTGCTCTCTGTTTCTGATTGGCCCTACCCTGTACATATATAAAACTCATGCATTCGTCAGGGTGGGGGTGGGGGTTAGACACCATACTATTTCGTGGCCCCTCTTCAGATCATTTCTGTCCAGTGCGCTCTGAACCACACAAGGCCGAAGCGAGAAAATTAAAGAAACCCGACTCAGTTTCTCCTGCACTGGAACGAGGGAAAAGGCCAGAAGAAGTCCTCGTATGTTCTCTTGCTTACACACGGATGCACACACGTGTTGGGTCCAAAGACCCCTGTAGCTATATCTCCCTCCCTAGGAGGAGGCAAAGGTCAAACTGCTTAAGGCTTGCTGACCAGATATAACCTAAAGAATTGCTTAGTGTTATAAAATCATATATATATCACTGGAACGTGACCCACACATGTTGCTTGGATGACAGTTTGCAGTAACTGCAAGATGGGCTCTGGCCCTGGGAAAGTACAACAACAGGAAGCCCCTATCGTCACCCTAGAGAGACCATGGGTGACCCCAGGGACAGGAAAAGGCTGAATTGCTAAAACTGCTTCAGGAATATTTTGCTGACATATGCTAAAATGAGGGGTCTCAATGATGGGAAATGCTCATTGGGTGGAAAACAAACAAGTTTTGAAATTTATAGTTGTTTTCTATAAATGGCACAGTGGCTTTCATGCTCATTGCTTGCAAGGCCTGCTGTAGTTTCTGTTGCAAGAATCATGGAAGGGAGAATGGGAGGGAGGGTCGGTCGAACACCTGTGCCCTACTTCCTCTGGAGCGAAAACATGCTAACTGCAGAAATGCAAATCGAGACACACATATTGTTCCTTATCTCTGTACATGTGCCAAAGAAGCACAGTGGCATTCATGCTTAAACAGTATAGAGTACACACACACAAGAATGACACACACACACAAATACTGTTATATAAAATTACACACATACATACAAGGTCTCTTTCTCTGTGTCTCTAATCTATTACATATATGAATGCTATGCTGTTTGCCAGCAGACTTCCCCATCTGGGAGTCTCCCTGCAATTGCTGGTAGTTTGATCAAGAAAGGTATCCCATAAGCCCCATTGATTCCGTATTGGGTTTTTGGGATTCTTCCAGGTCCACACCAGATCTTGCTGATCCCTTGCTGTCAAGTGCCCAGGGTTGCCAACCAGGATCCAGGGCTCCCACGGTGAGAAGACCACAGCACCTGTCTGATGACTCTGCCAGAGACGGGGGGGCTCCCCTTGGCCCCCTGCCTCTGATAGTTGGCGTACGCCTGATGGGCTTCTCCATAGTGTTCCCTGCGCAACGGCCAAAAGGGGCCACCCAGGAGGAGCAGGGCGATGAGACTCCAAGCAGGGCCTTATGACGCCAGAGCGAGGCTGGCGCATTAAGGTGTACAAGTCACCAGCTCAGTTTGTAGTGTGGCATCGAGGAACGGCTGCCGCTCTCCTCCCTGACTACAACTATCGGAGGACTGTGCCCTGATCAGCTCAAGGAGGCCGAAGGACTTGGACGCTCTGCTGGCTCTAGAGACCCGAGTCCATCCTACGAGCTTTACAGGGCAAGCCCCCAAGCCTCAACTTGGGCCAGTGCCTGCACTGCTGCACAGAAGCCCACGCTCACCGAAGTTGGCAGCTTCTGTACATCAGAGAAGACAGTCTGCCTGGGCCGCTGGCCTTTGCAATAGCCAGAAAATGGACGCTTTGCAACACCTGGACTCTCGAAGACTGGACCTGCACAGGCTGTTTGAGCGCATAGGGTGCCGATGCTGAAAGTTTTTGGCCTTAAAAGATTCAGTGTCCTCTTTTCCCTTGCAGCCCCATCATGCTGTGTGGCCTTTTGTTGTCCTTACGAATATATTTGAGTGCTGTATTGCTGTTGCAGACGCTGTACCGCTAAGGCCTGTGCAAGTATCATCCCCCCCCCACTAAGCCTGCTTTGCATAAGACAGAAGTAACCAACTATAAATTGTACACAAATTTTGTGAAACCTTTTTTTCAGCGACTCATGGAAATTCAGGAAGTAATATTCTTCGCCAGCTACGACCGTACTTGGATCGTGCAGACCTGACCACAGTGATCCATGCCACGGTGACATCGCAATTAGATTATTGTAACGCGCTCTACGTGGGGCTGCCTTTGAAGACGGTTCGGAAACTGCAATTAGTGCAGAATGCGGCGGCCCGTGTGGTCACTGGAGGTAGGCGGTTCGACTCCGTCGGGCTGCTTCTCCGACGGCTGCATTGGCTGCTGATTCGTTTCCGGGCCCAATTCAGAGTGCTGGTTTTGACCTTTAAAGCCCTGTACGGCTTGGGGCCAGGATATTTGAGAGACCGCCTACTTCTATATAGTCCGGCTCATCTCCTTAGGTCATCAGAGAAGGCCCTTTTGCGAGTGCCGTCGCCCAGGGAGGTGCGAGGGGCGGCGGCCAGAAACAGGGCCTTCTCAGTAGTGGCACCAACCTTATGGAATTCCCTCCCCTTTGATTTACGAACTGCTCCCTCCTTGGACACTTTCCGGCGAGGCCTAAAAACCTTCTTGTTCCAAGAAGCCTTCTGAGCCCTTGCCTTTTTTTAACATCTCACTGGTACAGGTGAGGGTGCTGCTGTTTTTATGCTCCTGTTGTGACTGTCGCCATGATCTTTTTAATCGATTTTTAGATATTGTTTTTATTATTTGTCATTTTTTTACTGTTTTAAAATGTGATTATTTTTATACTGTATTTTTTTTATATTTTTTCTGTTGTAAGCCGCCTTGGGTCCCTTTGGGGAGAAAGGCGGGATAAAAATACTGTAAATAAAATAAAATAAATAATAGGTGGGTCCAAAGAAGGAGGCACAAACGAGGGGAATATGGAACCCTAAAACTCTTGCCCTGCTGTTAAACTCCAGCATAGCTCCAGCATTGCCACATTAGAGCATGTGTGGGCACAGAGCACAACCCTGAAGAGATCAGGGAGCCTGATCACAGCAGCATGACCTCTTAGAGAATGTCAAGAATGTTTCAGGAAGGTCAGGTCAGACATCTTAGCAAAAACAGACACAGACTCCCTTAAAGAAGTCTTGCAGGACCTGTTCATTCTCCAGCTATAAGCATCAAAACCAACAGTGTAAAAACTAGCTGCAGTTTGATTTTGCAAGCTACTCACCTCGGCCAGCAGCCCCCCAAATAGATCAGACAGTTGCTTATATACTCTTGAGACCCAGCGTGATTTCCCACTGTATTATTTCCCCATCACAGGGGATCTGTGTGGTGCCAGGTATCCTGCTTGCCAGGCAATTAGGAGCATTTGCCCCTGGCAGGCAGATTTGCAGATGCCTGTACATCTTGGTTATTAGATGCATCTTTTGCTTTTGTGTATAAGCTGCCTTAAGGAAAGGCAGTGTAGACATTATTGTAAGTAAATGACAGCTGTATGTGCCCCAAAGGCTTCTATGCAATCAGGAGCCTAGTAAGACAAGAGGTTCCACAGAGTGATGTAGAGGCTTTTGCACAATGGGGTTTGGCAATGCTTTTGGCCTGAGGGGCCACAATGGGGTATGGAAAGGGTGGGGAGGGTCAGAATGCATCCTTGTTGTTAGAATTGCCAAAGGTCACTTACTGAGTTTGCGGCAGAAGCAACGTCAAAACCAGGGAAGCTGTGGTGGGCAGCCTCTGCGCCACTACGCCAGCTATTTTGCATGTGGCGCTCTGCCTTCCTAGCGTTCCACTAAATGTGTGAGTCATAACCTCCAGGTGCAATCATGCTCCCCCCCCCCTCCTCGCACAGAGAGCGAACTGTATTTCCTCCAGGGACACTTAAAACACCTGGCTGTAAGGTAGGTCAACCCACCATTTGCCTCAGGCCTGATGGAGATACTGTACTTAAGTGGGGTTAACCCCAGGAGAGGTGACAAAAGGAATAATTCCCTTTGGAGTTGTGTCACCCTCCAAGTGGCAAGGGTGCTTTCCCTCTGTTGTCCCCATAGGTACACATTTCATACTATCCTTCCCCATTTTTATTTGCTTCTGCTTCCCTCCCCTTCCTGTGTTGTTTCCCAGCATCTCTCAGATTGCAAGCCCCTCAGGGCAGGGAACCATCCTACTCCTTTGTAGGCTTCAGAACTCTACTACTGCTACTAAACAAACATATTTATGGAGGGGATGTCTGAATAAGCCTTAAAAGCTGCCCTCTGAAGCCGGACAAGAGCAATCCTGCCTCGAAAGGAGATCTTGGCTTCTTGGAAATGCCACGCTGATTACTGAACATGTCCAGACTTAATCTGGGGTTGGTCAGAGTCTCTTATTTCATTGGCAGCATGCACCATGCAAGCTCACTCCCTTGGTCAGAGGCACATGGTGTCTGCACGAGGAAGGGGGTGGCGGCATCAGGCAAGGGGTATGCGCTCATAATGTACAAATTGATCAACGCTGCTGGCACTTATCTTCTCAGTTCCACCCTGCACCCCTAAATAAAACACAGCTGAACCTGGTGGACAGCTTCCATCTCAGGTGTCAAGGCACCAGATTTCTTGGCATAAATACATGAAGCTACCATACTGAGTCAGACCCTTTGACCATAGAATTCAGTATTGACAAACACTGGCTGGCAGCAGCTCACCAGGGTTTTGCATGGGGTCTTTCCCAGCCCCTATCTGGAGACGCTGCCAGGGATTAAGGACAGTTAGCATGCAGAGCAAGGGTCTACCACTGAGCTACACTCACCCCACCCCACCCGTAACAGGTGGTGGGAAGGGATCCACAGACAAGAACCAAATTGAAAGGGGAGACAGGGCCTACAGGAGCAGCAAACTGGCCTGGGTGCAGCAAGGTCAAATGGAAAGCAGCAAGACAGAGTTAGGACTTTTGCCCTAGAGTTCAGTCTAGGTCAGCAATGTTCTTTAACAACTACTCCAGTTGCATGAAAACGCAGGGGCAATTTAAATACGTAAAAGAAAAAAAGGAGTGGGGCTGGGACAGGGAGCTCAGAAAGGCAAGGAGATGGTAGTCCTGAAAATGACACCTTTGGCAGACTGAGGAAAAAACCCAGGAATGCCTAACTTAAACATAAACTGCCACATGCTGAGCTGGGCCCCGAGTCCACCTAGTTCAGGGCTGCTGAGCACTGACCAGTAGTGGAGGACAAGGGGGGGGGGGTTTGTCTTTCCCAGCCCTACCTGGAGATGCTGCCAGGGCTTGAACCTGGGGGCCTCTTGAATGCAAAGCAGGGTCTCTACCACTGACCTACAGCCCCCTCCCCTAATGTGTTTTTGTGCGATCGACAAACATGGCTACCCCTCTGCCTGTGTGCTGAGGTAGTTCAGAAAAGGGCTGCAGTGCTATATTTTGAACAGTGTTCCAAAAGATTGAAGGGGGGGACACACAAAAATAAATTACTCTCCCCCCCCCCAGCACATGCAGAGCACCACACAAAGCGGGAAAGGTTGAACCCCATAAAAGGAACGGTGATAGCAATTAACATGAAAAAGGGGATAAACCGCCATTAATTAGATTGCCTCCCCTACCACCCACCACCCACAAAAGAGGGGGCTATTGGAAAGGCAGCAGACTTACCTTGGCTTCCCTCCCTCTCTGGCTCTCCTTCAGCTTCCCTTCTTTCCTGCCCCACAGTTGGGGTCTCCCCACCTCCGAGCTCACTTGTCCGTGGTGCGGCCATTTTGGCTGCTCTAAGAGCACTGGAAGATGTTGCCATGGCAACAGCAGTCAGAATAGAGCAGAGGAAGCTTCTGCTCCGCAGCACTGAAATGGTCAGCACTGAAAAGTGAAGCAGGACGGCCACTTCCCCAGCCCTGTAATGGCTCCTATGCTTTTAAAATAGCTGCGCGACAGGCAGAAATCCAACTGGCAGAAACTCAGTATGGAAACAGTGATGGTGGGAAGGGGAGAACATCACCTGTTGAGTTTCTACCCATTGCAGACAAAACTGAGGTTTCAGCTGAAGGTTGGCGGGTCTATTGGACAAGGGCGCATGCAATATCCATTCAAACAGCCTTTACGCAGCCTAATGTCCTGTTTGCACACACCTTACGTACACAATGTCCACACAACCTCCCTCTTTTCAGCCCAATAGATCAGGAGTAGAACCATACATCTGAACAGGACCAAACCTGGGGAGGCCACCTACTGACACTGACAGGCAGAAGGTTCAGGACAGACTGGAACTCCCTCCCACAAGATGTGGCAATGGCCACTGGCTCAAGACAGCTTCAAAAGGGCAGATTAGATCAATAACAGAGATGGAAAGGTCTATGACAACTATTAGTCACGCAAGCCTGTGTGGAACCTCCATGTTTGAAGGCAGTATTTCTGTCTGCAGCTGACATTCAGGGGTAATTATTAGGGCAGGGCTGTTTGGGAAGCCCACCATCAGGGCATGAAGTAAGAAAACCTGTAGGCCACCAGGAGGTGGAGTAGACAAACCTTAGGTCTTATCCAGCAAAGGTGCTCTTCTGGAAGGTATACATTTTGGAGAAAAACAAACCCTGAAAAACCAGTTGGCTTTCTACATTTTTATTCACAAAATATTCACAGGATCCAGCATTATGGAGGGGAGGGGGTATAGTGCAAAACCAGCTTTTCCTGCTCAGTTCCCAATTTCCCCATAAAACCAGAGTTTTTTTCCCCCCAGTGCTGAGAACGTACCGAAGAAGCTGTTGAACAGTGACTCCTAGTTGTGGGTAGGTGAGTCGTCTGACCTGACCTCTATGGGTCAGGAATACGTTTAGCGCATAAACCTGTTCCTGCTTTAACACATCCCTTTTTCTTCAACTTGTGGCGACCCCAGGTCAGCGTTCCCATTTCTGTCCCCTGCTCTCTCGCCACAACAGCCTTAGAGTTTCCGATAGGCGCCCACAGTGATGTCAAAGAGCTTGGGATTGGTGATCCGTCCTTCCTTGTCCAACAAGAAATAGAAAGCCCTCCCCTTGACCTTGAGGGGAATCATCGCAGGCACCTCAGAGCGATGGGACATGCAGGAGATGTGGCGCAAAGGCACTGTGAACATCGAGGTGAACCCAAAGGGGTAATAGGTGGTGAGCGTCACTTCCTGCCCCCCACGGCGCAGCAAGACGCGGCTGACAGAACGCCGTGAAAAGACAAAGCCTGCCACCAGGATCAAAGAACCTGCAAAGCAAAGCACACGCATTACAAGAGAATAAATGCACGCACAAACATGCATCTGTTAGCCACACACAACCTGTTGTATTACCAATAAAAGTGGAATGAAGAAAAATGGGGGGGGGGGGCGGGCGGGTGTTAAACCAATTTTGTGGAGCCTCATTCGATTAACAGCTATTAGCCAGGCCAGGTACAGAACCTCCTGCACAAAGGCAGTCTACCTTCAAAGGCCAGATGCCAGAAGCATATCTGGGGAAAGGGTGCTATTTCACCAGTGGAAATGGAATGCTGACCCAGGCAGTTTCATTGGGTCAAAGTCTTGGACTTTGTGACTTTTGAGGGTTGGAAAATGGTATACGACATAAGTAAATGATGATTTGCCTGATCAGATCAAAGCATTTTGCAGCTGTACCCTGAATATTGCCCCATTACAAGCAAGATTGCCAGGGGTGAGATATTTCCAGAAAGGGTAGTAGTAGCAGTGTTAACCAAGCATCTTGTTGCACCCTCCCTAAGGGTTTTTTTTTTTTTGCAATACAAATTTTAGAAGCAGCTCCAGAGGATTACAGCCCGCTGAGATTGTAACTGTAAACTCCTTGAGGCCAGGGAACTTTTTGGAAGACCCAAAACCCACACACACCTTAATTCTACAGCGCCATATGCAAACTAACCAACCACCTCAGAGAGGGTGGGAAAGGAAACCTGGCCTTACCCACGGTCAGGCAGGAGACAGTGAACCCAAAGCGCCATTTGTTGGAGCCCAAGTTCAGGGAGGCTCCGCCCGGCAGGGTCGGCAGAGGACGCGCTCCTTGCTGCGGATCCTGCTGCGGCCGCTTCACTCCGGTGTCCCGCAAGGAATGGAAAGCAAAGTGGGCCAAGTACGCCCAGAAGAGGAACTGGCCGGCGCAAAAGAGCCCCACGATGCGGAAAAATCGCCCCCGGTCATGCTGGAAGAGCAGCACGTCCTGGGGGACGCGGGCGTCCAGAGGGAAGGAGTGCTGCACCCCCCGTGCGCCCCGCCGCCCCAGCAGCTCCGCCTCGTGCGCCCTCTGTGCGCCCCAGCACCAAAAGCGCCCGGGACCACGCGCTCCTGCGGAGCCCCAGAAGAGCCCCCCGCTCCCCCACCCCGAGACCCGCACCCACGTGCAACGCAACATGCTTGCTGCTGGGGGGGCTATTCCCGCTCGAGGCTCCTGGGAATTGTAGTCCGCCGCTGCCTCTTTCCCACGCCCCTTTCTGTACCGGGAACTCATCTTTCTGAAGGGCGAACCCGCCCTCCGGCTGTCGTCAGTTGCCACTAGTGAGGCGGGGCTCGAATTAAAGGCACAGGAATTATACAATCGGCTGCCGGAGTGAGACTCACAATCATTTATTTAGGGGCCTTCGCGCCTGCAGCCACATTTATTTAATACCTGCTTTTAATTTATTTTAATAGGATACAATATCCGTTTCCATCGTACATAGAGGGATTTGATTTATCCTATGCTCCAGAGCCAACTCCTTTAACCACAGCACAGCACAGTCTATCTATGAATGGAGAGGGTCAATCCTGGATGAAGGTTGAGGGCAGGAGGGTAGCAGGAAAGGCTTCTCACTATCTTCTCCCTTACCAACCTCCCAGGATAGGTACCAGCAGGTACTGGGGTCATGATGATTCTGAACCCCAAACCTGCAGTAGTAGGTGGTAGTGCTGCCACCTACAGGTAGGGCAGAGTAAAACTCCAGTCCAAAATCTTGGGAGAACTGCTTCCTTCTGGTTAGTGTTGACAATACTAAGCAAGACAGACCATTGGCCTGACTCAGCAGACAACCCGCCAAGGTTCTTTCAAATCCCATCTTAGACAATTCTTAGCTCTGCATAACTATGCTCAAATACCTGTAAAACAGTCGTATCAACTTCCCATTTACTGCTCTCTCCATTTCCTTTCCTCATTCCCTTGCGTTAAACCTAGATTGTAAGCACGTTGGGGCAGAGACTTGTTTTTACTCTATGCAAAGCACCATGCACTGTGGTGGCACTACAAATAAAGAGCCAAGCTTGGACCAGACCAGACTCTGGAAACTCTCACTCTAGGACCCAGCAGGCATTTTAAAGCTCAAATTTGTGGTTTTTCAGCATGGCAGAAACAAAATGAGCAGCTGTAGGGGAAAACACACAGCATGTAGGATTGACTCACCTCTTGCAGACGGAGAACTTTTGCAGGTACAAATTCTGTTCTTGGCCTGGCACCAGGGCGGGCTGCAACATATCCTTTTCGCAATGTGCTTTCATCTTTGCACCAGTCCCCCAAAGCAAGCTTCCCTTTGTTACTAACACACATACAACATGTACTAGGGTTGTATGTAACCGGGTTGTTACAGTAACCGGGTTGGAGGGGGGGCTTTATAACATCTCCCTCCTCCTTTTTTTTTTTTTGCAGGGGAAATAGTTGTACAGAACTCACTCAGCTGCATGAGTTGTAGAGCTTTCTGCCTGAAACTGGCCATTGCATAAGGGCCTTTACACGCATGGGGAAGCGATTCCGTTTCTGCTTTAAGAACATGACGACACATGGCCCACCATTTTAATAATAATTTTACTAAACACAGTGCTTTTTAAAGAACTACAGGCAGAAGAGAAACACAGAAGCTACGGCCTGCCGAGCACACCAACCCCCCTTGCTTCTTCTTTCTTAAGTGATGAGTGACAGCGACCTCCGAGGAACAGGGGGAAGAATGAAGGGACGTTGCATACAGGCTGAAGACTGAAAGCGTTTGGGGCTAAAATCCCAAGGTGCAAGGAGACCCAGCACCACCCCCTCAGGAAGATAAGCTGTGCTGAACTGTACAGCCGTGGGGCACTGGCCTGTCCCAAAGGTTCTGGCCCTAGGGGCAGAAAGGAGTCCTAAACCTTCAACACAGGGACCTGAGAAGCCCTTCTTAGCCTTGGCATGTACAAAAACACAACTCCTGAGGCGGCAGCTGCTGCGGAAACAAGTAGATCAGAATACATGTAAATAAAATGCACCTAGCATACAAATTAAAAAGGAGGGGGAAAACGCACGAGAGTTGGCGTGGGCCGCCAACTCCATCAACACAGGGTCAGCGTCGTCCGCTAAAAAGCTCGCCTACGAGAAAGCAACTCTCCCCCTGGTCTTCGGCCGTCGCAGGCTGGAGGTGCTGCCTCTTTCACAGTGCCTGTCACAGTCTCTGACTCCAGGCTGGGGCTGCCGGGCGTCTTGCCGCAGCTTTCACAGTCGCGTCAGGGTGGAAGTCTCTCAAAATGTACAAGGTGAACTCTTTTTAATTATTTACAAAACTGGTATCTCCAGAGGATGAAACGTCGCTTTGTCGGGTTTTGGTCAGGGAGTGAGGGCTGGTGCTCAGTTGAGGAATGCCACTTCTGGGATCTTCCCCTCAGCCTGGTAAAGGGAGAGCAGCAGCGTAAGAGTCACCATTTATACCGTGTGTTTTGAGGGCGCAGGTGCTTCACAACCGGCAAACTTCCTTACAGCCAAAACTCTCTTACATCACCGGGGGAAGGCCGAGGGTTGCAGTGGCACCAGGCAACTTCCCCTGCCCTGACCCTCAAGGTAGCAAACCAGACCCAGAGCAGGGAGGACAAGCCACTCACAGAGCTCCCCAAGAGAGAATGGCGTTTGTCCCCCGCTCTCAAGGTTGGCAGGAGGGCCCAGGATGTACAGCCACGGGCCTAGATCCAGAGGAGCACACCCACCTTGAGCTGCGTAAAGGCACGGGCAGCAAGGGCAAAGTTCCAGTCATAATCCAAGAGGCACCTGGGCAGAGAAAGGAGAGAGAAGCACCAGGTCATGAGAGGGCCCCTCCTGCGGGGCCAGCACCCGGGTCCCTTTTGGGGACAGTTCTCCCCCTCCTCCCCCCGCCAGCCAGACTCACTTCTGGGACCACTCGAGGTTCATGCCGGACTGCGCCGAGAAGCTCTGCAACATTTCCTGCTGCTCCGCCGAGAGGGTGGGCACGGGGCTGGAGGAGGGCGTGGGGGCCGGCATGACGAATGCCTTGCGGATTTCTTCATTGGAGGCCTTGCGAACAAACAGCTGGTCGTTCACGATGCACAGCCTGGCGGGCCAAGAGAAGAGGCGTCAGGTCTGCGTACTACTCAACAGCCAACTTGGGGAGGCAAAGCCGAGACTGGGGCGGCCGGTATCCCCTCTTCCTCTGCACACCTACACGCACTTTGGGGCCTTAACTTAGCCCTCCCCCTCTCTCTCTCTTGGGATCGGCAAACAGAAGAACTGCCAGCTCTCCCACAGCCCCCTGGAGCCTCTTCTCTTTCCCTTGACCAGCACCGCAGCGAGGGGAAAACGCTACATTAAACACTTGGTTAACCAGCATCCATGGGGGAGAAGGCGAGTGCAGATTAACCAAACATGCTGGTTCACATTTTTACTGTAACCAAGCTGCCCCCGCTCAGTTGCCAGCCCTCTCTGGACTCAGCTCGGCTCTGCAGTGCCTTCCTCACAAGGGCTCTGAGATTAAGATACTAAAGAACTTCCATTCCTAATCCCTTGGGAGGGAGGGAGGGAGGGAGGGAGGGGCAGCACTGAGTCTGCTCTGGTAAGTGAGGGAGAGGGCAGACGGGGTGGTTTTGTAAACCAGCAACTCCGCCTACCTCGCTAGGCAGGCAGAGATGCCAGTAGCCAGAATGTGCTGGGTAATAGAGCTTATACTATACAAAAACACTAGCCTAGGCAGGGGGTACCTAGGAGAGGGCGGCTAAATGACAGAGTGGTACACCAGCACTGCAAATACGCCAGGCCGATGTTCTGGAAAAAGGGTTCTAAACCCACACAGGGGGACAGATGGAAAAAAAGAGACGACCGCCAGCTTGATATTACTTTCTCAAATCAAGGAACTGGACCAGTCGAAAGGGACTTGTGTACTGGAATGGGAACACCTCTAGCCCAGGCTTCAGCCCTGAATAGGAAGTATCCTAACTTCAGTCTTGCCCCTTTCGAATTCCCATGGGCTTCCACCCGTGGGTTTTTAGTCTACTGAAGCGGAGAGCGCACTCGCAAGACCTCATAATAGTTCAGACACAACTCACCTGTGTTAAGCAAAGCAGGTGCCTGCCTAAAAATGCAGCAGCACTACGCCGGAGAGGCCAAGCTCCACCAAAGCCCTGTGTCCCCTGCAAGGATCTCAGAGCAGAGCGGCACAAGGTTGTCTCCCAGAAATCAACCAATGGGCGACCAGCAGACAAAGATCTACCTTTGATCCATCCCCGCTGCCTCTGTACCTGGGGCTACCTTAAGAGCCTCCCCAGCTCCTGACAGACACGCAAGCTACGCCTCTCCTTTTCCTGAAAATATCCCAGCATCTTGCTGCCTGCCTTCGTACCTGTGACACATAAAGAGCAGTCTCTAGACCTGGCTAGGCTCCCAAGCTCATTTCCTTACCCGTTGTGGCCGGCGGGCACAGCGATGAACACTCGGGTGAAAGCTCGTACCAAATCGCGATATTTGCCATCCACTGTAGGAAGAACAAACAAGAGAATGGAACTGAAGGAGGGGCGCAGAGGAGGCATGGGCAGTATACCCATTGTTCTGTGGCAGGATGCAGGCTTTGCTTGCATACCAAAGGCCCCCGGTTCACTCCCTGGCAGCGTTGCTAAGCAAGGCTAGGAAAGACCTCTTCCTGAAATCCTGGGGAGATGCTGCCAATCAGTGTCTGGCACTGCAAGAATACTGACCTCGGGGAACCAGCACCCCAACTCAGTATAAAGCAACATAATATATTCAAGATGCACCGCTACCCTGTGCTGCGGAGATGTGACATGAAGGGGACATTAACAGCACACTCACCTTCCTTGAACAGCCCGTTGACAGTGAAACACAGTAACGTGCTCTGCGGTGAGAAAAGAACAACCTTATTTCATGCATTTGTTTGCAGCACTTTGATATACTGCCTTTCTGCCGAGGCAGTAGACAAACAAAAAGAGAGAGAGAGAGAAAAACAGAGTTCTCTTGTCTCAGGGTGGTGGTGATCTTAGGGAACAAGGACAAGAGCTCCCTGGCCTGGGCTTCGGAAAGTTGTGGCACTTCGGGCAGCAACCGAGACAGAAGGAATAGAATCTATTAAAGGAGGTCTGGCTCAGTGGTAGAGCTGCCACCTTGTAATGCCTGAAGAGATCCAAGGACGCCAGCTCGAGACAACCGGAAGTATCGGAGAGCTGTCGACACGCCTCTGACGATCTGCAGAAGCCCTCGGTGAGAGCGAGGAAAAGCTGCCAGCTGAGTGGGAGGCAAAGTGCCGTCACCCGAGCGTGGGAGGCGAATGCCAGAGAAAAGCCAGACCATGAAGGAAACCTTCTGGTATGAAGACATTCTATGAAAGATTAGAACTTTGTAAACCCCCTTTGGGAGTTTAGAATTGCCTGCCTATGTGCACAGCCTCAGAGGAGTCAGAGGAGAAATCCAATGACCAAGAAAGGCGGTATATAAATACTGGTATTATTAAGTGTGAAACACTCACTTTTTCCCTGAATTCTGCTGCCAGAAGATTTGGATTTTGGGGCGTTTCTACGCCACACTGTTTCTCCCACTGGCAATGGGGGGTGACTAGGGGAAAGCCCCAACTCCTGCTACCACATGCACATGCTTTGACGTCTCCCAATGGCTTTGCCTACCCCCCTCGTGGGAGACGACCCCCTGGGCCAGTTCCCTCTCCCTCCTCACCGTTTGCGCACAGACGTCCACCACAAAGGAGTTGATGTCGTGCTGAGTCTTTGGCAGCTCGCTCAGGAAGGCCACAACGTTCAGCTTCGTGTGTTTGAGGAGCCTGAAGCGCATGGCTGGGGGTAGAGTGGAGGGGGGGAAGCAACAAGCAGTGAAGGTCAGGGCACAGAGCCACCACAGTTAACCCAAACTGAGTCACACTGGTGCCCCAGCAGGAACAGGACAGAGCACAGATGGCTCCATTAGAGGTCACAGATTTAGTTACCTCACCGTTCCCCCTCCCAGCAGACAACACGAGGTCATTCTCCCCTCTCTTCGTCCTCCAACTACTAAGGCTTGTGAGGGCAGAAAATAACTCAGAGACCTCAGAAACCACAGAGACCCACACCCCTTTGCGGGGAGGGGGGAAGCCTAAGGCTCTGGGGGAAGCGGGACAAAATGCCCATAAAGGCCAAGCCTCTGGGATGTGTGCACATGGCGTGCACGGCGGTGCAGCTGGGAGCACACCGAGGGGGCGAGGCATCTTAAAAGGAAACAGCACAAAGGCTTTGTGGGTTTGGGGAAAGCCCTGAAGCACTTTAGCCATAGCGTGCCTGGACCTCAGCCCTGCAAGGTACTGCATGCCAGAGCAGGAGAGGTCCCTCCCAGAGCCAGAAGTAATGTGCAGGGCTGGTCTGCCACAGCATGCTCCTGCACACTCACTGCACCACCAAGGGCACCGCCAATTATAGGCAGCCCTTCCTGAAGGGCTGTAGCCACACGCACGCACCACCCCTACACACACACACACACACACACACACACACACACACAGCCCGCTATCTGCATCACTTACTGGGATCCTTCAGTTTCTTCACATTTCGACTCGTCTTGAAATATTCAGACAAAGCGCTTCTGTTGGGGAGAGAGACAGCCTCATGAGGTGGCTAGAGATGCTTCTGAGGGTGGGGAGGAGGGAAGCAGATGGTGGAGCAGGCTAGGTTGCATATAGAACCAGAACCTCAACACCCACTTCATTACAAAAATAAACAGTCCTTTTCCAAGACCTTCTGTTTGAGCACCAAAGTCGAAACACAGACGGTACAATAAACGCAGACCAAGTGGCAGCAGGCCAAATGTTTGATCCAGCTGCTGGGTGCCCAGGATTAAACCCCCAGCTGATTTACAGGGGAGGGGGGGGTGAACCGTGGCATGTTGCTCCCTCTCAACCTAGCCTACCTCTCAGGGGAAGTATGATAAGACTTGCGAGAGATGCATGCACATGGCTGCACAGTTGAGCACACACCGAGGGGGCAAGAAATGCTGGAGCAGGAGGTAAACCTTTCCCCGGCAAAAAAGAAAAGCACCGATTAATAAACGTAGACCGAGTGGCAGCAGGCCGAACGGTTGATCCAGCTGCTGGGTGCCCAGGATTAAACCCCCAGCTGGTTTATGGGGGAGGGGGGGTGCACTGTGGCATATTGCTCCCTCTCTCAACCTAGCCTACCTCTCCGGGGAAGTATGGTAAGACTTGCGAGAGATGCGTGCACATGGCTGCACAGTTGAGCACACACCGAGGGGGCAAGGAATGCCGAAGCAGGAGGTAAACCTTTCCCCGGCAAAAAAGAAAAGCACCGATTAAACCGACTGCACTGTGAAACCCCAAGCTGGCCCACCTCCCAGAAACTTAAGGTGGCGAAGGACACAAAATGTTATTACACAAGACACAGAACATTTGGAGGGAACGGCAGGCGCAGGATCGACACAGACAACAGGCCAGACTTTTAAGTACTCTGCATAGCTGTTGGCTTCTGTCCGTGACCAACAAATGCAGGAAAAAAACGTTCCCGTTTGTTTAACCGATGCAGGTTGCAGAATTCTGCATGAACCTTGGCGCAAAAGTGCAGAGTGCACAGCTTCCTCCTGCTAATTATGTTTACTGAAATGAGGAAGTGTTGTTCTGGAGCTCAAGCTCCCAGCCAAGCAGCCCCAGGAGCTTCACCTTACCTGGAAGGGTTCTGTGTCGAGAAGGGGATGCTCAGCGAGCAACAAGCCCCATCGTGGTAAGCATCGAGTAACCCCTGCCGGTCGCCAGAGTCATATATTGTGTAATATCTGGAAATGTTAAGAAAAACACAGAATAAGAGGAAGGCCTAGTTCCCTCTGGGGTGGTCAAGGCAGCAGGGCTCTGGCCACTCAACACTCCTCCATCCCCTGCATGTAGAGAACCAGGGTTCCATGTTTGGCCTCCTCCCTGACATGCCACTTTTCTATGTGCAGATTGATGGGTCTTTCTAAAGGAAGGATTGTTTGGTAATTCTGAGTTCCCACCTGCCATCCAAAGCACACACAGCCAGGACACAAGATTTACCGTGTCAGTGTCAACAAGGGTCACAATTACACAACCCACTGGGGTCTGCCCACCCCCGACTAGCTCCGGTACCGAGATCAGTGCCTCAAACTCCCAATCTACCTGTATACCCCCCCCCCCGCTGCACCCAGGTGGGATGAAGACCCCCTACCAGAGCTTCCACAGAAAATTTATTCTGCAGAGCAGGAGACCATCGAGTCCAAACCAAGCTGGAGCTGATCTGCTGCTTTCTTGCTATTCGTTCTACTGTGCTGGCCTTGCTCCCCAACCCCGCAACGTCTAGTGCCTCGTTGCTCCAGAAAAGTTAGCAACCTGACAACTTACTGCTGCAGAAACCGTAGAATCAGCCCCTTCAAGTCTTCAGAGCCAAAATAGCTGCCCTAAGTGGGTGGAGTCAGAGAGAGAAGCCATTTGTTAATAACCTGCTTCCTTCTGCAGGCTTCTAAACATTAATCATGCCAGGCTGGAGGAGGCGGAGGCCTGGGTGATGCTTCAGCATCCCAAGTCATTCAAAGACAGCAGCCATGTTTGAGCATCATCTTCTCCCCTGACTGAGGGTTAAAAAAGGACCCTGGCTTTGAGCCAGCCTGTTGGACCATGAAACCTACCTGATTTGCAGAAGCAGGAAATTCAGGGGCTTAGGTGATACATGCCTCCCTCCCCCGTTTGACCTGCCTGGTCTCTGGTTGCTTGGAAGGGAGCAGGTAGGTATCAAGGCTCCCAGATCGCCTCCATTCTGCTACTCTTGGGTTTTAAGAGAGTCCCTGGCTTTCGGGGTCGGCCCCACAGGGAAAGAGGTTTCCCCACTGGCAGCCTCCTTCTGTCCGACTCCTCAGCTGGAGGGGGTGGCAGCGATCTCCCTTTCCCAGTTATCTCCTGCTCAAAGGGTGAAGCGAGAGCAGGAAGCAGGTGCCAGCTGCTCACTGCTAGGTGCTGCTCACAGCTGCCCTCCGCCCCTCTTTACAGGGCTCCCTTGGTCTTCCCGTGCCAGTCTCTGCACCAGACAACGGCGCTGCTGCAAGGGTTTCAAAGGCTCCCACTTTCTCAGGACGATGCCAAGAACTCCCTTTCCCCTCCCGTCCAAGCGCTTCGGTACCTTGCAGGGCGGCAGCGTGGTAGGCGCTTCGACGTCAAATGCAATGGGAGGGGGCAGTTCGTGACCATCCTATGGAGGCAGAGGCAGAAGAGTGAGGCAAGAGTGCTGCCAAAGCCCAGGGCCCACCCACCAGATGCTTTGCAAGATGCACTCACCAGCCTCAGCAGCTTCGGAAATCGCTCTCGAACGGCGCTGTCGGAAAGGGGACAGGAGTGAGTGAAGCAGCTTTATGGCCCGACGGCAGTGCCCACCCAGTGGCCCCCATCCCCCTACTCTACTTGGCCTCACCACTGCCAAGCCCTGCATGGCCCCTACTTGCCCTGGCCATTTAGCACCATCATCTGATATAACTGGGGTGGCCAAACTTGCTTAATGCAAGAGCCACATACGATAAACTTCAGATGTTTGAGAGTCGCAATATTTAAGAAGCATTTACATTCTTAAATATATTCACTCATCATGAACATTAAACTTGTGCTCTAATCCAGTGGACTCTCAGTTTATACCTGGTCAATAATTATAAAGCTCGAAAACTTATTTACCTTTTATATTAATTGTGATGCAAAAAGGAGCTCAGCCAACATATTTCCGAGAGCTGCACATTATACGTCAAAGAGACGCATGTGGCTCAGGAGCCGCAGTTTGGCCACCCCTGTAATCTAATCTAATCTCTCTCCCTCTTAAAACCAGGTCAGGGGTGCCGACTGTGGGTAGGCTGGCAACAGGAATCTCTCCCGACTGCTCTCAAGAGGAGGTGGTGGTTTAAGGCTTCTTACTATGTCATTACCCCACTGGTAACACAGAGGCCTTGCCACATCTCATCTCCTAGATTCTAATTTCAAGAGCAGTTGGCCTCCAAAATACGACACCCTAGAAAGACAGGTGTCTGTGAGGAACAGAAAAGTGGTTCATTTCACTTGTTTGGGCCTTTTCTCTTACTCTCTCTGGGTTTTTCTTTTCTTTTTTTAAGGAGTGTGGGGAAACACCACTCAAGAGTTATGAAATGGTGGCGTTACTCACCCGAACCTTTAATGAAAGCCCCCATTAAAAGGCTGTCCATTTGTATGCCTCTCTGGATGCCCCAAGGAATTTACATGCACAAGTATGTTAAACAGGACCACAAGACAGAGATGGGTGCAAAAAAAGGCAGAGCGTTTGCACAGCTGCCCGCAGAACTGCGTCTGGCTTGGCCTCCCCGGGCATTAACTTGCAGAGAGCCAACAAGAGAGGTTACGAGAACCGCGTTGCTTCCAGGGCGTTAGACCACCCTTACAATATTAAAAGAACGTGAGCTTAATTGATATTCGCTCCACTATATAATGGAATCGGAGTCAAGCCTGGGGGCGGGGAAAGGGGGAGAAATGTGATGTCGGCTCTCTTTTAATTTGCCAGACGGTTCTGGACAGAAGGGAAGTTGGTCAGTCTCATTATTACAATTCTGTCCTTTGACACAGTACGAGCAGGATGGTGACTGCTCTGTCAGCTTGCAACATTCAGCAGGTAACAGATGCAGCTCTGGACCAGCGAAGCAGAACATACCGTATTTTAACTAAAATGCTCTGCAAGGCCTGTGGTTTCCCCGTTGGTAGCTTTACGCATGCACACGGGTGTGTGAGGTACAGCCATGTGAAGGCTGCGCTGCTGGACGGCTCCGTCTGCACTTACCTGAGCTTTTTACTCACCCGCACGGCCCAATTATAGGAGAGGCGCTCCACAGAGGCCAGAGGGCAGGAGGGGCGGGGAAAGGGAAGGAGAAGGGGAACCCTTAAATAGACAAGGATTCCCACTGGTCGTGGAGATGCCGGAGCCAGCTTCTGGCACCCAGCTTAAAACAGCTTTGGAAGGGTTCCTGCATCAAAGCCCAAATCTAATTAATGACTGTGGAAGACAGCAGGGGAGGAGGGGGTAGGAGGCAGGGGGCACAGCAGACGGAAAGAAACACAGAGAGGCCTGGAAACACCTCCCCACCGATGCACAGCCTCGTCCATCCTTGGAGTCCCCTCCAACACCCACCTCCACAGAGAGATACAGCTGCCTGCGTGTGCCAGCAAGACCCCAAGCGCACAAACGGGGAGAAAAAGGTCTTGCACTTCAGATGAGCCTGTCACGTCAGTAGGCTGCTGCTCCAGCCTGGAGTCAGCGCAGCGGTTGCTCCCCAGTCTTCGAGAAGCAGAAGCCGCCTCTCCTGGAAAGAGCATCGGGGCTGTCCGAAAGCCGCTGGCGGAGAACACGCGTGTAAGCGAGGAGCCCGTGCCTGGGCCGCTGACTTCTCCAGAGGTAAGCGGAAGGGCTCCTTTGGCCACCATGTGACTGTGCCTGTCTTAGGTTGTTCCTCCCACAAGGAATCTTACCCGTCATTGGCTAACCAGCCGTCTGCAAGGGCCAAAATGCACCAGGAGCACTCCAGGAGATGGCAGCATCAGACACTCCGCAGCAGGGGAGCGCTCGATAGCAGCGGAAAGGCAGGGCCACAGCGAGGTGGCTCGGCACAGAGGCTCAAACGGGGAGGGGGTGCACAGAGGGAAACTGGGAAGGATGGAAAAGGCTGCGCATCCTACGGGCCTAGAGTTCCGGAGGTAGAGAAAAACAGAGTGAGGTGTTCAGAGGGGATGGTGGAAGGACGAAACGAAAGAAGGCGAGGGGGGTCTTCGAAGGCAAGGCGGTGGAGGGAGAAGCAGGAAGAATTTGCAAGGAGCAGCAAAGGCAGAGGGGATACGGGAGAGCATTTGAGACGCTAACTTTAGCTGTTCTCTTCAGAGTGGGCAACGTGTGGAGGGGGATGGGGAGTGGGAGGGTCTGGGCAGTGTTCCAATCTAGCTGAAATAAAATCATGGTCACAAGCATCAAAATCAGATTCCAGAAACGCGGAGTGCATGCCTTCGGAGAGCCTCGGCAACGGCGGCAGCAGATGGTGCTAGAAGGACAAAGTAATCAACCAAGCACCACCAGGTGGGGAAAGCCTCTCGACAAAGAGCCAGCACCTCTTCACCGTCTCCTCTGGGCACACAGGGCCAAGCAGGCAGGTAGGACCAGGCGGGCAGGTGGGGGGCCTTGCCAAATTGCGAGGACGGCCTCGTGGCTGTCGCTTACCCAATATAGGTGGACTGGTCCCGGAAGCTGTCGCACAGCGGGTTGTTATCCAGCCACAGCTCCTCAAGCTTCAAGCCTTTCAACCGGTCCAGCTCTCGTTCCGACTTCAACTGGCGGGGGTCGGGGAGGAAAAAGAGAGCACCGGGCGGATATGAGAGAGAGAGAGAGAGAGCGCAGAGCACCAGGAGAGCCAGGGATGGTCTAGCCCAGTTGTTCCCAAACATTTTAGCACAAGGACCCCAGTTTATAAAATGACGCACTATCAGGACCCACCTAGCTTTATGAGACTTAGAAAAAAAGGTGATCTAGAAAGAAATAGGTTTATTTACCATATATTAATTTTTATTTATTTGCAAAAAAACCACCCCACACTCAATCCATTTCTCGTAACGAGGCAGCCCTAATGAACAGCCTCAAGGCTTGAGGGGCTTAGTTAAGTGACCCAGCCTTCACCTGCTCCCACTACTGGTCATGGACGGACTTGGAAAAAAGCACACCAGAAAAGAGACGCTCAAAGATTTCTCTCCCTATATTTACATAAGGTTGCAAACTGCAGGAGCTCAGCTGTTTGTAGGGCAATTAGCGACTATCTGATTTTTGAAATGTCTCAGGGCTGGAGGCAATTAGTTATCTGACCTTACCATCACCTAGGTTTTCATTGGTAGCTCTGCGGGACCCCCCAGAAATTGGGACGCGACCCACCAAGTGGGTCCTGACCCAGAAATGTTGGTCTAACCCAGTGCTTCTCAATTATTTTTTGTCATGCCCCCCCTAGGAGGGGCATGACAGTTCTCGCGCCCCCCCGGTCACATGGTTTTGGGGGGTGCCGCCCCCGCCCCTTTGCGTCGCCCTCCACACGCTCCGAGGCCGGCCCGGGAGCCAGCCTCGGAGCGTCCGGAACGGCTGGCGCTCCAGGGCCTTCTGAAGACCCAAGCGTCAATCCGGGTATTTTTCGTGTTTTCGCTCATGCGCAGACCATTTTCGTCTCTGCGCATGAGCGAAAACACGAAAAATACCCGGATTGACGCTTGGGTCTTCAGAAGGCCCTGGAGCGCCGGCCGTTCCGGACGCTCCGAGGCCGGCTCCCGGGAGCCGGCCTCGGAGCGTGCGGAGGTGGTCGAGGTTAAACGGGCCCCCCTTGACAGAGCCTCACGCCCCCCCTGGGGGGCGCGCCCCACTAATTGAGAACCGCTGGTCTAACCATACCTGGTTGTAAGACAAATTGAGGATCTTCAGGTTGGGAGCCTTCTGGGGCAGCTCAACCATGTCCTCCAATCGATAGAGCTTGTTGTCGCTCAGGTTCAGAGAAAGGAGCTGGAAAAAGCGAGGAGCAAGGTGAGAAAGGGCTGTGGCACACAAGCCACAGGCCGTCGGCACTAACACAACTACTTCATACGCAAACGACCCCAAATCCAGCAACGCAACGGTAGAAAGGGTTGAAGACACCGGCAGGTACATGCTAAAAGAGTCCAGAACTATCCTGAACCGGCGGCAGAAGAAAGCGGAACCACCAAAATATCACTACCCAACGTGGCTTCTGCTCACCCTTTATTGGATGCACCAACCACATTCCTACTTTGCTCATTTAGGAGGCTATCCCGTTTTCCTCTCCTCCTGTTCTCTGCCCCACATGGGACTCAGGTGATGAGCATTATGGACAGATCCCAAAAAACCTGCAGGCCTTTATTACTGTTCATGCCAGAGGGAGAGCATCTATTGTCCATCCCTTTTGTTATCAAAGCTTTTATTGAGTTTTAGCAAATGTGTACACCAACAACTGAAAGGATAAACTGCGCTCCCCTCCCAATGAACCTCAGAACACACACAAAAACAAAACACAGTCTCTCTCTCTCTCGCTCTCATACACACCCCCAGAGCTACAGATAAACCTAACCAAGCCATTCTGAACACAAGGACAGCCACAACTCCCATATTGCTTCTCCGACAGCCTGCAGTGCAGCTCCAGCCCTTTTTCTCCCTGCACAGTCGACACCAATTAAAGCAGCACAATGGCTCCATCGTCCTAACCCACAAAGGGCTGGGGCCCTTTCGCCAAGCCCGCGAACATCCTCCGCTACCCCAACATCCTTCTCCCCCCCCCCGAGACTCGGGGTTCCAAGCTCCCCAAGTCAAATCTTGCCTTTGTCACAAACTAATGTCTCGTATACACACAGCCTGAAGGTAATTTTAGACAATATTTTTTAATACTTTTGTGCCCCAGCACGCCTTCTGCTATGCCAGCCAGGTGCTGGGAAAAGTTTAATTTTTTAAAAAGTCATAGCCCCAAAATGTCTGGATTTCGGATGTCCAGATAAGGGGTAATCAACCTGTATCTCCTGGTTCTCTTTGAACGCTTATCGCTTCCATGGCCCCGAGCCACTTCACTTCATTTACTGTCTGAGTTTCGGACACTGTGTCCCAAGGTCTTTAATTCACTTCAGTTAAGTTGTATTGTTTGTGCTCCTCATGTCTATGTGATCCTTACTGGATCCTTACTGGCAATAGGCACACTGGGGTAAATAAAGGGGCGCAGTTTTGTACAAGGAGCTCGATGCAGTTAAATAATGGAAGATTTCCTGAGGGGTCCATATTCACTCCAGGCCCCGATGGTAACTTTCTAGCCTGGCCTAAGTTTTGGAGACAGGGCAATCCCGAGCACTAAGGGGCAGGATGAGGAAGGGGCAGAATGAAGGAGGGAGGAAAACGGCTGACCTCGGGAATGTTCTCCTGGATGATGCGCAAGACAGCCAGAATGCAGTTTCGGCGGTTCAACACCACATTAACGTTCTGTGCCATCAGATCTGAGGAGTTAAAAAAAATCACAAGCATTAATCTCATTTGCCACCAATAGGACTTCCTGGAAACCCATCCATCCTCTCTGCAAGCACTGCAACCCTTTGCTGTAAGAGCCCAAATTCTGAGGACTAGACGCTTATTTGATTTCTATCCTGCTTCTCAAACCAGAGGATCCCCCCCCCCCCGGTGTCTCCTGCTTCTCTTTTCCAACTGAAGAAACATAAGGTAGTACGTGCACACACACGCACGCACACACACCAAAGACTGGCCAGTGGGAGGGTCTCTCCTTCATCCATGCAAGATGTTGTAGCGGCAGCTGGAGTCCAGGAGGGAAGGTGGTGATTGGGCCAGGGAAGCGAATGGAAAGGACCTTGCTTGCCTTTAGCGTAACCCTTGGAGCTGCTTGCTTGCACTGGTTTTTGGAAGGGGGAGGATCATTTTAAAGGAAGGCTAAAGCTATCCTAGGTGCACAAGAGAACTGTCGCTGCAGAGAGAAGAGAGGGGTGACCTACCGGGATCTGCATAAATGTTCTTCAGGTCCAACGCCTGCTGGGAGCCATCGTACCTCTTGCTCATGCAAAGCTGAAAGCCGAAAGACAGAGGGTTCCGTCAGAGGCCTGAGAAGGAAGCTCAGGCAGGAGAGGGGCCTTCTTCTCCCCCTTCCACAACCAGAGGGGGGGGGCTCACGACCCTTGCAGGGGCAGAATCAAAGATCACCAGAGCTGTGCAGAACAAGAAAAGCCACCTGCATCCCTTAAGGCCCAGTGCTGGTGGTCTCTCCCATTTCTAGCTGGGCTGGTAGCCTTGGGAGGCGTCAGCCAATAACACCCTATATGCAAATAGCAGGACGATGGCACTGCTGCTATTGGAGAATACGGATTTCTGCCTCTTCTCTCTACAGTACACTTAAGCTGTCACTGCCATCTTTGGGTCATTCCGTGTCAAATCAACCAATGAAAAATCCTTGACGTCATGGATTTTGTTCATTTTCGGTACATTTGTAGCTTAGCATGAGATGTTTAAAAAAAAATTTTCAGATTTTTGTCCATCCATTTTTGAGATATTGAATGTTCAAAATTGCCAAAAAAGGCCAAAATCCACTTGTCACCATACATTCAAATGCCAGTTACAGGATAACGATGAATGCTACAGACATGGGACAGGTGTCGTTTTAAAGCTTATGAATAGGGCTTTCATATTATATACAACATGACAAAATTGTAAATTTTCAAGAAATTCAAAAATATTCAAATATTAATTTTGAAAAATCGAACTTTAAAATTTTCAAAAAAATCACACTTAAAGGTATATGTCTTGTAGTCAATCAGTCAAAATTTCAAGATGGTATCTCAATGGTATCATACAAAAATTAAATTTTCTTGTTGGCAGTGACCAGGAATTAAACCCCTCAAGTCCATTTTTCTACAGTTCTACATTGATAAAATTAGGTGGTAAACTGAAATGAATCCAAAAATTTATAACAGGACTTATAGAGATAGATTTATAGAGCATGAATTCACTTTCTATTCTTTTACAGGATCAGCTTTTTGGTAAAACTATCAAAATCATGAGCTTTTTACTTCTGTTCGTAGTTTTAAAATTTTCCTTTAGTTGCTGAATAATTTCTGAATCAGCACAGTGATATTTTTCCTCATCTAAATCATCTTCAGAAGTAAAAAAATAATTATTTGTAGGTCCTTTTAATCTTCCCCATCTTTTCTTTGCACTTTAGATACTTTCTTCTTGACTCACCAAGGGAGGTCAAAGAGGCATTTAAGTGGCTTAAAGCTGTATCAGGGTCCAAATACTCAGACTCCTTTATATGACTAAGACCAGGAATCTCATAATTCTCAGGAGGAATTTCCTTTTCAATTATATTGTTTTCCATCTGACAAGGCTTCTATTCATGTGTGGTTTGATTTCACTATTTAGTGAAACCATCCAATCAGTTACATTCCTCAAGTCTTTACTAACCCAGTGCCCCCCTTTTTTTAAAAGGGCTGCAACAGTTTTTTGACCACTTATTCTCCTCCATATTTCAAATCATGTAATTATCAAACAGTTAATGAATTAAACTTAATAAAGACTAATAAAGCAGCTTCACAACAAAAATGTCCTAGAAACCTTCACTAAAAACACACTGTCCAAACCCACTTAAATGCCTCTTTGACCTCCCTTGGTGAGTCTCCGGTGTGCAAGCTTTAAGCCACTGATACAGCTTTAAGCCACTTAAATGCCTCTTTGACCTCCCTTGGTGAGTCAAGAAGAAAGTATCTAAAGTGCAAAGACAAGATGGGGAAGATTAAAAGGACCTACAAATAATTATTTTTTTACTTCTGAAGATGATTTAGATGAGGAAAAATATCACTGTGCTGATTCAGGAATTATTCAGCAACTAAAGGAAAATTTTAAAACTACGAACAGAAGTAAAAAGCTCATGATTTTGATAGTTTTACCAAAAAGCTGATCCTGTAAAAGAATAGAAAGTGAATTCATGCTCTATAAATCTATCTCTATAAGTCCTGTTATAAATTTTTGGATTCATTTCAGTTTACCACCTAATTTTATCAATGTAAACTGTAGAAAAATGGACGAGGGGTTTAATTCCTGGTCACTGCCAACAAGAAAATTTAATTTTTGTATGATACCATTGAGATACCATCTTGAAATTTTGGCTGATTGACTATAAAACATATACCTTTAAGTGTGATTTTTTTTGAAAATTTTAAAAAGTTCGATTTTTCATATTTGAATATTTTTGAATTTCTTGAAAATTTACAATTTTGTCATGTTGTATATAAAATGAAAGCCCTATTCATAAGCTTTAAAACGACACCTGTCCCATGTCTGTAGCGTTCATCGTTATCCTGTAACTGGCATTTGAATGTATGGTGACAAGTGAATTTTGGCCTTTTTTTGGCAATTTTGAACATTCAATATCTCAAAAACGGATGGACAAAAAAATCTGAAAAAAATAATTTTTAAACATCTCATGGTAAGCTACTGAAAATGAGCAAAATCCGTGACAAGTTCCAAAATGTATTTTTTTTTTTTGGTTGATTTGACACGGAATGACCCCTTTGTGTCTTAAAGAGCCACTCCTTCCAGGCAAGCCTACCAGGTCTGCTGTGACCTCTCCCTGTCCAGCTTCAGAGATGCGCAATGTATCTTTTCCACTTGCCTCTGGAATATGTCTGTTTATGCAGAAGGGACCTTATATCTCCTGCTCATTGGGGCCAACCTTTTACCAGAGTAGCTAAAATGTTTACGATAAGCAGAAGCCACCTATGTATGTTTTATGCCAAATATGCTTGCTTTTTAATCCTCATGATTGGTTGGCTCTTACACGCCTCTACTACTCACCTTCAGTTGCTCGATTTCCTCTGGTTTCAGTTCCCGCTGGACAGTCATCGGCGGAAAGCTCACGCTTACGATTATCGGCACCTGACAACAAAGCCAGTTTGAGGTTGGGGCGGGATTGCGGGTCAAGACAGCAGAGGGTACATTGCTTCTGGTTATCAAAGTGTGTGTAAAATCAATCGCTAGCCAGGCTCCCCACAATGTTCTGGACTTGAGCCTCCTTTGTTTAGGGTCCTGTCCGGTGCCCCCCACCCACACCCAAAGCAGGTGTGACCAAACCTTGTAGCCATCTGGACCGCTGATCTTCCGAGACACCTGCTTGAGAGCACTGACCGCAGAGGCATCTTCGACAAAAAACACCATTCGATTATTGTTATAATGAACCTGAGCGAAGGGGGGAAAAAAAAACACCATGTTCGTGTGAGGAGGGCCGTTGTTTTTTACATTAAAAAACAAAAAGCTGGTCTCAAGAGATGCCGAGAACTGTACAGAGACATGGATGGGGACCCAACCATGTCTCTAAAACCTCAAGCTGGCCACACACAGCTTCCAGTGGCGCGAGGGGGCAAAGATCCGTTCCATTTCCCCCACTGTCAACGTTTTCTGCTGATCTCACCCCCTCCCTCGATCTGCTCAGTTTTCTTCGACTGCTTAACTGCCATTCCCAGAACTCGAAACCCAGGTTAGCTTCCCCCGCCCCAAGCAGGATTAAAAAAGACGGCACATTTCACTTTGGCAATCAAACCGATATAACCATTCTCTTGATCAGCTCCCAGAAAAATTAGGCAGGCGCTTGCCTTTCAACTGCAGGTGAGCACAGCTAAAGCTTCCAGGTCCCCCAACAATGCCAGGGAGTGTTTGGGGATGGAACTCTGTTTTCTGAGTAACACTGATACTCTGGCACCCAACAGCACGGGCTGTGTCGGAGAACCCTGGCGCAGCGCTTGGATTATGCAAGGGAAAAGGAGGGGAACCTCAATGAAATCCAGGATGCCTCGATTCCCCCCCACCTCTTAGCCAAATCTCTCTCCCATATATTGATCGGTGGGAGGGGGGAGAAATCAATGCTGACTCATGCTGCCAAGGGACGCAGGATGCCAGGTGCATCCAATTCGGTGGCTTGAGATCTCAAATAGCACTTTAGCCCCTCTTGTGGGTACTGATGGGCCCTGGCACAGAATTTGGGATTCCAAGTACAAACACTCCCACACTGTGGGTCGACTCGAGAAGCCTATGCAGGGAAGGACGCCGTGCCTCTTACCTCCACAGGGCTGATGGGGACACTGCACAAGTTCTGAATGGAACTCATCAGCCAGGCCTTGTCATATTTCCTTCCATAGGGAATCTGCGAAGGATGGACACAAACCCATTAAGGAAACAGGTCTCAAGCTGGGTCCCTGCAAAGCTTTTCAAGTGTGGCCACCCTGAACTCAAAGCCCAAGGGACACTGGGTAGTTGGGAAGGCTTCTTAACACAGCCTTCCCTTGGATCCAGCAGGCACTTCTTCTGCAGTTGTGGGTCAGATGTGCTAGGACTTTGGCTTGGAAGGAGCCAAGGTGGGAAGTTCCTGCCTGCCTCTGCTCTGAGAACTGCCATTCAAACTGGAGAAGCAAGAAACTGGCCTCAGATTCGGGCTGTGGGGATTTCCCGTCAGTCCCATTTGGGGTGACCGAGGGGCTCTTTGCTCTCCGGCAAAACTAGCTGCTGACCCTGGCACGCCCATGAAAGAACAAAACCGGGCTGAGCCCGTGGGGAGGCCTCAGAGTTACGTTCACAGATATACAC
Organism: Plestiodon gilberti rubricaudatus; assembly: GCA_026170595.1. Taxonomy (NCBI): domain Eukaryota; kingdom Metazoa; phylum Chordata; class Lepidosauria; order Squamata; family Scincidae; genus Plestiodon; species Plestiodon gilberti. The sequence continues at coordinate 32,840,846 of JANXHW010000009.1, read as the reverse complement.
AAGGCTTGCAGTAAGCAAGTAATAAACGGGGAGTGGAAAGAACTGGGAGCACGGCGGAGGGGGCAGCTGGGCTACCTGAATGTGACCATGGGTCCAAAACCTCTGAATGCGCCTCCATGTCAAGACTATTTCTACACCACATTAAACAGCCGACTTTCATTACCTGTATCTAGAACAACCAACTGACAATGACAAGACCTATGTGTTTAAAAGCCCCCTAGCTTAACATATTCCTATTATTATTATTCTGCTTTTCAATAAAAAAGTTAAACAAAGCGGTCTAATAACTACATGGCTATTTAAACACACTGATAAAGGATGGGCCCCAAAACCTGGTCGCAAGGCCTCCTCTCTCCATCAAGAAGGCAGCGTTTCCCCAGCTCCACTTTCCTGAGCCTATGCAATTTCTTGTCCCCTCCCTCCAAAGCAACAGGGGACAGCAAGGACACTTCTGTCATCCAGTTACTATCAAAAATGGGACTGGGAAACTCAACTCCCCCCACCCCAAAAAAACCCCACATTCAAGCCTAAACAGCAAAGTGCAATTCTTTCCAACACACTTTAAGTTTCAAACTATTCAGGTAAGTGACTAGGGCTTCAGTTCTATACATGTTTCATGGGAGTAAGTTCCATTAAACTCAACGGCTCATACTTCTGAGGAGATACATACAGGATTGCCCTGTCAACAGTGACATCAGCAGATTGCCATGAACAATGGAGACCTGCAACTAGCCAAAGATCTGGCCAATTGATATGAAATACCTCGCAAACATCAGGCCAGCCCCATGTCTTCAGCTCCCGGCCACGTATACCCCCCCCCCCCGTTCTTCTGCAAACATTCCATACTCCATTTTCTTTTCCTAGCCTGCCTTGCTATTGTCCTCCTCAGCCTGGTGAGTTCTGCTTGCCCTGCCCCCTGCTTGCCCTGCCCCAACCTCAGCAGCACAGCAATTACACGTAGTGATTCTTTGGAGCAGAGCAGAACCCCAGACAGAGGCATAACTACCTGTAATGGCGCCTGGCTCCAGGGGGGTCGTTGGGCGCCCTGTAATGAAACTTTGGCGCGACCATGAGGCCGTGTCGCGATTTGGGGGGCGCAAATTTAACTGGGGGGACAAAATTGGAGGGGCGACGTGACGGCTTACCTGGAGGAGCGGAGGAGGTGGTGGATGACTGAAGAGGACAGGGCGAGTCTCCAGCGCTAAACAGAGAGTCGACGACCAGACGAACCCCGCGCGCACATCCGCTGAGCCGGCAGCTTCAGTCAACAGCCACAACGTCCGCGCGCATGCGCTGTTTGTGTTACAGCGCTAAAGAGAGAGCCGACGACCAGACGAACCCCGCGCGCGCATCCGCTAAGCCGGCAGCTTCAGCCAACAGCCACAATGACCGCACGCATGTGCTGTTTGTGTTACAGCGCTAAACAGAGAGCCGACGACCAGACGAACCCTGCGCGCGCATCCGCTGAGCCGGCAGCTTCAGCCAACAGCCACAATGACTGCACGCATGTGCTGTTTGTGTTACAGCGCTAAACAGAGAGCCGACGACCAGACGAACCCTGCGCGCGCATCCGCTGAGCCAGCAGCTTCAGCCAACAGCCACAATGACTGCACGCATGTGCTGTTTGTGTTACTGTTTGGTGTTCGCTAACTTCGCTGGATGCTAAGGATAGCCGCCCGAAGACTGTCACTACAGCACGACGCGCTCCACCGATGTTACATCTCTGACTCCAGTCAACAGCCTGCAGCACTCTCTGGGAAGAGAACACCTCTCCCAGAGGCTCTTCCCGGTCTCTCCGTTTCACCTCCAGGTTGACTCACCGTGACTCTGAACCACGTTTTCTTGGAAGTATTGCCGATGGCGACGCCCCGCTCTGGAGTACTGAGGTTCCGTCTCACCGTGAGGTTCATGTTGCTTAGGCCTCCACGCTCCCGATCTTGCCGGTTCGGCCGCTGACCGTAAGGAGTGCTGAGGAGTAAGAAAATCAGCTTATTCTGGGGTGGGGTGTGTGTTAAGTGTGACAGAGCAGATACGAGTGTTGATTAGAACGCAGGAGGCCCGAGTTCAATTTCCGTTCAGAAAAGAAGCTTCTACTTCATGGCATTGCTATGCGGACAAAACAGCAGCGTCGAGTATTGGGTGCCCCCCAAAAGTGCTTCTGAAATAATCCAGACACAGAACTGACAAACACCGCTCAATAATAGGCCAGGGGTTCTCAACCTCTGGCGAGCCTCATACCACCTCTGGGGCCCGCCTCCATCAGCGTACCATTGGAAGTAAGCGGTGATGATGCCATCGCCACTCACTTCCAGGTTTCAGCTGCGTTTTCAGCCAGAAAACAAAGGTAGGACCGGGTTGGGCAGTGCTTCAGAGAGGCTCAGCCAACAGTCGGAGCGAACTAGGCCATCCGAGACTCGGCCATTTTTCCAAAGCATGAAAACATACAATTATTGGTGTCCTGCATTGCTACATATTAATTAACGTCATGGATTCTTCACCCAGTTAAATGCTACGTTGGGGAAGTGAGTCACCCAGTCCCATTTCTCCATCTTCACAGCAGCCAAAATACACGCTCGCAGCTGGGAACCTGAACCTGGTTAGGCAGGATAGGCTCCTAGGAGCCCCACCTTGTACATTTTTCCTACCTGTTGTGTGGGAGAGCCTGAAACCCGGAGCATTAAACAGCAAGAGAGGCCACAAACAGGTCTTTAGCCTTTGCTGTTTTAGAAAACCAACTCTTTGGCCACATTCACTTCCACTCACCCTTCCTACAATTTCTGAAAGCACTTTTTTCCCAGGGGCTGGCCAAAGGTTTTGTGACCATTCACATGCAAGTGATTTTATCAAAAACCTCAAGGATATGTTTTTAAACAAACAAAACAGGGAAATTCCACTTTTTCAGATGTTTCTCTTCTTCATCGTATCATTTCTGTTTTCAGCAATAAGAACATTCATTCTGTTTGCTACTGGTGCTCCGATACGCAATTCAAAAGCTTTTTGGGTCTTGTACAAGGAAGGAGAGCACTCCCCTGCCAAACAGCGACAAGCTCTGTTTTCGATCTTCATCCTGATGCAGCTGTATCCCAAACTCCTATTCCAGGTCCAACACAAGATGCTGGGATTAACCCGTAAACCCTTTAATAGTTTGGGGTTAGGGTACCTCAAGGGACCACATGAGCCTGCTTGGGTATGAAGAGGCTTGTCAGGTCTTCTGCAGGTCCCCCTCAGCTGAAGAGAGGCAGCTGGTGTCCCTGGACAGCGTCTGCTGTGGCATCCAGCCTTTGGAAAACCCACCCCAAAGAGCCCTCCCTGGCTTCACCTTTTTGACATCACTTGATAACCTTTCTATTCACTCAGGCATTTTGACCGCCTCTTAACTTTTTATCTGGATTTTAACATTTCCTTCGCTGCTCAGCGTTCGATTGCACGTGCTTTTATTGAGGAATGCAGTTAATGTCTTACCACTTTATGAAGTCTGCCTAGAAAGCATACAGAAATGTTAAAATCAATAACTTAGTATCGCTCCTGTTTGACAGATGGTGAGAAACAGAGGCTGAGCAATAGCGAGTTGCCGACAGTTAAGCTGCGCCCACCCAATACGTCGATGCTACTCACTAGCGAGATCGTAGTGCATCATGAGGGTCGCTCATGAGCACATCACCATCCTCTTCGTCCAGCCGGCCACGTGGACTTGGGCCTGCGTTGCTCCAGTTCCGCTGGTGGTGGTTCACTTCACTGTACATCTTCCCTCGAAAGGGGCCCCGGCCTTTTCTCCTCCGCCCAGGGAAGCCTCTGTTGCCGCCACCTCCACCCACACGATCATCGTGCTCTACGCAAGAGTAACAAATGGAGGAATCAGCAGACTACGAAGGAGCATTTGATTTATGTGAAGGATCCCAGAAAAAGCATTCAAAGAACAAAAGTCACAATCACATTTGGCAACACTCCAGGAAAGACTAGAGAATGCTCTTCACAGACTTTTTCTTGGGGAGGATGGTCACAACCCCTGCTTTGCACGCAGAAGGTCCCAGGTTCAATTGCTGGCAGCGTCTCCAAGTTAAGACAGGGAAAGGTCCTTTGTCTGAAACCCTGGAGAACTGCTGCCAGTCAGTGCTTGACAATACTGAGCTAATGGACCAAGGGTGTAACTCAGTAGGAAGCACCTTCTGACATTCCTCTTCCCCAATTATCTCAGCTGTCACTCCTTCCTAAGAACTGAACTAGATAGCCTTATGCTTGTCTTGAAGAGTTCCCCACTCAAACTCCTCCGCTTTCCCAGTCCTCACCAGTCACTCACCTCTGGCCAAATCTCCATTCCTCACCCAACTCCCAACTGGAAGAACTTGTGGAGCATTTTGATCTCACCCAAAACCTGTCCTCCGCATTCCCTTTTCTCTCCATCTCCTAACAAGCTTTTTTTCCTAATTCTCCCTGTGGCCTTTTCCAAAATGTTCATATTCTTTTACATACACACAATATACATTCATATATGTGAATGTGCACATACTGTACATCTCTTAAATGCATATGCTCGTACAGATGTACACACACCAAGAGTACAGACAGCGCTGCATACAAAGCCAAACAGCAAAATAAACTCTCCCTTGGAAACAAGCCTTCTACAGTAGAAAAGACACAGTCTGCATCCCACAGACCCCAGTCGTCATGCCCCACTCGCCCTTCCCCAGGGAAATCTCCCCCTCCCCAAAGGTTCCCCATTTTACCCAGAATGTCCCACACCCCCTCCCTCTCCTCAAAGTTTCGCAGCCACCCACCCGCCTGTTTCCTCCCTCCCCAGCTTCCCACTACCACAATTACCCCCTCATCATCATCAGCCCCCTTCCTTAGCCTACTAGCAACCCCCACTCCCCCTGTCAAGGCTTGGCCCTTCCCCAGCAGCCCCATTCCCCCTCAGGCTGGTTAGGGGCCCAAAGATCGCCCCCTCCCCAGGAGAAGGCCCCACCATGGCCCCCCACTAGGCTTTCTATGGGGCCCTCCCCCAACACGCCCCGACCCTCACCACTGTAGCCTCCTTTCCCTCCGTCCGCCATTGAAGACTTCGAAGAGTGACCCGCGCGCGAGGGGTGACGCTCCCGCCTCCCCGCTGCCGTCCCTCAAGGCCGCCGCCGCCGCCGCCACCGGAGCAGCCGCCACCACCACAGGAGGCCCGATTTACTCACTGCGCATGTACGAAACAATCAACCTGCGGGCCCCTTCCATCGACGCTAAGACGCATGCGCCGGAAGCCTGGGTAACCAACGGCTAGGGCTAAAGCGGAAAGGGATAGAGAAGGGAGGATGCGGCTAGAGCAAACAGGCGCTTCCGCTAAAAAGGCGACGCACGCGCTCTGGGGAGGACGCACGCGCTCCATTTTGGAGGGCGGGATAGGCGTCGCGACGGAGTGGTGACGCTCTACCCCGCCGCTTCTCTAGCGCTGTAAACCCTTTTGTTGCCAGTTCCCGTTTAGACCCAGCCATGATGAGGACCAGGACAGCATGTTATTGAAGTTATATATATATATATATACACACACACACACAACTCTTACTCAGCTGCAGGACTCCCCATGGATGGCAGCCTTATTTAATAACGCTTTGAAATAACGTTATTTCACTATAATTTTATTTAATAAAAATGTGTAGAATGGCACAGAGGTATGTAATCATACGGTAATAAAAACATTTAATCAACATGTCATCATGTGTATGATTGCAAGCCTCTCTGTTATCCTACACACTTCAGTTTATTGCATTTCATAAACAAACATGCAGAAGGTACTTTCCACTCCCAGGGCTGAAGGAATCAGTCTGTCCTAGTTTTAAAGCAAGAATAGAGGATTGCCACTGTTCAAGTTAAGGCTTAAAGCAGGGTTAGGGTTGTGTAAAGAATAGGTGAGAGCACCTAGTTTGCAAAATAAAAAATAAGATGCCTGCTTAGATCCATTATCCTAAAGAAGAGAGGCCTACCTATAGCCACCTACTGTAGGAATGTTATGGAAGTCCTGAGCATGTGTAGAATATAAATTGTATTTCAAATACCCCTCTGTAGATTCCAGCCATTTAAAATGCTGGGGCTGGGTCCTGCAGCCCCAATCTTGTAAGTTATGTCCCCATTTCTAACTTACCCTGAGGTCCTGACTTGATTATGTTTTGTCTCCCCTTCCCTCACCCATCAACCCTCCAGCATTGCGAGGAGATCCTACTCATTTTCTATCTGGATCTGTACTTCCACCCCACCCACCCACGGCATACTTCAGAGGAACAAAATCACACTAGATAGCCACATTTGACAAGACAGACCACTGTTCAAATTCTGTTTCTGGCAAAGCCGGTTGGCTAGCACCCCAGGAGCTGCTGTTAGTTCTAACACTGTGTCAAACAGACCCAAGACTTATACCAGGGAAATGCACATGTTCAATGTAGATGATGGACAGGAGAAAACAGAGGACTCAGATTTTTGGTTTTTCTTAAAATTAGATGTTTTTAATAGCTTTCCAAGCAGAGGCCAAGAGCCTGGGCTGCTCTCCTTCAGATCTTGGATTAGGTTGTAACCACAAGAAGAGGCAGAAGGAGGACGCTGATGGCTGACTGTTAATGCCATTGCAACTAAGGGGGTGGGGTACCCTGATGGGGGAAGGGACATCAGCTCAGCCACCATAACCAGGCCAAGGGGCTGAAATGGCCTCAGCATAGGCTATTAAAAGAAAACAAAAAAGTGGCAGGATTACAGTTTAGTTATATTTATACAAACTGGTTAGAAAGTTAGTAGATGGGAGGCTACAGGAATGCTTTCTCCACTTGGGGCAGAGCAACACACCGTTATAGGCCTGCATTTCTGGATCGCAACATGCGGCACAGGTCTGGTCGTATTAAAGTGGTGAAGTGCGTTTAGAGAGGCCAGAGGTTACCTGGACAAGACTCTCCCACGCCTCTAGCATCGGGAAGGCAGACGGGGATACAGGGGAACCGAACTTTGCTAACCTCCAGTGACCGAGAGGTTGCTTCTTGGGTATGTCTGTCAAGACGCAAGAAGTTTGTCAAAGAAAGAGTGGGGGGGGGGAAGAGACCACGCTGCCAGGATCTACATCAAGTGCTGTTTCAGGGCTGCACCAGCCACCCTTCCTTGTGCAGAGAAGCTCTCACCCCCACAGCAGCAAGAGGCTTAAACTAAAAACGAGCTCTAAATCCACATGGGCACACAGCCTCCAGGAATGGCAAAAAAGGCAAAGGCCAGGGCAGCGTTGTTATCTCTAGGCAAGCAGCCCCCCCCCCCAACATGTAGCGAGGGGAGGGCCCACTGGAAGGTGGGTGCTGAAAGGTGAAACTCCCCCACTGTTCTCATAGATTATAAGAGGGTAGGGGGTCAAGTTAGCACTTTGAGTCCCAAAAGTAAGGTGGACAGAGGGAGAGTAAGTAATGGGAAGGGATGGGAGATGCTGGTCCCTGTACATATTCCCCCCTCCACCAGATTGTGCCCCATTTGGGGAGGGGTTTGGGGCTAAGCCCTTCACAGCTAGTCCAAATGCTATTGCACTCCAATCAGGGATGCCCCGCTCTGGGCCACAGCACAGTCACAATGGGCAAGGACAGGCCCCTTTGGCGGCAGGCACAAGGTAGGAGGAGCTCTGCCCCATGCCGACTCCAGAGAGAGCGAGCAGAAGAGTCCAGCGTCCAATGTGGCTCTGGTAAAGGAGAGGGGAAACATCTGGGTGGGCGTGCAGGCCGCCTCCGCCATCAGGCCAGGAACACCACGAAGATGATGAAGAAGACAATGAGGATGAGAAAGATCTTCACCATGAGCCAGCGGTTGGAAGTGACAGACTGGAAGTACTTCAGGATCTCCATGTGCGCAGCTTCGACGTTCAGCTGGGAGTCTTCCACGTTGGCGTCGATTCTGAAGATTGGCCAAGAAAACGGGAACCATGAAGGATGCAGAGATGCTACCAACTTCCCTCTATCCTCAAAGCTCAGTCCCTTCCTTAGTGGGGAAAGCTCCCCCTCTCCAGATCGAATGAAATGGGCCACATGAACAGGGAGATTTTAGGAGTCATCGGAATAGATGACTACAGGCCACATTGGCGCAAAGGCCAAACTACTACGTACCTTTTGAGACCAGTTTAACAGGTTCGGAGCAGCAAGTAGACTGGGAGTGGGCTTTTTAAGCCCCCAAACAGGCACACAGTGGGATTTGGCATAGGCACACAGCATTAAGACAACACCTGTGGTTTGGCTCCAAAATTTACCGAAAGACGAGCAAAAGGGACCCAGGAGATAAAGATCGAGCGTAGTGCAGCACTTAAGAGACTGCCACAGCTAAGAAACCAAGTTGTGAACCAGGGAGTCGACAATGCAAAGTGCATCTTCAGCTGCGCGTTTGTCGCGCAGCTGCAGCCAGACTGCTATGGGAGCGATAATCCTGATCTACCTTGGGGTTGGGGAGCCGTGGTGGCTTAGTGGTTAAGACGCTGAACTGCAGACCGGAAGGTAGGCAGGACAGCAGTTCAAGACCCGAGTGCCGCGTGACGGTGTAAGCTACCGTCTTCGGCCCCAGCTCCTGCCAACCTAGCAGTTCGAAAGCCAGAAATTGCAAGTAGATTAACAAGTACCACTTCGGCGGGAAGGTAACAGCGTTCCGTGTGCCTCGGCGTTGAGTCATGCCAGCCGCATGACCACGGAAGCGTCTTCAGACAGCGCTGGCTCTTTGGCTTTGAAATGCCCCTAGAGTCGGTAACAACTAGCTTTCAAGCGAGGGGAACCTTTACCTACCTTGTTTGGAGCTGTTACTGAGATATTTGTGCAAAAGACACTGAGTAGCACAATAAAAAAGCACACACTCAATTTGCAATGGCAGACCAATCTGCTGCGATGTATCCAAGTCAACCTCAGAGGACCGTCTCCTCCAACCTTGCAGGGAGACTTCTGCTCAACAGCCACCACAGTACAACACACACCCCACTGTTCTGCTAGAGACACAGCGCAAAGAGGGCCTTCTCTGCTGCCCGCCCCTTGCACCCATACCTCTGGATGGTCTCCTCCTGCTCTTTGACCATGTGCGCCAGCTGCTGGAAGATGGAGCCCAGTTCCACAATAGTAGATTCAATGTTCTGCATGGTGTCTGCCCGACTCTGAATGTACGTGTCCTGCAAGGAGGAAAGGGAATTGCAAGGCTGTTTGCAATGGGGGGGGGGGGGGGAGGGAGAGGAAAGGAAAGGACTCCAGAAGAGGCCCTACTTTTGCCAAGGCAAGCCTGGGACCCTCCCTCATCTCCCAAGGTCACACCTTTGCAGAATCCACAACCTTCAAGGCTGCCCCCTCCCTTCAAGGAGTCCCAACCTCCCTTCAAGGAGTCCCAACTTTCAAGACTGCTCCCTCCCTTAAGTACGATTGCCACCTTTTAAAGAAGGGGGGGGGGAAGAAGAGTATGCACAAAAAAAACACAAAGCAATACTCTCCCATTTTAAATCAGATTTTTCCCCCCAACTTCTGTGTCAGTTTAAAAGAAAATCTGAACTTAAGAACTTTGACACAACAGTTTGCATACTTCTATTACGGCTTGATTTGGGGGCTCAGGGACAGGGGTCATTCAGTACTACATCTGGATGACTTTTTAACCCATTTAATGGCTGGCAACAACCTGATCTCTGCAACTAGCCCAGCATTAGCATTCCAGGGATTCTCAACTGGGGGTAGCCATACCCTTTGGGGGTATGGGAATCAAATGATGAGGGGTATGGGATTCAATCACTGAACAATTAAAAAAAGTTAATTAGATGATCATCAATTATCAACATGGATTGAGGTGTTATGTTCCTAACTATCCATATGGAAAGTAAAACCAAGCTGAAGTCATACTGGTACCCAATAGGAATGGTGGCGATGATGATGATTTCGACAGTCTGGCGAAGGGGGTCTGGGGACATACTGGGCAATCCATTGGGGGGGTCTAATCATAAAATGGTGACGAACCCCTTTTCTAGCCCATCAATCTCCTCTCCGCTCCTCCACGCTGCTTCTGCTCCACTCCCCTCGTCCTTTCTGAAGTTGATGCTCTAATCTGACCAGGCTGAAGAGGTAAATTGGTTCTGGTTCCTCTGAAGCAGCGAGTCCAGAGTTCCTTAGAGGAGGTTCATCTGAACTGCCTATCTGGGCTTAAAACTCAGTCCCTTTTCTATTTATTGTAAAAAGGTTAAGAACCCCCCGATTTAGGCAACTGCCTACTACTAAAGCTCGCAGACTTCTCAGGCACTTGTACGTCAGGGGCGTAGCTGGCCCCCTTGCCACAGGGACTGCACAACTCAGTTTTGGCCCGGCCCGGCCCAAGTCATCTGGCCTCTTGGGTCCTCTCCCTGTTTCTAGGGCACCACCTGTAGCCCCACCCACCAAGTCACCTGTTCGTTGATGAGTTGCAACTGCTGGCTGGTCCGGTTGTCCATATCTATAGCGACATCCCCCGAGCGCCGGGGCTCGTCCTGGAGCACAGTGCAGCCTCCTGCGAGATTAACCAGCAGCGTCAGAGACTGTAGACTGCCCCCCCAGTCCCACCTGGGCCTGAGGGGCCTTCAGCACCTCCCAAAGAGGCACCAGCATGGCTACCCATCTGCCCAGAGGCTACAGGCTTCGACTCACCTAGGTTGCTCGCAGGGTGGGACATGGCAGACACTGGGGTGCGGGAGAACTGCTCTCGCCGACTCTTCTGCTGTTTCAGGTTCTAGGGAAGGAAGAAGTCAAGAGTGAGGACAAGCGGACAGGCAGGCACTTGGTCGGTGGGTAAAATGTAAGGCAGGTCTCTCCTTAAGGGAGGTATAGCCAGTCCCCCACAAAGCCCAAGCTCCCTTGTGATTGCCCCATTCTCAAGTCAGTTAATTTGGGTCAGTGGAAAATGCACCAGGCACATCAATGCCACAGATCAGATGCGAGGGACAAACTGGGGGTATAGCAGCAGTGCTGTCTATCATATGGAATCTCATTTCTGCAAACATTCCAACTCCCATCATGGAAAACTTGAAACATATGCATTTATAAGGATGCTGCCATGCCAAGTCAGACCCTTGGTCTATGTCACTCAGCATTGTTAAGCACTGGCTGGCAGTAGCTCATCAAGGTTTCAGGCAGGGGTCTTTCTCAGCCATACCTGCAGATGCTGCCAGGGACTGAATGGGGGACTTTGTTGCTTACAAAGCAGTTCATTCCCCTGCTTTGATCAGAATCGAGGCCAAGAGCAGACTTTTCGGCACCCGAAGCTGCTAAAACAGTAGCTTCCTGGGACTAGGTAGGCTCAGTGCAGCAAGCTAGGAAAGCAGCCACTCCTAAGAGACTCTTACCTCCGTCCGTACCTCCAGGACAGATTTGAAATCATTGGACATAGAGGCTAGCTTAGACTGGAAAGCAAAAGAAAAAAAGAGAGAGAGAGAGAGAGAGAGAGAGAGAGTGAGAACAGCAAAGTCAACCCCCCTCCGCTCCTTTCTGCCAGCAGAAAATACAGCCCAGCATCCTCAACCATCACTGCTGCCCTTCTCAAGCCAAGACCCAATAGGTAATATCCATCTCCTATAGCAATCCACACCTTTCCCACCTTTCCATTTTTTTAATCAAACACACTCGAAAGGGTTAAGAGGAGAGGCAGAGCTGTGCATACTCTGCACTCAGAATCGTGACGTCCTTCCCTTGCGATGTCTACCCTTCATCAAAGCCATTCAGACACTGGAACCCAGCACGTGACATCAGTTGCAGCTCCTCATGGGACAGCATTAAGCAAAGGGTCAGGAGGCAAAGCAATCAAACAGAGGACCAGGAACCAGAGGCGTTCTGCAGCCTGCGTTCACCTATTTCATGGGGCTGGCGGCGGCGTCACACACACACACACAAACAGCCTAACACAAGGAAATGGTTAAACACAGACACTCCACACAACAATAAGTCGGTAGGCTGGGACTACCTGCCCCTCCACCCCCCAGTACTGTCCACTGTGCATCCATGGGGCTTCTAGGAGCAAACGCTGCAACAATCCCTTCCTGTGAGACACCCCCACCCCCAACCTGCTGCCCAGCGTGGTCCAGTCCAGCGATACGGTTTTACCACCTGGATCTGCTACTTGTGCCAACGAGGCCGTAGCGACCGAGGACCTGGGAAACATCAGAGTCCCTTCGTCCCTTCCCAGGATCCGACTCAAACTAAGGTCGCGTGTGGCCTGGAAGGAGCCTCCCCAAACGTCTTCCCCACCCTGGAGTCGGCCGTGTGCACCCCAGGCCTGACCTGCAGCGAGACCACCACGGTGTTCGAGTGCGTCTGCACATGCCGGCCGCTCTGGCTGCCTTTGGCCTTCACAAACTCCTGCAGCTGTGCGATTTGTTTGTTCAGGCTGTTGATATCCTGTGGAGAGGGAGGAACCGTTTGAGAAGTTGGGGAAAGAGAGGAGTTGCTTGGATGTCTCAACCAGGCTCTTTGCCTTTCAGAGGGCGCGGCACCTTCCTCCTCCCCCTCCCGCCCATTTGCCATGGGCTGCGCTTCACATCCTGCTTTCAAGGAGGAAGAGCCAAATGCAAGAGGAAGAGCCAAACGGGACAAGGTGGAGCAGGATGGGCAAGACTTGCAACCTCAGAGCAAAGCCCCTCACCTGCTTGATGATGTAGGTCAGTTCCTCAATCTCCACTGCCTTGTCATCAAACAGCGATTTCCGCTTGGCCACTAAAACACAGGGAGGGGGATGTTAACCAATAACCATTCCTTAAATCCTACTCTCGCTACTCAAGTCCTGCCTCCTCCTCTCACATAAAGACGGAGAGCCCTCCACAGCTCATGAACATACAAGACTGCCATACAGAGTCAGATCCCTGGTCTATCTAGCTCAGCACCGTCAAGCACTGACTGGCAGCACCTCCCCAGGTTTTCTGGCAGAGGGCTCGTCCCAGCCCTACCTGAAGATGCTGCCAGGGATGGAACCTGGGACCTTTTTGCATGCAAGGCAGAAGCTCAAACACCGAACTACAGCTTTTTCTGTACAGGAGCGCATTGGGGCCCTGTACCGCACCTGGCACTCCACACTATAGACATCAGACCAAGAGCAGGAGCAACCTTTCCAGTCCAAGGATGCTAGGAAAGGAACCTACAGCTGGCAAGGAACTGGCGCCGCTCCCTGTTTGCAATCCTGAACTCTAACTGCCCCTTCCCACCCACCAACAGCCACCATGCACACCGCCCCAGGGGCCAGTGCCCCCCCCCCCCAGCTTTGTCATTCACATCCAACAGCAGGTCAAAGCCCCGCCAACAATGGCCTGGTTGGCGGTGAATCTCTCCACACGCTTGAGCCGAGCCCCTCTGCAAATACTCACAGATGGTGAGCTTCTCCAGCTTGGCGAATGTGTTGCTGAGATCTTTCCCAATGCGCCTGCACAACAAGACAACCATTGGGAATCAACCACCGGGGGGGGGGGGGGAAGCAGTTACAAGCTCTACCCCCCCCCCCGCTACTGCCCCCTCTCCACCCCCAGCAGCCCCGAGAAGGACTGCGCTTCCTGAATGCCCAGCATCGCCAAATTGCCACTCCTCCTCCAGGCCCCGCCCTGCCTTGCCAGCTGCAGGAGCTGGACCTGGGTCCTGAAACGAGGACCCAGACAGCCCCGAGGTCTCCCAACATCAGCACATCCACCGCAGCTCCGTTTGCGGGGAACATCCCTGGGGAGCAAATGCGCCACTTCACTCACTTGGCTATGACGGTAAACTCGCTTCTTTGCCGCATGGCATTCAACACTGGCTTGTTCAGCTGAAGTCCATTCTGAAAGGAAAGGCGCAGACAACGGCTGACATATGAGAGAAAACAGTGCTAAGAGAAGAAGAAAAGCCACCAAAGATCCCTTCCTAGGGGCCAACTGCTGCTACAGGCTTGAGATGGGCATCTTGAAACTCCAAGCTGGACACCAACCAGCCTTTGCCCTGCAGCAGGTGTCTATTTCTTTGGGGAAAGACCATGGCTCTTTTGGGGAGTCAGTCAGTCTCTCTCTCGTTTATAGCAGGCACAATGTTTTTCTAGGCTGAAGTTCAGAACAGGGCATTTTTCTGCTTAGGATTGACACGTCTTGATGCATAGTGATCTCTATCGGACCCCATGCAGGAGGGGCACAAGACCAGAGAAACTCCACACCTGCCTGGGAGTCTGGACAGGCCGATTGAGCCCCCCCCCACAGGCTCCCCCCCCCCCCCCGGTGACACTCACCTGTCTGCTTTGCAAGGATTTGCAGGCGGAAAGGAACTCTTGGGTGCGGTCTTGGCACGACATGATGTCCTGCCGGGGTGGAGGCGGTGCTGGCGGGGCGCTACCGGTGGTGGTCACAAGAGGTGGCAGAATTTGGGTCTGGGAGGGTCCCAGGTAAACGCCCTGTTCGGTGTTTCTAGAGCCGTGGCGTCTCCTCGTATTCATGGAGGCTCATAACCTAGTGCTTTCAGGAAAAGGAAAAGGAAAAGACCCCATCAGCACAAAGCAATGGACACGTGCGACTAGACCAGGGCTTCTCAATTACTTCCCGGCCAAGTACCACCTCTGGCGCCACTCTCCTGCTGCGTACCACCAGAAGTGACAGGTGAGGACATCATCGCTAGTTACGTCCGGGTTTCGGAGGCCAGGAAACACAGGTAGGAGGCTTTGGGCAGGTCCTTCGAGAGGCTCAGCCAAAGACATGCTGCCAAAAGCGCCGTGTCAGAGCAGGGTTCCAATGAAACTATTTTGAGTTTAGAAACAAAGTTACATTACGGGTAAGGGGAGGTCACACAGAGATCCACACTACACCTCTTTTCACACCACAAAAAGTTCATAATGGCGGTTACACAGTCAAAGCAAGGAACAGATGGTTCCCTGTTCCCAAAGGACTCACAATCTAAAGAAAAAAACAGTCACTGGGAGAGACACTATGCTGGGATGATCAGAGCCAGTTGCTCTCCCCCCTTGCTAAATAGGAGAGACATGTCACTTGATAAAGGTGCCTCTTTCCACAGCTAGCAGGGGAGGGAGAGAAATGTCCCCCTTCTCCAAGCACCAGGGTTGATGCAGGATTGATCAGCAGCAGGTTACGGGTATATTATTACATGCAATACATAATTCAATGTGGGGAACTCACTACTGCAAGAGGTGGCAATGCAGGCAAAGGAGTAGTCAAGTTCCACGTATTTGCCATCATCATAGTACAGTATTCTCCCCGATACCAAATGGAACCTCCACATTTAGAGGCAGTCTATCTCCACATTCCAGATGCTGGGGCAAATGAAAGAAAATGCAAGCAACAGGGGAGAGCTGTTGTTGACATTACTTCTTAGGCTGGAAGCACCTAGTGACCTATGTCTCTTCTTCCAAATGCTGGAAACAAGCACAAACCACTTTTGTGCCATGCTTGCGAGTGTCCCAGTAAGAGTAAGGGAAGTTCTCTTGCCTGGGCACTGTTGGAGACAACAAGAAGGGCCTTTCCGGTCTGATCCAGTAAAACATTCTGCATATAGGAATCATTACCAGAGAGCCAATCCCTTGACCTGCCAGTTACACTGGCCCACGTCCTAGGTTGGACTAAACCCCAAAACCTTAGGCTCCCAATCCAGCTATGAGGATCCAGTCCACCTGCAGCCCCAACAGAAGTGGAGCAGAAGTGCTTGCAGCTACACTTGCTGGTGTCTCTCTTCTTACCCTGGTTTGTCCCATTCTTCCCCTAGTTCCTCTGGTCTCTCCCTTGCACCGCCAGTTTTTAAATTAGATTGGGAGCCCCTGGGGGAAAGAACTGACATTCTTGCAAAGGTTATCTATGAAGTACCATGGCCACTGACTGTGCTACATAAATAGCAGCAGCATCCTACATCCAGGACCAAGCTAAGCAATCCATTCTCCTCCCCTCACCACCTACCTGTACCTTAGCTCACCCCAGAGGCCCAAGCACCTTTGCTGTTTGACTGTTTAAAGGGGTCTATAGAGGAGAAGTGATTCTTTTGTTGTGACACTGAATGGGGAACAAGGGGAAGAATAAAAGATTTAAATCACTGCCATTCTGCATAGAGTTGGTTAGGAATGTTTTCAAACAATGCATATTTTCCTCAGGAATTTTCATTTTTAAAGGCTTAGGCCAGTATTTGTGGGAAGGGGAACGCTTTGGTAGGGGCACACTAGAGGTAGGGAGGACTTGGAATTATAACACCACCTCCACTTAGCATTTAGGTAATACTTTAAAGCAGGGGTTCTCAACCAGTGGTGCTAGTACCACCAGTGGTACTTCGGCCGACTGGTGGTACTTGGACTACCGGACCACTGGAACGCTGCTCCAATGCGGCACTTTCAGTGGTGCGTTTTCACTCCCGAGAGGCTCCTGCCTTTGGTCGAGCCTCTCATGAATGCTGAGAAGGGCCCTCCCACCCATCCAGAGCCTCCTACTTGCATTTTCTGGCCTCCAAAAACCCGAAAACACAGAAGTAATTGGCAATAATGTCATTGCCACTCACTTCTGGTGGTACGCAGCAGGAGAGTGGTGCCGGAAGGGTTGAGGGCTGGGAAGGGGTTGAGAACCCCTGCTTTAAAGTGTTCAAAGCACATCATATGCATGATCTTGATGGAGCCCTTATGACAATCTGGTAACGTAGGTATCATTGTCCCCATTTTGCAGCTAGGGAAGACTGAGAGGGAGCAACTTGCTTAAGGCCCCCGAGTGAACTCATAGCAGAGGGAGATTCAAACTCACAGCTCAGTCTGACAGCACAATCCTATGTATGTCTATTCAGAGGCAAATGCCATTGCATTCCATGGAGCTTACTCCTCAGGAAAGTGTGCATAAGATAGCAGGCTTAACCACTTAAACAACAGCAGTGGCTTGAGCCACTGTTGGGTGGAGGAAAATGAACAAAAATGAACAAAAACGTTCAGAAAGCAACTTACAAAGCAAAATAAATAGTTCCTTGTCCCAAAAGGGCTCACAGTTTACACAAAATACAAAACATACATCAGCATTCAACAAGAGCCACGGGGGGGGGGGGGAAGAGATGCTGTGCTGGGGTGGGGGTGAATGGGGCAGTTGCTCTGCCCCTGCTAAATATGAGGGGGTTCAGCACTTTTAAAAGGTGCCTCTTTGATCAGCCAGAATAAATGAGAGGAGTTTGGGGAGAATCGCCCCTTTTTTTGTAGGGACACCTGGGATGGAGAACAGACAGGAAAAAGGGGAGCAGTTTTGGGAGACACACAAAAGGAGGAGAGGAAAGGGAAGGCTGGGACCACTGTGAGAAGAGAAGAGTGGTAGGTAGAGGAAGGAAGGAAGAACTCTTGGGGGGGGGGGGCCGGACAACATAGGAGAAAGAGCTAGGGTTAGGGGGAAAAGGAAACGTTGGAGGGGTAACTATTTGGTGGGGACACCCAAGCGGGCCACCGTCTTCCGGGCTAGTAGGAAGCGGGGGGCCTGTTGGAGGGGGGAACGTTTTGAAGCGGGAGGAGGACCCGCACTGGGCTGGGGGACCTTTTATAAGAGAGCACTGTGCAGAACAAAAGGAAAAGGGAACGTTGACTGACAACTCACCGGCCTCACAGACCCGATTCCGGCTGTCGGCGCCGCTACTCGGTTCCCAACACCGGCCCCGGTGGTCTAGCGACCAACAACAAGCCGAAAAGAGAGAGCGGATCGCCGACGTCACTGCCACGTACCCCTAAACGCGATACGTCACACGCAATGACGCTCGAGGACCCGCTGACCACGCCCCCTCACCCGGCGCCAACTGCCGCTGCCTCTTAAAGAGATCGCCCTTTCCTGCTTGGAGGTGGGGTCTCTGTTGCTAGGCAGCAAGGAAGTGGGGGCCCTCCGGGAATGGAGTGCCTATAGGCGCGGCTTTGTTGCTTGGCGACAAGGGCAAGCAGGGCCTAGGAATCCCAGCCAGGCTTACACGGGAGTAAGCTCCACTGAACTCAGTGGTAGTCTTTACTTCAGAGTAAACACGCACAGCGTTATAGTGGAAAGTTGCCAAATCTTTATTGTCATTTTTATATGGCGCCAACCCTGCGCGGGGCTCGTTACACAGAGTGAAAACACAGGTCCCTGCCCCAAGGGGCTTACAATCTAGATACTGACACAAGGGCGACAATGAGGAAAGGGTGGGAGAAATGGAGTCAGGGGGGTAAAGAAGAGGAATTTTCCCGGGGAAATATTGCAATGTTTTCTTTTTCAGATTGACAGACTTTTTTCAAATTGAGTCTTAAAATAATATTGCTACCGCCAATTACATGCTGCAAACAAACGTCCTGATACCCCACCATTTCACCACCTCCCCTTTCTGTCCTACATTACCTGGAGGAGTTGGGGTGTCAGGGTAGCAGTATCAACTACATTTTGTTTGGTAGGGAGGCAGCCCTCTGAAACTTTAGTCTCAGGGCCTCCAAAACTGAGATCTGACTGAGGGCCCAATCCTATCCAGCTTTCCAGCTGCCACGTGCTGCATCCCGAGGTGGGGGGGTGGAGTCACAGAGACCTCCTCAAGGAAAGGGAACATTAGTTTCCTTACCTCGGGGCTGCATGGCAGCTGCATCAGTGCTGGAAATTTGGATAGGATTGGGCCCTGAGAGTCCTAACCTTGGTGACAGACTCACAAAATGAAGAGACGTTTGCTATATGATCCTGAGCATCACACCAAATGGGCACTCGGATTCCTCACCGTCATTACGTGGTTCAGGCCTTTCTTTAAAGACCATTATCGGACCAGGCGTGGCTCCTTTCTGGTGGCAGAGAGTTCCACATGAGGCACATGTGATAGTTAAAGTTTATTCCCCTTAACTGTAAGACTGCCCGTATATTGGAACAATGCTGCCATAACCTGCTCTGTTCTGTCTGTCAAGGTTTTTGCTCGCGTTGTAGAATCTCCCCCCATGGCCTATGTATCAGAGGACTCCAGTTCAGGGTATGCTTTAGGGGGATTCTGGCTGGGTCCGGCTGCTTCTGAGTCTGTGCTTTTGTTACTCTTCAGGGATTCGCGTCTGGTGCTGAAGACAGAAACACGTCTCCAAATCACGTGGATCTTTGTATCAGTCGGTTCTTTGAGGTGCACCGAATCCACAGATTTATGCCTGACAGAGAGTCTTTTCTTCCTTGATTTCAGTCTAGATTTTGATTTGCTCTTTTCTACAAAGAAGAACAATAGAATCAAGGTACTGAAAAGACAAAACCCCAGACCACTGCTAGCCTTACTCCATCCCTCTCCAGCTCAGCCTTCTCCACTGAGCGGCCCCATCTGCCATGGTTAGCCTCCTCTTGTGGTACAGGGAAAGTGCCTCTATTATTAGGGTTTCAGACATGCACCCAGGGCTGGCTCATCCATTAGGCTAACTGAGGCGGTTGCCTCAGGCAACTGGCTGGGTGGGCGCCCACCTCTGTCTGCCCCACTCACTTCCACACCCTGGACTGGAAAAGGAAGACAGGGATGAAGCAGAAGAGAAAGTATGAAGGAGAGGAGAGTGGTGGGCTAGAGCGTCTCAAGTTCTCCTCCACACTTCCTCTTACACTCTATCCCCCTTACTTCCTTTTCCAATTGAGGGGGTGGGAAGAGGAGAGACTGGCACATCACAAAAAGCAGCCAATGAAGCTGCTATTGGAAAATTAAAAGCCAGGTGGGGAAAAAGAATACATTTTTAAACAACTTTTTATTTGTGGTCATTTTTTAAAATAAAAAACAGAAGCTGCAAGAACTAAAATAGGCAAAAGTGATCAAATAAGAAACGTGCGACTTTGACCTTTTTTCTGTTTCCTTCTCCCCCTTTTCTATACAGTCACCAACTTCACCTGAGGCTTCAATCCTATACACACTTACCTGAGAGTAAGCCCCACTGTAGACAGTGGAACTTGCTTCTGAGTAAATGTGTCTAGGATTGTGCTGTGAAGTTATCCCTGGAGATTTATTTTCCAGCCTGATGTTGTGTTGGAAATTCCTGGAAGCCCTGTAAAAAATACCAGGGGGCTTTCAGTGGTCACCTGGAATGGGTGCAGATTGCTGCCAGAAAATCCAGGACAATCCTGCAGGGTTGGCCACCCCTACTACAAAGAGAGGCCAGACACTCATCATAACATGCATCTACAGGGTTCCCAAAAGCATCAGTCCTAACCTCCCACCCCTTTATTTCCAACCTTTTTTTAGTTTCCTCCTTTTTCTCAAACAAAAATACAATTCAGTCTATGCGGTTTCTTGTGGAATTCTTTTGATTTTTCTGTGAAATCAAATCAAGGCAGCCACACAGACACCCCCAACCTGAGGCTGAGAGCGAGTGGCTTGCCTAAGGCCAGCCTAGTCAGAGGCAAGGGTTGAATCCTCGGAAAATCCTGATTCCCAGCTGTGTCACCACTCTGCGCCACCAACTCCCTAACTTCTTTCCAGATCACTTAGTTTTATTTTGCAATATATGTTATATTATTATCACGGCTCTTATTGCGACTGCTGCAGGTGGAGAGGGTTGAAGCGAAGGGGATCATTGCAGGCCTTGGTGAGACTCAAATCTTGCGGGCTCCCGACCAACACAGCCGTTCCGCTTCCCTTCCCCTGGCAAAACTCCCTAAGAAGCTTCTTCCGCTTCCCGAATAAGCCCCTCCCATTCGCGGAGCCCCGCCCATGATAGGCTCCCGACGAAGGCCCCTCCCACCTCCGACCTTCCACGTGGAGGGTCTTTCCCCGGGGGGAATCCCTTGGATGGTCCGACCGACTTTGTTTGGGGATTCCCTCCGTGGAGCCAGGCGCCTCACCTTTATGGGCTGCCGGAGGCGTTTGTTTGGCGGCGGGTGCTGTTCCTTCGTCGGTGTCGGTCTCGGTGGAAAGAGCCTCACTGGACTGCACGCAGCCCATCGCCCGCGGCGCCTGGACGGGGCCGGGGCCGCCCAGCGGAGGTGGCGGCCTCCTGGCACCCTCCATAAGCCCGAGGCGGCTTTGTGAGGTCACGCTTTGGCCTGGCCTCTCCCCCTCCCTGACGGTGGGACGGTCCCACTGGGACCCGATCGTCAGCCAGCGTCCCCTTTCAAAACACTTTATTCTCTACCCTTCTCTACCACATTGGATCCCGGGAAAGCATGTTTGGGACTACGCAGCCTAAGAAATAAGGCTTACACATGGGGAGTAAATCCCATTGCACTCAGTGTGGCTGACTCCTGAGTAGACATGCAGAGGAGAATTGCATAAAAGAAACTCCAGGCCAGGCCAGAGTAAGGAAATCGTCATCTTGCCCCTATCAGGTGATGGGGGGGGGGGGAGTTAGTAAGGTCTACATCCCAAAAGGTGACTGGGTAAGTCAGAACAGATGGGGGCGGGGGGGGGGAATTGGAAAAGAGTACCTTCATTTGTGAAGGGAGGTTGAAGTATTGGATCTGAACCAGGAAGACTCAGGATTCAAATATTCCCACTATTTAGATCAGGGGCGGGGGACCTTTTCCCTGGCGCGGGCCGTTTTAAATATTATAAATTTGCTTGAGGACCGGCAGTATGGCCGGGCGCCATTTTTATTTATTTAATTAATTTTTGCCCCGCCCCCCCATCGGCCTCCGGAGTCTCCGCGCTCACTGTCTGAAGCCGCTGCCGGGTCCGCGCGTCACCTCCGGCGTACCATGCCGATAAGGACAACAGGGCAAGAGCTTGCCCTCATCGGTGTGGTACGCATGTGCGAAATGGCCAATGGCCTGGTGAGAAGGGGTTGAGGCGGCGGCCGGGCCTCCAGGGGCCGGTTGGGCGGCCTCTCGGCAATCTCCGGGGGCCGGACCGGATGGCCTCGGGGGCCTGATCCGGCCCTGGGGCCGGAGGTTCCCCACCGCTGATTTAGATCTTCAGTATAAGCTGCCTTCTGAGTCAAACCCTTGGTCCATCTACCTATTCTAGGTCACTACTGAGCACTGACTGGTAGTGGCTTTCCAGGGCTTTGGGCAGGAATTTTTATCTGCCCTACCTGGAGGTGATGTTGGGGATTGAACCTCAGATGCTTGGCACACTGAGCTAGGAATCCTCCCCAAATATTTTGAACAGATGAAGCTGCCATACCGAGCCTGACCCTTGGTCCACCTGGCCCAGCACTGACTGGCAGCAGCTCTGCAAAGACTTCTCTCCAACAGGCAGGTTAGATAGCTAAAGGTGGTGGAACCTCACTGCAGAGGAACCCCCCCCCCCCTTAATGGCTGTGACTGGAAATGTCAAGGGGTTGGCAAAGGAACAAGCAACTGAGCAGACTTCTTGGTTGCTTTTTCCTTTTCCAGAGCATAATACTGGCTGTTTCAGGGCGGGGAGGGCCTCTATATCCAAACCGGGCAACTGCCCCAGAGGTTTGGGTACACATGCAGTGCTGGGGGGGTCCCTCCCTACTTTGGTCTCCCAAGGTGGGTAGACCTGGCTTTGGAAAGGGGAAAAAAGCTGTCTGTTGGGGAGGCCAAGTCTACTGCGTAGGTAGACCTGGGCTCCAGCTCCTTTTCTGGCTGCAGCAGGGCAGGGGGATTCTAGCCTTGTCGTGGCCACCTGTCCCACACCCAATAAGCCACAGAGACAGAGAACACACGACTCCGAAAGGCTCTTTTATTCAAAGCATCTGGACGGAGCTGCACAGCAGCCAAAGTGAGGATAGGGAAGGGAAATTGGGGGGGGGAGGATCATCCTCTGCCTGAGCACGGAAGCAAAAGGTCTACTTCCGGATTTCAAACCCTGCTGCACACAGCCCAGGAAGGTAACCTGCGGCTGGTCCAGAGCTAAACGCTCTCGCCTATGCCGCCGGTCTGCCGTACAGCAAGGTGTCCTTCCTGGTCTCTTTCTCCACTGACCATGTCCAAAGTTTTTTCTTGTGGCACCCCTATGCCACAGTCCAAGAGCCTCAGCCCTTCCTTAAATTAATGAGAGGCAGAGGCCGCCCTCCAGCAGCAACACCCTGATCAGGATTCTGCTTTTATCGTTTTCTTCTGCTTTTTGAGGCGCTTGTCCTTCTGGGGCTGCGGGCCCCCTGAGTCGGAGCACAGCTGCGCTTCGGCTTTCCGCTTTGTGGTCACGACTTCCATGGAGTTCCAGATCTCATCCTCCTCCTCCTTCACTCCGTCCTGGAGCTCAGACGACGGGTCGTGGCTCTCATCCTAAGGAAGATATGAGCAAGGCTCTGTAAATTCACAAGTGTGCCTTTATCTCCTGTTTGTGGGTTTCCCGCAAGGGGTAACTGATGGGTCCCCCTCTGGAAAACTGGACTAGACTGGGGCTTGGGCCTGACCCAGCACATGCTCACTCCCAACGGGGAAGCGTTCTTGCGGTCCCAGGAAAGGCCTTGTTCAGGGGAGGGAAACCACCTCCCACTTCCTCCGGGGAGAAAGGAGGAACAAGCAGAGGAAGGAGGGTTGGGTTTCTCTCCCAGGAGCAAGGCTTTTGCAGGAAGCAGCTTCACAGAGAACTTGGGGGAAGAGAGGAAGAACAAATTCTTTCCTCCCAGAGGCCCAAGAGAAAAACTAGTCCTGTAAGCAGAGCCGTTTGTAGAATGTAGGAAGTTGCTTCCTGCTGAGTCAGGTCCTTGGTCTATATATCTCAGCACTGTCGAGCACTGATCCGCAGCAGCTCTGCAGGGTTTCAGGCCCTAACTGGAGAGGCTGGGGAAGAATTGAATCTAGGGCCTTCTATACACAAAGTAGATGCATCTCCATTGAGCTACAGCTTCTCATTAAAAATACCAACAGGAGCTGGTGCAAAGGCTGAACCTCATCCCAACCTGGCAAGGTAACGGTACCTCCTCCCTGGCCCCCACTACCTTCAACTCACCTCCCATTTCTCCCGGCTGGTAAGCAGTAGGCAGTTCAATCGGGATTTCAGATAAACCTGAAACCAGCACAGTATCAGTTAAGAATCCGGCACAAAACAGAGACCCCTGAAATTCTAGATGTTGACTTTTTTTTAATAAATAGAAGTTTCTATTGAAGCGTTTTCCCCAAGATACTTCCCCCCGTCTTTAATGAGGGATGTCATATGGTAGCAATATACTGTATATATATTTTAAAATCCCCTTTTCCTCCCTCTTCTCACCATCGAACCGATGAGGAACTCTATAGAATTCAAAAGCTTGCTGTTTTTGTTTAAAACTGTGGCTGGTTCTCAAAGCATTACCAGATCTTGGGTTTGGGGATATTTTCAGGCATCTCTTAGGTGAGGCCTGCTTTATTATCAGTGGCTTTTAGCAATGTCCCGTTTGCAAAATTTATGAGCAACATCTTGGGGATTGCACCTGGACTTGGGGAAACAATTTCAATATCCCCCTCCCCCAGCATCTGTATAACATCCCCACCAAGATTCTAGTCCTCAGCGCTGGGCTGCCAGCTCCTCCTCACCTTATGTTCCAAGCGCTTGTGGTGGACGTTGTGTATGCGAAGGAAGCGATCCAGGCCACAGGAGGCCACCAGTGGGAGTACAGGGTGGCACTGGATGGCACGGACGCTCCCAGCAAAGCCCTTCAGGCATTTCACCAACCGCCCTGCCACGGGGAGAAAGCAATTGCCCAGTCAGCAGGGCCACGTGTCTTCTGCCACGGGGCTGCTCAAGTGTGGAATCCAGCCACAGCCTGAGAATCGCAGCTCTTTCCTCCTCCAGCCCTTCCACACTCACCTTGCCGGAGGTCTATGACTGCTACATCACCATGTGAGCTGCCCACGACGACAGCACTGCAAGGAAAGAGGGAGGAGAAATGAAGAGGCATCTTTCCTGGGGGCTGAGGGAGGCCAAGCACGCCTCGGAGAGCCCCTCAAATCAGGTTTTAATGTCATCCCAGCCCAGAGCAGAAAGATGGCGCCAGCCACTGCAGGTCCAGCAATCTCCATGCCCTTGAGACTCTGAGCAGAGAGAGAAGAGGAGGCGGAAAGGCTCACTTGGCGTCTGGAGTTAATGAGAGCGCGGTGAGGGGGTACTCGCCAAAGGTGGTCTCCAACACCGGGCGGCGCTGGGGGGAGCTGGGATCGTAGAGTCGGACCTAGGAGGCAAAAGAGCAACAACAGATGGCTTGGAGCGCTACGCCTGGACAAATACAACAACTGGATTCAAATGAGGAAGATGAAACCAGCACAAAGCTCACTCACTGAGGTTGTTGATCTTGGCCAGGGGCACTGGAATGGGGAGGGGCGAAGTGCAACACTGAGGCTTCTCCGACAGCAGGAGTGCTCAGGTTGCCTTTGAAACTTTTTTCAAAAGGAGCTGAGTTAAGAGGTGTCGGGTTCAGCAGGAGACAAACTGAGAAATGTGCCTAGGGGAACATGCTTAGCCCAGGGCGACGGGCATGTGCAAAATCAAGATGGAGACAGGCCATCGCTCCGTGATACAGCCCTGCTTGGCATGCGGAAGGTCCCAGGATTCAATCCCTGGCAGCATCTCCAGGTAGGGCTGAGAAAGCGCCTTCTCTGAAACCCTGGAGAGATGCTTCCAGTCAGTGCTTGACAGCACAGAACTAGATGGACCAAAGGCCTGACTCCATAGGAGGCCGCTTCCTATGTCCATAGCTCCCCAGCTTTTACCTGGTGGTGCCCGGTGCAGGTAACGATTTTCTCTGATCCCGGCAGGAACTGCATGTCCCGATCCCAGACAGGCACCCTGAGGTCGAGCCAGTTGTTCCGCAACTGCGAGAGGGGAACAAAGAGCAGCATGAACACAGAGAGGGGACATCAGAAACAGAGAGACAGAAGCACAGCCCCTGAATCCATAGATCAATCCAGGAGCCCCTGGTGTGAGACTCACGTTTTTGGCTTTGAAAACTGGCTCTTGGGGCTGCTGTAAGTCCCACACCTTCAGGCAGTTTTCCTTCCCGCCTGTGGCCACGCGGTGCCGCTGTTCTGGGTTTTGCCGCATGCGGCAGACGCCAGAGCCCACCTGGATCTCCACCTGCCGTTCCGGAGAGATTAGTGATGATGTGTGGGCAAACAGAAAAACATTCACATATATATATATATATATATATATGACTGGCAGTCAGCGTTTAATTTGGGGACCTGCGAGACCTAGGGTCATAATAATATTATACACAGCCTTTGTACAAAAAAGTAAGTTCATAAGACAGCTTACGTACAAAAGGAATAAGATGGTGGCTTCCTGCCCCAAGGAACTTACAATCTCATAACAAACATATGGGGGGTACCAACAAACAACCACTGGCAAAGACACTATTGTTGTTGTTCAGTCGTTAAGTCGTGTCCGACCCTTCGTGATCCCATGAACCATATCCCGCCAGGCCTTCCTGTCCTCCACTATCTTCCTGAGTTCGCTCATTTTCATGTTTGTTGCATCGGTGATGCTGTCTAACCATCTCATCCTTGGCCTTCCCCTTCTCCTTTTGCCTTCAATCTTTCCCAGCATCAGAGTCTTCTCCAGAGAGTCCTCTCTTCGCATTAGGTGGCCAAAATATTTGAGTTTCAGCCTCAGTACCTGTCCTTCCAGGGAACAGTCAGGCTTGATTTCATTTAGAATTGACTGATTTGATCTCCTAGCAGTCCAAGGGACTCTCAGGAGTCTTCTCCAGCACCACAGCACCACAAAGACACTATACTGGGTCATATAAGGTCAGTTGCTCTCCCCCTGCTCAGTATAAGAGCGTCTCTCTTTAAAAGAGGTGCTCACTTGGCAGGGGTAATCCTTAGCTTACCAGGACAACTACGTATGCCCTTGAGCCCATTAATTCCTTACCAGGATGATGAGCCACGAATAAAACATCACTGTCAAAATGGGGAACGGCAGAGCTTGTGCGCATGCCACAATGCTGCAGTAGCGCAAAATTCAAACATCGGTTAAAAACCAGCAAGCAAGCTTCTAGTCCGTAGGGCAGCAAATATACGACGTAAGGCTTTTCCAATATCTCACTGCACCTCAAAGACTGTTCTTGTCACATATGCGTTCGTGGATTAGAGCTCACTTCAATCAATTTTGCTTTTCTGGTGCAACAGGCCATTGTGGCCCTCTGGAATGAGTTTAGGAGTCCCTTTTTCAACCACAAAGTGCGTGGACAGTGCCGGCTGAAATCCCCTCCTGTTTGAAGATGTCCAATACATGATTGGTCAGTGTGCTCACTCCCACATAGTTAATAACGGCTTGTCAAAGGAATATTCTGACATTCGCCAGAGAGGAATATCCCTTATTGTTTATTCCCATTACCCTAGTTTCACTTTGAGCTCTTCATTCCTCTTATACATATTTTGCACCTACCTACCTACCAGACACACAGACACACAGACACAGGTGCTCACATTTTCCGTGGAGGAATCTCGCCAGACCTTCAGCAATCCGGACTCAACGCAAGTGATGAGGGAGCTGCAAAAAGCAGCCAAACCATAGAGAGGAGAAAGAAGAGGCAGAGAGAAATTTGTCAAAGTGAGAAATGGACAAAGGCAGGCCTGAGGGATGGATCCAGCCTGTAGGAGCCTCCAGTCCAGCCCTCCAATGACACCCAGCCCGTGGGTAACAATCTGGCCCTACTCCCATATGAGTGCACACACATGCACCGAAGCTGTGCTGTCTGCCCAAACACAACAACGCCTGTGCATGCATGCGCACACAAGGAAGGAGGACACAGCCACAGGCCAATCGACCTTTCATGCAGGGACCAAGCACAAACAAGCATACGTTGTGTCCGGGAGCAGCACAGTTCTAAAATAAACCAGCCGTAACACAAGGGAGAGAGGTGGGGAGCAGTAAAGTATATTTAAGTATTTCACTTAGGATACCAAAACATCCTGCGGCCATCGCCACAGCGTCAAGGAATAAGAAGACGGCACTCTATGGGGTACCCAGGTACAGGGTAAACGGATGCCTGGCTCCATTCTCAGGAAGCCTGTTCTGGGGAAAAACAATGGCTACGAGGATTGAAGGGATCAGTCCTTACTTGTCAAGCACAGCCAAGCCACAGAAGGGTCCCTCGCCTCCCAGACAGTTGCGCGACTCTGTAAATTTGCCCTTCTCCGTACTGAACAGTTTAACTGAGCCATCCAGGCATCCCACAAAGATCTGGGAAGCAACGGAAAGGAGGAAAAGAAGGGGAAGCGTTAGGAAGAATTGGAGGCCCTTGTCACCTCTAAGACGACACGTTTAACCATGCATGGAGCAGGGAGCAGATCTCTGCAGCCCACAGACGTCATCCCTGTGTTGGTCTCATGTCATTTTGATGCAAGGAAGGTCCCCTTCTTCTCCAAGTATATTTCAAGTGCTCTGTCCTCAGCCTCCTCTCCAAACCGTCCAATGCCCTCAGAGGGTTGGGGTGGGTGGGTGACCCCCCCTTACCTCAGACTCATAAGGATCCCCCCAACACAAGGCGGTGACAGCTTCATGCCGGTTCAGTGTGGCATCTCCGGACCTGTAGTTGATGGCCTGTTTTTTCTGCAAGTTGATCCCTAAAATAAAATAAAAACGGGGGGGGGGCGAAGAAAAGGATCCAGGTTTGAAGGAGGAAAAAAAAGGTGGGTGGCAGGTTGTTCTTCCACAATTCACCAACGCCAAGGGAAACTTTCCTCCCTTCCCCCCTCCAGTATAGCTAGGCAGTAGGGGTCACCCCCTCCCAAATGAAAGCCCCCTATGGCTATTATTATTACCTTTCAAGATGCCGGTCTCGGATCCCACCCACACGTGGCTGTCCCTTGCAGGAGACGCCATTTCTCCCGTCGCCCCGCCTCCAAAGCGCCCAGCCAGGAAGTCCAGTTCACACATGGATCAGTGACGCTTCTCCACTAGGGGCAGGAGAGGCTGCAGCTTCTCATTGGTTTCTACGGGAAATGTGCCCTGATCTCTTTTTGAGCCGAAATAAAACACAGGCAGCCACCGACCAATCCCAGTTCCCCACACGTTTGTGACAAGGGTCGATTTGCCACCACTGGGGCAAGGTTTCAACCAGGAGCCAGTGTGAGTGGCGGAGCTGCTGCCCTTCAAACAACCCCCCTCCACTAGGATTTTTTTAGATCCTTTTGTGAAAAAGACAAGAACATCCGTTAAAGGCCCCCTTGCACGTGGCTTTCTGTTGATCAGCCTTTTCCATGTATGCTTGTGTTGGAGACCAGAGTGATGGAGGGGGGGGGGGAGTGTTGCCAGTTTGGAGGGCAGCAGCTCCGCCATTATTAACACTTGCCCCGGGTTGAAATCCTGCCCTATATTGTAGCAAATTGCTCGCTCTCTCTCATCAATAGGACCTCTCACCCTCCTTTTTTTTAATTTGGACTACAAAGGTCTGATTAGGAGATTAGGGCAAAAAAAATTCTCAGAAACAAATGGAAGTTGGAACATCCTTTACCTCAGCGCCCCCTAGTGGAGAAACCCCAATTTTCATCCGCTAAAATGGCACATAGGAGCTTGAAAGCAACCCAAGACGGTGACATCTCATTGGTCAGCCCTGATCGTTTGAGTGTTACATCGCATCCTTCCCACTTACCCTCCAATCCCCTTGCCTATTGGTTCCGCTAGTCTCATGGCGGAGGTGAGATTACTGTAGTAGGCTGCCATCCTATGCACTCTTACTCTTACCCCGGCCCATTGCACACAGGAACTTATTTCCGAGCAAACACCTGTAGGATCACGCAGAGCCTTGTCCTCTGTGGTATCCACTACTAAGCTACCCTGGCTCGGGAGTAAAAGGAGAATTTGCAGGCTTCGGGCAATACCATTCTGTGCCCTAAAAATCTTCCATTCCACAACTGGACAAGAAGACTGATCTAGCAGGGCTCCTCTGCTGATATTTTGAGGTTGCAATCCTATGCGTCTTAACCCCATGAAACACAGTGTGCCTTTTGAGTAAACGTGCACAGGATCACACTGTTATTTTAAATTGTAGTACCATATTATAGGCATAAACAGATCAGGGCAATGGCTGTGATTGTTCTGTGCAGGGATGGTCATCATCCTCCATGATGAGGCTGGGTGGGTGAAGTGGCTGCTGAAGTAGCAGGCTGGAAGAGAGAGGGAGGTGGCATGGCGTGCACCGCGCCTGCCAGCCACCACCCCTGCTCCATTCAAGCACTGCCCCATCCTTTTTTCTGGTGTAGTGTCCTTGGAGGGTGAGAGAGAACAAACGGCAAGGTGGACATAATAATAACGCCTTCCCCAGCACTGCTGCCAAATATAGCAGCAATGAAGCCAGGAGTTAACTGCTGCTGCAATCTCGGAAAGTGATCAGAGAAAGGACCATGATTTTGCCTCCTTCCTCCTTTACTGCCCATCTTCTAAACTGGCCAAGAGGGGAGGATGTTGGGAGCAGAGAGATGCTCCTCCCAGGATCCTCCCTGCTGCCCAACTGGTTTAGGAAAAATGGCAGCACTGGAGGAGATGAGAAGGTGGTGGAGAAGGAGGGGGCAGCAGTGGTGTACGCAGATTCACAGCCCCCAAAAGGTAGCCTTACCATCGTCCTTGATTTGACCAGGACAGTCCTGGAATAGCGCTGCCGTCCCGGGCAGAACCAGGCAGCACCCCAATTTGTCCCGGAATTCCCAGCACTTCAAAGGGTTCCAAAACTTAGATTCAGTTTCGCATTGTAACCAGAAGTCCCTGTGAATCGGATGTTAAGCTCCGCATTCCAATGCAAATCAAGGCATTTAGCAACACAAAAGGAGTCTCTGGCAGTGGCTTTTGTTTTTTTTAACTACAGCACTTGAAGCTAAACTTGCTTGGCAGGAGCAAATTCTTGCTTGGGGGAAGGGAAGGAATGTATGTATGAGACTGGAGTGGTTCAATCAGAGTGGGAGAAGGTTGTAAAGTCGAGAAAGCAGGATGTTTAAATGGTTTGAATGTAGTTGCTGAAAGATAAACAGCTGTGGTTGGGTTAGGGTTACGGGCCGGGAAAGGTCCAGCCAGCTCAACATTATTAAAATACAGTATTTTGCCTTTTCCCTGTGCCCCTGAGCATGTGCAGAGTGCCATCACTATTTTCGTCCCAGCCAGCTGGCTGTGTTGTGGCAGCCAGCACTGGCCATTACACGCCCCTTGTGATGTCACAGACGGGGCGTGGCCGGCTGACACGCCCCCGTGATGTCACTTCCGTCCTCCTTTGGGTTCTGGAAAAAGATGGTAAAGCTACCAAAAGGAGGGCAGAATTTGGCTCATCTTCTATAGGTTTGAGACATTGAATGGCTTTACGGCTTTGAATCTGAATGTCCCTTTGCAAATCGCGTACGTTGGGAGAAATGAGAGGTGCTTGTGAGATGTGTGTTGCGTTCAGTGTGGTGTAGTAGTAGTGATTCTGGTATATTGATGGACTAAGACTGGAAGAGAACTGTGATCAAATCAGCCATGAAACTCAGCTGATCTTTTTAGGCCTAACTTGCTTTAAAGGCTGGTTGTAGAATAAAAGGGTGGAGAGAGAAAGTATACAGAGCTTTGAGAACCCCTTGGAGGAAGGGTAGGATAGAAAGCAGCAGATGAAGTCCAGGTTTTAACAGAGAGAGCTTCGATGGCAGAAAGAAATGGACAAAATATCACTAGGGTCTCTTAGCTAATTTATTTTAAAATCCTCAAACATGATTCTCTTAGCAGCTTCTCAAAGCTTTTCCTTCCCTGCCCCCTGGGGAGCTGGGGGGAGGTCACATTTAGTCCAGAATTCGGCCAAAGCAGTCTTCCCCCCCCCCCACAACAACAACAACCCATACCAACAAAAGGCCTAAGATAAATGGAGGAATGGATGAAGACGGGGGTGATAGAGGGAGGGAGGTCACAGTATGAGCCAGACAGGTCAAGGAGCAGCAGAGATTAAAGAGATCTGGTGTCCTGCCCTATGTTGGCAGATCATGCATTTTTGCTTTAAAGTCCGTCACGATAGTTTTCCCTGAGCATCAGGAAGATCTACTGTGCAAGGATTGTCTGGCTTTCACCTCATGTCAGCAGCTAGGAGGGAAACAGTAGGGCGGTGGCCAGCTTACGGTCAACGTCGCAATGCAGGCAGGTCTGGGGAGATCTTGCAATGGAAAGACATACTCCTCTAATTGAAGTGGTGCGGAAACCTGGCCGAGCGAGAAGCTTCGCTGGCACTCACTGGTTTTTTTGTTTTGTTGTATTTCAGAGATGGCCCAGCCACGAGGCCGACTGAGGTGGCTGCCTGCACCTGCTGCTTCTCAGGTTTGAAAAGGAAGATGGAACGTGGAGGAGAGAGGAAGGTAAGTGCGTTTTCACGTCAAGAGCTGGGAGGGACCCAGCTCAACCCCAGCCTACAACGTGGGGGGACCCATCTTTGAGAGCCCATGCTCCTACCATCTGCCCTTCTCCTTTACATGGACTCCTTGGAGATGGCCCCTGCTGTTGTGCCAGACAGAGAACCCACCATGTCCCTGGTCATCAGTCTGAAAGGCAAAGGAAGAGAAAAGGGAAGCAGGGCAAGGCAGAGAATAAATGGAGCGCTGCAGCCGGCGAGAGCAGGCAGGCAGGGTGGGGAGGTGGGAGGAGCAACCCCTCCAAAGCCAAAGTATCTGGTGGGATCTCCATCCCCTAGGAGGACCCCTCACCCTGGCTACTGTTCATGCTGCACAGCTCTGAGCCTTAACACAACACAGCCCCTGCTGCACTGCTGTGACCCAGGTCAGGTGGTGACCCGCTTCTGGGTTCTGACACATCTGTTGGAGGCCTCTGCTGAATCGAACAGAGAGAGCTTATCTCAATACAAAAGAGAGCAGGGACTCGTTGCCACTTCTTGGTCTGTATCTTCATTCCTTCTGCTTTCCTGATCTTCCTTTTCCCCTAGCGATGAGACGATTGGCTTTTGTTTATTTTGTTTGACGTGATGATGAGAAGCCTGGATAAAAATGGCCATCAGGTTTCTGACGATACCTCTGTGTGCCAGCAGCTAAACTGGAATGTGCATGTGTGTGTGTGTGTGTGTGTGTGTGTGTGTGTGTGTGTGTGTGTGAATCTGTGCTGGTTTCCCCACCCTGTATTCCAAACAGTCAACAAGGACCTTTCTCCATGACGGAGCGAGCCCCTCCGCCTTCTGGTCGCCTAGCTGTCAGGCCGGGGCAGGCTGCGCCATAGCGTAGCCAGGAAGGGCGGGCAATGCAGACCCAGCCTCCAGGTCTCGCAGACATCTTTCTCCGAACAGACGGCCTTGACGCACATCTGGGCGTCCCGGCCTCCTTCGGCGCTGCGGAAAGGCTCGGTCACATCGAAGCGCACACCGCAGGCTTCTGCGCTCAACAGCCTCGTGCCCCTGCTCCTGTGGCGGGCCCGCAAATGCTGGCGTAGTGAGGGAGGGGCGGTGAGGAGCAGCCTGTAGGGGGGCGACTGGCCTTCAGCTGGGGGCTGCTCCAGGTTCAGCAGGACAAAGGCCTTGGTGAGCCTCTCCCCACTCTGGCAGCGGAGACGCAGCATCCAGCAGAATTCGTTCTCGTCACCTGCGAGGGAAGAGGGTGAGGCTTTGTGAGTCACAGCCCAAAGCCACTCCGAAAAAATGATTTCAGGGAGCTCTCCGTGAACAGCCACCCGCCCAGCCCCTGGAAGAAAGACAGGAGGAGGGGACCAGTGGTCGAAAAAAAGTCTGCTTTGCGAGCCTGGGGTTGCATGGTGACCGTGGCGCAACGTGACTCTATGTGCAGGCAACACGCAGGCAGAGCGGTGAACATCTGGAACCACCGCCCAATTCTAGATTCCCAAAGTAGACTTTAGGCATTGCTGTGAGCTCCTTATGAGGACGATTGTCCCATGTGAGCTGCTGGGGGACCCTGGCATGAGCCCCCCAGGCCCCCTCTCCTCCCATCTCATTAAGCCGCAGCTCCAGCCATGCCGAGGAGGCAGGAAAGAAGATTAAAGGGAAGGCCACTGCAGGCAACAATGGCATTTGCTCGAAGTTGCCAGGCTCCGACCCTGGATGTTTGTCAAGCACCTCCGAGGGGTGCAGCGTCTTCTCATTCCTTTGCAAACCAGAGATCTCCCGCAGGTGGGTCAGGCCCCAGAAGCAGGTTGCAACCTGACCTCAGCTGCGTCGTGGCCACGCTGCCACTGCCGTTTGTGGGGGGGGGGGAAGGGGATTCAGCTCTGCAGTTTCAACAGGAGCCAGAGCTAGGGGTCCTTGAGGAGGTCAGTCCCACTGCAGATTTGCGCTCGGTGCTGTACATTTCAAAACAAACAGACAAGGTCCTGCCTTTGAGTCAAACTGTTCAAACCAAGGGGAAAAACAGGCCGACGGTTTTGTTATTTCTCAGCTCCCTGGAAGATGGCTATATATGTGCTAACAGGGGTGGCCAACCTTTCAACCTGAATGCTCCTGGCCCTTTAACAGATGTCGAGGTGAGGGCATTTCAGCAGGGGCAGCTGCCAAGATGCTGTCTTCTACCCAACTCCTAAGAACGCAGAGGCACTAATGGTGGAAGGTTGGCCACCCCTATTGTATCGTCATGCGAGATCCTTATTTTATGGACACAAGTCAACCTGTGTACATTTGACAGTGACCCTCCAACAGGTCTGGCAGGTGACCCAAATCATAGCCCCCAAGCTGCCTCAGCATCCTTTAAGGCACCCCTGATGCTCGAGGCAGCTGTGCCAGAGGCCCCCAGCCTTTGAGGGACTCCTCCCTGCTCCTGCTGCTGCTGGCCTGGCTAGCCAGCTGGGACGCCGTCAGGATGGCCGCTTCCCTTCCCCGAGCCCTCTGTCTCCCTTACCTTCCCAGCCTTCGTTCAGTTTCAGAGAGACTGCGCTCTTGGCCATCTCGAGCATCGCTTGGGCGGCGCACTGCAGCATGCATGTGCTGAATCTGGGCGTCACGTGGTGCTCCTGCTGCAGCGATGGGCTCGCACAGAGTGCCTCCCCGTGGGCAGCAGCCGCCTCCGTGTTGACACTTCCCAGAGAGCTGGGCACAGCCGCCAGGATGGCAAAGACCATACCAACCCAGTGGTGGCCCATGGCCAGGGTGGAGGAGGGTGCCTGCCGGAGCCAAGTCTCCCCAGCGGGGAAGGGGGCAGGCAGAGAGCTGGATCCAGCGGCCCCGGTAGGCCTCAACTTCCTGCCGCCTGTGCCGATTCCCGTGCCCTCCTCGCTGCTGGGTGTGTGCCCAGACGGAGAGCTGCCAAGGGCTGCTTTTAGAAGAGTATTTGGAATGCCAGGCACCAGGCAGGGAGGCGGAAGAAAAGCAGCAGGCGGGGAGGAAAGGGGGGTTACGTAATGGGTAACTGACTGAGGGTTGCAGTGGACGTCTCAACGTCTGGCCTCGATTGCTCATGGGAACAGCCTTACTTACCTTGATCCCTTCCTGTATTCAGCCAAGGAGTACCGGGGTGTGTGTGTGTGTGTGTGTGTGTGTGTGTGTGTGTACGTGTGTGTACGTACACACACACTGGGGGCTCAGACTGCAGGCAGGAACTTAGAAAACTGCTTCTGACCGAGTCAGACCCGTGTGTGTGTGTACACGTACACACTGGGGGCTCAGACTGCAGGCAGGAACTTAGAAAACTGCTTCTGACCGAGTCAGACCCTTGTTGTGTATACTTCAGCATTGTCAAGCACTGGCCAGCAGCAGCCCTCCAGGATTTCAGACAAGCATCTTCACCAGTCTTACTTGGTCAGTGCTGCCAGGGGATGGATCCTGGGATCTTCTACATGCAAAACAGGGGGCTCTATCACCTAGCTATGGCCCAGCCCAGGATGGTGTAGTGGTTTGGAAAATCCAGGTTCAAATCCCCGCTCAGCCTCGAAGCTTCCTGGGTGACCTTGGGCCAGTCACTATCTCTCAGCCCCACCTACCTCACAGGGTTGTTGTGAGGACAAAAAGGAGGGGAGGAAATATGTACACCACTCTGAGCTCCTTGGAGGAAGGGCGGTATAAAAATATGAAAAAAATAAAAATAAACTTCCCTCACCCCCCATCATCTTCTACAGGGTTAGATTCCTGCTTCAGTAGGAAGAGGAAGGTGGTAAGCAGAGGAGTGGACAGGCCTGGTGGGCAGGGTGGTAACACCAGCTTCTCAGTGTCCCAGACCTTTTAAAGGTACAAGCAGGAAATGCAACTTTTAATCAGGTCGATCATTCTGCCACCCCCCACCCCCCCCCCGGCCCCAACAGAGGATACTCTGTACCCAGAACATGAAGACTGCTGCCACACTTGATTGGCTTTGGGGAAAATTGGTAGAGAATTCTATGGACCTGCCACCCCATGGCCTTCTTGTAGTTGATGTATGCGTTGGCAGACACTGTGGTATCAAGATATTTACATTTCTGAATAAGCAAACGCACAGCCTGTGTATTATTTTTTTTGATGTATGCCTTGCAAGAATCCTCTAAAACAGGATTATCCCCATTTTGCAGACTGGTAAGACAGAGGCCAATGAAATCAACCCTGACTGCTCCCTGGAAGGACAGGTACTAAGGCTGAAGCTCCAATATTTTGGCCACCTAATGCGAAGAGAGGACTCTCTGGAGAAGACTCTGATGGTGGGAAAGATTGAAGGCAAAAGGAGAAGGGGAAGGCAAAGGATGAGATGGTTAGACAGCATCACCGATGCAACGAACATGAAAATGAGCGAACTCAGGAAGATAGTGGAGGACAGGAAGGCCAGGCGGGATATGGTTCATGGGATCACGAAGGGTCGGACACGACTTAACGACTGAACAACAACAAGACAGAGGCCAAGAGGGAGCAGCTTGCCTAAGGCCGCCCAGTGAGTTCGTGGCAGAGGCAAGATTCCAGCCAAGATATTCATGGCTTAAGAGTCTGCTGCACTTGCTCCTGGGAATCCATTTTTGTCTGTCATTCCATGACTGCTATTTTCACACCCACAAGCTACTATGGATAGGGAATAAAAGCAGTCAATAAGGTGATGGGACATTGGTTTTCGGACGGTCCAGCAGGGATATAAGCATATCCTTTACTCCTTTGAGAACACTTCACAGCTGTGTAAAAGCCTACATTTCCCCTTCTTTTTGCTGGTCAGCCTGATGAGAATCCTATAGGATGCAGAAGCTTACTGGCAACAGCTTGTTGCCTTTATTGGACCCCCCCCCCCCCAAGTATTTTATGAATTTTCCTGCTGAAGGATGAACAGGTAACAGTTCCCAAGATGGAGCGTACAAGTCTGTTCTGTGTAGTCCCGACTGCACACAAGCATGATCTCCCTTCAATGAGAACCAGGTTGATCTCTTGCCCAGCCTCGTATTTTAAGCCCCACCCTTGTAAATACAGTGCTGATGGCACTTCAAAAGAATACAATGCAACCGGAAAGCCACAACTGGCAGGTGAGCATGGACAAGAGAATCCAGACACACATACAACAAAGTTTAAACTGTATCAAAGATTTATTGAAGAAAAAAAGAACATAATCCCCTGCACACAGCAAAAGCTGTACTTGGCATCCCAGTTGAGGTCAGTCTCTTAAGCCATGACAGCAAAATTGAGCCTCCATGTTTAGGAGCAGCATGCCCAAGAATAAGTGTTGCTGAGGAACATGCTCTTGCTTGATTGCTCATTAAGTGACATCTTGCAGGACCCTTCCTGGTTTCATGATATATCGACACCACAGCAGCTAAGGAGACCAGTGGTTTGCTGCTGCTTTGGCAATATTCTTTAATGATGGGATACACCTGCCAACCCTGCTAGAGTAAAAAAAACCTGGGTTATTAAAGAGGAAATCTGTACCCACCCACCTCCTGCCCGTACAGCTGTTCTAAGTCCCATCAGACAGCTCCTTCTGGAGCAGGGCTTCCTCCTCTCCCCCTGCCGGCCCCAGTGGGTTCAACCTTTGCAGGTTCTGGTGCCAGGACAGAGGATAAGACACAACCTCCATTTCCTCATCAGGACCTCCAAATACCAACACAGAGTTTGGGTATGCTTGGCTTCCCCCACCTTCCCCTTCCTGGCAGCACTGGAGTGGCCAGTTTCGCACAAGGCTCCCACCTGCCAGATGCAAAGCGACGTGGCTGGTCTTCTGAAGGGCACCGGCCAAGGGGCCCAGCCAACGCTCAGGGAACCAGGGACAGTGTGGCAGCCAAGCTGGCGAATCTTGCCTGGACGGCGAGCGATTCTAGTCTTCCAAGAGAAGAAGCTATCCGAGAGAAAACAGACACAGAAGATAAGCATCACCAGGAAGCTGCAGCTATGAAAACCCATCCCGAGCCACGTTGCTCCGGAACTCAGAGGGAACCACTCAGTCACAGGAATCAGACTGGGGCGGTAAAGTCTCATCACTGGAGCAAATTTGGGGCAAGGGAAATCTTGAAACAGCATTCAATCACACACAGTCCAGGAATCAAGCCGTTTATACCCTTCTCTGGAGTGCTCTCTCACCTAGGTAGCCGTGTAGGATTCCAGCAAGATTCAAGAAGCCGTTGCCCTCACCTGCAAGGGAAAGATCCAGAAAGGCAGAACCAGTCAGTGACACCCAAAGAACTCGGGACCCATCCTACACTACTCCGTCAAAGACGCAGTTTTTCAGTTGTTCAAACCTTTTCACAATTTTGCGTACAAAATATCAAAGTGAGCTAGTTAAGACTCATCATTAAAACTGCAGCAACATCTGCTTTTCCTTTTGGTTTCTAAGTCGGGAGCCAGAGAATATTCCCAGCTAGCCCTTGGGGCTCCTGGGGATGGAGGGACGGCCCAGTGCTTTTTAAGTGGAGATCTCCACCCAGCGCAGGCCACAGGGAATATCCCCAGGGGAAATTCATCCAAATGTCTGATGGTATCCGTTGTAGTTAAGGACCCAGTAGGGAAGACAGAAGCAAAAGGGCTGAAGATGCTATATGCCTCGCTCCTTCCAGCGGGCAGAAGGGTCGAGAAGTCTGTCCCCAAGCCAAGGCATTCTAAACCCACTCTGGCCCTCAGGGTATGGAGAGTGCTACCCCTCCCAATGAGGAACAAGCTTCCCCAGAAGCAGCTTCATCCAGGTGCTCAGCTAGAGCACCCAATTCGGTGTTTATGAACATAGGACGTTCCCTTACGCAGCGTCAGACCAAGTGGCCTGGCTGGCAAAGCGCTGTGCCAAGACCACGCTGGCTTCCCCAGACTGAACATGTGCACTGCAGCAGGCAGCACATATTATTGCAACACTGAGCCATAGGTTCCTCCGTACGTACCTGCTGGTCCCCATCAGGGGAGACGCTACAGCCCAGGCCCGCCATCCTGCAAAGAAGTTTTGACCATTAAAAAAAATCCAGGTCAAAGCCAACATTTCCAACTCATCACTTTCCCCCGGTTAGGTCAATGCAGCCCATATAATACGCTGCAGTCGTCCCACCACAGGGGACTTCAGAGCCCCCTCAAGGGTCTACAACGGCAGTTTTTCAGGTTGCAGAATCTTCAGTAGGGCAGGACAGGGCCAGGAGGCCGTGTGCCAGTTCAGTCACACATGCTAGCGGGAGTTCAAAAGCCCGGATCTGCTCTAAGGTGCTGGGCCTGGACGAGCAGAGACCATAGCTCCCGTCTAGCTCAGACCTGCTCCCAGCCGAGGCTCAGATTCCGCTTCTCAACAGGGGCATTCAGCCGAACGAGATTCCAAGAGCAGATTCATCATGTCAGCGGCATTGGAGGTCTGAGCTGAGAACAGGGGAGAGCCGAGGTCTATAGGGCCCAGGGCACAGACACCGTACCTAAGCCTGTGAACCAGCATCGAACAATATCCCCCAGGCAGCTCCATTTGAGTGTGCCCCAATTTGGCATCTGACACAAGGTGTGGATCTGCGAACCCCCATGCATGTACCCTTGAGGTACACAGCAAAAGGATGGATATAAAATGTGGTTTTAACAAACTAACTTTTCCTCGATCTGGGCACAGGTAGACAGCTAGTCTGGCGGCCAGGCTGGCTCTCAGCGTTGTCCCAGATTCCTCCCAGTGGTTTTTCCAAGACCGCATATGCCAGGGGCTGTGGCTGAAATGAGAGACACAAGGAAAAAGGAATGCGTAAGATCAACACACACACACACACGAGGCACACACACACACACACACACACACGAGGCACACAGCATGAAGTTCACACATGCAAACCCCCCCCCCCAGTTTCCAAAATGCCCACTTCTTGGTTCTGTGCACCCCAAGCCTTTTGTAATAAAACAAGGATTCAAGATGCATTTACTGAAAGCATTTACTGTTCTGAATTAATCAAGTACCACCATTACCAGAAAGTAATGACAGAATTTAAAAACGCTTTGTTTGTCCAGATATAGCTACAAAGGCTAGACAAGTGAGCAGTCCATATGAAGCCATCTCAAGCCTGCATCCCTCCCAGGTCCCATCAGACAGCTCCTTCTGGAGCAGAGCTTCCTCCTCTCCCCCTGCCGGCCCCAGTGGGTTCAACCTTTGCAGGTTCTGGAGCCAGGACAGAGGGTAAGACGCGAAGGGATTTCTTCATCGGGACCAGAATGATGCAATAGGCTTCAGGTCCCCAAGTCCCCAAATTCTAGCCTAGGATGGGGCTGTTGATTTGGGCTGAAAACTCACCTGTTGGACCCAAGGTCTCCGAGTCAGCTACCTCTGCCTGCCCTCCAAAAGCAATGCCAATCCTGGAACAGAAGAGGCCACATTTTGTGGCTGGTCAACTTTTTAGCCCTTAAAAAAAGAAAGTAAGTCCACCTGTAGCTGCTGCCTGCAGAGTTCAGACCCTCCCTCCATTTAGTGCAGCATTGCCAGACACTGACTAGCAGCATCTCCCCAGGGTTTTAGACAAGGGGTCCTCCCCAGCATACCTGGACATGCCAGGACTGAACCTAGGCCCTCTGCATGGAAAGCAGGGGCTCAATCACTGCTGGGCTTCTGGACTCAGAGGGAACCACTCAGTCACAGAAATCAGACTGGGGCGGTATGAATCTCATCACCGGAGAGCCATAGCAGGTCAGGCGCATGTTTGTGGTGGGAGAAAGCCAGGCGGCTGAAGCCACAAGGCAATAAGCTCTCCCCAGATTCACTGCGTTCAGCAGTGCAGGAAGGAATCTGGTGTCAGCGGTGGGGGTTGCAGAATCGGTGCCGACCAAAAGGCAGTGCTCGGAAGAGACAGGTTGGAAAACTTTCTCCCGTGGTGCCTGGGCCTAGCTCTCTACCCCACTGATCACCCAAAAAGCTAATTTGGCCCCTGTGGTAGGGTTGCATTGGAAGCCTTGACGCAAAAAACCGTGGCAGTCGAGGAGAGCAGTCCCCCCCCCCCGCCCGTACTCACCGTTCTGGCGCAGAGGCAGGCCACCTGTGCGGAATACAGAAAGAATCTGGTCAGTAAGAGGACGGAGTGGGCAGCGGAGCCTCGCGCGGCAGAGGAACGGAAGTTTGATCAGGGCTTTGGTAACTCTGATTGCCATGAGACTTATGTCGTCCACCAATTAAAGGTCATCATTTCAAACTACGCGCAAAAGCCTGCTGAGTGCCAGACGCCGTGACCCCAGCTTCCGGCACAAAGAGGGAGAGCCTACGGAGGGGCTGCGCCAACGAGACCCTGTTGGCCAGCAGCAAGGAGGTTACCATCCCATCCCACTTAGATGCGCAGAGCCTGCAACTTACCCGTTTCCGACTTAAGGAACCCCTTTGCAGGAATATGCAGCCTGAAATTAAGAACGCTAAAATGAATTTGTGCTCCATGTACACATTCACACACACACCCGCCCCCACGCAGGAAACTGTGTTCTCAGATGCAACACTGACATCAGGACTCAGATATATGCTTGTCTGTTGAAGACATCACTGAACACAACAGAGAAAGGAGCAGGAAGCAAGAACTCGGCTAAAGCCAGCATGGTGTAGCACGTGCATCTTCAAAGGGCAGGGCAGGACCCAGAAGAGGGTTGTGAGCCAAGCTGTCTTGAGTGTCGTGTTTTAATAGTAGAACAGGCATATTTAGACTAAAGAATAAACTGGGTCATGCAGCCAGACACTGAACTAAGTTTCTGGGCAGTTTTTGGAAGAGTCACTCAGCCTCAGTGTCTAGTCTGTGAAATGGGAACAGCCAGCAACAATGGAACATTCATTTTTAAGAAATAACTGTAACCAGTTTCCACTTCATATCACAAGGCGAACTGAACAGGGGAGGCAGCCGGCTGATTCACTAGTGCCCAAGAAGCTTCCACCCAAGACATGCCACCTCTCATTTCAGAAGAGATCAGCTACTCACATGTCACCCAGGCACATCGCCGAAGACTCTTGTACCTGCGTGAAGGGTTGGAGGGGAGAGAAGAGGAAAAAACGCATCTTTTTAGTAACCTATTAAGGGAGTCAGGCCATTTTTCTTCTGAATTTTTGCTCCCCTCTTGGGAGGGAAACACACAGATCACATGGTTGCAGCTTGGCAGGATCGGTTTGTCTCCTCTCCCCACCCACACGTCCTTGCTGAGCGCCACTCAGAATCTGGTAAAGTTTTTTTTCTCCACTGATGTCTCAGAAAGAGAGAGTTCATGGATTTCATCTTTGTAGCACTTCAACACTGACTGCCAGAAAGAACGCCCCCCAAAAATATGGCAGGAGGGAGAATCATTTGGACAGAGCTTAAGCAGATCAGGGCAAAAACCGAGATGAGCCCCATGCTTTTTAATGGCACTGAACATGACCAAATGGGGCAATTTAAGAGCATTTACCACCAACAATCCAAATTTAAGCTGTACTGAAATTATAGTATATTATAAGCGGTTCAACACCCACAAAAGGAACTGAGTTTTTTTTATTTTTAAACATCAACACAGCTTCCAAGACAGATCAGAATGTCACCTTCCCCAACATAGTTCTAAGAGGCTCTTAGTCTGTCAAGCTTCCCCCTCTTAAAGCTTATAAGACTCTTTCATCAAACTCTCTGATGGCTTTATAAGCCACTTCCAGGTTTGTAGAAAAGCAGGGCATAAATTATTAAATAAATGCAATAAAAACAATGTGGCAAGCTTCCTTGTGGTACAGAATTCTTCAGCTACAAGGCTGGTTTCCTGCTTGATAAAGAACTCTGAGGAGACAGTTTGCTACACTGAACAAATCAGGGATTTGACATACAGGCGCCTATTCTTTTGCGTCTAG
This sequence comes from Plestiodon gilberti rubricaudatus, assembly GCA_026170595.1. Taxonomy (NCBI): domain Eukaryota; kingdom Metazoa; phylum Chordata; class Lepidosauria; order Squamata; family Scincidae; genus Plestiodon; species Plestiodon gilberti. Next base: position 32,797,972 of record JANXHW010000009.1, on the reverse strand, counting down.
GAAAAAACAAAACAAAATAAAAACAAGCTGGGTTGCCATCTTACCTGGAGAGGAAGGCCCACCAAAACCTTGGGAACTTGGGAATTTGGATCTGCAAAAATAAAGCAAGATCAAGTTAGGAGGAGCACGAATGTGGGAAGAGGATCCTGCAAGTAGAATTCATCTGGTCTCAGAAACTTAAGGGTATCCTCACAGAGCTTTTTCAGAACAGGTCTGTGAAAAGTTTCATCACAGAAAGACCAAATAAGAGTTTTGCTCAGAATACCAGGACATAATTTCTTGGGCTCAAACCGGGATGGAAATGATGTCACAGGGGACTTGTCCAAGAACCGGAACAACATCACCTCCACTGGTTTCTGGCCCAAATAACAGGCCCCAGAGTTCAAAAGTGGGGAGGGAGGTTCGTCACCCTTCTTCCTCCTCCTCCACCTGTCTCCCGGCTGTGAAGTGTTGCCAAGCTACAAACTGGGGCCGAGCACGTTTCCATTCCGCCCCAGCTGGTGAATTCCCAGCCCAGCACAACAAGTCTTTACTGTACTTACTTGGCTGCTGGCTTTACGTTGTACTGGTTCCTGGTTGTGACCACTTGTACTTCGCACTGGGATAAACCTTCTCCAGAAACTGTTCATTGGTCTTTATTTTGTCTTGGGACTCGCTGCAGCCAAGTTTGCAAGTCAACAGACCCTTTACTGTTGACTCCATCATCAGACCTCTTTCTTGGGACCAAATGCTGTTCATCATGGAAAAAGCTCTTTTAGTAGGGGCAGAAGTTCCTGGCAGGCAAAATATATACAGTATTCTAAAACTTTTTCCAGATTAGGAAGAGGTGTTTTTTGAACTTTCAAATGGGAGAAAAGCAGGAGCCATTTTTCTTCCCATTCTGCAGATCTGGATGACCAAAAGCTCTTGGCAATGCCAACTTCATTAAAAAGGTCATCAACTTGGATCACAGCATTTCCAACCGTTTCATTAACTCTTTCTGCAGTTGCTTCTATGTCAGGCTGCAGGAGGGGCTCAGAGGCTGCTGGGGGATGTAGTTTTGCGGCTGGGCACATGGCCCCAGTAGTCTCTGGCCCCCCGAGCTTCACTTTCAAGGTGCAGCTAAAAAGGACAAGAGTTCTGAGGGCTCACGTCCACCAACCTTGCAGGCGCAGCAACTCCCCCACAGCTGTCCAAAGAAGAAGGCCCTTTGTGTTCAAAGTAGACATACTTAGGAGGAAATTGCCAGCACTGCAACAAGGCAGGCAGAAGCCCAATGCCCATGGCGGGGAAGCAGCACCCGTCGCCCCCTGCAAGTAGCCCAAAAACCTTTCCTGAAGGCACAAGTGGCTTTCAGCAACTGCTCAAACCTCTTTGCTCCCTACATGGACATCTCGCTGCGGCCATCCCGCCCGCTTCCAGCCCCCTCACAAAGCCTCTGCCTGTGTCCCTCTGTGTCCAGAGCTGCAAGTACTGCAAGATGCTACATAAGCAGCCCCCACCCGCTGTCGGAGCCATTGGGGCACCTTCCACGACTTGCTTCAAGTGCAGCTCAAAATGCACCTCTGCAACCTTCCCTCGTAGAAGCTATCACTGGATTTAATAGGCCTTACCCTGAACATAAGCGTGTATAATTGTAGCCCAAGGCAGCCATGGCTTCTTTTCAGGTTTTATATTATAGATTCTCTTTCTGGCTTTGCTGTGGTCAATGCAAAAGAGACTCCACAGGCATGAAAAGTTCCCCGAGGTCGATTGCATGTTGAACACCGATGCTAAACACTTTTTTTCCCCAGCAAGAAATCCCACTGAGCTAAAAGGGAACTACTGCCGTGCACGGGCCTGCAACCTTTGGCATGAAAACTATGCAGCATCACGGACGCTTGCTCGCTCTTGCAAACACGCTTCCCTTTTCCCACCCAAGACTCTGGGTTAGTCAACACCCACGGAGAAAAGCAAGGGTAACCGTACAGAATAATTTCAACCGGGCTTGCGAGACTGAAAGGCTCGGCCGCTCGCGGATGGCAATGGATAAAGGTCCGTGTCTTACCTCCTTCATTGCTGCAACGCCGGCAATAGAGGAAAAAAGAATGGCCGCCGAAGGGTTAAATACCCAGCAGTCGCGAAGGACACTGGGAAATATCTCCTCTCCAATGGCCGCCACTTCCTATCCTCGCGTATCGTTGGAGGTCGCATGACATCACGCGCTCTATTTCCAACCGTAGAAATTCGAAAAACAACATCACCATAGAGTCGCACAAATCTCGTCCTTGCCTGAATTTCCGGTTTGATATTGAACGGGCTTTCTGCTCAGTACATAAGGATGGGGAAAGGTTACCATAGAGTTGTAGAGAGCAGAGGCGTCACTTTGTTTGTCTTCCTATGTAAGCAAGTAGTTTCAGGAACTTTTTTTGGATTGAAAAGCATACACGCACACATACACACCTTGGGCATTTGTGTTGGCAAGGGAAAGGCAGGGTCAGGGGGGTAGGCTGATGTGGGGCGGTGGGCCCCAGGGCGCAAGGGCGGGAGGGGGGGGCGGGAGACATCTTAGGTTTCGTTTTTTTTTTTTGCTTTTTTCCGTTTTTTTCCGGGTTTTTTAAAAGGTTTTTTAGGGGTAACGGGGCTTCTACGTGTATATGTCTGCTTTGCGCCACTTATCTTGTTTATAGGGGCCTCCAGCGACGATGTCCTCCACCTCCACGATGTCCGATCTCTTCAGGGGCGCAGATCGCTCCTCTGCAGCCCCTAGCGCGAACTCTGTAAGCTCCGCAGCATTACAGAGTTCACGGAAAAAAGCAAAAAAACCGAAATTAATTATGCTAATTAGCAATTATGCTAATTAGTTTGGGGCGGCGAGGGGTGGGCCCCAGCCTGTTCTGGGGCTAGCTACACCACTGGGCAGGGTAGAAATTTTTTAAAGACTTAAATAAGTGTGTGTGTATATATCTATATGTATAAGTGTGCAGATATATAAATATTCTACATATTTAAATGATTATCCTGCCTTCCCCTCCGAAGAAACAGAGCTCTCAAGGCAGCATATGATTTAGCAAAATGAAAAAGTAGGAACATATAAAGTGCAATAATGGTTAAATAATCAAAGAATGGTGCAATAAAAAACATGAGACAAAGTATGGAATACAACTACAATTTTCTATTTTTTTATATAGAATTTTATTTAAAGGTTATTAGACATTCTTTTCCTTGCTGTTGTCCAAACATACAACAAAATACAATTTCCCCTTGTCCAACCCTCATATTTTCATCCTCCTATTTGAAGACATAGAACTGCAATTGTTGCGTCAAATTGACGTAGTGTTGCAGGTAAGGCAGCTACTGCCGTCAGTCCTCTCTCTCCCTTCCCTAGGAGACGGGGCCCTGCGCCGACTTCCATCCCAGTGGGAAAGTGGTCACAGTGGGGCTCAGCTCTAGATGGGGACTATTTTCCCACCTAACCCATAAATAATTCTTTAACACGGACGTGCTTTCTGAGGGTGTAGAGCCCTTCACATGAAGTATTTTGATGTAGTCTTTACGACCTTGTATGATGAGTAGGTATTATTGTGCCCAGTTTCCAGATGGAGAAGACTGAGGCTGAGAGGGAGGGGCTTTCCTAAGGCCACCTAGTTTGTTCATTGCAGAGGTGAAATTTGAACTGTGGAAGTCCTGATCCACAGCTCAGTCTCTTAAGTACTATGCTACCAGTGGCTTAGCTTGAAATGCCGGGCACTTAAACCCAGAACCTTCTGCCGGATGTTTTACCAATGAGCTATGGTGCCACATCCCCAATCTCTGAGACGGCAGGGTGTACGAGCGCAGTTGTGAAAACCCTATACCCATAAAAAGGTCTAATAACGAGATGGGCAAGATGCAAGCAGGGAAGCTCAGGATCCCCTCCTCAAGATCCAATACAGTTTTGCCATCTGCTTCATTTTATTCTCAGAAGGGAAAATGCGTACAAGTCTGTAACAGTCCAAACTCTCCCTAGGGAGGGCTGCGCCTCTGTCCTTGCAACTCAGGCCTTGCTGGCCAAACGCAATTCCACCATTCGGGGCAAGAAACCTTCCAAAAAGTGAAAGAACTCCGTGAAGGAGGCTGCTTGCTCGGGGGCTGGAGTAAAGCTCAGGCTGATGCGCGTATCTTGCCCACTGGAAGCACCACCCCCGGTCTGGGCACGCACCGTGAACTGCAGCAGAGGGGCCGGGGGTCTTGCCTCCCCTTCCTGCTGGGAAATGGCTTCTGACACTTGGGCCTCCAGCCCCAGGGAGTCGGCCTTCTCCTGCGGGTCAAGCTGTGGGCCCCGGAGCTGCCTCCGGACTCGGCGGCGGCCCAGCCACACACGGTGCCAGGCGGCACAGTCCCAGGCCATGCTTGCCTGCGTGGGGGGCAAGGCATCCACACGAAACCTCTTTGAGGGAGGAGAGAGCGCGCCTCCTCCCTCCGCGGCCAGGGGGCGCTTGGACCCCGTTGTTGCCGTCTCGGCCTCTGTTTCCATCGGCTCCTCTTCCTGCCTGGATGCTGCAGCCCCCTGCTCCTCCTCCAGCCGCTCCGAGAAGCTGCATTTGAGCAAGTCCTGAAAGACGAAGGCGACGCTGTCACAGACCTTCTGGAACCACAGCTGCTGGAAGTCCCCAGCCTGGCACAGCAGCTCACGGGTCTGGGCGGGCAGCACTGCCAGCGTCACGGGGAGGCTGAGGAGGAATCCGTCAGCAGCCGGGACCTCGGCCTCAGGGCTGCCCGGCTGGAAGAGGCGCACCAGCCCCCAGATCTTGCCCTTGCTGGACTTCCGCTGGTACTGCAGGCTGCGGCAGTACTTGGCAGCGTTCCGGCAGCAGCGCTGGAAGCGTAGCGCGGTCTTCTCGTTGACGTTGGCGGCGACGTTGTGGCTCAGTTCGAAGGGGTCCTGGAGGTTGAAGGCCCCCAGCTTGAGCCTGTTGCCCTCTCCGGAGGACAGAAAGTGGGGCAGAGGCAGTGGCCGGCCTTCCCGCAGCGAGATCACGCAGCCTGCAAAGTCATAGTCCCCGAAGACATGGAAAAACTCGGCCAGGAGGGAGCCTAGAATGAGAGGTTGAGGGCCAATGAGTCAACCGGGCTAACAGAGGAAAGGGCCCTCCGAGCTCAATCCCGTCAAGCACGGACTGGCAGCAGCTCACCAGGTCTTTCTCAGGCCCACCAGGAGATGCTGCCAGGGACTGAAGACCTTGAAACATGGACCCTATCACACCATCTGCCAGTGGCCAGAAGAAGACTGCCACTGCCCCAACACCAACGTATCCCTAATCATCCGAGTTCAGACTGAAACTGAATTGCCTAAGAACACCTAATGAGGCTCATAGCAGAGGCGAGAGTCAACCTGAGGAAAGTCCGGATTTGCAGGTCAGCTTCTCTGCCTGTCTAGGATTTTAGCCTCTCAGTAGCAACTCACAGAGGTTCTCGGTGTTCCTACTGGGCTCCAGTCGGGATGAATCGTTGGGGAAGCTGCAGTCCCAGCTGTCCACCACGGTTTGCTCACCATCCTCTGGAGGGAGGGAGAGAGAGAGAAAAGGGTGTGAACACTGCCCCCAGAGGTGGGGAGGGGAATTGCAAGAACCTTTTCTCTCTTGGGTACTCACCTGCCAGCTCCCTCAAGTGGGCAACTGTGGGCAGGATGGGTGGGCTGCGCGTCTGCAGGAAAAAAAGCACCAGCAAAGTCAGGGCATAGTTATTGAGGAGGGGGCCACCACCAAAAGGGTTCCCTGCGGGAAAAAAAGAAAAAGGCTGTTAGGAAGAGGAAGCCCCCAAGCCAATGCCCCGACTCTGTGCGTTTGGTCTCAGGCCTCGAAACCACTCTGCTCTTTACCTGCCAGCACCTGCTGTTTTGCCCAGTACCGCACGGTGTACACCAAAGGCCGCACCCGCTCGTCTGCCTCGGTGCAAAGCTGCAGGAAGCGTGTGTTGCAGAGTGCCAGCCTGCCAAGACAAAGCCAGGGGGTGGGTGGGTGTCAGAGCACCACCTGCTCCTCTAGCCTCCCTGTACTCCCCCCTCCCCTTATTTACATCTGAATTTGTTTTTGTCACTGTTCAAGCTACACCGTAATTGGCAAGACTGGCGCAGCACATCTTCCCACTCTCAAAAGAGCTGCACGAGCTCCCTGTCCACTTCCAGGCTCAAACCAGAAAGCGACGACAGGGGAACTGGCCTGGTTGGCGAGAAGCCCTCTCTCTCGGGAGACAGCACACGTACTTGTTGTCTATGGAGATGTCGCCACGCAGGCCGGATTCCTTGTGACAGAACTTGACAACTGGGCGGCGGGCGTTGGGCACGGCCTGGACGTTGTGAACGCCCGGGATGCACTTCCGGAGCACGGTGGCGACCAGCTCGAGCACCTCGGGCACCGTGGCCGAGGCCAGGTCAATATCGCTCAGGATCGAATCTTCTGAGCGTGAGTCCAGTTCGGGGCTGGCTCCATCCTCCACCTGAAGGAGGAAGGGAGGGCACCATTAGGAATACGTGAATCTTTCTTATACCGACAAAGACTATGGGGCCGTCTGGCCTGATAGCGCCTGCTCTCCCAGATCTCAGATAAGAGCTGCAGTAAGGCCTGCTACCCAAGACCAAAGAAGGGTGTTGTAAGTGGAATTAAGCACACATCATATAGCACATTAAACCTGTATGGAGCCAAATAGAAGCACAACAGATGCTCCACACAAAGACACAAGACTGCGGATGAATCCTTATGTTGTTAGTAAAGGGATTTATGTCAATGGCGTTGTGGGGTGTTAACTCCAGTGTCTCAACATGACAGAGAAAGGAGATTTTAAGCAGCAGGTGAAAGGCAAAGTCAAACAGATTGTGGCTTTGGGACACTCCTGAAAAGCCTGCATCTGGATAGGAGGTTATAGGTTATTACAGAAGTAGTAAGAAAAAAAGCTATCACAGAGGCAGGGCTAACCCCAACACATCAGGCAGCTCGAGCACCTTCCTAGCAAGGAAAGGTGACGTCTCGGGCATCTTAATAGTTTAGGAAAAAGGCAGCTAAAAGGGACAGGACGGAGGGTCATCAGTCTTCCTTCTTTCGTGTCCCTCTCACCTGTGGCCCACTGGGTCCCTTGGGGGATGCCTGGAAGTTTTTCGTTTTCTCAAGGTCCAGGAATAAATCCAGGTCGCAGCCAGAGACGTCAATACCATTCACCGAAGAGCCAAAGGGGAGGATAGCGGAACCTAGGTGCGCAAGGGGGGAGAAGGTCACGAGAGGAGACAGGTCTGAGCTGCAGGCTGGGAGAGAAGTGGAAAGCCGTGACTTACCTGGGAAAAACTCCAGGAACACCTCCTGGAAGAGACTGACCAGCAAATCCCGCAGGCGCCGTTCACCCTCCGAAAACTCAAAGAGCTGCACGACCAGCGACATCTGGGCATCGACCTACAGCAAAGGGGCCAAAACGCTGGTTAAACCCTTTGAGCAGAAGTGTCGCCTGATATGGGGCGGTGGGCCCCAGGGCGCAGGGGCGCTGAGGCTCTGGGGGGGGGGGCGCGGGCCTCCTTCAAATTGCATTTTTTTTTTGCTTTTTCCCACTTTTTAAAAATGTTTTTCCGTGATTTTAAGTTTTAAAATGGCATGTATGTGTGTTTTGCCGGTAACTTAGCTTGAATATGGGGCGTTCCAGCAACGATCTTCTTCCTGCTCCCGGGCGCAGCTCCTCCCTGCGCCCGGGCGCGGACTCTGTAACGCCCCCAGCAGCGCTTTCCAGAGTTTGCACATGCGCAGAGCCACGGAGTTTCCAGGGACATTCTGCGCATGTGCAAACTCCGGAAACCGCTGCTGGGGGCGTTAGGGAGTCCGCACCCGGGCGCAGGGAGAAGCTGCGCCCGGGAACAGGAAGAAGATCGTCGCTGGAACGCCCCATATTCAAGCTAAGTACTGGCAAAGCACACATACACATATACATGCCATTTTAAAACTTAAAATCACGGAAAAACATTTTTAAAAAAACCCAAAAAACTGTCAAAAATAGGTTTCGAAACCAAAACCTAATTTTTTTGACAGTTTTATTGGGGGGCGTCGGGGGGGCCATTAGCGGGGGCGCCTGGCGACGCCTCTGCCTTTTAGATTGTGAGCCCTTTTGGGACAGAGAGCCATTTAATCATTTGATTTTGTCTGTAAACCGCTTTGTGAACTTTTTGTCGAAAAGCGGTATATAAATACTGTTGTTGTTGTTGTTGTTGAGTGGGTTTGGTTGACAGCTGTAGCAGCGCATCCCCAGAAGGGACACCCTGTGGCGTTGTCAGGAGGAAAAAAAGCAAAGAACCCAAGCCAAATGCACTCACATCATCTGCTTGGCACAGGTGTTGTGCCAATTTCTCAGGGTTCAGCTGCTCACGCCTGGCTGACCCCTGCTTCCTTGGGGGGGTGTATTTGAAATCCTTCTTCTCTCGGGGCTTGACCCGCAGTTTCATACCTCCTAGGCTATGCTGGGGCTGTGCCAAGACCTTTTCCAACACCTCCCTGTCCTGCAGTTCCACAATGGCATAGACCCCCTAGCGGCACAAGAGAAGAGAAAGGAAAGGAGGACGTTAGTTCCTAGATTGCCATCTCTGCCCCCTCACCCCCCACATATAAACACGGAACTTCCTGCCATGCCAACTAGGTGGTGGTGGGGGAAATCCCAGGCACTTAAGAATGTGAAACATTTAATCAACTGGACTGGTGTCTTAAGACAATGGACAGAGAAAGAAAAAAAATTATACAGAGCAACTAACGCTCCAAATGGAGTATGCAAGCTTTTCGAGTTACACAGAACTTCTTGTCAGGCTGGCTGCTCCAGAGAAGCAAGGTAGGGGGAAGAAAAGTTCATTCTATGGCAAAAGCTGCTGTACTGGGATTGTTCCAGTGGCAAAATGTTGATCCTTTGGCAATTAATATTGCGCTCAGTATTAGGAATATGGCAGGCCACGAATCCAACCATATGTCATCTCCTTTCCCCCTACACAACTGCAGCTTGTCACCTGGAGTCTGTTAAATGTCAAAGAGTTGTAAGAACCCAAAGGCAGAGGCTTCATACAAGTTGGCACTACCTTCTAAAGACAATTTGTCGTATCCCTGTTGCACAGGTTTTAGAAATGCAGCCTTAGCTCCTAAAACAATATTACTCTGGTACTCTCGGAATCTGGAACAGCAGCATGAACTGGAACGTGAGTGGCTTCACCTTATCTTTATCCATCACCACATTGACCACCTCCCCATAGGTCTGGAAGTAATCGCTGAGCTCCGAGGCCGGCGTCCCCTTGCGGAAGCCGCTGACGAAAACACTGCGAAACTCTTGCGCCTGGCGGACGCTCCGGAGGTTTTCTAACCGCTGGTGTTTCTTCCCACGCAGGTGGTCTTCCAGGCTGGGCTCTGCGACATAAAACCAAGGCCTTTTAGGTACCGTTTTGGAGGCAGAAGAGAAAGGCAAACAAACAAGGTCTTCCTATTGACAGCCTTGAGATTCAACCTGGAGCCTTGTGCATACAAAGCAGAGTCTTGAAGCCTTGTTTTGAATCCCCCACTGTGTTTTAAGCATTCACTGACTATCAGAAAATATTCACCCTTTTTGAACCATGCGACAGGTTTTGAACATGCTCAGGAATGTACAACGCTGCCTTCTACAGAGCCTGCCCCTTTGTTCATCTAGCTCCATTTTGTCCATGTTTGGCCAATAGTGGCTCTCCAGGGTTTCAGGCTCAGAGGCCTTTCCCAGCTCTAGCTGGAGATGCTGCCAGGGACTGAACCCGGACCGATCTACATGCAAAACAGACACTCTCTCATTGAACTATGGCCCCTCCCCAAACCGATGAAGCTGCTTCCTACCGAGCCTGACCTTTGGTCATTCTAACTCAGTACTCTTGAGCACTGACTGGCAGCAGCAGCTCTCTAAGAGTTCAGACAAGGGGTCGATGCCAGCCCTTCCTGGAGTTGTGATGTTGCCAGAGATCGAACCTGGGACATACTGCATGCAAACAACCAGACTGATCTACCATTGTACTACAGCATCCTCCCACCACGGTCCCTGCTAGAAGTCACTCTGTTGTTTTAGACAAGAGTGTCCCTGAGCACGTGCAGAATGCCTTGCTTACATTATTATGCAACCGCAGCCAGCCTCCTATTTTCCATTGGGATTCACGGCTATTAAATTCCTCCCCCTCTCAGTCGGACCCCCAACTTACTATTAGCCACCGTCACGTGACAAAGGGAGCAGCGAAAGCCCCCTCGGGGTAGAGGCTCTACGTCTCCCAACCCTGGTTCCTCCATTCCCGCTTCTCCGTTAAAACACAGCAGGAAGTCGGTTAGTCCGTCCTCTAAACACTTTCCCTATCCAGCGTTTGCAGGAAATTCCGCTTGGGCCGCTCTAGGTCTTCCGCCGGTTTCTCTCTTTTCCTCCCATAGAGGCTAAAGCTAGTTCATGCGCAACTTAACTTCCGGTCCTCACTTGATGCAGTCTCTCCTCCATGTACGGGGCAGCAGCGGCATTAGAGAAGGGGGGTCACTTTATCACCGCACGCGATTGGGAACCTGAAGTGTACGTTCGAGTTGTGATAAACCATCCCTCTTGCCCCTCCCAGAGAGAACAGCAATGAGCCTCATGAGCATGCGTGGTCTAAAACTGGGAGCCGTAGGAAGGCATACTCTGCCCATGTTTTATCGGACATGATTGAGACGTATAAAATTATGCATGGGATGGAGTGGGTAGAGGGAAGTTCTTTTCCCTCTTGAAAACACCAGAACCAGGGGACATCCACTAAGATTGAGTGGAGACAGAAGAAAATATTTCTTCACCCAGCGTGTAATTAATCTGTGGAACTCCTTGCCCCAGGACGTAGTAATGGCACCTGGCCTGGATGGCTTTAAAAGGGGATTGGACAGATTTATGGAAGAAAAGTCCATCACAGGTTACAAGCCATGATGGGTATATGCAACCTCCTGGTTTTAGTAGTAGGTTTTCTTTATATGTCAGGTGCAAGGAAGTGGCAACAGGATACAGGTCTCTTGTTGTCTTGTGTGCTCCCTGAGGCATCTGGTGGGCCACTGTGAGATATGAGATGGGCCTTTGGGCTGATCCAGCAGGGCTCTTCTTATGTTCATGTGCAAAGATAAAGGCTTACAGCAAGGAGCAGAAGGGCTATGGTGGCTCAATAGTGCCCCCCCCCTTGCAGATTGTGGCAAGGCTTTTTCCTCTGTGAGGTCCAAGGGAGAGAGAAGGCCAAAGGCAACACTGAGAAACATTGGAGCACGGGTTTTTCTCAGGCGAGGTCCCACATCGCCTTCGCAGGGCCTGAATTTCCTGTTTGTCGCCCCACTGGAGCACCAGAAATTGCCTCAACACGCCCAAGAAGAACCCCCCGCACTGTGTGCCTGGGGCTTCACGCAGCCTTCAGGTTCTTGGCTACGCTAGTGTGGGCGTGAAGCTGGCAATTGCCCTGCTTTGCTCCAGAGCACCTGCAACTGGGGTGGTCCTTCTCCAAAGAGCCCCTTTCTCCATTAAATCAGACTCTGAAAGGCCAACAGTGCAGCGTTCAGTGTAGGGCAAGCCTACGTGTAAGGCAACATGTTCTCCCCCAGCAGGTGCTTCAAAATGCACCTACAAAAGGAAGCTTCCACCAGCTGTCTTCCAGGTTTGGGGCAGTGGCTTAAAGAAAACGATTTGCTAGAGGATTCAGGTCCTTGGAATAAAGAAAGGGGGATGGATGTTCCCAGATTGCATTAAAAAATCCTGAAAAGCCGGTACCAGAAGGAGATGTGTAGTGGTACGAAAGAGTCACGCACGATTATTTCTCCCCCCCCCCATCACTCCAAATCTCGTTAAAACCCCAGGCCAGAGACCATTAGGTGTAAAACACATACAAGATCTTTTGACTGAAAGAGCAGGAAGTGGCGGCAAGGGCCCTGCATTGGGCACAGCTTCCTCTTCCTCCCACAGCGGCCCTTCACTACGTTTCCTGCATATCCCCTCCCTCTTCCGCTACTGCTCTAAGTCATAGGAAGCTGCTGCCCACTCATTGGTCCACTTAGCTCAGTGCTGTCAAGCGCCGACTGGCAGCAGCGCTCCATGGTTCCGGATATACATTTTTTCTGGGCAATGCAAAGGCCTGAACCCAGGACCTTCTCTATAAAAAGCAGGGGCTCACCCACCCTGTTGGGGACTAAGCTCCAAAGTTTGGCCCAAAGCTACTGTGCATTTTTCTGTCTTCCAGAGATTAGCACAGAACTGCAGAGCTAGTCTGAGCAGGGATCTGCCTTACAGAACCATCTGGGGCGAGGATGGAAACACAGGGCTAGTGCCTGACCCACCCCTCTGCCAAGAAGAGAACGCAGAGTTTGCCCCATTTGGACTTTTGTGTGTCTGCCTCCTCACACTCTCTCTCTCTCTCACACACACACACACACACACACACACACACACACACACACACACCCCAGTGACAAAGAGGTAAGTAGGTTAAGTGAGAAAGTTTCACTATATAAAAATAAACGCTGTATTAAACTAGCCCGCTCTCCGCCTCGAGGCAACGTGTCTCTGGACATCAGCTGCAGGGGAGCAATGGTGGGAAAAACGGCTGCCTTTCCCTCCTTCTGGTAGGCTGCCCAGAGGGACTAGAGCCAGCAGGGCAGGTGTAGAAGAGCAGAGGGGCCGATGCGGCCGGCAGCGGAGCGTTGTATCGCTGGGCACTGCTGCAGGGGGCCTTGGGGTTCCTGCGCTCCTTTTGCACTTGCCTCGCCGCCTTCCACGGCCTCACTGGCGCTCTGCAGCTCTTGGCATCTCTGGCAACCGGCTTGCCGTTTGCAGTGCTTCTAGAGGCTCTTCGGAACGCTCCTCGTGGTCCTTGGCTCACCCCTAGCCTCCTGGTGCAGCGGAGACCTCCTTGGAAGGGGCATCTCTGTCCGTCAAAGAAGCTATGCCCTCTTTCTCTCAGAATAAGGAGTCAGAAATAAAAGGAGGGACAGAGTTCTTGGAAGCAGCACCAGCCTGACTGCAGCAGGAGCAAGATGGGGCCAGAAGGCAGAGCGGCCACCTGAGGGGGCAGGGAAGAGAGTCCATCCCGCCTGGAAAATAAACCACTCCGGCTCTCCTGCCTACCAGTCCCAGAGAAGGGCGGGGCCCATTCATTCAGTCCAGGTGACCCACCGATACAAGGGATACGTGTCTGAACACTCCTCTCTCTCCTCGTCAGACGACATACACAAACAGTAAAAAAACCCCACAGCGACTGCCACTCTCCCCCTCACCTTTTTTAAAAAAAAGGCAGGAGGAAGGTATGAAGAAAACAGCATTTATTCTTTGTTGCTATAAGAACCAGTTACAGGTTGACTTAAAAAAAACCTGACTTTTTCCTCTTCAAACCATGTACAAAAAATGGGCTCGTCAGGGTGGGGGGAGAAAGGGGTAGCCATGTGGACAGGAAACTGGGGCCCCCAAAACGGGACTGCCCCTCTTTCCCATATACGCAAGTACGTGGGATCAGAGGGCAACTTGGGAAGAAGAAAAAAAAGGAAAATGCACCCAAGACAGACAGACACAGACTAAAAAAAAAAAAAAGGAGAAAGAGCTGCAGAGGTGGGATGGGAGGAATTTGGGAAGGGGTTCTGCATCCCCCCCCCCAAACCCATGTCGCCCCCTGCGACCTCCCCCACCCCATGTTCCTCTGGGGAGGCTGGGAGGCCAGCTTTGTGCGCAAGTCTGAGTTGTCAGCGAGGGGGAAGGGGCTAAAAAAATGTAAAATGTGAAAATTAAAAAATATTTATATATCAAAAGGAGGAGGTTTGTCCAGGATCCACCTTGGGAGACAAGACGCCCCCTGCCCCAGCCTGGCCCGATCCTAGCAAACGCTTGGCAATGTGGGGCTTTGAAATTCCCCCGGCCAGACGGGCTTCAGACACAGGAAAAGGGGAGGGGGGGTAGGTGGGTGGCGGTTAGGTGAGATGGCTACAAGGATCCTAGAGGGGGGGCCAGCGAAGCAAGCGCGCTCAGTCTTCCAGGATGATGGGCTCGCTGGTGCTGGCTGGATGGGCTGGGGGCACGGGAACCAGGGGAGCCACCACAGGCCGGATGGGCAGCACCGACTTCACCTTGAGGGGCAGGTTGGGCCGGCGGGCAGCGCGGCGCATCTCCAGGTGGCTCAGGGCTTTGCGGAGTGCCCTGTGGGGAAAGAGGCAGAACGCTAGGCAACGGCCAAACAAAAAAGAGCCCCTAACCAAGAGGAGGACAGGACTGTTCCGGAGGCAGCAAGAGAACGCCCCGGGAGACACTGCACTTGGCCTGGCAGGAAAGCACCAGAAAGAGCCCCAGATCAGACCCACTTGGATGGGTCCTGTACCATGACATTTGTGGCAGCCCTTCCTCCCGTTTGCTCCTTCCACACCACTCCTCCCCCCCCCCCTTCTGGACACAGAGATTGGGATGACTTAGAAATACGGCGCAGCACCAGGCCGGGGGTGGGGAGTCTCTGCTGCCGCCACCAAAACCACACAGTGCTTGAAGGTCCCGACAATGAAGAGAAGCCTCGCCTAAGCAGGGATGAGGCTGAATTGCATCGCAGGCAGAAAGGATCCGGGGCTCAGTGCAACACACGACTTGCTGGATAGCACGTTTGGAGATCCCATGGTTGCAGGCAAAGACCCGCAGCCTCGCTCCCACTGAGCGACTAGCCCCTGTGTGCAAGGGGCCTCTCCTCGCTCCCTTTTCCTGGCTTGCCCTTGTGCCACCCCCTGCTTCTTGTCCGAAGCACCCAGGACCCTCTGAAAACCCCAGCTCTGCAATCCGCACCGCAGGAAGTAAAAATCTGGCTGGTGTTTTTTCCCCCTCACCAAGGACGCCTGTTTGTGGCAGAAAGGCAGGGGAGGGAGACTGACAGAAGAGGCCGAAACCAACCCGGTGCCAGAGAAGGGGTAGACTAAAAACAGCACACCACACCCTGCCCCTTCAGAGCCTCCTGCTCGCCCCGACTGCCACAGTTAAAAATCCCTTCCCCAGTACCTGGTGTCCTTGGTAGCCACAAAAACGACGGGGTTGGGGGCGTCGGCTGGGTTCAGCTTCTGCCGCTTGATGGCGGGCTGAGTGCTCGACCTCATTCCGGAAGTCATGGGCCGCCCGTTGGCGGAGAAGGGGAGCCCGCCCACCGCCACCTGCACCCGGTCGCACACAGAGCCATCAGCGAGAGGAAACCCCCAAAGCAGTGTCCACCTCTTGCTGGCTCCCTCCCACTCCGTCCCGGGTCTGTCTAATATGGGAGAGGGTCTTCTCAGCCTGGCTGCGGGGAACCTGGAGGCCCACCCCTCCACCTGCTGCCATCGGGAACCTCACACAGAGAGACAGGAAGGCCCAGAAAGGTTCAAGGAAGCTAGAAGCATGTTCTCCCCACCCTGGGAAGGGTGAGGGGGGGCAGGAAAGGGTGGAAAGCTTGTGAAGAATTACAAAATGTTCTTGGTTGGAGTGCAAACAACTTCACCAAAGACTTGGTGCAATTGCTTAAAACACACCCTCTGCTGTATCTGCCTCTTTCAGACTTTCAAAATGTCAAGACAGTTCATGTTGCAGACACCAATCCAATGTGTGGGTCTTCCGCCCCCCCCCCACCTTGCCCCGCCCCACCCACTTTCAACATCTCTGGAAGCTGTAAATCTCTACAGCTCTGCATTCCTTGTGCAGGTGGCTCATTTCCTCCCTTCCAAAGTCACCTGGACCCATTTGCAAGCATCAGCCCTGCCCCTTATGCCCCCTGCCCCGGCCCATCGCCACTCACACTCTCGTATGCTCTCTTGCCCACGATGCCAGCCAAGCCCCGGTTCTGGGTCAGCTGATTCCTGTTGATGGGTGTCTTGGTGCCTCGAGGGGTTTTTGGTTTCAAGGGGGCCTGAGCAGCTGGAAAAATACACATGCACACAACGTGTTGCATACACGTACACCAGCCTATAAAGTTACCTTGCCACCCGAGGACGAGCGGCCCCCACCCATGCGAAGGCAGACCATGGCAGCCTGAGAAACAGCACCTCCATTTTGGTGGCTCTGTTTGCATTACTTCTGCCCAAGCTGGAAGTCGCCGCAGCGGCGACAGTGAACGAAGCAGCACATCTGGGGCGGGGGGGGGGGGGTTAGACAGGGCCATGGCAAGCAGGTGCAGCAGGGATTAAAAGCCCACTGTTGGCCTAGGAGGAGGAAGCTGAGCCGCGTACTGGGGAGCCGAGGGCCAAACCAAGGCCACAAGTGGGACGAAGACCCGGGGGGGGGGGGCAGTGGCCTCCCAGCAGCACTAACTACCCGGCCACACCCTCCCGATGCAACAAGCCCTGACCTTGGCCTTGGGGGGCTTTTTGGCTACCTCCTGAGGGCAGCCTGCACCCCCCCGCACTTGCCCCCCCCTCCTTGGAGAGAGGATCTCTTCTAATCGTTTGAGAGGGAGATGCAGTGGCTTACGAGAGGTCTTGCTCTCTCCCCGTTCCTCATTGTGCACCAGGCAAACTTGGGTTAGTGTCCAGCTATGCTTTGCCCCATCTGGGCATCACAGCAAACCAAACTAGGAATAAGGCCCGCCTGATGTGTTAACTGCTATCTGGGCAAGAGGCACTTTTTCAATTAGTGCTCCTCTTATATTTAGCAGGGGGAGAATAACTGGCCCCCCTTTCACCCCAGCACAGTGTCTTTTCTGGTGGCTGTTTGCTGGTGCTGTTCTGCATCTTTTTTAGATTGTGAGCCCTTTTGGGACAGGGAGCCATTTCATCATTTGATTTTGTCTGTAAACCACTTTGTGAACTTTTTGTTGAAAAGCGGTATAATAATAATGATAGTGCTAACTGGGCCTGGGCAGGCTCAAGCCAGGTTGTCTTACCTAGCTCCTTGACGATCGTAGCCAGAGGAAGTCGCACCAGAGGGTGGATTTTGAGGGGTGTCTTTGCGGCCTTGGGAAGCCGGATGGAGCCTGGAAAAGAGAGCAGAGAAGCGGAATGAGAGCACTCAGCCCCTCCTGTTCCAGCCAGCTCTCCCCCAGCAAAGGTACAGGAAGGGCTTCCTCCCATCCCCACGTACACTCTGCCTTGATGGCGTTGGCATTGATGGGCGCATAAGGGCGCCGGGCAGCACGGCGCGGCTGCAGGATGTCGCGGCACATGCGCCGTGCGATGCGGGTCAGCTTGGTGGTCTGCAGCAGGAAGGTCTGTCGGTTCTTGGCCAGCAGCTTTGCCCGGTTGGCGCTAGTGGTGTATGGCGAGAGGCTCTGGGCTTCTGGCCGGGACATGTGGCCCCGAGAGTGGGGCTCCTGTGGTGGGAGAAGGGGGAGCCATGTGGTGAGAAGAATGAAGAAGGGAATGAAGAATCCAGGGGACACACACAGTGAGGTGCCTCGCAACTGTCAGCACCAAAAGGGGCCTCGTAGCAAGCGGAAAGACCATCGTTCGGTGGCAGAGGTTTTGCACACAAGGCCCCAAGTTCAGTCCCCGGCAGCATCTCCAGGTACACCTGGGAAAGACCCCTGCTTGGAACCTTGGAGAGAAGCTGCCCATCAGTGCTCAACAACGCTGAGATATATAGACAGAGGGTGTGACTCAGCAGGAAGCAGCTTTGTAAGGTTAAATAAAACCCCGTTGGGCAGCACTGGTTCCCTCGCTCGATGAAAAGGCAACGAGTGAGAACTCAGAAAGACCCACTTCACGATTGGGGGCCCCCTATTAGATCCCCTCTACTAATAGATATGCTGGCAATTCCCACTGATAACAAGCCAGTTGCCTGCGGAATTGGAAGGATGTGACAGATTTAGCCAGAACGGAAGTAATACCCTTAAAGAAGAGGGTGAGCTTCAAAAGAGGCCCTTCTTGAAGCACGAGGGACACCTGAGCATATTCTCCCAACAGGCATTACCGTGACGCTGCGTGCCGCTCCCTCCAGCTGCGTTGGGGTCTTCAGCCCCCCGTACTTCTTCCAGTAGATCCAACAGGAGGCACAGAGGCGGCACTGCATATTGGGGGGGCCCCAGGCGTACCACTGTGCTGACTGAGTGGCTGTGGGGTAAGAGGGAGGGGACGCTCAGCTAAGAGACGCTTCTGGGCCTAGAGTCTCCATTTATTTCACAGCCGTCCTCCAAGAGGCTCAGGGCGGCATACGTGTCTCTTCCCCCTTCTTTCGCCCTCTCAACCACCCTCTGAGGTCGGTCAGGCTGAGAGAGAGGCAGCACAGCGGAAAGGGAGTTTCAGGGCTGAGTGAGGATTTCAACCCAGTCTAAGCGCGACACCACTTTGGCCTTCCAATGCCCAGCTGGCCGACGTCAGGCAAGAACGACAGCGCCGTGCCCAGGCTGGAAGCACAACGAGAGCAGGCCTGGGGTTTCTGCAGAGCAGAGGCCCCCCAATCCCAGGCAAATACTCACTGTGGCAGCTCTCGCAGGTCAGGCCCTTCTGGAAGCCGGCTCCATTCATGCCAGGCTTGGAGCCGCCCACGGAGATGATTTGGTTCGGGTTGGGTTTTGTACTGGAGGAGGGAGAAGGGGGAGACAAGGAAGCTCAAACAGGCTGGCCGGCACTGCCCGCGTCCTCCCCGCTGGGCCCGAGAGGCCTGGGATACTCACTAGGTGGGGATGTACACCTGCTTCAGCTTGCTGTCGGCCTCAGCGGCTTTCAACCTTTTCTGCAAAGGAAGGAAAACTGCGTGAGGCAACCAAGGCCTCTCTCTGGGCCCACGCACAGCTGGCTCTCGGGTACCTCTTTGTCAGCGTGGCCTCTGGGGGACCCAATGTTTCCCCCTTGGCCTCCCCCAGCCAGAGGCCATGCAGGTCCCACAGCCTGACCTGGCCAAGCTCCAGCACCACAAGCCTGCCCACCTGCTGGATGTATCGGTCCGTGGTCTTCCACATGTAGTAGAACTGCACGATGCTGGCCAGAGACTTCCACGGGAGCTGCAAGGGACGTGGGCTTCGTCAGCGGACACAACTCGAGCCGCCCCACCAGCTACGCCTCCCCCCGCCCCGGGGAAAGAGGAACCGTGTGGCATGCAGCCACAGGCCCTCGCTGTACTTAAGTTCTGGCATCAAAACACCCAGACAAAAACCATCACACATTCAGGAAGGCCGGGCACGACCCTTCCCAGTCCCAGGTGGGTGGGGCTGAGGCGTGTTTGAGGGGAGTGAGGACAGAGCAGGAGGAGACAAAGGAGATGTGGGCCGGCTACAATGAGTTTTGGACCCACATAATTTTTCAGAACCCACACAGTTGTCTCCTCCTGAGAAGGAGAATAATGTCATCACACCTTTCCAAGCAGAACAAATTTCCTTCCTACCTGGGAAGGTAGAATTTCCTTCCCACTCTGACCGCTTCACTCTACCCAACCTCCCGCCAGACTCACAATCAACCTCCCGCCAGACTCACAAAGTCCTGCCGGATGTCGTTGAAGTCTTTGCCATACTTCTCCAGCGCCTCCTCAAACAGCATGGCTTCCGAAGCGGACCACTCCTCCATCTCGTCCCGGCACAACACAGGCCCCCCCTGAGGCACCAGCGTGGACATGGCCTTGGCGAGGTCATAGCCATTCCGCTGCAGCGTGTCCATTGCGTGGAACTGGCCAGGAGAGATGCAAGCTGTCAGCAGAGCTCGGGGTGGGTGGGTGGGTGGGAGGAGGTGTGTCACTGGGATGCAGAATCTGGTTTCCTCAGTTCAGTCCAGACATTGCCACGAACCACAGTTCAGGAAGCTTGACTGCAGCTTAGCGCAACACCTGAACTGGCAAACTATAGCTATGGTTCCTGCTTTGCCTGCAGAGGGCCCAGTGCCTAGGGACGGGAATGCAGACCAGATGGAAACTGACAGCAGATAAGCCTCCCTAAACCACAGCTTGCCTCAATGCCTAAACTGAGGCTTTGCTGTCATACACAAAGACAAGCAAGCTTCTAGTCCTTACAGTTGCAAACAAACTTGAAAGCATGTGGAGAAATGCCAGAGGAGCTGTGTGTGTGTGTGTGTGTGTGTGTGTGTGTGTGTGTGTGTGTGTGTGTGTGTGTGTGTGTGTGTGTGTGTGTGTGTGTGTGTGTGTGTGTGTGTGTGTGTGTGTGTGTGTGTGTGTGTGTGTGTGTGTGTGTGTGTGTGTGTGTGTGTGTGTGTGTGAGAGTGAGAGAGAGCGTTCGTGGACTTTGCTATGCCAAGTACTTAAACCCTGAAGTCATGTGAAATAAGCAACAGTATTACTTGTTCGAATGAGTGTGTGTGTGTGTGTGTGTGTGTGTGTGTGTGTGTGTGTGTGTGTGTGTGTGTGTGTGTGTGTGTGTGTGTGAGAGTGAGAGAGAGCGTTCGTGGACTTTGCTATGCCAAGTACTTAAACCCTGAAGTCATGTGAAATAAGCAACAGTATTACTTGTTCGAATGAACTGCAATGGCAGAATTCTTCTTGCCACAGAATTGGGATGCGGGATTCTTATCTCCCCAACACAGAGTGCGTGCCCAGCCAGCCCCACCCGCCGTTCTTTCCCTTCCTACTCACCAGCGTGATGTCCCGGGAGGCAGCAGCTGCGCTCATATGCAGGCTGGGCTGCCGGATGGAGCTGCTGCAGTCGAGGGCTCGCGCAAAGGTGCCGACAGCCCTGGTGCCAGAGGAAGACAAGAGAGGGTTACAGACTCACAGGAGCTGGAGGCAGCCTGGCAAGAGGAGCCACAACGCCCCCCAGCCAGATCTCACCGAGCAACCACGAGGAACTGGTCAATCTGTCGGTCAGTCAGGGGGTTGTCAGGGTCCCAGACCTTCATCTCCATCTTCTGCTGGTTCCGGTTGTCCG
This sequence comes from Plestiodon gilberti rubricaudatus, assembly GCA_026170595.1. Taxonomy (NCBI): domain Eukaryota; kingdom Metazoa; phylum Chordata; class Lepidosauria; order Squamata; family Scincidae; genus Plestiodon; species Plestiodon gilberti. Next base: position 32,777,235 of record JANXHW010000009.1, on the reverse strand, counting down.
ACTCGCCTAGGGGAGGAGCAGGAAGACAGCCGTCAACACATCCAGATCTCTACCACGTCTGCCTCCCACTGAGGCGCAAGAGGAAAATGCATTTTGCAGCCAAGCAGGCCTCAGCCCTTCTGACCTTCCGCCAGCCGCTCCGGGATCTCTGCCTGGTACTTGCAACCAACCCGGATTTCGCCCTGGTCCGCTAGCAGAGTCTTCTGGACAGGGTCGAAGACCAGCGAGTAGAAAAAGCAATCCTGAAGGAAAGAGAGGGACACAAGGCGTGAAGAGCACGTCTGCCAAAATCCTGTATCGCCCACCTCTCTAATCCTCATTCCGCCAAGCGAGGGGCTCCGAGGGACAGTAAGGAGCTCACAGGCAGCCATGGAAGCGCTCAGCACCCCCACCTGTTCCCTCCCTCCTGGCTCACCTCTTTATCCAGGTACTGGCTGAGGATGTCCGTTTCGTTCAGAAGCGTAACACTGCATTTCCCCCTGCAAGGGCCAAAAGGAACCCGTGTCATATGTGTGAACTCCCCCCCCCCCTGTTCTCCCCCTCCAGCCTGCCCTAGAAAAGTGGATCTCTACGTCTCCCCTCTCTGGTCTAGGACGGAAGGAACTGCAAGGCTCAGCCACCGATTTCTGGGCCCCTCACCTTATGTGGGTTGCAGGCAGAGACTCAAACTGGCGGGACAGAAACAGCTCTCGGTGCTTTAGCTGGTGCCGTTGCTGCTCCGACACCGAAGGCTGTTTGGACTCTTCTTCAAATTCTCCTGGGGGGGGGAGGGGGAGGAAGAGGAAAAAAGGTCAGGCCCCCTTTGCCCACCAGCTCTCCATTGCTAAACACTCCAGAGGTGGCAAGAACAGGCTCCTCCACACAGCCAGCCATCACCCCCTGACCCAGCCTGATCAACTTGGGAATTGCTCCTAGGCAAGATGCAGGTGGGTGGTCCAGTTCACAAGGACTGGCTTGGCCGGCTCACCCATTTCCACTCACGGCAGCTGAGAGACCTCTCCTCCTCCACAAACTTGCCTAATCCCCCTTTTCAAATCACCTAAGCAAAGGAGCATCCGTCTTTTGCCCGACTTGACACTTCTGCCAACCTAGTCCTAGGGCTGGGAGAAAGAAAATCCCACCCACCCCGACTCTTTTTTCATCACTTAGGAGCGCTGTGCCGTTCAGCCAGTGCCGAGTCATCGCGACTAGTCGCCACGGAGAGGCGAACCTGGGGAGGCCCCGTCTAATCCCCTTTGGAAGCCAGCTAAGCTAGAGGCCACCCCCCACCCCCACCCCGTGCCTGGCGCAGCCAGCTCCACAGATACAGTGTGTGCTGGAGTCCTTCCTTTTGCCCGCCCCGAACCCCTCACCAGTCCGTTTTTCTGGAAAAGGCTTTATTGATTTTAAATCAAATTCATTCTGTTGAACATACAAGGTTGCAATCAATCACCAACACACAAGAAGGGCAAAGTCCACAATGGGGTGGCGGTGGTGGAAGGGGCGACAAGGACTTAAACTCTGGGCAGGCTCCCTCACGCCCAGCCCTCTGTTTCTGTGCTCAAGCAGCCCCAAGCGTCTGCGCTCTGGCTCAGACGGCAGCAGCACTCCAACCCTCCCACAACCGTTTCCGCTGCAGAACGCAGCATGGGGGTCGGCTTCAGACTGGAAGTCACCTGGGCTGTCATTTTCGTCCTCCCCCTACAGCAACAGAGCGTGTGTGCCTGTGAGCAAATTTCAGTCTCGCTCTCACCCCCCCCCCCCACCCCGCCGGAAGCAGCTGAGCAGTCCTCTCCACCAAGAGGCACATTGTTCTCTCAAGCCCCTTCTGCTTCCAGAACTTGGCAGCTGTCCCAGGGAGGTGGGGACAGCAGGAAGGAGATGGATGCTGCCTGGACTCCACCCCCCACTGGGGGGTGCTGATGGAGGCAGTCTTGAGCCAACACTGCCCCCTCCTCCTCTTTGCTCCCATTGGACAGAGTCAAGGTCACAGCCCCTGCTCAAGAGGCCAGGAAGCCCTAAGCAGAGTCGCCTGCAAGTCCCTCCCCCCCACATTCTGGTTAACCCTTTAGCGGCAGAGGACAGGAGGGCTGCCGAGAGAAGCCTGGGCCATGCACCGTGACTGAGGCCCAGGAATGCAAGGTGGACACAACTGCAGGCGGACGCCACCCCTCTTCTCCAAGCCAAGAGCTGTTCTCTCACTGTCCCCAAAGACAACTGCACCACGCCTCTCCCCACAAGCCTGCCAGAGTTTTGAATAAGTCGACCTGTGCTCTGAACCAGCAGTTGGCCCTCTCCATTGTGCTCTGGGTGTACACCTGAGTGAGAGCACGCGCATGGTGGGGTGGGAGTGTACGCAAAGGTGACCCTGGCAGGGTCACATGCTGGAGAGCTTTCAACCTGGCAGCCCTCAGGAAGACGCCACCCCAGGCTGCCAAGCAGACACTGCTGCTCCGGGAGAGGGTGGGGCAGCCTTTCACCTACTCCTTTTGTCTCTCCATTCCTGGGCGGATTCCTACTCCGCCGATGGAGTCCCTCCTCCCATCGCTACAACCTGCGGGCAAGGGCTCAGCTCCGGCTCCTCTTCCCCCCACCCCAGCCTCCTCCTCAGAGCCGGTGTCATCAGACAGGCTGCCAAACCACCCATTCCTAGGCCTGCTACACAAATGCACCCAGTGGAATAGCTCTGTTCCCTCAATACTCCACTACGGATGGAAAGCATGGTGGGTCCTCGACACGCCCTCCCCCCCCCCCGGCACTACTTACGGGCATTGCTGTCAGCCAGGCTGTTGAGGCTACTGGAAATGTCCCGCCGTCGAAAGAGGCAGACCACCTTGGCCTCCACGTTGCCGTTGGCCGTCTGGGGAGGAAAGGAAGCAGCAGCAGCTCCTTTTATGGAGGCCCGGGCTCACCAACCCTGCCACTGGTATCCGCGGCTTTCCCAAACTGGCCCAAGAGACGATCCCACTCCACTTCTACCCCCTCCCCCGGAAACAGGTCTGGCAGCCCCATGCGACTGAGCACAGGTCTCTTCCCACCCTTCTGCCCCCAAAATGGGTGCTTTCCTTACCTTGTTGAGCTCCTCAATACGGCGGACGAGGTAGGGGTTACTAGAGGAATTTTCAAAGTAGACGTAATCTGGAAGAGGGATGAAGCAGAAGGAGATGAGGGGGGAGGAGCAGGATCGAGCCCTCAAGAGACTCTGGCTGCGGCAGCAGAACCAACAACTTAAGCTTACACAGAGCGCTTTCCCCCAAAGTGGCTCTACATGCTTCACACGCATGATCCAGATCATCCTTACGAGGACCCTGCAAAACAGGCAAATATCTTCCCGTATATTACAGATGAGGGCCTGGATCACCTATGGCTGCCTGGCAATTCCAGAGCGAGGCACGATACAGGCCGGAGGCTTCTCTGCTCAGAGGTGCTGGGCTTAACTTTTATACTACACCACCTCTTAGACATATTTACTTATTTAAAACATGCATATCCCTGCATCTTCCAGACCCGTCTGAGCACTGCAGCAAAGATACGAACGTGCCTCTAATCTAGGTCAGCGTAGGTCTAGGTAATCTAGGCCCTTTTGACCCAAGTCATGGAAAACCCAGGGTGTCTCCCCTCTGCATTCGCGCCGAGGCTTATCGCCACCTCTCCCCTTTCCATTCCACCAGAAGTGGGAGCACGCATTTCTTGACTCCGTATTTCCATGGTCACCGCATGTGACTGCAGAATTTGATACTGGGGTGCAGAATTCGGCAGCTTGAGCGCCTTCCTGCTTTCATGTTCCACTTTTCAAAAAGAGTCTAGCTACTGAGCCCTCAAGGACAAGCCTGGAAGCGCGGGGGAAAACACTTGGTGAAGCCCCAGAGGCCAAACTAGCGCCAAGGAGGATTTCTAGAGGTCAGGAGATAAGGCTTCCACGCCCTGTGCAGCACTTGCCCCTCCCTACACCCCCCCTCCCTACACCCAGCAGGAGGAACATGAGCAAAATACCAAGCCTCCCCAATCTGCATATTCTGCACAGGGCCCAGAAGGCAAGTTTCCTCAGCCGTCTATATTTAAGCACCAAGCATATGTATCAGTGGCTAAGGCCAGGGATGGGCTGCAAGCCCCTTAGCCTAAAAAACGTCTCACATACCTCACTGGTCTTCAACAGGGTGTGTCTGTGTGTGGTTACCATTTTTGGCCTGGGTTCATTTTAAGGGAAAGCAGGAAAACAAGACGACTAGGCCTCACAGAGGACTGCATGGCTCCTGTACACCTTTTCAACCCGGTACGAAGGAATGTCAGCAGGTGCAGTTTTCCTGATTGGGCTAAGAGAAGCTGGACCTGCTGAAGTCCCCTCTTCTACGTACTCGTTCCAGCCCTGCTGTCCTCCTTTGGGTCCAGTCAATCTGGAAACACTGGCAGATGTACGGGATAAAACTGTGTTTTAAAAAGGTCCCACGTTGCCATTCGGGATTAACAGTGCTCTGAAAAGATAACTTGCGTACGTGATCTCTTAGGACAACGCCATCAAGCGAGCCGTGGCAGTAATCCCTCCAGCCTCCTCCCAAGGTGGGACAGCTAGGGCTCCGAGATGGTTTGCAGGTCACCCGGCCAGTCCACAGCTGGAGACTGTGGGGATTTTCAGCCCAGAGCTCATGCTCTCAACCTCGACGTGGCACAAGCTCTCAAGAAGTCAAGCCCTGAGATGCCAAGCTGGAGCGCCTCTTGTGCCCCCACCACAAGGCCTACTTCGGCGATGTTCCCTTTTTTCCCCTCCTGCCAGCGACTCAGACAGCCCACGTTTAAACAAGGGGAAAGGCGGACGGGAAAAATGGTTAGAGTCGCAGACAGGACTGGAGAGAAAACTAGGGGTGGACGCTGAAGGCTTGGGGCTGGGAGGGGAGGTGAATTGTCAACAGGAAGGAGGAGCATGTTTAAGGCCCAGGAGCCATGTGGTTGAAGAGAGTGGGAGGAGATGACTAAGGGGTCCAACAGCTTGCGAGAGGGGTGTGGGAGGGAAGGAGGGCAGCAAAGCTAGATGGAGAAGAGAGACTTGGAGATGGGGCAGAGGCTTCAGGGCGTTGACTACAGTGGCAGGAAGGGGAGGGTTTGGAAAGAGGCGTTCAGAAATTAGCCGAGAAGACGGTCAGATGAGACCAAGGTCCCAAGAGCCTGTTTGTCCCCAGGTATACTTCTTCCAAACATGGAAGGTCTATGTACCTCTCCTGCAGCAGGCCAGATGAACACTCTTCTCAAAAACGACTCAACAGCAGCCAAAACTCAGGCCACCCCCTGAGCTGGATGGGCAGAAGCTAGCTCTCTCAGGCACAAGTCCAAAAGGCTCCTTCAGCCAGCCTTGCTACTGCAAGCCCCTTCGCCTCTTGCACGTGCCCCCCCCCTCATCTGCTCCTTAGCTCCCACAGAACCAACCACATCCTCCTCACACAACCAACCAATCTTGATGTTTCAATCTCCACACGTTTTCCCCTTTTCCATCAGCCTGGCCCTACTTCTTCCGCCCCCTGCCACCTTATCCTATAAATTAAAGATTGTGAACAGCCTACCCCTTTACCACCCCAACTCATGTTTAGTCCACCCATCCTCCTTCCTTTCACCCCCAATCTCACAGGATTTGGGGGGCGACCTCTGAACCTCTAAGCTCCCTGTTCAAGCCTTGCCTTGTCTCTGAAATACATTAATTCGCTCTCTTCCCACTCCCCATAAGGGACCCTTTGAATTCTTTAGCACTCCAATACCCCCCAACAGTTTCACCCAGCCCCCACCAAGGCTGCCCTGCACCTGTTCTTTAAGCCCCCAACCCCACTTATTCATGCCAGCCCTCCCCAACTCCTTCATACTCCCCCCCAGGCATTCAGAACACACACACGAACACACAGGACCTATTCCTTCACACTCCTAACCAATTTCTTCACCTCCACCAGTTAATACAAAACATACCCCCAACTCATTCATTCATTCTCCCCCCCACTACCTGGAACTGCTCTCCTTAGCCCCCTCTCCAGAACTCTTAACTTAGCACATGTTCAGCTCCCCTTCCCCCACATATTTAGAAACAGTTCCTATCTACTCCTTTAAACTCTCACCCACTCAAGCTGTTTAGCTCGCCCCCCCCCTTCCTCTCCTTAATACCCTCTTGATCCACACACCACCTGTTAGGTTTAACCGGCTACTGACTCCTTTAACTTATAGATGAACCCATTCCCACTTCCTGCTTCTTTATTCCACTATGTGGATTAAGCCCCCACCCCCACTCTTTAAATAACTCCAACATATCTAAGCCCCGGCCATCCAACTCCTTAAAATCTTCAACTTTTCCTCTCCTACTACTTAGCGCAGACAAATCCTTTCCTTCTACCCAGTGTCCCCCCCCCTCCACATTTACAATGAGTCCCTGCCCTAACCCACCCAGCCATCTCACAAATGAACATAGATTTCCCCCTCCTCCTCCTCCAAATCTTTGCTACTCCCTGGACCCTTTTCAAGAACCCCCAAATATTCAGTAGTATGTCCCACTTTTTTCAATGGGGAGTTCCCTCCCATGTCAGTATGCAGACCCAACCAATCACATCTTTAGAACAGGGCCACCTCTTATTACTAAATACCCCCTGAGCCTATAATTTAAAGTCAGCCCCCCCATTCCCATCTGACAGATGAACCTAGACTTCCCCACTCCAATGAACCTTTGACCTACATCCTGGAACCAAGCCCCCCCCCATATTCCTTAATATTCCAGGTCTCCCACATATCTAGACCAGGAGCCCCTTCCACTCCAATATCACCTGACCCCCAATTTTAAACCAGGCCCCTCCCCCTTCCACATGTCTGCCTCACTTCTTAGAACAAACCCCCTTAACACTACCAACCTATACATAAACTAGAACCCCTAAAAACACCAACTCCCACCTCTCCAATTTAAAGTCATCCCCCTCCACTCACAAATGAATCTTCCCCACCTCTTATAAATCTTTGTTTGACTTCCTGGAACTTAGCACCCCCATACTCCTTAATAATACCCCAACCTCCTATATACCTAGACTAAGACCCCCAACTTAAAGACCCCCATCTTATCTAAATGAACCAGATGCACCCACCCACCCCCTCCAACCCACTTCCTGGAACAACCCCCCTTAAAAGTAAACTCCCCCACGATCCCCTCCGACCGACACGCAGACCAGGACCCCCTTGGCACCCCTGCCTCCCACCTCCTCGCTTTAAAGCCAGTCCCCCCCACTCCCTTCTTCCCCCCTCCACCCCACTTCCTGGAGCCCCTCCCCACCTATGTAGGCCGAGCCCCTCCCCCACCCTTGATCCCTCTGATCTAGCCCCCCACCCAAGGTCTCCCCCTCGAGCCCCCTCCCCCCTGGGGCCCCCCACTTCCTGGTCTGCCAAGGGCGGCCGCCAACACCGGCCCCGTGCCTCGCCCCTCCCCCACTTCGCCCCCTCGTGCCCACCCCTCCCCCCGCTTCCTTACCGCCCACCCGGTACATATTGGCCGCCATGGCGCCGGCAGGGTCTCCTCCTTCTCCTCCCGGCCCGCCTCGGCCCCCTCAGGAACTCCGGGCCCGGCCGCGCTTCATCGCCTCCCGCCGCCGTTGTCGTCTCTCCCCCTCACGCAGCGCCAGCCGCGAACCTCGACGACTTCGGTAATCTCCGGAACTCCTCGGGAATCTTCGGAGCTCCTCGGGCTTTTCCGCGCGGGCGACAGTTCGGACAGGTTGGCCGATTTCCGGGATCGCGCTTTACAGGAGAGGCAACTTCCGGGAGGGCTCTGGTCTTCCTTCCCCGCCGATATGAACTTCAAAAATGTGGAACTGCAACCTGGGTCACGTTCAGACTCCGCTTCGGGTCTTTCCGTCAACTTTCGGAAAAGTGAAGCTTGACTTTCGGGGCTCTTCGGCCAACGTTGACGTTTCCCAGAACCGGGTTTAACTCCTCCTTAGCCAAACCGTTGAGACTTCCAAACTGATGCACGTGAGGATCCGATCCATGAGGTCCCGTCCCAGTCAGTTTGTATGTAACGGGGCGGGAGAGAACAATGTTGTGTGGGCTGAGATAGTTGGCTGCAGCTGGAGAGTATCTATTTTTAATTTACCGGTAAAATTTAAAAACATTTATACCCCCCCTTCCCAAGCAACTGACATTAAACAAGTAAAGAAAACAACCAACAAATCGATTACAACAAAATGAAGATAGCCACTACAATAGTTCAGAACCAACTGGACCGGATGGAGCACATAAACTGTCATCACCCAGCATTTTAACTCCCCTTCAAAAGACTGGCAAAGAAGGCTGGGTGTGAGTTCCATAGACCAGGCACCACAGCAGAAAAGGCCCTGCTACGAGTCACTGGCAAGTGTAGACCTAAAAGGTGACAGCGTATGTCACAGAGACTTCCATGATGACAACAGGATAGGCAGATCAGGGGGGGGAGAGAGAGGCAGACCTTCAGGTATTGAGTTGTTCATGCAAAACACTTTGTAGCCCACCCAAGCAAGGGAGGCTGGCGATGGCTTCTGACAAATAATTTTAAAACAGACAACAGTAAACGGAAAGTACTTTGGAAAGAGGATTAGGGTACAATCCTACACAAGCTTTACCTGGGAGTATGTTCCATTGAAAGCAACTGAAATCATGAGAGCCAGGATGGTGCAGTGGTTCTGGAGCTGGGCCAGTCACTATCTCTCAACCTCATCTACCTCACAGGGTTGTTGTGAGGACAAAAGGAGGAAAGGAACTATGTACACCACCCTGAGCTGCTTGGAGGAAGGATGGTATAGAAATGTGAAAAATAAATAAAACTGGACTTACTTCTGCATATACTTGCACTGTTTGGTTTGGATCATGTTGACTATCCTCTGCAAAGGGCCATCGCTCCACACTGTGAACAGGTGGCTAGCTCTCTAAGCCCTTTGGCTCCCATATCTGGCCTTTCTCTCTCTCCTGTTTCCTTCTCCTTTCCTGCTAGCATCAAATACCTTCTGCTTTAGCATTGCAAATGCATCTGCATTGGGGCAGATAAGTGCATTAGCTGCACTATTTTTCAAAAGAAAACCCTTTTGCATTGGAAAAAAGTGCTCATCTCTTTATAGTGTCTTAGCCCCTGCACTGCACCAGCGGCCTAAGTTATTTACAATTGCCATACCTGGCATCATTTTGAGTAAGGGCCCTAGTTTAAGTGTTCACCTGTGTTTACTTTAGACACATGTGTCCAAGCAAATGAGGCAACATAACAGCCTTAGAATGACCGGCCTAAGACGATCCAGTAAGCTTTGTGGCTGAGGGGAGGTTTGAACCTGGGATTCACAGCTTTGAAGCTCCAACCACTACGTCACACTGTCTCTCCTTGCGTTTTTAAGGCTGAAGCACACTGGCTGCGTTCTGCATGCAGCCCGTTGCGGCTGGCTGCGTCTGTGTTTTTTCCGGCCGGAGGCAAATCCCATTGAACGCCAGGAGCCGCAGCGAGGTCCGTTTGCGTTGACACTTCCCCTGGAGAATTCTCAACTTTGGCTGCGTTTCTCACGCAGAACGCGGCCGGTGTGCTTCAGCCTTCAGGTAATCGTGGTTATCAGCTAGGCTGCAAAATTCTGCTACAGCCCTCTCCTTTTTTCTCTTCCGGAGGAAAGCCCAGCGCAAAGAGAAACACACACACACACACAAAAAGACATGCCACAGTAGGATTCCGGATGCAAAGGTTTATTTCTCTGCGTCTGTCACAGTGTTAAGGCTTTTCTTTGTGCTTGCTATTTACACGTTGGATCCAGCCTCCCACCAGAGGCACTAGGAATGTAAACGAAGTACAGAGGGGGGGGGCGGCAAAGAAAGTGGAGGATAGGGGGCGCCCATGGAGGCAGTCCCGGCGTCCCACCTTTTCTGGATTTTTCACTGTCCAGCATTTTTGAGGTTTGGAAAGGAACAAAGCAAAGTGAGTGAGGTTAGGAGGGAGTATAAATGAGATCGCCAAACAGCACCCCAAGTTTATGCCCCGCCATCCCACGCAAGCCGCTGGTCTCTCCCTGCCAAAGAGGTAACGGAGCTGCGCCCCCCTTCTCCACCAGTGTCCCAGACACTTTCCTTCACTACGCCAGTTCTCCGGTCCCTAGGATCGTTATCATCCTGGCTGCTCCCCCTTTACCCTGTGTTAATAAAGCAAACCGCATTGTTAGCCAAGGGGAAAATCGTGGCAGGGACGGGAAAGGGACTCTCGCCTTCCTACAGATCTGTCTGCCTGAGAACCGAGTCCCCGAGACTGAGCTGCGACGTCATCCTGTCCTCACCGGGTTTCCTACAAAAGCTTAGTCACCGTACTGGACTGGGTTTTTTTTGTTTATTTGCTTGTTTTCTCCGTCCAGTTTCAGGTGCTGATTCCAGCATCTTGCGAGGAGACCGAGGCAGAAGAGAGGGAACGGCTGCGGGAAAGGCTACCGCCCACAACCTTCCACTGAAAGATGCTGGCATCCTTGCCCCCCATGGAGATGAGATGGCCGTCGTCGTGCGTGAAGCGCACGTTAGTGACGTGGCTTCCATGGCCCCCGTAGATGTGACTCGGTGCCTGTAAAAGATAAGGGCAGGCACAGTTGTGAAAGGATGCAATCTCGGAAAGACAAAGAAAGCTACGATTACATTTAAATTAATAGTTTTTATAGACTCGGACGCTCTGGCCCACCACTCTCCTCTCCTCCACACTTCTTCCTCTTCCAATCCAGGGAGTGGGAGGAGGAGAAGGAACAGTGGAGACGAGTGGGCAGCTGATCGGTTGTCTAAGGCGACTGTCTCAGTCGGCCTCATGAATAGACCGGCCCAGCACCAACAGCACGCTTTGTGTCATGGCACAAAATGCTTCACATACCCTCCCCTGCAACTCTTGTGTGCCATGCAGGATTTGGAATAAGCTTCCCAGAATCTCTACTTTCCTTCCTCCCACCCAGGTTCCTAGCCCTGGCTATTAGAAGCAAGCAACAGCTATGCAGAAGAGACTGAAAAAGGGTGGGCCGTGTTCACTGAAGATATGAATTAAGGCCTGGGGCAACAATCAGAAAATGGATATGAAGCTGCTGCCTACTGAGCCAAACCACTGAGACATCCAACACAGGAGTGAGTGCTCTGGCTGGCAGCAGCTCTTGAGGGTTTTAAGCAGGGGGTCTTTTCAACTTGGAAATGCCAGGAATTGAACCTGGAACTCTCTGTACACAAAGTAGGTGCTCTGCTGCGGAGCAAAGGCCACTTGTTATCAACTCCAAACTCAGATCTGAGTCACCTCTTGCCTGTGGCCAACTCTCTTATCCCATCCCACGAGTTTTCTACCTTGGGCTTCGCGCAGGGATACTGGAAAAGGTGCACCTTGCAGAAATCGTCCGCTACAGCCACCACCCGCTCGTTGTGGGAGCGGCAAAGGGAATTGATGTCGGTTCCATCTGAGCCATCAGGCCAAACCCCTACAGGCGACAAAGAAAGAGACAAAGAGGGGCTCTTGAATCAAAGGAGTAGAGGGGAGACCGAGGCCAGGATCCGATGGGAAGTAGTCCGTTTGCTGAACTTTCCACTGCTGTGTTCCCTGCAAAACCAGCGGGGTGAAGTCTGCTTCTCCGACCTTCCCCGCAACTCACCAAAGACGTGAAAGCCCAGCACACAGGTATACGAGGCCCATTCTCGGTCTCTGTTCTCATAGCGATTTCTTAGCAGTTTGCAACCTCCAGCCACGTCCCCTGTGGATGAGATGCCCAAAAGCAAATGTGAGCAGAGCCGGCTGGCCCAGGAGACCGACTGAGACGGTTGCCTGAGTTTGTGAATTGGCCAGGGACGCCCGCCTCCTCCCACTCTCTGGATTTGAAAAGGAGGGAATGGAGCAGAAGCCGAAGTGTGAAAGAGGAGAGTCTTTCCTCCTTCACACTTCCACTTCCAATCCAGGAAGTGGGATGAGTAGAGGCTGGCTTCCGCTCTAGCCCACCACTCTCCTCTCCTGCACACTTATGCTCCGACACGCTAGCTTACCAGTCTTCTCTCCTCCAGACTTCCTTTTCTGCTCTCGTCTTCCTTTTCGAATCCAGAGAGCAGGAAGAAAGAGGAGTGGCGGCAAAGGAGGCAGCTTACATGCCTCCCTCCTGGTCAGGGAATGGCATCTGGCATGCTGCCTCGAGCACTCGGAGGTCTTGGCCAATCTTGAATATGAGCTACTTCCGAAACATAGACCTGACCACCACGTGAAACTGGCGATCAGTCCTCTGGACTGAATTAACCAAATGCCAGAGCTTTCAACGTTCTCTTGTCATACTCCTTGCAGAAATTAAGCAGGAGCTCCCCCTATTTGTGGTTCAAGGAATAACTACACAAGGCCCGCAGAGCAGAGAGCTACAGCTTTGTTGTAAAGGTTCATGATGCAGAAGTTGACATCCCAGGGCTTATTATCTTGGGACAACAGACTAGCAAATAGTATCCACCATCCCACACCCGCAAAAAAGCCAGGACTTACAATATAGAATTTCATAGTCCCCTGAGTTGGACATGATGAATTTTCCATCCTTGGACCAGTCTAGATGTGTGATGAAACTGGAATGACCCTAATTGGGGGGGGGGGGGTTGAAAGGAGGAGAAAATATACAGATTAGGAGGCATCTGGTTCTGTTTGATTACTAAAAAGCAGTAACAATAAAAAAGCAAACAATAACATGCTAAAAATACAAAATAAAACAGCAGCAGCTTGAGAACACCAATATTACAGCAGCTAAAATTACCAGCAGAAAGATTATGCGAAGCCTAATCACGACCAATCCCTTCATGGATCATTGCCTTGTCGTGGCAAAGGGGCTTGCGTAACTCAATGAAGCCATGAGCTATGCCGTGCAGGGACACCCAAGACGGACAGGTCGTAGCAGAGAGTTCTGACTAAAAGTGATCCACTGGAGAAGGAAATGGCAACCCACTCCAGTAACCTTGCCAAGAAAATCCCATGAACAGTTCCAAAAGGCTACAAGATATGACGCCGGAAGATGAGCCCCTCAGGTCGGAAGGTGTCCAATATGCTACTGAGGAAGAGCGGAGGACTATTCCAAGTAGACCCAGAAAGAGTGAAACGGCTGGGCCAAAGCCAATAGGACGTCCAGCTGTGGATGTGTCTGAGGTTGAAAGGAAAATCCAATGCTGCAAGGAGCAATATTGCTTAGGAACATGGAATGTGAGGTCTATGAATCAAGGCAAGCTGGATGTGGTCAAAGATGAGATGATAAGATTGAACATTGACATCTTGGGAATCAGCGAACTAAAATGGACGGGCATGGGCGAATTTAATTCAGGTGACCATCATATCTACTACTGTGGGCATGAATCCCTTAGAAGAAATGGAGTAGCCCTCATAGTCAATAAAAGAGTGGGAAAGGCAGTACTGGGGTGCAACCTCAAAAACGACAGAATGATTTCAGTTCGAATCCAAGGCAAACCATTCAACATTACAGTAATCCAAGTGTATGCCCCAACCACTGATGCCGAAGAAGATGAAGTTGACCGGTTCTATGAAGACCTACAACACCTTCTAGAACTAGCACCCAAAAAAGATGTCCTTTACATCATAGGAGACTGGAATGCTAAAGTAGGAAATCAAGAAATAAACGGAACAACAGGCAAGTTTGGCCTTGGAGCGCAAAATGAAGCAGGGCAAAGGCTAACGGAGTTCTGTCAAGAGAACACGCTGGTCATAGCAAACACTCTTTTCCAACAACACAAGAGGCGACTCTACACCTGGACATCACCAGATGGTCAATACCAAAACCAGATAGATTATGTGCTTTGCAGCCAAAGATGGAGAAGCTCTATACAATCAGTAAAAACAAGACCTGGAGCTGACTGTGGCTCAGATCATGAGCTTCTTATTGCAAAATTCAGGCTTAAATTGAAGAATGTAGGGAACACCACTAGACCAGTCAGATATGACCTAAACCATATCCCTTATGAGTATACAGTGGAGGTGAAGAATAGGTTTAGGGCACTAGACCTGGTAGACAGAGTGCCTGAAGAACTATGGACGGAAGTTCGTAACATTGTACAGGAGGCAGCAACTAAAACCATCCCAAAGAAAAAGAAATGCAAGAAAGCAAAGTGGCTGTCAGATGAGGCTTTACAAATAGCTGTGGAAAGAAGGAATGCGAAAAGCAAAGGTGAAAGGGAAAGATATAAACAACTGAATGCAGATTTCCAGAGAATAGCAAGGAGAGATAAGAAGGCCTTCTTAAATGAACAATGCAAGGAAATCGAGGAAAACAACAGAATGGGGAGGACTAGAGATCTCTTCAAGAAAATTGGAGATATCAAGGGAACATTTTGTGCAAAGATGGGCATGATAAAAAGGCAGAGACCTGACAGAAGCAGAAGAGATTAAGAAGAGATGGCAAGAATACACAGAAGAACTATACAAGAAAGAGCTTAATGTTCCTGATGACCACGCTGGTGTGGTCACTGACCCAGAGCCAGACATCCTAGAGAGCGAAGTCAAGTGGGCCTTAGATAGCATTACTAACAACAAAGCTAGCGGAGATGATAATATCCCAGCTGAGCTACTTAAAATCCTAAATGATGATGCTGTGAAAGTGCTGCACTCAATATGCCAACAAATTTGGAAAACTCAGCAGTGGCCAAAGGATTGGAAAAGGTCAGTTTACGTTCCAATTCCAAAGAAGGGCAGTGCCAAAGAGTGTTCAAACTATCGCACAATTGCACTCATTTCACATGCTAGCAAGGTTATGCTCAAAATTCTACAAGCTAGGCTTCAGCAGTACGTGGACCGAGAACTACCGGATGTACAAGCTGGGTTTCGAAGAGGCAGAGGAACTAGAGATCAAATTGCCAACATGCGCTGGATCATGGAGAAAGCACGAGAGTTCTAAAAAAACACCTACTTCTGCTTCATTGACTACGCAAAAGCCTTTGATTGTGTGGATCACAACAAGCTGTGGCAAGTTCTTAAAGAGATGGGGATACCAGACCACCTTACCTGTCTCCTGAGAAACCTGTATGCGGGTCAAGAAGCAACAGTTCGAACCGGCCATGGAACAACTGATTGGTTCAAAATTGGGAAGGGAGTACGGCAAGGCTGTATATTGTCACCCTGCCTATTTAACTTATATGCAGAGTACATTATGAGAAATGCAGGGCTGAATGAATCGCAAGCCGGAATCAAGATTGCCGGGAGAAACATTAACAACCTCAGATATGCAGACGATACCACTCTAATGGCAGAAAGTGAAGAACTAAAGAGCCTCTTGATGAGAGTGAAAGAGGAGAGTGCAAAAGTTGGCTTGAAACTCAACATTAATAAAACTAAGATCATGGCATCTGGTCCCATCAATTCCTGGCAAATAGAAGGGGCAGAAATGGAAGCAGTAACAGATTTTACTTTTTTGGGTTCCAAGGTCACTGCAGACGGAGACAGCAGCCATGAAATTAAAAGACGCTTACTCCTTGGAAGGAAAGCTATGGCAAATTTAGATAGCATAATAAAAAGCAGAGATATCACCATACCAACAAAAGTATGTATAGTCAGGGCGATGGTGTTCCCAGTAGCAATGTATGGTTGCGAGAGCTGGACCATAAGGAAGGCTGAGCGCCGAAGAATAGATGCTTTTGAACTGTGGTGCTGGAGAAGACTCCTGAGAGTCCCTTGGACTGCTAGGAGATCAAATCAGTCAATCCTAAATGAAATCAACCCTGACTGTTCCCTGGAAGGACAGGTACTAAGGCTGAAACTCAAATATTTTGGCCACCTAATGCGAAGAGAGGACTCTCTGGAGAAGACTCTGATGCTGGGAAAGACTGAAGGCAAAAGGAGAAGGGGAAGGCCAAGGATGAGATGGTTAGACAGCATCACCGATGCAACGAACATGAAAATGAGCGAACTCAGGAAGATAGTGGAGGATAGGAAGGCCTGGCGGGATATGGTTCATGGGATCACGAAGGGTCGGACACGACTTAACGACTGAACAACAATCACGACCAAACCACTTTTTAAAGCTATGCTTAAAGGAGCCAGACTGTCAAAAAAACAGTGACCCATTTTAAGGGCTCAACCCCCTGCTTTTTGAGCTCCACGAGGAACAACGGCATCCAATTTTAATTCAGAAAAATATGCCTCGGCTAGCAGGAGTCTGGCTGCCTTACAACAACCCTGAAAGGTAGGCGCACCCCCTGCTCAAAAGATGCGCATCCTTTCCACACTCTAGCTCACCACACAGCGGCCAAACCGGGTATATTTATGCTCGCTCTCCCCGACGCTGTAGATGTAGATGAAGTTGTCGTGGGAACCGATGGCCAAAAACTCTCCATCTGGCAAGAAGAAAGTGAAAATCAGTGTATGTGGGCTGAAAGAGAAAGAAGCTGGATCGGGAAACCAACACAGTGCGACTTAGTTCTGTGTAGGATCGCATTTTAAATTTGCAGCTGTTTTAGTGTTTGATTTTTTAAAAAACTGTTTAATGTTTTAAATTACTGCTTTTCCTTTTGTAAGCTACGCTGTTACCTTGTGCTAGAAGCGGGATAGAAAATAAGCATTTATAGAGCACTTTCTGAACCTGGAAAGCTCGTTGTTATCTTGATGGACACAACAACCCTATAAGGGAAGCAAGTATTCTTAGGCCCATTTTGCAGAGGAGGAAGGCTGAGGTCAAGAGGGAGCAGCTTGCCTAGTGCCACCTGCTGGTTTCACAGCAGAGGTGAAATTGGAAGTCCCAAGCTGCAGTTCTTACCCTTGACGTTACACCAGCTCCTTAAAGGCTAACTAATTTATTCAACGCATAAGGTTTCACGTCAATCCGCTTCACCATTTTATAGAGTTCCAATTGCAAGCAAAAGAGGTTCAGATTTGAACCGGGGAAGTCCTGATTTGCAGCCCAGTCTCTTAGCCTCTGTGCCAAACCAGCCAGCTAAAATAAAATAAAATAAAAATAACCTGGGGAGTAGCGCACCACAGAGAGCTGTTCGTTCCCATCCACGTAGCCTGGCAACACCTGCCGTGTCTCCGTGTCCAGCACCACCCAGCTGCAGGAAGAGAGATTTTCTGTAGTCGGGCACCTGATGCCTGAACCCCAGGAGGGGATGCCCACTTCTTGGGGGGCTTTTCACTGGGCAAAGCTTTGCTGGGCATTGCGCCTGCATGCAGAGGGCAGGAAAGGGAGAGGGAAGCTTCCCCTGGAAAATTTCCATTTGCCATGCAAGCATTCAAGGCCAGAAAAGAAGTTGGCAACCCTATCGGGACAACGCAGGACTGCCTGTCCCGGAGCGCACCAAAGCTGGGGATGGCGGGAGGGGGAGGAAAAAGCAGTTACCGTCCAGAGCTGAGCCCCACTGTGACCACTTTTCCACTGGGATGGAAGTCTGCGCAGAGTCCCGTCTCCTAGGGAAGGGAGAAAGAGGACCGACGGCATTAGCTGCCTTACCCACTACGTCAATTTGTCACAACAACTGCAGTTCTATGTCTTCAAATAGGAGGAGGATGAAAATGTGATGGTTGGACAAGCGGGGAAATTGTATTTTGTTGTATGTTTGGACAACAGCAAGGAAAAGAATGTCTGTTTAATGACCTTCAGCTAAAATTTGATATATAAAAATAAAAAAGTAATTAGAAAATTGTGGTTCCATATTTTTTCTCAATATTTTTTTATTGCACCATTCTTTGATTATTTTAACCATTATTGCTCTTTCTACGTTCCTATTTTTGCATTTTACTGTTTTTCTGTATATTGTTTGCCGCCCTGAGAGCTCTGCTTATTTGAAGGGAAAAGTGGGATGTAAATCATTTGAATACATAAAATGTTTATACAGTATATCCACAAACATAGATATGTGTGCACGCACACACACATCCCGCAGACCGCTTTTCAACTCCAAAAAAGTTCCTGAAGTTGCTTACGAAGCAAGAGAAATGAAAAGACGGTTCCCTGGCTGCAAGATGCTTACAATCTTACCAAAAAAGAAAGAATCGAGACAGCAGAGAACACCCCCTGGAAAACATGCCACATTGGGGTGCATAGGGCCAGTTGCTCTCTCCCTGCTCAGTACAAGAGAGCTGCCACTTCATAAAAGGTGCCTCCTTTGCAGTGAACCCTCAGTTTAATAGACTAACAGGAAGAAGGGGTGTCTGTTAATGCTGAAAGTCCGTTAACTCCTAATGCATTTATGATGATGCACACTCGCATGAGCAAAACGTATATGGAATTATTTTCCACAGAGCCGAATGGACTTGTTTTCCAAACTGTGTCAAATCAAGGTCCGTTACATCGAGGGTTTGCGTATCTGGTTAGCAGGGATACAAAACGTCTGCGGCCTCAAAAAGGAGAGTGAATAAGAGGTCTCCTTTTGAGCACAAAAAGAGGCAGAAGGGTAAGGAATGCAGAACCCTCTCCCTATGCATCACCTTCCCACAGGCCGCCTCTCCAAGCAATTTTGGATACCAGAAGTGACCGGCAACAAATTCAGGAAAGATTCTCTCTCCGATAACCCAAAGAGCTGCTACCAGTTGCTGTAGCTCATGCTAAGCTAATACGGGCCTGATTAGATAAGAGGCAGCTTCATACATCCGTTGTATGACCTACTGACTCTCCTCCTAGGCTGCGACTCGTGTTCCCGTCCGGGTGCCATACCTCCAGCGTGACGCTCCAAGCGAGTGTGTGCTCCCCACCATCCCACATGCAGAGCTGCCGGTCGTAGCCGCAGGTGACAAAGAGCTCCCGGGAAGGGTGAGTGCCCAGCCCCCAGAGTTCGTCCGTGTGCCCCTGTAAAGGAAGAGACGTGAGCGGCAGCCAGGAAGGGGGGAAGGAGAGCTCACAGTCGGTCTGCAGCCAGCCCCCCCCCCTACCTGGATAATCGGCTGGAAGCCACCAGCAAAACTGCCCCGCAGCAAGGCATTGCGCGTGGTCCCCACGAGGAGCTCCCCACATTTGCTCTCAGCGATGGTACGCACAGCACCATATTGTTCCGGGATCTAGGAAAGAGGGAGGGTCTGCATTATAGCAAGGGTTGCAGACTTAATTGGTTAATTGCTCAGATTTATTGCTTAAAACCCCTGGTAACTGGGTTTAGAGGCATCTTTTCTCTTTTTTTCAAATTTCAATTTGAAATTTTGAATTTTCAAAATATTCAGTATGTGTGGAGGCATGGAGGGGGGAGCAACTGTCCCTATAAATGTCACACAGGCGCGGCCACTTCGCGGCTGTTTCGGCTGCGATTGGGTCCGCCCTCCCTGCCTTGTGCTCGTCGCACAGATATACCTACAAGCTCATGGCAGAGGGTTCTTTACAGTCTGTTACAGTTCCCTCCTTTTTGCATTTTCATCTATTTTTTGAACCAGAGAAATTTCCCCCGAAGGGGAGGTGCACCGTTCCTGGAGGTACTGCAATACCAGGTCGATGCGTGGAGTGGATGGAGCAAGCTCCTATTCCATCTCCCAGTCCCAAAAATCCATTTAATATATAGTCCTCGAATAGAGGACGTATCAGATATTAAACTGATAAGAACAGATACTACACTTGATCTTAGCCAAAAGGCCGAGAAGCGATAACTAAATGTCCCAAGAAACGCGCCTTATGTTTTTCACTAACGAGTTCAAGGCGAGCGGGAGCAGAGCGAGCCTGCAAGCCTCTGAGTGCGGTGTGAAACTCTGTACACTTTGCAGTTTGTCGGAATATATCCCCACAATGCTACTGTGTCTGCTCCCCAGGACAATTCTTTCCCTGACAGGCGATTTCATCTCATTGATTGTGGATTAACTCCATCTCGTCAGTTTCACGACTTTTCCTTTCGGGACTCGACTGGCTTGCAGTTGGTCTGTGATCTGCATCAGCCCGCCCAAGTTCCCATCGAGCCTTGCGGCTTTGTTTAACCTTTTCAGCAACAAGAGATTTATAGAGAGGATGTTTTCCGCCTCTCGCTGGCTGCTCTAGCAACGTGAGCACAGGAAAAAAAAAAGTTTCAGAAGAAACAGATTTGCCGGAGGAAATGAAACAAGGCTGAAGTTGTAGCACGCTTCAAAATATTCAAGCTAAGCACTGTGCCAATTTGCAACATGTTCACAGCAATTTTAAGGTTGGGATCCTAGATACATGTTTACCTCAGACCAAGTGCTATTGAAATAAAGGAGACTTACTTCCTTGTAAATCTCTAATGCAGGGGTTCTCAACCTGTGGTAGGGGTACGCGGACCTCTTGCTGGGGGTACACCAAGCCCTGCCCCTTATCTGCCCCATCAGCAGCTAATTAAGTGTTAATTAACATGGCTTTTACATTTTAATTATTTTCGGAGCCCTTCTGTCTCTCTGATTTTGGTTTTGGACTTATTTTTGTACTTTGGAAAATGTACTTTGGTGGGGTGGGGGAGGGAGGGAGGAGCTGATTTTGGGAAGTGTGACTTGGAGGAAAAAAAGAGATCCTTGCATCTCTAATGTGATAAATTGCCCCTGTCCACATTAAGACCCTGTCTCATGACAATATCAATTCTCACAAAAATTCTAATTCAGTCCCCATCCCCCCAAAGTTCCCTCGATCATTTTTATGTTGAAAAAAATGTCACTTTGCTTTTTCTGTTTTTCATGTGTATAGACCTGCCTCCTGGGGATTTGGCATCATTCATCTGATGAAGCGGACTGCATGCCACGAAAGCTGAAACTGTAACTCGCCCAGCATCCGTCCCCAACCTGACCCGAGCGATGTGACATTGGCCCATGCTGCCGGACGGAGCAATAGGAGCCACGTGGGGACAAGCCATGAGGCCCACAACAGCCCTGCCTAGCATCCCCATGGCCATAGCAGCGAAGGCACTACATCCAGGTGTTCCGGAGGTGGGAAGGGTGGGGAAGACCTGAGCACGGCACGGCAGTGTTTAAAAACCCTGCCGCCAGCTTGTGATGAGGAAGGAGGTGGCCAGACACCGGAGCCGAGAGTGTTTATGGGGCAACTACCCCACGGCATGACCCGGAACACTGACGGGGGCCAGCAGAGCTGAGGAAGAGCGGAGTGCAAACTGACCCCTTCCCCGCGAGAACCTGGAGAGGTGTAGGACCCCAGGGCTTCCCCCTCCATGAGGAACCTGGACAGCCAGCACCAACCTCACAGATCTACCCTACATCCTGGACCTCGCATGCTGAAGTATACCGATTGGTCATTATGGCTCCTCAACACTCTTTGTATGAATACAAAGAGACTCCAAATTGCTGCTTTCTTGCCCGATCATCCCATTGGTTTTCTGCCTTCTGCCACATTCAGCAAAAAATCCCCAAACAAACAGGCTCAGCCCCCATGAGGTGATCCAGTCTGTGCACACTTCCTAATTTCATAGGCAGGCGTGGGTTGGGGGGGTGACTTAAAGCAGAAGAGGGAAATGCTCTCTGTGTCTCAGAGAATCTTTCTTTGCATGTTTCAGGGGGAAACGCTAGCATTTAAGATTATGTCCCGAGGGTCAGCCGTAGCTAGCTCAGATCAGGCCCCCCCCCTTCCCAACAAAACCATTGTAACCAGAGTGCAGCAATGGCCAGCCGAATGCAGTGATGGCCAGCAGGCCAAAACCATCTCCTCTTCCTTACCTCCACCTCTTGCAGCAGAGCGAGACTGGGGGTCCACTGGACGAGACGCCGGTCCTTGCCGCCCCCGCTGAGCACGGACCCATCATGACACAGGCAGAGGGAGAAAATGCTACCTTCATGGGCCCGGGTTTGCTTAATGATCTGGTACGTCTCTGCCAGGGGAGAGAAGAGGACAGCTTGGACTCTAAACATTACAGCTCAGTCCTGCTTATCCCTTTCCGTTACAGAGAGCAGGGATTGGTGCAAGGTTCCCTAAGTAGTGTCCCTTTCACCTTAGGAGTTGCTGGAGGGGGGAGCACTCCCACTTAAATTTATAGGAAGCTGCTTCCTATCAAGTCTGGCTCTTGGTCTGCGCAACTCAGTATTGTCAAGCTCTGACTGGCAGCAGTTCTCCAGGGTGTCAGGCAGGGGTCTTTCCAAGCTCTACTTGAACATGCCCCCAAGGACCGAGCCCTTCTGCATGCACAGCCAGCACTCTTCTGCTGAGCGATGGGCCTTGCCAATGTGGAACCACATGCATTTGCTGGCTTGATCCAGTGGTCTGCCCACTGTTGCCTGCTGCAGCTGGCAGTGACTCTTAAAACTTCACACAGTTACAAAGGTCTTTTGCAGCTTTGCTCACTGGGGGTTGGCAGGAGATTCAGGACAAACAAAAGGAAGAACTTTCTCACTCAGTGCAAAACTGACCTCTGAAACTTCCTGTCACTTGATGCTATGATGGTCACCGCCGGCTTCGAGGCTTTAAAAATGGGGGCAGACAAATTCATGGAGGGCAACAAGGCTATCGCCAGGCATAACAAGTCATGATGGCTGCCTCCCGTCTCCAGCTGTTTTGCCTCTGTCTTTTGCTTATAGGCTTCCTGTAGGCAGCCGGTTGGGGCCGCGGTCGGAAACGGGATGCTGGACTAGGTGGGCCTTGGGCCTGACCCAGCAGGGCTGTCTTGTGAGACGCTGTGGATCGAACCTGGGACCTTCTGCATGCACAACAGCTCCTTCGTGGAGCCAGATTGGGTCTGTGGGGCAGGGCAGGCTCCAAATCCTCAACCCCTCTGACGGTCCTGACCCCGATTGTGCCTCCCCACGTGCTAGTCACGTAAGAAAAAACACCTATGCGAGCGAGCCCTGATGACATGATCCAAGTGGTCCCACCTAGTTCAGGCCTATGGCACACAGGTGGAGATCAACAAGAGGCCAATTTCAGCGCCACGGTCTCAGGGCCGGCCCATCCATGAGGCCCACTGAGGCAGGTGCCTCAGGCAGCAGATTGGCCAGGGGCTCCCACCTCCATCTGCCCACTTGCCTCCAAGGCTGCTGCTCCTCCTCCCACTCCCTGGATTGCAAAAGGAAGAGGGGGAGGAGGACAAAGGAAATGCGGAGGAGAGTAACTGGTTGTCTCTCCATTCCTCCACACTTCCTTTTTCCTTTGTCCTCTTTTTCTTTTTCCAATCCAGGGAACAGGAGTACAGAGACTGGCACAACACCAGGTGTTTGTTTGTTTTTTTGGGGGGGGGGTGAGGGAGCATTTTGCATACTGTTTCAGGCGCCAAAAGCCTTAGACCAGCCCTGGACAATCTCTCCCATCCTTCACCCCCAGGTACCTTTCGCCCCCTTGCCCAGCGTCCGGATATCGGCAGCCACCCTGGCCCAAGTCAGGATGTTGCCCTCTGAATCTCCGGTGAGCACGTCGCCTTGGGTGTCAAACACAAAGCACTGGATAAACTTGGGCTTCTTGTATTTCTGAAAAGATCAGAAAGAGAAGAGAGGTCGGTACAGCCAGCGGTGGGCAGAATCAGATTTGCATTGCTATCTCAAAAACGGCAGGATGTTAACCACAATCATGTCACTCCTCAGCCCCAGCGCTTTAGGCCAGACTAGTGTCTCAAGGAAACAAAGATAGATTGGTGAGCAAGAGCTGGAAGAGGAAATGTGGAGGAGGAGGATGGTGGTGGGCTAGAGTGTCTCAAGGAAGTGTGGAGGAGAGGAAGGTGATGAGCAGCAGAGAACCAACAGAGTCTTGGGCTAGCCCTGCTTCTTCCTCGTTGTGAATACACACTCTCGCCTGAACCAGCTAGTAACCCTCCCTCCAATGCCTTCTCACCCCAAAGATGCCCTGTTTTTTTGTGAGGCTGTTTCCGCTCCAGGTCCAGAAATAGACGTGAGATTTTCCACTGCTGATGATGTTGCTGCTGTCTTGGGGGTTGAACTCCACTGTCAAGACGGATTCATTGGTGCTCTGTAAAGAAGTGCGATTTGGTAGAGGGGACAGGGGGAGAATCGGTGGGAGGAGGAAAAAAAAAAGATACAAGGTGATGGGGTGAGCAAGGTTCATTCCCATACCCTCCAATATTTCCACAGTTGAAAACAGGAACACAATTTGTGGAGGGGCCCTAGCTCACTGGGTCAGTCCTGCTTTGCAAGCAGAAGGTTGCAGGTTCAATCCCAGGTAGGGCTGGGAAAGGCCTCTCTCTGCCCGAGTCCTTGGAGAGCCGCTGCCAATCAGCACTTGACAACACTGAGCTAGATGGACCACGGGTCAGACTCAGCAGGAGGCAGCTGCACATGTTCATATGATATCCCTGTTCTCATACCAAGGATCACAGCTCGTCGATTCCCCTCCTACACACTGCTGAAGGTTCTGCTCCATATGCTGCAGTCCCTCACTCTGCACTAGCTTGTGTCAACAGCATATGCTCCATTCGCCTGCTTGTGGGCTTCCCAGAGGCTACTGTGGGAAATTAGATGCTGATAAGCATTTGGTCTGATCCAGCAAGGCTGTCATTAGCTGCTCCTGCTCTGCTTTTAAAAGTCATAAAGATACCCCCACTTTACAGTAAGAATCTTCACTGTTTGATATGAATGGTTTAAACTGAGCCCCACTAGGACACAGAAGGGCAGGCTATGGTCCGCAAGGCCTGTTCGTGCGAGAGGCAGATTGCAAGGCCACGTTCTTGGATTTTTCTCTGGCTGCCCTCCCTCCTCATTGGCTTTGCCCATCTAGAGCTCCCTTGACCTGCCTTCCACCAGATCTCCACCCTACCTCTTTGTGCTCACCTTGATTTCAGCTTGCTTGGTGCCGCGGACACAGTCCCAAACCGACAGCATGTGTTCATTGGACTCGTCCACCACGCACAAATACATCCCCTCGTCCTGGAGGGGAGGCAGACTGTTAAGCCACATCGTTCCTGGTAGGGCGGAGCCGATACTAGGCCACTTAAATCTCACGTTCTGCAGAGCTTTTGTACCAGGCCACCTGTCCCTGAGGTCAGTTGAGACAGACACCCACCCCATCATCTCCTCCACCGTTCCACCTCTCTTCCCATTCTCTGGACTCCTTTCCCCTCCCCGCCCCCCCCCCCCGGGTCGCCACTGTAATAACTTTCTGAGCAGTAGAAAATGTATTTCTGCTAGCTGGAAGATTCTGCCAGATGCCACCCCTATTGGCATCGTCATGCTCCAAAAGCAATACATTTATGTTTTAAAAAGTTCAGAACTTGGGCAGGGCCAGCCCAAAACGCTGCCTGCCCTCCACCCAGAAGAGCCCTGTTATAAATGAAGCCCCAAAGGAGTTTGCAACAGTTCTGTCTTGTTTTTCCCCAGGCAGGGGACAGATATGACATATCAACTTACAGCAGTGGAGAAGGCAAGGGAACCAACCCCTCTCTCAAAACTGCCCAGCCCGATCTGCTGCAGGGTGAGAAGTGTCGACGAGTGCCAGATATGAACGGACGGTTGTAGAGGCTACAAAGGAAAGGAAATGTGAAAAGGTTAGCGGCCTTAGGCATCAAAACGAAAGAGGTAAAGGCTGAAACAGGCCAGGCTGCAGAAAATATGGCAGATAATGAATCCAAACAGACCACACATTACAGAGTAAATTATCTTTAAATGTTGCTGTTTGAATGCTAACATGCTCTTCTGTGTTGTTAGATTGGCACCTTGTGCATTCCTAACAGAAAACAGGATTATTTGCACCTTGTTGTGACAATGGAAAAGATAGTGCTTTGTTTGCACCCTGCTGATCAGAGCACATAGTGCATTCTTTGCATCTTTGCTGAAAATCTGAAAATGATAATAGTGGGGGTGGAACAGTACAGTTAGGGTCACGTTACCTGTAGCCAAAGTAACGGAGTACCTTCTTGGCAGCAAGCTAATTTTGGTTTTGACAAAAAAGGTACAGTAATTGAACCTTTTCTTCCAGTGACATAAAACTAGTTTAATGGAGCAATCCTGTGTAAGGATAGATGGCTGGCCTAAAGGGACGGCCGATATATCCTATCCCATTCCCAGGCTGCCCCGGGGCAGCCCGAGGGCACCTCGGGAGAAGGGGACCATCCCCTTCCCCGGGTGCAAGTTGGCCGGGGCCCTATGGGCCTCCTCAGTTGTACGCCAGCTATGATGCTGATGTACATCCAAGGTGGGGGAGTACGGCCAGCCAGGCCCGGGAACGGGCCAAGGAGATCAGCTGAGCTCGCCGCAACTATCCCCGCCCTCTCTGGGCCCAGGCCAGCCAATGGCCACCACCCTAGCTTCCCCATTCTGCCCTCCCCCCGTCCTCGCACTGACCGGTACAGGACTTACTTCCACTGGTGGGTGCTGGGACTGGAGGGCGGTGGAGTGAAGGCTGCTGGCCTCTGTGCTGGCAGCCCTTACTCTAGAGTCGTTGCAAACATGCTTTACGGCACATTTGCGACAGCTTAGAGCGGCCGAGCACGTGCTCCGCCGCTCTAAGCTTAGAGAGCATCACGATGCCTGCCTGCTCTGGACAAAAGGTTTCAACCGGAAATCAGGGCCTCTGAACCATCCCAACTCTAGAAAGTCACCTTGCCATCTTTGTCCACGCCAGCCATCTGTCCTGAGGCAACACGGACTCCATCGGGATGCACAGCTACGCTGGAAGAAACACAGAGACGGATGTGTGATGAGCCCAAGACATCACCTGGTCCCCTTCTACTGCTGCCCGCTACATACACGCTTTCAGCGGGCAAGAAAGCACCACAAAACATCTCTGTGGGAGAGGCTGCAAACACGGGCAGAAAAGATGCCCAAGTTCTGCTTCCAGAGCAGGGTAGTTATAGGACTTGAGACAAGGAAAACAAAAGCATTTCTGGGTGGGCGTAGGAAATGTCCTTCCAGGAGGGCACAAAGGCTTAACTGCACCCCAATCAGAGAGGTCCCTGAGGGACAAAAGGTCTGGCAGGGTGTGGGCTGCACCTATGCTCAGGTGGGAGGGGCTTGCTGGAGAAGGAGGCTGAAAAGAGTTCTGGCCACTGGGCAGTTGGCACTTCCATTTACTATGCATTTGAACTGTGGAAAGGTGACAGCCAGATGCCCTGCAGCGCTCCAGCCTTCCTTTCCAATTAAGGGCCCTTGATTAGCATGACCTTTCCTAAAGGCTGATTCACACTAGCCTTTTCCGGCGCGCATGCCCTGCTCTAGCGTCTGTACGTGCATCTAGCAGTTCTCTGAACGTTTGCCCGCCTTCTTGAAGAAAGCGCAGCTGTGATTTGGTGAAGAGAAATGCGCTTCTCTGATTGGTGGGCTGCCTAGCACCGCGAGCATAAACGCTAGCTTAAACGCGAGCGCATCAAAAAGATAAACCGAAACCATCTCTCCTGGCTGCGTCGTAAGCTCATGCTGCGTCAGACGCAAGCATGAAAAACGCACGAAAAGACCAAACGTTAAGCCAAAACGCGCACGGAAAGGGCTAGTGTGAATCAGCCTTAAGAGTTCAGCCTTACCCTCTCCCTCCA
Organism: Plestiodon gilberti rubricaudatus; assembly: GCA_026170595.1. NCBI lineage: Eukaryota > Metazoa > Chordata > Lepidosauria > Squamata > Scincidae > Plestiodon > Plestiodon gilberti. Next base: position 32,749,950 of record JANXHW010000009.1, on the reverse strand, counting down.
GGGCAAAGTCCTGCCTAGCTCCTAAGATTCTCAGCTCCAAAAACGGAGCTAGGAGAAACTGTGCAAGAGTTGGAAAGAGAGGGCATTGGCAACTACGCGCCACATCATCAGGACCCACCTGCAGAGTCACCCTGGTTAGATTCATTGATGTAAAACTCTGAATCGACTGAAAAGGTGCTCAGCAGGAATGTTTTAAAAAGGCATTAAAAATAAAACAGAAGTACTTATAAAAAATTGCAGAGAGGGTAAATCTCTTAAGATGGTAGTTTGCTGCGATACATACATACACTAAGGATCAAGGAAGATAAACACTGTGGCAAGGGGAACAATCAGCCTGGCCTCCCACCATTGGCCAAAACGGAGCAGCTGCAGGGAGCTTGCTTCCCACTCCCTGCCTGAAGCCAGTCACCAGGGGAGAGGCGCAGGCTCCAGGATTACAGAGCTCCTGGGTGCAAACGTTTTAAATAAATAAGAACACAAATGACTGTGTGAGTGGCTGGTCCCGTTTTAGAAGAGGCATTCCCCCTTCTCTCTCTATCACAGGAGGGAATGCCTCTTTCCAAGACCATGCCTGCTAGGGCACATGGTGGGAGAATCACGTAAAAGCAAAGACACCATGATTTTCTGCTTCAGAGTGATTACTTTTACCCATACGCAAATTTATGCACATTTAGTTGACAGATTGATTGATTAATTGACCCACTTTTACATTATTAATTGATTATCTTTTTCTTTTTTAAACACAGCCCAGGCCCTTATTCGTTCCTCAGTTCACCTGGTTGAGCTGAGCTGATGAACCGCAGTACTATCTCTGGCCAACACAGGGGTGGCGCTGTAGCACAAAGAAGGTTAGGCCAGCGTCTCCTTTGGCCTATAGTATAGGGAGTAAGGCACCAGGACACCGCTGCCTGAATGCCTGTGTCAATTCCCCAAGCGCATTACAGCAGGGGAGAGGGTTTTTTGTGGGTGTGCGTCAGGACAGAGGGTATGCAAGAGTCTGCATGTGTCTTGTGTCTATTTGTGTGCCAGGATTGTGAGCGTAGAGGAGTATATGGCAGGGGGACAGACAACTGGGGACGCTCAGATTGCGGCAGTCCCCGACAACTCACCAGCGTACACAGTCCGTGTGGCGCAGGTAGTGGCGTTGCGTGCGGTTCTGGACATGGTACAGCACAACTACACAGGCGATGAAGTAAACCAGCTCTCCCGATGTCAGCACATAGAGGTTGGAGCGGCAATCTCGGCCCCGGTAACCATAGCTGGAGCGGCCGTCAAGGGACAAAACACTTCGGAGGTTGCTTAAGGACAGCGTATCAGATGTATTCAATTTCCTCCATGTCGGGTTTGATTGATTCTTTCCCGCGTTTTTTGCTAATTTACCTGTGTTCGTTCTGGAGCGCCTAACATCGCCAAACTTGATCTTTTGACCTAGTAAATGTCTTATGATTTAAGACGAAACGTTGGTCTACGGAGCCCTCATATGTAATACTACATTTACATTGGCTTGAAAAATATACCAATTATACATGGCTTTTTTACCCTTGAATCCTGTGTCTCGTAATATTGTATTTGACCATGAAACTTTCTATACAATACACATATATTTTCCTCTCCTTACAATAATCCCACATACATCGCTGGATACAGGACTGCAAGCGTCAATCGCTTTAACTGATAGATGGGTGAATTTAGTGGATGACTGGTGATCAAAGTGGATTCATTGGGGTATTTATTTATTTTTTCACATTTTTATACCGCCCTTCCTCCAAGGAGCTCAGAGTGGTGTACATATTTCCTCCCCTCCTTTTTGTCCTCACAACAACCCTGTGAGGTAGGTGGGGCTGAGAGATAGTGACTGGCCCAAGGTCACCCAGGAAGCTTCGTGGCTGAGCGGGGATTTGAACCTGGATCTTCCAGGACTAAGTCCGACTCCCAAACCACTATGTGGTCAACGAGGCCTCCTGGGCTTCCAGGAAGGCGAAAGAAGAAACAAGCTCCTTTCCTCAAAGGATACACCCAATCCAGCTGTAGCTTCTCAGCCGGCAGTTCCATGCGCAGCTCCTCGTAGTTGGGAAAAGCCGAAGGGATGTACATGGTGATGGGCCGGCCACGGAGAAACATCTTGGTGGAAACTCCTTCTACAAAGATGGAGAAGAGGGTGGGGGGAGTGGCTGAGGGGGTGTCCATGGCAGAAGAACCCAAACGCCACCATGCACCTTGCTAGAATAGTGGCTGCGTTTGGACCTAATTCTCCACCATTATCTCTCCTGTTAATACAGGGGCCACAAATTAAATTCAAGACAGTTTTGTTGGCTTCTGGCCATTCAAGACCTTCTGATTCAAGACCTTCCAGTACACAAGGTGGCACATTAAAAGCCACCTCCACCTTGTCACACAAAATACCTACCATCTCCTCTACTTGACAGTGCTTCAGCACCACCATTCCTCCTTCCACTCCCTGGATGCTCTATCCCACCATTCTCCTCTCCTCCATACTTCCTCTTCTGCTTCCCGACACTCTAGCCCACCATTCTCCTCTCCTCCACACTTCCTCTTCAGCTCCATTCCCCTCTTTCTTTTAAAAACCAGGGAGTGGGAGAAGGAGCAGTAGCAGAGATTGGCAAGCACCACCACCCACTTTTAAGGAACAGGCCAAACCTCAGTGGAAAAGCCCCACTTTGCATGCAGGAGGTTGCAGGTTCAATCCCTGACAGCATCTCCAGGTAGGGCAGAGGGAAAAAAAAACCTGGAAAGCTGTTGTCAGCTAGTGCCTGACAATACTGGCTTGGATGTCTCAAGAGGCTGACTCAGTAGGCAGCAGCTTCCCATACCCAGCATTTCTGCCGCTTGAGGCAAGCTCACTAATGGACTGACTCTGCTTGCTCTTCCCTACCACTCCATGCTACTGTCTTGAGAGCCTTACCCAAGTTATACGTTCCACGTCGAGCGTTCCATGGCCCTGGAGGGAGAGAGAGGGAAAGAAGGTGTCAGGCATTTGAGAGGTGGGGAGAGATGTTTGCAACTGTTGCAGCCCACCTATCTATGCCTGCCAAGAGAGTCACACTTGGGAGCAGGGAGGAGACACATGTACTAAAATGAATGACAAAGGGTGTCACTGGAACCTTTCTTTCCAAATGGCCCCAGGCAACCCCAATACCCACATAACAACTTATGTCCTTCTGGAGGGTCATTGAAATAGACTAGAACCACCTGGGACCCAAAAGCCAAGGAGTCAGGACTGAGCCTAAAAAGACCATCTCTTGAATCAAAAGGCTCAAGAATCAGGCACTCAACATGCAATTGTACAATTCACTTGTTAAGTTCCCGTTTGCTGTGGGTGTTGTTGTTGTTTTTAACTCTGTGATATAAATATCTATCTATCTATATTCCTTGTAAAAAGAAAGCACACCTCTGAATTCAAGAACAGCTTTCAAAATTAATAAATATTTTTATTTCCCCAGTAAAACAATTATCCTTGCGTTCAAGTTAAATGATGATCGCCGTGCTCATTTTATAGAACTTCCAGAAGGGGAGCCGGAGAGGAATCTATTAATTAGACAGAAGGTCAAATAGTAATACAGTACTTGCAATGCAATCCTATTCACATTGGCCTAGTAGACGTAAGTTCCACAAGACACAGCAAGATTCACTCCTGTGCAACTGTGTGCAGGATTGCAGTCTTAGCATTTGTCAGTGGGTTCTGAGAGTGCCAAGTGCTTTACGTGGTGCAGTCCTTACAACAACTTACTAAGGCAAACAAGTATAATTATCCCCATATTGTGGATGGGGAACACCAAGGCTGAAAGCGAGTGTCTCGCCTAAAGCCTCATCTAGTAAGAATTCAAGGTGAGATTCAAACCGGGACACCCTAATTTTCAGCTCAGTTTATTTTAGTGTAAGCTTTTCTGGACGGCAGGAGGCAGGAGATAGGAGGCGACCTCACATTTCTCCCTCCCAGGGGCACCAACTTCCCAGAGGCTATTTTGGACCTGGCCGGAGACGCCCTTGGAAGAATTATTTCCTAGGCAACCTAGTTCCACTGCCCCCAGAACAATCCCACTGCATACCCTTCACCATCATTTCCTTAAATTTAGAGCTTACCTGGACTCAAAGAAGGATCCTTTGTCCGGCTGCAAGGATAAAGAAAGCAGAGCATTAAGGGGAGAGCCTGAGCGCACATCTGTACATCTGGGTGTGTTGTAGATAACTTATAAGGAGCAGTGACTGTGGCAGAAGATCAGAGCTCAACCATGGGATAACCAAGCATCTCTGGGCATGTTCAGAGTGCCGCCCCCTTCCCCAGACATGGGTCAACTGTCAGCACATGTCTCTCTTGGGAAACTACCCGAGTCCCAGCAGGGTCCACTGCTGATGCCTGAGAGCAAGTGCTCTCAAGGTACTAGCCCCCCCCCCCTTTTGCTGGCAGCCTGTCATTTTCCCCACCATTGCCCCCAAGGCGGCAGAGAGAGCGGGGCAAAATAGTTGGGCAATTTAAAACAAAAACCGTATATTGTTCTAATGAATGAAGAAGCAGAACAGCAAACAAAGCGAGTCAAAATTTAAAACTATTGGGGGGGGGGGGGAGAACATAGTTATTAATTTTTTAAAAGTCCAAATGAAACGGCAAGATCAGCCAGTCTTTTAAAAACTGGCAGCGATTAAGCCAGTCGAGCCTCACGGAGGAGGGAATTCCACAACCTGGGTGCCACAATGGAGAAGGCCCCGTCTACCACGCTTCAGAAGGCGGTGAGACACAGAGCGGGATCTCTGATGACCAATGTGGCATGCAAGCAAGCTCGCATGGGAGAAGACGGGCATTCAGATATCCAGATCCCAAGCCATGCTATAGCTATTTTCCTTGTGAAAGCCGCCTTGATGTTCCCTTGAGCAGGACAGAAAGGCGGCAAACTAGTATTGCAAATCAATAAACAGTACATGACACTAAAAAGACCCACCGCCACCCAGGGAAGCCCCTCCAGGAATCTCAGGGAGGGGTCCCCACCCACGGAGGAGGAGGCTCATCAGAGGACACATTGCTGAGGCTCCCCCCACACCTGGAGCCGGTCTTACCCACGGAGCAAGCACAAGCAACTCCCACACATCACTCCACAGTGGAAGAGCTGCACTTTCACATCAGTGCACGTGTGTGTGTGTTGTGTGTGTGCGCAATTGCGCAACTCACTTCTCAAGGCTACTGGAGCGGTTGAAGAGGTTTGCCGAGGAGGCTGCCTTCTTGGGCAGGCGCTGCTTGATGGTGGAGGGCTTGTCGGAGGAGCTGTTTCGCCGCAGTCTGGCACGGGAGGGGAGAAAGAAGAAACCAGGTGATGAGAACGACCTTTTGCAATCCCGCTGCGGTTTTGCAAAGTGAGGAAATGGGGAGCCATGCTGCTTCACCGATAAAGACACTTCCCTGATGGGCACAGAGAGGGTTGATTAAATGAGCATTGATCATATATTAATTCTTAACATTGGTATCGAGCCCTGAATGTGCAAAGCAAAGCACTTCACGTGTATTATCATGACGTTGTCCTCACAAAAGCCCTGAAAGGCAGGGAAGCATTATTATCCCCATTTTGCACACCAGGAAGACTGAGGCTGCAAGGGAATGGCTTGCTGAAGGAAGGATAAGTAAGTAACCTCCGATTCCAGAGGTTTGCCATCATGGCTACAGACATCGATAGACCTCTTCCATGAATTTGTCTCATTCTCTAAAGCCACCTAAGCTTGGGGCTATCACCACATCCCATGGCAGTAAATTCCACAGGTTAATATTCTCAGGGAAAGGGAGAAAAACAAAATCACTGTAACAATTTTTGCAGCACCATAGTTCAAAACTGGCTAATTTATTTTGAAGAAAACTGTGTCACTTATTAAAAACTGGCCTGCACCAAGCCCTTCTTTTTATCTATGCTGGTCGCATCAACAACTGGCGCTTCTGGGAGCAAAATCAGAGTGCGTGTTTTTTTTTTTTTGAAGTACTTAACCCCAGATGACAAAGTGAACACATGCAGAGACGGCCAAAGATGTGCCATGATTTACGCATGTGGGCGTGCATGCGTGTGCATGTGCAACATGAAAGGGTGAGTGCGCGCACAAAAATCTTTGCGCAAGAAGCCAGAAGAAACATATGTGCGCCTAATGAAAAGCAGATGCACCCACTTCTATCTCCAGAGGGACTCCCCTGGGGTCATGTGCCTGCAACGATGGAAGCATTTCTCTGTCCTGTTAGGGTTGCCAGTTCTGACTGAAGCTCAGACAGCTGTTTTCCCAACATGATGCAATCCTTGACAATCCTGGAGGCCCAGGCTGTGAAAATCCTCAGGATGGCTTTCAGGAGACAGCTAGAGAAGGGTGCTGATCCTTGGAGATTCCAGGACAATCATGGGGAGTTCGCAACCCTATGCCCTCACTGTACACATGGGAAGATGGGTTAATTTGCCTTTCCCTGGGTGCATTATTAGGGCCACTGCAAGAGATGGGGCAGCTCCTGCCCTCCCTCCCTTGGAAGTCTCCCTGGCTTAAAGGGAGGGCTTCCTGATACCCAAAAGCAGTTTTGGTTGTGCCGTGCGGGGGTTATACTCTGCCCACAGCTGCAAATAGCACCTGGTTTTACAAAACCCTCAATTCAGCCAAGAAAAGGGTGGACACACCGAGCAAGCAGGAAAAGAACTCAAAAAAGCAAGGGGAGAAGGTGGCTTGCAGGGCAGTGAGTGTCTTAGGTTCTCATTGCCCAATACACACAGGGGTCCATGTTCCCTTTTTGCACCCTGTTCTTATGCACTAGATTCAGGCAGGGTCAGACTCAGGAAAGCTTTGCTCCTGGTCACAACCTAGGCATAAATCCCAGGAATTCAGCCTCCGCTTCCAGACTTGGATGTAGAATGGACAAAAGGAAGCACATCTTTCACACAGTGCGTAATTAACCTACGGAATTCCCTGTCACAAGATGTGGTAGCAATGGCCACTGGTTTTGTTGGTTCAAAGAGGGGACTCAACAAATACATGGAGAATGAGACGCCTACCAATGGCTACTAGTCATCATGATGGCTATGCGCTACCTCTGGCTTCAGGAACTGCGTGTCTCTGAATACCAGTTGTGGGAAAGCAAAGGCAGAAAACAGATACACTGTTCGCCCCTGCTTGTGGACTTCCCAGAGGTGGCCCACTGTGGGGAACATTTTGCTGAACAAGATGGGCCTTAGGCCTGGTCCAGCAGGGCTCTTCTTCTGTTATGTAACCCCCATTCTAACCCCCAGATAGAAGTGTAGATCCCCAGGAATTCTGCAACACTTTGGGGAAGGGGTGTAGCTCAGTGGTAAAGCATTGGCTTTGCAAGCAGAAAATTCCAGATTTGATCTCTGGCAGCACCACCAGGTAGAGCGAGAAAGACTGAAGCTTTGCAGAGCCGCTGCCAGCCAGAGTTGACAATGCTGAGCTAGGTGGGCCAAGGGGCCAGACTCAGTAGGAAGCAGCTTCGTATGTTCGCTCAGCCTCACATTACTTCCGCACCAATGTAAAGCAGTCCTGGGTCCCTGCGTCTACAAAATTTTTCTGCTTTCTTTTCCCCCCAGAAGGACCCAGGAGTCCAGCTCCCATTTACCCCCCTGATGTTGCTCCCTGTTCTGCAAACTCACAACTCTTTCTTGTTGGCCATCAAACTCTGAACAGCTGGGATCGGGGAAGCCGGGTTGCTGCTGCTGCTCTCTTCGGACGGAGGCTCTGGGGACGTCTCCTGCCCCAGGGGCTGGGACCGTGCCTCGCTGGCAGCTTTACCGGCGGTGCCTTCCAGGGTAGGCTCCTGGATTTCTTGAGCTTCGCCAGACGAGCAACTGCTCAGAGGAGGGCGAACGACTACTCCTTCAGGCTCGTGGCCCTCTGGAACATTTTGCATCTCCAAGGCACAACCCACATCTCCTCTGCCAGCTTGCGAGCCAAAGGAGTTCTCAGTCAGCTCGGGGTGACCTCTGCTTGCCGCACCCCCTGTGCAGTTTGTCTGCCCGGTGCTGGCAGGGTCTGAGTCTGGTGCTCCCCTAACCAAACTCTCAGTCTTCTTAAGATGCCCATTGCCCAGGCTTTGGCCTTGCTGCAGACTCAGCATGGCCGACTCCTCTGTCTGTGTCCCGACGCTGACCTGCAACTCCCGTGCTGTCGTCTCAGTCCTGGACAAAGGCTCCTCATGGCCTCCTATTTGCTGAGTAGGGGGTGAACTGCAAAACCAAAACCAAGAATTAGCTGGGGCCCCCCGCTGCAAAGACCCCCCCTTGAAGACAACCCGCTGGGCAGCCCCCACCCCCAAAATCCAAGCTGTCAGGTCTGGAATCCAAGGAAGTCTGGACTGTCCGGAGCTCAGACATGTACCTAGAATTGCTGGAGGCGGTTGGGGGCAGGATCCAGAGGGCACTGTTGCCTGTGGCGTCTCTGGCATCAGAAATGTTGGAATTTGCTGCAGAGAAGAAAGAATTTAAGTGCTACATATTTTAAAATGAGGCCCAGGAAGAAGAAGAAGAATGAATCACAGCTGCCACTGCATTCCCCATCACCCAGTAAGCGGCGGGGATGCATACTGAGCAATGATGTGTGTGTGCGTGCGCACGGGTGCATGCATAGAGCTTCCTACATTCATATTCCTTCATAGTTCCTTGTTCTTCCCAATAATTAACAGCAGCAGAAAAACTTTTACTATATGCCCAAATTCATTTATCCAGGCTGCAGAATTCTACTTCTCTGGTTGCAAAATTTGGACCTCCTGGGGCAAACGTTTACACAAGTGCTACCAAAAACCTACGCTTAACTCCGTTCTCTCCCGCCCTAGGTTCAAAATGTTGATGTACCTGCCAAATCTCTGCCCTGCCCTGCCCACAGCTTTTAAAGGCCTGGCTGCCTTACAACTTGGCAAGGGTTTTGCCAGCTACGAGGAGGATGCTTGCACTCTCCCTCTCTAGAATAACACTCCATGCATGACAGTTTATACCAAAACAAAGCTTTAGAATGCTATAAGAGACTTAGCAGCAACTTGTTTTGGACTCAATCAAGACCAGGGCTTTCTCTTCTACTACGATATCTGAATTACAACATCGAAGCTAAGAAGGTCTCATTACAGCCAACTCAATGCAGTGACCCCTCACCGCTCTTATCTTGCGTGTGTTTGAGCTCTGCATTGAAATGTCACAAATTTAGTGTACCCCTTGGGTTTCATGCTCTTTTAGCCCACTGGATTTACCAGTTTTTTCCCCTCAATATTTTCCTCAACATCTACCAGCTGACCCTGGGCATTTACTTCATGGATCTGATGAAGTGGGCTTTAGTTAATGAATGTTTATGCCAAAAGAAACCTGTTAGACTTTTGTGGGCTACAAGAGTATACTGTAGTTGGCAAATTTGATGGTATTAGTTTAGGGCTCAATCAAGACCAGGGTTTTCTTTCCTACTGGTATCGAATTAGGATAGCTAAGCCAGGAAGATGCTATGATTTCAATCTGAAGGAGCAGGATCTAGTCCCAGGGTGCTTCTTCCACAAGAAGTCTCTTAGGTTGCAATCCTATGCACACTTACCTGAGAGTAAGCCTCATTGACTAGACATGCATTAGATTCAGCTGTTAGTCTTTAAGGTGCCACAGGGTCCTATTTATGGTGTGAGCTGAAACATGCCACCTCTCTGGAATTTGGAACCAGAGCTGACTTTGCACCAGTGTCACCGGCTATGGCAGCCCACTTCCAGGCACCCCTCAAGAGTCTCACCTTCAAGCAGTTGTCGCTTGAGAAGAGGGATCTGCTGGTCGTAGACACTCAGTCTCCGTAGCGCATCCGCCAAGGCCGACTTCACCAGGGTCAGCTCCTCTTCCTGGCTGCGCAGGCGGGAATCGAGGTTGGTGAGCCAGTCCGGATGATGCAGGACGCTGTTGCTACCTGAGTGGTTCTCACCTAGCAAGGAGAAAGCCACAAAGGGAGGATTAGAACCCAGAACAGTGCTTTTAAATGCAGCTTGGTCTTATTTCTGCCTTCCTTAACAGGTGAGAGAATCCAGGAGTTCAGGGTGCAATTTCCATCAGGACTGTAGTGTGGCAGGGAAGGGTTAAATAATTTCTTTTCCCTCACCCTGTGGTCCCAATCATTCCCCAAACCCCCAGATTTGCCCTCCATGAATTGGTTTCGTCCTTTTAAAGAAGCCGCCTAAGCTCGTGGACGTCGCCACATCTTGTGGCAAGGAATTCCGCAGGTTAATTCTCTGCTTCCTTTCATACAAATCAAGTTTGTAGGATGACCTCCCTGGTTCTGGGGTTGAGAGAGAGGGAGAACAAAAGCTTCTCTACCATAGCCACAATGGTTAGAATAACTGAGGCTGCAAATCCTAAAACATGCTTACCTGGGAGTCAGTCCCACTAAAGCAGGACTGACTGCTAAAATAGACGTGCATAGCATTGCACTTTGAGTTTAATTCACACAACAGGGAGAGAAGGAAGGGTTTTGTCCTGGGTGGAGGGGTATATGTGCCACAATTCATGGAGGGAGGGAGGGAGGAGGGAGGGAGAAGACCTCTGGCCCCATCGTGCGGGCACCGAGCCCAGCTCTTGTCTCCTGCCCAGCCAGTCTTGTTTGTGCTGGCAGCGAAGGGCAGTGGCAGTTGGGGGAGGAAACGGCTCCCGCCTCAGACATTCCTGACGCCACCACCAGCCGCAGGACACGGGGCCCTGAATAACCCAACAACAAAACTCCTCACCCTGGGTCCTGCAAGGATGGAGGCAGGGCTTGCTCCAGGGTGGGAAAAAAATGCCCACCAACCAAGGGGGTCCCCTCCTCTCTGAGCAGCCCCCCCAACATTCCTGTGGGGCTTCGCTGGGCAGCAGCCATATCAGCAGGCCTCGTTCTCAGTTTGCCTTGCAGCCGCGTTTTCCCTTACATGCTCCTTGATGACGTTTGTGTCGTTGCAGTGCATTGTGGGGGGAAATGGTGGCTGTCATTTTTTACCACTCTTCCTGCCCTCAGACAATGGTATGTTGTTGTTGGGGGACACTGTGAGGAAAAAATTGGTGTCTGCTAGCAAGATGGCAGAGGGGCCTAATCCCCTCTGAGGGGTCATAAGAACATAAGAAGAGCCCTGCTGGATCAGGCCAAAGGCCCATCTAGTCCAGCTTCCTGTATCACACAGTGGCCCCACCAGATGCCTCAGGGAGCACACAGCCAACAAGATAACCTGTGTTCAGTCGCCACTCCCTTGCACCTGGCACAAAGAAAACCTACTCCTACAACCAGGAGGTTGCTTATCCCCATCATGGCTTGTAAGCTGTGATGGACTTTTCCTCCATAAATCTGTCCAATCCCCTTTTAAAGGCATCCAGGCCAGGTGCCATCACCACCTCCTGTGGCAAGGAGTTCCACAAACCAAGGTTGGTCCATTAGCAGTGGATCTTGCCAGTTGCCCAAAGGTGAACATAAGAAGAAGAAGGGCTCAAGAAAGACTCATCTAGGCACCTTCCTGAGGCCTACTGAAGCAGTTGCCTCAGGAAGCAGGTTGGTCCCATCTCTGTCCGCCTTCTGGCCTCCACTGCTCCTCCTTCTCCTTCCACACCCTGAAGAGGGCAACAGAGAGGAAGAGGAAGTGTGAAGGGGGAGGAGAGGGGGAGGAGCAGGACCTGACACAGCATTGGGGAAGCATTTGCTCTGCTGCCTCAGGCGTCAGGAGGTCTTCGCCCGGCCCTGCTCATCCTCTTTAAAAAGCCCTCAAAACTAGTGGCCAATAATACCAGAGCTTGTGGCAGGGAATTCCACAGGCTAACTCCGTGCTTCCTTCTACCTGTGCTGAATCAGTTTTGAAGGATGACTCTCCAATTCTGGCGTCATGAGGGAGGGCGAAATACTTCTCTTCCCCCCTCCACACCATGCATTATTTGATAAGCCTCAATTCACAGGTGTGTCCCATTAATTGCCTTTTTCCCCCCAAGCGAAAAAGCCCCAGGTTCTGTAGCCTCATTTTGAGCCCCAGCTCGACAAATCATTCTGTTGCCCTCTTTTGCACCTTTTCCAAAACTACCCTTCATTTGTGGATGGAGCTCATTTCAGTATATGTTAATGTACAAATTGTAATTTAAAATTCTGCTCTCCCCTCCCTAAAAGGATTCGAGCCCAGCAAGTTGGCAACTGTACGGCAACAAGGCTGACCAGAGCGTTCCCTCTTCGAGCCAAGTGTGGTGTCTTCTCGGAAGCCCCTTGCCCAAACTGCAGGGCCACCCTCCCCTTGCCCACCCCCAGCTGGCCCAGACCTGCAGTGCCAGCCGAAGCCGAAATGTGTGGGTGGCAAGAGAGGAAAAAGGACTTCAGAGGCCCGAGCGGAAGAACTGGTGGAGAAAGGGTGAGTGTTATTTGGGACGAAGGGAAAGAGATAATTCCAGAACGATCTCTCTCATTCCTCCTTTGTGCCACGGGGCACCAAACTGGACTGGCAATGCGGATAAATAACACCCCAAACAAGCTTGGCGTTGTTCAGCTTCCCCTCCTCTGCATGTCCTTCCTGGGAGTCATGGCCAGAAAATGGAACAAAACGGCTTTTTTCCCCAGTAACCTTTCCAATTCCTATCTCTCCCCCCCTGCCCTGCCCCAGACAGCAAAGGGGAAGGGAGAGGGGAAGGGAGCCATGGCCAGACAGAAACAGAAGTCAGACTACACAAGATCAACAGGCAGAATGTTTGACTGGGAGAGCCAGGATGGTGTAGTGGTTCTGGTGATGGACTTAGACCTGGAAAATCCAGGTTCAAATCCCCGCTCAGCCATGAAGTTTCCTGGGTGACCTTGGGCCAGTCACTCTCACCTGCCTCACAGGCTTGTTGTGAGGACAAAAGGAGGAGGGGAGGAACCATGAACACCACCCTGAGCTCCTTGGAGGAAGGACAGTATAAAAAATAAATAAATATTAGAGTGCCGAGTTCAAATCCTGATTTGCCCACATTCTCATCCAGAACGGTCCTTTTGCAATGTGTAGCATGGATGTTTTCATGATCCGACATATTGTAAAAAGGTAGAGATTAATGGGTTAAAAGATCATGCAAAAATTTTTTAATATCAAACAATTATGAGGAATTCCAGTTTAAAATATATAAAAATATAAAAACACAGAAGATCCACATAAAATATCAATAGTCCCTGATATTGGGGGACTGATATTGATATTTTATGTGGATCTTCTGTGTTTTTATATTTTTATATATTTTAAACTGGAATTCCTCATAATTGTTTGATATTAAAAAATTTTTGCATGATCTTTTAACCCATTAATCTCTACCTTTTTACTTTTGCAATGTACTCGCAGAATGCTGAGGAGCGTGTGCGACTCTTGGACCACCACTCCTAAAATTCACCAACCCCCTTAAAAGTATTTCCAGCCCCCAAGCAAGCGGTTTTTGGTCCCATGCCTTTGAGCTCTGAAGAAGCCGAGAGGGGGCTCCTTCCTTTATAGAGCTCAGGACTGCATACATGGGTTTATGCCCCTTGTTAATTTTCACAAGAACCCCTGTGAAGTAGGCTAGGACAAAAGACACTGTCTGGCCCAATTACACCCGGTTAACTTCCTGACTGTGTGAGGATTTGAATCCAGAACTCCCCACTCCTAGTACAACACTATTACTTTACACTGTCACTGCTACTCAGGGCAAGTCCAGGACCTCCTGGCACTTGAGGTTGTATCCCAAGTGCTGCCTACTCACTTCCTGGACTGCAAAAAAAAAAAAAAAATAGAAAAATAGAAAAATGGAGAAGTGTGGAGGAGAGGAGAGTCGTAGGCTAGAGCACCTTTGATGCTCTATCCCACTACTCTCTTCTTCTCCACACTTCCTCTTCCACTTTGTCCTCTTCAGTTCAGGGACTGGGAGAAGGAGGAGGAGGAACAGTGGTGGCAAGCAAGGAGATGGAGGTGGGCATCTCCTTTCAATCTGCTCCCTGAGACGATTGCCTCCTTTGGCCTCATAGATGGGCCGACCCAGCTCCTACTAGCCTCCCTCTTTTACAACAACCATTGCAAAGAGTACTGAGATTAGGTGTCTGGAGTTCAGTAATATTAATCTATGACTGTTCTTAGAATTTGCCCCATTGACAAACCCCTTCCTGGGTCTGACAACAGGGACATTTTTTTTTCGTTCGTTCTTGCTAACTTTCTCATCTCCTGACAATGCCCGGGGGGGGGGGGAAGGGGCTTCTACAGCTCCCCTTCCCTCCTCTACACCCCCAAAATGAGAAAGGGTTCCTTTAAGGAACCCAGAATTGCAGGCTCATTTGGCCTTCCCCAGAGCCTAGGGTGGGGAAAAAAAACAAAACACCAGGGGACCCTTTTCCCTTCATCTTGCATCCTACAGTTTCCATAGGAAATATCTCACACACTTCATGCATGCGCACAAATCACCCTCCCTGCTAAACACGTTGGGTGACATTTTTGGGCCAGGTGCTCATCTCCGGGATCAAACTGTCGGGGACAGGTACCTCCCAGGCTGGTTGCAAGGCGTGGGCAAGAGCTGCCTTTTGCAACAGGTTGGAGGAGGGCTGCCAACTACCGTCTCCGAAACATCATGGCACCTCTGAGTTCCACTCCCTCTAAAAAGGGCGCATTATGCGCTCAATCCAAACCCTTCACAGATGCCACACCGCGTCTTCGGGCATCCCTCTTTCTCTGTTCTTTTTTCAAGCGTACATTTTGAAATCTGTATGTGGCAAGCTACGCTTTCGCTAGGCCTGCCTGGGGGTTTCCCAGCCGCTCATGTGCGGTTCAGTCAATTCCGGTTTGCAAGGCAACAAAGAGGGAGAGGAAGGGGACGGCGATACCCACAGCTTCCCCCAGCGCCGACAGTTGGGGAGTAGGGAGGATTGCGCCTGGGTGAGAAGATATGGGACGGGAGGTCACACTCCAAATTCTTGTTTCCAGTTGAGAGATGACATCCCAAGGGCATGTGTGAATGGAGTTGACCTCAGAAAGAAAAGCAGCCACTGGGGTGTCTACTTTCCCACAAGCCCACTGGATAAGCAGGCCCTGTCTGAAACTCTTGGGATTGGCTCCCGTTTCAGTTATCCCATTATTCCTTGGTGGCATCAGGAAACTCTCTCTCTCACACACACACACGGTGTGTGTGTGTGTGTGTGTGTGTGTGTGTGTGTGTGTGTGTGTGTGTGTGTGTGTGTGTGTGTGTGTACGTGTACGTACACACGGTATATTGGGGAAAAACTTTGTCTCACAAATTCCGAAAGAAAAATTGTGGGTTTTTTTCATAATGCTCCCATCCTAAACAGAACCGGCCATGTAGGATTGTTCCTTACATACAGTATATTTGTTGACACTCTGTAGAGAAAAGCACTCTGAGCATGTGAGAAGTGCCTGTTTCCAAGAGTGGGTGCAACACTGAGGTGACCAGACTGAGCTGTAAATGATATCAAAACTTCCTCAGCTCTGCCATGAGCTTGGGGAGGCCTTAGGCAAGCCACTCCCGTCTGGCCTCCATCTTCCCCATCTTCAAAAGGAGGATAAGAATCCTTACTGACCTTACAGGCTTTTCCAAATACAGTACAATATCTAGGTCATGCATGTGAAGCGCTTTGCACACACTGAGGAAGTGATATATAAATGTTAAGTTACCCCAGAGGTCCAGCAGGGGGCGGCATTTGCAAACTGTTTATGTTCAGTGGGTTAGGCCAAAAAGAACAGAAGGTCAAGATGCTATCAGGAGTTTGAGACTCTTAGATTTCACAATCCGGCCAACAACCTCACTAGTCAAATATCACCGGTCACACCAACACACTAGTCGAATATCTTAAAAAAAAAACAACTTAGGGCTTTCCATCTCCCCCCCCCCCCCCGCATCTTTTATCTTCTCTCCCTTAGACAAGCTAATTCATCTGAAATATTTTCCCTGATTAGGCAAGAAGACAGCAAGGAATCCAAACCGGCACAGACACCCAGGAAGCAAAGGAGATCAGCAGAGATCAGATTTCCTGGTCTGTTCCATACAAATTTGGTTCGAAACCACAAAGCACTTCCCCAAAGACCTTTGAACCCAATGTCAGAACCTGTCTAGGAAAGGAGCAATCTTACTGGCAAGAATGGGCGACAACTACAACCCAGCTATTGCTGTGCAGGAAGGCAAAACGGAGGTTCAAACCACAGCACCGGCAAAGGAGGAGCCACGTTTGAGACTCTGGTGAGACCAAATTTTTATTTGTGGTGCACATATCAAATGTTGTATGAAGGCTGCTGTACAGAGTCGGGTGCTTTGTCCATCCCATTCAGCGCTGTTGAGCACTGACTGGCAGCAGCTCCTCAAGGGTTCCAGATGGGGTCTTTCCCAGCTCTACCTGGAGATGCCACCAAGGACTGAAATGAGTGCACAGCTGGGGCTCAACTGCTGACCTGTGGCCCCTCCCCAGGCCAAAAGTCAACTCAATAATCCTTGCGGCAACCGGGGGGGGGGCGGGGGGGGGGGGAAGGCCAGCCTTCCTTGTAATTTCCATAACCCAACCTAAGAGAGCGGAGGCTGAAAGATACAGCCTTGCCAAGGGCCACCTACAGAGGCAGCCGTGCCTATAGCAAGGCCGACTTCCCACCTCACACTTTTAGCGGCCACGCAACACCTAGCAGGAAAGTCTGCTCTCTAAACAGGGGGACTTGTTTTTCTTCTGCTTCTTCATCCCACGTTGATTTGCTGGCCAAGGAACCACAGAACACTGCAAAGGATTGTGGGAGAACTTCCATAGTGTATACCATTCACAGAGGGCAGAGATCTTTACAGTCGGGTCAGAAGCCGACGACTGTATCAGAAGTGGATCACGATCTGACCTCAGGTGGGTCGCAGCAGTGCTGCCCCCATTTTATTTTGAGGTGCAAAGCTGCACATCGCAAACAGCAACCAGGGTTAGGGGGGTCCTCATGAAGTCAGTCATGATGGAGGCTTTCACTTTGGAGGGGCCGCTTTGTCCAAGCCCCTCAGTCTTCACTAGGCCCCCTTGGGCATCCACCCACTCGCCTGCTCTCCCCTGCCATGGCACTAGTCCCAACTGGTTCCCTCTGCCTCCCTTTGCTTCCTCTCTCTCCCCCTCCCCCTTTCAAAACTGAGTGCAGACAATCACCACGTCTCTTTTTGCCCCTCTTCTTCTTCCACTTGGCCTAGAAGAAAAGAAGGGGCAGCAGGACAGAGCCGCAGCACATGCTGATTGCATTGGGGGGGCCATCAGGCAGGAAAAGGATATGGAGCCACTCACTTGTCTAACCCTCTTGCCCGGTAAGCTCCTGAAGGCGGGTCCCATCCCACCTTGCAGGCGAGTCCTGTCCCCCCTCTTGACACATTGATGACCACAGCTATGGGGAGCTGGCAAAGGTTCTCAGCTCTCACCACTGCCTCCTGTGAACTGGGCGCACACCATAAAACACACCCTGTCCTCCCCTAGTGTTGCGCATGGGACAAGCTGTCAGCCAGGAAATCTTGTCATCGGCCATTACTAATCTTCTTGCTGATAAGTTTCTGAGGAATCCTGGGCTTTCTTGGAAAACAAAAAAGCCACATTGCATCCAGCTGAAATCACATGTGCTAGATTTCTTAACGCATCTGTTAGTAACCCCTTGTCACCCCTAAGCTACCAGTCATGATCACAATCTGGTGTGGTGAAAGAACGATAAAACAATACTTAGAGTTTGTATCATGCTTGAGACTTCAAAACACTTCACAAGTATTCTGTTGTTTGTCATTTTTGGGTTCTGTAAGTTCTAAAGAAGAAGAACTAAGCCTCTTGATGAGTGTGAAAGAGGA
Source organism: Plestiodon gilberti rubricaudatus (assembly GCA_026170595.1). Lineage (NCBI taxonomy): Eukaryota > Metazoa > Chordata > Lepidosauria > Squamata > Scincidae > Plestiodon > Plestiodon gilberti. The sequence continues at coordinate 32,732,179 of JANXHW010000009.1, read as the reverse complement.
GAGTGCAAAAGTTGGCTTGAAACTCAACATTAATAAAACTAAGATCATGGCATCTGGTCCCATCAATTCCTGGCAAATAGAAGGGGCAGAAATGGAAGCAGCCACAGATTTTACTTTTTTGGGTTCCAAGATCACTGCAGACGGAGACAGCAGCCATGAAATTAAAAGATGCTTACTCCTTGGAAGGAAAGCTATGGCAAATTTAGATAGCATAATAAAAAGCAGAGATATCACCATGCCAACAAAAGTATGTATAGTCAGGGCGATGGTGTTCCCAGTAGCAAGGTATGGTTGCGAGAGTTGGACCATAAGGAAGGCTGAGTGCCGAAGAATAGATGCTTTCGAACTGTGGTGCTGGAGAAGACTCCTGAGAGTCCGTTGGACTGCTAGGAGATCAAATCAGTCAATCCTAAATGAAATCAACCCTGACTGTTCCCTGGAAGGACAGGTACTGAGGCTGAAGCTCAAATATTTTGACCACCTAATGCGAAGAGAGGACTCTCTGGAGAAGACTCTGATGCTGGGAAAGATTGAAGGCAAAAGGAGAAGGGGAAGGCAAAGGATGAGAAGGTTAGACAGCATCACCGATGCAACAAACATGAAAATGAGCGAACTCAGGAAGATAGTGGAGGACAGGAAGGCCTGGCGGGATATGGTTCATGGGATCACGAAGGGTCGGACACGACTGAACGACTGAACAACAACAAGTTCTATTCTTCCCATACTGCAGGTAGGGAAGACCAAGGCTGAGAGAGGGAGTGGCTTGCCTATACCCACCTAGTGAAATCATGGCTTTCTGATTACAAACTTCCTGATTTGTAGCTCAGTCTTGTAGCACAGTCCTATACAGGTTTACTCAAAAATAAATCCCACTGTGTGCAATGGAATTTACTCTCAGGAGAGTGTGTAAAGGATTGCAGCCTTAGCCACTATCCTACACAAGTGCACTCTCTCTCTCTCTCTCTCTCTCTCTCTCTCTCAGAAAAAGAGATTAAAACTCTCTCAGTCATGACATCGATTGGGTGGCTTTGAGGAAATCATAATCTCTCAACGAACCTACCTCACAGGGTTGCTGTGGAGGACAAATCCATATACAGTGGCCCTAAACTCCTTGGAGGACAGGTGGAATATAAATGTGATGGAATCAGTCAAGAACCCCGCACCCCATGTGCAAAATGGCAGTACAGTATATGCATCCCCACCTTGCAGGGTTGTTGTGAGAATCGGCACAAAACAGCAACAGTGGCCCACTCAGGAGGGCCAGAGCAAATAAGGGTTGGGTTCAATCAGTGGATCCCTGGCTTGAAGAGACCTGGGAGCTTCCGCACTGTGTCCACACTAAGCATGCCCACACCCTATTGGCTGCAAATGTTGTAATATTTGGCTTCCTCTAAACAGGATGGCTTAGAGGTAGTCACTCCCTCGGGGTGTGTGCGCGCAAGCATGTTTGCATGGAGAACCCTCTCCCAGGGAAGTAGCTAGGCCCTGCACAGCAATTCCTTTGCCCAAACCAGGAGGGAGGCAAGCTATGGTGGGTTTGCAGGGGCGAATCCGGGTTCTGAGAAAGGAGTTTCACAGCTCTGTTTCCAGCAAGGCTGTGTGAATGGGTACGTGTCAGGTCTTGATCGAAGGGTGAAAACATCCTGCGCCAACCACACTGATGATTCTTTGGCTGGGCACGCACCGAAGCAGTGCGCCCACAGCTCAACACCCTCTGTGCAGTTGTCAGTCATGACGTCCCCCACGCTGTTTGCTCTTTGCATGGAACTTCTGCTGGCTGCACAAAGCGCATTGCCAGTAACGCACCCACTCTCTCCAGTGCCGTGGTTGACGGGACACAAAACGTACAGCTCTCCGGCTTCCTCCCACCTTGAGGACTCTGGCGCGTACCGTGCGCACTTCCCCACAAAGCCAACCCCCGGCTTCCTCCGTAAGCATCCACCACATCTTAGCACACACCTCCTCAGCTCTCATATGACAGACCTCCTTCCCGACAACACCACCTACCCAACACCACAACACAAGATTCCCCAGACCCTTGACAAAGCCATACGCAGCCCCACACTAGTGCAGTAAAATTAGGGACCTGCCTTCTTGCTTTGGAGGAAACACGTCTCTAGGGTATATGCAAGTCTATGTGCTTACCTGGGAGTAGGTCCCACTGAACTTAGTGGGACTTGCTTCTGAGTAAACATGCTTAGGCTTGTACTACTACCGTAGATCAGGCTGTAATATGTCTCATGGGATCGGAGGCCAGGGGAAGGCCCGATCCTCGGTGTGTTTACTCAGAAGTTGCCTTCAACTTAACACCCGAAAGTCGGGCTGAAACTCCGGGTGTGCAATCTCACCACACCTTGGGTGCCCCTCCTCTCTCCAGCGCCCCCTGCCTGGGCGTTTGCGTCCTTACGCGCGTCTTTTGGAGAGGTGGTCCCCCTCCTCTGCGCTCCCAAGCCCCACTCGACCGCAGGAGGGCGGAGAGGGGAGGGCTACCGATAGAGGGGAAGAGGGGCAGGGGGAGCCCGGAAACCCCAAAACAAGCTCAAGCTCTAGCTCTTCAGTCTGAAAGCTCACCGTCGGGGCTGCGCTCCGGGTAGCCGTCCATGGTGGCTGAAATGTGGCGCGTCTCGCTTCCATGCGCTCTGGCCGTGGCGATGCGCGTCCCTCCGCTCCTCGGCCAAAGGGACGGAGACGCGAGAAAAAAAAAATCCCGGGGCTTCGAAGGGGAGGAGGCGGCAGCGGGAAGCGTCCGCCCTGTCCGGATCGTGCCTCTGCAGCTGAGACGGAGCTCCCCCCCACCCCACCCCCAGGAAGCAGGAGGGCGGTATGTCATTTCCCTTGCAAAAAAAATAATAATTACACACACACTCAAAACCCACATTGCTTTATAGTGCGCGTTGAAGTTGTTTGCGCCTTGCTCGTGTTTTGTGTTTGTTTTCAAAGTTAGTTCTCCGGCCGGGCCCAGAGGAAGGAACTCGGCTGGGGAGTGAGGGAAAAGCCCCCGCTCGTTCTGCCAAGTGTGAGGCCCCAGCCGGGAGATTGCTACGGGAAAGGTGGCGCCCCAGCGCTTGACTTCTTACCGCTAATACTTCGGAGTTGCCTACTAACCTAGCGCTTTCTCCTTGGCCTACAAAGTGCTTCGCTTCACGGAGATCCCTCTTGATGAAAGCGCAACGACAACCCCGTAAAGGACGAGTAATTTTATTATGCCCATGTTGCAGATGGGGAAGACTGAGGCTGTGAGGGAGGGGCTGACCTAAGGGAGATTCAAACCCCAGAAGTCCTGAGCCAGACAGCTCAGTCTCCTAAATACCCTTACTAGAGAGTAAGTCCTGTTTTGGCACAGTGACACTTCTGAGTAAACATGCATAGGATTGCAGCCTTGGGCTGCAAACCTATGCATGTTTACCTGAGAGTAGGTGCTGTCAGCGGAAGCATATAACCCCTGTTTTGTGTCATCTCTGCTGGTTACCAGTTTATTTCTGGGCCTGATTCAAAGTGCTGGTCTTGGCTCCTTTTGAGCCTTAAATAAGCTGACATGGAGAGATCTGAAGAGCTGCACGCTCTTGTATCAACCTGCCCATCAGGATGCCTCAAAACTAAGGGGACTAGAAAGATTCCTAGAGGAGGCCTCCCCATGGGCCCTCCCCATTGCCTCCAGGGTTGGCTGAGTACGGTGGTGTGGCAGACCAGGAAATTTCCTTGCCGCTTAGAAATGTCTGTTCATTTCCATATGAAGATGAATTGCCTTTAAAGAGGGTCTAACAGTGCAATCCTAGGTGTGTCTACTCAGAAGTAAGGCCCATTGAGTTCACTGGGATTTACTGCCAGGCAAACACGAATCGGCTTCTAGCCTAAATGACAGAACTTTTGGAGAAAGTTACGTGTGCAGATGGTTTAATTTTTCCCTGATTGCCTCTGCAGAAGACTTTTTCAAATCATGTCGGGCGATGAGAAGGCTTCATTTGGAATTGTTCTCAATAAAAAAAAATTCCCAGCACGCTGGAGCCATCCCCACTCTCTGCTTTTTGTACATCAGTGGGTTGGGCGCCAGGCTGTGCCCCACCAGGCCCCACCGCCCCTGCAAGGCCACCGTGAGGAGCATGAAGCCGTCGAGCATTCTCAGCGGATGAGTGCCACAGGGCGAACGGGAGGTTAGCTAAGATATAGGCTCCGGCACCTGCGGTTGCACATTTAAATTAGTGTGGTGAAGGGAGATTTGCTCTGGAGAAATACCTTCCCTCTGAACCTATTAGAAACTCATCCCTGGCCTTGTTCATGCGACCTTTGTACGTTTCATTTACCTTATAAACCGGGAGCATTTGCTTATTTGCTGGGGGCCTGTTTTCGCAACCAGCTTTTTGGTTATATTGTTTCTCGGTGCCTCAGAAGCGGTGCCTTAATAACCAACCGTCTTTCCGTCGTTAGGAAACGTGGATGTCCCCGTACATTGGAGTGCAAGTCCTTTTCTTGGTCTGCTGCTTCCAGCCACTGGCGTAGGATAGTATTATGTGCCCGTGGCCCACTTCCTTGGGCCAGGGAGAAGTCCCAGCGGCACAGCATTACCTGGGTCCTGGCTTCCTTGTGAGTAGAGATCCCTGAAGCTGATGGCGTCTTTGTGGTATTTCTGTACAGATTTATCCTTTGAGCACAGGGACAACAAGGGCCGGCCCATCCATGAGGCAGACTGAGTCAGTTGCCTCAGGCAGATTTGCTACAGAGAGGGTGCCCACCTCCACCCACTACAGCTTCTCCTTTTCTTCCTACTCCCTGGGAGGAACATCTCCAATGCCCACCACTCTCCTCTCCACTTCCTTTTCCAATTCATAGAGTGCGAGGAGCAGACTGCATACACCTCTGCCTGCTTGAGGAACAAAAGGTACCTGCCATCGCCATTCAATGCCTGGGCTACCATCCTATACACACTTTCCTGGGAGTAAGCCCTATTGAACACAATGGGATTCCCTTCTGAGTAAGAGTGGATAGGATAATTTCTGCACCTTATATTTCATTCCTGGTTTTGACATTTTACTCTCCCCCCCCCCCTGTTCACTGCCTTGAGCATTCTGTTTCTTTAGCGGAAAAGGTGGAATTTAAATAATAATAATAATAATAATAATAAATGGGTGGGCAAGCACCCCTGCCGCCCCACTGCCTGAGACTACTACCTCAGTTGGTGTCATGGAGGGGCCGACCCTACGCCACAGGGAACCAGGACGTAGGTTGCTTCCAGCTGCCCACCCAACCCCAGCTGCGTAACCTCCCTATGTACGTTTTTGCTTCCTGTCTCTTGCTTTCGATGTTTTGTTTTGCCTCCCTGCTTGTTCTCCCATTTCTGGAAAGGCAGTATAAAAATCTTTTAAATAAATAAGAGGGGGAATCGATATGTTTATTGCACAGTTAACATGCATGTTGCTGCGCTGACCACTGAGACATGCAACTGGAGAGAAAGACGCAAAAACAGACGTTCGCAGCTCGCGGGGACAGGAACCAGCCCCTCCCCAGGATCGGGCCCTTCGCTTGGCAAGGGCTATTCTCCATCACACGAGGGAAGATAATAGGAGGATTAGAGCGGGTCAGCAAAGGGATGGGGACCAAGTCCTGATCACCGTTTCCAACTGTGTCTCTCCCCCCCCCCCCCCCACCTCCTGGATCTGCAACCCAGGCCAATGGGGACTTCCTGCTCTCATCCACCTGGCCCCTTCTCCTCCAAAACCTTGACAAGAGAACAGCCATTTTGGAGCAACACAAGGCCTGGGATGTAGTTCTTGGGGGGGGGCAGGGTGAAGTGGGGGGAGGCTGTTCCCCGGTAGGAGACAGCAGCATTCGAGGATAAAATATTGAGAGGAGGAACTGAAATGGAGGCGTTTTCCCCGCAAGGGGATAGCAGCACTTATGAAACGTCTCTTCTCCTTGGAAGCAATGCGGCCCTCCCTTTATTTTGGGGGGGGGGCATCCTCAATAAATAAAAGAGTTCTAGCATATTCAATCCACGGATGGAGGTGCAGAGGCGAGGGAAAGCTCCAGCACCTGTGGCCAACTTCATTCGGATGAGGCCCCCACCACTCTCCCCGAGCTCCACAGAGGCACCACCAGCTGGGCAGGAGGGGCTGTGATCACACCTCGATGCTGGGGTCGGAGCCCAGGCCCTGCTTCTGCAGCAGCTCCTCTTGCTTCATCTTGGGCTTCTCGGTTCGGGTGTGCCACACCAGCACCTGCAAGGAGCCAGAGCTGAAGGGGGCCCTGCCTTGATGCTGCCCCCCCTCCAAACAGAACAAAGGGGAAAAAACCGCCATCTGCAAACCTGTTGGGGTCCTGTCCCACCCGCTGAAGCAACACGGCTCCCGCTGAGTTTGGTCTGTTCATCTCCAGTCATACCCTGGAGCGAGAAGCACCACGGGGAGGTCCTGCCTCTTCAGGCCCCCCTCCCCAGCTGCTCTCCCCCCTCACCTTGGTGCAGTCGTCGGCTTTGGGCTCCAGCTCCTCGATAGACACCAGCGACTGGAGCAGGCTGCTCTCCAGGTAGCCACGCTCGGCCAGCAAGTCAAACCGAGCCTCCCTGTTGGCCAGCAGCAGCTGCAGGGCCACAGCGAAGCCAGCCATGTCCATGGGGAAGGGGCGGTTCGGCTTCCAGGCCGTGTAGAAGCCCACAACTTTGCCATTCTCCACCAGCGGCCGCTCAAAGCGGAGGCCTCCCACCAGGCCGACGGGCCACACCGAGACGCGCTTGGTGGAGCGGATCTGAGTGGAGAGGCGGAAAAAGAGGAGATGGATGAGAGCAGGGCTGGACACCTCCTTCTCCCGAACATCCTGCTTCTTCCCTACTCTCGTAGAGAGCAAGCTGGAGCCGCACCTTAGGCTGTAGACAGCCCAATCAATGGTGCCTCCAACGTTTGGGGGACGCTGCGGCAAAAGCTCTGCAGAGCCCTCCCAACGCCCCCCCCCTGCTTTGGAAAGTGTGTGTGCCCACCTGCTCCCCTCCACTCACAGTGTCTGGAAACTGGGCAATAGCTGGCCGCTGCCCAGGTGGGCACCCTATGGGGAGGCTCTCCAGGAGGCAATGGGGAGCAGGTGGCAGCAGTGGGCTGGTCCCTCTGGGAGCATCAAGGGACAGGACCGGAACTAGAAAATGGCACTTTCCGTTTTGGAAAAGCTTTTGTTGTTGAAAATATCTAATGCTCTCAATAAGAGGAATACTGTAGGGCAGAAATTCAAGCGTCCTGTTCCTGCTTCCCCCAAGCCCCTTGCTGGTTTTACAGTCCCGATCCCGCCCCACACTGACTTCATCGAAGAGACGGAGGCTGTAGGTGTTGTCGTCGTCAGCGAAGTACACCACCCCTTCGTCGCTGAGCTCGCGGTTCTCCCTCAGCCACTGCAGCGCCAGGTTGCGCTGCTCCACCCCCCGCGGCTTCAGCCAGTTGGGGTCGCTCTCCTTGCGCTTGTGCTCCTTGGGCGTCTCGGCGTGGAGGTGCGTGAAGTGCAGGCCGCTCTGGGCTAGCAGCTCCGAGACCAGCTGGGTCTTCCCCGGCGAGTCCTCCACCACGATCCAGTGCAGGCTCTTGACGTGCATCAGGGTCTGCGAGAGGCGGACCAGCTCGGCCTTCTGCACCAGCCTACGGAGGAGAGGGACAAGGGTTGGGCCAAGCAGAAAGACACGACGGAGAACCTATGAGTGGGGACGCATTCCCAGCCCCTGGGAGGAAGACTCCGTTCAGGGCTGCAGTTAGCCTGGGACAACATCGACAGGGCGCAGCCGGGGGAAATCGGAGGCCCGCGTGAGCTGACTCTGGTCCCCTGCGTCTTACTTGGCCCACCTCCGATTTAACCCCAAAGTGCCCATCCCATCAACTCTCATCATCACCTCCAGAATAAGCAGACCAGTTCCCTCTCTCTCCTTCACCTCCCAATTTTCCGTTCCGGCAACGTCCCCTAGGACCCAGAAACTCTTGGTCTTCCTGTTAATGCCAAACGAATAAACTTCTGTCTATTACGGATGAGATATGGATGCTCTTGATGAACCCAGCAAGACCACTGGTCCGCCTGTCCCCTAGACTGGCCTGGTTCTCCAGGACTTGACGCAGAGGTCTCATCAGAGATCCTTGAACTAGAGATCTGCAGGTTGCACCCGGCGCTCCACCACCGACCTGCAGCCCCTTAAACCAGGCCAGGCTCATCCGCTTTCGTAGTTCTCCCCACAGAACAAGGATGCTGCTGCTGCTCACCTGCAGGGATCTGGCTGACTTACCTAGCGTAGGTGGGTGTGACGACATAGATGACGGGCAGACCTTGTGCCGCCGGCTCCGGGGCTTTTTCTCGCCCCTGCAGCCGCTTCACCTCATTCTGCAGTTGGGAGAGCTTCTTCTCCTTGGCGTGGATGAGGTCACTGGCCGATTTCAGGTGCTGGGTGCAGTCGCAGGGTTGTCCTGAAGCCAGAAGGCGAAATGTTAGCGAAACAGTGTGCCCTATCCCTTAGCTGCCTTTTTTTTTTATTCTAGAAAGCCCCAAAGGTTGTAGCCTTTCCTCAAAAGGAAGGTGCTCAACCCCAGATCATTTGGAGTGCCCTCTTTGAATGCTTTCTCGCTTCATCCTCACAACGATCCTGTGAGGTAGGCAACTGGGCCAAGGTCACCCAATGGACCTCATAGCTGAGCATGGATTTGAATAAGATCTCTTCCCTGCCTCCCCCCCCCCCCCCCCCGCCGCCGCCTTTATCCTCAGAATAACTCTATGAAATAGGTTGGGCAGAGACAGAGAGCACTTTACAGCACTCAAACCTGGGTCCCCCCTAATTCTATTCTGACACTTTAACCATGACACCATAATGTCTTGGAAAGTAGATGGAGGGAGGGCAAAAACAACAAGGAATGGGTGTGAATAACATGGCTACAGGATTTTCTGATTCCATTTCAATTGTGAACGAGGACTGAGGCTGCAGGATTTAGATAAGCCTTTGGAGAAGTTAACCATGACTGTTAGATAGAACCTCCATGGGCAGGGGCAGTACACCTCTGACAAACAACAGGGAAAGGCCAGCCCTGCCACGTCCTGCTCATGAGGTTCCCCAAAGCATCTAGCTGCTGGAAAGACACTGCTGAGCTAGACAGACCACGTGGTCCAATCCGGGTAGGGAGTCCCCATAATCTTCGTCCTCTCGTGACAACGTCTCGGAAAAGGGGGTGCCCCTCAGCCCACCCTTTGCCACTCACCCAGTTGCAGCAGTGCGTACATAAGACCGACCACAGACACCAGGAAGTAGACGACAAAGACATTCTTCAATTTCACCTTCATGGTAAAGCCTGTGGGGGTGAAGGGGCCTTTAATACCTGGGCGGCAAAGTCGCAAGAAGCAAAGCCCTGCAGTTGTTAAGGGCACTGGGGGGGGGGGGCTTGCTCCAGAGGTGGCACTGCACAAGGTTTTGCAGAGCATGTATTCAGAGCCTTGACTGGCCTCTGGGGAGGGAGGTCTAATTTCTGCTGCTTCAGGGGGCATCCAGGGTTTGACTTGGTACAAGACAGCTTGCATACAGGAAGTGCCAAGTTCAATCTGCAGGTACTATACAACTGGGAAAGAGCCCTGTCTGCAAGTTGCAACTCCTGAAGAACAGCTACCAGTCAATGTAGGTAGCCAATACCGTTAGATGGACCAATACCGTTAGATGGACCAACTCAGGATGGCAGCTTCATATGATATGAGGGGCATCATCCATAGTTCAAGGGTAGAGCCCCTGCCTTGCATACAGGCAGCTCCAGTTTCCATTCCTGGTAGCATTCTCCAGGCAGGGCTGGGAAAGAAAGACCCAAGTGTGAACCCTGGAGAGCTGCTGCCAATCTGTGCTTCACAATGCTAAGCTATATTGACTAAAGGCCTGACTCGATATGGCAGTTTCATATGCTCATTTATGGAGCATCCATAGTTCAGCAGTACAGCCCCTGCTCTGCATGCAGAAGAGCCCGGGCATGTTCAATCCCGGCAGGCGCAGCATGATGATGCACCTTCCTTCTGAGTAAGCATGCATTGCACAGCCCTGATCTCGCTCCGTTTTCCTAGCCATACAGTGCCATTTCCCTCCCCAAGCCTCAGCATCGTGGATTGGGGGAGCTCCTCTTTCACTCCCCAGCACCATTCTCGTCGATAGTGATCCCCCAGCCCAAGGGGGGACCCGGCACCCAACGCCTGCCAAGGGAAGGACGGCGGGGAGACGGTGTGACACCGTTGCCATGGCGACGGACCACAGGTCCCAGGCGCTCACCGCGTTGCTGCCGCCGACCGAGGCGAAGAAGGAGAAAGAGGTCGGCTCCTCAGCTCCTCAAAGCCCCTCCATCGTATCCGGGGTTCCCACGCTCTCTCCCTGCTCCCGTCCCCGCCATCATCCCACTTCCGGTCCTTCGCTTCTGCCTTCCTCCAACGGTTCGTTCCCATCTTAGGTCCCCCTTGCAGTCACTTCCGATTTGACCTGCTGGCTTTCCAGCACTAGTAGTCATACTCATAATAACAGAACGCAGGAAGCTTTAGACCCCTTGTTTCATCTTCAATATTGTCAAGCACTGACTGGCAGCAGCGCTGCATGGTTACAAAGGATGTTTCCCCAGCCCTACCTAAAGATTCTGCCAGAGATTGAACCTGGGGCCTTCTGCATGCAAAGCAGGTGGCTCAATCACTGAGCTATGCGGTGCTCCTGATGAATACCTGAAGCTGCCCTACCGAGTCAGACCGTTAGTTTATATATTTTGGCATTGATAAGCACTGACGGGCAGCAGCTCTCCCCTCCCCCTTCAAGCATGGTCTTTCTCTGCTCTACTGGGAGATGCTGCTAGGGGGTGAATCCAAGTCCTTCTACATGCAAAGGACAGCCCCACACCACTGTTTAATTTAAAAAAATATATCTGCAGAGCTTTGTGTCTACTGTATTCACGTTGTCAGAGTTTATAGTTTTGAGCTCCGTGCATATTATTTGGAATATGGTACTGGTCAACTGGCGTATTTTGCAAGTGAAACCATGTTAGCTTTTCGATCGTTTCACATTGTATAGTTCTTGTTTTCATCTTGTGATAGTTTATATATTTTTGTGTCCAATTTTTAGCAAAGGATAGAATTAAAATATTCAATGCACTTTTCTTCCACCTTTTTGGCCTGGGACAAGCCAACATGGCAGCCCCCAAAATTAAATGGTGGTGCTGGGGGATGCCTGTTCGGTACCCTGGCACTTGAGGTGTGGGGCGCCACAGGGTTCCATCCTGTCCCCCATGCTATTTAACACTCTACATGAAACCGCTGGGAGAGGTCACCCGGGGATTTGGAGTGGGGTGATCAATATGCTGATGACACCCAGCTCTATCTCTCCTTTCCACCTGATTCCAGGGTGGCTGTTGAGGTTCTGGAGCACTGCCTGGAGGCAGTTGGGACCTGGATGAGGGCTAACAAGCTGAAACTAAACCCGGACAAGACAGAGGTTCTCCTGGTCCGGAAATCCACAATGCAGGTAACTAGAGTATCGTCCTGCTCTGAATGGGGTTGCACTCCCTCTGAAGGAGCAGGTCCGCAGCTTGGGGGTCCGCCTGGATCCGCTGCTGCTCCTGGATTCCCAGGTGGCGGCTGTGGCCAGGGGGGCCTTTGCTCAGCTTCGGCTGGTGCGCCAGCTGCGACCGTACCTGGATTGTGCAGACCTGACCACGGTGATCCATGCCACGGTGACGTCGCGACTAGATTATTGTAACGCGCTCTACATGGGGCTGCCCTTGAAGACGGTTCGGAAACTGCAATTAGTGCAGAATGCGGCGGCCCGTGTGGTCACTGGAGGTAGGCGGTTCGACTCTGTCGGGCCGCTCCTCCGACGGCTGCACTGGCTGCCGATTCGTTTCCGGGCCCAATTCAAAGTGCTGGTTTTGACCTTTAAAGCCCTATACGGCTTGGGGCCAGGATATTTGAGAGACCGCCTACTTCTATATAGTGCGGCCCGTCTCCTTAGATCATCAGAGAAGGCCCTTTTGCAGGTGCCATCGCCCAGGGAGGTGCGAGGGGCGGCGGCCAGAAATAGGGCCTTCTCAGTAGTGGCACCAACCTTATGGAATTCCCTCCCCTTTGACTTACGAACTGCTCCCTCCTTGGACACTTTCCGGCGAGGCCTAAAAACCTTCTTGTTCAAAGAAGCCTTCTGAGCCTTTGCCTTTTTAACAATCTTGCTGGTACGTGTGGGGTGCTGCTGTTTTTATGATCTTGTTTTAAATGTAATTTTTAAATCAATTTTTAGATGTTTTTATTAACTTTTTTTGCTGTTTAAAAAGTAATTACTGTATTTATTTGTATTTTTTTATTTTATTTTTGTGTAAGCCGCCTTGCGTCCCTTTGGGGAGAAAGGCGGGATAGAAATATTGTAAATAAATAAATAAACAAGAGACCATTAACATATTATGATAGCACCAAGCCAAGCTCATTCATTCAGAGCATCTGGTTTTCTTCCTCCTGTTCCATCATGTCCTGATGTTATTCTCTGCAGATGCCTACCTAAAACCAGCCAGCATGTTCACCTGTGCATTAATTTCCCATTTACTCAGCCTCTATTCATAATAGCCCATGCAGCAAGTCAATGTTGCCCAAACACACTGAGAGGGGCAGCTATTCTAAGTTCCACGAGCTCCATTGTAAGATTAAATATTCTTCAATGTTTTTCAAAAACACTTATTGTCACAAGTGGGGCAAGGACCCATGCCCACACACTAACAAAGGGGATTTTAAAACCCTGCAAGAGAAGGCTGCTCATGTTTTTCTTGTGCGCTTAAATCTTGGGGTGATGTTGACAGGAGGTGAGCTCCAGCAGAAGGCTTGCCCTTTTCACAGCATGTGCGTAAAATTGGACATCGATGCAACAACAGCCACAGTGCACATTTATCCCACATGGTTGAACCAGAGGTGGGCAAAGTAAGGCAGACGGCGCCTGCGAGAGCCTCCAATCTGGTCCTTCAGCTGTCTTGACTGCCAATCCCTGCTAGGTTTCCGAACGCACCGCCAAATCCCTGCAATTGGCGCAATTCAACTCGCATCGAGAGAAGAGAACACAAACACACTGCCATGGTGTTTGGCTGTTTTTTTTTTCTTTTTAATTGTCCATCTTTTATCAAAACACCCACTCAGTGAAAGCTCTACCTGCAGATGAAATCACAATCAAGGAGGGATAGAAAATTGTGTGTTTGTGTGTGGTTTTTTTTTTTTTTACAATTTTAGAATGCCCTACTCTGGCCTTTCACCCCCACGGCAAAGGAGAACCAGCCAGAACCAGGGAAATTAGATCCACGTACGCATGAAAAAGACAGCTGAAGAAAGCCTGGTAGCACCAGTAGCGCTGACAGCCAGAAGCAGGAGCAGGAAATGGGAGGGGCTCAAGCAAAGAGTTTAAAAAATCCTGCCAGTTACTCCCCCCTCCAGAGTATGGCCCTCCTCTCTTTTTCCAGCAGGGGAAAGGCTTGTTTTCTTAGCAGCTTGTGCCCTTCCACTGCCCATTTTTTTCTCTTCTTTTCTAGATCCCAGTGCAGGACAAAAAAAACATTCACATCTTTGCTCCCAAGGGGTCTGTCTTTTTTTAAAAAAAGACACAAAATGCAACACCCCCTTTCCTTTCACATGATCCATCTCATCTATCCTCCCTCCCCCCAATATAAATAGGAGTGACAGTGATTCACTGACACCCAGACTCCTTTCGCTCCCACCTCCCCCCCCAAAAAAAAAACCCTAACAAAACAACACAGAATATTCCTTCTGGGAGACATGGAGAAAGAAATAAGAACCGCTGGGTACTTGGGGGGTAGGGGGGCAAGGGAGGGGCAACAAGAGAGGTCATGATCTTGCAGGACACGCTGCCCCTTTTGCTTATGGCGAGTGCTGCACAGAGGGCGTGGAAAAACAATGGAAGTGGGCTCCCAGTACATTTACCTGTTGGCAAGGAAGTGGGGGGGGGGTTTAAAAGGCAACCCTTGCCCAGGTAAATCAGGTGTGTGTTTTCAGTTGGTCCAGACATGGCTTAAAACTCCAGCCAGAAATCTTGGGGGTGAGGGGCTGTAAAGGAAAAGGGAGATGGGTAGGAAAAAACAACAACAAGAGGACTGGATTAACTCTCTCCCCCGCCCTGGAAAGGCCTAGCCCCTCAAAAGGTTGGTCCCAACATTGCCTCACCAGGAAAAGGGGGAGAGAGAGAGGCACCTTCCTTAAACTGTAGCCCTCTGCCGAGGCAGAGGGAAACCAAGTCTAACCCTACTCTGACCCAGAGATTCCTCATTCTGCAGCAAATATTGCTAAAAGTTAAGTCTATGGAACCACCTGAACATCCAAATCTGAGCCAAGGGAAAGGGGAGAGGGAGCAATCAGTTTCCCTCCCCTCCTCCCCAAATGTACCTGTGTGGGTTATGGGACGCTGGACCTGAGACAGCGGCGGGTGGGGAGCAACCAGCCTCGCCGACCCACGCTGGGGAACGGGGCTGGCCAAAGCGCCCCAGCACTGCTTCTGTGTGTTCCTACCCCCCCCCCCCGCCCAAGCTGATCCCTGCCCGCCCACCCCCGCCTCGTGGCATTATCGCAGGGAAATGCTCCAGTCTGCCCCAACGTTGACTGCAGGCTTGCGGAGGGTCAAGACGGATGTTTCGGCCTCGTGGGTGAAATCCAGACGAGTCTCTGCTGCTCCTGTGGGTCAGGGAGGAGAGGGAACCCAGCTGAGAAACACAGGCAGCCAGTCTTCCCCTGTAGGCCCAGGGAACGGCCTGAAGCAAGCTGACAGGTGACAGGAAGCAGACGGGCCCTGCGAGCAGCTTCAACGCCAGACCGGCTAGAAACTGGGCCTGTAGCTGCTCTGGAGGGAGCCGGGAGAACGAGATCCCACGCGGCTGCTACAGTCTCTGGGTGCGAATGGTAATGAGCTCCTCGTGAAAGGAAGAGGGACAATTCACATTTATGGAGAGGGACCACAGCTCAGTGGCAGAGACTGGCACGTCACCAACTAGGCGGGGGCAGCATTTGGCGCACACCCCGTCTCAGGAGCTGGGAGCTCTCGGCCTGTGCTGAAACCCAGAGCCGGCCCTGCTTAAGGGCACTTAATGTGGCGGATAAGCCCCAGGGCATGTGCAGAGAGGATTTCGGGTGCCCTTTTTCCTCTTACGGGATAGTACCCTAAAGCCGCTTACCAGCCTGTTTGAGGAACACGGCCGCTGGCTTCCCAGCTCCCAGGATCACCACCCGTTCAATCCAGGCTGGGGTCTCAAAGGTGCCCTTTGGGTCTGCAGAGCTAGAAGGAAAGAGAAAACAGAATGGCAGGGTGGGATAGGAGAAGAAAGGTTAAGAGCACAGGGCAGGGATAATGTGGCCGTGACATTGGGTGGGAGGGGAATGCAGAGAGGGATGATTGGAAAATGAGGCCTCAGGCTGCTGAGACAAAAGAGCTGTTGACTGCGACTCACCCGCTCGCCTTAGGAGAGTAGCGATCTCCTCCAAGCGACTGCACAAGGAGGCATGACTACCTGGTTCGATGGGTGTGTGTGTGTGCTTGCTTGTGCTTTTAACTGATTTTCCCATTGGTAGCAAGAAGGAGAGGCAGGATAGTGAGGTCCTCCTCCATCAGTCTAGCAGAGGAACAGGCAAGACAGCACAGCCCCTTCCACTAGCCCGGGCGAGCGCCACTGGGAGGCCGTCACTAAACCGAAGACCGCATAACCTCAGCTTACTGCATACTCTTCCCCCGTTTTCTCCAGCCTCTACTTCCTTCCCCTCTCTCGGTGTCTCCCCTGCAACTCTTGGGCAGCAAGCCGTCTCCTCATGCCTTTGCCTTTCTTGAGAGCTTTTCTGCTTGAAAGCAGTACATAAATATCAACCAACCTGTTTCACTAGGATTTTACATCGATGGGCTCCTGCTTAGCGAAATATTTTCTTGGCTATGGTCCTTAACCGCACCCTCTTCCCTAGCATTCCGTGTTCACTTATCCCTCACCTTTCCTCTGTTGTCTACCTTGTGTCCCTTTGGGATTGAAAGCCCCTCAGGGCACAGACTTGCCCTTACTCCACGCAAAACTGTTACCCGCTATTATCTATGTAGCGCCATCAATGGAACATTTGAGTCCAGTCCCAGTCCAGACCTTTGCTTCCCTGCACTACTTTTACAGACGCTTGGACCCGTTCAGTTACATCTCGTGCAGAAATAAAATGGAAAAAAACGACGGAGCTCGAGACGTTTGCCAAGTACCTGGCCGTCAGCATGTTGCCGGAGAAGCTGAAGTGGCGATGCAGATACTGCCTTTTCGTCTCAAAGTTGTAGGTATGTCCATCGTCGACAAAAAGGTCTCCTTGCGCGGTGCCCTGGGCAGGGGGGATTAAGAAGGGAGGCGGAAGCCTGTCAGTGGAGCCCTCGGGAACAGTTTCCCAACCCAGGGCAACCTAGGGGAGCCAGGATGGTGTAGTGGTTTGGGAGTCGGACTTAGACCTGGAAGATCCAGGTTCAAATCCCCGCTCAGCCACGAAGCTTCCTGGGTGACCTTGGGCCAGTCACTCTCTCTCAGCCCCACCTACCTCACAGGGTTGTTGTGAGGACAAAAAGGAGGGGAGGAAATATGTACACCACTCCGAGCTCCTTGGAGGAAGGGCGGTATAAAAATGTGAAAAATAAATCAATTCAGCCTCTTCTCAACTCACCTGGGGGCCCAGAGCCACGTAGAGGGTGTAAGGGTCACTCTGCATGCAGTCTGAGGAGCGTCGGACCCGCTCCTTCCGGGCCACGATGCTGCCACCACGCTGGTACACAGGTATCTGCAGAGAAAGCTTGGGATTGGTGCTTGGGATGGGCTGTTACTCGGAACCACCCTCGGCAGGCTTCCCCGTCCAGAGAATGCTGTGTCCGTCTCCCTCTCCCCCCCCCCATCCCCATAAACTAATTCCTTCGCTCACTTACACTGCTCATAGTGACGGTTAAATAGAGGGTTTGGGGTGCGTGAAGCTTTTGGTGGGTGTGGACATCGTACCAAACCTGCACAGAGAAAGAGCAAGACAATTTGTGATCCACAGTTCCTACCTGGAATCAGGAATGCTGGGAACCCTCTGCTTCTGTTCAAACGAACAGTCAAGCTTCCAGTCCTTGTGACTTAAAAATGTGGCTGGCTCATGACAAAAGGTTCCAAGGTACAAACATTCCATTTAAAATTGATTATTATTATTATTGCTGTATGGTATTAGTGGGGCGTGGCTATGGGGTGTGTGTGTGTGTGTGTCATGATGAAATCTTGCATTTTAAAAATGTACCACTACCCCACTGATTGGGCCTCGTTCCTACCCAGCCAGTCCCTCTTACCTCTCCTTTGCCAGGCAGGTAGACCTGCACACCTCGGGCCCCCTGTGCCGTTACTGGGTGAACCAACAACGCGTCACCTGCAGAGTAAATACGACATGTGACCATGAGACCTAGAAACTTGTGTTAACTGCTCATTTCCTAAGCCAGCACTGAATTCCAACCCCTTCACAAGTGCTGTGGAATACCTCTTAAAGAAAAAGGCTTGAAGAGTCAATATTTCATCATCTGGGCTGGTACAGCTAGGAGACCGAGCCATGCATTAGGAGTTCCCTGGTTCAAATCTTGCCCCTGTGATGAATTCACTAGGCAGTCTTAGGGGTAAAACCACCACTTAGCACCGATATAGCACTTTCTGACCATACTACAGTATTATCTTCTTGAGGGAACCCTTTATAATAACCCCGCCTGATGAGTGAATTACTATTCACCCCATATTACAGATGGGGAAGACTGAGGCAGCTTGCCAATGGTCATTTGCAGTGGCCCCTCGAAACTGCTGTTTCTAGAATGCTGGGGGTGGGAGCAGGGAGATGATCTGACTAACATTAGAGGAAGTCACGGGATGGGGGTTTATGGATGTCATTAAGATCCCTTTCCCCCTACCCTTATGATTTGAGCACTGGATCTTGGAGGTTAAAGTGACATGCCCAAAGGGCAGAAATGAAACAATTGGAGACACAGGCTCCTCCAGCTCTGGGCTGCACTCAACTCACCCAGGAGATACTGGTCATCAATGCCGAACGTCGTAGGATCCTGGGGGAATTCCACCCACAGAGGTCTATTAAGAGAAGAAAAAGATTGTGATGGTAACAGGGGGGGACAGAAGGAAGCCGGGGGGGGGGGGGAGGAAGAAAACACCTTATGGACCAGTTGCTAAATATATATTCATGAAAAGCATCTTTTCCAGTGATTGTTTGCTGGTGTTTCCCTTGTGCCCTTTGTCTCAATTGTAAGCCCCTTGGGGCAGGGAATGGTCTTCTCGCTCCTTAGGCTCTGCAAACTGCTTTAGGAACTTTTTGGGGGGGATGCTGGAAAGTGACATTAAACATTTCTTATCAGTGTCATCACTGTAATATTTCTGGTGTGTGTGGGGGAAATATTAAGAGAAGTATTTACACAGTATACCACTTTTCAAATAAAAGTAGCTACTCCGCTCACCTCATGACCGGCTGACCAGTCCGGTAACTCTGGTAGAAGAGAGTATACCAGAAGGGCAGCAGGGCGTAGCGCTGCCGGATGGCCTCGCGGATCAGCGCCTTGTTCTCCTCGCCAAAGAGCCAAGGCTCCCGCCGGGTGGTGTCCATGTGGGCGTGCGCCCGGAAAAAGGGCTGGTAGGCCCCCACTTGATACCAGCGCACCAACATCTCGGGCTCGGGGTTCTTGAAGAAGCCACCCACGTCAGCTGGGGGAGAAACAGATCGCGAGGCAGCCCTTTAAGATCCCGTAGCGACAGCGGAACAGCTGGATGCCACCAAAAGCCCAGGTTGTCCAGTATCCTGCTTCCCACAGTGGCCAATCGGATGCCAAGAGCCCTCCTCTGTTTGGTCCCCAGCACCCGGCGCTCAGAGGTACACTGTCGCTGAAGGTGGCCGCCGTTCCACACAGGCACCATGAAAAATAACCACTGACAGACCTCTCCTGCACAAACCCCTTATGCACCGAGCCCTTTTTCTCGATCCCACCCATGAAGGAAGCTGTTAATTCCAGCAAGAGGAAGGAAACAGCCGGTGTGGGCAGAGCAGCTGAGAGACAGTGCCCAGAGAGACCAAGTCATCCCTGGGTGAATTCTCACCTCTGCCACCAACTCACTAGGTAGCCTTAGACAAGCCAGTCCCTCTCAACCTCGGTCTTCCCCATCTGCAATATGGCAATAATTATCCTACACTATCTGCCAAGGGTCTTGTAAGGACTGCAGGTTGGGAAAGGGCTTTTAAACACTCAAATGCTAACAGTTTTTACTACGCCCGACTCTCTTACAGCACAATCCTGTGCATGTCTACTTGGAGGCAAGTCCTACTGTGTTCAAGGAGACTTGCTCCCAGGAGGTGGGCATAGGACTGCGGCATTAGACACCTCACAGTGCTCACCTCCGCAGAAGGAGATGCCCACAAGACCAAGACTCAGACACATGGGGATAGAGATCTTCAAGTGGTCCCACTCCGCTGCGTTGTCCCCCGTCCACACAGCCCCTGCAGAGGAGGACAAAGAGAACAGTGAGCAAACACACGTACAGAGTGTCTCATTTAATGTCACTTTTTCGACTCAGACAGACCAGCTTGATGGATCCCCATGACACGTGAAGCCTGGAACTTACACAGAGCCAGAGAAATGGTTCCAGCAGCCCAGTATACTGTCTCCCATCTCCTTGGGTTGCCAACAGCTCTCTGCAGCCTTGGGCTGTGTCTGCCTCTCCCAGTCTTGCTAAATTGGGGGTGACAGCCATGAGCCACAGCCCCCCTCCGCAAATGCCTCCTGCACTCACTCCCCCCCCATGCACACCACTAACCGTAACGCTGCGAGCCTGCAAAGAAGCCCCGAGACAACACGAACGGCCGCTCCGTGCCCCCTGATCGCTGCACTTGCCCCAGCGCTGTTGCCATTTGCTGCCAGAGGGGTGAAAAATTATTATTCAGAAAAATATTTTCAAACAAACACAAGTTCACAAAAGGGGCTTACAAGACACAATGCTTGCAATGCACAAGGAACAGCAAGGCATGTTGGTACTCTGAACCACAAAGTCCCATTTTACAGTTGTGGAATACTGAGGATGGGAAGAGAAACCATTTGCAGAAGACCAGCCAGGGCAGATAGTTTTGCTTGCTGGAGCCCTTGAATATTAATACTGAGGCCACTGAATTTTGCCATTGCCAGCGCAGAAGCAAACAACACTCACCACGTAGAAGGCATAGAGATTGTGGATATCACGGTGCTCCCAGCCCCCGTGGTGGATGGCGTCCTTGTGCATCGTCACTTCCGGGCCGTTGAAGACAGACGGCTCGTTCATGTCGTTCCAGGTGTAGAGGTTCTCCATGGAGCCCTGGAGCAAAAGGGAGAGAGGAAAGGGCTCTCCTGTGAGCTTCCTGGGGCGAAGACGGTTACGCCGCAGTCCACAGGGATCAGCCTAGGAAGACCAGCCAGCTCCCTACCTCGTATTGGTCGTAGTTGAACATGTTGGCCCACCAGGCCCGCATCTCAGGGTTCATGAAATCGGGATATCCTGCCGAGCCTGGGAGGGAGGAAGAAAAGGAACTTGAGACAGGCCCGGCCTCTTCTGCTATGCCTTTGGCCAGAAACACGGGCGGAGCACCAGGTCTGAAGTAGACAGAGGAAGCTGCCTTGCACCCAGGGCCAGCTCCATGCCTCCTGGTGTCAGAGGTGAGTCAGGTGCCAAGCCCCACTTGTGCAGCAGCACACCATCTCCACCTCCAAACTCCTCCCTCCACCTTCAAAAGGAAGAGCAGCAGACGGGAGTGGAAGAGGAAATGTGAAGGAGAGGAGTGAGGGACCATTCCTCTTTTCTCTATATGCGGACTTCCACTTTTGAATCCAGGAAGGAGGAACGGCAGAGGTGGGTGGTGACTGCCTCCTGCCAATCTGTTGCCTGAGACACCTGCCTCAGTTGGCCTCATGGGTGGGCCAGCTTTATACCGACTCATCCGTCTAGCCGGGTTAGGCTGGCCACAGCTTGCCAAGGAGTAAGACAGGCCTTGCTCCCGGAAGCCCTTCGAGGTGGACGTGCTAGAAAATGAAGCGGGGACCTTCGACTTGCAAGGAGGGGCTCAACCACCGAGTTGGGGCTTCTCCCCAGACCAGTCCCTCCTCCAATCCCTTGTCGTCACCTGGCCAGCACCAGCCCTCGTAATCGCTGCCATCTTTGGTCTTGACATAAAAGCCTTGGGAGCGGATCTCGTTGTGGACCCGGTAGCCACTGTCCACCTTGATGTGGGGGTCCACGATGCTCACCATCTGGGTCGAGGAAGGAAACATACAACTAAGTGGGTTACGGGGGCTAAAGAGACAGCACAGAATGACTTGGGCAGACTCCATTTATGGTCATGTGCTGCATTTATATCTACCCTTCCTCCTAGGAGTCCCAAGAGGAAGCGGCCCCCCACCACAGGAAGCTGCCCCCCCACTAGGTCAGTTGTGTCAGGAGATTGAGGGCGACACAGAAACTCCAAGGGTTCCAGGACGGGGTGGAGATGGGGGGGGCTGTATTCATGCACCCGCCCCCCACCTTACCTTGCGTCTCTTGGCAGCCAGCTGAAGAAGCATTTCCCGAGGATGCGGGAACTTGTTGGGATCCCATGTGAAATAGCGCTTGCCATCGGCGTGCTCGATGTCCAGCCAAATGACATCGTACGGGATGTCGTGCTCGTCAAAGCCGTTGTCCACGGCGCTGACGTCGTCCTCGTCATTGTAGTTCCAGCGGCTCTGGTGATAGGCCAGAGCGAAGAGCGGAGGCAGGGCCTGGGTGCCTGAGCAAAACAGTTGGGTGGGACTTCTGCTGCAGTGCATGTTGGGAATAGCGGTCTTTGAAGCAGGGCCTCAAGCGGCCAGGTCCAGATACCTTACTGGGCCATTGAGGCAGCTCTCCGGGAGAGGGAGTTATTAGCTTGATCTTTGCTGCACTGCAGCATCACCCAAACGATGGTCAGAAAAGGTATTACAGCTCATCTGCCCAGCTAGGTGATCTGGGGAACCAACAGGGACCTGGCTGGCCCTATACAACCATTGCTTCACAACTGGTTCCTAGTTTCAGCGACTTGTACCTATGACTAGCCAGGCAGACTGCCTTGCCTCTTCCCTACTCCAGACCACTCTGGAAAACCCTGTATCTTGAGAAGAGGTTGTTTCCAGCCTATGGCATGCACAGCAGAATTTGTTCAAATCAGCAGACCCTGTTAACTCACGACTCTGTTCTTCCGGTCGTTGCTCCCCCAGAGCGTCTCTGCATCCCAATTCTCCAGAAGGAAATGGACAACGAGGAGAAAGGGGATGTCTTTTTCCACTCACCTGTGAGGGACGCATACTGCCTGAAGATATCATTCGGCGAAGGCCCCAGCAACAGGAATGCGTCTATGATCCCACTCTCTGACATCCAGCGAACGTCTGTCTGGGGGGTCTCGCCTCCCCCTTGCATGTAATCCAGCATCTTTCCAAACAGCGTCTGAGAAAGGGAATTTGAGAGGCACTCTGTCGTGGGCCTGTCAAAGGTGCTCAGAGACACTCTAGCCCACCACCGTCATGCTTCCTCCTCTGCTCCGTGCCCCAATTTATTGTGAATCCAGGGAGCAGGAACAGGAGCACCAGCACAGGCAGGCCGCCAACCTGCTGCCTGAGGCAACCACCTCAATCGGCCTCATGCATGGGCCAGTCTTGCCAGGCCAGCTTTCCCTGCCTCCCCCAGAAGCCCAGGAATAGGACAGCATCTTTTCAAAACCTAAACAAAATCTTGACAGGTGATTTTGTTTTTACTTGGTTCTAATCGCACCCTATACCTTGCCAGCGGTGTTGGAGGTGACGTCCACCCAGGTCTCGGCAGCATTGAGCCAGAAGATACCCAGAGTGCGCTGGGTGCTGTGGGCCAGGAGGACGGGAACGGAGCCATAGAGAGCCATGGGGTTGTACAGCTCGTACTGGAAGACGTCCAGGTTGTAGAGGCGGTAAGGGTCTCCTCCCCTGCCAAGGATCCGATGGTTAGAAACCTCAGAGCACAGACCCTATAACGGGGAGAGGCTGGGCTTCCCACACTCGGCTGCTTTCCTACACGCCTCCGGGCTCAACTTAAAAGCCCTAAACGATCTGGGGCCGGATTCAAATTCAAAATGCAAACGCCGGCCTTGAACACTGGGCCACCACGAACAGAACTCCAACTGGCAGGTGCCAATCTTATCTGCCAGATGATGAAGGGCTGACGGATCTGTGCATCAAGGGAGCCAGCCAGCCAGTAGCAGAGGCAATGTTTATCAGGTTGCTGCAGCCCCTGGCGTGTGGAAAAGCAGTGTAGGGAAGATGGGAGGGGAAAGTAGGAGATGTTTAAAAAAAGGAAAAATTGCTGATGGGAGGAGAAATTGCCAGCCCAAGTAGGAATTGGCTGGGACGTGAAACAAGTTTCAAATAAGTGCCTGATTCAGGAGCAGGCAAGACAAGACACTTGGAGGGATCCCTTCCTGGAGAGCTCTTGAAGCGTTTGCCAATTCGCATTAAGTCCTGCCTCTCTCAAGAAGGGATGGACGTAACCCAGTATGGATGCCCTTCACCAGCAACAGAGAAGCGGTGCAGATCAGACGAAATCCCCCCCCCCCCCAGTATCTCCTGCTACAGCCGCCAACACCGGAAGGAAAAGAAACAGGCCAGGGAGAACCATTGAGCCTGGAAAAGACACCCAGTTGTTATGCTGCTATTTGTCAATTGGTTTTGAACACGGAAAGGCCAAGTACAGACCCACTAAAGTAAACAAATCAAGAAAACAAAGTGACATGGGGCGGGGAAGGGGAAGACAGCTGCACGCTATCCCAGCTCTGGTGGGACAACCCCCCCCCCCCCAGAGAAGCTGCTCAAGCCCCCCTGGAACAGAATTTCAGTTCGAGCGACCCCAGCCAGGTTTCACTGCTTACTCAGTGGTCCGTAACCGAAGGTTGTCCGCGTGTTCTGGGATGCCGTACACGTTCTCCACGCCCGGAAGCGAGAAATCTAGCCCTACCGATGTTGGGCCTGACAAATGAGAGAGAACACCCCTTTAAAGGTATTATTCCCATGCTGCAGAAAGGAAAGACTGAGGCCAACAGGGACCAGCTTGCCTAATGAGTTTATGACAGAGGCAAAGTGTGAACCAGGGACGTCTCGATTCGCAGGCTCTTAAGCCACCCCGTTACGCCAGCTCTCTGTTCTACCATACAGATGGGCAGAAAAACAGGAAGGAAGGAAGGCCTTTTACATCACACCATGAACTTGCATGTTCAGTTTTCAAGATAATCTGTGTCTTCTTTTCAATAACCACAGAAAGGCATCTACAGTGATGCTTTGGAAATATGCAAAATTCATTCTGTGAAAAGCGAGAACGATCATACAGGTAGGGTCCAGCCCTCTTACCATTGGGCTTGCTGTCCGTGTGGGTCTTGAACGTTTCCTCCCAAGATCCTGGCCCCTCCTCAGCCTCATCTGTCCCTTTGGATGTTTCCTCCACCTGCAAGAACAAAATGGGTAGGAGTCAGAGACACCTGGCACAGCCACCATGGAAGGAGACCCGAGTGCAAATTCTGATGCAGTCACGCTTGCTTGATGGGTGGCCCTTGGGCAAGCCGCCCGCCGTCTGTTATCAACGAAATGGAATTCCTTCCTCTAATCTCAGGTCAAGCCACAAACCAAATAGGCAGAGTATGGAGGAGTATACAGGGCTAAGCTACATTTACTGGCATGTGGATATAGCCATCTGCATTGCATCCAAGAACTCTAAAAGACGCATTGCGGGAGTCATACAGTTAGGAAATTCTCCCTCACGTCTAACCTAAATCTACTTCCCTGTAGCTTCAACCCTTTGGTCCGGCCCTTGGGAGCCACAGGGCATAACCCCTCACCAAAAATTCCTATTATTGGCATCTGTATGTGGGACAAGCCGGCCAGGCCCAAGTTCCCATCTTTGCCTGCCTCCTGCCCCATAAGCCCTCCCGCACCCCAGGGTGGCATCCCCACCCCACCCCTTCCTCCCACCCAGCCCACCTGTTCGCTTTTCTCCGGGGACTCGTGCTCTGGAGCCAAAGAAGGATCCGATGCCTCGGCAGCCTCCTCCCCTTCCGACGCCGGTTCTTTCGTCGGCTCTCTGAAAGAAAGCAAGGCGAGGGGGGGGGGAGGCTCAGCCCAGGCACATCCCCTCCCCCTTTACCCCATTCAGGCCCCACTGAAAGAAAGGAACCCCAAATCCCCAGCAAACCTTCAAACCAACTACAGGAACCATTAGTAGTCACTACAAGCAACAGACACAGATTCACAGCCCAGCCAATTAGCAGGGTAAGGGATGGGGGCGGGGGGGCGCAGCTGTGGGGCACCTGAGAGTGCAGGACCAGGCTCTGTTGCCTGCCCTGTTGGGCATTCAAGCGCAGCACTTTAACGGAAAGGTTCCCTTCCCAGGAAAACTGAACCCTATTCAACAGGGTCACCACTTCCCTCTTCAGACCAAGGAGGAAGCAGGCGGCCTGCTGGTGCCTCTGTTCAAAATCAAAATGACTGTACTTTACAAGTCCTCTTGTGCATGACTAGGAGAAAGGCTCTACTGTTGCTCCGGACAGTAGCTGAAAAGCTCAGTGGTTTTCAGGTGGAAACATGGAGCTGCCACACTGAGTCAGACCTTTGGTCTATACGCCTCAGCATTGTTGAGCACTGACTGGCAGCAGCGATCCACCATTTCTGGCAGGGCTTTTCCCCAGTCCTACCCAGAGATGCTGCCAGCAATTGCACCCGAGACCATCTGCATGCAAAGCGGGGGCTCTCCCACTGAGCTAGGGCCCCTCCCTTGAATGATACAGGGATGGGCAGATTGGATAGACAACAGGAGTTAGCAGGGACTCCTGTCAGGCTGGGATCTCGAAGGCACAAAGGCTTCCTCTTCCTCCTTTTAGATTCTACAAGACAGAAAATCAATGGGATGGGAGCAAGCGACCTGTGAGCCTCACAGGGGCTATATCGGCATCCCTTCCGCTTTGGGTATGCTGTCCTCTCCCTCGTTCAGAAGGGCTGTCTGTCACCCAACCCTCACACTCAAAATCCACCAGTCCTTTCAAGCTCCCGGTTACGAAACAAACGACGGCAGCCCACTGCAACAAACCCCGATATCAACCAGCACTGGCCTGAAGCAAAAAATGCAGCTAGAAATGTGTCCCGTGTAAACGGGAAGTCAATACAAGCTCCCTTTAGAAGCCTCGGTTTGCAACACGGAACTGGGGGAATCCCACTTCTCTATTCTGGAGGGTGGAGGAAGCAAATCCTAAAAGTCGCGATCTATGTTAAGGCCGGATTCTGGGGCTTCCCAGAGCCTGAAATTCGTGGGCGCAATTGTGAGGTCCTTCCACATGTTAGAGGACAGAAACCTGGGTCTGTGCCAGGCGTGGACCAAACAGGGAAGTAGCCAGCATAGGCACTATCAGGAGTCAGTGTACGCCATGCCGAGAGGGGCACTGTGGCACTCAACAGACCAAGAGATGTGCTGCTGGTGTCAACTCTGGGGACTAGATTCCACTCCACACAAATACGGAGCGCAGTAAATATGGTAGAATTCAAGCCGATGGCCACGAACTCAGATGGGGATGAGACCATGTGAAGCCTCCACGTTCAGCAGCAGTATACCTCTGGACACCAGCAGCAAGGAAGGGAGCAGCGGTGGGAGAGAAGTACACCTTTTTGTACACTTCTTGCTTGTGGGCTTCCCAGAAGCAGCTGGTGGGCCGCTGTGGGAAACAGAGCTGAAATCCTATACACACTTACCTAGGAGTAAGTCCCACCAAACTCAACAGGGCTTCCTCCTAAGTAGACATGTATAGGATTATGCTGTTTAGGCCTCCCTGATTAAGCCTCCCTGTTGGTACTTTTTTAGCTGCACATGGAAAACACACAAATCTTAGGTGTGCGCTGAAAAAAAAGCCACAGGTCAAGCAGCCTCACAGCCTTGCACATTCCAAGTCCTCCCCGCCAGTTATAAACCACACCCCCAACAGGGAGAATCTGGCCCAAGTGATGCATGCTTTCATTCTCCCCACCTTCCTGAACACGCACACGGTGCCAGCTCGCTCTCTTCTGCCAAATCCCTCCTCCTCCTGGTTTATCCCCTTAATCCTCATTCCCAACTGTAACTGAGCTTTAAGCACGAATTACAGTTGCTCATATGCTTCCCCCCAGCCCTTGTCTGTCTCTCCCTCCCGCTCTTGTTTTCCCTGTTGTCTGTTTTAGATTGTAAGCCCCCTGGAGGCAGGGACTTCTTTTCCTTCCGTAACCCTGCAAATCGTCGTGAGGACACCGGCGAGACAGTATTAAATAACCACGACAGAGTGCGAAGCCTGTGCTTAAACGTTTTTTCCATTGTGATGTAAAACTTCAGCTGAACTGCTTCCACACACACACACACACAAACATGCACTTTCATTTGGCTTCCGCCGACGCTGGGCTACAAGGAATGAAAGTTTTCTGTAAACTCACAAAAGGACAGAGCTGCAGATAATAGCTAAAACCAAGTTCACACCTGCAGGTCACCCCCCCTTGAGGAATTATTTGAGGTAACAACCCCCCCCCCTGGAGTTCCCAACCCCGAGGCCCGAGGGAGAAAGAACGAATCAATGCCCAAGCGACGTGGGAAGGGCAGAGCGCCACTGTCTACGCAGCAGGGAAGGGGTTTTCAAAAACAGTAGCAGAAGCTGCAGATTTACCTAGAAAAAAGGCTCTTGATCCTATCCCACATGCTAACGACCGTGCTACTAACTTTATCCGAGAAACTGGGGGGGTCAGCGGGAGGGGGAGGCACAGATCGACAAAAACAGAAAACACAATGAGAGAGTCAGTGCATGGAATCGCAGAGACGCCACGATCCACCCGCCCCCGTCGGTCCCGCTCCTGCCTGGCACTGTGTGCAACAGGGGGTGGGGAGGGGAGAAGGACGGGCAGATCGACACCCTCCTCAGCCCGCTCTGCATTAACACTGAAAATAAATCATTTGTGTCCAAGAGAGAAAAGCAGACAGGCCCCTTCCTTCAAACTGGTATTGACAAAACAATGACATCCCCATGGGCAAGACTGGAAGTACCAGAAAGCCCCGCCTCCCCTTGTAGCACTCCCTCCCAATCAGAGGACTGGGCTGCCCTGACACCGCCCCCTTTTCAGGAAGTGGGCCAGTCACGTGCTTCATTGACAAACAGCACCACACACAGCAGTGCCCTCAGCTGGGAGAAGAAGGGGTTGCAGCTGAAGGGAACGGCCACCCTCGCATTTCTGACATAAATAAGGGACAAACTAGACATTTAGTTGTATTAAATTCATTAAGCGCTGATGGGTTCAACTTCTATTTCAAAAATAACACCCAGACCAGAGCACCCTATGGATCGGGAGTGTGGCAATGGGGTGGGGGGTGGGTTTAAACCTAGCCCCTAGCAGCCCCAGTCCAGATCTGGGTCAAAAGCTAAAAGCCTTCGTTCGGGTCAACTGGAGTTTACCCCCTCCCCAGAAAACAGTACTTGTCATCCATATCTTGCTATTTGACTGCGCAAATTGCTTTACATGACTTAGCTTGACGTCGTCTTACAACAACCATGTAAGATAGGCAAGTGGTAGTATGTCCATATTGCATGTGGGGAAGACTGAGGCCGAAAGGAAGTGGTTTCATGGCAGAGGCGAGATTCAAACCAGAAAAGGTCTGGATTCATAGCTCAATCTTGCAGCTGTTACAGTACACCAGCTCTCTTTAGTCGCTGTCTGCATGGGGTGGGGGGGCTGATCTGGATCAAGATCACAGGTGTGCATGGGGGGGGGGAATTAGAGCTCCCTACCAGCCCCACTGTGGTTCTGGTACTCAGGGGGAGGGAGCCTGATCTGGGTGCTATTTTAACAGGAAAATTAAATAGATGTTGATTATTGCATATTTTACTGATTGAAAGTCACCTTGCTCTGTCTATGGCTCATAGACTATGGGGAAAGAAGAGAGACTTTTAAATAAGCTCATCAGCGTTAATGGCTAGTTAAATGTAATGTCTAGTCTGGCTTTAAACAGACCCTCTCCCTTTCAAACAGGGTAGGCCAAACCCCACCCCAAGGAAAGGAAGTGAATGAAAGAAAAAGACATCTGCCTCCCCATTCTCAGCTCCTACTGGCTAACCCAAGGTGTTCAAGACCCCACCCCACAAGCAGCAGACTCCCACACTGACTAGGGGAGAGCGGCCTGTACTGCCAGCCTTCTCCCCCAAACCGATCCCTTTCCTTCCGGTACTCACGAGTCCTTCCGCAGGCGCAGATGCTCGAAGACCAGCAGGCCCCGGGAGTTAACGCTCAGCACCAGCTCCCGCCCCTCCAACAAGTCCATGCGGAACGGTTTCGCCGTCAGTATCAGCTTGTGGCTCCCATCGCCCAGGGAGAGCTCCACACTGTTGTCGTCCCGACCTGTGACCGACAGTCTTGGGGAGGGGGGACAGAGAAGGAGGAGAAAGAACAGTGTGGTTCAAATACCCGCTCAGCCACGAAGCTTCCTGGGTGACCTTGGGCCAGTCACTATCTCTCAGCCCCACCTACCTCAAAGGGTTGTTGTGAGGACAAAAACGAGGGGAGGAAATATGTACACCACTCTGAGCTCCTTGGAGGAAGGGTGGTATAAAAATGTGAAAAATAAAAAAATAAAAAAAATAAAATAAAAATGAATACAGAGAAGTTCTGGAGTGGGGTGGAGAGGAACGAGGAACATCGAAAGCTGCCATGCCGAGTCAGACTCCTGGTCTCCTGGGCTCAGCATGGTCAAGCACTGACTGGCAGCAGCTCTTCAGTGTTTCAGACTAAGAGTCTTTCCCAGCCTGACACGGAGATGTGGACTGAACCCAGGATCTTCTGCATGCTCAGCAGGGGCTCTGCCACTGAGCTACAGCTCTCCCCCATCTCCAGTTAGGGCTGAGAAAGGCAGTTGTCTGAAACCCTGTAGAACTGCTGCCATCGTACCATGGACGATGGCTTTCCAGCTGGCAGATCTACAGTCAGACCCTTGGCATCGGGGCCAAAGACACCAAAGACACTCAACAGAAGCCAGCTGGAAAGCTTCCAAGCTCTTTCTCACTGAAGCCCCACGGAAACAGGTATTCGTTGAGGTCCTGCTGCCTCTGAAGCTGGTCTTTCCAGACAGGCACTGGCTCTCTCCAGCATCTGGAGGAGGAATTTTTCCAAGGCCCTCTTCCTGAAATGCTCTTAAATGGAGGTGCCAAAAACCACAAGCAGACTGCGTGGCCTGAACGTCCGACATCCAAACAAAACACTGCCGTTCGCAGGCTAAGTCGCAACTATTAAGAATAGTGCGGTGCTGCTTCTGAACACAAAGCAGTGAACAGTTCCCTGCCCCAATGAGTGCTGATCTTGAAGGGCTGATCCAGCAGGACTCTTACTAGCCCATGAGGAATAGAACCTCCAGCACAGAGGCAGTCTACCTTTGAATGTCAACTGCTGGGCGACAGCTGCTGTTTTCACACCTGCTTGTGGGCTTCCTGGAGGCACCAGCTGGCCATGGTGGGAGAGAAGGTGCTGGGCTAGATGGCCTCTTGGGGCTTCTCTTACATTCACTACAGCCCTATGGATGTGTGGCCCCATGGCTCTGCACCAACAAATGATATCCACTCCTGATGAGCCACTTGGCAGGGAAGAGAAGCTTTCCAGGGGCTCCCCGCATCCCGCTGCCCCCCCCAGACCACTGCCTGGCGCATTTGGACACACAGCTCCTCGCGCACATACCTGGTGGTGGGCGGGTCCTGGACTAACACATCTGGTACCTCAAAGCGAGGCTTGAGCGGATTCAACTCATTGATCCGGATCCGGGTCATGTTCCCTTTCAAGCCATAGAGCTCGAGGAGGAGAGGAACCTGGAAGCGGAGAGAAGGACGGTCTCACGTCACCCAGGGCTCAGGGTGCAGCCTTGCCCACGATGCTGCTGCTTTAGACAGACCCAAGTCCTGGCTCAGGATATTTTGCCGCAGTGCTCCAGGGGTCTTTTCAGCCCCCAATGTGCTTTAAAAACCGGACACCGAACCTGGGGCCTTAAACACACAAGGCATGTGGCCCGCCACTGAACTGTGACCCTCTCTCCCCCATTGCCACCACAAGCTGTTTGAACCGATGGCATTGGCTTGATCATCTTAACAGTCCAGAGGGCTGCTCTCATTGTAGCCCCACGGGACAGATCAGTGGAGAGACCGTGCCCAAGTTGCGCAAGGCCTGCGAGCACATTCCCCTGCTTCCGGTCACCTTGTTCGCTTCATTGACAAGCTGGATTTTCATCGACTCCTGGGTGAGCTGCAGCGACTCCAGCAGGGCCCTGTACGGGGAGCTCCCGGCCTTCACGTTCCTCTGGCGCCTGCGGGGGAGAAGCAGGGACTGAGCAGAGGCAGGACACCCAGGCCAGCCTTGCCCCCTGGTCTCGTCTCCCCCAGGAGAGGGCAGCAGGTGCAGCCCGGCTCCCTCCTCCCCAGCCAAGAGCCTCCACTCACTTGCAAAAGGAGCTCTGGTCGCAGGTCTTGAAGTTGCTTCTGTCCACGGCGCAGGCGACCCCCAGGAAAAGCACCAGCCAGGCGACGGCTGCCATGCTGAATCTGGAGCAAAAACGGAAGTGCTTCTTCACGCCACACGTCACAGGTGTGCAGAACTTGCTTCTTTTTAAAAAAAAAAAGGGACTGCGCGACCTCGATGTGACACAAATCTTTCCTGAGCGGTCAGACCACTGTGTGGTAATCATATTCCACTTTGATTTGGCAGGTCAGCATCATTAATGTAGCCAACGCTATGGGCAGACACAGGAAAATGAGCTCCTGCTGAGTCAGGCCCTTGGTCCGGCTAGCTCAGTACTGTCAACACAGACTGGCAGCAGCTTTTTAGGATTTCTTTCCCTGCTCTCCCGAGAGATGCTGCCAAGGCCTGAAACAGGGGCCTTTTGCATGTAAAGTAGGGGCTTATCCTAACACATACCCTCACATCTGCTAACGCGCAGTTTGGCCTTGTGCTATACCAGCGTTGGCTGGAGCCAGAGCCCCTAGGAACTCCCAGAGACTTGTGAGAGAGGAGAAGCAATGTGAAGCCTCAATGGTCTAGTGCAGGGATTCTTAACTGGGGGTATCCCTATCTCTTGGGGGTACGGCAACCAAACGAAGGGGGTATGGGACTCGATCTCTGAACTATTAAAAAAATGGCTGCTAGATTAGATGATTAACTATCACCATTATCAGTTAAGGATTGAGGTGTTCTGTTCCTAGCTACTGACATGCAAAGTAAAACCAAGCTACTGACTTATTTTGAAGTCATACTAGTACCTAATCGGACTGGTGGTGGTGATGATTTCGACAGTCTGACAAAGGGGGTATGGGGACACATTGGGCAATCCACTGGGGGTCTGAATTGTAAAAACAAAGGTTAAGAACCCCTGGTCTAGTGGTCAGAGTGTTCAAATAGGATTGGGGAGCCCAGAGTTCAAATCCTTGCTTGGCAGCCTTGGGCCTCTCAAATCCCTGCTTGGCAGCAGGCCTCTCTCGCTGCCTAATCAAGCTCAGAAGATTGTGGACTGGCTAAATGGGGGGGGGGGGGAGAGGGGGAGAGAGGGGATGTAGCTCTGAGCTCTTGGAAGGAACAGTTGCCCAGAACTGCAATTAAAAATTATTTATTAGATCCAATGTGTCTCCATATCATTTTTAGAGAAGGCCTTGCCGATCCAGATGGCTTCCTTCTGGAGCACCGCCACTCGATTCTAAGAGGGCACATTCCAGGCATCCCTAGGTGGGATCCAGCCACCAACAGTGTATCCTGAACTCGGGAGCTGCTGCTAGCCCAAGCCGGCAGCAGAACCACAGCCACAGGGAGGGGGGCAAAGGGCAGGCATTCCCTTTGCACCATTCTCTTGGTGCAAAGGTCAGCGCCTGTCTCTGCCACGCTGCGAACTGGAGTTTGGAGACACAAAAGCCAGAAACATAGAGCTGGGAAAGGCACAAGAGGGCCACTCAGAAGTTCAGAGGGCTGGCACACCTTCCTTACGAGGAAAAAAGACAATACTTGGGGCTTTGTAGCTTGGAAAAAAGGCGATGGGGGGCATGCACGAGGCTTATAAAATTAGGTACTGTGTGGAAAGAGCAGAGTTTTTCTCCTTCTCTCTCAACAGTAGAACCAGGGATCATGATGACTGGCGGGAGATTAAGGATAGACAAAAGGAAGCACTTCACACAACACAGACTGTAAGTGCCTTGGGGCAGGGATCTGTAACTTTTGCTTTACCTCATGCGGTGCAATATAACACAATAAGAAAGAAAAAACACAGAGCAGGCAGAAGAGAAAAGCTAAGGGCCATGGGAAATATTTTTTAAAAAACTTTCAATGGGAATCTGCGCAATGTGCTGGGGAGACAGACAGGTTACTGGCGGGTTGGCCAAAGTGCTTCTGAACCGCAGCAAATATACAGGGATTCAGGCTCCACTCCAAGGGGGGGGGGGTCCAGGTCTTGCTGGCTTGACCAGTCTGCCTTGGCGTTGAAAACAATGCTGGTGGGGTGGGCTCTGGGAGGGGAGGGCTGACACTCAACTCCGTGAAGCAGGAGTGCCTCCTAGCCTGGCGGTTCACGTTTTGCCGTGGCACTGTCCAGCTTGCCTAGGATGCATTTTCCCACGATAAGGGGCTTGAAGGCTAGACAGGCGGCCCAGAGCTCTAGTTGTGTCACAACTTGTCCCTCGGAGGGCCCTACCAGCCTCTGCCCGTGGCTTGCTCTGTGATCCTGTCAGGGGGAAATGCAGCAGGCGCCTCTCCTCTCCCTCCCAGGCGGGTGCATTAACTATCCTTCTGCAGGTTCACCGTTAGGATAATTGGCCTCTGCTGATTGTCATCAGTCCTGCCCCTAGAGATTACCTGCTCTGAATGCCCTCCTCCATCAACAAAGAAAGGAAGATTGCTACTATGGAAGGAAATGACCGGGCAGCACACAGGGATGCAAGCAGGAAATCTTGGAAGTTTTACAGAACAGTCTGGACACAGGAGCCCGGAGTAGTGAGGAAAGAGGAAGCCTGAAACAGAATGCCAGTTGCTTGCTGCAGGGAAGGCGCTCCCTGGAAACATCTGGCTGGCCAAATGAGAAGCAGGATGTGGGCTAGATAGCCCACTAGCCTGATCCAGCAGGCTGCTTCTTCAGGAGTTTAGCGCTATCCCATGAGCAGTAGCCACAATAGCTAAATAAAACCTCCATGTTCAGAGGCAGTATATATCCCTGAATACCAGTTGGTGAGGAGAGGCACAAAAGAGGACAGGGTAATGGCCTTCATGCCCTGCTTTGGGGGGCACCAGGCTCCCCCCTTGAAGCAAACAGGAACCTGGGCTAGACAGACATTTGTTCTGATCCAGCAGGGTTCTACAAAGAATAGATGAGCAGGTGCTGGGCACAACAGCTAAACAGAACCTCTCTGTGCAGAAGCAGCCTGTATATCCCCAGGAGCAACAGCAGGAGAGGACTAGGTTCTGCTTCCAGACTTCCTTAAACACAGTTAGCTAGCCCATTGTGGGAAGTATTATTATTATTATTAACAGTATTTATATACCACTTTTCAACAAAAAGTTCACAAAGCGGTTTACAGACAAAGGAACACTGAGCCAGACTGAATCTTGAGGTCCAATCCTGGAGAACCCATCCAATGTGCTTATTAAACCACAAGAATTCAGAATGGAACCTCCATGTGCAGGAGCAGCCTACCTACATGTTTCAGCCACGCTGCAGACAAAAACAACAGCGAGGGAGGGAGGGAGAGGCACCGTTGTCTTTACGCCATGCTTGGGGGGGGCACTACTACTAGAGAGGCAGGTTGCTGGGTGGGAGCCTTTTTTGGCCTGACCCAGCAGGGGCATTCATATAAATGGAGAGGTGGGCAGCATTTGCATAGCCAGGCAATTGTGGGGAAGGGGTTTATATGGAGGGTGCCCAGAAATTCATGGTGGTGGTGGATCGGGGGCAAGGGAGGGCTATGGGGGAGACATGGGGGGATAGGAAGAAGGGGCATTATGGGAAATGTCATGTAGGGCTCCTGAGGAAGGGGCTTGTGGAGGTCCTGGACAAGGAACAATGGGGTGGTGACTATATTCAGTGGCGGGGGGGAAGCAGCCCCACGACCCCCGCCCCCCTTTACCCCAAGCGAGCCTCACGCTCACCTCCCTGGCGCTGCCACCGCCGCCATCTTGGATCCGGCCCGACTCCGCTCCGCCTCACTTCCCCGCCCGGTCCGCTCTTCGCCACGCCCCCTGCCCAGACCACGGCTCCTCATTGGGTTCTTCAGAACGGCCCGCCTCCCACACTCCTCCAATCGTCTGGCGCGACGCGGCCCAGCGGGCCCCACGCACGCGCCCGCCGCATCATACGCGGGACTTTCTTTCCCCTGCGCGGCTGTCGAAATGGGGTGGGGGGGTCTTCTTTGCAATTGGGAGAGAGATATCGCTGCAGCGCCTGCACCTTCATTACATTGCTTTTCCCCCCTTTCCCACCCCACCCACTTTTGGGACTTCTCCAAAATAAAGTTACTAGTCCTTAAGACGGTCAAAGAAACAGATTTTAAAGGCTTCTGGGATATTAGTTTCCAGATGAGTAACCAGTTTAGGCTGCAGCAGCAGCAGCAGCAGCAAACACAACCGAGAGACTTGCAGCACTTCAGAGTAATTCTTAATAATTAGTTAAAATAATGACTAAGCTTTTATAATTTATTAAATAGCAGCATAGGTGCTCACAGGTCTCTGTCTAGAGCAGCCTTTCTCAATGTTGGCTTCTCAGAGTCCTGGGGCTCCCAGAGACCATTGTTAGGTATAGAACGGGCTCTGGAGACCAGAAAATTTGAGAACTGCTGGTCTATGGCAGGTCCCCGCCCCAAGGGGCTTACAATTGAGATATTGACACAAGGGAGACAATAGAGGGAAGGAACGGAGATAGAGGCAGGGGTGAACGGTGGAAGCATATGCAGTTGTTTCAGCCCCGCATATTTCAGCTTGAACCGATTTATTTCAGCATAAGCTTTGGTGGCCCAGAGCCCGCCATCAGGTGCACCTTTAAGGTGCTGTTGGGCCTTATCTAGCAGGGCTCTTCTTATGCAATCTGAAAAGAGGAGGAGAGATTGGGTACCCTTCCCAGACGTCAAGTAGAGGCTATATCCCACCCACAGGTCGTTGTCCTGCATGAAGGCCTCAGATGGAAGATTCTTAAACCAGGACCGACCGCTTCTTGTATCTCCTTAGCACTGCAGTGCAAAAACAACAGATGTGCATTTTGCCATCCAAACTGAAAAATACCCACAAGTATCAGACCCGTAAATGAGAGCCATGAGTGGTGAAACGTTCCTCCTTGTGTGTTTTATTTGGAAAAGGAAGTAGCCCCCCCCCCCAAAAAAAGGGAAAAAGGAGGTAGGGAGGAAACCAGAATGCCTCCAGCCCTGCTCAGAATGACTCGTGACAAGGACCCCATCGCCCACTCCCTGAATAAGAGATGTCTTTCTCGGACTTGACTCTTCCCTGATGAATAGTAATAGTTCCTGGTCTGGATACAAGGAAGCTACGTAAGTAGATGTGATGATCTCAATTATAGCCCTGGCACAGATTGGGTGGGGGGGCTCTCTCCCTGGGCTGTCTCTATACATCTGCTTGCCGAGATAAACAGCTGGCTCTTGGGGGTGGGGGCAGCCGATGATTCACAACCGTAGGGGGTAGAGAAAATCTTCTGGGGTGGGGTAAGCTGACAATCACATTGTCACAAATGCTTGTGGACAGCCGGCCCGGGGACGCTCTACTCAATACGGTGGCTGCTACGCCAGTGCCCTCACCAGCTCTGTGGCACAACCAGCCGGTGCACCTTTACTCCAATGGAGCAGATTCGTACCAAGATAGATGACCGCACAGCTTGCAGAACGGGAATGTAAAGCAGGCCAGGTGATATCAAATGAGCCCCCTGTCCCCGATGAACAGCGAAGTTCTCCAGGCACAGAGTGGGTGTGACTGGGCCTGCTGCAGAGGGCTGTGTAAGGCCAAAGTGTGCCAATTTTTGTTGTTACACAGGTCAACTCAGCATCAAAAGGTCTCCCTGGTTCTGTGTAGCAAGAATGTTGTGCTCTTCTACACCAACGGCAGCCAGGCCAATAAGTGGTTATTATCTTATTGGATTGTTCTTTTCCAATGAAACAGCACAGGCCTCCTTACAGAGATATGTATTTTTTAAAAAAAACACAAGGAACATTGATAAACAAATGTACTCCCCCCCCCCTTTTTTAATACACTGGGAAATGCATTTCTGCAAAAATGTTGTAGCCTTTATCTGGGTTCTCGACAGTATTGCTGTGCTACAGATTCTATGGGAAGACACCCAGATATTGGCTAAATGCAATCAGGAGAAGTGAAGCGACAGACATTCCTTGCTTTTTGAACTAACCTGGGCACCCACAATGTGCTCCCCCAGTGTACCTGATGGCACCCCCCTCCGGTCTTCCCCCCTTCCTCCAGAGCCCGTATCTCTGCTCTGCCTCTCCAATGCAGAAGGCGTGGAGGGCAGAGGGTCTCACCTCCTCTCCTACTTTCTCCTGCTCCTGATTATGTCAAGTCAGTGGAGGCAGCAGGACACTGGAGGAGGCGGTAGCAGTGGGCGGACTTAACAGAGGCCCCGCCTCCTCTGGTACTGGTGCCGAATGACCTCAACCACTTGATGCCAGCTGGCACTTTCAGTTTGGGGGCTCCTATCCTAGACCAATTGAGGTAGGGTGCTGAGCACAGCTAAAGCACGAGCCATCATCACACCTAGATGTGGCTGGGTCAGCTGACATCACATGACACTCCACATCACGTGACACTCAGCTGTCATGTGATGCTATGTCACAACCGGCGCCGCTTCAGTCGCATCGCCTGACCCTCTTGAGTAAGGTTAAAATAATGCCTTCCCTACTGGGACAGTTTTGCTTCCCCACCCCACTCCCGCCGCCAATATTCCATCCACTGCATCACCTGGATAATTTTGCAGTGGCTTTTCATTCATTTACAACTAACATGGACTTCCTTTGTTGAAAGAAATTGGCAGGAAGTCCCCTCCCCTAAGAGCAGCCAGCCCCACAGTCGAGTGTTGAGTCTCGACAAAACGGCTAAGTCTGGAACCGGCCAGAGAGGAGCCCCAGGCGGTCGATGTTCTTATGCAGGACACTGTGCAAGACGTAGAGGTATTTGCCCACATCGGTGTCCCTGGAGAAGTCCCGGAAGAAGAGCCCAGTGCTGGCGTCGAAGGTGAACTTCTGAGGCAGGGGGCTGTTGTCGTGCATGTAGTCCCAGACGCTGAGGAGCAAGAGGTGGACCTCGAAGGGGGCCAGCTGGTCGAAGATCTCATGCATGTTGCTGAGGACGGGCGGGAGGAGGTGGCCTTCCCCCATGCAGGCCACCAGGGCACAGGAGGCCTGGAGGTGCCAAGGAGAGCTGGTGGTGTCGTTCTCCCGCGAAGCCTCCCAGTGTGCCATGAGGGTTGCCAGGAGGCCTCGGAGCAGCACCGAGCAGTAGCACAAGGCTGGGCGTCCGGCTGCCACCAAGTTCAGCAGCTGGAAGAGCAGGGGATTGTCGCGGAAGCAGCGGCCAATCTGGATGTCCCGCTCCACCGTGTTGCGGGTGTGCTCCTCAGGGGGCCACGTCAGCTCGCTGTTGGTGACGTCGGGGCAGACGGTCTCCACCAGGACCACCGCCACCGTCTGGGCTGCCTCTGGGCTGACAGCCACAGCGACAGACTGGGAGGTCTCCGCCGGGCCGCCCCGCCCTGCTCCGCAGCATCGCAGCAGCAGGCTCAGGAAAGTCTGGACGTTGTGGGCGATCTCTTCCAGTTCCCGTTGATGGGGGGCGTGGGGTGGTTTCAAGCCTCTCCCTATCACCCCCGCGTGGAACACAGACCACACGCTGCCTGAGAAGTTCACAGCGGCCATGAAGCGCCGGTTGACATCGAGCAGGGACAGCTTGGCGCCTTCCAAGCCAGCGTCGGTTCCGGCAGCAGGGGGCTCCGCCACACCACCAAAGAGCTCACTGTTCCCTGGGTGCAAGGACCCCTCCACCAGGTGCTGGAGGATGGCCTTACTGGCCGTGGGGGATGCCCCGCTCAGGCAGCAGAGGAGGCGGCTCGCGTAGCTGATGCCTGTGGGGTGCCTGCAGCGCAGCACCAAGAAGAAGTGGTGGACGGCCGAACGGATGAGGAAGAGAAGCTGGGCCGGCCGGATGGCCCTCGGCATGGGGCAGACAGAAAGGAGCAAGGAGGCCGCTTGGGCTACCTCGGGGTTGCGGTGCAGCAGAAGGTGGCCGAAGTCATATAGGTGCGACGAGACAGCCTGGCCCAGCTGGTAGCCCATGGAGGCGGGGCCCTCGCCCTCCCACTGCATGATCAAGGCCAGATTCTGGAACAGCTGGGCCGTGTGCTGCTCAGAGAGGCCTCCAGCGTGGATCTGACAGACGCATTTCTTGACAGTGGCGGGAAGCAGGTCGCCCATGCACGAGTTGAGGACGGAGTAGAGCTGCGTGGCGAGGCTGAGCTCCTCCTGGCTCTTGGCCAGAGTCAGCAAATAAAAGAGGGCCTCGCTGGCACAGATCGGGGTGCAGTAAACAGACAAGAGGACCAGCAGCTGGTGTAGCCACAGAAAGCGCTTCCGTTCCAGCCGCAGCGTCTCCACACAGAGCTCCTGCACGCGGCCCTTCAGCTCATCCAGGAAAGGCACCGCCCGGGGCGGAGCCTCCACCAAGCTGGCCGCCCCCCGGTTGTATACCAATTTCTGAAGGTTGAGCAGCAGCAGTTGGATCACCCGGTCGCAGGCCTCGCGCACGCTGTCGTGAATGGCCAGCCCCGGGGTGGTGATGACGGAGGCCGGCATGGCCGTGTTGATGAGGAACTGCAGGGTGCGGTAGGCGCCCCCAGACGTCTGGCAGATGAGGTGCACCACGATGCTGACCATGTTCTCCAGATCTTCCCGCGGGAGTGAAGCAAAGTGCTGGTGCAGCTGGTTGAGGACACTGGGCTTGAGCGAGTCCACCAGCTCAGCTGAGATGGTGCCCAGCAGGGTGGGTGACATGACGGCCAACTGCAGTAGGAAGGGGACCGTGGCTTTCTGTTGCTGCTCACGAGCAGGGCCCAGGCTCCCGTGGAACATCCTCAGCAGCTCCTGCTTGATGCTCTCCGAGTGGCGAGAGGCCAAGTGGCCCAGGATGCCCACCACGGAGGCAATCTTGGGGACCCGCTTGTCAGCGGCAGCGGAGCTAGGGAAGAGAAGAAGGTCGGCCGAGGCCGTTCCGTGCATGCAGAAGTCCTTCAGCCCACAGGAGAGTACACGGTTAATGATTGTGTTGGGGAAGGAGGAGCCAATGTGGGCCACCACCCAATCGAAGTGTGGCGAGTGCTGGACCGAGGTGTCCAGGAGGGCATCCACACATGCATCGGGGCAAGTGCTGATCATTGAGGAGAGGCACTGTGTGTAGATCTCCATCAATGTCCGCGTGGCTTTGCAGGACATCCACAGCTGCAGCAGCTCGTTGAGGCTGCTGGCGTGGGGCACGCCGTGCCGGCCGGCATATTTGCTGCTCAGTTGCCCCATCAAGTCGATGGACCAAGCTGAGACCAGGCCAGCCCACGCCTTGGGATTCATGTGGACAAACTCAGAGAGCACAGCCTGGATCTCTTGCACAATGTCATCCAGGTTGGGCCCCTGGGAGTGGATGGCACCCAGCCCACCTTCGCTGCTCTCCAGTTCCAGCAAGTAGGTGCACACATATTCGTCGAAGACACCCCGAAGGTGGTCCAGGACAGCATTGCGGGCTGGCGGGAGGCTGCGCAGCAGTAGGATGGCACAGCGGGCATGCTCCTTGATGGTGAGCTTGTTGCCATGCACAGGATCTACGCCGCTAAGGAAGGCCTTAATCTCCTGGGCCAGCTCTTGGGAACTGCAGGAGTAAAGGAAACACAATGTCAGCTTTTCACTAATGAATACTTGAGAATATGTTGCTGAACTTATTCATTGTCATGAATAAACTTAAACTTATTCATTGCCAAGGCAAAAAACGTATTCATTGTTATGCTGCTTTTCAAACCAACCAACATATATACAGAAAAGCCAAACCAAGCAGTTTTCCCTGCAAAGATCAAGGAGAGAAAAAAAGCCTGGAAAAGGGCCTGGAAAAGCACTATACAAATGACAAGTATCACATTGGGTGGGTGGGTGCGTGAGAGAGAGAGAAGGGTGCCAAACGGCGGCTCGCGAGCCACATGTGGCTCTTTGACATACACAGTAATGCGTGGCTCATGGAAATATATTGGCTGAGGAAATATGCTGGATTGCGGAAACATGTTGGCTTTTTGCATCACAATTAATATAAAAGATAAATAAAATATTTTCAAGCTTTATAATTATTTACCAGGTTTAAACTGAGAGTCCACTGGATTAAAATGCAAGTTTAATG
Organism: Plestiodon gilberti rubricaudatus; assembly: GCA_026170595.1. Taxonomy (NCBI): domain Eukaryota; kingdom Metazoa; phylum Chordata; class Lepidosauria; order Squamata; family Scincidae; genus Plestiodon; species Plestiodon gilberti. The sequence goes on along the minus strand of JANXHW010000009.1, from coordinate 32,690,691 downwards.
TTCATGGTGAGTTTAGTGTTCATGGTGATCTATGTTAATATGTTAACATTATATCTATATGTTAACTTTTGTTAATAAATGTTGTTAATAAATATGCATATTTTCAAAGAAAAAAAGCAGCCTTATTAAATATTAAAATAATAATAGTGGCTAAATTAATAATAAAATAATAATAGCAGCTAATGGCTCTTTAATCGGCCATCCTGCAGCTGAAAGCAATGGCCAGCAGGGCACCCAGCACCATTACCTGAATGACGGGGAGGCTGCTGTCGGTTTGGGGCTGGGGGCGGCCCCTGGGGGCCCCGCCACCCCCGGGGGGTCGCACAGAGCGGACATGCCGGTCCGGGGAAGTTCGGGAGCAACCAGTGCTTTTTTCGCCTCCCCGTATTTTGCGCATGCGCGCGTCGGAGTGTGGTTGAGCGGGGGGAAGTTAAACAGCGCGCGCAGGGCGTACTCCTTTTTAAAAAGTCCGTGTGAGCTCCGCCATCCACAGCAGTAACGTTCCGGTTCCTCGTTCGAATCAAAGGGCCTTTTGTAATTTAGCAAAGAAATAAGGCAAGCTTTTTGGCCACCGTAGGGTGTGGTGTGGAAACTGCCGAGAGGGGAAGGCTGCCAACCCTCCAGGATTGGGAAATCAAATCTCTAGGTGGCTGCCAAAAGCAATGCTGGGGATTTTTAACAGGGCTTCCAGGAATTTCCAATGGTACATCATATCAGGATAGAAAATGAATTTCCAGGAGGAATAGCTACATACTTTATTTTGCATTTTATTCTCTTAAAAATTATTCAAACAATATACATTATTATATATTGCATGTTATTTTATTAGAGTCATGACACACACCTAGTTGGTTTGCCAACCATCCAGAACTGGCTTGGAGTCTGCAGGAATTAGCATCAATCTCCAGGTGAGTTCTGAAAGCAATCCTGGAGATTTTAAGAGGGTTTACTCACCCTGGCTTGAGTGGGAGGGGATAGCTTTACAGAGTTGGCAACCTTACATTCATGCTAGCTGCTTTTCTTTACTTTTTCCATTACACGTTTTTGAATGGGAAGACTTGTGGGGAGTAAAATCAGAAGCTCTTTCTGCTTTATGGCTAGGCTTACCAGATCGTCGACTGGGACGGAGCGATCTCCCCTTAAGGGGGCAGAACGCGGGGAGGCCAGATCTTAAGGGAAGATCGCTCCGTCCCGGTCGACGATCTGGTAAGCCTATTTATGGCTAGTTCTTTTAGGCCATCTAGACAGAACAGGCACTTGCTTGTGCTCAGTGCTGGGGTGATCAGTCATTCAGTCAATACATGCCTGTGCAGTTCCACATGTACACACACACACACAACCCCAGAAATGCACATAATAATACCAAGAGATAATTTATTGCCTTTTTATTGGAACAATATTCCACCCCCTGGCTAGATGAAGCTTGAGCACAAGTATTAGTATCCATACTTTCAAGATATAGCAAGCCTGGTTTAGTTATTTGTAACTTATAAAATCTGTCTGTATGCACTCCAGCTGAATCGCTCTCCTTAGCTTGTCTCTACTTTTGCCTTAACAAGAAGATTCCTTATTAACATGTTAGTTAGCGCAAATTGTTATTCTCCAAGGTTCAGACCCTTCCTCAACTCTCTAGAGAAGATATGTGTTGGAGTGGAAACCACATGCAGAGGGATATGGCTGTTAGGCTGTTGCAGCAAAAACAGAGTCTTGTGGCATCTTAAAGATTAAATACGTTTATTGCAGCAGAAAAATTTATGTTTAATAAATTTATTACACGTTCATTGGTGTAGAGAAAGAGAATACAACAGCTAGAATATAGCAATGGAACGGGGGAAATCAAGCAGTGTTTGTTACTATGAGGAGCACAAGTATGTCCTCATTTTCAGCCGTGATATATTGGAAGGAACATGTGTCATGCATTCAAAAACCATTTCCCTACAATGCATTCTCTTATTGCAGTGGGCCGAGGTTGTGGGGTTCTGCAGTGTTTTTAATCAGCTCCAGTAATTCTAGCAGACACAGCTTCAAAGGAGCTCAGAGCCATTTGCCAAGAGAAACAGGACCGAGACAGATACGGATCTACAAACCTCTCGAGACAGATAATTTGTATTTTAAGAAGAATATAAATCACACTGATGTTTCCAGGGCTAAACAGTCTAAAATCTGACTATCAGCTTTTCTGATGCGCTGTTTTTGTGCCCTCCACCTCCTGCTAGCAGCAAGGTGTAGAAGAAAGGACAAGGAAATGGGCTTCAGGGCTTCAAAGGCAGATCTGGACTCTCTGATTCTGGTGCAGTCTCAGGTTCTGTCATCTCCACATCTGGGTAGTCTGTTTGTTTTTCTTTCCTTTTCCGGATGGTTTTCTTTGGACCCAGGGAAGTGTCAACTGCAACAAAGAGGCAGAAGGAAATAAAAACACCAAAATCTGTTTCCATGCTTTGATGGTAGCCTTGATTAACCTTCCTGCCCAAGTCACAAAGCTTTCTCTTTCCTCCACAAAGGACGTGAAGGTCTTTCTAGAACCACCTAATACTCAATTACCACCTACCTCTTCCCTAGTTCGCTGATTAGTCCGTTCCAGTTCCTTCCTTCTGCCTAGACTTCTCCGTTTAAAGTAGAAGCATTCCCGGTCTTACACTAATTAAAATGTTACATACAGGTATGTTCAAGAACTCTAGAGTTCTTTAAAAGTTAACAATAAAAGTGGTTAATTTTTATAAAATCACAATTTCATCTAAAAGAGGGAGGCACAGCTAAGTGCTTTGCATGTCAAGCATCCCAGGTTCAAATCCGGACATCTTGAGTAGCAGGGACAGCCAGGGCCACTTGGCCCTCTGTCGCCTGTTGTAGAGCGCTTTGCTTATTAATGGTGCTATATACATAATTATAAATTGAGACCATCAATTAACACCCCCATGCCAGGACCAGTGAAACAGGGCTGGCTCTAAATGCAATAGACGGATAGTCCAACTTTTGGGGAGGCAGCCCCCAACCGCTGTTCCCAGACACCAGTTAAGGGAAGAAGGGTTACCCTGCATTTCTGTCGTCTCCTTGGTGGCGTGGCGGAGTTGTTTTAGCAGTTTCCTTTTCTTTTTCCCAGAGAGGGTAATATTCGCACGAGAGCTGGAACTGGGAGGGAAGGGATGCACAAGAAAAAGACAGTTTAAAAATGGTAAAACAGAATACAATGAAAAACCCCATTTTCCTCTGACCCAAAGACCAACAATAATCTCTCTCTCTCTCTCTCTCTCTCTCTCTCTCTCTCTCTCTCTCTCTCTCTCTCCCTAATTCCTGCAAACCAAGCTGCATTTCCCTGCCTTGTTCCAAAACCCTGACTCAGAAAGCCTAACTCGTTGGACTCCCTTCCTGCTTGCAAAAACTCCTAGGATCCGTCCCTCTGCTCTAACCCCACATCCACACTGTCTCAGGCCAACAAATGGAAGTAATCAGTCCTGGATTCAAGTCTCCATATCTAGTGAACCCCATGTCTTCCACAGGATGGCTTGGAAAACCCAGGTAGTTCTCCCTTGGCACGTACAGGCTGAACTGGGAAAAAGCTCCTGTTTGAAACCTCACAGAGCTGCTTCCTGTTCATGTAGGCAATACTGAACTAGATGGATCAAGGTCCTGACTCAGTAGGAGGCTGCTTCAGGTAAATGCTCCCAGAGCCAGGATACAGGGCTCAGCAAGACTCACCATCGTTTCTTCAGGTGATGAATGGTGATGAGCCCTTCGTCCACCACAGCTCCCACAATCCGGCGTTTCTTCCTCTTCTGCTGGCTTAAAACACGGCGCCTTTTGAAAAGCTTTTTCTGCAGCTCCTAAAAGAAAGGGAAGCAAACAAACAAACAATTTCTAAAAAGGCTACTTGAACCAGAATCTGCATGTTCTCCAACTCTGCATTTGTTCTAGCTTGCAGAAGAAGATTCCAAGTTCAAGCCCTGGCAACATCTCCAGGTCAGCCTGGGGAAGACCCCTAGCCTGGAACCCCAGAGGGCTGCTGCCAGTCAGTGCTTGACAATGCTGAACTAGATGGATCAAGCACCTGACTCACTATGGCAGCTTAATGAAACATCCATAGGTCACCGTTTGAGTCCTGCTTTTGCATGCAGAAGGTCTCAGCTTCAATCCCTGGCAGCATCTCCAGGAAGGGCTGGGGGGAGACCGTTGCTTGAAACCCTGGAGATCAGCTACCAGCCAGTGCTTGACAATGCTGAACTAGAATGGACCAGGGATCGGACTCAGCAGGAGGCAACTTCCTGTGTACCTGTCTTCTCATTTTTTGTCAAGCCTTATGCACACGGTGGCATTCATTATTAAAACATAGATTTTTTTTTAAGAAATTAACTATAACTATAGTAACAAACGAGGAACGTGGGAACAGAGTCTAGGACTCCTAAAAGCAAGAAAAGGCGCTCTCAATTACCGTCTTTGGCCTATTGATCTTCCCTCCAGGCACCCCCATGTTGCACCCGCGTGGCACCTCCTTCCGCCTTTATGTCATTGTTTTATTTCCGTGTCGCCTCTATGTCACGTGCCTTTGGACGCCAATCAGATCCTTGCCCCTGCCCGCCACCTATTGGTCAAAACGTACTTGGCCAACCAGCGTCGGGAAGAGACTCGGCTCCGCCTTACTTTTTTCCCCTGCTGTCCTCTCGACAATTCCTGAAATTGCCACGTGGGGGAGCCCTTGAGGCGCCTGTTGGAGTATAAATTTTCGAGCCCGTCGCCCCCATTTCTCTTTCTCGCGTGCAAGGTAAGTGGGACGGGTTAATCGGGCAGACTAATTTTTAGCACTGCTGCTTGTTAAAGTTACAATTTACCTCAATCTTATTGCAGTTCCATCGCTTTTGACGCGCTAGTCCATGCACGATTGGCGTAAGAGCCATTTGAACGTGTGGATGTGTAAAAACCGGACCAGTATTTATTCATTCGTGGAATCAAATAAAACTTCAGATCCCCTAATTTTTAAATTCTTAAACGTGCTTATATAAGTGCCTGGCGCCTCCCCCCCCCCTTGTGTATCTAGCTACACTTATGGGGCTTTGTACTCCTGCAAAAGTGTACCGTGATCGCGTGGGGGGGGGGCGGAATAAAAGCACAGAAGCCGCGTGGAGAGATCGTGGCCATGTGGCATGCCTTGATTCTCATGTTGCCAGGATCCATCCGGATTCCTGCGTGTAGACTTTTTTTGAGCCCCACATAGGGAGAGGCTGTAGTTTGAGGATAAAGGGTGAAACTGGAGGAGAAGGATGCATTGCCACTCTGAGCTGCCAGGCAGGGATAAAAATGCAGTAAAGGGACAAACTTCTGTAACACCAATATATGTACAAATTGTGTACTCTTCTGTTGTGGACTAGCTCCTGGCAGCGGTTTGTGTTGTGTGTGTGTGTGTGTGTGTGTGTGTGTGTGTGTGTGTGTGTGTTTAGATAGTGCAAAGGTTGTAGTTTCACAGTTCCTATAAATTGGCCTCCTTTTCTTGGCAGGCCCGGGCGTTACAGTGCCCGGCTCTGTAATGTCCGGAGGTAAATGAAATTGCACTCAGTGTTCTGTCTTCGGTGCCAGCGGTTTCCCCATCTGCTGGTTCTATCCTCAAGCACTGGGACAAAGGGCTGCACTGGGCCTGTGCACTCAGTACGTCCCTGCACATGTTGAGGCGCTGGGGTTGTAGGTCAATTTTGCATGCAGAAAATCCCTAATTCAGTCCTTGTCAGAATCTTCAGGTAGCAATGACACACACACACACACACACACACACCCTCTGAAACCTTGGAGAGATGCTGCCAGTTGGTGCTTGACAATACTGAGTCGAATGGACCAATAGGCTGACTCAGGAGGCAGTGTCATACTGTATAGAAACAAGCCTCCATAGAGAGCTGATAACAGCATTGAGCACAAGTTGGAAACTATTTCACTCTTGCTGGGTAATGCAATTTTTGGGACTTGGGGAAGTCTAATATACAGGATTATTATCCGTCTAATACAGGATAATTTCTTATGACGTCCTCCTTTCTGCACAGGTTTTTGGCTGGATCCAGTGGTGCCGTAGATTCTGGAAGCGCCGGGATCTCCAAATCAAGGTCCGCAGGTGATTGGGCACCCACCGAAGAGCTTGCTTTTAAATCAGATGTCCATTTCTGGAATCTGATTGCTACACAGACGTACCCTCTATGGCGAGTGATGACTGCAAACAGGGCCGGCCCAAGCCCTCCTGGCACCTGAGGCAGCAGACCAAAATGTTGCCCCCTCTTCCCCGATGATGTGCCAGCCTCTGCTCCTCCCACTCTCTCATGCTTTAGCTCAGCACTCTCCTCCACATTTCCTCTTCCTCTCTGTCCCCTTTGTCCTCTTCCAAGGGGGAGCAGTGGAGGCATAGATGGGCACCCCCCCCACCAGTCTGCTGCCTAAGGCAACTACCTCAGTTGGCCTCGTGGATGGGCCAGCCACGGCTACAAAGGTTCACTTGTATTCTGGTTGACCCATTTGCATGAGTCCTTGTCTCTGCCATAAAACTGGTCAAACTGGAAAGCGGATCGAGGTTGGCGGGCAACTGGCTTGAGCTTTCCTCGAGAGCTGGGATCTCCTCCTATACTCAGTGATGGCCTGTTGACAAAGCCTATGATCATTGCAACAGGACAAACGTTTTATGGGTAAAAAAGCCATGTAATTAAAAATATAAAACACGGAGAACTCCAAGCACACACGTATACAATCTTCGTGTGTGCTTGGAGTTCTCTGTGTTTTATATTTTTAATTACATGGCTTTTTTACCCATAGAACTTTTGTCCTGTTGCATAATAGCTGGCCATGAAAGCTTTCGTTCCTATGATCATTGTCTGGCTGTGTGGGAGCATTCGTTTCATTCCTTTCTCCAGTTGGGGGAAACCGTTATCATTTGTACAACCGTGAACTTGACTGTTTGGTTAACAGTAAATACCTGCAATATACTGTTTATTCAATAAAGCAACTTTGGCCCTGCCTCCCTACTCAGCCCTTGTGAGTTGATTCCTGGTGTGTTGATGAATTCACGTTGTAGCTTGGTGTAGGAACACCTGCAGAAATAGGAAGAAAGCTGATCCCCTTCCCAGCTGCGTCACTGTACACCAGAAATCCTTGCCAGAAATGAATACAGGATGACAATAATGCCGGTGCCGGTGTATAAATAAATAGTCTGTTTCAGAGAGGTATTGATAAAGGATTTTGCACAGGAAAAGCAGATCAGAAGTGGTTCCTTGTTGCCCCCAAAGGGCTCATAATCTTGTAAAAAATAAAAAGGCAGGGAATTGCTGTTGCCCAGTTGTTGGCAAAAGTCTGATGCCAAGATGAACGTGCGGAAGAGCCAGGAATCCCATCCATGAGGCTGCCTGCCCAGCTACGCCACCTCCCTCTTTGGTAAGTAAGGGGAGGATGGGGCCAAGTCCGAAATATTCTTTGGCAAAGTATGGAACTAATTAAAAACATGAGGGAAAGAAATGAGTGAGACAGAATTGCAAGAAAAGAACTTAACCCATGTGACCATGTGAATTCTTTTGATGTAGTAGATGTTTGACCTGTAGATACTTCAACTAATGTAGATTCAACATCTTGGTCACATGGGTTAGGTTTTTCAATTGATTCAACATTCTCTTACCTGTAGACTAGAATTTATGAAAATAAAAGTACAATAAGTTGCAGTGAAAAACAAGTTTGACAAAACTTTCTTTGGCAAAGTATGGAACTAAAGAATATAAGAGGAAAAAATTGAGTGAGACAGAATTGCAAGAAAATGTTGAGTCAATTGAAGGACCTAACGCGTGACCAAGAGGAACTACAACCATATGATTATTTACAAGGTCAGAATTTTCTAAATTCACTACTGGCAAAACAAGTATAGTGAACAAATTACATATATTTTTGCATTCAGTATTAGTCTTAACAAGGCAAGGGGTTAAACAGACATTAAGGCTACAAGCCTGGACATACCGGTAGGCTGTTGTTGGTAGGTTGTTGTTGTTCAGTCGTTAAGTCATCTTCCTGTCCTCCACTATCTTCCTGAGTTCGCTCATTTATTTTCATGCACCCTCCAGTCATTCCACGCACAACAGTAAGAATACACCACCAAACCATTCTCTTCTGTAAGGAGAAGAATGCTTATAAAGCAGAGAGCAATTGAAGTGGGGGGCAAGCTAACTCCCATGTAACATGCATAGAATTGCAGCCTAAAGGCCAACATTCCTCTGACACACACAATGCCTCTAAAGGCCTGGCAGTGTCACTTATTAGCACTTGAACCCCTGGCCCTCCTGCTCTGCCAGCTTTTGCCGCTGGCTAACCGCACTCCTTGTGGTGGCTTTTCAGAACTCCTATTTCAGGCTCCAATTCCACATTGGGGGGGGGGGAGGAACTCTTCACAATTTGAACCCACAGCCTTTGGCTCTCTTACACAGCAGCTTTTGCTACGACACTATAGCAGCTTGTCAGAACAAGGCCTCCGAATTTATACTTAGGGTTCTATTCCAAAAGGCTCCGTCCCGGGGCAAGAAGCTGAGACAAGTTTCAACCGAGATGGTGGCGTTTTGAAACGTCGTACGGATGTTTGACTTTGGGGCCTAGCTGGTGAAGATTTAGCAGCCTACAAACTTCAGAAAGGAGGCACCCCAGGTGATTTTTTAAGAAATCTTGAAAGGCACCACTCAAAAAAGCCGATGGCTGCAGCAGATCAGTTGGCGTTCCAGTGAAGAACATTGTTTCCACCCCTAGGGAAAGGCTGTGCAGGTGGAGAGCTGTGTGGCAGTTTGCAGACAGTCCCTGCCTGAGCCAAGCAGCTTCTTCCTGGCTTCCTTAGCTCCTCCTCTGCCTCCCCCCCCCATCTGCTTGAAGATGGCAGCTGCTACAATTTGGCGGGCAGCCCCTTGGGGGGCACTGAGGACCCTGATGTGCTCCTCCTTGCACACTTCCTCCACAGCCTCCTCTTCTTGGGCAGGTGGGTGCCAGAGATTTTGGGAAGGGAGGGGATCAGATGATGGGACTGGCTGGCTGGGGAGTTGCAGCTCCTCCGACATTCGGCAGATTATAGAAACAGGGACACCCTTGCGTCTTGCGTGTGACACATCTCCGTGTGTAAGAAGACACTGTAGCCGAAATTAGTACTTAAGAGAATTAATAAGGATGGATGGACCATTCTAGACTGGAATGCACGGAAAAAAGAGTACTGGTTTATTTTTACGCAGCGCAGGAACTGAGAAGCAGAGTGCTGACCCCTGGCCAAAAGTGAGCACACTTTTTATACATTATCAGAGAACATATATGCCTGGAGATTTGTATTTCTTAAAGACAATAAAAGGAGATATTCAAACAATAAAACTGACAACTCGTCTACTCTTGATGGTCTCCATACCATTCTTTTTCAATCCAAGGAAAGGATTGCATTACGACAGGTCCCAGGAACTTGCGGGGTGTGTGTGTGTGTGTGTTGTTCCTGGTAGGAGGGAATAGCGGAGGCAACAATGGAGAGGAAACCTGGGGACTCCTGGGAGATTCCATTGAAATCTACCCGAAGAAAGACATTTTAGGGCAAGTAGCATAATCTATATACATTCTGCTTCAACACCCAAGCTCAGTTCCTAAGACACTTTTCTTAAGTATTGCTGACGGTTCTGCCGCATCTGCTGCATTCTGGGTTTATTGGCTCCTCTAGCATGTTCTCAATGGGCTTCCAATGCCAGGTCCGTTTGGAAATGGACCTACCCTGTCTGTTTGTCTGTCTGAAGACCATGGCTTCATCTCCCACTGGTGGGCTACTCTGGGAAACAGGATGTGGGACTAGGTGGGCCTGGGGCCTGATCCAGCAGGGCTTTTCTTATGTTCATAGCAATGAGAGACAGAAACAGAACCTGCATGGGCCAAGGCAGTCTACCTCTGACTACCAAGTGCTGGGAAACAAGCAATAGAGGACTGCTGTTTTCTTGGGCCACTTGCTTGTGGTCTTCCACTGCGGGATGAGCCCAAACCAGCAGGCCTCTTCTTTGGTTTGTATGGATCCTTTTAATAATAATAAAACTTAGCATTTGGATAGCACTTTGAGGGTGCAAAGGGCTTCGTTATCTTGATGGACTCTATAACAGGGGTGGCCAATCTTGCTTAGAGTAAGAGTAAAATAAGAGCATGATAAACTTCAGATGCTTGAGAGTCACTGAATTTAAGAAACATTTACATTCTTAAATATACCGGTATTTACTCACTCTGAACACCAAATGTACGTTATGATCCAGCGGACTCTCAGTTTATACCTGGTAAATAATTATACAGCTTCAAAAATTCTTATTTACCTTTTATATTAATGGTGATGCAAAAAGGAGCTCAGCCAACATATTTCCGAGAGCAGCGCATTATACGTCAAAGAGCCGCATGTGGCTCAGGAGCCACAGTTTGGCCAAACCCTGGAAGGTGAGCATCATTATCCCCATACTGTAGATGGGGAAGACTGAGGCTGAAAGGCAACGGTTTGCCCAAGAGTGGGGTTCACGGCAAAGGCAAGCTTTGAACAGAGCTCCGTCTCTTGGCCATTGTGTTGCCCCAGCTTTAATTGGAGTTGACGCTCCAGTGTTAGAGCTCTCAGTGGCTCTAGTTGTGCATGTCAGAACGGCTACAGCCATGGCCCCTACCTATGTCGTGAGGGAATGGACTGGAAGCAATGCGTGCTTGATGCTTTCCTCCCTTTGCAGACGAGCTGCTTTGGCGAATGGACCAGCGTGACGCTTGGGATCGCTTCTACGCTCAGGAGGGGAACCGCCCCCGACATTTCGACTGGTTCTTTGGCTACAAAGACATCTCCGGCTTGCTGCTTTCCATCTTGCAAGAGTTGCCTCCTGGCCCGGCTCGAGTGCTGGACGTAGGCTGTGGTACGTTGGCCTTGGGGCTGGGGCTCTACCGGGACGCCCCCCGCCCACTTCACATCTCCTGCTTGGACTTCTCCCCCCCGGCCCTGGACTCGCTGCGCCGACTGCTGCTAGAGAGCCCCCCACCACGGCACCCTCTCTCCCGACTGCACTGCCACTTAGCCGACGCCACTGACCTGGACGGGACCTTCGAACCGGGGTCTTTCCACCTCGTCCTTGACAAGGGGACCTGCGATTCCCTGCTGCGTTGCCCCCAAGGCCCGGGGAGAGCCCGGAAGCTAGTGGCAGGGTGTTTGCAGGTGCTGCGGCCCGAGGGCAGCCTGCTCCAATTCTCCGACGAGGACCCTGACGTCCGGCTGCCCTTCCTGGAACAGGGTGGCAGGGTGAAGGTGACCGTAAGGGAAATTGGACACAGGAACGGGATCTGCTATTATGTCTACGTGGTTGGTCAGGGGGTAGTCAACTAGAAGGGGCATTCCTGACCATATCCTCTGGGGTGGAGGAAAGTTGGTATGGCAAGGAGGGGGTGAAATTTGAATCTGGGCAGAAACAGTCTGGTTGGATGCAAGGAGATCTCTGGCTGGAGCTTGCCAGCGTCTTGGGAATGTGGCTTGACGGGTAAATCTATGTTGTTATATACACAGTTACAGTATTTATTTTTTGCTCTCTGAACGGTTGTGTTGAACACCGGTATAAAACGAATTCTTAATAGACAAAAGGCGTGCCTTTTTTCCAATGTGTTTATTGCAGAGGTGCATACATAGAATTGTAATCCAGAGTGGGTCTCTCTGTCGCTTCACTGCTATTCCATGGCATCTCTCCATACAGTTACCTTCTGAGAAACAGGAACTGGCAACATACAGAACTATACCCCCAAATAAACACCCCCTGTCTTAACATATATAGGGCACCAGATGCTTCCGGTAAGTTCACAAGCAGGAGATGAAGGCAATAGCCCTGTTCACCTGCACATCTGATACTGTCAGATAGAGTGCCTCTGAACCTGGAGGTTCTGTTTAGCAATCACGGCCGGGCTGCACATGTATATGAATGCACTCTGGGCTTATTCGCAAGCATCTCCTTGGGCCTCCTAACCGTCATGGACACCCATCCCTCCAGCTGATAAATGTGACGTAAGTCCATCGTTGTTAGTTCAGTGCTGCCCTTGTGCATAAAGCCCAAGCAGAGAGAGAGAGAGAGAGGTCCCTGCCCCAAGGAACTTACAAACTAAATGTGGCCAGTGAGGGAGACAAACGAAGAGAAGGCAGGCCTGGAGATGATGGAAACCATACAAAATCCACATCCTGGGTACTTGGCTTTCAACTGAGGGCAAGAAAGGCGTCAGAATTTTTAAGGAAAAGGAGGTTCCAAACCATGTTACACTATGGATTTTTTTGTGGGGGGCTTTCCAGGTGTATTCATGCTCAGTCGACAACCTCCTGTCTCTGTTGACAGATTGAGGCCTATATAATCACCCTGTAGTGTTAGGGTGGGATAGTGTTTTTAAGCCTATTTGGCACCCCTGCCGGACTGCCGAAATGCCCACCCTCCCACCCACCCCCAGCTGAAAAATCAAGGCAAGGACCTTGCCAGGTTCAATTTGCAAGGCGGTGAGGCTAGGAGGGTCCTGCTTTCTTCCCCGCAACTCTCTCCACCTTTCATCTGTCCCCAGAAAAAAATCTCAGGCGGTTTTTACAGTAGCACTTCCTCCAGGTCACTTTCAAAAGAGGAGACCCCTGAAAAGACAACAGAGGAGAGGGAAACGTCAGGGTAACTCTAAAACCTGGATCTCTAGTTTCTGTGGGTTTTTGTCGATTTTAATTGTCATCAGAAGATTATATATTTTTATAATTAAAAAGTGTGTTTGTTAAAGGACGCAGTTTAGCTCCTGCAAATCTCCACTCAATTCAAAGTTATTAATCGTCACAATGAAAAATAAAAATATCAATTTTATCTTTGCCAGGCTGACACACAACGCATAGCATCTGCTTGTGTTGATTTTTAAAGCAATAACAACATGGAAAAAAGTTAGTTTAAAATCATAGTTTTAAAGGAACAGAAATAAAGGGTCCCTTCCCTGAGAGGGTATTAATATGTAAAACATTGTGACTGCAGAAGTGAGGGGAAGCTCACTCTGGCCCAACATGAGCTAGGGGAGATCAGCCTGGCTCCACTTGGCCCTCTGTGGGTGCTCAAAATGCACCCCAAAACTTTCCCACTGGTAAAACCGCTAAGTTGGCTTGGAAGGAATCGAGGTTCTAGCCCTCATTGTGCTCTGCCTCAACTCACCAGCTCCCAGCACCTCTTCCTCGCCTTCATCAAAGAGCTCGTTCTCTTCAGACTCCTCAAGCAACAAGAAATCGTCTGGGGGCCACCGTAGCTCCCCGCTTTCCACATCATCCCCTTCGAAGGGGTCCACCACGATGGAGGGCAACCGAGTCTTCCCTGGCCAGGGTTCTTCGTAAAAGTCCTCGTACAGCCTCCGGCCTGGCCCTTTGCACGTCTCCTCACAGGGCATCTCTCCGCAGTTACCCTTGCACAGGACCTCCTCACAGGGCAGCTCAATGGAGTCCTGGCACATCTCCGAGGAGAGGCTCCTGAAGGGGTCAGCGCCCAGGCCCTGCGGTGGGCTTAGGAAAAGCTAGGAACAAACGACAGCAACAGTAACCCGAGACCAAGATCGGGATGAGATCGAAAGGACGTTATCCGCCATCGGATGATGATCTTTTTATAATAAAAACTAAAAACAGGGCCCAATTAACTCCACACGATCTTGAAGGCATACCATGGGGAGGCCGCAAAGGCTCATTTGTAAATGGGTGGATCACACGTGCCCGCTCCACGGGGAGGCCATGCTTTTCTGCAGTTCCCATAGGCACACAGTGGCGAATTAGAGTTTCGCTTGAGGCCTCTTCAGAAGTGACCACCTTTTCATCCAAACCTTGAACCCAATCCCTGGATCTTCATACTACTTTGTAACTAAGCCTAACTACCTATACGTGATAAACAAACATAACTTTTCCAATCTTTCTGTTGGCAAACTGTGCTGCATGTGGGCAAGGCATAAGCTAAATGGCTGAGCAGCTGAACTCATGCAAAGCAACTCTGCTTTTGGTGGAGCAACTCAGCTCTTGCAAAGCTTATCTTGTCTCTCCCTCTGGCCAGCACTGTGTCAAACAAGAATCCTCAGTGAAGGAATGAAATCCTTTACTGATTCTTTCAACAGAAGTGCCAAAAGCCAAGATAAAGGAGACAGTGGGCAAAAAGATAAGGGAAGTAGGCCTACTCGCATCAAGGCCATCTGCTATGAAAAGATGGAGGTTTCTCATGGTGGTTCTAACGTACAGCTTGGCCTCACCTGGCTACTTGCAGAAGGTGCTCTTGGGGGGCTGTCCTCCCTCACCGAAACCCATTGCATCTCCTGATCAGTGTGCGGCTCTGCATTGTCGTTCACAGACGGCTTGTGGTGCGCCGCACTCCCGGATGACATCTGGCAAGGAACACAGGCCTCTGGAGGAATTTCAGGACCCTCACAGCCCCTCAACATTTCCGTCATGACCACATCTGCGAGGCAGAGCTTTAAGCCCAAAACACAGGTGCTAACTGTCCGGGCAGGGTGGGGAGAGAAAGAACAGTGACCGTTAGAGCTGAAAAACGCAGTCAATCATCTGGATGGAACCCTTACAAAATTCTGCAAGGTAAGAAGGCAGTATTAGCCCCATACTGCAGATGGGAAAGACTGAGGCTGAGAGGGAGTGGTTTGCCTCGGGCCCCACCGAGTGAGTTCAAGGCAGTTGCTCCAGTTCACAGCTCAGCCACTGCATGATGCCTGCTCGCTAATCCCCATTAGTGGATAATTGCTTGAATCAATTACATCCGCATACGTTTGCAGAGGAGAAAGAAAACAGTCATTTTTTTTTGGGGGGGGGGAGGAAACATCTTTGTCTCCCACTTGTACAAAGGTGTCTAGATTCCTTCCATTCCAGCAAACTTTTATGGGCGACGAAACGTAAATATAGTTTCTATTTCCCTGTGCCCTCGGAAAAGGAAGGTTTGTATCGTGGACAGGAGCCGAGAAGGATTCAGCTTCCCCCTGGGTCTCACAGGCCCCACCCCACCTCAGAACTGCCACCCCCATGTTGCTCACCACCAGCAAAAGGGACTAAAAGGAGCAGTTGAAGAGGATTAGGGCCCCCTGGAGCGAACAGATGCCAAAGGTGTCTAAAAGGCTTTGTCCTCATGGCCACATAATCCTACAGGAGCCAAAAGACATTCCTGCTCGGCGCACACATGCACAGAAACACCATCCCATGTGGGGCCTTTCCTGGGGTGGCCCCTGCACTGTGGACAGCTTGAGTAGAACAGCTCCTACCATGGACCCGGATCTCAGGCCGTGGTGTCCCTCCCAAGACATTGCCTCTGTCAGTTCTAGAGGTCGCAGCTCAGTGAAGAGGCTCCCAGTTTCAGACCCTGGAAGCATCTGCAGGTTAGGGCTGGGAGATATCCCATGCCATACCCATGGAGCCTGCTGCTGCCAGTCAGTGCTTGACAATACTGAACTAGGTGGGCCAAGGACTGGACTCAGTATGGCAGCTTCCTATCTTAAACTATAGGGAACTTCTGGCTTCCTTGCTATGATACAGGGATGACCACCACAAAAGGTTGAGAAAGTGTTTGGGTGACTGAAAACCGATCCCAGGTGAGTGGTCGGATTCCCTCCATAAAGTCCGTGCTTATTGACCAGTTAGCTTCAAATTGTGTTATTTTATCACTTATAGCTTTTTTGGGGGGGGGGGTTTCGCAGCAAGACCCCACCCCCCAGAGGGGTTTGTGTTCCATTCAGAACAAAAGATAAAAAGAATACATTATAAGACTCCCAATAAACCATTTCAGAATAATGCAAATTCATTCAACCAGGAAAAGTCAACTATAAATCAAACCGGAAGAGATCAGAACAAATAATGCGAGGCAAAGAGATTACTAAGTGATGATTAAGCACCTTGCCCCCGAAAAGGGGGGGTGCCAGTTGTCAAAATGCTATTCCTGGCACAAGGAATTCCAGGCAGGGGGCCACGACAGAGCAAGCCAATGGAAGGAATTGATGCCCCAGATCCCTGCTCCCAATCTGAAAACAATAAAAATGAATTTAATACCGTATTGGTCTGAGTATAAGACTCACTTTTTTCTCCTAATTTAAGTTTTTAAACTAGGGGTGCGTCTTATAATCAGGCTGTTGCAATTTAATGCCAGTGATTTAATTAGATTTTTTTTAATAGCACCAAACTTTAAGGGTGCGTCTTATAATCAGGTGCGTCTTATACTCGGGACAATACGGGTACTTTGGGGAAATTAAAGAGGCCAAGTTGAAAATGGTGCAGCATTAGGCCCTGTCCAAGCCACTGGTGCTCAGAATTCAGGGGCTGGCCGTGGGACCTTGGCCGGTGCCCAACCTGCCGCCCCGACTGGTCCCACCAGCATCCTAGCGACCACATTCTATTGCAGTATAACTGTCTGGACTCTTTACAAAGTCAGCCCCATGTAGAGGGCATGAAAGGAGTCCAGCCTAGCCGTGAGCAAGGGCATTTGGGTGATGGGCTAGGTCTGCCTTCTTCAGGAGGGTTTGCCATTGGTGTCCCAGCCAAAGCTGTGCAAAGACCCAGCTACCCCCAATTATCCAGACAAAACCTGATCCTTCAAAGCAGGGAGTGCAACCAACCCCCTTTCAGAACAGGCCGCCCACTCTCTCCCATATCCGATCTCTGATGAAGCAGCAACACCCCTTTGCCTGGATGAAGGTGAGCTTCTCAGCCACATCCAGTCCATCGCTGCACCCCAACATCAGTTCAGAACATCAATTGTAGAGCACTGTGTGCTGCCCAGAGAAAGCATGCTTCCTACTGAGTCTGGTCATTGGGCAATCAACTTCAACGTTGTCAAGCACAGGTTGGCAGCAGCAGCTCCCTGGGATTTCACATCTCCAGCCCTACTGGGAGATGCTGCCAAGGAATGAACGTGGGGCCAAATGCTCCACATGAGATACACAAAACCCAAGAAAGGTGTTTTCTGGGAAAGGCCACCAAGGCCAAATAGGTCTGGGGGCTCTAACTGGCACAGAGGGCCCGTGTTGACCTTCCCTAGCTCTGAGCATGGAGATCTGGGAGGTTCAAACCTGATGAGAAAAACGCAGACATACCTTGCCGCTGAGTTCTCGCCTTGATGTTCACGCCGTCGACCTGCTTTTAGGATGAATCGGTTGCCAAGTCTCGGCGTTTTCTCCCTCCTGTTGTCCAGATGGAAGGAACCTGTCCCATGCTGATGTAGTTTGTGGGGAAGCCTGTATGGTTGCCCTACGCTGGACAAACTGAACAAAGCACAAGGGGGGCACGAGGGGAGGGGCGGCTTGTGGCTGGGGCAAGGTCACCCCAGGCCACTCGGCAACGGGTGCTCAGAAATCTGTGCCTGGATCTTTTAATCATCCTCTGACCTCATGGAAACTCAGAGTACAGCTAATGAGCTCAGGGAGAAAGGAGGGAGAGATTGTAAGGAAGGGCAGGGAGAGGGAGAGGGATCCAGGGAGGAGACTGTGGGGGCATTTTACTGGTTTTTTTCAGGGGGGGTTACTTCATTAATATTAGACTCTAATGAGGGAGAAGTTTGCCAACTGAATGAAAAATCCTGCTCGCTTTGCTCCTGTGCATTTAACAGCAGCTGGCCTCGCTAAAAACAGCAGGCAGTGTTTGGAACGGCATGGAAAATCAGAACTCAGAGGCACAGGAGCAGCAGCTGGTCAGTGAGTTGGCAACTCAAGGGGAGACTCTCAAGATGAAACACATCACCCAGATGGAAACATCGCCTCTCCCTTCTGAAGTCTTTGTCTCTGCTATACCCAGGGCTATCCGTTAATAAACCCCATCTAGTCCCAAGGTCAGATTTTCCCAGAATTCCCAAATGTCAGTGTGTTCCACATGTTTAAGGGGACCCCCAAAGAGATATAACCACCTGCAAAAAAATTCCCAGGTGTTCCATATACCTGTAGCAGAGGCGTTGTGTTCACCCCTCATTGGAATCTTAGGGTTAACAAATTTATCCATTCATTCCTATGTCAAGCATAGGCCTGACAACACAAGATCTCAAACACACACATAGTTGTGCTGTACACACAGCTTCTGTACTTTAGGGTTGTGTAGGGGGATGTCCCCCCCCTATAGTGTACCCAGAGTTAGAAGTCTCTGCCTGCAACATTTTTTTTTGTTATGGCCCTTTAAACGCTGCAACAGGAGTTGTGAGCTCATCACAAAAGCTCTCAAACAAACGTAGTTGTGCTGTACACACAGCCTTTGTGCTTTAGGGTTGTGTAGGGGGGGTGTCCCAGCACAGTGCACCCAGAGTTACAAGTCCCTGCTTGCAAGAGTTTTTTTGTTATGGCCTTTAGAGTCCCTTTTTGCAAGATTGTCTGTTTTTGTTTTCCGTTACATTTTAAACGATGCTGCCAGGGCCAGCCAGCAACGTCTTTTGTTTTACAGCCAGTCTGCTATTTCTCTCTTCTTATCATAAGAACATAAGAAGAGCCCTGCTGGATCAGGCCAAAGGCCCATCTAGTCCAGCTTCCTGTATCTCAGTGGCCCCACAAGATGCCTCCGAGAGCACACAGCCAACAAGATAACCTGTTTCCTGCTGCCACTCCCCTGCACCTGGCACAGAGAAAACCTACTTCTAAAACCAGGAGGTTGCTTATGGCTTGTAACCTGTGATGGTCTTTTCCTCCATGAATCTGTCCAAATCCCTTTTAAAGACATCTAGGCCAGGTGCCATCACCACATCCTGTGGCAAGGAGTTCCACAGATGAATTACACGCTGGGTGAAGAAATATTTTCTTTTGTCCGTTCTAACTCTCCCTCCACTCAATTTTAGTGCATGTCCCCTGGTTCTGGTGTTGTGCGAGAGGGAGAAGAATTTCCCTCTATCCACTCTCTCCATCCCATACATAATTTTATACGTCTCAATCATGTCCCCCCTCAAGCGCCTTTTTTCTAGACTGAAAAGCCCCAAACGCTGTAGCCTTTCCTCATAAGGGAGGTGCTCCAGCCCACGAATCATTTGGGTTGCTTTTTTATTTTTATTTTTCACTTTTTTCTGCACCTTTTCCAATTCAACTATATCCTTTTTGAGGTGTGGTGACCAGAACTGGACACTCCAGATGTGGCCTTACCATTGATTTGTACAAAGGCATAATGATATTGGCCGTTTTATTCTCAATCCCTTCTTTTTAATGATCCCGAGCACGGAATTCGCCTTCTTTACAGCCGCCGCACACTGGGTCGACACTTTCATCGACCTGTCCACCAGCACCCCAAGATCTCTCTCCTGATCCATCACAGACAACTCAGAACCCATTAGCATGTATGTGAAATTTTGATTTCTTGCCCCAATGTGCATCACTTTACACTTACTGACATTGAAGCGCATCTGCCATTTTGCTGCCCATTCTCCCAGTTTGGAGAGATCCTTCTGGAGCTCTTCACAATCCCTGCTGGTCTTCACCACTTGGAAAAGTTTAGTGCCATCCGCAAACTTGGCCACCTCGCTGCTTATCCCCAACTCCAGGTCATTTATGAACAAGTTGAAAAGCACCGGACCCAAGACCGATCCTTGGGGCACACCGCTTTTCACCTCCCACTCGCTGTTTCCTGGTCTTCAACCAGTTCCTAATCCACAAGAGGACCTGCCCTCTTATTCCCTGACGGTGGAGTTTTCTCAGGAGCCTTTCATGAGGGACCGTGTCAAACGCCTTCTGAAAATCCAGATATATAATATCCATGGGTTCGCTCGCATCCACATGCCTGCTGACCTTTTCAAAAAATTCTAACAGGTTTGTGAGGCAAGACTTCCCCTTGCAGAAGCCACGCTGACTCTCCAATAGCAAAGCTTGTTCTTCTATGTGTTTTAAGATTTTATCCTTAATGAGACTTTCCACCATCTTCCCTGGAACAGATGTTACGCTGACCGGCCGTAGTTTCCCGGGTCCCCCCTCCTTCCTTTTTTAAAGATTGGCGTGACATTAGCTATCCTCCAATCCTCTGGCACAGTGGCCGTTTTAAGGGACAAGTTGCAAATTTTGGTCAAGAGGTCAGCAACTTCGTTCTTGAGTTCCTTCAGAACTCTTGGGTGGATGTCATCCAGGCCTGGTGCTTTATTGATCTTTATTTTGACAATTAAGTCTGAGACGTCTTCTCTTTTAACCTCTATTTGACTTAATTCTTTAGTCAGGGGAGACCGTTCCGGCAGCGGTATTTGCCCGAGGTCTTCTGCCGTGAAGACAGATGCAAAGAACTCGTTTAATTTCTCTGCAGTCTCCAAATCCCCTTTTATCACCCCTTTCTCTCCCTCACCATCCAGCGGACCAACCGTTTCCCTGGCAGGTTTCCTGCTTCTAACATATTTGAAGAAGCTTTTGTTATTCCCTTTTATGTTGCCTGCCATATGTTCCTCAAAGTCTTGCTTGGCCTCCCGTATCATCTTTTTACATTTCTTTTGCCACAGTTTGTGCTCCTGTTTATTATTCCAGTAGGCTGGAACGGTGCAGGTGATCCTCCCCGATTCCTGTGAAAGTTTCTGCTCTTGCCGGCTCTGTCCCGTTGTAACCTTGCCTTGCTCCATCCCCAACGGGAGTTGGTTCTGGGTAGGTTTTTCTTGGGAGCTTTATGGCAGGAAGACTCTTTGGACAATCCTTGTCACTGAGATGCATGTCCATTTCACTCCCACAACATACATCTAGAGGTCTCCAACATGTCAAGAGCTGGAACCCACTGCAAACCTCAACCTGCAACATGGAACCCATTTTAAAAAGCTCAGCAGGTGAAAGGGGTGGGCAAATGTAGCAAACGCGGGTGGTCACGGTTCCTCTTCCCGCCTGGTAGCAGCCAATTGGTGTCAGCTGCTGCTGTGTCGTTCTGCCCCTTCTTTCCTTCCAGGCCAATTGAAAGGAGAAGAGGGGCAGAGAGAGTAGGGTGGTAACAGCGTGTGCTTGATTTTGAGAGGTAACGGAAGAAGCAAAGTGGAGGAGGGTGGGTGGGTGGGTGACTGAGAAGGTCCTACTGAAGATTGGGGTTTCCTCACCTTATGTGCTCTCTGCATTTTGTGGGCTGGTTGCAAAGGACAAGAGGTTGCTGGCATGTTGGGTTCAACCTGTTGGACTGAGGAGGGGCTATCTCTAGGGGGTCTTGGGGCTCCTCACTGTCAGGGCCTGGGTCTTGCAGCTGATATTAGTGTTTTCACCACCCGGAAAAGTTTAGTGTCATCCGCAAACTCCACGTCAGTTACTTCTTTTGTCCACAAGAGGGCAGCACATCTATATTGCCAAGGAAAACCTATGTAGGAAAAAAAATTCCTGGGGGCCCTGCCTGAGTTATTTGATAGATTTGATTTTTGATGCTGTTTATCAAGAAGCCTGTTCCCTCAAATCTAGCAACCTCAGGCATTTAGAATGCACGCCTGCTTTTGCTCTTATTTACTATGTATTGAACATTGACATCTTGGGAATCAGCGAACTAAAATGGACGGGAATGGGCGAATTTAAGTCAGGTGACCATCATATCTACTACTGTGGGCATGAATCCCTTAGAAGAAATGGAGTAGCCCTCATAGTCAATAAAAGAGTGGGAAAGGCAGTACTGGGGTGCAACCTCAAAAACGACAGAATGATTTCAGTTCGAATCCAAGGCAAACCACTCAACATTACAGTAATCCCAAGTGTATGCCCCAACCACTGATGCCGAAGAAGATGAAGTTGACCGGTTCTACGAAGACCTACAACACCTTCTCGAACTAGCACCCAAAAAAGATGTCCTTTACATCATAGGAGACTGGAATGCTAAAGTAGGAAATCAAGAAATAAACGGAACAACAGGCAAGTTTGGCCTTGGAGCGCAAAATGAAGCAGGGCAAAGGCTAACGGAGTTCTGTCAAGAGAACACGCTGGTCATAGCAAACACTCTTTTCCAACAACACAAGAGGCGACTCTACACATGGACATCACCAGATGGTCAATACCGAAACCAGATAGATTATGTGCTTTGCAGCCAAAGATGGAGAAGCTCTATACAGTCAGTAAAAACAAGACCTGGAGCTGACTGTGGCTCAGATCATGAGCTTCTTATTGCAAAATTCAGGCTTAAATTGAAGAAAGTAGGGAACACCACTAGACCAGTCAGATATGACCTAAACCATATCCCTTATGAGTATACTGTGGAGGTGAAGAATAGATTTAGGGCATTAGACCTGGTAGACAGAGTGCCTGAAGAACTATGGACGGAAGTTCATAACATTGTACAGGAGGCAGCAACGAAAACCATCCCAAAGAAAAAGAAATGCAAGAAAGCAAAGTGGCTGTCAGATGAGGCTTTACAAATAGCTGTGGAAAGAAGGAATGCAAAAAGCAAGGGTGAAAGGGAAAGATATAAACAACTGAATGCAGATTTCCAGAGAATAGCAACGAGAGATAAGAAGGCCTTCTTAAATGAACAATGCAAGGAAATCGAGGAAAACAACAGAATGGGGAGGACTAGAGATCTCTTCAAGAAAATTGGAGACATCAAGGGAACGTTTTGTGCAAAGATGGGCATGATAAAGGACAAAAAAGGCATGGACCTAACAGAAGCAGAAGAGATTAAGAAGAGATGGCATGAATACACAGAAGAACTATATAAGAAAGATCTTAATGTTCCTGATGACCACACTGGTGTGGTCACTGACCCAGAGCCAGCATTACTAGGTACATGTAGGTAGCATTACTAACAACAAAGCTAGCGGAGATGATAATATTACTTAAAATCTTAATATTACTGAGCTACTTAAAATCCTAAATGATGATGCTGTGAAAGTGCTGCACTCAATATGCCAACAAATTTGGAAAACTCAGCAGTGGCCAAAGGATTGGAAAAGGTCAGTTTATGTTCCAATTCCAAAGAAGGGCAGTGCCAAAGAGTGTTCAAACTACCGCACAATTGCACTCATTTCACATGCTAGCAAGGTTATGCTCAAAATCCTACAAGCTAGGCTTCAGCAGTACGTGGACCGAGAACTACCGGAAGTACAAGCTGGGTTTCGAAGAGGCAGAGGAACTAGAGATCAAATTGCCAACATGCGCTGGATCATGGAGAAAGCACGAGCAGTTCCAAAAAAACACCTACTTCTGCTTCATTGACTACGCAAAAGCCTTTGATTGGATCACAACAAACTGTGGCAAATTCTTAAAGAGATGGGGGTACCAGACCACCTTACCTGTCTCCTGAGAAACCTGTATGCGGGTCAAGAGGCAACAGTTCGGACCGGCCATGGAACAACCGACTGGTTCAAAATTGGGAAGGGAGTACGGCAAGGCTGTATATTGTCACCCTGCTTATTTAACTTATATGCAGAGTACATTATGAGAAATACAGGGCTGAATGAATCGCAAGCCGGAATCAAGATTGCCGGGAGAAATATCAACAACCTCAGATATGCAGACGATACCACCCTAATGGCAGAAAGTGAAGAAGAACTAAAGAGCCTCTTGATGAGGGTGAAAGAGGAGAGTGCAAAAGTTGGCTTGAAACTCAACATTAATAAAACTAAGATCATGGTATCTGGTCCCATCAATTCCTGGCAAATAGAAGGGGCAGAAATGGAAGCAGCCACAGATTTTACTTTTTTGGGCTCCAAGATCACTGCAGACGGAGACAGCAGCCATGAAATTAAAAGATGCTTACTCCTTGGAAGGAAAAGCTATGGCAAATTTAGATAGCATAATAAAAAGCAGAGATATCACCATGCCAATAAAAGTTTGTATAGTCAGGGCGATGGTGTTCCCAGTAGCAATGTATGGTTGCGAGAGTTGGACCATAAGGATGGCTGAGCACCGAAGAATAGATGCTTTCGAACTGTGGTGCTGGAGAAGACTCCTGAGAGTCCCTTGGACTGCTAGGAGATCAAATCAGTCAATCCTAAATGAAATCAACCCTGACTGTTCCCTGGAAGGACAGGTACTGAGGCTGAAGCTCAAAAATTTTGGCCACCTAATGCGAAGAGAGGACTCTCTGGAGAAGACTCTGATGCTGGGAAAGATTGAAGGCAAAAGGAGAAGGGGAAGGCAAAGGATGAGATGGTTAGACAGCATCACCGATGCAACGAACATGAAAATGAGCGAACTCAGGAAGAGAGTGGAGGACAGGAAGGCCTGGCGGGATGTGGTTCATGGGATCACGAAGGGTCGGACACGACTTAACGACTGAACAACAACAACAACACTATGTATTCAACACAGATTGGATACAAAAGCCTTCTCATGGCCTGCAGCTACTCTTTTTGTCCACAAGGCGGCAGCACTTCTATATTCCCATAGAATCCCTATGAATGAAAAGTACAGGATCTCTGGACAGTGTATGGGCCCTGCTTTGAGTTTTTCCCAATATGAAAGCATGCTATTTATCAAGAAGCTTACTTCCTCCACCAAAATCTGGCCCCCTCAGACATCTAGAGGCATTTCTTCTTTTATTCTTATTTACTATGTATTCAGCTCAGGTGCAATGTTGATATAAAAGCAATATGGAAGCTTTTTTGGCCACAAGGCAGGAGCATATCTCCACTGCAAAAACCCTGCATTTTCCTGTACGAAAATGTGGGTTTTTTTAATAAATAAAGACGCCTAACCCTCTCTCTCTCCCCTTGTGTGTGTGTGCGCGCGCACGCCTAACTATACAATACGCAACAAAGTCTGAGGAATGGAAGAAGCAAGACCCCCCCCCCCCGCCCTATCCGCACAGCTTTAAGACAAAATGCAATCACAGCCATGTTTTCTTCTTGATTATTTATAGTCCATGATATGAAGCAATGCTGAGCTTGGAAAAGGTTGGCTGAGCTGAGGTCGGCCCAAGACGGTGTGCTGCTCACTCCTCTTTTCTCTTCTGTTTCCCAACTGGATCTGTAATTATCACAATACCCCAACAGACAAGACCTGGGCAGGAAGAAAGAAAAGGAGACATTAGTGGATGATTCCGGAGGGGGGGTCTTGATATATGATGAAACTGGGTTATATCGCTTTACCCTACGAAGTGGTTCATTTCTGAACAAGAGAGGTGAGTCTTACTGGATTAGACAGATTCACATAGGCTAAGGAGTGTCAACAGCAATTAGCCACCCTAGCAAAGTGTGGAAATAGGGTGCTGGGATAGATGGGCTCTTATGTTCTTATCTGCCTCAAAGCCATGTGGTTTGGCCTGGCACCCCTGCCCCCTCAGATGTAGCATAAGCACATAAGAGCAGCCTCGCTGGATCAAGCCAAGGGGCCACTTAGTGCAAATCCCCAGTTTCCCTGAGTGGCTGTGAGAAGCCCCCATGGAAGAAAGATATGGCAATTTCATTCTGTAGCTTTCATGGCCCGCAATTATCCGACAATGTTGCAAGTATACGGGTTTAGACGCCATGAGGTTAAAAGCTTGTATTTTAATTATTTCCACCACCGTCAGCGGGTTTCCTACAGGCAGCCGCTTACGGAACAAAAACACACTAAAATCCAAGGTTACTGTCCCAACGTTTCGTTCCGATCCCGGAACCTCTTCCTGGGGTAAAAATCAAAAAGATTCAGATGATCCAGAAGTATTGTCAACCCAGTGTGCAGCGGCTGTGAAGAAGGCCAATTCCATGCTCGGGATCATTAAAAAAGGGATTGAGAATAAAACGGCCAATATCATTATGTCTTTGTACAAATTGATGGTAAGGCCGCATCTGGAGTATTGTGTCCAGTTCTGGTCACCACACCTCAAAAAGGATATAGTTGAATTGGAAAAGGTGCAGAAAAGAGCGACCAGAATGATTCGTGGGCTGGAGCACCTCCCTTATGAGGAAAGGCTACAGCGTCTGGGGCTTTTCAGCTTAGAAAAAAGGCGCCTGAGGGGGGACATGATTGAGACGTATAAAATTATGCATGGGATGGAGAGAGTGGATAGAGGGAAATTCTTCTCCCTCTCGCACAACACCAGAACCAGGGGACATGCACTAAAATTGAGTGGAGGGAGAGTTAGAACAGACAAAAGAAAATATTTCTTTACCCAGCGTGTAATTCATCTGTGGAACTCCTTGCCACAGGATGTGGTGATGGCATCTGGCCTAGATGCCTTTAAAAGGGGTTTGGACAGATTCATTGAGGAAAAGACCATCACAGGTTACAAGCCATAAGCAACCTCCTGGTTTTAGAAGTAGGTTTTCTCTGTGCCAGGTGCAGGGGAGTGACAGCAGGAAACAGGTTATCTTGTTGGCTGTGTGCTCCCTGAGGCATCTGGTGGGGCCACTGTGTGACACAGGAAGCTGGACTAGATGGGCTTTTCGCCTGATCCAGCAGGACTCTTCTTATGTTCTTATGTTCTTATATATTGGCCGTTTTGTCAACCTCGTTGTGAATATTTACCTACTGCTTTTCAACAGCAACAAGAAGTTCACAAAGCCGTTTATAGAGCAAAATAAATGAAAACACAATACGAAGCATTTTGCACCCCAAAAGCACTATAGGAGGCATCTCTGAAAGGGATATTTAATGGGGGAGACCAAAATCTCTCTTAACCCCAACTCAACACCCCTCCCATTGGCTGTTTGCTGGTGTCTCCCTTGTTTTGTTTCGAGATTGTCCCTCGGGGCAGGGGGGAGCCATCTACTTTTATTTTGCGATATAAACCCCAGAGGCAATTTTCAAGAAAGGTCTCTGACATTTAGCAGGGAGAGAGCAATGGTGATTTAACTATTTGCATCAATACTGTTAAATTAAAAAAAGCCCCCAAGGGTAGCAGCTCTTTCCAAGCGGGGGTGTGACTAGTCACTCAGCTCGTGGCAAGGGCAGATGCACTCTGCACATGACATGCGCAAAGGCACTCCGATTCCCCTCCAGCACCTACCGACGGCAAAGCTCATCTGAGTGATGTGCCACATGTTGGGGGGGATCCTCTGCTGCATAACCTTGCGCGGGCCCAAGTAGACGTAGATGCCGGAGCCGATCAGTGCCGCCCCGCTCAGGATCCGGCAGCTCAAGCAAGACCAGAAGGGCGACTTTTGCGGTACCGGAGGGGCGGGTTTGGACGCCATAGCTCGATTGCCCCCCACCTGAAGAAAAAATGGCGCCCCCCAGAAGGAAACAAACTCAGACCGGAAAGAGGCTTCTCTGGGCTTTGCTTTTTTTCTGTCTCTATGGAAAGAACTCGGCGCAGGCGATGCAACCGATTCCCCTGATCATTAGTTCCGGTGTGAAATGTTCCCCAACCCGCTGCTTTTTACAGTGTTTGTTTTGTAGAAAATTCGGCTAGGAATTGAATGGAAGAGGGGAAGTTAGAGAACAAAAACAAAAAGAATGGGTATTTTCAAGCAAGAAATATCTGTACTTCTCTCTCCTTTTTTATTTTTATTTCTCTCTTCCTCTCCTATCAGAATTTCACACTCACTAAAATGTGCTGGAGAAGACTCCTGAGAGTCCCTTGGACTGCTAGGAGATCAAATCAGTCAATCCTAAATGAAATCAACCCTGACTGTTCCCTGGAAGGACAGGTACTGAGGCCGAAGCTCAAATATTTTGACCAGCTAATGCGAAGAGAGGACTCTCTGGAGAAGACTCTGATGCTGGGAAAGACTGAAGGCAAAAGGAGAAGGGGAAGGCCAAGGATGAGATGGTTAGACAGCATCACAGATGCAACGAACATGAAAATGAGCGAACTAAGGAAGACAGTGGAGGACAGGAAGGCCTGGCGGGATATGGTTCATGGGATCACGAAGGGTCGGACACGACTTAACGACTGAACAACAACAAAAATGTCAGCAAGGCACATTTTCTTGGCAGTTCCAAATTTCCTCCTCTTCTATCTACAGAGTGCCTCCCAAATATTTTGGGGGTTGATATTTTTCATAGGAATGTGCCTCCTACTACTGAGTCGCTTGCTTGGTCACTCAAGCTCAGCATATTGTCAAGCACTGACCTCTGCAAGGGGAAGTCTTGCCTCACAAACCTGTTAGAATTTTTAGAAAAGGTCAACAGGCATGTGGATGCGAGCGAACCCGTGGATATTATATATCTAGATTTTCAGAAGGCGTTTGACACAGTCCCTCATGAAAGGCTCCTGAGAAAACTCCACAGTCAGGGAATAAGAGGGCAGGTCCTCTTGTGGATTAGGAACTGGTTGAAGACCAGGAAACAGCGAGTGGGAGTCAATGGACAATTTTCACAATGGCGAGAGGTGAAAAGCGGTGTGCCCCAAGGATCGGTCTTGAGACCGGTGCTTTTCAACTTATTCATGAATGACCTGGAGTTGGGGATAAGCAGCGAGGTGGCCAAGTTTGCGGATGACACTAAAGTTTTCCGGGTGGTGAAGACCAGCAAGGATTGTGAAGAGCTCCAGAAGGATCTCTCCAAACTGGGAGAATGGGCAGCAAAATGGCAGATGCGCTTCAATGACAGTAAGTGCAAAGTTATGCACATTGGGGCAAGAATCCAAAATTTCACATATACGCTAATGGGTTCTGAGTTGTCTGTGACGGATCAAGAGAGAGATCTTGGGGTGCTGGTGGACAGGTCGATGAAAGTGTCGACCCAGTGTGCAGCGGCTGTGAAGAAGGCCAATTCCATGCTCAGGATCATTAAAAAAGGGATTGAGAATAAAACGGCCAATATCATTATGTCTTCGTACAAATTGATGGTAAGGCCGCATCTGGAGTATTGTGTCCAGTTCTGGTCGTCGGATCTCAAAAAGGATATAGTGGAACT
Organism: Plestiodon gilberti rubricaudatus; assembly: GCA_026170595.1. Lineage (NCBI taxonomy): Eukaryota > Metazoa > Chordata > Lepidosauria > Squamata > Scincidae > Plestiodon > Plestiodon gilberti. The sequence continues at coordinate 32,662,041 of JANXHW010000009.1, read as the reverse complement.
GGAGAAGGTGCAGAAGAGAGCGACCAAAATGTTTAGTGGGCTGGGGCACCTCCCTTATGAGGAAAGGCTACAGCGTCTGGGGCTTTTCAGCCTAGAAGAAAGGCGCCTGAGGGGGGACATGATTGAGATGTATAAAATTATGCATGGGATGGAGAGAGTGGATAGAGGGAAATTCTTCTCCCTCTCGCACAACACCAGAGCCAGGGGACATGCACTAAAATTGAGTGGAGGGAGAGTTAGAACAGACAAAAGAAAATATTTCTTCACCCAGCGTGTAATTCATCTGTTGAACCCCTTGCCACACAATGTGGTGATGGCACCTGGCCTAGATGCCTTTAAAAGGGGTTTGGATAGATTCATAGAGGAAAAGACCATCACAGGTTATAAGCCATAAGCAACCTCCTGGTTTTAGAAGTAGGTTTTCTCTGTGCCAGGTGCAGGGGAGTGACAGCAGGAAACAGGTTATCTTGTTGGCTGTGTGCTCCCTGAGGCATCTGGTGGGGCCACTGTGTGATACAGGAAGCTGGACTAGATGGGCTTTTGGCCTGATCCAGCAGGACTCTTCTTATGTTCTTATGTTCCCATGGTTTCAGATGGAGATTTGTCTCTGTCCTATTTGGAGATGCTACCAGGGACTGAATCTGGGCCCTTCTGCATGCAAGGCCGGGCCTCAGCTCCTAAGATATAGCCCCTCCTGATGTCTGTTCCATCCTTACTCCAAGCTCTCAAAATATTCTTATATAGTTTCTCCATCCACCTCTTCGTCACCGTCCGTGACAACTTTGTGATATAGGTTAGGGTGAGAGAGACCAAATCCACTCAGGAAGCTTGATGGCACTAAGTGTCCCTTGGGGATGAAGCCCACCCAGACCACTTCTCCAGTGGGAAGCAGATGCTGAAGGAGGAATTATATCGCCTTCCTTCTGATATTATATCGCTCCACTCTTATATTGTACACATCATTGCTCTCAGAGTAGCTTTAAGGATTGAAAGATCAAAGCACCTAACAATAAAAACAGCATTAACATTAAGTGATAAGCCAAAAAAAAAAATAGCAGGAGAAACCAGGAGGGAGAAAAACCCATTAGAAAAGCTAGTTGAGTTTTAAAAGAATTTAAAGGTCTGGGAAAACAAGGAGGCATCTAACAGAGGGCATCTAAATCAATGCCAGTAACACCTCTGTCTACACGAGACATGAAAGTTGGACTAGCAAAGGCCTGAATCGTAGCTCAGCTGTAACACCAGCTCTCTTGCGAAGGGCTGCTTTTGGGGACACCACTGCAGTGAGGGCAAAATCTGTCCTCCCCTAAGAACTGTCGGAATAGGGGGAGGGGGTAGCTATTCGTTGCTCCATTCCCTTCTCCTACTCTTTTACTCCCCACACATGTGGCAGACTTGCTTAGCTTACTTGGCTAAATAAAACACACTAGGCATAGTTGATTGAAGTTGCAAAAAGAAGTTTACTCACTGTTTCATGCATATGTACTGTGTCTGATTATGGTCAGAGGATATACTAAACTTAAAGGACAAAACCCTCATAAAGCTAGGGCTCTCTGAGTGAAGGCATGCTGGAATATGGCGCTGCGCTGGTGGAGGCAGCTTGCCACGTCTTCCCTGGTCAGTAGTCAGAAGTAGAAGGGATAGTGAGAAGGGTGAAGAAGGAGGAAATTTGGGTCTGGGGCCATGTCCCTTCCTTAAGACAAAGAGGGGTCAAAGACAAGAGACTCAGGTAATCACACAATACATCCCCCCCCCCCCGTGTCTAGCAGACGGAAGTTGCCCACTTTTCCAACAAGAACACTGGGTGGGCCTCGCTGACAAGTATCTGGGGTGGGGCAGCGCAACGTGCTTCTGAGCTCCCTGCGCACTCAGAGACGCATTGCACCCCACGGGGACTTTTGCAATACATAGTTTCTCTGTACACATATACACCCTGCCCGTGATAACGTCAGAGGTCCTTCTAGTTCAAAATACACCATGTATTAAATAAGCACACGCAAAAATCCTCAAGGAGCGTTTGTATTTTCACGAAGGCTCTTTATCGCCCGCCATTGACACCAAAGTCAGCTGTATACCACAACAGAAAGACAACGCAGCAACTGAAATCTTGCGACATCTTCGCTGGGGAGCCTGCAAAGTCTCCAATCCTCCTCTTACAATCCCAAACAGTTACAGAGCACCATCTGTGCAAAGAGTGATCCTTCTCAGTTCAGAATGGAGGCAGCCAGCAAGCCAGGTTTCTGAGGATGCTCAGCCGAGATGGATTCATCCACCCGTAACAGCGACTTATTTACTCCATGGCCATTGTTTCCGGGCGACGTTCTCTTCAGTCTCAGCTGCCCTTTTAATGGTTGCCATGACCAGGGCGTTCTGCCGTCGCCTTTCGGTCTGCTGCAATGGGGTGGACTCTGGAAACGTCTGGAGGAAGAAAAAAAGAGAGATTAGGAAGACCAGGGACGAGAGAGCAACAAAAAGAGAGACAGGATAGGGCGCCAAGAAACCAATTGGTTACGGTCACATTGTTAGAGATCACAGCAACGTATGTTTATCCAGCTGGCTTATGGAAGGCTTGAATAGACCCTCAATAAAGATTTGCATCAAAACCTGTCAGGAACCTACTGCTGTTGCGTTTAAAAGAAAGATACAAATCTATTGTTAGTCACGTTCAGAAACTTCAAACCAGAGTCATGCATTTTCTGCTGACTCACACTGTCTCTATCAAAATTTAGCAAATCTTCTCTGCCAAAATTTAGATTGTAAGCTATTTGAGGCAGGGCTCTATCCGTTGCTGAAGCAAATTTGTAAGAATGCCTACTACGTCGGTGGTGATATCATAATGAAATCACAATGAAGACACGTTTCAAATTTTCCTTTCCTCATTCTTTCTTAATCTTACAGGCATACATCAATTTAGCTATAAGACAAAAAGAACTGCAAATAATCTGGCTTCTAAACAGTTGCAGCAGTACAGAACAAGACCATTGCTAAAACATGCTGTGACCCTTCATCTTTTTAACACAGAGATGAAAATAAGATTCCCACTCAGATAAAAATGATCTCAAGCTCCAAAACGTCCAAGGAATTTTCTAGAAAAACTTGCGTGAAAAGGCATGGTGAAAAAGCATCCTGGAAAAAGGAGCCCGACACCTGCCTTGAAGCACAACATGCCCGAGAGATGCGACTTACCCCCCCCAGCACTAAAACGTTGATGATGAATGAATGATGACCGTCTATATCGTGCATCCTGCAGACCCCACCCTGTGCGCTTTGACCCCGTGGCACCCCATAGCTTGTGCCCACCTTTGCCATCTCCTTCCTCCGCTGTTCATCTGGTGCCACCAGGGCCCAGAGGGCAACTCCCAAGCCTGTGCACCCCATCACCGCCATCAGCCCCGCGACCACGCGGTATGCAGTCCCCATAGAAACCAGTAATCTGCAGAAAACATAAATTCAACCTCCTAGGGAGGAGGAAGAGGAGGGAAAAGAAAAAGTGTAGCACAACCATAGAGACTAGATATTAGGCCAGAGTGTCCCCCCCCCCCCCCCGAGAACAAACCATAATAAAGGTAGAAATGAGCATGCATGTTCCATACTTACATAGAAGTCTATGGTAAAATTGAAGTGCTGCCGCCTTGTGGACACAAATGTATTGCAGGCGGCCATACTGCCGAAAGAAGCGCTTTTGTATTGCATCCGTGCTGAATACTGTGTACTGTGTACATTATAGTAGTAAAAGAGTAAGACGAACAAAGGCACACGTGCCTCTAGATCGCTGAGGTGGATTTTGGAGGAGGGAGATGGATTCTAGATAACAAGGTGTTTTTTTAAAAGAAAACCTCAAAGCAGGGGTCCCTGTACCAGGATTCCTTTCATACATATTAGTCTATGGTAAAATTGAAGTGCTGCCGCCTTGTGGACACAAATGTATTGCAGGCCATACTGTCGAAAGCGCGTTTGTATTGCATCCGTGCTGAATACGGTGTACGAGCAAGGGCATACGTGCCTCTAGGTCGCTGAGGTGGCCGGATTCTGGAGGAGGGAGATGGCTTCTATTAACAGGCGTTGTTTCGAAAGAAAAACTCAAAGCAGGGCCCCTATACCAGGATTCCTTTTATACATAGACATCTATGGTAAAATTGAAGTGCTGCCGCTTTGTGAACACAGGTGTATTGCAGTCCATGCTCCCCAAAGCGCGGTTGTATTACATCTTTTCCTTGCTGAATACATAGTAAAGACGAGAAAAGGCAGACGTGCCTCTAGCTACCAGAGGTAGCCTGATCTGATAAACATCTTTTTGATAAACATCCGGTTTTCTGTCGAAGAACCCAAGCAGCGCTCACATATTGGGGTACTTGTCATACATGCGGATTCTATTGTAATATAGAAGTGCTGCCCTCTTGTGGACAAAAAAGTCATTGCAAACCAGGCAGCCAAAATGGCTTTTAAACTGCATCTGTGCTGAATGTATAAGGTAAAGGTGACCCCTGACAATTAAGGCCAGTCGTGTCCGACTCTAGGGTGTGGTGCTCATCCCCATTTCAAAGCCGAAGAGCCAGCGTTGTCCAACGACGCCTCCGTGGTCATGTGGCCGGCGTGACTCTCCTTGCCGCAGCGCGTAGCATGCGGCTGGAACACGGAGCGCTGTTTACCTTCCTGCAAGCGGTACCTATTTATCTACTCGCATTAACATGCTTTGAAACTGCTAGGTTGGCAGGAGCTGGCCAAGCAACGAGAGCTCACCCCGTCGCGGATTCGAACTGCCGATCTTTCGATCAACAGCTCATGGTTCAGCGGTTAGAGCAAAAAGCAGTCATGCTTCTGGCTGCCTGAGGTGGCCTGATCTGATTCTGAGTGGAAGGAGCAGGCTTTTTGATAAACAGTCCGTTTTTCTATTGAAAAACCCAAGCACGGCCCCTATACAGGGATCTTTTCATACATATGGATTCTAAGGGAATATAGAAGTGCTGCCACGCTGTGGGGGGAAAAGGGTATTGCAGGCCATGTTGCCCAGGTAGTTTTTGTCTTCCATCTATGCTGAATACATAAGTAAAGAAACGCAAAAACAGATGTGCGTCTTGCTGTCTGAGGTGGTCAGACTTGAAAGGAGGGAGCAGGCTGCTTGATAATGTGTTTGCCTATTGAAAATTTGAAAACAGGAACAAGATAAACGGATTCTACTGCAATATAAGGTTGCTTTCCCCTTGAGTCAATAGAATAAATTTCTGGCCATTTGGCCAACAATCTTTGTTATTCTGTCTCAGCTGAACACTGAATTAAATAAGCAAAACCTGAATACCTTGTGTAAAGGTTAACCGACTTTCTTCTGAATAAAGGCATGCTGAATTTATGTGGCCTTAACACTGGTTTAGCATGCAATGCTTCCTTGTAATCTCTTCTTAAACCTCAAATTAAGTTCCCTTCAAGTAACTATGCTTATGTACATGTAATTCAAACAAACCTCATTTGCTTCTTTGTTCACGCCATGCTCCATCACTCTCTCTTGTGTCAATATCTTAATTGTAAGCTCTTCGGGGCAGGGAACATCCTCTATGTAAAGTGCCATATAGTGACAGCTTGATACAAACTAAAATCTAAGTGACATGCCACTTGGTTCCAGCAAGGGGCAGAATGGGGGAAGAGGCTGTGGTGATATCCTTGTTCCCACCCCCACCCCTCAGTCTCTTTCTAAATCCACTTCTAAAAGCAAAGGGAGGCTCAGAAGGTGAAATGGTGATCTGAAAAACCACCACAGCTACCTCCATAATGAATTAAGAGCTGTGATCAGGAATCAGGAGAAAGTCTCTTTCCATGTCATGGCAGGGCACTGAATTCTTCAGGGGTGGGGGGTCCCCACTTTTTACATGGACAGGGCTAAGGCTCCTCTTTTGCATCTCTTAAAATCAATAGGGAGTGGGAAGAACAGGGTCACAATAGGAAGCAGCAGAGAGAGAGAGAGAGAGAGAGAGAAGAGGGTTTTTTATTCATAACATGGCACCAGAGGGAAGCCAAGTTGCAGCGCTACCCGTCTCCCCACCAGGCGGCTGGGGGGAAGCCCAGCTGTCTACTTCCCCCCTCCACCCCACCCCCCAATTATTAACGTTGAATCCCAGCCCAGGAGATGTTGATACTTTGGAGTCTCTGCATTCAGAACTGGGTGGAACACCAGAGGAGGGCTGGCAGTAGGGCACCCAAAGGCGGAGCAGGAGGAAAGGCGAGAATCATCTCCGGCGGGGCAGGAGAAGGACGACGGGCTGAGATCAATGCAAGAGCCAGGCAGGGCGGATCTTTCAGCTGTTCCCCTTCTTAGCCACAATCAGCACAGCTGAAGGCACCAGACCTGCAGAGAGAGACAGGTTGAAGTGGGGAGCTTGTTTACATCCAGGGGTGGGCGGACCAGCTGCTGTCTTGCACCAATCACCTGGTCGCCACTGGTGAGCCACCATCTTACTCCAGGCGAGCAGACTGAAGGAGTTATTGTTCCTTTTTAAAAACTGGTCACTTTTAAAAACTGGTATTTATTATTATTAAGAATATTTATGGCACTACGTACAAAACAAGCATTCTGGCACCACGTTGGTGTGGTGTTATTTCTGTCCCCAACTTAGCAATAATGTGGTTTTGGGGGAAGCGCCTTTGAATGCTTCTCGGAACTATAAAGTGGGATGGAAGTTTTTTAAAATCAGTAAACAGAGAGGGAGCAGGGCCTCCGAGTCCTTCGGGAGAAACCTCAGCCCTACCCTTCCAACCCCAGCACCTGGAGACTCACCCAACTCCTGCAGGGGCTTCTCCATGTCTTCCTCAGTGAAGACACGCCGAGGGAAACTAGTCAGGAGTATGAAGGGCTCCTCGCCGCCGTCCTGGCGATTCAACTCCACATAGAGCCGTACAGCCGCCAGCTGTTCTTTGGCTCTGAACGTCTGGGTGAGGGATGTTCCGTCGAGAAGCCTCACCTGCCCAACGGAGAGGCAGATCAGCGTTGGAGGAGAGAGGCTGGGCCCAGCAACGCTGAAGGCTCCAGGGTTGACCCCTAGGCAAGGTTCTGAACCCCAGGGTAGCCTCGATACCTCGCTGGGTCAATGGGTCTGACTCCGTAAACAGGAGCGCAAATGAATCAGTCCAGTCTCTCCTTCCCCACCACTCGGACATGGGTGTATACTGCCAGCGGAGCCCAACACATGGAAGAAACAGTCGAGTGCGAGGTGGTGACCCCGTGTGCCCCTGGTCCACCGTTACCTGTATCCTGCATTGATCATACTCTCGCTTGACAGGGGGCTCCTGGCTGGGCGACGAGGGAACGGGTGCGGGGGCTGTCGGCTCAGGTGGGGTGGAGGCTTGGGAAGAGCTGCTGCAGCCGCCACCGAACTGGTAAGGAGAGAACACAAATGGGGCAGGCCTGAAGAGCACCGATACGGAAGTGCCGGTTTCCCTAAGAGTATTCACCCAGCATGTGAGGAGAAGCTGTTGCAGGGAACATTATCCCTGGCGTAAGAGGTCATCGTCGTGAGAGAGGGCAGAAGGGTCTCTGCTTCTCTCTCCACAGGGGCCAGGTCAAACCTGCAGAAAAACCTCCCTCTTTTAACTGTACAAGGTGCAAACCGCTGGGTATCTCACGACGACGATATCTCCCTGCTATTTCCCCTTTCCCCATCTTATCATATGCCTACCATCCGCCCGACAAAGAATTCTGTCGAATTTGAAAGCTGGCAGGTGGGTTTTTTTTTGGGGGGGGGGGGGGTTGGTTCTCAATAAAGCATCACCTAACTTTAGATTGAGTATTTTCAGTAGTGTCCATGAAAACTGATCTGGGTTCAAGTCCCCTGCCTCAGATGTGAAGCTTTTTAGGCAATGTCCCTGTCCCCATCTTTCAGCAGAGCCTACCTCACAGGGCTGCGATGAGGCTCAAATGAGGGGGCGGAGCCATGTACACTGCCCTAAGCTCTTTGCAGGAAGGGCAGTACATCAATATGAAAAATACGTACATGTTTTAGGGGTTCCCAAATGAGCCCACGTTAGGATCCTGCTTTGTCTACCTGCACCGTATGACATAATGCAACGCATTATGCAGCATCCCTCATGATCCCTGCCCAAGGACGGTCATTACCAGGGAATCAAACAAAATCTTAACCCAAGAACCAAATCCAAGAAACGTTTTCAGCAATAATCTTAAGAGCAGAGACCGAAATGCCAAAGATCACCCTCGGTTGTTAACCCACCTTCTTGGCTCTCTCCGCCTTGTCTCGTTCAATCCTCTCTCGTACTCGCTGCCTAGAAGGGAGAATGGTTTTAAAAACCTAAGCGCCCTCCTGGATCGGGCCTGAGGCCTGTCCAGTGTCCTGTTGCCCACAGTGGCTACACCAGCTGCTTCTGGGAAGCCCACAAACAAGAGATCAAGGGACATCCTTCTCCCATCATTTCTCCCTTGCAATTAGTATTCCAAGCTAGACTGCTGCTGGACCTGGAGGCTCCACATAGCCACTATTCCTCCATGAATCTGTCCCATCCCCTTTTCAAGCCACCCAAGCTAGTGGTCTTGAACCCTTTCCCTCCCTCCCCCCCTCCACCCGACTCTCACTTGGCCAACTTCTCCTCCATTTTCTCCCGGCGTCTCTCTTCCGCCAACTTCTTCATCTCGTCCTCCTGCAGCTTCTGGCGGATGAGGGAGAGCTCTTGGCCCTGCCTTCGGCGCTGGATCTCCCGCTCGATGCTTTCCCGCTTCTCCCGCTCCTCTCGCTCGCGTTGCTTCTGAGAGATCAGCTCCATCATCCTGAAGGGACATTCCAAGGGGGTCACTTGGCCAATGCAGCTTAGACCCGCCCCTCCCAGACCCTCCGCCCAATGGGAGCCATTTCCCAGAATCCCAGGAGGCTGAAATTATATATGCATGGAAGCAGAGGTGGCCAAGCGCCAAGCTTACAGGCTCTACTGTTACGTACGGGGTGGGGAGAGAGAAAAAAACCAAGAAGACAGATAATTCTATAACAAAGTGAATACAAGAAGTAGACGAGACAGATACATTCAATAAAGACAGACGTCCTGGCCATAAACAGTCATTACAAGACTGAGTTTGAGGGTGTTTTTTTTTTTTTAGAAGATGTGATTATAGTATGATTTTTTTGCTTTGTTCCTTGTGCAATATTTTTTTTTTGTTCGGTGCCCGGTAAATAAATCCATCCCCCACACCTCCAAAAAGAAGGACACCTTGTGTTAATAATCTGGTATTGAAGTATCCAAACTACACTTTTGCGTCTTCCCCACTAGATTGCCCAGGTCCGCCAGATGAACTCGGATGCTAAACGGTGGCTCGGGGGTAGAGTACAAATCTCACCTCCGAGTTACTACAGTTCTGTGATTCGAATACACAACCTAAAATTGGTGAGCCAAGTTGCACATAACCCTGGGTCAACCCTGGACGCTCATGGGTTCTGAGCTGTCTGTGACGGATGAAGAGAGAGATCTTGGGGTGCTGGTGGACAGGTCGATGAAAGTGTCGACCCAGTGTGCGGCGGCTGTGAAGAAGGCCAATTCCACGCTCGGGATCATTAAAAAAGGGATTGAGAATGAAACGGCCAATATTATTATGCCGTTGTACAAATTGATGGTAAGGCCGCATCTGGAGTATTGCGTCCAGTTCTGGTCTCCGCATCTCAAAAAGGATATAGTGGAAGGATATAGTTGGGGCAAAAAGGATATAGTTGGGGCATTATGAGGAAAGGCTACAGCGTTTGGGGCTCTTCAGTCTAGAAAAAAGGAGGTTGAGGGGGGACATGATTAAGACGTATAAAATTATGCATGGGATGGAGTGTGGATAGAGAGAAGTTCTTTTCCCTGTCACACAACACTAGAACTAGGGGACATCCTCTCAAATTGAGTGGAGGGAGTATTAAAACAGACAAAAGAAAATATTTCTTTACCCAGCGTGTAATTCATCTGTGGAACTCCTTGCCACAGGAGGTGGTGATGGCACCTGGCCTGGCTGCCTTTAAAAGGGGATTGGACAGATTTATGGAGGAAAATTCCATCACAGCTTACAAGCCATGATGGGGAAAAGCAACCTCCTGGTTGTAGGAGTAGGTTTTCTCTGTGCCAGATGCAAGGGAGTGGCGACTGGACACAGGTATCTTGTTGTCTTGTGCGCTCCTTTAGGCATCTGGCGGGGCCACTGTGTGATACAGGAAGCTGGACTAGATGGGCCTTTGGCCTGATCCAGCTGGGCTCTTCTTATGTTCTTATGTAAAGGCAGCTAATTAATAGCCCCATTTTATAGGCAAGGAACACGGAGGCCAAGAGATGAGTGATTAGCCCAAGGCTAGACATGGCACAGAATATTTTTCTCTTTGCCATTGTTAAACTATTAGGAGTAGATAAGCCTTGCTGATCTACTGCAAAACCTACACGAGGTAGCACAATGATGCAGTATGAAAACTCATGCCTGCTTTCTTAGCCCATCTTCAAGGGCTGTTCACATGTTCAACGGTACACCTCTGTCCACAGCCACAATCATGGTTAGCGTGAATCTGGGTACAGTTAGTCACACATTCTACTCAATGCAGGTACAACCTGTGTAACAGCGTACACAACTGCTACTCTATAAAAAAGAGTTACAACCATTCACGCAGAAACATATCCCCGAGTACAGAACAACATGTGAATAGTCCTGTTCAAGTTGCCGAATAGAGCTCAGCTTGATTCAGTTAAAAAACAACAACACATGCACAGTCCCCAAATACTTCTTTTACACAGATGTTACCTCTTTGTCTGCTCCCGTTTCTCTTCTTCGCTTAGAGGTCGTCGGTTGTCCTCATTGGCCAGCTCCTCTAACGTGGGATCTTTGGGGAGAACAGCCCCAGGGAAAGAGAAGCCGAGCATTTGGGAAAGTGGGAAACAAATATGCAAACGCATCAATCATATCATCATCTTAACACAGAAGCGTTTGCAGTGCACTTTGGAGTGTTCAAATAGCATCAAGTGATATAGCATCTTGATATAGTCCCAAGAACAACCTGGTAAACGAAGCTATTATTATCCCCATGCTGCAGATGGGGAAGACCGAGGCTGAATTCTCTGGTGTTCTGACCTGCTTCGCTTGGCACAGCCTCGGGCGTCTTTCCTTCGGGGGGCTCCTCTGAGCTCACCACGTTGTCCTGGGACGATGCGTACGGCTCGTCCAGGTCCGGGTCGTTCTCGTGCTCCATGAGCCTGCAGTTGAGAAAGAGACACACTGTATAGGAGGAGAGGAGGAAAGAGGGAGCTGGGAAGGGGCTTGTGACGGGGGGAAAGGCACCCACCAATCCATTGCCGGTTCAATGCCCTGGTTTCCCGTCAGCGCCAGCGCCTTCTCTCTGGGGGCAAGGAGAGAAAAGAGGCCATGAATTACAGCTGAATTTAAGGCTCTTTAGTATGGCTTTCTGCTGCCTGAGCACCTATGTCCATCAGGTGGCCTGCCTGGCCAGGCCAACACTTGAGCCCTCAATATTGGTGGCAGTAGCATTCCCCAAAGTTGGGCAGGGGTGCCATGGGAGGCCCACTAGAGGCCTTTCCCCTGGCACCAGCAATGGCTTCCATTCAGATTTCTCCAGCAACAGTTTTGGGGAATGGGCCTCTCAGCAGGGCAACAACGTGACCACTGAAAACTCGACACTGTGATGTTATTTTGAGGTTTTCCCCTTCCTGCAAGCATGACTAAATTGCTTGCTAAAGCACAAACTGGGAGGAAGGAGTCTCGCAAACTGGGAGCAGGAAAAGATTTTCAGGGTGTACCAAATGCTCTCCATGTTTCAAATCTTGGAATGCTGCCCTTCACACATGACGGGCTGCCATAGTGAGTCAGACCCTTGGTCCACCTAGCTCAGCATTGTCAGACACTGACTGGCAGCAGCAGCTCTCCTGGGTTGTACAGTCAGTTGTCTTTCGCAGCCCTGCTGGGAGATGCTGCTGGGGACTGAATCTGGGCACTTCTGAATGCTCTTTGAATGAGTACTGCCCTTTCACAAGGGAAAACTTTCACTTCTTAGTCTCCTGGCTTGTGGACGTGGAAACAGAAAGCCCGGCTTATATTCTCATTTATCTACCAAATTAGGACCCCAATCTTCCTGGGGACAGACACATACGCTCTGCTCTGGGGGAAGCCCATCTCAATCAAACTCTCCAGCGCTGTGCACTCCATGACTGTTCCACTGCCACCACCACCAAACTCTGCAAAAGAAAAACAGCAGACGTCCAGGAATGGAGAGACAGAATCATGTCCACTGCCCCGAATTCCTTGAAGAAGCAGAAAAAAATTCTTCCCCTCTCTATTTTTAAACTTCCCTCCTCCATCAGCTACATTTCCATCAGCTACATCAGCACACCAGGCCATGGTAAACCAGCCACAGTAACCTTGAGAGAGTTTTATTAATGCATACCCTGCCCTGCCTTCCAAGGACTAGACAAATTCTATCAACCTCTATTACAGGGGTGGCCAAACTGCGGCTCTTGAGCCACATGTGGCATATAATGTGGGGCTCTCGGAAATATGTTTGCTGAGCCCCTTTTTGCATCACAATTAATATAAAAAGGTAAAGAAGAAATAAGCCATGATGGCTTAATGGAGCTTCCAAGTTCAGAGACAATGTACTTCTGCATTACAGTTGCAGAGAGGCAAAAATTGGGGAGGGCTGTTGCTTAAATGACCTATGTTGGGCTTCCTGGAAGCACCTGATTGGTCACCACAGAAACAGGATACTGGGCTAGACAGATCTTGGTCTGACCCAGAAGGGCCCCTTTTACAGCCTCGTTATCCATGAGAGTTAGCAATAGACCCTCTGTATACAATGGCAATCTGCCTCCACATACCATCAATTAGCACTCAGCCCCCGGCCCAAAAAGCACCATGCACACTGCCTTAATGCAGTCCTCACAACAACCTGTACCACAGGTAGTATTATACTGAAGCTGGGAGGGGGCGGATCGGCTAAGGACAACCAAGTGAGGTGATGGCAGAGGATGAGATTCGACCCAAGGAAGTCCTGCTTTGCAGTGTGCTGTCTTAATCGCTCTGCTACATCAGGTCAACTTGCTGCCTGGCAGGCTAATGCTCTCCTTGTGAGCTTCCTTAAAATACATGGCTAACCACCACAGTTGGAAACAGGGTACTGGGGTAGATGATGATGAAGCATCTATGTGATCCAACGCTTCTTAAAATAAAAGAGCAGGGGGGCGGGAAGAGAAATTTTCTCGCCTTGGAGCTAAGCCTAGAAAAGGGCAAGCCCAGCTCCTCTTCCTGCAACCTCCACCCGTTGCAACTCCTATCGCAATTTGCACACCTTACTCAGAACCACTTCCTCCTCCTCCTCCTCCCTGGCTGCCCCCCTCCCTCTGTTCTCCTAAAGTCGCGGGACGAGTGACCTAGACGTGGGAGGAGCCAGGTGGGGGCCCTGGTGACGCCTCCCCGCACTTCTCAGGGCTCCCTCCTCTTAAACGGCCCGTCCCTGGAAGCAGCCCCCTGCAAGAGAGGGGCCCGCTTAAGCTCTTCCCGGCCCCCACGGCGGCACCGCGGAGCGGAGCGGCGAGGCGCATTCCTCAGTCTCACCGCCAGCTCAGTCGCAGGACTCCCTCCCTGGTGCGGCGGCAGGACCGGAAGCGGCGGGCCTGTCGCGCGGCCGCTGTTTGTGTCACGTGAGGAGGTTGCCGGAAGGGAGGGAGGTGGTCGTCGAGGGACAATCTTGGTGCGGCCGGTCGGGAGGGGAAGCTTCGCCTTAAAGGGGCAGGAAAGCAGCCCAGCTGCCAGACTTGCCCCTTTGTTCATTCATTCATGCAGTTCTGTGACTTTTCATTTCTCTCCATCTTTTCCTTGTTTCATTTATTCTCTTTGTCTTTTTTTATTTGCTCATTCATTTTCTTTCTTCTCATTCATTCATTAATTCTCTTTCTGTATCTTTTCTTTTTATTATTCATTTTCCTTTATTATTATTATTATTATTATTATTATTATTATTATTATTATTATTGAGAATAATATTACTGCTTTTGCACAAAAAAGTTCACAACCGCTTACATGGTAAAAGCTGGCTTTTCTTGTATTCTCACTTCCTCTTGTGTGTTTCTTTCTTTCAGTGCAGGTCTACTCAGAGGCAAGTCCCATTGTATTTAGTAGTGGAACTTGCTCCCAAATAATAAGTGTCCATAAGACTGCAGCTTCTATACTCGTTCTTTCTTTCCCGTTTCTTTCTATTTTATCCTTTCCATAATGTGTTCTTCTTTATGTTTTTCCTTTCTTTCTAGAATTCATTTTTTCTTATATTTATTTTTCCCTTCTTTCTTTTTTCTTTGAAATATTTAGATACTGTACCACTTTTCAACCAGAACAACAAAATTCTCCAAGCAATTTTGCAATTTACGTAGCAAAAAGAAAAGAAAAACAGGGTTTCTGCTTCAAAGGGGGTCATAGTCTAATTATAATAATAAATAAATTATAATAATACTACTACACAACAGGCAGGAGGGAGACACCACAAGTGACTGGGAGGGGGGATGAATAGGGACAGTTGCTAAATGTAAGAGACACCAATCAAATGCAATTCTCTGCAGTCACCTCTTTTCTGTCTTGCTTTCATGCTGTGGCCAGGAGTGGTAAAACTTGACATACAATTCTTTGAAGAAAAATCAGGGCTGGCATTCACGCTGCATGGGTGGAGTTCCCCCCTAGAACTTAATTTGTATACCTGGACTTAGCTTGCTGCTGAATGTAAAGTGATAATAAGAAAGAGGTGTCACTGAGCACATGCAGAGTATGGGTGTACAGTATATGAGCCAGCACAGCTGCAATCCAGGCGAGGGAGAAAACGGGGAGACAGAAACGGGCAGTTGGAGCCTACGAAAGGGGGAGAGGGCGTTCATCCACTATTAAGACACAAACACCAGCATGATGACGAGGATATGGTTAAGCAAGCTGGTACAGGCATTCACTAAGCTAGTGGCTGCCTGTTGATTTGAGGGGTGCTGGGTGGGGAATACATTTGTAAGCACTCTCTCAACTTAGCCCCCCCCCCCCGGCTATGACCCTGCAAGACCTTGCATTGTTCCTTTATGAAGGAATCTCCTCCACTCTCTCGCTTTCCTATTGTGCAAGGGGGGAATCACATGCACGATTATTATGACCCGGTTTCTGCAGCTGGTACAAGTCTGGGCATGGGGCCAAAGGGAGAGAGCGCGAGCGCGAGCTGCCTTTTTAAGGGACCCCCAGCGTCTACGGGACTGTGTGCAGCCGCTACTCAAAGTGCAAAACTTCAGAGGGGGATCAGGCACAGCAGGGCAGCGGCAGGCAGGTGCCAACGAGGGGATCAGGGCCATCGAATGAGGCAGTGGGCAACCTGCAGAGTTGGGCACCGGCAGGCAAGAAAGCACAGGAGCCCAGGCCTGGGGTTTGGAGCAGCAAAAGAGAACAGGCACCGGGCAATGCCCAGCGGGAGAAGACATTTGGGATCAGGCCACCGGCAGGAGCAGAAACCAGGAGCCAGTGAGGGAAAGGAGAGAGCCCAGCTGGGAACGGAGCAACGCCTAGAGCCGGTGGTGGTTGTGGCAGCAGGTGGCGGAGGAGGCGCAGATGGGAGCCCAGCTGCAAGAGAAGTTCTGGCCAGAGGTGGGGTCCTCACCTCTGCGGGCGACGGGCTCAAGGGGTTGGCTCATCAGCCAGTTTGGCCTCTCCGCCTTGCTCTTCCTGGTTGAGGTGGTGGCCAGTCGGCTAACAGGGTCCCTCCTCCTGCTCTCTTGCGCCTTCCACACCTTAGGAGGGGCCCTGACATTGGGGTTGGCCTTGGCAGAGACCTGGCTGGCCGCTGGAGGGGGCCCCAGTGCCAGTGGAAGGAACACCTTTGGATGGGCCCGGGCCCGGGTCACAGGCACGCTGGTCAGCACCGTGCTCCTGAGCGCCTTGTGCCTAGCCCTCGTGCCCGAGGCACTCCGCAGGTTGGCGGATCCGCAGGTCACGGAGCACGCACTGGCGCTGATGGCCATCGGGGCTGTGGGGATCCCTGTTCACCTGGCCAGAGCAGACCTGCATGAGAGGAGTTGCCAAGATCCGGGGCGCAGGCCCTGCTGCTGCAGCAGGAGGAGAGACACGCAGGCCGGCAGCTCTGCGCACGAGATGGAAGGTGAGTCCCGAAAGATGTGGCTATCTTTGTGTGGGAAAGATTTCAGGGAAGCAGAGCTTGGAGTAGAACCACTGAACCCAAAGGGTGGGAGGGGCCAAACTATCCACTTGAAGATGGTAGGGTGGTGCCTTGAAGCCGCAATAAAAATAATAGACGGAAAGGCTAAAAAGATGGCTGTTTTTGCAGATGTTTTCACTGCGTGTTGAAGAGGCAAGCCTGCTTCTTTCCCCCCTGAAAAGTGGCTTGCCTCTTTGGCAGGCTGTAGGAGGTTACTAACGCTAACAATGCAGGATCATTCAACGGGACTGGTTTTGAGGGGATAGACAAACGAGAGACACCTCTACAGCTTACTGATTCTCCCCCAATCCCTCCCTCCCACACAAGTGCCTATCCTTTGCTCCGCACCTGTAGGAAGCCCTGTCTGCCACTCCCCGCCCCTCTAAGCGTCTGGCTCTTCTTCCTCTTCGACAGATCTGCTGGGGAACGGATCGGGATCGTCAACAAACAGACCGTCCTGGATGGAAGAGGACGGGGGCCTCAGCAGCCCCGTGGCAAACGCTGGACCGTGGCAGGCACTGTGCCTTGGCTGGACAGTGGCCTGCTTGGGCCCCGTGACAGTCTTACTGTACTTTTTGGCTCTCCATCTGCTGTGGACGCCATGCCTGGGCCACAGCGCCTGCCTCCGCCACTGCCTCAGGACCCCGTGTGGGGCGTGGGAGTCATCGCAGCCTGAACAAGCCCCATGTTGGCTGCTCTACCTGGACCCCGGGCTGGCTGTGGCGGTGGCAGTAGCCCTGCTGCTCCTGGCGTGGCCGGCCTTGCGTCGCTCCGCCCTTGTGCTCCTGCAGGCGGTTCCGGAGGAGCTGAACCTGCAGCTGCTGGAGCTGCAGCTGCGGGCCACGGACGGCGTGGCATCCCTGAAGGAGCTCTACGTTTGGCAACTGGACGGCCCCGGGAGCTTGGTGGCCACGGCCCACCTGTGCTGCCACGACGTGGCCACCTACGAGGCCACCATGGAGCAGGTCCAGCAGGTGTTCTGCGAGCACGGCATCCACGCTGCCACAGTGCAGCCCGACTTCCACACTTGCCCCAGCCCGGAATGCCACAAGGGATGCTGTGGGGCTCCCTGCAGGAGGCGCCAAGTCCCCAGTTCTGCTGTGATCACGGAGTACGAGACCACCGTTTGAACCCCCAAGAGTGACAACTGGAAGACAGGCAGCGTGGAGAGGCTCTCGGAAGGTTGTAGAACCTTCTGGAACTCTTCTAGAACCCCACAGATTTCCTTTTGTGGTTTCTGCCCTCTCTGGCTCTACTACGCCGGCTCAACGTCCTAGTTGGATGCTGCTCAGGCCACAAAAACAAGCAAGCCAAATTAAAGGGGAAGCCTACAGGAAAGAAATAAGCAGAGGTTTCGTGACTGAAGTGCTCCACAGCCCCTAAGTGACAGGCCTCGAAGAAGGGTCGTGTCAACCCCTGCATTCGGGGTGAGAGCAGGAAACAAAAATACAGGATGTGATAGTAGCATTCAGCTTCCTGGGAATCTCACTTTCATTAAAAAAAAAAAAAGAACAAAGTTTCTAGTCCATATGGATGCAAATACTGTATGTGTGTGTGCTTGTGGTTAAACCTTGGGGCCAAACAACAAGTCAGTGGTACAACAATATACTGGTAACATCTTCAGATAGGGCTGGGAAAGACCCATTGTTTTTGCAAGCCCTGGTGAGATGCTGCCAGTCAGCGCTCGACAATGCTGAGCTAGATGAACCAATGTCCAGACTCAGTTGGAGGCAGCTTTGTATATCCCACGTTCTAATTTCGCAACCCCTGCTGAAACGTAGATTGGTAGAGAGAAAGCAAAAATGCGATGGGATCCTGATGGATCCTTACCCAGAATCATCACATTGTCAGGAAGTGAAATCCGCATGATATTCAGATCTTTTATTGTTGCCAGCGCGAGAGAGGTAGGGTGGACAGATGCTGAACTGGGGGGGGGGGCAGGTGGGGAAAATCCAGAATCGACCAAGGTGCTGGACCCTTTCAGACAATTCTGTCATAATCTGCACCCCTTTGCGACATCTTCAGGTCCTGCAGAAAAGAGGACAGGATCGGTGACCCATCTGGCATTTAAGCTGGGTGGGGAGAAGGTCGCTCTTGAACTACTGGTAGCCCCAATGGGGATGTAAAGTCACCTATTTGAGCCAGCATAGCGTCATTTCTAGTGGCAGAGAAAAAAAATCCTACTTCAAACACTGGTGAACTGCTGCCAACAGTGTTGACGATACTTCACTCGATGGACCATGGGTCAGACTCAGTTGGCAGCAGCTCCCTCATCATTATAATATCATATCCCTTGTAATATCCACCGAGAGCCCACTGCCCTCATTGATTGTACCCATTCTCCATACCTTGATTTTCTGTTCAGGGTTTATGTTCTGGTGTGGCACTCGTGGCAGCCTGTGTTGTCGGTTTTTCTCTCGTCTCTGGCTTCGGTTTTGGTTCCAGTACTGCTGTTGGCTTTGCCTCCTTTTGGGGCTCTGTGGTTGGCTTCTGCTGTGGCTTTGTCGATGACCCAGGGCCTGGCTTGCTGGGCTTGGACTCCAGAGCTGGCTTGCTGGGCCTGGACTCCAGAGCCACCCTGATGGCACTACAAATTTTCTTTAGTTTCTCATTGCTGTCAACAAACCCATCACCTTTCTGGGAGGGAGGGAGGGAGGGAGGGAGGGAGGGAGGACAAGAGACTCCTTACTACAGTCAGTCCCGCTGCTAGAGCTGACCCCAAACAGTGCATTTTCTGATGAGGAATGGGAGAGGAAGTGGGGAGGGGAGAGTGGTCAGCTAGACTGTTGAAGGAAGTGTGGAGGAGGAGGAGGGTAGTGGGCTAGAATGTCTGAGCCATTCTTTAAGTGTCTTCACCACTCTCCTCTCCTGCACACTTCTCCCTCTCCCTGGTTTGGAAGAGGAGAGGAGAATGGCGATCCATTTTCCTTTTCCTCCAGCCCAGCACTCTCCTCCACATTTCCTCTCCTACTCCATTCCCCACTTTCTTCTCGCCACCACTCTCGTCTCCTCTGCACTTCCTCCTCCATTCCCCTCCTTGAATCCAGGGAGCGCAAACAAGAGGAGCAGTGGAGGCATCAGCTGGTGCTTCACTGGATAAGTGCTTGGGTGGTGTGTGTGTGTGTGTGTGTGTGTGTGTGTGTGTGTGTGTGTGTGTGTGTGTGTGTGTGTGTGTGTGTGTGTGTGTGTGTGTGTGTGTGTGTGTGTGTGTGTGTGTGTGTGTGTGTGTGTGTGTGTGTGTGTGTGTGTGTCTCTCTCTCTCTCTCTCTCTCTCTCTCTCTCTCTAGCCTTGGCTCCTGCAACAGAAGCGTCAGCTCAGCAGAGGAGTCTCTAGCATCTTTGCACACCACAGGGACGTCCCTGCTGGCCACCCATCTGCCCAGAGTCTCTAGGGCAAAGCCTGCCCCAGCATTCCCTCACCAAGGACCCAGGAGCTGGGCTCTATCAGCACAAAAGGCTCCTTGTTCGATATACTTACTGTCTTGGAGTGCAAAACTTGGCCACTTTCTGGGAGAAGCACCTCAAAGGCCCCTTTATCGCCAGACACCCCAGTCTGGAGAAGAGGGATAGTCAGACGAGGGATGGGGGGGGGAGAGAGAGAGAAAGAACACAATCTTGTTCACAGACAGCATTGGTGTCAGGAGTCATTGTTATTAGCTACAGGGGCAACTCATGGTTTCAATTCTTTCCCAACATTTCACACAGGTGAAACCGGGGGGGGGGGGGAGGAGGAGAGAAGACAACACATACCCCCCCCCCCCGTAACATTTCCATTCTGCTGAAATTAGGGCCGGCTCATCCATGAGGCCAACTGAGGTGGCTGCCTCAGGTGGCCATTTTGCAGCAGCTATCTGTCCACTCGCCCACTTCCATCATTCTTCCTCCTGTCCCAACGTTGGGAGTGCTCCACCTCACTCTCCCTCTGCCCACCTCCCTGAGATCCTGTTTTCCCCCCACCCGTTTCTCCTCCACCCTAGTGGGGTGGGGGTAACTTACAATCTCCAAGCGCATTGGGAACTGTTCTTCCAGGAGTTCCTTCAGCTGGATGAACTGGAGAGGTGAATCATAGCAGAGTGAAATCAGCATTTTCCCCAGCAGGAGGAAAGGTTGTGGCCCCTGCTGGGGTAGCACAGGGATACAGCCCCCCCCCCCCCAGCATTGGGTTGTCAGGAAAAGCATTGGAGAAAATGGACAAGCATATAGGGGGATTGAAAAGCAAGCGGGGTAACGGGGAAAAGGTGCTCCTGTGGAGTGACTGACTTACCCGAGATCTGAACTCTCATCCACTGCTACAAAAAAAAAAGCATAGGATCTATGTGTAGGATGGCCAATTTTTGTTTTGTACAAGCCTCTGCTCCTCTGCCTCTTACAGCAGTTTGATCTGCAGAGGTTAGTGCATGATCACCATGATCTCCTGAACCCGCTAATTCCAGGTATTGGCTGGAACTTGCACTGGCTCAGAGGCCATCTGATGAATTAGGAAGAGGGCTGAGCCCTGCCATCCAAAATGGGTTGCAGACTGAAGTTGATCCTCCCCTCCGAGCCAGAAACACCAGCTCTCCAGCAATCAACCGACTTAGTCCAAACAAGCATGGTGGGTACCTCGAGCCAGTGAGCCAAGCTGCATAGCACATGCCATAGAGGTAAAAGCAAACAGGCTGCTTCCCCCTCTCCCCCCCCCCCCCAGTCAGTAGCTACTCTGGTCTGGAAAAATATTTCCCCATGTGATCCCAAAGATGTACTTAACCCTCAAATTTGATCCGCACTGGGCCCTCCAGGTCTGGTCTCATAGCTTAACCAGAACACTGCACTGGATTGGGGAGGGGAAGCCACCCAAAAATATTAGGGGTGTTTGTGAGGGAACTTTTTCTGTCCTTAGAGATTCCACCGGGGTGTGTGTGTGTGTAATAAAAGGGCTTCGGCTTTCTCCTCCTAGGAGCTCCAGAGAAGCAATTCTCGGCTTACCAGTAGACGATCTTCACTTTCAGCAATAACTGTGGAGAGCTGGTGGACGCAGCCATGATATCAGGGTTGTTGAAGATTTCGCGGGACCCAGGATGCCAGGAGGCGGCGACTAAAGATTACAAGCCCCGCGCTAGTGCTAAAAAACCCCTAAAAAGCTTTTAAAAAACCCCCAAAAAAGACCCAAAAAAACCCCGGCAATAAAACTGTCAAAAAATAGGTTTCGATTTTTGACAGTTTTATTGGGGGGCTTTGGGGGGGCCCGCCCCAGATGCGGGGGCGCCTGCCGACGCCACTGGCGGCGAGAGCTGTTTAAGTCTTCGGGGTCAGTGGTCTAACCCCAAATTAGGTGACCACCCCAGGGTCTCCTCGTTGAGAGGGGCAAACGGGACTTGGGCGCAAAAAGGGCCGGAAGAGATGGCATGGGTGCCCTCGCCAGTTAGGCATCGGAATTCCTGTTCCTAAGCAGCCACCTGAAAGTTCTCTCCGGAGTGTCTCCAGAAAGGATGACCCCATCTCCTGTTTAGCAGAGTCGGTCCTTATTGTCTGGTTCCCCAAGGAAATGACTGTATTCTCAGGTGCCAAGTTGCTGGGGGCAAAGACCTGCAGTGGACAAACATGGCATCCCCTTACCTATTGATGGTGTTTTGGGTGTGACTGCTGTCTGTCACCGGTATTGATGGTTCGGGGGTTGCTCTGACCTGGTGGGCCCCCGAATGTGTGGGCTGCTAGCCAGTGCCTCTCATGTCCGTCCCCCCGGCTGGCCAAAAAGGCCTCCTGGCACCTGAGGCGGATGCCAAAGGCTGCCCCTCCCCTTCCGGGGAGATGCCGGCCTCTGCTCCCTCCTGCTCCATCAGTTGAAAAAGGAAGTGAGAGACAGAGCGGAAGTGCGGAGGAGAGGAGAGTGGTGGGCAGAGCAAGGGAGGGTGAGTGGGCAGATGGAGGTGGGCGCCCCCTGCCAATCTACTGCCTGAGGCGATGACTTCAGTTGGCCTCATGGATGGGCCGGCCCTGGGCACCCCAATGTGTTCTGTCTACTATTGGGCTTCTTGGGGTGCCCAGAATGGAATCCCAAGAATGGAATCCCTTGGTGGCCTTAAACCGGAGACAGACTCCTGAATGCAAAAAATGGGCAATAATTAGTTGACCACTTGGTCTTGGGCAGGGGCACCACTTTTGTAAAGAGAGAGGCTGGGAAAATGCCAGACCGGCTGAGAAGGGACCGAAAAGAACTCCCTGGTTTTGTGAGCATCAAATGAGTTCTGAGTTTCCAGTCTGCGCAGTGAAAAAAAGACCCCGAGGCGAGAAGCTGTGTGTGTTGAATCTCCAATGCTGGATGTTGACGAGAAAAAGGCCGAGTAAACATCCGTTGATCTGGGTAGCCTGGCTGCAAGTAATCCTGTTTCAAAAGCTGGAGGCGGAGGGGGGGGGGAAGACTATGTGCATCGGTATGTCCTAATTGCACATTTGGGGCCAACTCTCAACCTTTCTGATTGAGGAAATATAAGGGCCTCTTGTTTACAGCTGTGGAACAAGTGATCCAATTCACAGACAGGTAAGAAGCCAGCCAAAGGGAACAAGCCCCTTCTGTGGGGCCAGGCGGCACGACCCACTGAAAGAATTTTTGGAATGTTTCACTTCAGACAAACCTTCCCAGGTCATTGCCTTCTGGTTCTGGAGCAACAAATGTACCTTTGTGTTGCAGGAACCGGGCAGGAGGGATCGCGGCAGAAAACAGGAAAGTCTTCACCTCTTGGAGGGTGTGGGGGGGGGCAACTGGGACCATCAGGGGGGCAGGATGCAGGGCAGGAGTGATTTTGGCTTGTCTGGGTGGGGCTTGCTGGGTTTGGCCGCATCAGGGCAGGGCCTGGAGGGAGCCAACATTTGGGGTCCTGTACAGAATTCGCTTCCCTGCCCAAGGCATGGAGATTGCCACCAGCTCCGATGGCTTTAACAGTGTAAAACAAATTTGTGGACAGTGGACAAGAGTGCTCTTGTCACAGGCTAGTGGCCCTGCGGACTTTGTGGAACCTCCAGGTTCAGAGGCAGTCTACATGTAAATGGTAGGACAGGGCTGCTTGCTTTTGTCTACCTCTTGTGCTTTCCCCAGAGGCATGTGGGGGGGGGCACTGCAGGATAAGATAAGTTGCTCTGACACATCAGGACTGTTCTTATGTGGGGTTATTAGGGAAGGACAGCAACGTTTTAACCCCCCATCAGCTCAAAATACTTTGTCCAATAAAATACCTGAAACCAAATACATGGCCTAAATAAATAAATAAATAAATAAATAAATAAATAAATAAAAATCAAATGGGCAGATAATGTAGTAGATCACAGTCAGCAAGCTTATTAAATAGAGAATTCCATAATGCAGGTGTCTCCCCAAAGAAGGACTCCTTCCACATCCTTAAAGATTATATTTCTGTAAGAGGCAAGGCAGAGCAAAAACAATTGGCAAGTGTGCTCCTAGTACTGACTCAGTACGGCAACTTCATGAGCTCATCAGGAGCATCCATCATAGCTTAGTGGTACGATGCTTTGCATGCAGACAACCTCAGGTTCAGTCTCTGGCAGCATCTCCAGGTAGGGCTGGGAAAGACCCCTTGTTTTGAACCTCTGGGGAGAAACTGCCAGTCAGTGCTTGACAATACTGACCTAGATGGACCAAGGGTCTGACTCAGCAGGAAGCAGCTTCCTGCAAGTCCCTGCCTGAAGTGGGATAGCTGGCCTAGACACAGGTTGACTGTCTCACTGAGAACACAGCTACAGAGTTGGCATCTTGGCTGCCAGCCTGCATTCAGCCGAGTTGTTTTTAAATCTGCGAGAGGAAAGAGCTGCCAGGGGAATCAAAGGGGGCTTTGTCTGCCACCTGTGTGTGGCTTGCCCAGCTGGCACCTCCTTTTGCATTCGTTAACCCTCCAGTGCCAACGTTTCCAGGCTAAACTAAGCCACAAGAGAGGGTGGGGGGAGAGATGGCTACAGACAGACCACAAGGGAGTTATGTGCAAATGTGGCGGCGTGCGCATCCGAAATAGAGGGGTGAAGGGGCACCAGCTGGGACCTGATTACTTACAGATTATGAATGGCCACAATGTGCCAACCCTGGGTACGAGTCTTGGTTAGGATGGTGTGTGTGTGTGTGTGTGTGTGTGTGTGTGTGTGTGTGTGTGTGTAGGAAGAGCCAGTGAGTGAGACAGAGTGAGAGGCATGCTGATACATGTGTTTGGATCCAAAATACTATCGTTTTTTAGGCGTGAGTGTCATGCCCTGGCTGGCACACGTGTTGAACAGTCTGCAAATCACTGGTGCTGTCTAGTCACGTGTTTTGAGGACTAGACTGTTTATGCGCAAAGAATTCCCCCACTCGGCTCCCCTCTGAGTCCATAAACACTTCCTACCCGGCGCCACCCTCCAGCACTAGGACAAAAAAAAACACCAAAAACCCTTAATCCAAGTTTATAAAACTTACACACCCCGTATGATTCATTTCTGTCCCTGGCTTGAAGAGAAAAAAAAAAGAGACTAGAAAGGGGGGGGTCATTCAGAAGGACACACACAGGCAAAGAATTAACAGAGATCCAGCTCATGGTTACGATCAGCCCGAACACTGATCACAAAACAAAAACACTTTGTTATGAAGCCGCTCTAAAGCCAGAAGTTCATTCAAACACCTTTCCAGCATTTTTGAAACTGTGGTTCCTGGTGGTTCCTGGTGGTGAAACTGTGGTTCCTGTGAGGTAGGGAGCCAAGTGCCTGGGCATTATGAAGAATGAGAGGGCAGGTCTTTGCCCCAAGGGGTTTACAATCTAGATATTGACCCAAGGGAGAAAACAGAGGAACGAGAGGGAGAACAGAACAGCGGTAAAGGGGAACCTTTCCAGGCTCCATCATTTTCTGTCTCCTCAGAAACTGACAGCACACACTCCCCTTTCTTCTTTCCCTGAGCACCAGAGAAAAAGAGGGGGGTCACCTTACACCCTCCCCTCGGCCCCTCCTCTCAGTGACAGTTTACCGGTATTTATCTGGATCTGCCAAAGGAGGCTCTCCTGGCACTTCCTGGATCATCAGCCAAACATCTGTTTACCCAAAGCCTGGTCGCTGTGAAGAGACGGGAAGAGTCCGTCACTGTCCCCTGAATGCTTAGTGTAACATCAAAAGCTGCAAGAGATCTGGCCGGCGAGTGCTCCTGGCTGCTCACCTGTCACAGTCTCCTCTGCCGGAGGTTAACCTATGAAGATCAAGGCAAAGACATGATTCAAACACCCAAGGGGTGGCTCCACAGGTAGGGTAGAGGGTAGAAGCCCATGCAAGGACCCTGGCCAGGTCGGTCACCAATCCACTGCCTGGATCCTGCACTGCGCATTACAGGGGAAGGTGCTTGGTCCATGTGCCTCCTTCCCCCAAAACACCATTGCTGCTGGGCTCTGGGGGCCCCCAAAAGCTGGTGCCGACACTGCAGCTACCCGAACACCAAAACCACACCCTCCCTCAACCACAAGACCACAGCATCAAGTGGTTCAGTCCTTTCCCGAAAAAGGACTCTCCCACTTGAGTCCGCGGATCACATGCACGGATGGATCCTCGGCCAGGTTGTCTAGAGGATGCGAGGAAGCAAACGTCTTAGATTAGACGACGTTTCAATGGCAACAATATGGCTATTGGGAGAGATGTTCCGCCGGCTTCGCTTCTCGTCTCCGTTTTGGCCAGGACGGGACAGCGAGCTGAATCAGCTCCAAGTGCCAGGATCTGCGGGACAGACAGGACTTGTTTATTCTCTCAAACTTCAGCCAATAAAGAGGGGAAGGTTCAAGGCAGGATGAGTCAAGATCAAATGAACTGCTGAGCCTGCCCTGCTGCACGTGGGGGAGGAGGGAACCAAATCGTGGGTGGAAACCACAGGGCAAGCGGCAGAAGCCACGTGAGGCAGAAGCAAGTTGGAATCTTTGGTGGTTTGGTGGTTGCTCACGTCCCCCGAGTTGGCCTGAGCAAGGGTCAATCAATCATGTGACCAGTGTGGACTCAAGTCAATCGATCGCATGCGATCAGTGGACTCAAGTGGGACAGTCCTTTCCTGGGAAGGACTGAACCACTTGATGCTGTCATTGTGTGGTGAGGGGAATAGGTGTTCTTTTTGTGGAAGGCCTGGAGAAGGAAGCTGGCTCTAACCGAGACCCTGGAAAGCTGCTGCCAGCAAGAGTCAGGACTAGGTACAACAACAGCCTGATTCTGTATATGGCAACCTATGTTGAGGGCCTGCATAGCATCAACTTTGCATGCAGAAGGGACCAGATTCAACCCCCAGCAGCATCTCCAGAGAGGACTGAGAAAGACCCCTAGCTGAAAACACTGGGGAGCTGCTGCCAGCCAGTGCTCGACAATACTGAATTACATAGACCAAAGTTCTGACTCAG
Source organism: Plestiodon gilberti rubricaudatus (assembly GCA_026170595.1). Lineage (NCBI taxonomy): Eukaryota > Metazoa > Chordata > Lepidosauria > Squamata > Scincidae > Plestiodon > Plestiodon gilberti. Next base: position 32,635,481 of record JANXHW010000009.1, on the reverse strand, counting down.
CAGCCAGTTTAAAAAAACCAATAAACCTATAAGAGCACAGATGGATTTTACGTTGTGTCTGATCTGGCCCACTAGTGCCTCATGAAGTTGGGCCAACGCAGTAGCAGGTTCTGCTAATATGACCCGCAAGCTTCAATGAAGGGCACAACCAGGGCCAGCTCAGGAGCTACTGGGCTTCAGGTAACACACCAGATATTGCCCCACAGCATGCCAGCTGCAACCATTCCTCCCACTCCAAAAAGGAAGACCGGACAGGAAGTGCGGAGGAGAGGAGAGTGGCGGACGAGAGTGTCCGAGATGCAGGAGGGTTTGTGTGCATGTGTTTCTCCTCAGTTTTACGGCTGTTGTGCAGGATCCAGGCTCTTCCCTCCAACACAGGGAGATGGAAGACATAACGGAAGTGGAAGAAGTTACACCATCTTCTTGCCCAACTTACTGCCAGCTGTCATGCCGTGACACTGAGGGCACTGGGGCACCCAAATGTATACGACGGACCTAAAGGGGAACTTTGACACCCACGTTCAGGCCAGCTGTTTCCTGCTAGCTTCATGATGACCCAACCGGAAGCAGGAATGACACTTGTGCCCAGGCGCACACATGCATACGTAGCCTGCACTCGAATGGCCCCGATGAGGAACAGACAGGCACGCTGGGAAAAAAAAAGAGAGAGCAGAAAGAGCCAGGAAAGAGGGCAGGGCAAATTCCTGAGGTCAGCACATACACAGCTGGGGAGAAACTGTCACATTTGGGTCAGCGCTGGTGGTTGTGGTCCTCCGCTGACGATTTTTGAGCCTTAGAGTTGTACATGTTTAGCTCCAGGAGTAGCTTTTTTCCACCTCTCCTCCCTAAGGGGGAGCCCAGTGAGAAAGCCTTGTCAGTTTCACCACTGCAGGTTTCCTTCTAGTTATCCCCACTCCAATGAAACTGAAATGCTTTCCTGGCCTCCCTTCCCCTCTTCCTCTGGTCCACCACTCTCCTCTCCTCCACACTTCCTCTTCTGCTTGGTTTCCCCTTCCTGTAGCCCACCACTCCTCCACACTTCCTCTTCTGTCGTCCTCCTCTTAGCCTGGCCCACCACTTTCCTCTCCCCCACACATCCCCTCCCACTCCATGCCTCTGTTTCTTTTTGAATTGAGGTAGCGGGAGGAAGGGAGGTAGAGTAACGAAAGCAGCGACTCCCCAGCAAGCCACGACCTTCCAGCCCCCATCTGCAATCTGGGCATAATCTGGTGGCAAAGGCTACAGAGAAAATATACAAGACATTAATGTTCTGAAGGCTTGTCATCTCGTTGCATTTGATCCCAAAAGGAAAGAACTCAACCTGGAAACCTTTTTTCCGCATCCGAGTGTGACGGCGGGCAAGCGTCCAAGGGCGATTCAGAAACAAAGTCCCATCTCCTCACCCTCGCATTCCCCGAGGCCGATGGGTACACATTGTCCCAGGCTAAGCAGAGAAGCGGGCACTCCTATTCCAGATGTTCCCTGTCCCTCCCTCGAAGACGCATCTGGAAAACATCAGATTTTCCAGCCCACAGCTCAACAGTCTGCTAACTCTGCCAGCGACAATTGCCAACAGCAACTCCAGCCTCCAGCGCACATGTGGGGGTCAAGTTGGAGAAGCCACCATCCTGTTCCCATAACTGATCTAAGCCTAGGAGAGGAAATAAGGCATTAAGCTACACTGGATAATGACTTTTCAAGATTTTATTCCACTCTGATTTCATCAACAATAAATTAACATCAGTACGCTGTGGCGGAAATAACCATCTCTGGGTGGGAGACAAACAATATACCTCTAGCTTTATCTCATTAAGTGCATATTTCAATATTCTTGCCTGATCCAAGACAGGGGATGGAGACTGAACGGATGCGTATGGTATGGGGCTAGGAAAATAGAAAGACCCCATCCTAGTTTGGAAAGCAAAAACATGGTGGGTTCAACGGCCAATGATAAATCATATGGAACCTCCATGTACAGGGACAGTATACCTGGGTTGCTGGGGCACAAGGGTGGGAGAGGGGCATGCCTTCATCTCTTCCTTGTGGGCTTTTCAGAGGCAGCTGATGGGAAACAGGATCCTGGACGATGAACCTTTGGTCTGATCCAGCTGGGCTCATTGGTAGGGTATGGTGCTCTATCTATGCTCAGAGGTACTCTTCGTCCAATATTACCCGGTACAAAAATGGTAAAAGAAGAAAGTAAAATTTCCCCTCTGCAGAAAATAGCATTAACAATTGCAAGGGGGAACCCAGTTGATGAAATAACAAATACACAGAAAGAGGGCCGTTTCCTTGCTGTCTTAACTTATTGCTATGAAGCCACATCAACTTCCATGCTACCCAAGAGTCCAGAATGGGTTTAAAAAAAAGGTATCTTTGTCTCACGTTTGTGAAATCCCTTCAGCTAAGGGCAGGACTACGCTCTTAAAACTGGCTTAATTGCAGTTCCTTCTCCCCAGGAAAGGGTCACCACTTGGTAAAGGAAGCATGGGATCGCCCATTGAAAACTCAACCACGAAACTTGACATTAACTGTAAGACAAACAAATTTATAGCAGCGTATGCTATTGGGGACTACAACCTACTTCATCAGATACAAGCGTTATAGTCTTTAAAGTATCACAAGACTCCCGGTTGCTTTTGCTGCAGCAGACTCACAGAGGTGCTAGTCGTCTGGAAGACAAGTCTCAGGATCCTAGGAAACTACAGTTCAAGACTCCTGAGGAAGGAGCGGGGAGTTATGATTTCTGAACTAGTAAAACCAATATAAGCCTACATCCCTAGTAAAGGTAAAGGTGACCCCTGACAATTAAGTCCAGTCGTGTCCGACTCTAGGGTGTGGTGCTCATCCCCATTTCAAAGCCGAAGAGCCAGCGTTGTCTGAAGATGCCTCCGTGGTCATGTGGCCGGCATGACTCTCCTTATCTACTTGCATTAACATGCTTTGGAACTGCTAGGTTGGCAGGAGCTGGCCAAGCAACGAGAGCTCAGCCCGTCACAGATTCGAACTGCCGACCTTTCGATCGACAGCTCATGGTTCAGCGGTTTAACCCACTGCGCCACCCGCTGGCATAGTCAAGTGCATATCTATGCTACAGATTTCAACTGGTTTAATAGCCATTCTTGTTTCCACAGAATCCCGAGAATTGTTGATCTGCAAGGAGGGTGGGTAGGAATCTCTAAGAGAGATTCCTAGCATCCTCACCAAACTGTAACTCCCATGGATCATTTGGGGGAAGATATGACAGTTAACCAAGTATAAGACACATGTCCATGCCAGTGTAGGATTGGGGGTGTCCCAAAATTTATTTGGGGGTGTCAAACCCCTCCCCTACACAAAAACAACACAGGACCAGATTGATTCTGTGTGTATCTAGTTGGGGACAGTCTTTCAGGGACAGGCGCATATGATCTATGGCCACCACAAGCTTATTTTGAGATGCAACAGCATGAAAGTACAATCCTCATTCAAGATGCTCCTTGTCTCTGTGTTGGATCAGGAACTGGGATCAACCAAGAACCAATTCTAACATCGTGTACCAGCTTTTCCGCCCCAGATCCAGGGAGAAAAAGATATTTTTCATCAGCGCTAGATGTTCCTTTCTGTTCTTGCCCCTTTCTGTACCTCTGTATTACTATCCATTCTCAATATTATTATTACCTCGTTAATAATAAATACATAAATAAATAGAATCCACACAACTTCCACCCCTCTCTTTGCGTTCTACCACGAGCAGTCATTCGCTCACGAATGTTCGGGAAGAGACTGGCTTCTTCGCCCAAAGCGAGTCTCTGAAAACACAACCAACAAGTTCATCCGAATGCAGAACGTTTGGCCCCAAACAGAAGCTCACGCTGAAGCGGACTTAGTGTGAGTGTAGGATCTGGACAGCAATGTTTTTGTCTTCCCCCGGGTCCATTTGTGGCAGCTGGGGGAGCAAAGATGTAGACGTTGGCTCGATAGCCCCAGCATTCGGCACTTGTGCTGAGCACTACATGGTGGAAACAGAGACAGACATTTTCTCCTATGGAAAGCAGAGTGCAGAATTGCTCCCACATCCAGCTTCTTCAAAAGCTGTGGGGCTGGGTGGCGTTCCACAAGGGCTACGGCTATTCTTTGCCCCACTATGCTGTTTGGGGCTCCAGGGTGAAAGGGTCATTATTGTCCAACAACAGCTTCACACCCGAAGGCAGCAACATCATCTGGCCTTCCAGAGTCTGCAGGGTCCGTATAATGCTGGACAGGACCACGGGCGCTCCGAGGCGAGGAGAGGCCCATCTTATAATTGCTCCTCGTTCCGGAAAGACTGGTTTGCTGCCCCATGCAGGTCCGGCTCACCATCCAGGATGTTATCCCGCGATCCGTGCAGCAAAGGCTTCCTGCGACGTATGAAGAAATGCCAGATCAAGGTGGAAACCACCACGAGGACCAAGGTGGCCGCTACGCCTGCTGCGATGTAAACGTAGGGCATCTGGCGAGCGGGAGTCCGGACCAAGCGGCACGGTCCGCGCTCCTGATGCCCGTCGTCGGTGGGACTGGAGCCAGCCTGGTTGGAGGCAACGACGCAGAACAAGTATTCGGTATCGGGCAGCAATGCCGAGATCGCTGCCAGGCGGGAGGTGCTGTTGACGACTGGGCCGGGGATGAAGTCCTCGCCGGTCGGCTGGTACCGAAGGAGATATTCCTCTACCGTGGACCAGGGTGCACACCAGTGCAGGCTGACCCCAGCCTCGGTGGCATGGATGGTCTGCAGGCGTGGCGGCTCTGGGGCCACGTTTGGGCCTGTGATTCCAGGGCACGAGCAGCCGGTGGCTCTGCGCAGCTCCGCACAAGGGACCTGAAGGTGGCGACAGTGGTTGTAGTCGCAACGGTGGGAGGGCACCTGCGGGGCACCAGGTGTTTGGGGTTCCAGGGTGTAAGAGTAATCATCGTCTTCCGGCGTCGACAAGATGAGATCGGGCGAGGCGGTCCTCTCTTTGTCCAGCGCAGGGGCGTTGCTCCCAAAGGGAAGAGGGGAGAGGTGGCCGACTTTGAGGGGCACAGGCAACGGGTGCCCCATGCTCGTGGGGGAGCTCTGAGGGCACAGCGACAGGATGCAGACTGCCGTCAGCAATGGTGGTGGGATCCTCATGGCTCCTGGTAACGGGGGGGGGGGGGGAAATAAGGAGCATTGAGTATGGAAGTTGGTGCTTTGTAAAGAGATCTCCGGAGACCTGGCGTGGTGTAGTGGTTAGAGCAGGGGTGGCGTCAGAGGTTGGCCATTGGCTGAATGGCCATGCCCATCATCAGAGGACCCGCCTGGCCAAGCTGAGCCCTAAACCATCCGTATTGGTGGCCCACTGTTTCACCCGGGGGGGGGGAGGTGGGGGCACCAATAGGCACCCAAAGCAGCGCATTGTCCCAGAACCACCACCACCCCAGCTACCTGATGCCACACACTCCTGGCTGCTACAGAGTATGTACATTCCTGCCTGCTGGCAGCTAGGGTGTATTCTGTTCTCAGGGAGAGTCACACACCACGTCGTGTCTCCATGAAGTCTCATATTTTTCCCTGCTTTCCTCTGTGGCTCACTGCTCTGTGGAACCGGCTGAACAATCTCTGTTCTCACACGCAGAAGCAAAAGTGCAGGGTGCCTTCCCCAAGTTCCCCTTCCCCATGGGGTTGCCAAGAAGCAGAAGAATCTCCCTGCTAGATCAGGTCAAAGGTGATCTAGTCCAGTATCCTGTTTCCCACACTGACTGACCCACCAGATGTCTCTCTGGGAAGCCCCACAAGTGCATCAGTGATGAAATTTAATGAAACCGACAAGCCCAATTCCCACCCACCCCCAGCTTCTGCCCCCCTCCCCACCATCCACTTTGTAATTTGAGCACAGCTTATCATTCTGATCATTATTCGGGGGGGGGGGGATGAGCATTTACAGATCACTTTCCGACATCCTAAAAAAAAAGTTTCTCAAAGCAGAGGGGGAACGCAACTCCCCTGTTTGTTCCCAGCACTGCAGATTCAGAGGTATTAAACCCCTGAACATGGAGGTTCCATTTATTAGCTACTGCACCTGCGCTGCTCACACTCATGGGAGGAACATCAATGCCCGCGAACAGACAAAGAGAACGGAAATTGCGTCATGGAACAAAACATGCTGAATGCCCAAACGTTCTGTTGGACTCTGGTGCTTGCTTACTGCTTAGCGACTTCCCTTGATGCTCATTGTAACTTAGCGCAAATACAAATAACTGACATAACCTCACGCTCTTCCCAATATCCTCTTTCCTCCCCTTCCTCTGCTTCCCTTGTAACTACCTAAATTGTAAGCCCTTCGGGGCAGGGACCTGACCACTCGTTCTGCGCAAAACGCCATGCACATTGCAGGCATGGTGTGACTTAATAACATGAGCATAACTGCTTTGCAGGCGGAAGGTTAAATGCATGCCTGAAATCCTTGAGAGCAGCTGCCCATCAGTGCTGACAACGCTGAGTTACTCAACTCAGTATGCAGCAGCAGTTTCGGCCGAGAGATGAGCATACCACAGACAGAGGTGGGTCTTTCCCAGCCCTGTGTGGAGAATGATGCTGCCAGGGATTGAACCTAGGACCTTTAGCATGTAAGCAGAGACTCTACCACCAAACCATTCCCCAAGAGGACTGTACCACTATCTGGTGTGAAGAGAAGTGGAGTTAAACGCAATGTGAATACAACTGAAGGCAGCGGAAGGTGTGTGCCCCACACAACCAGTTTTACTCACCCAGCATCCTTTGGTGGGTAGGGATCTCAGTTTTCAGTTGCTGGGCAACACAGAGGTGTTGGGGAAGGGTCTCCGGGACAACAACTTGGTATCCAAGCAACACAACAGCCAATCAGCCAGGTAGCACCAAGAGTTGATGCTCAATGAGGGATGAAGGACGGAGCTATCTGCTGGAATGACAGAAGAGAACCTGCAAGGACCAACAGCCTCTGGCTCTTGGGGGGCACAAGCTGTCCGCGTTGGGGGTCTGGTGGCTGTTTCCTTGAGGCTAAGAAGCTGTGCAGCACGAGACAGATTCTTGCGCTAGCTTGCCTGGCAAGAACACGGCTGCTTCTCGTTTCACTGGTTGCAGAAAACTTTTATATCCTCTGCCTAGCATGATCTCATCCCCCCTCCTCCCCCCCTTGTGCATTTGGGCCCAACCAGTGGGAATGAGCAAAACGCAACCAAAGGGGTGGACGCTTCAGTTGCCTTAGACAGCCCCCCTCCCTCACAGGTGTCTGCAAAGAAAACAAACAGTGCCTTATATGGTCTGTTCCCATCCTTGCCTGTATATCCATTTAGCAAAAATCCCCGCCTGTAGAAGGATGGAATTTGGAGAGAGTTTTGGAGGGGGAAGCTGACAAAAAGAAAGGAAGAAGCTGGGTGTGCTAGTATGGCCAACAGACGAGATTATTCCTGGCTGAGCGACAGGGTAGTGGATACTCATCCCAGACAGTGACTACTATTCCTGGTGCCAAGCCCTGTCCTGGGGCCATCCACTCATGGCAGAATCACCTCCCATCAGGAGTGGGGCCAAGACTATTACTGATAGAAGTCTTTCATTGGGAAAAAAAAAGTATTCCAAACCATTTCACGATCTTTATTTACAACAGGACATTATTCCCATTTCACAGACAACAAACCGAGGCTGACTTGCATGACACCCAACCAAGGGCCACACATGAAGGCCATAACTGATACGGTGGCCACCTCTCTTACCCTCCCCTGGCTAGGGCTTCAGTTGTCACACAGCCTGACTTTTAGTGGGATTTCAGTCCCCTGCCCCGTTGCCACAACATAAAACCTCTATTTTCAATGTTTTCCTTGTTCTAGAAAACAGAGAAAGAAAATACATCTTTAAAAATAAAAAAGAGCAGGCATTTCAAAAGGGAAGGAAGCACTCTGAACATGCCCAAAGACATGGTTTTTTCCAGATTTGCTTTTTAACAACCTCCTGTCAGAACAGAAAAGCATTTTTCAAAGAGCTCAGGAGAATTTTGGGTTGAGAAAAAAAAAAGAAAAAAAGTCACATCACATCTCACCTTTTCTTAGAACTTTGTTCCCCATCGACCCAGCTCATCTCAAACACATCTCTCGTGTGTGCTTTATTTAAAAAAAAAAAAAAAACCCCAGAAACTGCAAGGGAAGAAGCCATTTTTAAATTAAATTAAATTAGAGAAAGATGTCCCAAATTAAACCACCAGTGCCAAAGCATCTCTTAAGGACAGGGCCGCTGGGATGTGTTTCAAGCTGGGGGAAGATTAATTAGTTTCAAAAGAAAGAATTGAGAGCCATGGGTGGAATTAAGAACATTTTCAGGGTGGTGGTGAAAGAATCCACTTTGCGCTGAGTCATTGTCAAGAGAAGCTTCTGACTCAGCAGTACTATGAATCCCTGCTCTCAGGCCCCTTCCAGCAACAAAAATGAGCTTTCAACAAGTATGAATTAATCCTGAAACATCCAACCGACATGATCACGCTTGGCCACAGCTCAGTAGAATAAGAAATTACTCATGCAGTGCCTGCCAGTTCCGGGCCGTCGAACAACAAATTCTACACTTTGCAACTGTCCTTGCATTCCAGGGATTTTGCATCACTTGAGAACGAAGGTTAACTATTTGGCGCAGCGCCTGCCCCACTCCGAGCCGCAAGTTTGAGGTTTTCGTTGGTAAGGAGTCGAGGGAAAAATGTATAGCAAGGAAGGTTGATAAACGAAGACACCTCGTAACTGAGGAGAAAGCATTTGACGGGGGACAGGGTTAGAAAAAGAGACATGATAGAATACAAGAAAAGTACTGTATTGTTGGATTTGGCGGAAGATCCAGCCAGCGTCCGGTCTCCCACAGATCCCTCCAGGAAGCTCAAAAGCAAGGTATGAAGGCAACATTGTGTTGCCCTTCCAACAACTGATATTCTAAGATGAACTACCCCTGAACATGGAGGCTCCATTTCCACATAACCCACACGATCCTTTGGCAGCGATCGGCACCTCCTCCCTGAATTTGTTTAGAACCATCTAAAGCTCACAGCTGTTGCCCCATCCCATGGCGGCAAATTCTATATTAATTACGCTTTGAGTGACGATGTTCTTCCTTTTTTGTCCATCCTGAATCTCCTGCCACTGCCAGCCAGTTGCACTGAATGTTCTAGTATTACGAGAGAGGGTGCTTTCAATCCATTTTCTCCACAGCTCACATAATTTTTAGAAGCCTCAAGCATGTTCACCCCCCACCATTGCCTCCCCCCCCCACTGCTGTAGCCTTTCCTCATAAGATGCTCCAATCCTACGCCCATTTTGATTGCCCTTCTTCTGCACATTTCCAGCCTTCCCAAGAATTGTACATAGTATTCCATCCCTGATCACCCCATAGATTTGGGGGGGAGGTTTGAGGGGGAAGATGACATCACTCCCTTTCCCAATCCACACCCAGCACAGAATTAGCCTTTTTTGCAGCTGCCATACACCAAGTTGACGTTTTCGCCAAGCAAAGCATCACATCCCAAGGAAACTGCGGTTTGTTGCAATGGACACAAACCGTGAGCCACATCAGGATTTGTGCATCCTGCCATGCCATCCCCTGCACACAAAAGGGATGATTACAAGTGTCAAATTGCAACTTCTGACAATACCAGTGTCCAGTATCACCCAATACAGGAAAAACTGTGGTGCATGCTATCTTAATTGCTTGCGAACTGACTCCAATTTGTACAAAGCCACCGTTTCCTGTTTTGGGAGATAACCAGTTACTGTACGCGTTGCAAAGAGAAGCTTCCACTCACAGCCCTCCTACACGGAAGAGTGCGTGAGCCTAAGGCGCACTGCAGCTTATGACTCTGAAGTTATTGCAACACGAACAAGGCCAGTGCCTGGGTGATTTTTAAACACATGTGTGTGTGTGTGTGTGTCCATATTTTGGCTAACCTTACTAGCCAAGCCCAAGTCCGTGGCAGGGGGTGTCCTCCCCTTTCTGTGCCTCTTTACTCAGAAGCAAGCCCCGCTGTTTGGATTGGGGTAAGGACTGGTGGGGCATACTTACTGGATAGTAAGGCCCACTGAATTCAAGGGGAGTTGCTTTTACATCAACCTTCTCCCTTCCTCTCCAGCTGGGAGAGGGGCAGCTGGTTCTTGTGTGGAGGCTACAGTCCTCAAAAAATATTGTAATTATATTTAAGTGGCACAGCCCCACTCAGACATCCTCTGAATCTTGGAAATGGAGGGGGACAGGACCAGATCATTTTTCCTTCCACGATACAAAAACACTAAAAGCAGCTTTGCTGGACTGGGCTACAGGGAGCCGTCTAATCCAGTATGCCGTCTAATCCAGTATGCCACAGTGATATCCATTAGCGGCCTTGGGGAAGCTCACAGGCAGGAAAGCAAGGCAGACGTCTTGCCCACCGTTGCTCCACTGCAACTGGTATCCAGAGGTAGCGCATAGGCAGTGTGACAAGTAGCCATCAACAGCCCTGTCCTCCTCCATGAGTTGGTCCAATGTGCCCAAGTTAGTGGCCTTCACCACCTCATGGGGCAGCGAGTTCCACAGACTCATTATACAATGTGTCAAGAAGTCCCTTCCTTACTCTAGCAGCAGGAGATTTGTGACAAATCAGCATCATTGGATAACCCAGATCGGTTCTAGTGTTTTTTGTTTTGGTTTTTTGCAAGGGGGAGAGAGAGTTCACCCTCTTCACATCATTCGTAATTTTAAGTCCCAATCGTATTCCCTCCCTTAAGTGCCTTCCTCACCCACCCACCCCAGCTAACAACCCCAAACACTACAGCCTTTCCGTAAAAGGCTCTCCAGCCCCCTTGAAAACATCTCCGGCCCCTTCTCCAACTAGAAGACCAAGTGGCCACATGGGACTCCTCTTGGCTCGCCAGAGGTCATCCGAGTCCTTGGCCAGGTGACCTTGGCCAATGAAGTTATGCAGGCCTGAGCCTCAAGAAAAGTTGATGTGCTTTCTTTCTTTCTTTCCTCCCACCCGTGTGTTCACTAAAGTAGCAGCAGGGGGGGGGGGAGCTGGTACCCTGAAACATTTCCATGCGTCAGCAACACATCCCAGCTGCATTCCACCACCGAGCTTGGAGCTAGAATACGGGCAAAGCAACACGTCACCCCTGGCAGACACTGGACTGCATGTTCTGAAGCTGGAGGTAGACACACCCATGTGCAGGGAGACAACCAACAACAGGCACGGATATTACGCAAGTGTTACTACTTACCTCTGGAATGCAGACACCCCTCCTTCCCAGCAAGGGAAAGTAGGAGAAGGCACACTCTCTCCCTTCCCAGGAGAAATGGGGGGGGGGGCACAAGTCAGATTGGACAGGTCCCACCCTGGGCAGGGAGTGCCTGGAAAATTAAGTGAAGGAGCCAAGAGAAAAACCGGCACTGACTTCCTAAGGACTATTCAAATTCTGAGTTATGAAAGCAATAGCCTGTGCAATGTTGGGATGTCCTGGAACCCATCAAGTTCAGAAAGCAATTAAAAAATTTCTCGTCACGAAGGGCACAAGTCGATCAATGGCCATTAGTCATGCTGGCTACCTCATCTCAAAATCTGCTCTTTTCCATGAAGACCATGGCCCCCTGCCTTAGGCCAATTCCCCAACTAGCTTAAGTGCATGCAATGGAGACATTGCTTCCCCCACCTCCATCCCCCCCCCCCCCCGTCTCCCACTATCTAGGCTACATCCCTTGGGGCAGGAAACCTTCTCCTTCCGAGTTTCTTTTCTTTTTTAAGGTGCTTTTCTTCCTCCCCCGCAGGCTGATGGGAGCTACTAAGTTCGTTTAAATAGCAGCATTTGCGAATTAGTAGCACTATTCCAATTTTTTTTGGGAATTTGTATCTAATAAAAATGAAAGGGTGGGTAGGGAGGGGGGCACGTCCCTGGTGCCTGACTGCAATCTTGCCCACAGTGTTCTACCAGCTACCCTGGAAAAAAAGGATGCTGGACTAGATGCTGGTTAGAGAGCTGTAAGGAAACCGGTTGAAAGCAGAGATTTGCAGGAAGTTGTGTGTCCAGTAACCGCATTGACAGCATCACCAATGCAACGAACATGAAAATGAGCGAACTCAGGAAGATAGTGGAGGACAGGAAGGCCTGGCGGGATATGGTTCATGGGATCACAGAGGGTCAGACATGACTTAACAACTGAACAACAACAACAACAACAACCGCATTGAGTTGACCCAGTACAGTGTGCTTGAGAGCCAGTGTTGTGTAGTCAGTGTGACTTGGAGCGGCAAGATCAAATCTTTTTTTTTAAAGGAAGGCTGTCATTGTTTGGATGCTAAGAATAAAATAAAGTATAGTGGTGTTAAGATTATGCAGTTTTTCAGCAGTTTTTCAGCTTCGATTATGCAGTTTTTCAGCTTTGCTTTTCTATTTTGAAGGAGGAAAGTTTTTTTTTTTTAAAGTAGTCTCAAAATTTGAGGGGCTGCAGCCCAGTAAATTCTTGGCCTTTCGGCATTAACCTTGCATGGGGAAATGCAAAGTAGGACCAAGAAAGACCCCTGTCCAAAACACTGAAGTGATGCTGCCAGTCAGAGCAGGAGATAGCCAGCTAGGGGGAAATCGAAGGCCTGACTCCATAAGGCAGCTTCCTGTGTCCCCAATCTCACAGCACTGTCATGAGGTTTAGACCCATGTACCGAGAGCTCTGTGGAAGAGGGGTAGAGAGAAAAGCAGCCAGACATTTTACTGTTAGCAGGTAAATTTTTTTTTATTAAGTTACAGTGTCTCCAGGCAAGTCAGGGCAAAGGGGCTGGAATGTAAACACAAGCTGGGAGCGGATGCGTCCCTGGGAGAGCAAGGCCTATGCTACAAGTGCCAACGCTGGAGGAGGGAGCTCACGCAACCACAACCAAACCACTTCAGGAACTGGAGCAGATACTCCTCTGACGGACCTCCGACCCTGGTGTGGGTTCCTTCCCCTCCAACAGCAACAGGCTGGCAGGGTCCTCCGATTGAGGAGGTGCTGGGAAGTTGGCCTCCGTGAGTAGGGAGGAGTTTTCCACAGACTCAAACTCGGCCTCTGTGCAAAGGAAAGAGGGGAAGCCATGTCAGTCTATTGCAACAGCAGTTCCCAATTAGACCCAGATAGTTACCATGAATTGGGCGGGCAATGGGATCACAGCAAGTGGCGTAGCTGGGGAGGGGGCGGGGGGCCCACCGCCCTGGGTGACATGCGGGGGTGGTCAAAGCCCCTGCAATTTGGCGGCATGGGCAAGGTTTTTCATGCTGCTTTGGGACCGTTTGGGAGGCTGCTGGATTGTCCTTGCAGGCGGGTGGCGTTGAGAAAGGAGCCCCCCCCCGGTACCTTCTTCGGTGGTGATGTCACTGGGGCGGGGCAAGTGATGTCACTTCCAGAAGTGACGTCACCAGGGGTTGTGCCCCCCCCCTCGCAGGGTGTAGCTACACCACTGATCAGTTTTCTATTATCAGAGCCTTGTGGCCACATCCTGATCAGTGAACAAAGGGACCAAGTGGCGCTGGGAGACGCACACAGTGGGAAACTAAACGGTTTTCAAAACAAAAGGGGAAGGAGGCCAAAGCAGAGTTCTTGCTTTAAAAACAGAAGTAAAAAAATGGACAGGCAGGAAATCGATGTTTTTCAATGCAACGGTGAATGGTTTCAGATGCCGACTGAGAAATCACCTACCTGCTCCGGACAGCTCCTCTTTTTCAGCAGCACCCACATCTTCTGGCTGGGAGGAGGGAACCTCTTCACCTTCTTCAGGACCTGAGGATGAAAGTTCAGACTAGATTCTGAGCCAAGACAGCAGTAGCCTTAAAAGGAAAATATTCTTATATATACACCGGCATCTTTGCTAGGCTTTCCTCTGAATCCCATGCATCAACCGACTCAATGGAGACACAAACTCAAAGCACAGTTTGGGGAGTCAAGACCCTTGGGCTCACCGAGCTCAGGATTGTTGAACACTGGCTGGCAGCAGTTACTCCCGGGTTTCAGACAGCACTTTCCCAGCCCTACCCAGAGATCAAACGTAAGACACATGCTCTGCATTCTAAAGTCCCAACCCTGAGCAACGGGCCTTCGGTTTAGGAGCCAGAAGAGTCAGGCTAACGATCCAGCCAGCTCAATACTGCCTGCACTGGCTGGCAGCAGCTCTAAGGTTTCCGACAGGGGTCTTTCCAAGCCCTACTTGGGATTTAGTTGGTGTAGTGGTCAGCTGACCACTATCTACTCCTCATTACCTTCTTTAGGGATCACGATCCGTCGGTGCCCATCTTCCTTCGGTTGTTGTACTCCAAGTCCTTCCCGGGCCGATACCTACAGGACGGGGAAGGCAGACAAACTAGAACGTATCAGTACACCCCCTTATGTCCCAGCACCAAATCAAGCCCTTTAGATGCCATTAAGCAAGATGTATGCACATTCGCAGCCGTTGGCAATGACAGATGTGGACTGCGTTTTCAGATCTGTTGGCAAGAATTTGTTGTGGGGTAGAAACAAGGGGCGCTTCCCCTTTAAATCCAGCCCCCACAGGCCTGCAGGGAGATTTGATCAGGTGGAGACAGGAAGGGGTTCCACCAACTTGCAATTGCTCAATACTGGAAAAGTCGAGACACTGCCGATTGAGGGCCTCTCACCTGCACAGACAGAGACTCCCGGGGCCACATGCTCCCCCAGATCCACTGCAGATAACTGAAGAGGACAATGACGCTGAGGAAAGCAAAGTTACTCGCCACGCCCAAAATGGCTGAAGTCACTGGGAAGTTGTATAGCAGGTACCTGCAGGAGACAGGCCAAGACAGATGAGAGATTAAAAGGCCACACAGACTCATGATTGGGGGTTTTAAGATATTTCAACGCTGACAACCCAGGCCGTTTGCTCCCTGGAAGAGCATAACTTACAAAAGGGGCGGGGGGGAGAGAAGAAAGATTGTACACTTTTGTAGCCTGTCCTTTAAAATGAGTCAAGTTCCTAGTCCTTATGCTTCTGCAGATATACTTGCAAGCACCTGGGCAATGCCTAGTGAAGAGAAAGAGCCACTGGCTTGCCAGTCAGTTTGTTGGGCTCTCTGGGGCTGGAAGTATTGGAGTTGAGGACTGGCCCCTTAACTGGAACACCTGGGCCTGTGGAGCTATTGCTCAGCAATTTCTCTCTCTCCTCCCCTCAGGTGAGCTGCTAGAAAGAGCCACTGGCTTGCCAGTCAGTTTGTTGGGCTCTCTGGGGCTGGAAGTAGTGGAGCTGAGGACTGGCCCCTTAACTGGAACACCTGGGCCTGTGGAGCTATTGCTCAGCAATTTCTCTCTCTCCTCCCCTCAGGTGAGCTGCTAGAAAGAGCCACTGGCTTGCCAGTCAGTTTGTTGGGCTCTCTGGGGCTGGAAGTATTGGAGCTGAGGACTGGCCCCGTAACTGGAACACCTGGGCCTGTGGAGCTATTGCTCAGCAATTTCTCTCTCTCCTCCCCTCAGGTGAGCTGCTAGAAAGAGCCACTGGCTTGCCAGTCAGTTTGTTGGGCTCTCTGGGGCTGGAAGTATTGGAGCTGAGGACTGGCCCCTTAACTGGAACACCTGGGCCTGTGGAGCTATTGCTCAGCAATTTCTCTCTCTCCTCCCCTCAGGTGAGCTGCTAGAAAGAGCCACTGGCTTGCCAGTCAGTTTGTTGGGCTCTCTGGGGTTGGAAGTAGTGGAGCTGAGGACTGGCCCCTTAACTGGAACACCTGGGCCTGTGGAGCTATTGCTCAGCAATTTCTCTCTCTCCTCCCCTCAGGTGAGCTGCTAGAAAGAGCCACTGGCTTGCCAGTCAGTTTGTTGGGCTCTCTGGGGCTGGAAGTATTGGAGCTGAGGACTGGCCCCGTAACTGGAACACCTGGGCCTGTGGAGCTATTGCTCAGCAATTTCTCTCTCTCCTCCCCTCAGGTGAGCTGCTAGAAAGAGCCACTGGCTTGCCAGTCAGTTTGTTGGGCTCTCTGGGGCTGGAAGTATTGGAGCTGAGGACTGGCCCCGTAACTGGAACACCTGGGCCTGTGGAGCTATTGCTCAGCAATTTCTCTCTCTCCTCCCCTCAGGTGAGCTGCTAGAAAGAGCCACTGGCTTGCCAGTCAGTTTGTTGGGCTCTCTGGGGCTGGAAGTATTGGAGCTGAGGACTGGCCCCTTAACTGGAACACCTGGGCCTGTGGAGCTATTGCTCAGCAATTTCTCTCTCTCCTCCCCTCAGGTGAGCTGCTAGAAAGAGCCACTGGCTTGCCAGTCAGTTTGTTGGGCTCTCTGGGGTTGGAAGTAGTGGAGCTGAGGACTGGCCCCTTAACTGGAACACCTGGGCCTGTGGAGCTATTGCTCAGCAATTTCTCTCTCTCCTCCCCTCAGGTGAGCTGCTAGAAAGAGCCACTGGCTTGCCAGTCAGTTTGTTGGGCTCTCTGGGGCTGGAAGTATTGGAGCTGAGGACTGGCCCCTTAACTGGAACACCTGGGCCTGTGGAGCTATTGCTCAGCAATTTCTCTCTCTCCTCCCCTCAGGTGAGCTGCTAGAAAGAGCCACTGGCTTGCCAGTCAGTTTGTTGGGCTCTCTGGGGCTGGAAGTATTGGAGCTGAGGACTGGCCCCGTAACTGGAACACCTGGGCCTGTGGAGCTATTGCTCAGCAATTTCTCTCTCTCCTCCCCTCAGGTGAGCTGCTAGAAAGAGCCACTGGCTTGCCAGTCAGTTTGTTGGGCTCTCTGGGGCTGGAAGTATTGGAGCTGAGGACTGGCCCCGTAACTGGAACACCTGGGCCTGTGGAGCTATTGCTCAGCAATTTCTCTCTCTCCTCCCCTCAGGTGAGCTGCTAGAAAGAGCCACTGGCTTGCCAGAGGCTCGAGCCTTTGGCTCGAGCCGAAGGGCGAGAGCCTAAGGGCTCTTTGCCCGTGGCTCTTCGCCCGGTGGATCGGAGACCACGCAGGCCAGAAGACTTCACCTTGCGGCTGAGCTCACCCAAGCTGTTGTTACCCAGTGGGTCACCATTTGCTTTTAATTGTCAGCCCTGCCATGTCAGCATCGAGAGAAAGGTAGAGTGAGTGGTATATGTATGTGGGTGATTGAGTGTGTATGATTGTGGTATATGGTAAGCGTAGGGGTTCTGTGAATGGTTAACCTTGGCCTCGGTGAGAGGGAGGCATAAGGGGCACGAGTGGGACCTCTACCCCGGTGAGAGGGGGGCAAGGGGTGTGGGGTGCCGTGACCCACGCCTCAGTGAGAGGGAGGCAGGGGTTGCTGGACAGGAGTAATTGTGGGTTGGAGGGAATGCTTTCATATACGGATTGACTGGAGAGTGAGGGGTGATTGAGAGTGTGTGGTGAGTGTGTGAGTTTTAGGTTGTCTGGTCTCCTGTAGGCTCCGCTGAAGGGCTATGTGTTTGACACCTCGAGGGAGCCTAGGGGAGGGGAGGGCAGCCACCATTAGCAGAGTGACGGGTCACGGAAGATATGGCGGTGGGGGCTGGGCAGGCCGTTTCAGGAGAACGAGGGTCAGTCACAGGCAGACTGTCCCTCTTTCTGGCCCTTCTCCCATCCCTCTGACCCTTGGCGGTCTGGGCAACAGTCCCCTGAGTCTGAAACTGCTGCTTTTGAACGCCAGGTCAGTTAATAATAAAATCTGCCTAGTCCAGGATTTAATCCTGGATGAAGGTGCTGACCTGGTGTGTATTACGGAGACCTGGCTGGATGAGTCGGGAGGGGTAAGTCTCTCCCAGATGTGCCCGCCGGGTTTCCGGGTATTGCAGCAGCCACGACTACAGGGGCGGGGAGGCGGTGTTGCGATAGTCTATCGTGATACCATCAGTCTCACTGGGTACCCTGTCCCGCGGTCCACTGGGTTTGAGTGCCTCCATGTCGTGTTGGAAGGGCGAGACAGAATAGGGATTCTGTTGGTGTACCGCCCACCATGCTGCCCAACAGTCTCCCTGCCTGAGCTGACCGGGGTGATCTCGGCGCTGGCGTTGGAGTGCCCTCGCCTATTGGTGCTGGGGGACTTTAATGTCCACGCTGAGGCCCCGAGGACAGTTGCGGCTCAGGACTTCATGGCCGCCATGGCAACCATGGGTCTGTCTCAGAGAATATCTGCCCCGACGCACGATGCGGGACACACGCTGGACCTGGTGTTTACTGCTGGGCAGGTGGATGGTGATCTGGATGTGGAGGAAATTAACATCACTCCTTTGTCATGGACAGATCACTTCCTGGTGGGATTTAGGCTTATCGCGGCCTGTCGCCTCCGCAGTGGTGGGGGACCTCATTCTATGGTCCGCCCCCGGAGGATGATGGATCCGGATGGATTCCTGAGGGCTCTGGGGGATTTTCCTGTTGACAGAGTCGGCGACTCACCCAGCGCCCTGGTTGACCTCTGGAATGGGGAAATGACCAGGGCCCTGGATCTGATCGCTCCTGAGCGTCCTCGACCTAGCCGCAGAGTCAAAGCGGCCCCTTGGTTTACTGAGGAGCTGCGGACGATGAAGCGGCAGGGCAGAGGCCTAGAGCGACGGTGGCGGAAAACTTGTGCTGACTCCGACCGGGCACGGGCTAGAGCTCACTTCAGAGCCTATTCCGTGGCGGTGGCGGCAGCTAAGAGGGCTTTCTTTTCTGCCGGCATCGCGTCCGCGGAGAACCGTCCAGCTGAGCTTTTCCGTGTAGTCCGGGGCCTGCTCCATCTGGCCCCCCCAGTAGATGGGGCGGAACACACGGTGGCTCGCTGTGACGAGTTTGCAAAGCACTTCGTGGACAAAGTCGATCGGATTCGGCATGACTTGGATGCTGCATTAGTAGTATCTAATGATGTCCCTGAGGCACCTGTCTGTTGTTCTTCCTGGGATTCTTTTCAGCTTGTAGAACCTGAGGATGTGGACAAGATTCTTTGGAGCGTGAGACCATCTGCTTGCCCGCTTGACCCTTGTCCGGCATGGCTGATTAGAGCTGCCCGGGTGGGGCTGGCTGAGTGGACGGGGAGGGTGGTAAATTCATCTCTGAGGGAGGGGGTGGTGCCGCTGTCTTTGAAGCAGGCGGTGGTGCGCCCCCTCCTGAAGAAACCCTCCTTGGATCCTACGATTTTGAACAACTTCCGGCCAGTCTCAAATATCCCGTTTCTGGGCAAGGTGATCGAGCGGGTAGTGGCGTCTCAGCTTCAGAGGGTCTTGGAGGAAGCTGATTATCTGGATCCATTCCAGTCTGGCTTCAGACCGGGGTTCGGGACAGAGACGGCCTTGGTCGCCTTGGTGGATGACCTGCGCCGGGGACTGGACAGGGGGAGTGCGTCCCTGTTGGTCCTGCTGGACCTCTCGGCGGCTTTTGACACCATTGACCATGGTGTCCTTCTGGGTCGGTTGGCTGGGTTGGGGCTTGGAGGCACCGTTCTGAGGTGGTTCCGCTCCTTCCTGGCTGATAGATCCCAGAAGGTGGTGCTGGGGGATGCTTGTTCGGCACCCTTGCCCTTGAGGTGTGGGGTGCCACAAGGGTCAATTCTATCTCCCATGCTGTTTAATATCTATATGAAGCCGCTGGGAGAGGTCATCCGGGGATTTGGGGTAGGGAGTCATCAGTATGCGGATGACACCCAGCTCTTTCTCTCCTTTCCACCTGACTCCAAGGGGGCGGTCGATGTCCTGAATCGTTGTCTGGAGGCAGTTGGGAGCTGGATGGGGGCTAACAAGCTGAAATTAAATCCTGATAAGACAGAGGTTCTGTTGGTCCAGAAGTCTACGACTCAGGTACTGGATCATCGTCCTGCTCTGAATGGGGTTGTACTCCCTCTGAAGGAGCAGGTCCGCAGCTTGGGGGTCCTCCTGGATGCGCAGCTGCTCCTGGATTCCCAGGTGGCGGCTGTGGCCAGGGGGGCTTTTGCCCAGCTTCGGCTGGTGCGCCAGCTGCGACCGTACCTGGATCGTGCAGACCTGGCCACGGTGACCCATGCCCTAGTGACATCTAGACTAGATTACTGCAATGCGCTCTACGTGGGGCTGCCTTTGAAGACTGTTCGGAAACTGCAACTAGTGCAGAATGCGGCGGCCCGGGTGGTTGCTGGGGCCTGTCGGTTCGACTCAGTCGGACCGTTGCTTCAGCGGCTACACTGGCTGCCGGTTCGTTTCCGGGCACAATTCAAAGTGCTAGTTTTGACTTTTAAAGCCCTTTACGGCTCGGGTCCAGGGTATTTGAGGGACCGCCTCCTTCCTTATAATCCGACCCGTACTCTGAGGTCATCAGGGGGGGCCCTGTTGACCGTGCCGCCACTGACGGAGGTGAGGGGGATGGCGGCGCGGAATAGGGCCTTCTCGGCAGTGGCGCCCCAATTATGGAATTCCCTCCCCCTGGAATTAAGAACGGCTTCCTCCTTAGAGACCTTTCGGCGGGGCCTCAAGACATTTTTATTTAGATCAGCATTTGATGTCTGACATGGTGGGCTGGCTTTTTTACAAATTGCTTTTAACAAATGTGGATGACCCACTGGGGCTGTTTGTTTTAATTGTTTTTAATTATTTTAATTCTTGATTTTAAATGTACTTATGTATTTTAATATTTTTGTTGTAAGCCGCCTTGGTTGCCCTGGTGGGAGAAAGGCGGGGTAAAAATTCTATAAATAAATAAATAAATAATAAATAAGTATCAAAAGTTAAGAGCCTCAGGAGTAAGACTTCATGACCCTTTGCCTTCTTGCTAGTCATGGAAAAAGAACAGGCTACGATACAGAACGTCTCAGATGTATGGAGAAGAGAAGCAGTGCCTGTCTTTTACGCTGGATGCAGGATTCAGCTTAGTACAGAATAGAGACTGAAATGTCTGCACCCAGGCAATTATTTTCAAGGTCGCATACAGGCAGACCTAGCTACCTTTGGTATTTGTTCAAGGAGCATTGGATTGCCTGGGAAGCCTTTTACACAACTGTCAAGAGCCTCTGCCCATTAGGGCCTCTGCCCATTAGGGCCTCTGCCCATTAGTCTAAGCTCACTTGGGAGGGAGACCCAGAAAAGTCCACTTTGATGTAGCAGTGGCCAAGGAACCAAGAGGAAAGGGCAGGATCTGCTACTTAGGAATGTGCTGGCTTAGAAAGGCAGGTCCTTGCGCCAGAAGTCTGTAGTCTGGGGCTTTAGGAAGTTTCAAAACAGAGTTCTACTAGACCCAGATTTAAGCACAGAGGCCACAAAAAAATTGCAGTGTGCGCCTAAGCTCCAGAGAAGAGCCATTCCCCCTACCCTCTGAAAGTACTACAATGTAAGAGGAAGCCACGCCTCCAGAATGCCTAGTTGGCTCGGTGCTTCACCCTTACCGCAGTCCAGTGAAGTGAGCATGAATTCGCAGCTGGGCCCCATAAATCTGAATCCTCGTAGTCTGGATTTCAATCACAGCACCGACTGTTGGCGTGTACTGCACAGAAGAGGAGAAACAAAGGCCAGTGATCTATCTCTTGCCGAGTGGAGGGAGAAAGGAGGTTGCAAAAAATAAAAATGGCTGCCTTATCCAGATCTGCAACTGTCTTCCCTTCTCAAAGGAGGGACGCATTGCTGTGTCACTCCTCACCCCTGCTCAGCTTGTAGAACTTCTGAAAGTTGTTCCAGAGCCAAAGAGCACTTTTATTTCTAAGCGATGGCTAGAGAATCACTTTACAATTGAGCTTTGCAAGAGTTCAGCTGTTTCAGCCAACTTCCTTGCAAGAGCTCAGTTGCAGGATAAGAAAAGAGTTTACCATTCTCCAACCTAGCAGGCTAGCTCTTTTCAATTCTACTATGGGTCCCACTGCAAAAAAAAAAAAAAAAAAACCCAAACAAAAACTACCCAGTGGCACTTGCATCCAACTCTTCCCATCCCTCAAAGATTCTAGGACAAAAGCACACAAATTCTTCCACCACCACCTCTCCCTTGCCATCACATGGAAGAGGAGAAATTGGCTGTGTCTCTACAGTCTAAGCAGCAGAGACCTAAAAATACTACCTTGCTAGATCAGAGCAACGTCTCCCTAGTAGTACTTGGTTTCTAGTAGTAGCCAGCGAGAGCCCTCTAGTGGAAGCTCACGAGAAATGCACAAATGTATTAGCTAATCATGGGAGGTAAAGAGCACCAGAGCAGTGGATTTGGACAAGGGGTGACCCGGCTCAGGCACTAAGCTCATCGTATGACCGTGGGCCAATCACTCTCAACCTAGCCTACCTCCCAAGGCTGTTGCAAAAAGAGTCAGAGTGGTGGTGAGGATGGAGCCATGGATCATCTGGAACTCCCTAATGAAGAGTGGTGCCTACGCGCGCCCACACACCCAACCCCATAGGCTGGCTCTCAACATTCGTCACCCCTCCCCCCCCCTCACCGAGTCCTCCTTGTAATCCGAAAACAGCTCGATCTCCACGGTCTGCTTCTGTTCAGCAAAACCCGACAGGAAGAGGCTGGAAAAGGCCAGGGTGTCGAGAGTCTGCAAGAGGCCCGAACGGTAATGAAGCATGGCCTAGGTAAGAAAGAGAGTGGGGCACCTGGGTTAGTCATGCAGTCACCGATAAGAGGGCAAGGGCCACACAATCAGGAGGGTTTTTAACTCCCCCAAAGTTGGGTTTTCCAACTCTGAAGTGGTCAGGTTTAACAAGGGCTCCACACCCTGCACTTTTGTTTTTGAAAAAATTCAAGACGTCTTTCAGCTATGGGGGTTGTCTCAAGTCGGTCAAATCCCAGCATCCCATTATTATTATTTTCACATTTTTATACCGCCCTTCCTCCAAGGAGCTCAGAGTGGTGTATATATTTCCTCCCCTCCTTTTGTCCTCACAACAACCCTGTGAGGTAGGTGGGGCTGAGAGATAGTGACTGGCCCAAGGTCACCCAGGAAGCTTCGTGGCTGAGCGGGGATTTGAACCTGGATCTTCCAGGTCTAAGTCCGACTCCCAAACCACTACACCATCCTGGCATCCATTAGATGTCTGAAGCCCACAAGTGAAGCGCGGAAGCAGCAGCCCTCCTCGGTTGTTTGACCCCAGCAATAGGTAGTCAGATGGACTGTCTCCAATCATGGAGGTTCCACACAGCAGCAATCACTCACACTGGCTAAGACATCGCTGCGTCCTCCAGGAGTTGGTCTAATCCCCTTTTACAGCCACTGAAGTAGTGTCTTGCAAGTTCTGTGCATCTCTGCTCTGTACCCTCCCCCCCCCCACACAAAACATCTTGGGTGGGCCTCTCGGGGGAACCTGCTCTAAAGCCTTTGCTCACCCCTCCATCCGTTCGAAGTTGGAGTGCTTCTGGAGAGTCTCCAGCCACACGAGAACCGGTTGCATGACAAGCATAGCAGATTTCTGCCAAGCAACAGATCGTGTCACCTCCCTGACACGGGGCAATTGGAACTTGTATACTATGAACGAACTACACCAAGCTGGGAGAGTTGACCCATTTTAGTCACGTTTACAGATGAGGATAATATGCCGACACCCAGTCAAGAATGAAGAAGTATTCCCTTGCAGTAAATTACATTTAACATCCTATGCAACCATCTCATTTTCAGAAGGGTAGATCTGGCCTAAAAAAACAAGTTGTTGTTCAAGTTGTCAGAATTCATGAGATCAAGAGAAACCCATGTTTCTAAAAGAAAGTCAAATCCTTCTATTCATGAGCTAAAGCTAAAGGAAACCTTCATAGACTCCTCAACAGTTGATAAAGCTCAAGCCAGCAGAGAAGGACTTTGGGGGAAAATTTGGGGGATCATTGGCTATCAAGATCACAACTTGTGTAATTAAAAGCGATTGCTTTTGAGGAAATATCCCGAATGTTCAAACTAGAATGGCAATGCAATTAAAGAGGTACCCTGATTAATCAGGGAGCAGATTTACAAAGCTATTTTTGAGGCAAGCACTTGGTTTGTGGGAGTTATCAGATGGGATAGATGACACTATCGCACATGTGCATCTAAGAAAACACTTCTCCCACACCCCCATTTAGAAAGATTGCTGTATTTGTATGCAAATTTAACCAATTGATTCAACAACTAAAAACTCATGGTTAACAGAGGAAGATTTCTTTAACTGAGCCTAGTTCATGTGAATGCTTGGCAATGCAACAGAAAGGAAGCCCTATAGGCATTTCAATATGGCTTTTGTCTTACATCACTATTCAGGCAGTACCCAAGTGTCTTTAATTGGTTTAAATATTGTTTTACTTACAGTCTTGCCTGTAATCAAAGGAGTTTGTTCAGCACTCTGGGGATTGAGCGGAAAACACCAGTTACACTTAAGATTGTGCTTTGTTAACTGCTAAAAGAATTAAATGTTTGTGCTGCTGGAGGGCAAATGTTTGTGCTGCTGGAGGGCAGATGAGCATACAGGGAGAATTCCTTAAGAAACATGGAATTGTGTGAACTGGCAGCCAAGCTGGAATTTTTTTTGGGGGGGGGGGGAAGGAGAGAGAAACAGCACAAACTAAGCATTCCTTATCCGTGTGCAATCTTGGTACAAAGACTCCACTAAGTTCAATATCCTGCTCTCAATAGGGGCTCCAAGAGGATACCCTCTGGACAACAAGCACGGAAATGAAGGCAACGTCTAAAAACCATGATATACTGCAACTGCGCATGGAATTTCTCTTTAGCCATTATGGCTAACACAGAATGGATCCTGGACTTCTTAGTTTAAGACCGACTGTCACTGCCTATGTACTCAAGCATATACTCAATAAAACTAATACATATATAGCATATACTGTGTACTGGAGCTCAAGTATTCAGAAACATGCCCTGAAGCTCAGCCCGGTTCATACTGGTAAATTCATAACATGGGATTAATTATGGAGGATTAACCCCGTTATTAAAAAAAAAATTCTCCAATACATATGCCCTCAATGCTTTTTAAGGGACAAAATTAGAATCAGGCACACTTATGCCTCAAGTATGACGGGCATCCCAAAGGCAGCAGAGGAACCCGCTGGTTCTCAGGACAACCAGAAACAGCACACTAGCATGTCTCGCTCCCCCCCCCCTCAACGTACAGATCTGGCCGAAGAGGAGATAATGCGCCCTCCTTTAGTGTAGCAGGATATGACCACCATGAACATCCCCAAATTCTGATTGACAGGCGACTCCGGCAGCTCCAGCTCCAGCGAGATGCGGTACGGCTGGCCATACATGAGGACCTGTGGGCACAGAGGACGCCAGTCAAAAAGGAGATTCCCGCAGACAGCAGCGTCTGGAGTCTCCTTGTTTTTAATCAAGGAATCTGCAATCAAGACAGTCTCCCGGAATAAGAAGGGCTTCAGTCTCCATCTAAAAAAGCAGACAGAGAGGGGAGCCAGCCTGATCTCCTTAACGAGCGTCGCATGGTGTCACCCCTGAAAAGGCCCTGCCTTCAGGACCAAACCAGCTATTACAGGCAGGCCAGAGAACAGTCCTGGGCTGGTCCATATGGGTGGAGGCAGGTCTCGTTCTGCTATGCATGCCAACTTGGTCCAAGACCCTCCTTCAAGCTTGTAAACAATTACTTGCCGACAGGACTGGCCTGCAACCTCCCGATGCCCAATGAGGCTTGCCAAATGCTGCCCCTCTTATCCAACGACGCACCTGTCTCTGCTCCTCCCGCCCTCTGAAGTTCTAGCTCAGCACTCCCCTCCCCATTTCCTCTTTCACCCCTTCTTCCTTTTCCAACCCAGGGAGTGGAAGGAGACAAAGCAGTGGGGGAAAGGAAGCAGGGAGAGAGATGTGTGTCCCACATCAATCTGCTGCCTGAGGCAACTGCTTCAGTTGGCTTTATTGATGGGCCGGCCCTGCTTGCTTGGGAGCAACCAGGCAGGGAAGCCTTATAAAAATTGGATTCCTCCCCCTGCTTTATTAGACCTCACAGGAAGATAAACCAACAGCAGTATTTTCACAAGCAAGTAAAATTTATGGACTTGGCTGCAAGGCTGCGAAGAATGACTGCACCATGGTGAACAAGTGCCTGACTCAGAAAGTTCGATTCAAATCTCGCCTCAGTAGGTGGCATTAGACTAGCATTCTCAGCCCTTTTTCTAACTGTAAAATGGGAACATTACCCTCCTCCTCCTTTCCTTGCTTGCTCCAACCGGCAGACTTCACATAATATTTTACAAGCAAGCAATATATATTCTTCTTAGGCAGTCTTTGTGATAATTTGTTCTTTTCTACAGTTGGGTGCATATTTTTAGTGGCTAAGTTTCTCCACAACGATACTTCTTGGAGGAACAACCTTTAGCATTCTTACAGCACTTTTATCACTTTGCGTGCATGATCTTGATGCAGTCATTACAACAAGCCTGTAAAGGTTATCAGCCCCATTTTGCAGATGGGGAAGACTGAGGTGGGACTGGCTTGTCCAAGGCTTCCCATCGAGTTCACAGCAGAAGCAAAGAGGCACAAGTCACAATTTGCAG
Source organism: Plestiodon gilberti rubricaudatus (assembly GCA_026170595.1). Classification (NCBI taxonomy): domain Eukaryota; kingdom Metazoa; phylum Chordata; class Lepidosauria; order Squamata; family Scincidae; genus Plestiodon; species Plestiodon gilberti. The sequence continues at coordinate 32,609,131 of JANXHW010000009.1, read as the reverse complement.
TTCAGTCTCTTGACTCACGACAGCTCTCTGAAGCTTTTCCAAGAATGTGTTTAAATAAAGTTGAGGCCAAAAAAGCCACAATTGCATTTCATCTCTGCAGGATCCCCCCCGACCACCGTCTCAACAGTCCCATCTAAGAAACCAAAAGCTAGAGATTGTTGCTGCCTGCAAACACTTGTGTTGCATCAAGCCATATTTCATAAGCCATGGCTGCGCAACAACCTATGTTAAACTCTAAACACAACAGAGAGATGTTTGCTGCCTAGTCGGTAACTCACCCGGTCGCGGTTGTCCTTGATGAAAGAAACATTGGCAATAGGAAAAGAGCACAAATCGGGGCCAGGTGGGCTACAGTCCGTCCTAGAAGAGACAAAAAAAAATCCCACAAGTTTATAGGAAGCTGCCTCCCACCAAATCCGACCGAGTTCATCTAGCTTAGTATTGTCGAGCACTGACTGGCAGCATCTTTCCAAGGTAACAGGTGCTCTTCCTCCCCCCACAAATCATGTGGTTGGCCCCCTAGAAAGTCAGTTTGCCTTTTCCCGTGCCCCTGCCCTCCCACACATTTTTTCCAGTTCCATCACTGTCTCAGACTGCTGTTCAAACCGGCTCTCCTGCCAATCACCAGGCTATTTTGCTGCACCTTTGCCTCTGGTATGATTGGAGCACCCGAGGGAGAGACGCAACACCAGGGCGGGCAGAGGCACACCCAGAGTGATCGCTCATGCAGCAACTCAGTGGGTGGTCTCCAAAAGCTCTTACACCCAAAAAGGTCTGGCTACTTGTATATACAAGTGAAGCAGACCTTCAATTTTAAATCTTTAGGACTGAAGAATATTGCTATCCGTTTCTCCACGATAAGAAAACCTGGGAGACACTGCTCCATCCACTATACCCCACTACCCCTTGAAAGAATTTCCCCCCAGCTTTTTCATTTATAAAAAATCCAGATGCTTACAATGGAATTTAAAATAAGCAATACATATAGTAGACAAATAGACAATTTGCACACAAGATAAAGCCTGCATGTTTTAGGAGGACATGAAAAATAGGACTGAAGTTTAATCCATTTACAGTACAATTCTATGCATGTCTACTGAGAAGTTCCATTGCATTCAATAGGGCTTACTCCCAGGAAAGTGTGTATAGGATTGCAGCCTTAAAAATGTTTACTAGGCTGAGCCTGGAGAGGGCTGTTGAAGAGATGCCACAATCCAAGGAGAGAAGCGGGTTGGGCTGCAACCCTAGACAGAAAGCCCCCTTAATCATGGAGAAAAAGACTGTCGAGCAAATATGCACAGAACTTCACTGTCAGCAATATTCAGTCTACAAGTGACCGACTTTACAGTGCAGAGCTAAATATGTATCGGGGTCACATTGCAGGACCAGGAAAGCATACAGGCTGTAGCACAAACTCTTGTAGGCCATAACAGTTTTGAACTGAGTTTGTGCACCTGGAGGAACACCTCTGAATTTGGGGGTATGCCCCCCCCCCACATGCATAGCACTCTTGCCAGGTCAGAAACACTACTACTATACGCAGAAGGGCACTTGGGGATCCAAGCCAAGAACTGCAGACAGCAAAGTGCCATTTTAGAAGAGGGAAACACCCCCCCCCCGCTTCCGACACATCAAAGGGAATGCCTCTTCCAGGCACAAGAGGGAACACCATTTCAATAGTATGCTTTCGACCACTTTTAACCCATGTGCAAATTTGATCAACTAAACTTGCATAACTAAAAATACAACCCAAGGTCGGTTTAAATCAGTCACAACCATACCTTCAAACCATATCATTAGTGAAAAGCTCAGGAAAAACAGAAATCTTAACCTGGTGCCTAAATGACAGCAGTGACGGTGCCAGGCAGACGTCTCAAGGGAAGGAGTAGCGGTGCCAACACAGAAAAGGCCCTCTCTCTCTCTCTCTCTGGCAGAGACTCACCCAACTTCAATAGCAGAAGAATTGCTAGCGAGCCTCTTTCCCCACCCATGTGCCCATCACGGCTACTGACCTGAACTGGTAGTGCACAGGGCTCACGTAGCTAACCGTAGGCATATAGGAATAGTAGAAGCTGCCATAGAGGAAGACGGAGATCCAAAGGAGAAGCAACAGGACGCAGAACAAAATGGCCGTCTGCAGGACCGTACGACGGACGCGGAGCATCAGCAGTGAAGTCACCTCCTGGGCCCACAGCAGGAAGGGGCCAGTGCTGCCCGCCATGGTCCCGGGAGGAGAAGGCCACAAAGCAGGATCCAGGGGAGCGGTTAACCGTTAAAGGTCCGTAAAAGCAACACACTGGACAGCAGATGCCTTGCAACTGCACTGGGAGAGAAACAGGAATGTAACAGCAGCTCCTTACGCAACCACGAGGCGAGTGAGGGAGTTCCCTTGATTCCAGCTGGACAGCTACCAGGCCTCCTACTCAGGGAAAAGGCTCTGGCTTCTGGTTCGCATGCCACCCCGACGTCGCCTCTTGGCTTTCCGGAGGCTGTTTGTATCCATGAGATACACGAGGTGACCTGGGAGTCAGTGACTCTGGAGCATGGTGGATGAGGAGACCCACTCCGCCTAGCTCACAGGTCTCCTAGGAAGCAGGCACTCTGCTGTCTCCACAGCACTTGTAGGGTCCCTGGAGAAGGGGGGGGGGAAGGGAGAGAGAAAGAGAGCATGTATGGAAATCTGCAGTCAGGGTTAACATTGTTACTTTAAATTAAGGAACCAGGTCACTAGGAAGGGAGTCAAAACAATGGGGAGCACAGAAGGGGAACAGATCTAGCAAGTTATAAGATCCAGGGAATATAGATGGTTAATCGCCTTTTCTCACCAAAAATCAGTTCAAACACATGTTTTAATACATGTTTAAAAAAAACAATTCCCCCATTTAAGACATGGCATTTTAAAAACATCCTTGCAGACAGAAGAGTAGCACAGCTGGAGAAAGGGTTCTCTCCCCAAGCCAATTTTTTCAATGTGAGTAGAGCACACACACACACACAAGCCAGATAACCACATGGACTTAGCCTGGATTCAAGCCTGGATTCAAACCAGAGTCAATTTAAAAGGTTTTAAACACATCATACCTTACCAGGGACAAGTAGCAAAAGGTTAGATCTACTCATATGTGGATTCTCCTCCCCCCCAGCAGAAAAGCTAGTAAAAGGGGAAGGAGTTGATGGGGGGGGGGGGTCAGGTAAGGCACATGGGACACTGACACCTGGATACTGACCATAACGGGGGGGGGGGGAGACATTCCTCAATACCCAAGTTCCACTGCAAGTTGTGAGAGAAGGTACCCTGGGGGAAAGTAAGCCATACACACCTGGATAACAAAGATCCAAACCAGAAAGATGGTTGTTCACTACTTACAATCCAGACACAACAGAGATAGAGAGATGAGTAGGAGACCAGAGCTTCAGCAAGGAGATAAAAAGCATGGGCAATTGGGGAGGGGCAGGGATAGTTTCCAGTCACAGCTGAGTGGGATAATTAGGAAGCTGGACGCCCGGGATCCAATCACAGCTGGAGGGGAGGACCAAGAAGCCGGACGCCTGGGTTCCAATCACAGCTGGAGGGGAGGACCAAGAAGCCGGACGCCTGGGTTCCAGCCACAGTTAGGCGAATGAGAATCACAACACCTTATTTCTTTCCAGCACCGGCTTCTCTAACTCCTCTTTTTGCTGCTTCGGCTTCTCCCAAATCTGACTCTGCCTCTTCCGGGTTTAGTCCCGCCCTTGCAAGTCTTTAGGAAGGGAGGGGGGACAAGCGAAAGGCAGCGAAGGGCGGAGCTTAGCGCCGGGCGTTGAACTGTTTTGGACACTCCTGCGGCGAGCATCTCGTAGTCACGTGGTCCGATTGATGCTCTTCCTGCCCGCCTGCCTCCCGTTTCCATGGCGACGCAGCAGCAGGAGGGGGACCAGAAAACGTCCTGCTGTTTAGCTGGGTGGGAAAGGACTCTGAAAACCACGGACTCCGGCTTCCTCTTCCCAGGAGGTTCCAGGGGGTTAGATTTGAGTGCTGGAGAAGGAGTCCTGCATGCCTTTTCCTTCCAATCCAATCCAAAATGCACATTAGTTTTTTCAAATGTGGGTCTGGAATTAAGGGTGTGGGAGGGGAGGCAGCAGCTTGGCAACTAGGACTCCTCGGCAGTATCCCGTTTATTTGACCAGTTAGTATAGTAAAATGTTTAGGCACTACTTTTCAGTCACAAAAGGGACCCCCCAAGGCAAGGCGGTTCACACCATGAATAATGGATCAAAACAAACAAGAAGTACAAAGTGGTTTACATAGCCAAATACATCAATATGGAAATATATGCCTATTTGGGCAATTGCTCCATTAATCAATGAATGACTAACAGTGCAATCCTATGCATGTCTACTCAGAAATACGTCCCGCTGACTCCCAGGTAAGGATGGATAGGATTGCAGCCTAAACTGTCTTTAATGGGAGAACAGCATGCTTCCAAACAGGGCCCAGGGCGGGGTGATGTCCAAAATTGGCCTGGTTGGACACTGCCTGAGGTCCTGCACGCCCATCAGAGGGCCCACCCAGTTAGGCTGACTCTGTGATTCCTGAACCCTCAGTCCCAGTAGGGGTGGTGGTGTGGGGAGGCCAGTGCAAGCCTTTGCCGTGGAGCCTCCAGCAATCTGTTGCCAGTCATGGTGCTTTAAATTATAGAGTAAAAGAAGTACCAAAGACAGGTCTCTGTCCCAAGCAGCTTACAATCAAAATGTCAACAGTTAGAAAACACATGGAAGGGGATGTGTTTAGGTTCCTTATGGATGGGAAATGAGGGCTAAGAGGTTGCCCCCTCTTGACAGCTCAGGGTGATATGCAATGACAGGTTCCACTGCTGATTTCTGAGACCACCTCTGTACCTGCAGCTTTTGTGCAGTGGTGGCAGAACAACTCTCTCAGGGCCCCAAGCAGGCAGAGTCCGCTCCTCTGGAAACCTGGGCCCATCCTGGTGATACAGCAGCTTCCCTTACATAAGAACATAAGAAGAGCCTTGCTGGATCAGGCCAAAGGCCCATCTAGTCCAGCTTCTTGTATCTCACAGTGGCCACACCAGATGCCTCCGAGAGCACACAGCCAACAAGATACCCGTTTCCTGTTGTCACTCCCTTCCACCTGGCATACAGAGAAACCGACTTCTAAAGCCAGGAGATTGCTTATGGCTTGTAACCTGTGATGTTCTTTTCCTCCATGAATCTATCCAAACCCTTTTAAAGGCGTCTAGGCCAGGTGCCATCACCACATCCTGTGGCAAGGAGTTCCACAGATGAATTACATGCTGCGTAAAGAAATATTTTCTTTTGTCCGTTCAAACTCTCCCTCCGCTCAGTTTTACTGCATGTCCCCAATTTTAGTGCATTATTGCCCTTGGGGCAATTATGATGCAGGCTTTGAGCTGCACAGAGCTCTTGGTCATGCAGGTAGCAGATTGTCAAATGTTCTCTTTCTTGCATGTTCGGCATGCATGCACACATGCATGCGCACATACACGGTACCAATGTCACACTTGCAATGTGCCACATGGAGAAAGGCCTGTTTTGTACCTGATGTCTATTTAAAAAGAGGTGGTGGACTGGAAGAAGGAGGCAAAAGTGGGCGGTGCATTGATGTCAGATTTCCAAATGAACGGGAGATGCTGACAACACCATACTGCAGCTCCCATGTGCTCATACCACTCGCTGCATGGAGGGGGTGTAGGCCCACTGCCCCTTTTCCTGTCTATTCCATTCCCTCCCTACCACTTACCTCCTGGCCTCCTTCGTTGATAGATGCCCCACATGGCAGCCACCCCCCTTCCCGTCTAGAAAAGCAGTGGGCATTGAAAAGAAATTCAGCTGGGCGCGTGGACCTCCAGCACCCCTGCCTCAAAGATGGTTTGATCCGAGCCTTAAGTGGCTTGTTGGAGCATCCTCAAGGTATTGGTCTATTGAATTAAGCTCCCTTCTGGAAGAGGTGAGAAGACACCACTGTGGAATCATCAAACCCTGTGTATGTCTGTGCGTGGGGGGAGAATAACCAGACAGGTGCTGGGGGGGGCAACACCCACTCCCTTCCTCTACTGCCAGGGCAGGTGAGACGAAGAGGCTTTCTTCCAGCCAGAGCACCCCAAATTGAGACATCCCCCCCGCCCATCATCTCTTCATTTCCAGCAAGAAGGCTCCAAAAAGGTCAGTGTGGGGGAACATCTCTTCCTCCTTTTGGGTTGGGTGGGAGGTTCAAACACTGCTGATGCCATCGTCAGGGTGTTGGGCAAGTGGAGGCACGTCGAGGCAGAGACCTAAAAGATGCCAAGGGCACACAAAAGGGGCAGGAGCTGTGATGGGCCTTTCCCCCCACCAAAGCCCCCTCCCCCTCAGCTTGTTGTGGGGCAGAAAAGGTTGGGGGAAAGCAGATCAAAATGGGGAAGGAAGCTATACTAGGTGTGGGGGGCCAGCTAGGACAAATATATGCATGTATTAAAGCTTCAATTCTGTCTCCTTGGGGGCTGCTGTGGTTTCTGCATTATAATGTCTGCACCCTGCTCAGTGATTTTTCTGCCCCCCCCCCAATCTGGCAGAGAAAAGAAAAGAATGGAGCGTACAGGAGGGAGCTGGCTGGGCGAGGGTGGGGCAGGGAAAATTCAGTCGTGGTGGGTGCTGGGTTAAACTGGATGCTTGTATTTGTGGAGGGGGGTCTTTTAAAGGTGAAATCAGAGGGAGGAGAAACAGCATCTTTGTCTGGAAAAAAATCCTTGGTAGAGGGAAATTAATCTTTATCACAGGCAGTGTTAAATCAACATAAGAATTAAAGGTCTCTCTCTTAACTCCTATGCAGGACCCAAAGGAGAGATCTTTAGGCTGATAGAATACCATTGGACAGGTTGGTGTAGGGGAGGTGAGAAAAAGGGTCTTTTTTCAGTTCTATTAGCTTGACAACAACACAGTCTATTGTTGTTAGGAAGGGAAACATTTCCATGCGTCGTCCATCTAACAACCCCCTTTTGAGGTAGGCCACCACCGCGGCACTCTCTCTGTCTGTTTTGTAGACAGTGGAACTGAGATGGTGTGGCTAATTTCTTAGAAAGCTGCTGGGGTTTTGAGGAATCCATGCGGTGAGACCTAGAAGCTTTTCTTCTTTGTTGTTTGAAATGAGGAAAAGACACTCTGTGTATGCACAGAAACATTTGTGGATTACATCACATATCCCCAGGCATTTAAACAGACAGACAGACCAGGTACTGTACATAGGTTAAGCCCTGGCTTAAATTAAACCCCATATGGCTGAAGGATACCTTCCTCTGCCCCACTCTGCTGTGCTGCCGGAATGGAGATGGGATCACAATTAAACTCCAGTTGACACACACACCCAGGAGTGGTTCCACAGGTGGGGCTGTGCTGAGGGCACATGTTGACCCAAGAACCCACACCTGTGCACGGCCAACTCTGTGTAGCTTTACCGAGGATGATGCTCCCCACCCCTGCCCGATAAGCCCGGGCCCACGGGGATACTGATCAGGTGGCTGTGGAGGAGTGCTGCCCCGTCTCTTTCTTCCCCCAGTGCCATTTTACAATTCCCAGGCGTCCTGACCCCCAACACTGCTGGGGGGAGAAAGAGGAGCACCCACTGTTCCCATCGTTGGGTACCCAACCACCTGGGGCCTGGGCAGTGGACAAAGGCCGTAACTCTGAGTGGAAACTTGAAAGAGGATTTCCCTCTGTCTGTTGCCCAGTTCCCAGGCACCATGAGCGCATAACTGCCATGCACACCATCATGCACACACGCATGGCACATGCGCCTTCCAGAGCATGGGGTCGTGCAGTGGGGGCCCCTGCAGGGCCATTGCGGCAAGGCCTCCCCAAAGCAGGAGCCACCACAGCACAAGCCTCTACTTACTGTGTACAACCGATGCTGTGCATTGGTTCATTTGTTTTCAGTTACATTTCTGTCCCACCCTTTGGTGTGATGTCAGGAGTCAGGCACCCATCAGAGCCCCCCCCCCCCCGGCTGGGCTGACTGCTGAACCCTCAGTCCTGGTGGCAGTAGTGGGATCCAATGCACAATCAAGGGTGTGCCATGGATGGTCCAGTGCAGGACTTTGTCCCAGGGCCCCCAGGAACTTGGCACTGGCACTGCCACCCTTCCTACACATGGGATAGGAAGGCAGGAGGAAGCCCTTACCAGGGCCAAGTGAATGCATCTTGCCCCTGCCGAGTGTGCATAAGAACATAAGCAGAGCCCTGCTGGATCAGGCCAAAGGCCCATCTAGTCCAGCTTCCTGTATCACACAGTGGCCCCACCAGATGCCTCAGGGAGCCCAAGACAACAAGATACTTGTATCCTCCTTGCACCTGGCACAAAGAAAACCTACTCCTACAACCAGGAGGTTGCTTATCCCCATCATGGCTTGTAAGCTGTGATGGACTTTTCCTCCATAAATCTGTCCAATCCCCTTTTAAAGGCATCCAGGCCAGGTGCCATCACCACCTCCTGTGGCAAGGGGTTCCACAAACCACAAAGAGTGTGTAAGCTCCTATGCCTGAACTCTAAGGAGCCATGCCTTGCTGGCAGCCTGCCATTTCACGCACACACCATCCAGGATCTTTCTGAACTGGGGATGCCATTGTGTCGGTCCAGTGACACTGTTTTTGGCTCGTAAGCCATTAGAGGCGATGCTATCGTGGATACGTGAACACAGCTGACAGCCTTTGGAGTCCAGCCCTTGGCGAGGTGTCATAGGGGAGGGTGGGGCTCGCAAAACCATCCTCGGCATGCAGATTGGGACATTGCAGGCACGCAGGGTGTTAAGCCAAATGTGAACCAAAAAACCAGTTCAGAGAGTTTTCCCCACCAGTGAACCTAAAGTCTCTTTCTGGCCTTGAACGCGAGTCGGGAACCAAAGCCAGAATCAGTTCAGACTAAGTGGTGCCATAATCAAAGATTCAGCTTTCCATTGGATGATTCACATTTTATTTTTCCTGGTGTTTGGGCCTGTTGTATGGGCTTGTTTGTTAAAAAACGGTTTCAATCCAGTTTCAAACCAGTTTTAAAAAATACCCACCTACCCACCCCCAGTTAAATAGTTGTATTTTTTTTTAAGAGTTACAGGATGTGAAAAATAAATGGATATTATTCAACATATGTAATATACAGTATGCACAGTGTTCTGAACAGGTAACGGTACAACTTTTGAGAGTGGGTGCCATAACCAGAATGGAACCTAAATGTTTAATGGTTCGACTCCCCACGTACGCCCCCGCCCCTATTTTCATCTGTGAAATCTTGGAAGGCATGTTAATTCAGCTGCCAACCCAGATGGTGCTAGTAAAATGGTCAGAAAATTATTCTCCCCCCCCCCCCCTTTTCCTTCCCAAGAGAGACTCTTTGCTTTTCTGCAAACTATAACTTCTCCTAGAACCCATTTCCACATTATATCTGGGGATGGCTGTTGCTCAGTGTAAAAATGCCATAAGCTCTTGAAGAGACCACCATGAGCCTGAGACAGTTTTAAAGCCGTGTATTACCTCGCCGCCCTCTCTCCCCTTGCAGGATCCCCATGAAAGGCGAAACTCCTGTGAACAGTACCATGAGCATCGGGCAGGCCCGGAAGATGGTGGAGCAGTTGAAGATCGAGGCCAGCATGTGCAGGATAAAGGTGAGAACGTCCTCGACGGTAGCCCAGCCACTTAGTCCCACTGCTAGTACACAGGATCAAGCTCAGAACGACCAAATAAGAAATCACCCCTTTGCAGCTGGGATCTCCCGGCCTCGCCGCAAACCTCTGCCTTCTCTCCCTGCAGGTGTCCAAGGCTGCTGCTGATCTGATGACTTACTGTGATGCCCACGCCTGCGAGGACCCCCTCATCACTCCCGTGCCCACCTCTGAAAACCCCTTCCGGGAGAAAAAGTTTTTCTGTGCCCTCCTCTAAGGCCATGCCCGCCAGCCCACTCTCCCAGCAACCCCTGGGGCCCAGTGGGCATGTGGGCCTTGCTCCCCTTTCCCTCCCCCCCGGTCACCCTCATCACCAGGTGGTATGGAAGTACCTCCACAACTGAGCCCCTGCCATCTTTTTTTAAAAAGGGGGGGGATGAGGCAGTTTCAGCTGCTTCCTTTCGAAGCCCCCCCCCCCCCGATTAATTGCAAATTCAGAGCAAACATATCCATATACTCTAATCGAGCACAATCATCTACTCTCTGCAGGTGATATGGATACAGCAGCCCACCTCTCTCCAAAAGGGGGGGGCTCTGCTAAATTTTGGGGAGGGGGAAACCAAGAACGGCACTCCCATTCCCCACAGCTAGGCCTAGAGGTCATATCACGTGCCTCAGTTACCCACCCTGTCTTGTTTTCCTTTTTGGCTCCTGATGGGAGGTGCTGAAGCTGTCGTCATCCCCCCCCCCCAATCTCTCCAAAAATCCCACCCAGTGAAAGGTTCGGGGTTTTCCACACGCAAGACCCAGGCGGTTTGTTACCACTCCTGTCCACCCACACTGTATCAAGAGAGCACAGAAGGAAATAAATTTAACTGGTGTCACTGGATTGTGTCAATGTTATAAGGCAATTTCGAACTGGCAGATTTTGTTGGGGGGGGGTTGCCCCGAGGAGAACGGGGAGACACTAGACTAAAGCCTCTATGCTGAAAGATCTCTGAATGCTTCTAAATTATATCGCATCTTGCAGGAGCCCTTTTTGTGAGTCTTTTGAACAGATGAAAAGGGTGGATTCACTGAATTTCACACACTGGAAAGAGGGTGGGAGGGTAGCTCAGGGGTAGAGACTGGGCATTGCATTTAGAAAGTTCCAGATTCAATCCCTGGCTGCATCTCCATGTTGGCGTGGGAAAGACCCTCATCTGAAAATCCTGGAGAGCTGCTGCCAGCCAGTGCCCAGTGACCATCTAGGTGGGCCTAGATGACTCAGCAATTTAAGGGGACTGGGGTGACTCAGCAAAAGGTGGCTTTATATGTCCAGTATCTATGTAAGCAATTGGGATTTCAACGCAGCGGACGTTTTGAATTGACAGCGTGGGTGAAACGGTGGCTTTGGTGGTAGCTCATCACCATCGGTAGCATCATCATGACAAAGTCTTCGCTTGAGGGTTGTGTGAAGGTTTGCAGAATGGGTGTCGCAAATCTTGCTATTCAAGATTTGAAATCTCCCCTTCCTCTCTCTGTGTATTCTTGCACAATTCCACTTCATGGCATCATTCAAGTGTTGGGTTTTGCTTCCTTCCGGCTCGAGAATAAATTCAGTCTAAAACACACAGAGGAGGCTCAGGGTAGGTCATAGGGGGGGAAAGAGCCTGGATCTGGCAGCAATTTGTATAATTGGGGGGAAGGAAAGGGGGTGGGGGCCACTCAGCCCCTACTGGGACTGGCATATCCCAAGCTAAGCCCCAGTGTTTCCTGCACAACGCCACCATTATAAAATAAATCATCATTCTTTATTGCTTTCTTTGTTGAAAATGGACAGACACAGAAATGCCCTGGAAACGAGAACTTCATTGGCTCTCGGCATATAAAGGCGACCTCAGGAAATAAGGAGTTTTCCATTCTTTAAAAAAATAATAATACATGAGGGTAGGTTGGATTATGCAAGCCTGAGTTTAGAAAACACTGATATCTATGTTGTTGGCCCTGAGAATCTCAGTTTCCATTTTTTTTAAAAAAAATCAGGATTCTAGTCCTGATTAAGGTTAAAACTTTTTTTTTAAAAGGCCTGGAAGCAAGGCTTCCAGTGATTAGGGATGGTGGTTCTGCAGTTAATGAAACCCCCAGGCCCTGCTGGGGGGAGGGAGAGTTAGATTTGCATAGTTATTTCTAATCATAGAACACAGGGAATGTGTTAAAATGCAGAACTTTAAAACTGTTGGGTACGTCCCCACAAAATCAGAGGAGAGAAATACAGAAAGTGGATGTTTTCTGCCGCAGATGGCAATACAATGGCAGTCCATGCCCACGTGCTGAATGTGGGATGCTGTGAATCGTTCTATCACTAAGAGAAGGCAAAATTAACTTCTGCCATGAGGGGATGCCCTGATTGGGGGGGGGGGGAAAAGAGAGAGAGTTTTTCCTGCACTCATAGAAGCGGATGGGAACTGACAATGGCCTCTATGAGATGGAGGATGAGAGAGGAAAAAAAATGATAGCAGAGACACATGGATGAGGAGTGTGTTAACTGTCCGGAAAAGACAAAGACCCTCCCCCCCCGAGTGTGAAAAAAAGAGTAGCAGAGCTGGGAAACGCCCCAGATCTATGGCCAAGGTGAGACTGAGAGCTGGAGAACAGCAGTGAAGATCACAAGGGGCGCGAAGGAGGTGGAGCAGAGGACAAGCACACCCCTCTGTGGAGGGGGAAGCGGGCGAGGAGTGTTCTCAGTCGAGTGAAGGAGGTGCACTGGCCTGTGGGGAGAGGACTCGGCCCTTCCCCGTGTTTTCGGTGACCCTCTGCTGATTGGTCCGTGAGATGCATGCTCCAGTGGCGGGCTACGGGGTCCGGCGTCGCCGTCTTGGGTCCGCTCCAGCCCTGGCCTCAGAAAAGCTTGATGATGGATTTGCGGGATTTCCCCACTCCGATCCACTTCACTGGGAAGCAAGAAGAGGACAGGGTGAGGGGGCAAGGCTTGAGAACCAGAAGCATGGGCGTCGACGGAGGGAAGCGCGGGGGCGGGCCGCCGGGGGGCAACACGCGCACAAGGGTGTCGCGCGCCCCCCCTACTTACATTTTTGATGTTTAGGTTGGGCCCACCCGCCCGCCCTCGCGTCCGTTTGGCTCCAAAATGAGCCAAAAACGGAGCGGGGAAGGTGCTCTGCTCCTGAGCGTGACGTCACGCGCGGGGGCGGAGCCTCTCCCTTAAAGGTGACGCGCGCCCCCGCTCTGGGGTGACGTGTGTCCTAACGACGCGACTGACCAGAAGCAGGCGGGGGTTGAAGCGGAGACGCGCCAGAGCTTGGGGCGGCCGGCCTGTGAGGTGGGCCTTTCCTGTCGCCAGCGTTGGGTTGCCGGACTCACCTGGCACCTCCAGGTACTCCTCGATGAAGCGGATGTAGCCCTGGGCCTGGGCAGGCAGGTCGCTGAAGCTGCGGGCTTCCTCGGTGCTGCACTGCCAGCCCGGCAGGGTCTTGTATTCCACGGTCACCTTGTTCAGGAGCTCCTGGTTGGCTGCGGAGGGAAAGGAGGGAAGGAGACACTGTGACTGCAAACTAGCACATCTCCCCCCCCTGCAGTGTGGACCTGCTCTCTGCCTCGCCTGGCTTCGCCCTCCACCTTTCGAAACTGAGCCACCGTGCCACTCGGCCTCTCCCAAATAGATGGGGAGGAAAGAAGGGGCAGAGCGCTGCAGGCTGATTTGCTGCCACGAGGCGGGAAAAGAAGCGGAAGAGGAGGAGCCCCTTTCCTAAGGGCTTCGCCAACGGATGCCTCCCGTTTCCCCCTGCCTTCGCCCCTCCCTCCCATGTGTCAATAACGAAATTGTAAGCTCCCTGGGGCAAGGCCCTATGCTAAGCGCCATGCCACGCCCTTGGCCCGCAGCTCCCACACCTGGGAAATATGGAATCCGTTTCTCATCCAGATGGTACGCCACACCAACTTTGATCTCCGCAAAGGCGTCCAGGATGTCCAACTTGGTCACTGCCAGGCTACAAGAGTGGATCAGAGAGAGAAACATTAGGGAGCAGAGAACAGCCAACCGGTACAGGTTAGAGTTAGTTTGCTAAAATGGCAAACTTGGGAAAACAAACAGGGCAACGCTCAGGCTGCGGCGTATATAAAAACAAGGGGAGGCTTACGCGCTGAATCCATTGATCATGTGGGCGTATTTCACCAGCACCAGGTCCAGCCAGCCACAGCGGCGCTTCCGGCCCGTGGTGACGCCAAACTCGCGCCCCCGCGACTGCAGCAGCTCTCCTAACTCCTACGGGGTGATGGAAAAGAGTTTTTCACAAAACGGCTTTCAAAAAACGGCAGCTTTTAAAAAACCCACAGTAACACGGATTGCGTATTTGTCAACACCACCCAGGCCGAAAGCAGCTCTTTGCTGGAGATCTACCGCACGCTGCTCCGGACGAACGCAGTACGGCAGAAGGAGGCGGGTCACGCCATCAGGGAAAACGCACGCCTCAGATCCAACTTTCAAAGCGAGTGGATAAGACGGACGCTTTCCACACAAGATGGTTTCTTCCTCTCTTCCATGGCCCAAATCATTCACCTTTTTTTTTTTGGCCCCGATAACGTCACGCCCCTCCTCAAATCTTTTCTCCAGCTCCTTGTGTCTCTTTCTGGAATGTAACCTACAGCAGCGCCGTGCGGACTCTGCTACGAGCATTGGGGCAGCCACTTTCCTGCCACTCGTGGTTCTGGTTCCAACCCAACATCTCCTTCAATCCAGCCCCAAAGAGGAAGAACCGAGTTCTATGGGGATGCTGTGCCTTGGGATTCTCTGCAACCCCACTCCCCCCACGGTAACCCAGGGGACCGAGACTCACGTTGTCTTGCTCCGTGGGGAAGGTCCCGACGCCAACCCGGGTCGTGTAGGCTTTCACAACGCCATACACCTTGCCGATGTAGTGCGGGGGGATGCCGAGGCCGGTACAAACGCCCCCCACTGTGCAATTGGAGGACGTTACAAAAGGATAGGTGCCTTTAGCGGGCGAGAGAAAAAGACGAGGCAAGATTCAAACCAGGGCAGTCCCGATGTGCCATTCAGTCTCTTACCGTGTAATCCTGCGCATGTCTACTCAGAAGTAAGTCCCACTGAGTTCAATGAAGAGTTTGCCTGCTCACTCCCCCCCCCCCCCCACACACACACACCAACCCACCCCTAATCATGCTGCACTTTTTGTATGAATTTTCATTGTAAGTTGCTTTGGCAGACAAGCTGGGCTGAAAAGTGAGGTATGGAATAACTGACGCAAAAGAGCAATATGCAAATATTCAGAGCTGGGAAAGGAAAAAAAAAGGGGGGAGGAATAGAAGAATCTGATGAATTCTTACCGAAATCAATGTCCAGTAAGGCAGCGTTTGCTCCTTCCACCAGGATCTTCTTGGGGGGGCCCTGTAGGGCCTGATACATGAAATAAACACCATCCTTCACCAATGGGCGGATCTTCTCAGCGTAGACCTACCAATCAATAATATTTTTAAAATTTAGAATCCTTCTCAGCCCACCGCCTTTCTGTCACTCTTATGGGACCACCGTGGCTTAGGATGCCCAATGAAAAATCAAATCAACCAACCAACCATCGAGCGGCTGGTCAACGAGGCCCACACAAGTGCAAAAACAAAAAGAAACGCCCAGGTGAGATGAACACGGTAATCATGCGAATAGAGGCCAAACCCAGGAGACGTGAACATCCCCGCCCCACTAATCACCTTCAATTGCTGGAGCTCCGCCTCCGTGTCGATGTTGAGAGTTGGATACGTTGCTTTGTAATGCTGAGCCAAGACCCTGAATCTGGGAGACAGAGGCATTGCCGCTGGGTTTAGTGGTTTCATTTCATCACGCTTCTGTCTTGCCCTTCCTCCCAGGGGCTCTGGGTGTCATTCGTGGTTCATCCGTTCCCCCCCATCGTAAACTTGGAACATTCCACGCTTTGCCACGGCGATCCCGCCCCCACCCCTTTGCTATGTGACCCTCACCCCCACTCACCCCCATGCAGCGTAGGGCGATTAATGTGACAGGTTTCAAATCGCCAATGCGATGCTCTTGGGCCCTTGCTACATCCCAGCCCCCCCCCCCCCCGGCGCCAACTCACTTCTTGGAGAACTCGTCAAAATCTGCCAGCAAATCGCAGATGCGCAAGCCTGTGCGCGAGGCCTTGGAGGCGTACGCAGGGCCGATCCCCTTCTTGGTAGTGCCGAGGCTGCAGGAGAAATTAGGAATAACATGATGCCTTAGGGAAAAAAAACCTGGCTTAGTGCAGGGGGACATCCCCACCCCACTATAGCTGACAATGGATGACCTATAACCTGCCACTTTCCAGGGATTGTTGTTGTTGTTGTTCAGTCGTTAAGTCGTGTCCGACCCTTCGTGATCCCATGAACCATATCCCGCCAGACCTTCCTGTCCTCTCCGCTATCTTCCTGAGTTCGCTCATTTTCATGTTCATTGCATCGGTGATGCTTTCTAACCATCTCATCCTTTGCCTTCCCCTTCTCCTTTTGCCTTCAATCTTTCCCAGCATCAGAGTCTTCTCCAGAGAGTCCTCTCTTCGCATTAGGTGGCCAAAATATTTGAGCTTCAGCCTCAGTACCTGTCCTTCCAGGGAACAGTCAGGGTTGATTTCATTTAGGATTGACTGATTTGACCTCCTAGCAGTCCAAGGGACTCTCAGGAGTCTTCTCCAGCACCACAGTTCGAAAGCATCTATTCTTTGGCGCTCAGCCTTCCTTATGGTCTAACTCTCGCAACCATACATTGCTACTGGGAACACCATGGCCCTGACTATACGAACTTTTGTTGGCATGGTGATATCTCTGCTTTTTATTATGCTATCTAAAATCTAAGTTTGCCATAGCTTTCCTTCCAAGGAGTTGGTGGCACCGTTCAAAAGCACTCTTTGCAACTAGACAATCACGGAATGATTTCTTTCTAAACAGAACGTTTCTCTCTGCTCGTGGGGCTTTGCTTCCTTGCTTGTGCAACACTCGTGCTGCCTACCCGCTCCTGAGTCCGGGTTTTGCCTTCTGTGGGATCACTGGTACTTGGTCGGCACTGCCCAGAGCAATTAACTCGGTGGCATTTGGTTGAGTTCTCAAAGGGGCCGAGAAGCGGGACGTATCCTGCTCCTGGAGTTCCTAGTTGCTTTGTGATCTCTGATTAGTTGGATTAATTTTGATTTCAAATTAATTCAACACACACACATACACACACACACACACACACACACACCACCCCACGGAGAAAAATTCAAGCAAGGATGCCAGCAAGGCGCAACATTCCCGTACTTCTTGCCAGCCTGTTGTTGTCTTTGCTGCTCCTGGATTCCATCCACAGCCTGGTGGAAATTGAATACTGGTTCAGAGAAAAAGGAGAGATGAAAGGGAAGAGATGCATCAGCTGCCTTCTATATGCTCCCCAATTCCCCCCTCTAGGAACAACGAAACCTGGGAACTCACCGAGATGGGCACGATCTGAAATCACAGTTCGAGACTCCCAGCCTTCCAGCCCTGTGGAAGCAGGCAAATTTGTTCCTTAAACCCATTCTATATCTCCCAGTTCATTATGTTATGTTAACAAACGTTAAGAACATAATTCTTAACATTTGTACACCATTTCTGGGGGATTCTTTTGTTGTAATTCTTACAACAAGCCTGTAAGGTCAGGAAGTATCATTTATCCCCATACTGCAGATGGGGAAGACTGAGGCTGAGAGAGCACAGCTTGCCTAAGGCCTATGGACCTAGCCGCTAGTCCATGGCAAGATTCAAATCGGGGAACTCCTGATTCACACTCAGTCTTTTAGCTGCTAGGCTCCTGGCCAGCCAAGTCTTTTGTTAGCGAGATAGTTGGTTAAGAGTGACGATGCACAGCAGATGTCCCTTGATGGGAAGGTCACAAGATCAATCTCCAGGTAGAGTAGCGAAAGACCACGATATGAAAGTTTGCACCACGCTATGTGAATGGTTGGCAAAATGGCAGGATTTGATTTCTGAGAATGTCCTTAATTTAAAAAAAAAAAAATTCTTAGCCCTTGTTGTTCGCTTAGGCAACCTTCACAGTTTTGTTCATGAGTTCATGTGCTCTATTCAGAACAAAAGGTAGTTTACCACACTCAGCAGTCCCTTCTGATGACTCTCTGCAGAATCTTCCCACTTACCACTAGGTTTTGCTACCAACCGTCCCCAAGACTGCAGTGGGAGGGAGTAACTCACCTGGCCCCTTCTTCAGATTCTTCTCCGCTTCCTCAAAAAGTCCTGGTAAGTGGATGACAACTCCATTCCCTGAGAGAAAGAGAAACAGCACAATCGCAAACACCTATATCAAATGTTGGGCAGAGCTAAGGGGAAAAATCCCTCTCAAGGGGCTTTGATTTTTTGGGACAATGCGTAGAGGAAACTATCAAAAGGTGTAACGAGAACCAGGAGAACCAGCAGAAGGAAGCACATGGGTGGTGGGGTGGTGTAGAACAAAAGGGGGGAGGATGAAGCTCAGTAGTTACAGCAGAGTGGTTGCATGCAGAAGGTTCCAGGTTCAATTTTGGACAACTCCAGGTAGGCCTGGGAAAGACCCCTGCTCGAAACCTTGGCCAGATACTGCCAGTCAGTGCTTGACACTGCTGAGGCATCTAGATCAAGGATCTGACTCAGCATGGCAGCTTCATATGCAACACAGAGGGTTAAAGATCACCCAAATAGCCCACTGCCGGGATTTAAACCCAGATTTCTGAATGACGCACTCTGCGTTGGACTACTGTGCCTTTCGTGATCACAGCGGCGTGCACGTTCTCACCAATGAACGATGTGGCGTTGTGGTTGATGACCCCACTGGGCAGAAGGTGAAAATCGTATTCAACCGCATCGACCACGACTGTGTGGCCTGCATTGTTACCACCCTGCAAAGATGCATAAATGCAATACATTTAGGGGAGGTTCTCACCCCTTAACAATTCCCCCTATGCTGCCTAACCCCAAGGCCCTCAAATCGCCCTCCCCCCAGATTCCTCCTTCAGGCTTCCCCACTCCTGGCTGCGTCAAATTCTCCCCCTGCAATGTTGCTTTCAAGCTCCCTCTCTGGTTCTACGTAGATATTTCAGGATTTCCCCTTGCAAGGTCCTTTCCCGGAGAAAATCCATTCAGACACGGGAATCCGTTCTCTGCCTCCTGTGACGAAGCCAGATGCAAGAAATTCCGTCCACTTTTTTTTCTTTTTGCAATCTCCACATCCTCTTTAAGCTTCCCTTGTCATCCAATGGCCCAACCATTTCTTTGGCAAGTTTCCCGTTTTTAATGCCTTTAAAAACCTTTCCTTGTTTATAACAATTTTCCTTGCGGAAAAGCCTCATGGGTTTTAGCCTTGCTCCCTTTTTCACACTCCTCCTTGTCAGCGTATGTTTCTTTCGTCCGAGTTTGGCGTTCCTGTCTGTTCGGTTCATTTGGGCTGGACTCCCATTTCCTGAAGGAAGCCTTCTTGCCTTTGAGAGCTTCCTTGTCCCAGCAAATGAGCCTTGCTGGCATCCTCTTGGCTCTGGGGGTGCCTTTCCTCCTTCGTGGTATACACTCCAACTAAGCAACCATTGTTGTGGTTTTAAATAACCTTCATGCAGTTTGGAGAGATCAACTAACCCTCTTGGCTTTCGCTTTTATAGCTTCTTCTTTAAAAAAAAAAAACTAGTTCTCATTCTGGAAAAGTCCCCTGAATAATAATCTCGAGTGGTCTCGATAAGACTGATTGAAGCGCACTGCTAAACATATTTACTCAGGGCTAAGGCTGCAATCCTATACATACCCGAGAGTCTCATTGAATACAATCAGACTTACTTTTGAGTACACATGCCTACAATTATGCTGCAGAGAAGTAGATTTGGGTTAGACATGAGGAAGAATTTCCTAATGGTAAGAGTTGTGTGACATTGGAACAGTCTGCCTCATGTGGTTGCAGGCTCCCTTCACTAGGAGACTTTCAGGTTAGAGGCTGGATGGCCACCTATCAGAGATGCTGTAGTTGCCTGTGCTGAGCTGGGGGTTAGACTAGATTACCTCTAAGATCCCTTCCAACTTTATAACTTCATGATTTGCAGCAAGCTCTAATATTTTACCAGCTGATTTTAGGCTCTTCCAGGCGTTTGTAGCAATAATGGCTTAAATACACACATACCTGTATATTATTATTATGCTTTTTGCGGACTATATAAAAATAGTACCGAATCTATCAATCAATAATCAATGCAAACTCCTCCCCCTTGAAGTGGTACAGCCACATCCTGGGTGGTACAGCCCTCTCTTGCTCACCTGGCACCTACAGACGAGGTCGGCGTCGAGGCTGAGCAGGTCGACCACCTTGCCTTTGCCTTCATCCCCCCACTGCGCCCCCAGCACTACAGTCACACGGTTCCCGGGGGGACCCGCCCGCGACGAGGCAGGGGGGGCTACCCCAAGCCGGGGCCGCTTCCCTTGCGGGCCGTCACCCCCGCCGCCTCCGTTCAGCAAGCCACCGGTACCCGCGTTCTCTGTCTCCGCCATGTGCAGCAACAGCAGTAAAGCAATAGCTAGAAGGCGGAGGCAATCGACTGTAACATGGCGGCGCCCTGGTTGACCTCAGCGCCAGTACCCAAGATGGCGGCAAAAAGACAGCCCTAGGGACTGAACGATTGCTCTGCGAACCGACATGGCGGCGCCTTGAGCGGCCTCGGCGCCAGCACCCAAGATGGCGGTGAAAGCCCGCCCGCCCGCCTTTTGCCGCGTTCGCGCTACGTCCGGCCAATCAGAGCCTTTGTTTGACCTGGGGGCGGGACACGGAACGCAGCCGCCGACGCAGCCGTGGACAATGTAGCCCAGCCTAGACTAGACCTAAAAGGGCGATAAGCCCGCCAGCGCCAGCATCCAAGATGGCGCCGCAAGATTCGACGCCAGGAGACGTTGCCAAGCTGATTGGGTCAGAAGTTGCAACAGCAAAAGGTGGATTTTGTACTTGTTGGTTGGTAAGAAAATATATATAAAAGGAATGGGGCGCTCAATCATCTCCGTAAGATAAAGCTTGATCCTATCAATGATAGGGATAGAGAAAACATCCTGAAAGATGAATTTAAGGTCAAGCTTGAGCCTTGTTACAAAGACTCCACAAAACCAATACTTTCCCTTAGTGACTCAGACCCCAAAGGTCCATGGGCTCCCCCTTTCTGTTCTCAAAAGCATCTATCTACTGAAGTAGTCAACTTAAAGAAAAATCTTGGTGGAGCTAAAGAGCATTTGCTTTGCATGGAACAACTGTCAAACCGTAATAAGACCTAAGGGCACAGTAAGTGTGAAGGGGAAGAGGTTTGATTGAGTGCCTATGGCTATGGGCAAAGCCACTTATGCCATTTTTTGTTTCAAAAACACCCACACTTAAATATGGAAACAATTATGAGTTGCAGGGTTTACAATGCAATCCTATGCTTGTCTATTGGTCAGTCCTGTTCAGATCAAAGGGACTGTGCATATTGCAGCCTTAAAAATCTGCTCTGCGTTTTATGTTAAATGCTCTCTTAGCAGCACCCCTTCCTTCTTTCCATGAAGTCAGCATCCCGGCTCACTGAAGTACTGTATGCACTTTGCTGCAGAATTACTCTTATGCAAATTTAACCAATTTGCATGAGTTGTGCTTAGTCAAATAGTCAGGTTTCTTGAATGTGGCAGCCCTAGGAATAATGTGGATTCCATTAATGAAAGGTAAATATGGTGACAGAACTGGGGGGAGTTTGCTGGGTGAGATTAGGCCAGTCAACAGCTCTCAGCCTAATCTATATTCCATGGCTGTTGGAGGTAGGAAGGAGAAAGCTGTATGCCAGGTTGTCTTTTTAACTACAGAATGCCATTCATGAAGCACACAAAACATGCATAAAACAAATGACTCCCACCTCTGTGTCTCAGCCACTTGGTAACAAGGTATATTTCCCCTGTGCATGGAGGTTCCATTTAGCAAGCAGGGCTCAGATGTCAACAGACCTCTCCTGGATCTTTCTTTAGATGGGGTAACCATATCACATTAACTCCTCCCATGACCTTCCTCAACACACCAGACCCGCAACTAGCTCCCCCCCTCCCTACATGTGTGTTCATAAGTCCCACCAAAACCTATTTGCCTTATCTTAAACCACAAGCGCTGGGATGCAAAGCAGTAAATGTATCATTTTGAGCCCTTAATCCACATGATCTGTGTAACTGTTTTTGCCCAGAGGGGTGAACTGCAATGTTACCTCTTCTAGAGGTAGCATATTCAGATAGAGAGGAAGCTTTCACCTCAATGAAAAGGAACCTCAGTGTGCTCGAGTCTTTTTTTTTTTTTTGCGTTTTTTATTGGGGGAGGGCAGGGGAGAGAACAGACGAGCCAGAAGCGTCACAACCACAGCGAAGAAGGTCAGCACAGCAACAGAAGGATGTGGAGTCAAGCGAATGGCTATTTATTCTAAAAATGGAAGTTTATCAACCTACATATGCCAGAATTGTTAAGGAAAGAAAGTTACAGATGTAAACAACCCCACAGTTACATGTTCAATGGCAAAACCCTTTTTTTCTATTTTTTTTTACTGGCCACTTAAACGTTTTACAGTTCGTAAAAACATTTACAGCCTCTGTTTCGCGCTTGAGCTTTTCCATCTACAGCAACTAAGACATACAATCATGAAAAACACTAACAGATTTTAAACAGGCTGGATTTCCTTTTTTTTTTTTTTGGAAGTTTTATTTTTTTAACCTTTTATTTTTTTCCTTTTCCTTTTTTTCTTTTTATATAACAAAAACCGTGTGCAGAAAAAAAAAGACATCTAAGAGTTGCTAACATCTCTCAGTCTGATGGTCTAAGGATGCGGCGGATTTAGACATCCCCCCTTGTTTTTTGGGATTCTATTTGAAAAGGATCATAGCTCCAAAAGCTGTTCTGTTTAACAGAGCTGGCAACTTCCTGACGGTTCAGAAGCTGCCATCATGCCCCCCCCCCCCCCCGCCAGCACCTTTTCCACCTTGTTCTGCGATCCCAAGAAGTACAACTGAGGCCCTCCTTCGCCAGTGCTCCATATGCTGGAAATCACACCCAAGTTCAACGGTTCACAACACCAAACCATCAAGCACCCATGCGAACGTTCAGCTATTGAAGTTATTTGCTCGCTCGCTCTCTCACACGCGCACACCCCTTTCCCCCTTCTTCCCCAGAAGAATATTTTCTAGTGGCCCAAAGCGTTTTTAAAATACCAGTTAACTTTGTTATAAAAAACAGTTGTCACACAATCACACATTCTGAGTACACACATGCATGGAGACAGAGGAATCCTGCTTCTCTCTAGCTCCTATGTTTTGAAAAAAGAAAACAAGGTGGGGGACGACGAGGAGAAAGAGGGCTCAGAGACAGCTGCTGCCCTCCCTCTGCACTCCCCTCGCCCCACATCAGCCCCCCCCCATCTAATGATCAATGCCTTCTGGAGCTGGCAGGCCTCTCCAATTCATTTTGTCTAGCTGGGATGCAAGAATGAGCATTTGTACAGGGATAGAGACAAGAGCCGTTTGCAAAAGCTGGCAAGAGAATTTGAGTGTCTACTACTCTAAAAAAACTCAACGTTCTAAAAGGAAAAATTTAAAAGTTTGAATTTCAAACAGTGAATCACAAGGAACAGAGGCAAATCTTCAGTCCCTGTGGCTGGGAATTAGACATAATTAACCTAGCTGGAGGCATGTGGGGACTTGGGGACCAGAGGGATATTTACACAATTCATGCCCAACGAGGAAGACAAGCTGTTGGAGAAAGCCCCTTGCCCCCTGTGTGCTGTGGAGAGAGGCTAATGAGGAAGCAAAAAAGTAATCCAATCCCAAAGTATCACATGTGGGGAACAAAATGAAGCCCCGCCCTAGGAAAAGAAGAGGGTATCAGGCACAAAACCCACTCAACTTGGCTGTGGAAGGATAACATCTTTTACCCTCCGCACAATCAGACCAACACTAGAGAGGATGGTTTAAGTGTTCTAGCTGGGAGTACCAATTAGAGAGAAGGGGGGGGGAAGGAGCATTTCAACAGAAGTCCTCATAGGATGCAAATTCCCCCCTCTGAGAAACGACAAGCTTTGCAACCAAAAGGACCAGGATTAGAAAGCCAACATTTTTCTTGCAAGGGACACACACAACTGTCTCCACCCACCCCAAACAAGCGTGGATCTCCCCCTTCCCCATTCGCTATATACAGAGGCTACCAGTTTATCAAAACCACAAGCACAGAATGATTTGTGCCCTCCCCACTTCCCCCTCCCCTATTGTATAAAAGTGTTGCTATTCTCAGCACTATGCTCCTCAAAAGGTGAAAGTTACATGCTTGCCTATATACACGTTAGGTGCTAACAATGAGAAGATCCTGCAGAAACCCTGAGAAAAAAATGTTCCTTCCACTCCACTAAAGAGGACAGAGACTATACAGAGATGGTAAAAGGGGGGGAGGGGCACCCAAGGAAGCCTGATTTGGCCAGGGAAGCACGAGGACTCGGCAAACCAAGTGTGTGCACTTCCTGCGGCTAGATCGGTTTGCAAAGTTTCTGCTAAGATTTCAAGGCGAGACTTCAGGGGCAAGAGGGAGACGGCTCAAGAGACGCCTCTGGCCTGGGACAGGTTGCTGTCCAAGAGGCCTCCCAGCAATTCACTGTCTGAAAACTCAGGCCTAACTCTGAATGGGAGGGAAAGAGGAGCACCACAGCCTGCCTCTCTCCGGGGCTCCAAGATGGAAAAAGGTTTCCTGGGTCATCTAGAATGGAGAGAATTCATGCCACCACCCTGAAAGACACAGAGGAGTGAACGAGAACCTTAAAAAGACATTTTGTTTTCATGTGAGCTGAAAGCCAAACGTTCCGCCACCCCGCCACCCCCCTCCACGGCCACCCCTTGCCCTGCACGCCCTCATTTGCACCTTCCTCTCCCGCCGTGTTTCCCCCGCTGAGCATGCCCACAAGGACTGCGCCCACCTGTCTCCCTCCCCTAGCTGGCTGCCAGTCCAGCTGCTCTATGGTGTCATGTCTTCCTGTTCAATCACGGGCAACACTAAGTGCTGGCTCTCCTCTCTGAGCAAACATTTTGATTACAAATGTCTAAACTAGGTTTGAAATGTTTTTTTTCCTCTTTTTTATAGAATAAGACAATATTCTTTTTCAACAAACTTTAAAAAAAATTTACAATTTCTTTTTTTTTTAAACCTTCCCCCCACCCCCTCACTGCCCACTCTCCCCAACAGCCCTGTTTTCCACTGGTTGTGTCTTGGGAAGTGGCAGGCACCCCCCGCCCCCCGTAGAGCCTCACTGCTTGGCTGAAGGGTGGAGATGGTTGGGGTTTCACCGGTACCCCTGGTATCCGTAGTAGTTCCTGTAGTATCGGTCTCTGTCTTGGTAGTAGTTCTGCCACTAAAAACAACAACAACAAAAGTTGTTCATTATGCAGCAACTGCAACAGGACCAAGGTCCCCCACTTAGACAAGATACACTCCATGGTAGGCAGCTGCTGTTCCAGAGTTGGTACAGACTGGATGCATTTTAGTTACATACTGCTGTTGCAAAAATGTGCACAGATCTCAACTAACAGGCCCTTCTAACAATCCCATTTTAGAGACTGGGGAACAGAGGCTGAAAGACAGGGCGAGGTCACAAAATACCACGTAAGCAGAGGTGGGTTTGGAACCCGGGTCCTCTTTTTCCATCTTGCGGCCTATCCCATCTCAGGTCTCGCTCCTTTGCTCCAATCCTTGTCAAAGTGTCCTGAAGAAAAACTTGGACCCTAAATCCCTGTACCAAGAGCTCTTTTTTATCTGAACGTGGCTGCTGGGTTCTCTCT